>CM076990.1:33713676-35059926 GCA_039090855.1 Macrothele yani | reverse complement strand
TTTTTCGGACGAGACAGAACAATATACAGAAAATATGTCCCAAAGAATACAAATTTTATCGTAAGAAAAAGGTTTTAGATTTCATGCCTTGACAATGAATGCTTTCCTGTTGGGGCAGTCCACGAAAAAGTATAGCAAACTAGGGAAGGATTAAAAAAATGCGTATTTGACATACATGCAAGCTTTGAGAAATACTTTAAAAGCAAGTTGGAAAATATGATATATAAGGAAACAAAAAACCTGATGATTTGCAACATCTAAAATAATCATTTTGCTGAAATGAAATGAAAAAAAAAATAGTCTAAATAAAAGGAGTCTTAAGTTTGGCCAAGTAAGAAATAAATTATTGACATACTGAAAAGTTTTAGTAAATTTCAAAAAAGATGAAGTAAAATAGCGAAAATTGGGAAGCTATAATGATATGCTAAATAAAGTAAGAAAATATAGTTTTACCAGAATTTTAACTGTGAAAGACCTGTAGAGTTCTTGAACACACGAAAAAATTACGAGAAAATAATATTGTAAAGGCGAAAGACACAGAATTAGCATGAAGTCGTTTCACAAAAAATTTGTCAAAATCCAATAATTACTGCGAACAGGAACGAAATCGTTTCTAAAGAAGTATTTCCTCGTCTCATGATCTGGAATAAAATTGAATGAAGGAAAAAGAAAAGTACCCCAGAAAACCGATATCAAGTCGTTAAGAAGCGTGTGTTGGTTTAAATCTGGAAAAAAAAAAAAAGATACTGTTACGAACGAATGTTATGTATAGCTGCTACAGATCTGTATATTTCTTGCACAAACATGAAACAGCTATATAGAAAACCAGATTAAGTCATACATTAAAAGCAAGTAAGAAAAGTTGTTCGTATAGGTAACGGAAATAATAATGAAGAAACGTTTGCTTGTTTGAATCAGAAAAAATAAAGCCTCGATAAAAGTAGTTCTTAGTTTGAAAAGTTAGAAAGTAAAATAATGTTGGTACATCAAAAAGTTTAAGGAGCACGCAAGCATTTAGAACAAAAAGATTAAGATAATGCGTTAAAAGGTACATTTCACTGATTAATCATGAAGAAATACGAAAAAATAAAATATTTTAACTATGCATAAAAAATTGTGGCTTTGTACGTTGGAACAAGGTACAACGTTAAAAAAATGTAACAGAAAATGTCATGAACACGTAAATACGTTAATAAACAATCGCGTTTTAAGATTATGTCTGCAGTACAAAACTTTGGAAAACGTTTTTATGTTGGAACGTCCGTTGAAAATGCGTGAAGTTTCCTCAAAGAAAATAAAAAAAATCGTTACGTTGAAAAATTATGAATATAAAATGGGAAATTATGAGGAAAAAATAAGGAATAAATTCGTTGCAAAATGAACAAGTTATTGAAAAAAATCAGTCTTGGAACTTAATGTGGCTACAGAATCTCAAATGACGTCAACCGCCGACCCCGTGGAGGAAATGGCGTTGACTGATGTCATGTCTGCTATCATGACATGCGTCATCCGGCATAGTCACTCTTCCCAAAACACGTGTCATACAAAATTTTCTTAGTCAAAGAGAAAATTGTGACTCACCCCAAAACACATGGCTCACAAAATGACAACGTGGTGAAACTAAAATGGCGGAACATGAATCAACGGGAACGAAATCTTTTCAAACAAAGCCTTTCCTCGCCTAAATTAAAATTGCAGGGAAGAAAAATATAAGAATGAAAAAAATAATGCAACGTCTATAAAAATTATAACACCTCACGGAGTTCTAAAAATATAAATTTAATAAAACAAATTTGAGGAAATGCTTCGATTTAAAAAACTTCCTTCAAAAATTTGACAAAGTCCAGTAAATCTCCCGAGAAAATAAAAAAAATAAATAAAGCCGACCCCGCTGAGGAGAAAACGACGTTGGCTGATGTCATGTCTGCTATCACGAATGCGTCACTCATCATAATGACTTATCCCAAAACACGTGTCATATAAAATTTTCTGAGTCAAAGAGAAAATTGTGACTCATCCCAAAACACATGGCTCACAAAATGACAACGTGGTGAAACTAAAATGGCGGAACATGAATCAACGGGAACGAAATCTTTTCAAACAAAGCCTTTCCTCGCATAAATTAAAATTGGAGGGAGGACAAATATACGAATTAAAAAAATAATGCACCGTCTATAAAAATTATAACACCTCACGGAAGTCCTGAAAATATAAATTTAGTAAAACAAATTTGAGGAAATGCTTCGATTGAAAAAACTTCCTTCAAAAATTTGACGAAGTCTAATAAATCTCCCGAGAAAATAAAAAAAAATACTGCAACGTCTATAAAAATTATAATACCTCAGGGAATTCCTGAAAATATAAATTTAATAAAATAAATTAGAGAGAAAAAATAGGACAAAAAAAATATGAGTAAAAAAAAATTGGAAATTACAAAAAAACTTCCTTCAAAAATTTGACAAAGTCCAGGAAATCTCCCGAGAAAATTAAAAAAATAAATATTGGAAAGACTTCTTAAAAATTTGTCAACGTCCAATAAATCTCCCGAGAAAAGTTCGAAAAAGCACCGCTAGGGGGCAACGTACACCCCCTTTCCCCCACTCGGTCGTTGCCATGTCTCAAAGATCCATTAAAAGTTACAAGAAGCACCGCTAGGGGGCCGCACATCTCCTTTCCCCCACTCGGTCGTTGCCATCTCTCAAAGATCCATTAAAAGTTCCAAGAAGCACCGCTAGGGGCAGCACATCGAGTTGACATCCCCCTATATCCACCCTCTTTCTCCCACTCGGTCGTTGCCATCTCTCAAAAACAAAGATCTAACATAATAATAAAGTTCCAAAAAGCACCGCTAGGGGCAGCACATCGAGTTGACATCCCCTATATCCACCCCCTTTCTCCCACTCGGTCGTTGCCATCTCTCGAAGGTCCATTAAAAGTTCCAAGAAGCACCGCTAGGGGCAGCACATCTCCTTTTCTCGACTCGGTCGTTGCCATCACTCAAAAACAAAGATCTAACATAATAATAAAGTTCCAAGAAGCACCGCTAGGGGGCAGCACATCGACCCAACGCACTAGCGTCATCTGCCACGTCCCCACATCCTTCGGTCATACGAAACGCCCCCATCCTTCTGCCGCAAGCCACGCCCCTTGCTCCTTCTCTAGAAGGAGCTGCTCCTTGCGGCCGGATCGGTCATTTTATACTATTCATGTCTGACCGGGATTCGAACCCGAACCCCTTACGGATGAATGATCAGAGGCCAGCGCCTTAGACCACTGCGCCACCGGGGCGGCGCTGATGAACTGTGGCAACGTGTGGAAGCAGCCTGGACCGACATACCCCAAGCCCACATCTAAAAGCCTCTTTCGTTCGATGCGGTGGCGTGTTGCGGCAGTTATTGCCAGCCATGGTGGCCACACGAACTATTGATGTCTGCGTGTTCCGCAAGTCGCACGGGTCTGTAAGCTCAATCGTTTCATCTTTGTGTCTGTTGTTATGTGTCCAGTAAATCTGGCTTTGCTATCTAGTGTCCTTCTTTGTGTTGCATTTTGGGTGGCCAGCGGTGTACGTGGTAGTACAAAAGTCTATTCATAACACTTTATAATAAATGTACAAATACGTGTATTACTGTGCGGTTTGCACGAAACGATCAGATAGTAGGGAGCTTTTGTTTGGCAATGAGAAAAAAAACCTTTTATTTAGAAGATGGAGCGCTTTCCAATTACACAAACCGTGAAACATACGTAAAGGTGATGCCTTTAAAGCCGCCGGGTGGAGCAGTGGTCTAAGCGATGGCTTCTGACCATTCGTCTGAGGAAGGTCCGGGTTCGAATTCTGGTGAGGCATGGATGTTGTGTCTGTCTTACGGCACGGGGTCTCTCTCTTTTCCCTGGAGCCAGTGGCCCTAAATTAGGAACGGGCGGCTGCTCATAACCCACTGCGTTGCTCACGGTGGTCGTTAAACCTCCACTCAAAAAATGCCTTTAAAAGGACTAAGTGATGAGCTATTAATCATCAGTAAATTACTTTCACCCCTGTTTTGATTAAAAACGCTGTTGAAGAGGTGCGTTGCTACAATGTTAAATTTGCCAGATAAAACCTTGTTAATGAAACTTTTTTTTTTATGTAAGTGGAGAATCGATAACAGAAGCTTTGCGAAAGCTACAAACACGGGAAGAACTAAAGTCATATTTTTTCGTGGTATGATATATTTTACGGCACTGTGAACTGTTCTCTTTACCTTAGTTTTTTCGTGTGAGTACTTGTACGTGGATTTTCGGGTATTTACTCCGGTACGTTTTTGCTCCTACCAGACCAGTTTTTTTTGTGAGTACTGGACAAACTCACTTCGCTTTCCTGTTTATCAGAGGCATGGTGTAGGCTACGTTGATTGCGATGAATCAGAGCTGAGCTTTCTTTACACTACATATACAACGGCCGTTCCACAAAAAGAGAGTAAAATCACAAAAAATGAAGAAATATACGTACAGCAAAATATATGTAATTCTTTCTCAAAGTATCTTCCCCTCGGATGATATGCAACGGTCCCATCGTTCAGTCCACTTTTCAAAGCATGTGACGAAGGCATTTTGTGGAAGCTGCTTTCGCGACCCCTGAAAGCTTACATAACGTCAGCATCTGAGTTGAATGCTGCGCCACGGAACTTCTCCTTCATTGTTGGAAACAAATTGCACGGTGCAAGATCAGGAATGTAGGCAGGCTCTAGCATCATTTCAATACGGTATTTGGTAAGAAACTGTTGAATACAAGCAGTTTCGTGTGGGAGGGCATTATCCATTATCAGAGTCCACTTGCTCGCCAGTTCCGATCGGTTTATCGATATGTGTCGTCGCAGACGCTTCAAGACTGAAATGTAATACTCAGCAATACTTGGTGCTGAGTAATGTAATACTATGTAATACTTGGTGCTGAGTATTACATTTCAAGACTGAAATGTAATACTCAGCACCAAAATTCAGGTTGTGACCTGAATTTTGGTGTGACCACAAGAAGCGTCTTTTTATGGTCCGGAATGACAGAGATGGGATTCTGAACTTACAGAGACCGGGGGTCTACCGAATACCATTAAATAATCAAGACCCAGATGGTACCCCTAGCTCCTACATAGGTTCCACCTTAAGCACGATTAATATCCTTATTTCTGAACATAAGTATGCTCTTCGCACAGGCCCTGTAAATACGGCGCTTACTACGACCATTTACCGAGAAGGATATGTTCCGGACTGGGAGGGTGTACAGGTGCTGAACTCCAGAGTCAACAAACAGACAGTCTTCCTTGCTGAAAGCCTTTTTATTTTGAAGTGTGGGGACTTATGCTGCAACCAAAAACTTCCTACGTTTGTACCATCTCGATGGAGAAAGTTACTCAAATCCATGTCCGGGACAAATAATGATGACGAGAAACCCCTGTAAGTTTTATGTTTTCACTTCCAATTTTAGATTATTTTAATCATAATCTCTGTGTTATTATATGTAAACGTTGTTCTGTAGAAATGGCATCACCAATATAGACGTTTGGCCACCACCAGGGAAATCTGATCACTTTGTGTCTAGTATAAGACTCGTGTACCCCATGTTTCAGTTTGCACATAGTACTTGATGATGCGACATTATATGTCTCGAAAGTTCTTGCATTTAACTGTGCTTTTAGATTGTAAATAAAGGTTTTAGTTTGCAATTTTGGAGGACATGGTTTTAAATTCACCGCACGCAGACAGCATATGAGGATTTTGCAATGCACACAGTTGTTTTCGTGGTGAATACTAATTGTCAAAAACTTAATTTTTCTTTATTCGGGCGCTTAGAAGCGTCGATACAGTTGCAAATATGTTCTAAACAGAAATATGCACTTACTCCGCGTTGTAAAAGAATTATTCGTTGCGAAAAATTAGAAGTTGTATGCAAAGAAATTTTCATTGAGAACGCTATCCGACGCGGAAAGGAGTTTTCGAATCAGTAATTTTTTGGATTGGAACTAAAGTAATGTCTGATGACGAGGTACTCGAAGTTGAAGCCCCGGCCACGGACATGTCATCAGCAGGTAGATGACTTGAAACAGTGACAGTTATCCGTCAGAAGGGGAAGAAGGCATGCTCCACACAGCATGGAAGAGGATAAGGAGCACATCCTCTATGGCGTGCTGTAAGAGTTTCGTCCCGGTAGCACCCCTGCAAGTGCTGTAAGGAACATTACCAATGTGTACCCCAAATCCACATCACATCCTCACTGCTGTCATTGGTTCCAAAGGTTTCTAGAGGGACATTTTATACTGTCAGACCGTCCCAAAGTGGAAGACTCTCAACTCTGGATATGGACACACTAAAGACTTTAATGGAGACCAACCCACCTCTGACCGCACAGGAGTTTCCCGAACATCTGGGGACTACCCACAGGATCATCATTACGCGCCTGCGTCAAATTGAGAAGGTGCACAAGAGGCGAGCTTTTTTTTCTCTTTGATTGGAGTTTTAACGACCACAGTGAGCAACTCAATGTGCTATAAGAAGTCGCCCGTCCCTAATTTAGGGTCACTGGTTCCAGGGACGGGAGAGAACCAGTGCCGTAAGACAAACACAACATCCATGCCTCACCGGGATTCGAACCCGGACCCTTTCGGATGAATGATCAGAGGCCATCGCTTAGACCACTGCGCCACCGGGGCGGCGTGTGGTGACACTGTGCCCATGTGTGAGACGTGCAATTGCCAACTCACCGTCACTCATTCTCTGTGTAGCTGTGTTCGTATTCGTGATGAACGTTTTCACTTCTTTCATTCTCATTTGTTGACCGAGGACGCAGCTACGCTGCAGCGGCTCCTAGATGACCACTGCGATACTGTCGCTGTCTTTTCATTTTTAAAACAAATTGACTTTTTTAAACGTATCTAGATTTTAGCTCTTCCATCATTCTCATTTTTCACTTTTTATTGAATCAGCCAGGTTTTAAGCTTTATACCACGTTTTTAATACTGTTCCTTTGTCTTGTTCCTGGCGCTCTTTGGCAAAACATGGACCTTGCGCCATAAAAATCAACCAACCAACCAACCAGAGCAGGTGGGTGTCTACTCCTGCGTCTGACTTTCTGTCCCAATGATCCCACGGATTTTCAATAGGATTTAAATATGGGGATTCGGCGGGCCAGTGGAGGTAATATAGTGTAACTGATTGTTCCGCATGCCACTCAGACACAGTTTTAGCCCTGTCCTCACGGCAATTATCGTCTTGGAAGACAGGAGTGGCAATGTGCTGCTGCTCCTGGAGATGTAGGGCAAAGGGCAACATTTAGTCATTAAGAATCCTGAGGCACGCATACTGGTTCAAATGCATCGTCACTGCACCGAGAGGGCCCACTTCGTGGTACAAAAAACATCCCCAAAACGTCACAGAACCCTCCAGCTTGAACAACACCTTCAACACAATCAGGATTAAAAGGCTTCATTGGGCCTGTGCTGCACTCGTCGCCTCCCATCATTGGAGTACAAACAAAAACAAGACTTACCAGACCAAATTACTCGTTTTCAATCCTCCAGAATAAAGTTTTGGTGCCTTTGAACGCATTGACAATGCGCGTCTTTGGGACCTATTTTTTTACTGGGGGTTTAACGACCACCGCGAGCAACTCAATGGGCTATAAGCAGTCCCCCGTCCCAAATTTAGGGCCACTGACTCCAGGCTGTTAAAAGAGGTCTCTTCCATGGAACTCTGCTCCAGATGCCCATCGCATGCAGTTCTCGGCGAAATGACCTTTCAGAAATTGGCTGGAGTGTACTTTCATTGACTGTTTGGAGCAATTGTTGCCTGTTTTGAAACCGATTTGCAGTTACTAGACGTGGAACATGGCGGCTATCCCTGTTGGTGAGAATCGTCTTCCGGCCACAGTTACGTCGCCGATTTTCCGTTGACTTCGAAGTACACCACTAATTGTAGATCCGCTGGAACGTTGGCTTCGACACACCGACAAATTGGGCGACTTGATTCATTTTGTGTGCGTAGGCACGGCCAAAAACGATGGGTCCTTTTCGCCGCTCAGTAACGTTTGTCTTACGACTCATATTGCAGACTAAATTCAACACACACGTTACACTTCACCACTGCAAGAGACAGAAACGATCCTGTAGAACATGTCAGTTCTATTTATCTCTCAACAATGCTATCACGGCGCCCTCTGTGCAATCGGTAACTTTCTTCTGTCATTTATGTTAAAGGTCACTAATGTTTTGTCCAGTGTGCTTACAATTTTTAAATATCAGTTCAAAAATGATCGAAAACTTCCCTGGTTTTCAATGAAACCTACTTAATTTATTTCACCATTACTTTCAGTTTCTAAACTCCTGTCGGCTTTATTTTACTAGAATGCCACTCATTTCACATGCGAAGGGAACAAATAATCATGTTTTCTACAGAAATCTGAGTAACTCTGGTTTTTACCGCGAATTGTTTTAATAAAACTTCGCAAAAGTGGTTAATGAATGGATAAGTTTCAGCAAATGTTAAAATCAAGAAAACATTTTACAAATCGAGAAGCAGGCAAGTTAAATTCTACGTAGAAATATAGAATCACATAAAATTTAGATTCCACTAGTAAATTCAATCCTGAAACATTTTTAACAATTCGCTTCCGTAGGCGACAATACAATAGATTGCATTAAAACTTAGTTTGCCTGTTAACAAAAGACGCTTGGTGATTAATTATGGATGAAATGAATGCTTCTTGGGTACGCAATTTTAACAAAACATCTTAGTAATTTCCTTAAAAAAGAAGAAAAATTAAGTGTGGCTGGTTTTCGATTTTAGGGTACGATTAATTTACATAATTGAGTAAACAAGGCGCATGAAACAGCTGAAAGTATATAAAAAAAAGGAAAAATAACGCCACAGACTAAGAAAAAAATTAGGCATTGTAATAAAACTGATGGAAGATTTCCAAAATGAAAGAGCGACTACGAAGAAATCAGGATATCTGTGAAGACAGGAATATGGCAAGAATCCAAACGTTATAATAGGAAATAACTCATGTGGGGGAAAAATGAAAATGATAGGACGACATCAGAAGTGGATTAGGTCCAGAATACATAATGAAGGGCATCGGCAGTTAAGCTTCGGTATCTGTCGTATTTTTAAACTCTGAGCAGGAAACACCGAAATGGAGTGAGACACTACCCTTCTTTAGAAAAGAAAAATAAATATGTGAAGCGCGTATACTTAAAGCACTCAATAAGTATTTAGGTTTTGATTTCCCTAGTGCGCATGAATCTTACGGTGATCATCAAATTTTTAAGACAAATGCATGTTGGAATATAGGCAACGCCATAACATTTTTCTTCTTAGTCAAGAGGGCGAAGGCAACTGTTCCCAAAATGTCAACCGACCTGAAGTCTTGTTGAGCGAAATTTAACCACCCCAGGGGCGCAGTGATCTAACCGAAGGTTTCTGACAAGTGATGGTACAATTTTTTTTTCAGAGTTCATTCGTCATTCGCGCAAAGTAGTCATTCACAAATGATCATTCGAACGAATGCCCATTCAATTTCCAGGTTGTCACTACGTTAACTGAGTAAATTATTCGTTCCAAGGATCCCTTGTTTACTATCTCGTGCTTATTAATGATAGCATAAATCGTTCCTTTTTAGGAATTCATTCATCCTTCACGCAAAAGTCATTCACGTATGATCGTTCAAACGAATGACCATTCGATTGTCAGGTTGTCACTACGCTCACATAGTAAATCATTCGTTGGAAGGAACTCGTGGTTACTAATAGCATAAATCGTTCTTTTGGGAGTTCATTATCATTCACGAATGATCATTCAAACGAATGACCATTCAATTTCCAGGTTGCCACTACGCTCACTCAATAAATCATTCGTTGCAAGGATCTCGTATTTATTAGTGATGGCATAAATCCTTCCTTCTTGGGAGTTCATTCATCATTCACGCAAAAGTCATTCACAAATGATCATTCAAACGAATGACCATTCAATTTCCAGGTTGTCACAATGCTGACATAGTAAATCGTTCGTTGCAAGGATCTTGTGCTTATTAACGATAGCATAAATCGTTCCTTTTTAGGAATTCATTCATCCTTCACGCAAAAGTCATTCACGTATGATCATTCAAACGAATGACCATTCGATTGTCAGGTTGTCACTACGCTCACATAGTAAATCATTCGTTGGAAGGAACTCGTGCTTACTAATGATAGCATAAATCATTCTTTTTTGGGAGTTCATTATCATTCACGAATGATCATTAAAACTAATGACCGTTCAATTTTCAAGTAGTCATAACGTTCACTAAGTAAATCATTTGTTGCAACGATCTCTTGTGTACTAGTGATTGGATAAATCCTTTCTTATTAGGAGTACGTTCATCTTTCACGCATAATTCATTCACGAATGATCATTAAAACGCATGACCATTCAATTTACAGGCTGTCGCTACGCTAACTGAGTAAATAATTCACCGCAGGGATCTCGTGCATACGATCAAAATCCTTTTAAGGCCAAAGTTGTTGTTTTTTTTTTGTCAAACTGCTCCAAAGAGTGCAAGCTCTTCACTATTCAAGATGATGACGTGAATGCTAAGCTCTTTACCATTTACGTATCATTCCCATTCTTACGTTTTGCCATTATTCCCTAGGTGACCTTTCATCGCTCATTCAGACAACGTTTGATATTTTTTAATTCTTGATACTACTTTTCTTACTGGGAATTCGTTTCTGAACACATCGGGACTGAGCAAATGTGTTGCGACTTCAGTGTGTAGCACAGTAATGGCCATTGAATGATCAGTCACACATCTTTCACGCAAACTGTCCATAAAGGCGGGAGCTCTTCAACCATTCACGATGAATGATTTACTACGAGAGAACAATTCGGGCACACCGTTCAAATGAATGGCATTCACGTGTCATTCCCATCCTTAAGTTTCTAAGTTATTTTTTAACTGGCTGCCGATTGCTCCCTCACATAACGGTTGACAGTTATTAATTCTCAACATTACTGTCCTTACTGGGAATTCTTTTTTTGCGAACTTATTGGGCGGGAAGATAATTAAACTCGCTGTAACTTCAGTGCGTGGCGCAGTGATGGCGAATTGAATGGTCATTCACAAGACCGTCATTAGTTCTTATAGTTGTCCGCTTTTATTCCACGTGAGACATAGACGGTGCGCTTGCTTCATCTCACAGACTCTCTCTCTTCCGTGGAGCCCGTAGTCCCAAATTTCGGACTGGCGACTGCTTCTAGATCATAGGGTTGCTCAATCTGGTCCTTAAACCCTTATGTAAATAAACAGAATAGATATTTTCTCTACGGCAAATCCACTGACCTCTACACTAACTTGTGAGATTTGTCTTTGGTAAATTCATAAATGTTTCCATAAATTAATTTTAATGTTAAGCTCATACCTTCCGTATTTCAGCTTTTTCTCCTGGTGTCCAAATAAGCACGAACTCATGAGACAACATTACAACCATATACGGAACAGCGTGTTCGGTCGTCTTTATCCGGAATGGACGTTCCTCTTATGGCATCGATTCTATCATACTTCAGAAGGTATTCTCGAGTATTCTGTATAGGTGGGCAGAACGACGTCATTGATTTTTTTAGTTGATGGTTTAACGACCACCGTGAGCAACTTAATGGGCTATAAGCAATCACCCATCCCTTATTTAGGGCCACTGTTTCCAGGGAATGGAGTCAGCCATTGCCGTAAGACAAACACAACACCCATGCGTCACTGGGATTCTAACTCTGACCCACTAGGACGAACGATCATAAGCCAACGCTTAGACTACTGCCCCACCGGGGTGGCATGGATTTTGGGGACTGAGCGTGGCTGGGGCGGGACCGGCGAACGTTGCTTTCACTGAATCCCACAAATGTTTGATCGTATTTAGGTCTGGGAAGTTTGGCGAGCAGGAGATCACAAAATGTATATATGTACTTGGATATGATCCTCAAACCATTTATTCCTGCAGAACGTTGGACTTGTGAAACGGTGTGCTTTCTTGTTGAAAACATCCACAACCATCCAGATATACGATAAAAATGTGTGGTAACACTTCATCCGAAGCACCGAAACAATGCGCAGGTGGGATTTGGTGGCGAGCGTGTGTTAAAGGTGGAAGAAAGCATCCAGTGGTGTCCATGATAATACCCTCCATTCATCATGTACCATGTCCATGAGACAGTCACCATTCCACCGTCGCCAGCCTTTCTATGTCCAGCCGTGGAGTCTTGTTGCAGCTTCTCACCCGTGAGACATCGAATAAGGGCCAGATCATCGATTAGTTGACACTGGAATCTGAACTCGTCGGACCAGTCGACTCTACTTCAGCAGTCCTTTATGCACTCCAGTCGGCGGTCAGTCAACATGGACAAATAAACAGGCAGCCGACTCTTTAGTCACATCCGCAAAAGAGTTCGCTAAATTCAGTGCTCTGAAAGGTTTGGCTGTGCTCTATGTTACAGTCTGCTCTTAGTTCAGCAAAACTACATCTGATTGGCACGTCCCCAGTGCTAGTATCTCCCTCCCTGCTGCTTAGGAGGTTTGGCTGTGCTCTATGTTGCAGTCTGCTCTCAGTTCAGCAAAACTACCTCTGATTGGCACGTCCTGCGAGGGACGTACCAACTAGTGCTGGTCTCTGCCTCTCTGCTGGTTAGTAGGTTTGGATGTACTCTATGTTGCAGTCTGCTCTTAGTTCAGCGAAACTATCTCTGATTGGCACGTCCCCAGTGCTGGTATCTCCCTCCCTGCTGGTTAGGAGGTTTGGTTGTGCTCTATGTTGCAGTCTGCTCTTAGTTCAGCGAAACTATCTCTGATTGGCACGTCCCCAGTGCTGGTTCCTTCCTCCCTGCTGGTTAGGAGGTTTTGGATGTGCTCTATGTTGCAGTCTGCTCTTAGTTCAACGAAACTATCTCTGATTGGCACGTCCCGAGTGCTGGTCTCTCCCACCCTGCTGGTTAGGAGGTTTAGTTGTGCTCTATGTTGCATTCTGCTCTTAGTTCAGCGAAACTATCTCCGATTGGCACGTCCCCAGTGCTGGTCTCTCCCTCCCTGCTGGTTAGGAGGTTTGCATGTGCTCTATGTTGCAGTCTGCTCTTATTTCAGGGAAACTATCTCTGATTGACACGTCACCAGTGCTGGTCTCTCCCTCCCTGCTGGCTAGTAGGTTTGGTTGTGCTCTATGTTGCAGTCTGCTCTTAGTTCAGCGAAACTATCTCTGATTGGCACGTCCCCAGTGCTGGTCTCTCCCTCCTTGCTGGTTAGGAGGTTTGGATGTGCTCTATGTTGCAGTGTGCTCTTAGTTCAGCGAAACTATCTCTGATTGGCACGTCCCCAGTGCTGGTCTCTCCCTCCCTGCTGGTTAGGAGGTTTGGTTGTGTTCTATGTTGCAGTATGCTCTTAGTTCAGCGAAACTATCTCTGATTGGCACGTCCCCAGTGCTGGTCTCTCCCTCCCTGCTGGTTAGGAGGTTTGCATGTGCTCTATGTTGCAGTCTGCTCTTAGTTCAGCGAAACTATCTCTGATTGACACGTCACCAGTGCTGGTCTCTCCCTCCCTGCTGGTTAGTAGGTTTGGTTGTGCTCTATGTTTCAGTCTGCTCTTAGTTCAGCAAAACTATCTCTGATTGGCACGTCCCCAGTGCTGGTCTCTCCCTCTCTGCTGGTTAGGAGGTTTGGATGTGCTCTATGTTGCATTGTGCTCTTAGTTCAGCGAAACTATCTCTGATTGGCACGTCCCCAGTGCTGGTCTCTCCCTCCCTGCTGGTTAGGAGGTTTGGTTGTGCTCTATGTTGCAGTCTGCTCTTAGTTCAACGAAACTATCTCTGATTGGCACGTCCCCAGTGCTGGTCTCTCCCTCCCTGCTGGTTAGGAGGTTTAGCTGTGCTCTATGCTGCAGTCTGCTCTTAGTTCAGCAAAACTATCTCTGATTGGCACGTCCCCAGTGCTGGTCTCTCCCTCCCTGCTGGTTAGGAGGTTTGGTTGTGCTCTATTTTGCAGTCTGCTCTTAGTTCAGCGAAACTATCTCTGATTGGCACGTCCCCAATGCTGGTCTCTCCCTCCCTGCTGGTTAGGAGGTTTGGTTGTGCTCTATGTTGCAGTCTGCTCTTAGTTCAACGAAACTATCTCTGATTGGCACGTCCCCAGTGCTGGTCTCTCCCTCCCTGCTGGTTAGGAGGTTTGGTTGTGTTCTATGTTGCAGTCTGCTCTTAGTTCAGCGAAACTATCTCCGATTGGCACGTCACCAGTGGTGGTCTCTCCCTCCCTGCTGGTTAGTAGGTTTGGTTGTGCTCTATGTTGCAGTCTGCTCTTAGTTCAGCGAAACTATCTCTGATTGGCACGTCCCCAGTGCTGGTCTCTTCCTCCTTGCTGGTTAGGAGGTTTAACTGTGCTCTATGTTGCAGTGTGCTCTTAGTTCAGCGAAACTATCTCTGATTGGCACGTCCCCAGTGCTGGTCTCTCCCTCCCTGCTGGTTAGGAGGTTTGGTTGTGCTCTATGTTGCAGTCTGCTCTTAGTTCAACGAAACTATTTCTGATTGGCACGTCCCCAGTGCTGGTCTCTCCCTCCCTGCTGGTTAGGAGGTTTGGTTGTGTTCTATGTTGCAGTCTGCTCTTAGTTCAGCGAAACTATCTCTGATTGGCACGTCCCCAGTGCTGGTCTCTCCCTCCCTGCTGGTTAGGAGGCTTGGTTGTGCACTATGTTGCAGTCTGCTCTTAATTCAACGAAACTATTTCTGATTGGCACGTCCCCAGTGCTGGTCTCTCCCTCCTTGCTGGTCAGGAGGTTTAACTGTGCTCTATATTGCAGTCTGCTCTTAGGTCAACGAAACTATCTCAGATTGGCAAGTCCCCAGCGCTGGTCTCTCACTCTCTGCTGGTTATGAGGTTTGGCTGTACTCTATGCTGCAGTCTGCTCTCAGTTCAGCAAAACTACCTCTGATTAGCACGTCCCCAGTGCTGGTCTCTCCCTCACTGCTGGTTAGGAGGTTTGGTTTTGCTCTATTTTGCAGTCTGCTCTTAGTTCAACGAAACTATCTCTGATTGGTACGTCCCTAGTGCTGGTCTCTCCCTCCCTGCTGGTTAGGAGGTTTGCTTGTGCTCTATGTTGCAGTCTGCTCTTAGTTCAACGAAACTATCTCTGATTGGCACGTCCCCAGTGCTGGTCTCTCCCTCCTTGCTGGTTAGGAGGTTTGGATGTGCTCTATGTTGCAGTGTGCTCTTAGTTCAGCGAAACTATCTCTGATTGGCACGTCCCCAGTGCTGGTCTCTCCCTCCCTGCTGGTTAGGAGGTTTAGCTGTGCTCTATGTGTAAGTCTGCTCTTAGTTCAACGAAACTATCTCTGGTTGGCAAGTCCCCAGTGCTGGTCTCTCCCTCCTTGCTGGTTAGGAGGTTTGGATGTGCTCTATGTTGCAGTGTGCTCTTAGTTCAGCGAAACTATCTCTGATTGGCACGTCCGCAGTGCTGGTCTCTCCCTCCCTGCTGGTTAGGAGGTTTGGTTGTGCTCTATGTTGCAGTCTGCTCTTAGTTCAGCGAAACTATCTCTGATTGGCACGTCCCCAATGCTGGTCTCTCGCTCCCTGCTGGTTAGGAGGTTTGGTTGTGCTCTATGTTGCAGTCTGCTCTTAATTCAACGAAACTATCTCTGATTGGCACGTCCCCAGTGCTGGTCTCTCCCTCCCTGCTGGTTAGGAGGTTTAGCTGTGCTCTATGTGTAAGTCTGCTCTTAGTTCAGCGAAACTATCTCTGATTGGCACGTCCCGAGTGCTGGTCTCTCCCTTCCTGCTGGTTAGGAGGTTTGCATGTGCTCTATGTTGCAGTCTGCTCTTAGTTCAGCGAAACTATCTCTGATTGGCACGTCCCCAGTGGTGGTCTCTCCCTCCCTGCTGGTTAGGAGGTTTTCTTGTGCTCTATGTTGCAGACTGCTCTAAGGTCAACGAAACTATCTCTGATTGGCACGTCCCCAGTGCTGGTGTCTCCCTCCCTGCTGGTTAGGAGGTTTGGTTGTGCTCTATGTTGCAGTCTGCTCTTAGTTCAACGAAACTGTCTCTGATTGACACGTCCCCAGTGTTGGTCTCTCCCTCCCTGCTGGTTAGTAGGTTTGGTTGTGCTCTTTGTTGCAGTCTGCTCTTAGTTCAGCGAAACTATCTCTTATTGGCACGTCCCCAGTGCTGGTCTCTCCCTTCCTGCTGGTTAGGAGGTTTGGATTTGCTCTATGTTGCAGTGTGCTCTTAGTTCAACGAAACTATCTCTGATTGGCACGTCCCCAGTGCTGGTCTCTCCCTCTCTGCTGGTTATGAGGTTTGGCTGTACTCTATGCTGCAGTCTGTTCTCAGTTCAGCAAAACTACCTCTGATTGGCACGTCCTTCGCAGGACGTGCCAATCAGCGCTGGTCTCTCCCTCTCTGCTGGTTAGGAGGATATAGATGTTTGTTCGGACCATTTCCGTCATACCTCACTTCAGCGGACCTCGAAATGGTACCAGTGCCTGCGATTACTGAGATAATGGCTCCCGTCTTCCTCCCACCGGTAATCATTATTCGTTCAAACTTCGAAAGTCTCTGTCTCTCCACGTTGCACTGGTTTTGTAACTGACACGCCTTGCCCTTGCAGTTTGCATATATTTTATCCCAGTAGGCGACGTCACTGCTGATGTGTTGTAGGTCACACCCACAGGGGAAGGTGTGTAGTAAAAATGACTTGTCTCATGAGAGCATATAGGTGGTTACATTAATTTTAGCATATTTTATTTGTGTTAAGTCCATAGATTTCTACATAGATTTATTGTTATGGAATGCCAGCAGATCTCTATATTGCTTTCCTTTTATTCGCAATGCATGTCCGCAGAAAACGGAAAGACCTGTGTATTTATTAACGTTATTTTCATGTTATATCAGCAGAAAGCCTCTTGGTTTTGTTATCATTTTACGTTATTTGAAAGTACATACACTCAAGTAACAAATTATTCAGAACACTCAATAGCAATCAGACACATACCATGGTCCCTTACGTAAGCAAATAAGAAATTCAGAGGCTTTATAAATAGCGCAATGCAAAAGATTAAAGCAGCTACAAAGCGAAGACAGCGGCAACGTAAGAAAGACTCGTGATTTAAGGTGGCTCTACCTAAAAACTCTTCCTTATGTTTCCAATGGTAAAACTTCTTTATATTTTCTTGGTAATTAATGAATTTCCAAGGATGACAATTTGTAAATAGATAAAACTAACTTTAAGTTATATCATCGGGTACTTAATACTTGCTAAAACATAACCATAATTATATTAAAAATCAATCATTTTTCTTTGAATAATATTCAGACCTGTTAATAGACGGCGTGACCTGTACATTGATGACGTCAATAGACAAACAAATGTTGGCTAGCTTAAATATGGCTATGTTTTAGCAAGTATTAGATATCCCATGATGTAACTTAAAGTTAGTTTTATCGATGTGCAAATTTTCATCTTTGGGAATACATTAATTGGGAAGGAAATATGTAAAGAAGTTTTACCATTGGAAACATAAGGCAGAGATTTTGGGTGGAACCACTTTAAGCCACTTTGCAAAAAACGTGATAGTGTGCACCAGGCCGGCAGGTACAAGCACATTAGAAACGGTTAACCATCTCAGCTGTGCAAGAACAACTGCAGCAGTGGTTTACAATGAGTGATGCGCAAACAGAAGAGCAAGCAGTCAGCGAGTTAGCTTTCTATGGGTGGAAACGACTGGTCAATGTTCAAGGACATCGGCGATTGGAAAGGATTCCACATGGTATCGGACAAGCTGCTCACTTCTCCAAGCAACGCGCTGTGCAATAGCGGTATAGAGAGGGAAATTTCAGCAGACACAGAGCATTGCCGCGAACGGGCTAGCGGTCGTCCCAACTCGTCTCTGTTAAAAACAACAAGTTTGTTTGTAGTGGGAACAGGAGCACCAAAACTAGACTCTTTGGACGTAGATGCACTCCGACACCTTGTAGAACCTATGCCAAGCAGCATATGTGCTGTAATTCGTGCTAAAAGTCAAACACGGTACTGAATCAAAGTTTTCAATTCAGTACCCGGTACGTGTAGTCCAGGGATGATCATTTTATTCTAATACGACCTTGTACACACATATATATATACACTGTCTGGCACCCGCCTCTCTGATCAAAAGGTCTAAGGGATTGCGCACTGCTACCATAAAAAAAACAAGTTAGTAAAATCATGCAATGCATTGATTATGATACGCTTTCCAACATACCAGAAATTATTACTCAAGTTATGAGGATAATGGCTGTGGAATAAATCTCGCTCCAGTGTCCGGACCTTTGACCCCATTTAGATGATATTCAACAGAACCGGTTCAGTATACCTCAGGAATAGCATACTAAAGGTTTGCCGCAATATAAGCAGTTTTACGCAAGCTATGAGATAAATAATGGCTGTGGAATAAATCTGGCTTTTGTGCAATGACCTTTGACCCCATTTCGTTGATATTCAACAAAACCGATTCACTATGCCTCCGGAACAACATGATAACGTTTTGTCGCAATCGAAGCATTTTTAGGTAAGTTATGATGCACAAGGGCAATGGAATGGATCCCACTCCAGTGTCCTGACCTTTTACCCCATTTCGACCATTTTAAATAGGGTTCGTGCCCCAGTTGGTTACTTACCACATACTAAAATTTCATCGAAATCAAACCATTTTTACCCAAGTTATGCTGCATAAGGGCAATAGAATAAATCCCGCTCTTATGCCCTGCTTGACCTTTGACCCCATTTCGCCCATTTTCAATAGGGTTCGAGCCCAGGTGGTTCCCTACCACATAATAAAATTTCATCAAAATCGAACCACATTTACGCATGTTATGACACAAAGGCATTGGAATGGATCCCGCTTTTATGTCCTGACCTTTGACCCCATTCCGCCCATTTTCAATAGGGTTCGTCCCAGTTGGTTCCCTACCACATACTAAATCTTCATCGAAATCGAACCATTTTTACCCAAGTTATGCCTCATAAGGGCAGTGGAATAAATCCCGCTCTTATGTCCTTCCTGACCTTTGACCCCATTTCACCCATTTTCAATAGGGCTCGTACCCAGGTGGTTCCCTACCACATACTAAAATTTCATCGAAATCGAGCCATTTTTACGCAAGTTATGACGCATAAAGGCAATGAAATGGATCCAACTCCTATGTCCTGACTTTTGACCCTATTTCACCCATTTTCAATAGGGTTCGTCCCCAGGTGGTTCCCTACCATATACTAGAATGTCATCGAAATCGAACCATTTTTATGGAAGTTATGATGTATAAAGGCAATGGAATGAATCCAGCTCCTATGTTCTGACCTTTGACCCTATTTCACCCATTTTCAATAGGGATCGTCCCCAGGTAGTTCCCTACTACATACTAAAATTTCATCGAAATCGAACCATGTTTACGCAAGTTATGACGCATAAGAGCAATGGAATGAATCCCGCTCCTATGTCCTGACCTTTGATCCTGTTTCGCCCATTTTCAATAGAGTTCGTCCCTGGGTGGTCCCCTACCGCATACTAAAATTTCGTCGAAATCGAACCATTTTCACGTGAGTTATCGTGCGGACGGACGTACAAAGCTGGAGCATATACGCTTCTTCAACCTACGGTTGGAAAGCGTGGAAAAGAACACAAGTCACGCGTTTAACTACAAGTCAGTGTGGTAATGCAGACAGGGACTGTTTGATCAGTAGATCCACGAGGTGTGATGTCACTAAAAATGACGTCACGACTTGATAGGCCTTCAAGACCTCGGAGGTAACGACACAACGCGTGACGTAATGAGCCAGATGGCGTGACCGCGCGCTAACATTCTCAAACACGAGATTGTGACGTCATAAAATTTCTAAGCATTGGAAACATTAATGGAACGACGCCATGACACTAAAAACGTTATAATTCGGGGTGGTTATTTAACCCACTAAACGAATTCTCCTAAAGTCGAGATCAAGCTAAATCGATTTCTCGTACCAGAAAACTGTAGGTTAACGAATTTCATCAAAATTCTTAGAGCCGTTTTTAAGATAAAATGTACATACATACATAAACGAATTGCTACTTTAAGGTGGATGTCAAGTAATTTTTCTTTCCTATACTTCCAATGAAAAAATTTCGGTACACATTTTCTTCACAATTATTACGTTCCCAATAATGAAAATTTGAACATTGATTAAAAGAGCTTGATTTCATAACTTGGAATACTTAATATTTTCTAAACCATAACCGTAATTATGTAATCCAACATTTATTTGTCCACTGACGTCATCAAAGTACAGGTCGCGCCATCTTTTTATTGGTTTCAACACCACCAAAGGAAACGTTATTGTTTTTTAATATAATTATGCTTATGTTTTAGAAAATGTTAAGTATTCCAAGTTATAGTAGGAAGTTATTTTAACCGATGTTCAAATTTCCATCTTTGGGAACACACTAATTGTGAAGAAAACGTGTACAAAAGTTTTTCCATTGGAAATATAGGAAGCAAAATTACTTGACGTCCACCTTAATAGTGTGGGATAAGGACGATGGAATGGATCACGATCCTATGTCCTGACCTTTGACTCCATTTGTCCCATTTCCAATAGGGTTCCTTTCCAGGTGGTCTCCTACCACATACTAAAATTTCATCGAAATCGAACCATTTTTACGCACGTTATGACGCATAAGGGCAATGGAATGCATTCCGCTCCTATGTCCTGACCTTTGACTCCACTTCACCCATTTTCAATAGGATTCGTCCCCAGGTGGTCCCCTACCACATACTAAAATTTCATTGAAATCGAACTATATTTACGCAAGTTATGACGCATAAGGACAATTGAATGGATCCCGCTCTTATGGCGTGACCTTTGACCCCACTTCACCCATTTTCAATAGGGTTCGTCCCCTGGTGGTCCACTACCACATACTAAAATTTCATCGAAATAGAACCATTTTAATGTGAGTTATCGTGCCGACAGACGGACGGACGGACAGACGGACGGAAAAAGCTGCTTCAGCATATACGCTTCTTCAACCAACGGTTGGAAAGCGTAAATAATAAATTAAGATAGAGAGAGAGCGGAGGAGAAGAAAGTGAGAAAACTCACTTAAGATTATTTGTATTAAAATCCGTCGATTTCAATGGGCTACGATTGAACAAGTAAATTTAAAAAGTCCGCTTCTATTAGGTAAAAAAACGTATCTTAGTGGGGCCTTGACTACACCCTTGGTTGTAAAACACTGTTTGATAACACAGTACGGATCAGATAAAAAGAAACGTATCTGCACTGCGGAAAGCAGGATACCACGATAATAAAACATCGTGCTCTTCGAAGTAGAAAGAAATCCAATGCACTTTGGTTATGTTGTTCGTTTTTAAATTTTCGTCTTAGAAGATGGTTGTCTAATGCACAGAAAAGGTGGTGATTCGTGGGAGAGATTCTGGGTAATCTATACAGGGTGATTGCAAACTCCTTCAACAAAACAAGATGAGTTATAGTACACATCAAGACGTGCAATATTTGCAATGGAACTAAAGGCCGCATTCCACTCCTAGTGCCAGAAAAGAGAACGTTCGAAAAACGTCCAGCAGGCACACGCAGTTCTAACTAGTGCATGAGAAGCAAAAGATGAAATCAGGTGCGCGTAGATGATGAAGAACAAAATTTAAAAACGCAGCCGAACACGTTAAGCGATATTACCGTGCGAACATCACATGAGAATTGACGTATTCTTGAAGATCATGGTGGACTACACATACGACATATTCCGGGCGGTGGATTGGACGCGTTGGACCTGTGGCTTGGCCTCCTCGCTCCCCGGATCTTAATCCACTGGACTTCTTCTTCTGGAGGCACATGAAAACATTGGTGTACGTGGACTCTCTGGAATATCTCGTTGCGCGAATCGCTGTTGCTGCGGACGAGATAAACACCACACCAGAAGTCTACGAGAATGTGCGACAGTCCTTCCTTCGCCGGTGTAGGCTGTGCAACGACGCCCTTGGACGCCAGTTTGAGCAGCTGCTTTGAGTCTTTCTCTGATGCGATTGGAATTGTGCAACTCATACATTAGGTATGTCTCTTTGTTTTCACAGTTGAAAGCTCAACGTAGATATGTAACTTTACTCTTTTCTGGCACAAGGAGTGGAATGCTGCCTTAGGTTCCATTGCAAATATTTTTTGTCTTGAGGTGTACTCTTACCCATCTTGTTTTGTTGAGGGAGTTTACAATCACCCTGTATAACACGCATAACAAAACAGAGATGCTGACGGAATTTTACGTCAATGAACAAAAAAATGCTTTTTAGATACACTGCCGGACAATTGCTAAGGACGGATGACAATAACAACGATAGCAACCATAAAATGGAAGGCACGAAAATGTGGAAATTAGCATAAGAGCGGGATACAGTAAGACGTGTTGCGCGTATGCAAATTTTGGATTTCCGAACTTGTTCGTGACGTCATAGCGCTGATAAGAGATATAAAGGATTTGACGCGTATTGACCGTTGTTGTTCAAACGCACAGTTCAAAGGGAAAGTATAAATTGACGAACTTGCAATTTTCAGTATGTCTTCCCGACATCACCTAGATGATTTTACACGTGGCCGTATTATTGGCAAGATTGAAGAAGGGCGAAAAATAACAGATGTTGCCAGGGAGTTCGACGTCAGCCACAGTGTTGTTTCAAGGCTTTGGAAATCATTTCAAACAAATGGAGAGTGCAGCAAACGTCACGGGGGAGGTCGTGTTCGCAGTACGACACCTGCAGAAGATCGGTACATAGTGCTATCAACAGAAAGACACCGGCGCAGCACAGCTAGTGTGGTAGCAAATCAGTTTATGGCTGCTACTGGCAAGCGGATCTCCCGAAAAACTGTCGCCAGACGTTTGCATAAAGGAGGACTATACGCCCGCCGTCCTGTTGTGTGCATCTCATTGTCCAGACGTCACCGTACCGCCCGTTTGCAATGGTGCCATCAACATCGCAATTGGACTGATAACGACTGGTCTGCTGTCCTCTTCTCAGATGAGATAGATACAGTCTATCGCCTGATTGTCGACGACAACCGATCTGGCGCGATAGTGGTGCTGCATATTGTCCAGCAAACATACAGGAAAGGGACCGATATCTGCCATGTAGTGTCATGGTATGTGCTGGCATCATGATCAATGGCCGTACGGCCCTCTATGTGCTTCCAACTGGGACTATGACTGGCCAACGATACATTAACGATGTTCTGCTACCTCATGTTCGCATGTTCCGTGGTACTGTCAGTGATAGATTCATTTTCATGGACGACAACGCAACATGTCATCGAGCAGTCGCTGTCCAGGAGTGTCTTGAGAGCGAGGATATTCAACGCCTGGCATGGCCAGCACGTTCTCCAGATCTGAATCCCATTGAAAATTTGTGCGATGCTTTGGGGAGGGGTCTTGCTGGTCGCCAATGCCCTCCAATAAACAAGGACACCCTCATCCGTGCACTGGCAGAGGAATGGGATAAATTACCCCAACAGCTGCTTGATAATGTTGTGCAAAGCATGACACGACGTGTGGAATCTTGCATCGCCCTCCATGGTGGCCATATCCCGTATTGACATTTTACGCAGGAACGCCTGCTGACGGTAATGGCATTTTTTTCACGTTTACGTATTCTGCACAAAATGGCCTGTTTGTCCCTTGAACACGTTCCAAAGTTTTCTGGATTTCAAAGCACAATAAATTGTCTTTCTTGTAATGTCCTGGCATTCTGACATTATTTTATTTCACTTGGCATCCAACCACACTTACTTTTTTATGCGCTATATAGCCGTTTATGATCCGTCCTTAGCAATTGTCCAGCAGTGTATTTTAGAGGCATTTTAGAATGATAATAAAGAAGAACCAACACGATGATCGGTAGTATTTCACTGTAGTTGCAGCCTTTTCTAGAGACACAGCAGTAGAACAAGCCACCTTTGCTACTCCAAGCAAGGTGTTAAGAAATAGAATACTGTATATTTTATGATTACTAAACTTGCGGTGTTAATATATAATAAAAATACCAACGTTTTTCACAATAAAATGTTTATTATACCTCGACTTGTAACGTACCAGGAGATGTGACGTACCTGCCAGAAGGACGCACACGACACAAAGGCAGATAAGAATCAGAATAAAACGTCCGCGTAGCTCAATTGGTAGAGTGACTTGTTCCGGAATAAGTGGACTCGGGTTCGAATCCTGGCGCGGATAAAAATGACGGAGAAATTCAATTCGTTATAGACTATAGTTTCGCAGAGCAGTTGGCTCGGCATCATCAGGACAATTGGAGCGTAAACATTAAAATTATTGTGACATCATCAGAGCTCTGACTTTCACGGATTTTGGTGAGTTGTTTCCACACGAATGAAAAAAATGGATTCGATGTCATGTCGTTGACAAGGCGTGAAGTGTTCCGGTATATGTGGAAAGCTTCTAATATATTAAGTTTGATGGTCGAATCAGGTTTATCAATAAGCGGGGCGTTTCCAAACAAAAATGTATGGTTATTTTCGTGACAACGTTGCTATAGACGATTTCTTCAGTTCTTAGCTCCGTACGTAGGTCTTGTTTCCTTCACACGGAAACTTAAAATCTCTATGGGTATGTCCTATATATGAAAGTCCACATTCACAAGGTATCTGATAAATTCCCCAGGAAGTTACGTCTTTGACGTAGTCTTTTGATCCGTAAAACTTCATATTGTTTACGGGCTTGAAAATAACTCTGAAATTAGAATTTTGGGGATTTTTTTTAAATTCCGAAGCAAATCTAAGGAACAAATGGAATAACGGCCCAATTCGTTCGTATTGGAATGTCTATTGGGAGCTGTCTAAAACTTCAGGAAACTGAAGCCTGTCTGCTCACTCACGCCAATAGACCTCCCACTGCGAAAGAATTGGGCGGTTATTTCATTTGCTCTTCAGATTTGCTTTGGAATTTAAAAAAATTTCAAAAGTTTTAATTTCAAAGTTATTTTCAAACCCGTAAACAAGATGAAGTTTTACGGATCAAAAGACTACGTCGAAGACGTAACTTCCTGGGGAATTTATCAGATACCATGTGAATGTGGACTTTCATATATACGCAGGACAGACCCGCAGAGCTTTAAGTTTCCGTGTGAACGAATACGACCTACGTATGGAACTATGAACTAAAGAAGTCGTCTATAGCCCAACGTTGTCACGAAAATAGCCATACATTTTTGTTTGGAAACGGCACGCTTATTAATAAACCTGATTCAACTATCAAGGTTAACATATTAGAAGTTTTCTACATTTACCGGAATTCTTCATGCCTTGCCAACGACATGAAGTCGACACCATTTCTATCAAGCGCGTGGAATCAACTCACCAAAATCCGTGACGTCAGAACTCTGGTGATGTCAGAATCATTTAAAAGTTTACGCTGCATTCGTCCTGATGATGCCGAGGCAACCGCTCTGCGAAACTATAGTCGATGTATACTAAACATTTTACTGTCAGAAATGTTGGTATGTTTATTCTAAATACACTGTAGAATACTGGTCGTAACTGAAAAGTGAAGGTACATTAAAAAAGTACGGCGTGCGAAGTGTGTCACTTCTAAGCAGAAACATTTTCCGTACTTTAGGAATCCTCAGATTCCGAATATACGGAATCGGCTTATTACTTACCGAACTATTTTACTGTTATAGTATATCTTTTTGTAACATATTTCTAAAATAGTGATACAGAAGAAGTACAAATGCGTTCTTAACGCTATCAACGGATTTGGGATTTACTCAATTCAGTAGAGACCCGATTATCCGAATCAATCACGACAGCGAGGTTCCGGATAATCTGACTTTTTTGTTTAAACAGCAGTAACGTGAAAAACTAACATGCAAAAAAACATATAAATCTCAAATCCAAATATCTGTAGAAATTTTGTATAAAAAATAACACATGCCAAATTAATTGAAATTAAATTATTCTTATTTACTCCTTTATACTGTATTTAACGCCACATTGGAAAATGTCTTTTAATCACTGAACTGGGAAAACAAAGGGATAAAGATTAATGGAGATTATCTAACTTACCTTCGTTTTGCTGATGACGTAGTCATTTTTGCAACTACCCTATCAGAGCTGCAGAGTATGATCCAGGAACTTGCTGACAAGAGTAAAAAAGTGAGATTAAAAATGAACTTTCAGAAGACAAAGGTAATGTACAATGCTTTTACAAGAAATGAAGATTTATCGATTCATGGAGAAAAGCTGGAGATAATAGATACGTACGTTTATCTTGGACAGCAGACATCAAGTGAGGGTCACATTGACGAAGAAATTAATCGGCGTATAAAACTTGCCTGGAGAGCCTTTGGAAGAAACAGCATAATTTTCAAGAGCAATATGCCATTATGTCTTAAAAGAATAGTGTTTGATCAATGCATCCTTCCAGTGCTTACGTATGGTGCAGAGACGTGGACCTTAACTAAAAGAGACATACAAAGGCTGCAGACAACTTAAAAAAGTATGGAGAGGTGCAGGCTTGGTGTAACCAGTAGAGATAAGAAGAGGAACTCGTGGATCCGAAAAATGACAAGAGTGGAAGGCATCATGATCAGAGTTAAATCCCTGAAATGCCAATGGGCTGGACATACTGCCAGAAGGACAGAACATCCATGGACAGCCGAAATTTTAGATTGATTCCAAGGGACAGGAAAAGACCCAGAAGAATACCACATGGGAGATGGGTGGATGAAATTCGAAAATATGCGGGAGTAACATGGAGGAGACTTGTACAAGACAGACCGTTGTGGAAGAGGCTTGGAGAGACCTTCGTCCAGCAGTGGATTGATAATGGCTGACTGACAATGATGAGATGATACAAGCATATACACATCGATAAACAGCAATTAATTTCCACTTTATAAAAGAAATCCGTACTCTGCTGCTAAATCACTCAACCTTTTTTAAATACAGCAGCTGTATGACATTGCATTTCTCCAGCCTGTCCATTCATTTTACAACTGTTTCGTAATTGCTTATCGTGTTTGACTACCTCACACACCTACTAAAGTGGATAATCCCACAATCTGACTTTCAGCGTGGACGACAATGACTCTGCTCCGTATTAGGTACTCGAGCTGTATATCATTCGTCGACAAAGGCGTCATAAATCTAGAAGAGTGACGCAATGGCTCCATTCCTCAGTCTACAACATTTCTATCGTATGATTTTCAGGAACAGCAGAGGGGTAACCCCAAGGGAATTCTGGTTTGATCTAAGCTCACAGAAACAAGTTGGTCTTCAGAGAATGATGATCTTTGCAAACTGAGAGGCGAAAATGTCACCAAAAGCTAATTTATTGCCGAATGCAGTATTTATTAAGAGGTAGTCTGAATACAGAACAGAAATACGCAATGGAAATAGAGAGAAAAAATAGTTTAAAATGTGCCACGTCTTCTTCTTCTCTCCATTCACTATAGTGGTAAGCTTATTGAACAATTATTCTTATTTAGACAAAAAAGGATGTGGTTTCAAAATAGAGCTTCTACGTAAGATTTTATCACAAATATTTGGTGTCCACAACTTTGCTTTCTACGCGGGCCTAGCTTGCATACTTCTTTTGAGGAGAAATCGCGTTGATGACCTCAAAAGATTTATTGTATCGTAGTCCGTTGTACGAATTAACAATGTCAGGAATACAGCAAATGAACAAAAAGACAGAAGCCCTAATTTCCTAAGCCCTGTAAAGAGAAAAAGGCACAGCGTGGATTTGTATCAGGGAATCATTTAAAATTGCTTTTGGCATAACACTTCTTTACAGTGTTGTAAATTCGAAAGACACATTTTGACGCACTTGTCTCTACATTGTATGAGGCGCTGTCTTTTTACCATTCTTTCGGGGTGGTATCGAGTTCGAGATTCAGATGAAGTATAGGTGGGCGTTTATCTTATGGCGCTTTCCTTTCCTGGCAGAAGTGGCACTAAAATACGGTCGAGGGATTGCTTATAACCAACTGAGTTTCTCATGCATGTTGTTCGTGAACACCAGTACAAATAAAAATAATAATACTCTAAAACAGGACAGCTCATGTATAAGAAATTCGAAATGAGATCTGCATCAAAAACTGACGAATTTTGAAAGAGTTTATGCGTGGTTCCTAACGAAACGAACGACACAAAGATCAAAAATAGGAGACGTATGTAATGAAAGTTATTCACACACAAATTTACCAAAAATATGAATTAAAAATATGAAATCCGTTTTAATGCTGTTTTTAATATATATACGATTTCCGAACTTTCACTCTCCTACCAAGTGAAACCACTACAAAGGGAAAGATTTAAAGAAGAATATAATGAGAAGAAAAAGAGGCAGGCATGATTAATGTAAAGAAGTAGTCTATGTTAAAAGATTTTGAATAAATGTTAAAAAATCATCAAAGGAAAAAACAAATAATTCATGCAGACGTGAGGTGCGTTCGTTTAACAGGCTAATCGAATGAAGAATGTTCTTCACATAATAGCTTCGTATGTCAGAACGAGCAAATTAAAAATTTTCTTTAGTTGAAAGGGTATGTACACCAATGAGCCATCACATTATGACCACCTACCTCATAAACTGTAAGACCCCCATTAGCCCGGAAAACAGCGGCCACTCGGTGAGACATCGATTCGATGTGGTGGCGATAGGTTTCCTGGGGTATCTGCTACCATAATATCAGTAGCAGGTCCTCCAGTTCCCGTAAATTTCGGGGTGGTAGTGATTTAGCGCGAACCCGCTTTTCCGAATCGAACCACAAATGTTCGATTGGGTTCATGTCAGTTGAATTTGCAGGCCAGGGCATCAACAGAAAGTCATCAGCATGCATCTCGAACCACCACTTGACGATTCTGGTAGTGGGGCATGGCGCATTATCTTGTTGGTAATGGCTATCACCAGCAGGGAACACAATTGCCATGAACGGGTGAACTTGGTCCGCAACAATGTTCAGATACCTGGAAGCTGTCAGGGAATGTGATATTGGGATAATGGGGCCTAAGGTGTACCAAGAAAACATAGGCCACATTGTAACATCGCCGCCGGCCTGCTTCCGCCCACAGTTTCCTTTGATATTCGGCGTATCCGCGTTCGGCCGTCTACGTGATGCACCACGAATTTGACTTATCAGACAAGGACACTTTTTCCAATCATTCACGGTCCAATCTCGATGATCTTAGGCCCATTTCATGCATTGCTGGCGATGACGGGCTTTGAGCATAGTGACCCGGCCGGGCCTTCGGCTACGCAGGCCCATGCGCAGAAGGCTGAGATGAACTGTGTGCTATGACACATTGCCCTGATCACCACTGTTGCAGCTGCGGGTGATTTGTCGCATTGTGGCCCTGCGTTCTGTAAATCCAAATTTTGTGGTAGTTTCCAAGATGGAATGACCGATCTCCCGGGTGCCATCTATTATACTACGTTCGACGTCGCTTAAATCCTGATTAGCGGACATCTGAACTGCGAATGCTACTACTTGATATTGCGGAGGTATCTGCCTCTGTATATACACTGAAGAGCAATTGAATTAGAGATACCTGTCTAGTAACGTGTAGTATCACCTTTCGACCTGATGACGGCGGCGATTCGTCTCGGCATGGACTCGACAAGACACCGGAAGCGTTGGGAAGCCATACGGATCCACGACCCCTGAACAAGCTCCCACAGTTCACGAACATTTGATGGAGGGGTCAGAGCCTCGAACATCTCTCTCGATGGCATCCCAGATGTGCTCGATGGGATTGAGGTCAGGTGACCTAGCTGGCCAAGGAAGCGAGGTCACGTCGGTGGAGTGTTCATCCAACCATCCGGATACAATTCGGCAGCTGCATAGTCTTGTTGCAGGATGAGGTCCCCAGTGGGATGTTGAAGTCGCACAAACGGGAGCAAACGGTTGTCCAGGATATCCCGGTAACGTTGACCTGTGAGGGACGATGTCACACGTACCAAGGGTCCTATTTCCGTCCACGTAAACAGACCCCAGACGAGAATGCCACCCCCACCAGCTTGAAGAATACCCTGCTGGCAAGAAGAATCCATCGCTTCATGCGGTTTGCGCCGTATTCGTATCCTGACATCCGCATGTACCAACGTGAATCTCGACCCATCAGTCCAGGCAACATTTTTCCACATGTCTACGCTTGAACCACAAAATATCCGCCGTGAGTCGGATGGGAACGTTAAGCCGTCGGCCCCTGGGTGCCGGCTGCCCGGTAATAAATGAAGGCGTCTTCCTTCTCCTTTCTACCTCGCTTCCGTGTCACTTTCCTTTCGGGCACTCTAGCCCCAATCTTCTAGCTTCCTTTTTCTAAGGGTTGTTTAAGACCTGGGGTCAGACACTCCCTTCCTAAAATCCTCTACATATGATCTCATGCCATTTATTACATAGGTGAGGTGGCAGCAAGCGCCCTTCTCAGTTTTTAGGCACCTAGTGTATTTTATATTAATACGCTCTGTGACAAACTTTTCTTATCAGCAGTACAGATGTTAGTGCCATTACCATAGCATTTAACTGCACACCCTTCGCTAAAAGTAAAAACATATTGACACAGCACGTGTATTTTAATAATGTGTGTAACAAAAAAAACATTCTTTTTTTATGTTTAAGAGATGAAACATGCTAGTGATTATTTTTCAACTCAAATGTTAAGGAATTCATTTTTAATGCAAAGTTATTTTTTCTGTAAACAGTGAAACACAAGCAAGTTTTTTTTTTTCCGAGTTAAATCAAGCAGACAGTTAAAAAAAACGAAAAAATCTTCACGAGCTTTGGCACTAATGACATACTGCAAGATAGCGGCCGCATTGCATAAATACTTTTGTAACAGCTCTCGCAAATTACCAGCTGGGAGGTAACAACAATAATGATGATGATAACGATGACCGTGTCTATTTTACCTTGTGTTCACAAAAAACTCTTAGAATAGCCTTAGTCTGATGTGTGCATCACGTAATGAGAATTTTTATAATGCTTTCAGAGCGCGGCAAAAGCTTATTGTATGTCTCCTGAGAACCTACCCACGGAGTGTGGTCGACGAAGTCAGTCAGCCATTTGTTCGTCGTAATTAAGTCCCACCTCCGGAGAAATCTCATAAAGTCTAACCTGCATGAATAAAGAACGAGGAAATGCCTTTTCCTCTAAAGATAATTACATCTTTGTTCGCTCATTTCGCGCGCTTTCTCTCAAACAACATTACTTAACCTTCCCCTATAAGTCGCCTCGTGTTGAATTCAAGACATCCCAAAGAGATTAGCTGTAAACAAAGAACGTACATGATGTTCATTCAGTAGCACAGATGACAACAAACAAAAGAAGCAAACATATTGCAAAAAAACCTTTAAAACTTCAATGACACCTTCACATTCGTGTTACAGAAAGTTTGCTTTCCGATATTCTTAAAATACATAAGCGTATGGTTCCCATGTTATACGCAGTTGGTCATCATACATGGTGACTTTAAGCCTCACAGCTCTCCAGGAGTACGAATCGCTTTCAACGAAATTGTAAGGTTTCTGCATTTTCTCCTAAATAATAATTGAATATGATCATACTGACAAATACACAGTCGTATCAGAATAATATGACCACCTACCTAATAATGGGAATAACCACCCTTGGCCTCAATGACAGCTGTGAGACGGGGTGGCATGGAAGCAATGAGGCCCTGGAAGGTTTCCCGAGGCACACGTGCCGATTCGGACTGCATCATATCACGGAAGTCCCAGAGATGACGTGGTTGTGGGTCGGCACGTCGAACCTGCCGATCCAAATAGTCCCACAAGTTCTCTATGGGATTGAGGTCGGGCGATTTCTTCTGTGAGACTGGGTGGCATGGAAGCAATGAGGCCCTGAAAGGTTTCCCGAGGCACACGTGCCCCTTCGGACTGCAGAAGAGCACGAAAGTCCCGGAGATGACGTGGTTGTGGGTCGGCACGTCGAATCTGTCGATCCAAATAGTTCCACAAGTGCTCTATGGGATTGAGGTCGGCGATTTCTTCTGTGAGACGGGGTGGCATGGAAGCAATGAGGCCCTGGAAGGTTTCCCGAGGCACACGCGATCATTCGGACTGCAGAAGATCACGAAAGTCCCGGAGATGACGTGGTTGTGGGTCGGCACGTCGAACCTGTCGATCCAAATACTCCCATAAGTGCTCTATGGGATTGAGGTCGGACGATTTCTTCTGTGAGACAGGGTGGCATGGAAGCAATGAGGCCCTGGAAGGTTTCCCGAGGCATACGTGCCCATTGGGACTGCAACAGAGCACGGAAGTCCCGGAGATGACGTGGTTGTAGGTCGGCACGTCGAACCTGTCGATCCAAATAGTCCCACAAGTGCTCTATGGGATTGAGGTCGGGCGATTTCTTCGGCCAAGCGAGAACAGAGAGATCGCTGTCGTAATCCTGGAACTAGTAACGCACTCCTTTAGCGACATGGCGGGGAACATTGTCTGTTGGTAGACACCATCACCAACATGGTAAACGTCCAACATAAAGGGATGCATGTGGTCAGCGAGAATGGACAGGTAGCCATTGGCGTTTAAGGACACATCCAGTGGTACCATGGGTCCCAAATCATACCAGGAAAATACCACCTAGACATGCACACGGCCGTCTGCCGTCCTGTAATTGACCAACAAGCTTGTCCAGGTGTTGGAGTAGAAACCTCGGTTCGTCGGAAAAGGCAAGTTTTTCCCAATCTTCCACTCTCTGGTGGTCCCATGCGAACTGCAGGCGTCTTTGCCGATGGACCTGGGTTAACATGGGCGTCGACTCCGGAGACCCATGCGTAACAGGGTTCGCTCCACTGTTATCGGGGACACGTACCTGGGTATCACAGTGTTCATTTGCGTGGTCAGTTGCTACACAATTGTGCGTCGATTGCACTTTACCAGTCGACGGAAGTTACGTTCTTTTCTGGGGGCAGTGGCCTTTGGGGCTCCACATTTATGAAGTCACGAGGTACTCGATGTGCCAGCGGTCCACTCTCGGTACACCCTTACTACAGCACCTCGCGAACAGCCCATGAAGTCTGCTGTTTCTGAGATGATCCCAACCTTGGAGCGGTAGCCGATGATCATTCCTTTCCGAGCGTCCGTCAAATCGCTACCTGTGCTCATTGTGCTAACGTAACGAGCTATGGCTCATCTGTCCTGGCCGGCCTCTTATATCTCCGTGTGGTTGACCTTGTCACGTGCACTCTGTGACGCACTTGTGCGGGTACACTGTGATTCCATTGGTGGTCATATTATTTTGAAACGACTGTGTATATGTCTCGTTTTTCTACTGTCTATTGAATCCAGGAAAACTCCTGCACTTTTTCATATAAAGGACTGAACACAAATTTCCTTTCTTTCGTAGATTTTGAGTGACGAGTTTTCTTGATGACATAAAGGGGTATGTGAGATCAGAGTGACATAATGAGATATGTAGAGATTTTCCGACTCACAAAATCTCGAGTTTTGACTTTGAGGATCGCAAACACATTGCTCGAGGAACATCTTCACTCTGCTGGTGTTACCTCGATGACGAAAATTTTGAGGAAGGAGTCAAAAACAGGCATTAAACTCTATTCCTTATTTGACTGAAAGCATGTCTAAAAGGTTGGCTTCAGTTCAAAGCTGGGTCTAGATTTTGAGGAAGGTGTCAAAAACAGGCATTAAACTAATTAGTCATTTTGAGGAAGGAGTAAAAAACAGGCATACTAATTAGTAATTTTGAGGAAGGAGTCAAAAACAGGCATTAAACTCGGTTCCTTATTTAATTTTGAGGAAGGAGTCAAAAACAGGCAACTCGGTTCCTTATTTGATTTTGAGGAAGAAGTCAAAAACAGGCATTAAACTCTATTCCTTATTTGACTGAAAGCATGTCTAAAAGGTTGGCTTCAGTTCAAAGCTGGGTCTAGATTTTGAGGAAGGTGTCAAAAACAGGCATTAAACTAATTAGTAATTTTGAGGAAGGAGTAAAAAACAGGCATTATACTAATTAGTAATTTTGAGGAAGGAGTCAAAAACAGGCATTAAACTCGGTTCCTTATTTAATTTTGAGGAAGGAGTCAAAAACAGGCATTAAACTAATTAGTAATTTTGAGGAAGGAGTCAAAAACAGGCATTAAATAGTATAACTATACTAGATATCCGAAATTTCTTGGGGTAGAATAGAAATCAAAATTTCCAATTTTCTATTCTACAGCAAGAATTTTGGATTTCTAGTATAGTCATACTATTTAAGTACAGTTGGTGTATAGTTCCTTGTTATTTAATTAACATGCATTAAACTCGGTTCTTTATCGGATTTTGAGGAAGGAGTCAAAATCAGGCACTAAACTAATTAGTAATTTTGAGGAAGGAGTCAAAAACAGGCATTAAATTCGGTTCCTTTTTTTGATTGAAAGCGTACCTAAAAGGTTGGCTTCACTTTAAAATTGGGCCTGGATTTGAAAAATGCGACACCATTTCGTTCATAGTGAGAATGTGAGTAACATTTTTGATAAGGTAGTGTATATTCCAGTATAATCCAGAGGACACATTTCCTGAAATAGAGATGATGAAGGAAAAATTGCTCTATGGAAGATCTTTGGCAACGGCGCGAAAAGCCGTTAGGTCTTCCTCATGATATAATTCTCCGAAAGCTGGACTGACTCCAAAACAATGAAAAGATTGGCGGGACCATCATATGAAGTAATATTGTCACGCGACCTCGGCGTTGTCGTTTCCCAGATGCAGTCAGATCAAACACGTGAACTGAAAGACAGATATATCGACAACAGGTCATCTAGCATTTTACGCAACGGCGACTTTCTGTGCCTTCATAATATAATACATAGACATCATGCTTCTTGAATGTCCATTGGAAAAAGATTTTCGTTTTTTTTTTGTTTTTTGTGAAATAATTTTTTTTTATCTACTTCCGTGCACGATAACGTCACATAGCATCTATCAAGTTTAGTTTTAAAATGATATCAAGATTAAACACAGTGAACTTAGAAACTTCATTCGTAGGTTTTTATTGGTGTAGGAAACAAATTGGTACAGCCAAGCTTTCGCACACAAACGTGTGGCTTTGTAAAGGCTGATTAAAATCTAACTAATGCGGAGAGAATCAACAGTTATCGTTAACATTTGAGAATATACACTATCTACCAAAAAGTAATTGGACTGTGATAGCAAAAAAAAAAACAAAAAAAAAAAACGAAGTTTATTCACCTTCAATAGTTGGTGGAGCCTCCAAGAGCGGTGATTACAACTGCGACCCTCCGGGGCATACTCTCAACCAGGTGTTGTACGACGGCTAGCGGTATTTTCTTCCTCTCGGCTTGGAGAAGACAGGTTAGTTCCTTCACCGATTTCGGACGGTGAGGGCACCCCTTAAGTCGACGCTCCAACTCGTCCCAGAGGTGCTCGATAGGGTTAATGTGTGGGCTCTGCGCAGGCCAGTCCATTCGATTAACCCCATTGTCACTATACCGAGCCATGGTGGACCTCGCAACATGACAGGTGGTATTGTCATCCTGAAAGTAACATGGGTCCACCCAGTAAAACTGCCACAACGTAGGAAGCGCATGGTCATCCAAAATCATGCAGTAGGTCTCGGCGTTGAGTCTAACAGGAATTGCGACCAATGGTCCCGTGCCATACCAGGAGAAACACCCCCATAGCATAATACCACCGCCGCCGAACTTAACAGTTGGCACAATACATTCCGGCCTGAGGCGTTCTCCAAGCAGACGCCAAACCCAGACCCTGCCATCCGAACGGTAGAGGGTGAACCTTGATTCGTCGCTTCAGAAAACCTGTTTCCACTGTTCAACGGTCCACTGTCGACGTTCTTTGCACCACGTTAGCCAAGCAGCGCTATTAGACTTGGTGATCAAAGGCTTGTGGGCGGCAGCACGTCCATGATAACCGAGCAGATGGGCTTCATTTTGGATGGTATTCATCGAAAAGACACTCCCGGATGCCTGTTGAAACTCCTCGCGGATGTGGCCCATCGATTTGGTGCGGTTCTTCTGAATTTCTCTGGCCAGCACCCGTCGGTCTCCAACTCTCAGTTTTGTGGATCTGCTGGGTCGGGGCACATTCCGACAGTCACCTCTCATCTTCCACTTGCCAATTACGTAGGCCACTGTCCATTTTGGGTACTTCAGCTTGCTGGATATGTCACGTATGGATCGGCCATTTCTGTTTTACCCGACGATTACACCTTTCTCGAAATCAGAGAGCTCCGAACTGCGTGGCATCTTGCATGCGACTGGTTGCGTTGTTGTTTCCCACACGATATTTAACGGCGGCGGCCGTGACGTGTATCAGGACCGCAGATATCGTCGATTGCAGGGGTGTCCCACTACTTGTTGGTAGATAGTGTATATGCATACATGTACTTACATTGAGTTAAGTTCACATGGTTCGGAACGGGAAAAGCACGAGAAAAAATGTCAACAAGGGAAGTATAAAACATAATGAAAACTCGGTTTTAATATTTCAAGAAATCCGACCACAGAGGGTGCAGGTCACGGGAAACAATATCGTTGCATGCGGACATCGGTCGTTGTGAGGATTTCAACTGATCCTCTGCAGGCGGTCTCAATGTGGGTGGTGTATGGTGCTATATGTTTGTATCTTGTCCATGGTAATATTGCACTTCTTAGACAAACTTCTCTAGAGAGGACAGAGTTCAGGGCCTCATTTCTCTCGTTCGTTTTGTGCTCTGTCACTGAGGTCCCTGTGAACAATGCGGGGCAGTTTTCGCTCCCTTCTGGCATCAGTGAGCTGCGCACGACTTTCCGTCGTTTGGCCATCTATGCACCACTTTTGACACGAACTCACTACAGCGACACGTGAACAACCCACAAGTTTCCAATAGCGTAGTTCCGAGGAGCCGTTCCATCACAATTTGTCGTTTACCAAACTCCAATAAATCATCAGTTTGACTCCACACTCTGCTAAGTGAATGTCGGTCCTCGGGTTGCGCGTCTGGAGAACGTTCGGTCTCCAGACGCGCTCATTTCTCTAGGCTGGGGTTGCACATGACTTGTTGTCTAGCAACCACTCAGACGGCAAACGATTCTTTATGCCATTAGCTTCATTTTACTGCGTAATAGAATTCCGTACATTTATTTGTTCGAATTTGGTTGTGTTTAAATTGGTTGATTATTTTTCAACTGTGTCGACGGTATCAAACAACGATCAAGTGTAGAGCTTATAACTCATGAAAATGTACCTCCCAAAGAAATTTACGCTAGATTAGTGGCAGTTTATCGTTATGGAACTTTGGACTTAAGCACTGTTCTTCGTTGGATACGGAAATCAGAAGAGAACAGTGGAGAAATGTTGGCCGTAAAGGATCCGCCACGGAGCGGGAGGCCAGTAACAGCAACTTGCGATTTGAACAATTTTGCCTGTTCCTCAGAGAACCATAGCAGATAAGCTGAACATTAGTTTAGGTAGTTTCAATGACATTGTTAAACCTTTAGGTTGAAACAAAGCGTATTCTCGTTGTGTACTTCGTTACTTAACGACTGAAATGAAGAAATCGTCATTTGAAGCATGCCAAAGGTTGCTTGCTCGCTATGAAAATTATTGAAGTGATTTTCTCCAAAACATTGTGACTGATGATGAAGTTGGGCTCACCGTTATGAATGAGAAAGGTGTCGCGCATCAATTCGTCAACCACGACGATTCTTCACGCATCAATTTGTCGCGGACCAATTCGTCGACTAGTTCGTCCCGGACCAATTCGTCACGTTTACAAATTTTGGTTACATTGAAATCGCATGCAGGAAAATGTACGATTTAGGTTGTCTTCTGCCGTGATCATATTTATAAGATTTGAACACCTAGACAGGTTAGTAATATTACGCTTTTTCTTTGGCACTAAAAATAAATTAATATGCCTAGGCCTAAGCTTAGGCCGTTTTAACGGTTTTTATTCCGTTGTGCTTGTATTCATAAGTTTCGGATACGAAGTCAAGTTAGTATTATTCCACTTTTACTTAGGCACTAAATATTAATACCCTGGCCTAGGCTTAGGCCTTTTTAGCAGTTTTATTCCGTCGTGTTCATATTCCTAAGCTTTGCATCAAGTCAAGTTAGTGATATTGCGCTTTTACTTAAGAATAAATATTTCATACACTTGAACATAATCTGTTAGAAAGGCCAGAACCAAAGGCCTATTTATTAATACTTAATGCCTAAGTAAAAGTGAAATAATACTAACTTGACTTGCTATTCAAACCTTATGAATACCAGCACAACGGAATAGAAACTGTTAAAGAGGCCTAGGCCTAAGACATATTTATTAATATTTAATGCTTAAGTAAAAGCGCAATATTACTTAAATGACTTGGTGTCTAAATTTTATGAATATGAGCAAGATGGAATAAAAACTGTTAAAAAAACCTAGGCCTAAGGCCTATTATTAATAATTAACGAGTCGTAAAAGCGCAATAATGCTAACTTGACTTGGTGTCTAAACCTTATAAATATGAACACGATGGAATAAAAACTGTTAAAAAAGGCCTAAGCCTAGGCCAAGGTAATAATATTTAATGCCTAAGTAAAAGCGCAATAGTACTAACTTGACTTGGTGTCTAAACTTTATGAATATGAGCAGGACGCAATAAAAACTGTTAAAAAAGCCTAAGCTTAGTTCTAGGCATATTTATTTTTAGTGCCAAAGAAAAAGCGTAATATTACTAACCTGTATGGGTGTCCAAACCTTATAAATATGATCACGCCGAAAGACAACCAAAATCGTACGTTTTCTTGCATGCGATATGTTTGTAATCAAAATTTGTAAACGCGACAAATTTGACAGCGACGAATTGACGTAATAGGCGAATTGACGTAATCGGCGAATTGACACGCGACGAATCGTCGTAGTCTACGAATTAACGCAGGCGAGGTATTGACGTATGACGAAAAAATTAATCGCTGGAATGCCGACACCAACCTCTCCACGTACGAAACAATTCAAAACTCAAATTTCTGCCAGTAAGTGAATGCTCAGTGTGTTCTGGGACTTCAGAGGAATTATTCATCAGGAGTATTTGGTCAAAGGTACGACTATCAACTCTGAGAGCTAAGTGCATACCTTTAAAAAATAAAAGCAAAGAATAAACCTCGTGCATGAAGGGAAAAGCTAATGATTTTGCAGTACGACAGCGCCAAACCCCGAGCCAGTGCTCTCACTTCATTCACAAAATCGGGGTTGAAGTTCTTGAACACCGTACCTACACGGCCCAGATTTGGCGCCGTCGAACTTCTGGTTGTTTTCTGCTATCAAGAAACATCTGAAAGGAATTCAATTCCCTTGTGACGAAGATGTTGAAATACTTCCGAGAACAACCTAAAGATTTTTGCAAAAACTGATTTAAAAAACTTGTTAAACGTTGGCATATCTGTATCGAGCGTCATGTAGAAAAACAAATTATGTGAATTAAAGTAGAAATCCTGAGCCTTGTTCCAATTTGATACGTTGCCACTGAGCCCTTATATAAATATGGAGGCATACGTTTCTGAACAACCCCTGTAGTTTCACCAGCAGTTGTTCGGCCACGTCGTCATTTCTTCCTCTCATATTTCACTTGCTGCCTTAAAGAAAATACTGAAAACTCTTTACGTTTCCATAAGCCAATTTATTACTACACTGCCGGTCAATTGCTAAGGACGGATGACAATAGCAACGATAGCAACCATAAAATGGAAGACAGGAAAATGTGGAAATTAGCATAAGTGCGGGATACAGTAAGACGTGTTGTGCCTATGCAAATTTTGGTTTGCCGAACTTGTTCGTGACGTCATAGCGCTGATAAGAGATATAAAGGATTTGACGCGTATTGACCGTTGTTGTTCGAACGCAAAGTTGAAAGGGAAAGAATCAATTGACGAACTTGCAATTTTCAGTATGTCTTCCCGACATCACCTAGATGGTTTTACACGTGGCCGTATTATTGGCAAGATTGAAGAAGGGCGAAAAATAGCAGATGTTGCCAGGGAGTTCGACGTCAGCCACAGTGTTGTTTCAAGGCTTTGGAAATCATTTCAAACAAATGGAGAGTGCAGCAAACGTCACGGGGGAGGTCGTGTTCGCAGTACGACACCTGCAGAAGATCGGTACATAGTGCTATCAACAAAAAGACACCGGCGCAGCACAGCTAGTGAGGTAGCAAATCAGTTTATGGCTGCTACTGGCAAGCGGATCTCCCGAAAAACTGTCGTCAGACGTTTGCATGAAGGAGGACTATACGCCCGCCGTCCTGTTGTGTGCATCCCATTGTCCAGACGTCACCGTACCGCCCGTTTGCAATGGTGCCATCAACATCGCAATTGGTCTGCTGTCCTCTTCTCAGATGAGAGTAGATACAGTCTATCGTCTGATTGTCGACGACAACTGATCTGGCGTGATAGTGGTACTGCATATTGTCCAGCAAACATACAGGAAAGGGACCGATATCCGATATGTAGTGTCATGGTATGGGCTGGCATCATGATCAATGGCCGTACGTCCCTCTATGTGCTTCCAACTGGGACTATGACTGGCCAACGATACATTGATGATGTTCTGCTACCTCATGATCGCATGTTCCGTGGTGCTGTCGGTGATAGATTCATTTTCATGGACGACAACGCAACATGTCATCGAACAGTCACTGTCTATGTAATCATAAATATATAACACAAATAATACATTTTTTGTAAGAACAGGGAATTAGGAGGGTAAATTCCTGATAGGCCTGACGTGCCCCTTTCTCCCAAAACATCAAAATTTTCATGAAAATAAAAAAAAATTCAAAAAAACATAACTAAGTCAAGTCCATACAATATCAAACACAGCTAGGGTGGTACTATCAATTAATAAAGGTAATAATACATTACGAGCTTTTGGTCAGTAAGAAATACCTGAGTTTTTGTTTAAATATATTAATATTATTAAGCGATACAATATCAGTAGGAAATGTATTCCATATTGCCGGACCAGTATAATTAACAAATGATCTAAATCGTTCTGTTAGTGGAAACATGGGGATTAGTGTTGTTTTTTGTCTCGTGGAGTAATCATGACAATAAGTATTTATTGTAATTAAATCTTGGTAGTAACCATTTTTAATTCTCAAAAACATTAGTTTACTTATACTATAGATATGCAATTGTTGAATAGTTAGTATATTAAAATCATTTAGACTGAGTCTAGCCTAAAAGACTATTTGAAAATTGAGTATTTTGTAGTTTAAATTGTAATAGTCTTATGAATCTATTTTGTAACGACTGAAGTTTTTTCATATTGTATAAGGTAGTCGATCCTTATACAACTTCAGTCGTTACAAAATAGTGCAGTGGGTTAAATTGGCCACTGCACTACTAATAACCCCTATATTTCTTGAGATCTTATAAGAAAGGTAGTTAACATGTGAATTCGATTTTAAATCGTGCTGAATAATGATACCAAGATAGTTAGGGACACACGACTGCTTATAAGCCCGCTGAGTTGCTCACGGAGATCGTTAAACCTCCAATAAAAAAAATATTTCAACCATAAAAACGCGGACTCGCTTAAAGTCATTAATACTTCACATATTATCAGCACAGGTATATAGAACTGAAGCTTGCAGATTAATTTTCAGGAAGAAAATTGTATAATTCCTGACAAAATCCAATGATTAAATGAAGGATTGAAAAACAAGCAAGTAAACCTTTAGCAGTTGTGATTATACGTATTAAGTAGCAAAGACGGAATTCCCAAGATGCGTTATAAACACATATCATTCAACACTTGAATCAAGTTTTCAATACAAAAACGCCTAAAAATGATTTCTCGCTTTATTTAAAACATCAGCAAAAAAAATAAGGTGATGGAGTTGTTTCAAACAATGAATAAGTGGTGTAAAATCAACTACATCTTAATACAAGCAATTGTGAAGTATGGTATACTCTGATATAACTTTTCTAATTAGTTCCTGTATCTATGTAATGGAAAGGGAGTGAGACAAGGTGACACCATATCTCCGAAGCTCTTTAATGCCACATTGGAAAATGTCTTTCAATCACTGAACTGGGAAAACAAAGGGATAAAGATTAATGGAGATTATCTAACCCACCTTCGTTTTGCTGATGACGTAGTCATTTTTGCAACTACCCCATCAGAGCTGCAGAGTATAATCCAGGAACTTTCTGACAAGAGTAAAGAAGTGGGATTAGAAATGAACTTTCAAAAGACAAAAGTGTTGTTCAATGCTTTTACAAGAAATGAAGATTTACCGATTGATGGAGAAAAGCTGGAGATAACAGACACGTATGTTTATTTTGGACAGCAGATATCAAGTGAGGGTCACATTGATGAAGAAATGTATCGGCGTAAACTTGCCTGGAGAGCTTTTGGAAGAAACAACATAATTTTCAAGAGCAATATGCCATTATGTCTTAAAAGAAAAGTGTTTGATCAATTCATTCTTCCATTGCTTACGTATGGTGCAGAGACGTGTACCGTAACTAAAAGAGACATGCAAAGGCTGCAGACAACTCAAAAAAGTATGGAGAGGTGCAGGCTTGGTGTAACCAGGAAAGATATGAAGAGGAACTTGTGGATCCGATAAATGACAAGAGTGTAAGACATCATGATCAGAGTTAAATCCCTTAAATGGCAATGAGCTGGACATACTTCCAGAAGGACAGACCATCGATGGAGAGCCGAAATTTGAGATTGGATTCCAAGGGACAGGAAAAGACCCAGAAGAAGACCACATGGGAGATGGGTGCATGAAATTCGAAATTATGCGGGAGTGACATGGCGGAGACTGGCACAAGAGAGACCGTTGTGGAGGAAGCTTGGGGAGGCCTTCGTCCAGCAGTGGATTGATAATGGTTGATAATGATGATGATGATGATCTATGTAAATTTTGGTTCGTCCCACTCAAACGGTTTCTAAACTTAACGCCACATTTTCTCTTACTACCGAATATTTTGTGGCAACCTGAATTAAAATCAGGAGTAAAATGACGTATAAAAACAGATAATTATAATGTTGTTTACAATGTATGTTCGCTAGCTTTCGAGCTGCGTGGCGTTATAACGGACTTTGGTTAGATGTTTTCTGGTGGATTTCTGTCAAAGTGTTGTTCCTTTGAAATATTTTACTAGTCAGATACTGCGGGGCTCGCGTTTGTTAGAAGCTGATTGTTATTCTGCTTTGCGCCTACAACATTAACCAGTTACTAAGGGTTTTCCATACTTGAAGAGTGTTTCACGCTATGAGTAATATGAAGTGTGCTAATCGTTAAAGTGATCAGCTGTGGATGAAATAAAGAAGTTAGTATCAGCAAATAGACTTGTTACTAAGGGTCAGTCGAAAGTTTTGCAATATTTGTATCACTTTATGTCTTCATACGTACCTTTACGACGAAAGCTGACTAGAATTTAAAGTATAGGCCATCTGTCTGCCGGTTCTTTGATTCCGCGGCGGAACCAGTTCTTGTCCTTCGAGGCGAAGAACTCCTTCATCCCAGCGACCACCTCCTCCTATTTGTTGACGTGCCGCCCACGAAGAAAGTGGGCGATGGACCGGAACAAGTAATAATCCGACGGGGCAGGATCCGGACAATATGCTGGGTGTGGCATCACTTCCATGCCCTCAATTTCCTGGAGTTTTGACCGGGTCGTTCGCGCGGTATGAGGCCGAGCGTTGTCCTGCTCCAGGAAAGCGCGCTTTCTGTTCACCAGTGCCGGGAACTTCTCCTCCAAAACGGTATACATCCGCTCCAGCTGTTCACAGTAGAGGTTGGCGTTGATGATCCAACCGTCTGGAACACATTCGTAATAGATTATCCCCTCGAAATTCCACCAGACGCAGAGCATCACCTTGTGCTTGAAGCGTCCATATTTGGCAACAGGTCCAGGAAGCTGGCCCAGGCTCAACCACTTCCGTTGTGTGTTTAGATTACGAAATTAGACCCACTTTTCATCGCACGTAACAAATCTTTTGATGAAGCGTACATCGCGCGGGTTTTCTAGGAGTTTCGTGCACACTTCCACTCAATGGTTTCCTTCAGCTGGCGTTAGTTCGTGAGGGGCAATGCGACAGTTACTCCAGACCTTGCCGAAGTCCTAAAGGTGACGAACCACGGTGGTCTGTAATACGTCCAACTCGCCTGATAATCTCTGAGTGCTGCCGGTTGCCGGATTTACCTCTACATCCTGGCGCACGTCCTTCGAATCCAGGTTTCGCGGACTACCTGACCTTGGCTGATCATTGAGGTTTCTGTCACCTGAGAAAAAATTATTGAACCATCTGGTCGCGGTGCTGTAATCCATGGAACCTTCCCCTTTTTCATGACAATCGTTCGTGTTGCTTCAGTTGCGTTATGGCAGAGTTCAAACTCGTAAAGCAAAAGTTCCCTAATTAGCCGGTTGGGGCTGTTCATCTTTGATGCATCCCAACCACTGAGAGAACGTTTTATATACCTTTCGACTGACAGCAGTGGCCGACTTTTACTAGTTTAAACACGTGACATACTCGCCGCAGCGCATGCGTTTATGCAAATTTGCAAAACTTTCGACTCACCCTCTGTATTTAGTATAGTCGTTCAAGCCAGTGAGTGTTTAATTAAGAAATACCTGTGTGGATGTTTAGCTGCCTGGGGCGCATAGAAGCAAACATACATTCTTATGTGACTGGGGAAATTTCGGCCAATCAGAGGGCGCTTTTCAGTTTCAGAGACGATACCTATGGGTGGAGCTTATTTTCAGGTGTCACACACGATTACATCTGAGCCACAATCTGAGTTTGCAAGCAGCAGCCAGTGGTTTTGGAAATTTGTAGATGCGCAAATGTTATGTCTGCTACTGATTTTAGTGTTAGAGTGAACCTATCAGAAAATGTCCTGCCTCAGTCATTTACCAAAGAAATCGTTAATGATTCCACGAACCAGTGTCTGATGATTAAGAGCAATGTGAATTGCATGAAAGACATTAACTCCTATGTTAAAGAATTCGGTTTAAAAACAAAGACATCTTGGGATTGTGCTACAAAACCTCGTGGCGAATGTTTTGTTTGCAAGTTGTCTAACTTTTCTACTTCCAATGCTAGAATACCTGTTTTAATTTTAGAAAGATCTGTCTATTCAGAGCCAGTCTTGTTTTACTATATTCATGGTAAAATTAATGGTAATGATTAATGAATCAGTCCAAGAGAAGAACTGATCGGCCATTCAGTGTGAAATATTCTAAAAGTTCATGCTCCGGAAGCTGTTTCCGTTCATTTTGTACAAACGATAGCTGAATTTCGATAGCTGGATTTAAGTACAGCACGATAGCTGGATTTAAGTACAGCAAACCAGTGTGTTAGTTTAAAAAACCTTGCTAACCCCCCCCACTAAAATCCAACACAGATTCAGCAATCAGTACTAAAGATTCGGGGACATGTCGAATGGAAGGAAACAGAGGCTCTCCGGCTTACAGGGAAACGCAAAAACGTTCACAAACGAGCAACGTGCAAAACTTCAGTCATTTGATTTTACTGCGAATTGTCACAGAAATACACTGCTGGACAATTGCTAAGGACGGATCATAAACGGCTATATAGCGCATAAAAAAGTAAGTGTGGTTGGATGCCAAGTGAAATAAAATAATCTCAGAATGCCAGGACATTACAAGAAAGACAATTTATTGTGCTCTGAAATCCAGAAGGCTTTGGAACGTGTTCAAGGAACAAACAGGTCATTTTGTGCAGAATACGTAAACGTGAAAAAAATGCAATTACCGTCCGCAGGCGTTCCGGCGTAAGATGTCAATACGGGATATGGCCACCATGGAGGGCGATGCAAGATTCCACACGTCGTGTCATGCTTTGCACAACATTATCAAGCGGCTGTTGGGGTAATTTATCCCATTCCTCTGTCAGTTCACGGATGAGGGTGTCCTTGTTTATTGGAGGGCATTGGCGACCAGCAAGACTCCTCCCAAAGCATCCCACACATTTTCAATGGGATTCAGATCTGGAGAACGTGCTGGCCATACGAGGCGTTGAATATCCTCGCTCTCAAGACACTCCTGGATAGCGACTGTTCGATGACATGTTGCGTTGTCGTCCATGAAAATGAATCTATCACCGACAGCACCACGGAACATGCGAACATGAGGTAGCAGAACATAATTAATGTATCGTTGGCCAGTCATAGTCCTAGTTGGAAGCACATAGAGGGACGTACGGCCATTGATCATGATGCCAGCCCATACCATGACACTACATGTCGGATATCGGTCCCTTTCCTGTATGTTTGCTGGACAATATGCAGTACCACTATCACGCCAGATCAGTTGTCGTCGACAATCAGACGATAGACTGTATCTACTCTCATCTGAGAAGAGGACAGCAGACCAGTCGTTATCAGTCCAATTGCGATGTTGATGGCACCATTGCAAACGGGCGGTACGGTGACGTCTGGACAATGGGATGCACACAACAGAACGGCGGGTGTATAGTCCTCCTTCATGCAAACGTCTGGTGACAGTTTTTCGGGAGATCCGCTTGTCAGCAGCAGCCATAAACTGATTTGCTACCTCACTAGCTGTGCTGCGATGGTGTCTTTTTGTTGATAGCACTATGTACCGATCTTTTGCAGGTGTCGTACTGTGAACACGACCTCCCCCGTGACGTTTGCTACACTCTCCATTTGTTTGAAATGATTTCCAAAGCCTTGAAACAACACTATGGCTGACGTCGAACTCCCTGGCAACATCTGTTATTTTTCGCCCTTCTTCAATCTTGCCAATAATACGGCCACGCGTAATATCATCTAGATGATGTCGGGAAGATATACTGAAAATTGCAAGTTCGTCAATTGATTCTTTCCCTTTCAACTTTGCGTTTGAACAACAACGGTCAATACGCGTCAAATTCTTTATATCTCTTATCAGCGCTATGACGTCACGAACAAGTTCGGCAATCCAAAATTTGCATACGCACAACACGTCTTACTGTATCCCGCACTTATGCTAATTTCCACATTTTCCTGCCTTCCATTTTATGGTTGCTATCGTTGCTATTGTCATCCGTCCTTAGCAATTGTCCGGCAGTGTATATTAACAGCTACTCAACCTGCCTTCTGCTCGTGATGCACAATCACGAGCCCCACGCGTATATTCCGCCTCAGAACATGTCCTTAGTTCTGCGATTCCTCGTTTTTACTAATTCTTTTAAAGCATTTCCCTCCCCACCAACATATTCTGAAACAACCCAAGTCACATGACCACGTTTAAAAAAGCATTATTCTGCCTAGAAATAGTTACATCAGTCAGATTGCAATATCCGTCCGTGCCTACAATGAGCAAGTGACACATAAAAAAAGCTACATCCTTAGGGGTGGTCACTGAAACTGAATACGCCCTCTCGTTGGCTGAAATTTGCCCAGTCCCCTATGCATCATGTAAGGTTTGCTTATAAGCGTCTGGGACATAACATACATGCGTTTAAATCAAAGCAGTATTCTGACTCATGAAATATAATGTTCGATGGAGACTGACTTTTCACGTACAATGACACAGAATTAACGTAAGAACAATGCAAATTTGGAAGTTGTAATCCGTTTATTGGTGTAAATATGACATGAATGGTAAGTCAGATAATATCCGAAAACTTGAAAATTTCGTCGACCTGGAGAGGGAATCGAACCAGCATCTCCCGGATAGCGCCCAAGTATGCTAACCACTACACCACCCAGAACGACAAGTTTCCGATTAATTTGAATATAACCATAATATTTACACCAATAAACGGATTCCAACTCCCAAATTTGTGTTGTACAATGGTGTAATCCCAATATTTCATTCATTAACGTAAGAACATTGCACAATCAGCAACCCTTTTAATCTGAATGTCTTTCTCTACCCTGTAATAAGTATGCCACCTCTTGTCCTAGAAGCCAGATTTATGGAACGATATGTAAAGAAAGCACCGTAGGTAGTGAAAGAGAAGGAAAACTAACCTTGAAAAAAAAAACAGATTTTGATGAAGAAAATTCAGACAGAGCCGAAGAAAAACGAAACAGTAATTTAGTAGTCGCTTCTTCATATCAATATGGCTGAACTGGGTGTCGATTAGCTGATATAATCCATTTTATAATCCTTAATACAGCAATAACAGAAAAAAAGGCAATTCTTTATGATAAACAAATTATTCTGAAAATAGAAAAGGGTTTTAAAAACATGACAAAAGTAAGGTATTTTTCCTGTTTCTGGGTTTTTTTACTTTGTTTTATTGGAGGTTTAACGACCACCGTGATCAACTCAGTGAGCTGCAAGCTGTAACCCTTCCCAAATTTAGGGCCACTGACTCCAGGGAAGGAAGAGGACCAGTGCCGTAAGACAAACACAACATCCATGCCTCACTGGGATTCGAACCCTAACCCATCTCAGACGAATGATTTGAAGCCATCACTTAGACCAGTGCGCTACCAGGACGGCGTTTCGGAGTTTAACGACTATCATGAACAACATGGCTTTAACAGCCGCCTATCTTTATTTTGGGGCTACTGGTTGTCATCTGATAGGTGCACCACCTATGCTTCATCCTGGACTCGGACCTAAACCCGTTGGGTCAGAAGCCAGGGTTTCAAACCATTCAGCCACCGGAGTGGCATGTCGAAATCATGCGAGGTTATTAGGCTGGCTTTTTGTTTGTTTGTTTGGAGTCTTAACGACCACCATGATCATCTCGATGGGCTATAAGTGCCAGTCACTAATTTAGGGTCACTACTGGTTCCAGGGAAGGGAGAGCCAGTGCCGTTCGACATTCAGATGCGTCACTGGGATTCGAACCCACGTCGGATGAATGGTCATAAGCCAGTTCTTAGACCACTGCGCCACAGGGGCAGCTCATTATTCAGCGCTGATTATTCTATCGCAAAATAATCCTTAAAATAAGCAAAAATACAAATTCTGATGGGCCATACTCAACAGTGTATTGCATACCTTGTGAAGAAACCCCTTTTGCCGATGATGGTCGTCATGCGCAAAGTAGGTGCGTCACAACGTCTAATTTAACCTTTCTTTTGATTTTTTGTATTCTAACGTGAATTTAGTTTTTTTCTCATTAAACATTTTCTGATTTAACGACACATTATTTCTCCCGACGAGTTTTCAAAGTTGGCAGTACTGGGAGTGAAGCAAAGATCAATAAAGTTGTGTGTAACTGTAATTTTAAAGAGTGGTGTGAAAAGAGATTTGAACGAGTTACGAGCGAACGATAGATTTAGATGCAAACTGATTGTTAAAGATAGAGAAAAGTTACGAACAGATGTATCTAGGTTATGATTTGTTAAGCGAGAGTGAGTTAACTTCTTTATAATTTTGTCTAATCGAATTAACAAGTTAGTAGTTTGAAGTGTGTATAATTCTACACTGAATTACTTTCAACCTTGTTCTCCAGTAATGTGCCCACCTACTGAACAAAAGTTGGGACATTGAAGTGGTAAATAATCTCTTTTGCTGCTTTTTGACTCTGGACAGTTTACTCTCTAATGCTATTAAAGTGTGTTTTTAAGCGTAACATATTACAGCTACAACTTCCACAATGCCTACTATTTAAATTAAAACTTTAGGGCTCAGCGAACAGCTTAACCATTGAACGAACATAACGCCCGTACATCCAAATGATTACGGCCGCCTGAAACGCCAGTTGAGTGCTTAGGTTGCCTACCTCCATATGTTCTTCGAATTCGTACGGCCCTGAGTCATTAGCAGAAGTCAGCCTCAGTCATTATTACCGTCAGGAGACAATGAAGTGAACCAGGAGTTGGTTTCTCCAGGAGCTATATCATTCAGTCTAATGATACCGGATATTCTTTTCGTGGAAAAAATACAGATTTTGCCCCCAGAATATATCCGAAGTTCAACGCATATCAAACCAACAGATCGGAAGTTTCCTGTGGTGACCCAGGACTAATTCTTTTTTTTTTTTTTTGTTAAACTGTAAAAGGGGAGGACAGAAATTTCGAAAGTGGCAATAGACAGTTTCGGGCGTTCTGGTATTTTGGGTGACACAAGATGAGCACGCCGGACAAAAATTAGTTACCCCTAACAGGAATGACAGTAGGAAGTTACTGGTCGCACAGAGGGCGCCGTGATAACATTGTTGGGAGATACATAGCATTGACGTGGTCTACAAGAGCATTTCTGTCTCGTGCAGTGGTGAAGAGCAATGTGTGTGTTGAATTTAGTCTGCAATATGGGTCGTAAGACAGGCGTTACTGAGAAGTAAAAATGAGCCATCGTGTTTAGCCGTGCTCACGGACATAAAAGTGAATGAAGTCGCCCAATTGGTTGGTGTGTCGAAGCGTACTATCCAGCGGTTTTACAAACAATAGTGTATTTCGCAGTCAACGGAAAATCGGCGATGTAAATGTGGCCGAAAAATTCTTACCAACAGGGACCGCCACTATGTTTCACCCCTGATAACTTCAAATCGGTTTCAAACCATGCAACTGTTGCTCCGAACAGTCATTGGAAGTCCACTCCAACCAATTTCCGAAAGGACATTGTGACGAGAACTGCATGCGATGGACATCTGGAGCAGAGTACCACGGAAGAGACCTCCTTTAACAGCAAGTAACAAAGTATCACGTTATCAATGGACAAAGAGACACCAAAACTTTACTGTGGAGGATTGGAAACGAGGAATTTGGTCTGAGGCTCATTTTTGTTTGTACTCCAATGATGGGAGGCGACGAGTACATCGTAGTCCCAATGAAGCCTTTCATCTTGAATGTGTCGAAGGTGTTGCTCAAGATGGAATGGGGTTCTCTGATGTTTTGGGGATGCTTTTCGTACCACGAAATAAGCCCTCTCGTTGCAGTGACGATGAATTTGAAATTCTGAATGTCGAAGTGTTGCCCTCTGCTCTATATCTCCAACAGCAGTATCACACTGTCACTCCTGTCTTCCAAGACGATAATCGCCGTAGAGCACAGGGCTAAAACAGTGTTTGAGCGGCACCACGAACAATCAGCAATACTGTCTCAACTCTATTGGCCCGCCAAAATCCCAGATTTAAATCCTAATGAAAATCTGTGGGATTATTTGGAACAGAAGGTGAAACGCTGGAACAGACACCCACGTACTCTGGCGGAACTTGTGTATCAATCGATGCACGAGTGGCTGCAAATCGATGTTCAATACATCCAGGACCTCGTGGAGTCCCTACCACACCGGATTCATGCTGTTATCAAGGCAAGAGGGTCACCTGTTTTTTGGTAAGTTCTGACATGGGTGACTAATTTTTTGTCCGGTGTGCTTACTAACGTCTTAATCGTTAAAGGTTTAAAGCAACAAGTAGCAATTACGTAGGTCTCAGTAAGTGACAAAATGAAACTTTATAGTTTTACAGTGGACAAACTTTTTAGTTTTACAACGGAATTATAGAATAAAGCAATGACAATGGTTTCGAAATATTTTTTTTTCTTTTGAAATACACAAAAACTTATTTGCGTGTTTGCATCAGTACTTTTCTTTTAGGAAACCGCATAATCAGCAAAACAAACAAGAAAGAATGAATCTAAGTCTCCTGTATAATGACTTCTCTTTTCACAACAAATTTGAAAGTTCAGAATTTTTAAATTTTTGAAGGAAAAAAAGTTATTTGCTGAAAACTGAAGGTTTCCTATGATACGTAGATACAGTGGATCCTAGGAAACCAAGACGGCTTCAAAAGCCATAATAGACAGCCTTAAAAACATAAATGGCTTTTGATCATTCGTTTGCGACGGGTCCGAGTTCAAAACCCGGTGAAGTATGGATGTTGTGTTTGCCTTGCAGCGCTGGCTTTCTCCTTTCCCGGGAACCAGTGGTCCTAAATCAGATCAGATCAGATGTAGAGCATTTTAGGAAGGGAGTGTCTGATCCCAGATCTTAAACAACCCTTATAAATAGGAAGCTAGGAGATTTGGGCTAGAGTGACAGGGAAGCGAGGTAGAAAGGGGGTGAAAGACGCTCTTATTTGTTACCGGAGGGGCAGTACCCGGGGTGCATGGCTTAACGTGCCCATCCGACGCACGGCGGACATTTAGTGGTTCGAGCGTTCGTACCTGCCTGGGATCGAACCTGAGGTTTTTCCGTGGCAGTCACGAACGTTGAACACTAGGCCATCTGCTGCCTGAAGTGGACCAAAATTAGGGACGAGAGACTGTTTATACCCACTGAGTTGCTCACGGTGGTCGTTAAAACTCCAATAATAAAAAACCAAAAAAAAACCGTATAAACGAGATTTCAAGATATTAAATACTGATGCACATTTCGGATGCCTCCAAAAAGAAAACTGGGGGAAGCTCGTAATTTAAAATTGCGCTACGTTTTGGGGGAAGGAGGGGGAGGCGGGGGGAGTGTTAGTCACCTCTGTTAGCAACTCGATGGGCTATGAGAAATAGCCCCTCCCTAATTTAGGGCCACTGGTTCCATGGAAGGTAGACTACTAGTGCCGTAAGGCAAAACAACACTCACGTCTCATACAGGGATTTGAACTCGGGCCCATCTCAGACGATCGTTCAGAAGCCAGCGCTCAGACCACTGCGCCATCGGGACAGTATAATGTACGACATACAATACGTACACAAATACTTTGTTTCCTACATTACGCCTATGTCTATTTTAGCTGAATTTACAATATTTTTATTCTAATATATGGAGAATTTATTAAATTTTAATTCTAATTTCACTATAAAAACCAGATTAAGGAATTCTATAAAATTTCGTATTTTGAACATATGAAAAAAAAGACCTTCACTTTGAAATAGTAGGTGGTAAATCTGAGAACGATTTGTTTCATATTCAATACCACTATTACACATTTTTTTTATTTATAAAAGTTGCTCTTTTCAAAGCAGTTTGTCCACTAATTGATTTAGCATTAATTCCGAGTAAAATATTCACTAATCTTTGCTCGTTTCAGTTTTCTTTAATTCAAAGAAAAATGATAAGTTGTCCGTTAGTTAGAGAATTTTTTGTTGCTCATCGTTTAAAGAAAAACGCTGTCTCAATTCTCTCAAAGTTGTAATATATCGGGTTACGTATAAATGAATCAAAGAACCGAGTATTTTTGATAATCTGAAATTCAAAATTAAAGGTCTAATCGCAAAAAGCGTATAAATGAATTACATACAACCCAAGTGAAAAAGTTCGGCTATACGCTTTACAGAAACGTCAGAAAAAAAATTTCACTTCGATGTTTTCAGTTCTACAGAAACGTCAGCAACAAATTACGTATAAAAGTGAAAAACATAACCGGAAAATCCATAACTGAGGTTCCAGTATGTCTTGATTACGTCTCCATCCAAAGCATTTAAAAGAAACACGTTTTCCAACAGTCTTGTGCTCGGTGGTTGAGATATCATGTGAAATGCGGAAGTAAGTTGAGTCTGCAGTAGAAAGACTTTTCAACAGAACAAGCAAGAAATGTTGGAAGACATCTACTCAAATAAGAAAACCTTATGAGTTCATGCCTTCTTGGCCGCCCCGGTGGCGCAGTGGTCTAAGCGATGGCCTCTGATCATTCGTCCGAACGGGGTCCGGGTTCAAATCCCGGTGAGGCATGGATGTTGTGTTTGTCTTACGGCACTGGCTCTAAAAAAAATGCCTTCTTTCACTCATCGAAATTCTATGTCACGTGACCAACCACACGTGAGCAACATATAACGTAGGTCTACAAACAGTTTTACTGTTTGAGATTTATTGCCGATTTCGTATTCATTTCGATGCGCTGATTTCAAAAATAATGCTTAAGATTGTCTATCACCTACAGTCATTCCGCAAAATAAACAAAACATACATGGGTTATAAGTTATCAATTTTGACCAATTAGCTACAAAATAAGTTTATCAGTGGTATATTTGAGGCCGTTTTCCAACCAGATAACGCTCGGCCACACACTCCTAAAGTGTATTAAGCTTACCTAGAAGCAGTTCATACGCTTCAACAGGAAGCAAGATCTCCGGACGAGCCACCCACTGAGTACGTATGGGACTCGAATAAATGTTAAAAACTCTCCTTAATTTTCCTTATGGGATTCATTGGATTCCGAATGCAAATCTCTCCGTGGCCGTCCCGAAATGTCGCTTACAAAGTAAACGTTGCATTGGACCCTAGGACACCATATCGTTCCATTCCATCCGTGCAGTGTGTCTCATTGCATTGCCCGACATGATGGCCACACGAGGCACTGCTGTTGTTATGTGATCCTGCCTTTTTTTCTTTTTTTTTAAGCTTTCCAACCGTAGCTGCCGATTGAAGAAGCGTGTATGGCTCCAGCTTTGTCCATCAGTCTGTCTGTCTGTCTGTACGAAAACTCACGTAAAAATGTTTGATTTCGATTAAATATTAGTATGTGGTATGGGACAACCTGGGAACGAACCCTATTGAAAATGGAAGAAATGGGGTCAAAGGTCAGGACATAGGAGCGGGATCCATTCCATCGCCCTTATGCGGCATAACTTACGTAAGAATGCTCCGATTGCAACAAAACTTTATCATGTTGTTTCGGAGGTATACTGAACCGGTTCTGTTGAATATCATTAAAATGGGGTCGAATGTCAGGGCACAGGAGCGAGATTTATTCCACAGCCATTGTCCTCATAACTTGAGTAATGATTTCTGGTATGTTGGAAAGCGTATCATAATCAATGCATTGCAAGATTTTACTAATTTTCTTTATTGGGGGTTTAACGACCACCGTGAGCATCTCAGGGGGCTATAAGTAATCGCCCGTCCCTAATTTAGGACCACTGGGGGCCGCGGGTGGCCTAGTAGGCAACGTTCGTGACTGCCGCGGAAAGGACCTAAGGTTCGACCCCAGGCAGGTACAAACGCTCGATCCACTAAATATCCGCCGTGCGTCGGATGGGCATATTAAGCCGTCGGATCCCGGGTACTGGCTCCCCGGTAATAAATAAGTGCGTCTTCCTCACCCTTTCTACTTCGCTTCCGTGTCACTTTCCTATCGGGCACTCTAGCCCAAATCTCCTAGCTTCCTATTTCTAAGGGTTGTTTAAGACCTGGGGTCAGACACTCCCTTCCTAAAATCCTCTACATATGATCATGATCATTTAGGGCCACTGGTTTCAGGGAAGGGAGAGAGCCAGTGCCGTAAGACAGACACAACATCGATGCCTCACCTGGATTCGAACCCTGACCCATTTCGGACGAATGGTCAGAAGCCATCGCTTAGACCACTGAGCCACAGGGGATGCGATCATGTCCTGCAGTCTGTCAAACTGAGGTTGTTGTTTTTTTTAACCCTTTTTATAGCCACTTCTGGCTATAGGTATCTCCCAATTCTTTCCATCTATTTCTATCCTGAGCTTGTTTGGTGCCAAATAATTCTAACCGTTTTCCTTACATCATCTGACCATCTTCCTTCAGGTCTCCCAGCTGATCTGTAACCTTCATATTGCCGTCACACCAGTATAACTTTTGTCGATCTTTAGTCTTGTAATGTGTCCTGCCCATTTCCATTTTTTTGGAATTATGTTTTCTCCAATATCTAAATATTTTGTTTTAGCTCTTATTTCTTCATTTTTTATTTTGAGTCTCATGTTTAGCAGACATCTTTCCAATCTTCCTTCTGTTTTTTGCATTTTTTTTTTGATTGACCAGGCTTCTGCTCCATACATCATGACAGGCAATACACATTGGCTGAAGAGTCTTGCTCTATTCTCAGGCTTTATTTTACTGTTAAAAAAATGTCTCCAATTTTCCAAACGCTGACCATCCCATTCCTATTCTTTGTTTCACTCTCCAGACTGAGGGACTGAGAGGAAAATTAAATAATGCCCTGTCTACCTCAGATTCTAGAAATCTGGAAATTTTCTGCTTATTTTTACACTGTTTCAACAGCGTTTGAATCTCCAAAATGGCACCACTAGAAATTGAGATATCATAACGCGACGCTTCAAGGGTTACGCTCGCTGCTCACAACATTAGGGTCACGAGGCGTAATTTCTTTTTTTTTTTTTTTTTGGAAACTGTTTGAATTTCCAAAATCGCGCCCTAGAAAATGAGATGTCCCAATGCAACGTTCAAAGAGTTACGGTCACTGTTCGCAATACTGAGGTCACGTAGTGTGAATTCTTTTTCTCGGGAACTGTTTGAATTTACAAATTTGCCCCTATAAATTGAGATATCTCTATGCAACGTTTCAAAAGTTACGCTCGCTACTGGAAACGATGAGATCACGCTGCATAATTTTTTTTTTCGAAAAAATGTTTAATTTTTACAATTTTATTTCAAATTTCAAGGACACACACACATACCTGCGTTTAAATTTCCGAATTCGCACCAATAGAAACTGAGATACAACACGGCGATAACACGACGACACAGCTCCCGCGGGACTGGATGTGGGTGACGTCAGTAAAGACGCGTTGAGTACGAAGCTGCAGTTTTTTTTGTCCCATTAATGCAGACATTTGACGTGGACTAGGAACATCAAACAGGAGTCATCGCTCTTTCCACGTTTATAAGTGAGTCACGGAAAAATTCTCATTGGCCGCCACCGGGAATTGGACACAGGGTCTTTCAGTTACGCGCCGGATATGCTTCCACTGCACCACAGCGGCCTCAGATTCACCCAAGGGAATTCGAGCATTAATTACTCATTCGCGTTTTAATTATTTGTTCAGTTGCTACTTACCATCTTTGGTGAATCCCCAGCATTGTGCGGGGCTCCAAGAAGCAATCTGCCAATTGGCTTGGCAGTTAGTGTATGCAAGTCCGGGGGAATTTCAGGCCGCTGTTGTGCAGTGGAAGCATATCCGGCGCGTAACTGAAAGCCCCTGGGTTCGATTCCCAGTGGCGGCCAATGAGAATTTTTCCGTGACTAACTTATAAACGTGGAAAGAGCGATGACTTTTGTTTGATTTTTGCCTCATGTTAAGGAATGGAGGATTACGTCATTCGGTCGCATCCAAGAACGATGTTTACGTCGTAACCATGCTTTACGAGGATTCGAATCTTTTTTTTTTTTTTTTTTTTTGATTGGAGGTTTAACGACCACCGTGAGCAACTCAATGGGCTATAAGCAGTCGCCCGTCCCTAATTTAGGGTCACTGGTTCCAGGGAAGGGAGAGAGCCTGTGCCGTAAGACAAACACAACATCCATGAGTGACCGGGATTCGAACCCGGACCCCTTACGGACGAATGATCAGAGGCCAGCGCCTTAGACCACTGCGCCACCGGGGCGGCAGGATTCGAATCCGGAGTCATCCTCGACGAATGGTCAGAAACCAGCGCTCAGACATAAAACTAATGGTCCAATAATCGTCATTGCAAAGAATTAAAAAAAATTGTCTTTGCAATGGCAATTACTGCAAAGACAATTTAAGCTGAAAAGTTTTGTCCCTACTTGTATGAAAAGTGAATGGTAAGAATGTTTTTAATGAAATAGAACAAAAAATATTACCCTACCTTTTATTTAAAAGGCTGCGTAATTCTTTCTTCGGAAAATCTCTTCTAACTTCAATATTCAATACCTTTCTTCCAAGGCGTCAGTAGTTCCAAAAATTCGTCCATAAAAGAAATCAGGATTTTGTTTCTGAAACCATTGGCGTAATGTTGACTTCACTTCTTCCTCAGATGCGAAGTAATGGCATCTCATCTGTGTCTTGTATTTCCAATGGGCAAACTTTTGTAGCCATTTTCTTCAGAATTAATGCGTTTCGGCAAATTATTGTTTCTAAACATGTTTCGCCAAATTACTGTCATATACTGTCTTTTCATTCAGGCATGTCATATTACATCTGAGTCGATTACGGAGGACTGGGCACTTGTGAACTCTTCCACTGACGAAGGCATAATATTTGCCGAAACATGTTTGGATGCTGGTAGCATGGGTAGAGTGTAAATTGGTTCCGTGGTTTTGTCATTTTCAGCTTTTAACTTTGTTTGTTTTACTTTTCAATCGATTTTAATGTTCTCATTTCATTTGAATTTTACCATTTCGTACTCGGTTTTGTGTTGTTTCATTCATGTTTTACTCAATTTGTCGTTTTTACCGTTCGTTGTTATATGTCCTTTCGACTGCTGATATACGTTCACTAGCAGAGGAAGTTTTTACTCTTCGTTGTGATATGTCTTTTCGACTGCCGATAAACATTCACTAGCAGAGGAAGCCGGACGACAATGGATGTAAGCCTACTTTTCAAAGTCGGGGTAAGTCCTTTTGATTGTACTGCTTGTCGTTTGCTTTTAGTTAATATTACCAGGAAACTGTTGACTTCTACTTAAAATTGCAAGCATAAACACGTGTAGAACAGTATTTTGCTACTGTAAATGGTAGTTATTGATTCAAACGCAGAAGTTTTGGAAACTACTGGCCACCAGCTGGCAGTGATGGGTCACTGCTGGATGCAATCTTTCGCTTACGGCACGGTAGCGGTCCGTCGGTAGCAGCGCCATCAGTTGGCAGCCATTCAAGGCCTAGTAGCATCGCCGTAAATTGCGGGCTTTCAAGCAAGTGTCACTAGTAGCCCGTAGCTGGCAACCGAAGCAATCCCAACACGAGGTCGAAGCAGCGGGACTGCGCATGCGCAGAAGCAACACGTGCTCTCTCTCTCTCTCGTGGTACCGTTAGTTGAAGACACGCTATTGCCATCGTGTTATTTTAGCGGATGTTAACAAAAAAAAAGCCATATGCAGAAAGGCGAATTAATTGTCTAATGAAATGCCACGTCGACGAAGATTACCGTCGGCAAAAAATTATATAAATAATTATTAACGAATTATAAGAAATAGTCAGTTACTCTCACGCATTTATAGGAACTCATTTTGTAGCAAACTTCCTGCACTAACAATCAAAGAATCGATAATACAGACAGCCATGAAATACACCTACTCCATTCCTATGAGTAACAAGAAATAATTTCTGGGTATTCTTTTGGTTTAACATACACCAAACCGCTTCAAACAAAAGTCCCAGAAAGACATCAAAAATCATTATGTTGGAAAAAAATAAGAATTACACATCATACATACATACATATCACTAAGCTGTTCTCTGAGATTCAGAGGTTAGCTCCAAAAAGAAATACAAACTACCATATATTTTTACTTACTGTTGTCGAATCAAACTTCTTCATTTACAGCGATCTTGACATGCAACTCGGTCTTCACTGATATCCATTTCACGCCGTACACAAGATCTTATATACTTCATACTCATTATCTTTTTCTCATGCAGACACACCTGAATCTAATCCACCCATATCTTCCTTGGCATTCCTCTGCCTTTCCTTCCTGCCACTTGGGCTAAAAACTTTTCTTAGTAAGCATCTGATCACTCATTCTTTCAACATGGCCAAACCAACCGAAGCATATTGGTCTCCACCTTGCTAACAACATTTTGCTTTACATCACACAACTGTAACACATCTTTATTCCTCACACAATCATAGGAGTTGTTTCTCCAGCACACAAACAACTCCTATGTTTCTTCTGCAGTACCCAGGTTTCACTGCCATAAATCAGCGTTGGAACAATTACACTTTCATACACAACCATGCGGGATTCTCTAGAGAACCCATCATTCCTGTGAAAACCTCCCAGAGCAGCTATGACTTTCAATGAAGAATTCACTCGCCTACTAATTTCACCATCCAATTTGTTCTCTCTGTCAAACATGCTTCCTAAATACACAAACTCACTCACCTGGTCAATCACATTGCCATTTAGACTTACATTACATTCAGTGCTACCAGTTCCTCTCTCAAAAACTATAACTGTGGTTTTTCCCTTATTTATACTCAGTTTGAATTTCATGCAAACTTCGTACATCCGGGACAACGTACTCTGCAACTCACTTTTGTTTTCTTCCAACAGAAGGACAGTGTCATCAGCATACAGCAATCTGCACACACGGATATCACCAAGACATAAACCACTATCATCTATTTTGGCATCACGCATGTACGCATACATAAATATATTCAACAGCCATGGTGATATTACACAACCTTGCCTAACTCCTGCACCAATAGAAAACCATTTTGATAAAACACCATTCACTCGTACACAAGCTCTAGTACCAGCCTACATGGCTTTTCCACTATTATGTAGATTCCCAGTAACACCATATTCATTCAATACCTTCCACAAAAGTGTCCTATTTACTTGGTCGTAAGCTTTCTCTAAATCTATGAAGGCAGCAAAAACTTTCTTACCAACATCCAGATATTTTTCAATCATCGTGTGTAATGCAAATTTATCAATTATTTTAGAAAAAAAAAAGCAACGCTATGTGGATATAATGTACTCATCCATGGGTTAAATCACAAGATTGGAGGAATTCGCTGCTAAAAATAACGACAAGTAAAATAAAATATATTTCCCCTTAGAACAAATGTAGCTTCAGGCCGTGTAGAAAAAGATTCAGCGTTAAAAATGTAACAGAATGTGACATGAATGGGTAAATACAGTATATTAAATAAAAAATCACCTTTCAACACCACAGCGACAGCACAAGACTTTGGAAAGGGCCGTTAAGTTAGTACGCTCGTTGAAAATGAGTGAAGTTCCCTTAATGTAAATAAAAATTATCGCTACGTTGCAAAAATAAATTTGTGAATTATATGAAACTGACATTTATGGAAAATAGCTCGCAATATTGTAAAATTAAAAAGAGAAAGTTTAGGTTCACATCGCGCAGGAAAAGAGGCTCAGTTTCAAGGAATGGCTCGTGCGTGGCAAACCAGTGTAGTGGCTAAAGCGATCGCTTCGCAAGCAAATAGTCTTTGGTTCGATGCTAGCATGTTCCAAACACGTGTTTTTCAGGACCTGTTGAGAATTTTTTCCAGCGCCCTGCCGTCATGCAGAAATTTCGTAAGCGGAAAAACAGTAGTTGTGCCTTTGGGAAACTCTTAATTTTCTTTTTTTTTATGGCTACAACTGGGAAATTGAAAAACAAGATTTGGCAAACCAACAGTTACGTCACATGATTGCCTGCTGCCATTGCCAGGAAACTAGCGAAACACATTAGGCTAACCATCACTTATAGCAAGTGCTCGCAGGGCCGCTTAAAGGCCGTTTGTGGCGGTCACTGCCTGTGATGGATACCTGATGGCCCTGTTCTGGCATATGACAATTGATGGGGTGCCAACTGTTGGCCAGCTGCTGGCCTGAACTTCTGGCCCATGTGGTGGCCGCTGGGACATTTTATTGATGGTTGCGCATCGTCAACGTAATGTTGAGCCACCGCTGGCTTGAGTGTTGGCCCAGCAACACTGTTTTTGCTCGAATGATGTGTGTCCTGTGTAGGTTTCAGTTGCACATTTTTGTTGAAGCAGATGACTTCGAAAGCTTTTGCTCAATTCGCTCATCATCGTTATGACCAACGAGATAGAAATACATAGAGTGCTTCTGTGATTAGTTCTCTGCGGTGGCAGCTGAAGCCAACGAGGGGAGAGCCCGCCATCTTTGATGAGGTACAAATTCTGTGTGTGTCAAGGAGTCACCTCGGTTCTTTCAGCTGTTCGGCGATCGTGTTATGCTTCATTACAAATTTAGTGTTACAGTTTCGTGAATAATCACAATTATCAGCACATTGTTGATATTTAAAATGCCATAGTACTGCGCAGCTTTTGATTGTAAGAATAAAAGGAACAAGGATTGTGGAACTACATTTCACAAGTAAGCATTTTAAAATAAGGTTGAGCTGTAAATGCTCAGTTAATCAAACACAAAAAATAAAGCATCTAATCCGTGTAGCTGGTGATTAAACCAGCAGATAAGCCATTTCAATATCTGTGTTATCTTAAGACTTTTTATTTCTTATATTTTGTAAACAGTCGTACTCAATGTGAAAACTGAATGATGTTTACTCTGGGAAGCTGAGGTTAACTGTATTTCTATCTCGTTGGGTTCACCACTCCGGATGACGCCATTGCAAATGGCGCCCCAGTGACAAAGCCAACCGGCCCGGTCAAAATGTAAACAAAACTGAATAACGAGATAAAATAACAACTCACCGACTCGTGTGTAAAACAGGAAGAAGGACTGACCTTTAACTTAAGGCTGGTACAAAATAAACAGCACAGGAGAGGTTTAATCACTTACTAGCAGGCCAAAATAGCAGAGCTCGTGACAGCACTTTCCGCCTGCTATGGAAGACAATGGAACTTCATCCAACTGAAGAACTTTTCCAGTGTAATGTGTGTCACAAGAAATTCAAACAGAAAGAATCTTTTATGCATGTAAAGGTTCATGCAAGAGAACAACCTTATGATTCTAACATGTGTTCCAAGCAGCTAAGTGAAAAATGCAGCATCTCGGAGCAGTCTGCTTCAGTCAAGTAAATAAGATCACCAATGTCATATATGCTTAAAACAGTTTGCAAGCAAGCGATATCTTCCCTGGCACATGCTTGTCACACAGGTGATAAGCCATACCAGTGCGATGTATGTTTCAAACAATTTACCCAAAAAAGTCATTTTATAATGCACTTGCCCCTTCACACAGGTGAGAAGCCTCACCAGTGTGATGTATGTTCGAAACAATTTACTCATGACAGTTCTCTTTCAAAGCACATGCTCACTCACACAGGTGAAAAGCCTCACCAGTGTGATGTATGTTCCAAACAATTTACTCAAAAAAGTGCTCTTTCACAGCATATGCTCATTCACACAGGTGAAAAGCCTCACCAGTGTGATGTATGCTCCAAACAATTTGCTGATAAAAGTGTTCTTTCAAAGCACATGCTCATTCACACGGGTGAGAAACCTTACCAGTGTGATGTATGTTCCAATCAATTTACTCGTAAAAGTCATCTTTCAAAGCATATGCTCATTCACACAGGTGAAAAACCTTACCAGTGTGATGTATGTTCCCATCAATTTACTCGTAAAAGTTATCTTTCAAAGCATATGCTCCTTCACACAGGTGAAATGCTTCAGCAATGTGATGTGTGCCCCAAAAAATTTACTCAGAAAAGTCATCTTTTGAAACACATGCTCTTTTTTTTTTTTCATTTAAAACTCTCATAAAATATTTGGCGTCTATGTATTTGGAGTGATAAGCTGTGGGATGATTCAGCATTCTCATGGTGATGACCCACGAATATCTAAAATTTTTACCGAAATTGCGGATTGAGTGCAACTGTATTTTTTATTTTCTTTTTTTTTTTTTTCATTTACTCTATTACCGCTGACTTATATTTCTCTGAAAATTTGCTCCAAAAAATTTGTTAAATGTCAAAAAATTACGGCATGAGATTTTATTCAACGACAGCAAGCTGCATCCATTAAAATATCATTTTTTTAAAACACTATTGCCGTCAACTAACAATGAAAAGCGATATTTGATACGTTAAAGTTTTAGTCTCATCCCCTAGGTGTTTATAACAACATTTCTGAGTTATATAATTATTTAACATCAAACCATATATTACGAAAACTCCCTTGCTTAACACGGAACGGAAATCGTTCTGTACCTCATCAAACATGGCTGCCACTTGTTTCCGGTGGCTTCACCCGTTCCCCGACGTAAGCGCTCTACGTATTTCTATCTCGTTGGTTATGACTCTGCACAGGCTTCTGTAGGAGTATTTATAAACAATGCTTTTGTTTTTGAAGATGTTTGCCATTCTCTTTCAACTTCTTCCGCTTTTCATAACCTGGCTCATAACTTCGTTTCACTGACTTCATCTTCAGGATATTTAGTCACATAAACTATATGTAAACGAAACAGAAACAAAAGCTGTAACGATGCCGATTTTAACGGCACGGTTAGGTGTTAATAATCACAATATTAAGTACGTATTATGGCACTGTATAACACCACAACGTGGAGATCGAATGGCATCAGAGAAATACAGATTACAGACGATATTTTAGGTTATATTGTGACGTTACCAGTGGTCAGTGTCGCTACCACACACAAATGAAATTGCTCTAGAATTAGCAATTAGCAAAATTTTACCCGCTTGTCAAGCAGGATAGACAACTTTACATTTCTTAAGCAGAGAAGAGATGACAAGCACTATATAAAGTTTGAACCACGACTGTTCTATGAATCCGCAAAATATTATGTTCACCAACATAACTTTTTCCTTCTTTTTTTCCTCTTCTCTGTTTCCTCCTTGCTTTACTTCTCTTTTCACAGTGAATCGGGGGCCCTTCGCGATTGCGACTTGCGCGACTTCATAAATCCGCCCGCCCCTGTGTCCTATGCTTTTTTCATTCATCTCATCAGACATCATGCACGATACCCGTCAGGTACAAAATTTTCGAAATCGAAGAACACTGACAATGTGTCCTACCCCCTTTTTTTTTTTTTTTTTTAAGAAGTGCCAGTTCTGAGGCAATATCTTTTTGCTTTGTGTTGCAGTTCCTCGGATCATTTCTTCAACACGCGGTAAATCAAACCGATCCGCTGCAGTCATGGGTCATTGATGTGCTTGTAAACTTTGCCAATCCTGATTCGTATCCTAGTTCCTATAGACTGAAAACTCGCTTTAGATTCCCACACTTTTAATATCCACGAATCTAAGCAATTTTGTTTCTTCATTGCAACACAAGAAATTATTAATTAGCAAGTCTTTTGCAAAAAAAAAAAAAAAAAGATCGTGCTTATGTTATCACTTTGTCCGTCCGTCTGTGGACACCATATCTCCGCAACTATTAGTCTGATTTGAAACATTCTTTTTGCATTAGGAAGCTTGAAATGTGAAAATGATAAAATCCTTGCATTCCGGTTTTTCTCTGATGCATAACTTCACTGCCACAGAGCGTAAATGCGAATGACATCGAATTCAAAATACATTTTATTCCATATATTTGCTTCTAATTATCAGATTGAAAAAAATATTTTTCCTTTCGATGCCATTTATATCGAAGACTATTTTAGGTACAGTCAGATTTTTCAAGTAATGCATAGATTTTACGCTAAGGGCCGCAGAGGTAAATTGAGTTTTCATTGATATCAATGCTTCTAAAAATCCGGATTAAAAAATTATTCCTGCATCGGATACAGCTCTTGGTGGAAAATGTATTGCATATAATTTCTATTTTTTGGTAAAGAATGGTTTGGCCAACAGGTGGCGCAAGTGTTTATTTCTGCGTCTGGTGTATTTGAAGACGAAAAATCTGAGCTTCCGAAAACTCTACTGAAAAGATTCTTTCGAGGACCGGTACGAGAATACCACCTGCTTAAAATAGTGCATACTTCTCCGCCAGGGGAGTAGCTGTACATCGTACTTTTGTCGATATCTCTGCTTCTAAGAGTTCAATTTGAAAAATTATTTCTTTGTTGGAGAGTGCTTCAGGTGCAAAATGGTCCTCGTATATTTTAATTTTTTTAACGCACAAGTGTGTCACTAGAGGGCGTAATTTCGTTTTCGCTTACAGCGGTATCTGAGGGTCTAAAAACCCCATTAAAAATTCTTCAGTTAGATACTACTATCTGTTAAAACTGTGTGTATGTTTTGTCCCAAAATAATGCACAACTTCGTAGCCAGAGTGCATACGTTTGATCAGTTTTTCTCAGTATCTCTGTTTCTAAATGTGCGATTTAAAAAAATTCTTTCACCGCCGGATACCATTTAACTTTTGGAACACTGTAAGTTTGTATTTGAGGAGTTTCGTAGTTCACAGTTCGGTCGCTAGGGGGCGTTTCGCACTTCTGTTTGCAACTGTACCTCCGCTTCTAAAAACCCTATTCAGAAATTCCTTCCTTTACTGTATGAAATTCTCTACAATAAAGATGGAGACAATTATCCTCTTTAAATAATGCACAACTTACCCGCTAGAGGTCGTAAAGGTCAATACCTTTTTCTAGCTATCTCTGCTTGCGGGAGACGTATTTAAAAAATTTCCTAGCTTTTGCCATTAAATACTTCCGCCTATTTTCCACTTTTCCGTTATGCAAAATTCTTCCTCTAGAAGGCGTAGAGTTGTACCATGTTTTCTTCTATATTTGTTCTTTTAACTGTTCGATATAAAGTTATCCTTTTCCCTGATACTTTTTTTTTTTTGGTTAGAGGTTTAACGACCACCGTGAGCAACTCAATTGGATATAAGCAGTCACCCGTCCCTGATTTCGGGATCACTTGTTCCAGGGAAGGGCGAGAGCCAGTGCTGCTGTAGGACAAACACAACATCCATGCCTCACCGGGATTCGAACCCGGACCCCTTTCGGACTAATGCACAGAGGCCATCGCTTAGACCACTGCGCCACCGATGCGGCCTTTTTTCTCATAGCTTCCTTCAGCTATGAAAAACTATTTGAGCGTCATTTGTTAATTTTCGGAAAATACTTTTTAGCCGTTGGTGTAAGTGAGATATTTCTATTTTTGGACATTTTGTTGGCTGTAGAAATCCGAATGATTTGTTTTCTAACCAGTTCCATGGATTTTGAATAGCTTTGATAAATTTTATATGCGTTGGAAAGGATTCAGAGATTGAGCTCATTACATCCGGAAATTTGATATCATCTTTGTTTTTCTTTGGAACCATTTTTCAGTATACATGTTGTGTGACATCAAAGCTCGTGCTACGGTGTTCAATGAAGATATTATAGATGCAGCTAATAATGTTGGTCCTGTAGTTGCATCCTCATTCCTCATTGTCAGAGCTCTAAGTGGAAGTCGTCTTCTGTTGGGTTTGATACATGATCTCAGCATCTTCTATACAGAAGTGGACTTATAACAACGTCCTCGTCGGCTGTGCAAAAAAACAAAAAAAAAGTCTTGGAACGTTACCCCGTCGTTTATGTAGTTCAACACAACTTTGTCCCACATTTGGACGAGTTCAGGAACTGCTTAACAGCTTCATTCCCAACACAACTCAACAGAAGTCCCTTCTGTGGAAAGCAATTAGAGATGTTAGAAGTCTGCATTTTTCAGACATTCCTTAAGTCCTCTGTCACTTCCTTGCCGTTTTGAGCAACACAGTAAAGGATTTTCAAAAATTCGTAATTTCCGTAACTAGGAATTACGACTTTGTTATAAATAATAGTCTATGATGTAGTTTTCAACCTAACCCTGTAACTGGCTGGAACGAATGAACACGGTGTGACGTACCTGCCAGAAGAACGCACACGACATAAAGGCAGATAGGAATCAGAATAAACCGTCCGCGTAGCTCAATTGGTAGAGCAACTTATTCCGGAATGAGGGGACCCGGGTTCGAATCCTGGCGCGGATAAAAATGACGGAGAAATTCACTTCGTTATAATGGCGCCCGAACTATCCGGATGACCCGACCGTTCAAAATCTCGCAAGGGTGTGATGTTCTTTCCACACCGCGAGATAGGAAAAATAAGAGAATCCCTTCTCCAGCACTTCGAAAAAAAAAAAAAAAAAATAAGGGGGAGATTATGTAACGTACCAGGAGATGTGACGTACCTGCCAGCAGGACGCACACGACATAAAGGCAGATAGGAATCAGAATAAATGTCAGCGTAGCTCAATTGGTAGAGTGACTTATTCCGGAGAGAGGGGATCCGGGTTCAAGCCCCGGCGCGTATAAAATGACGGAGAAATTCACTTCGTTATAACGGGATTGCCAACAAAGTCTAAAACCAGCTGCACGAATGTACTCGCTGTCTAAGGAGTGAACCTGAACCTAAGAAAGCGTCCCACCTTTGTAATTTCAAAGAATGTATTCGCTACCTAAGAAGTGAACGACTGAACCTGAGCCTAAGAAATCGTCCCACCTTTGTCATTTCAGCGAATGTATTCGCTGTGTAAGAAGGGAAGTGTAACCCTGAGCCTAAGAAAGCGTCCCACCTTGGTCATTCAAAGGGGTCATTGAAGAGGAAAATAGCAAATTTATGGCCCAAACACGTGAACCTACGCATTAGAAATAGTCGAAGCCTTGTCGTTCAGAAGGATCATTTCAGGCGATGATTGACATTAATCCTTTCTGATTGATTACCAGCTAAAAGGGCTACAACAATGGTACGAGTCTAAGGAAAAATAGGAAAGATGTGCAGATCACATGCCCGGTGGCATGATGTCCATATTAGGGGACATCATGCCACTGTTGTAACCTTTCGACATCATACCTTGGGTACTGGAGCACAGAATAAAGGAATAGAAGAATTTATTACTATCGACAGGTTTATGTTCTGTACTGCTGTGCTGCAAGAGTGAAAGGAATTGTTTTGCAATAGTTTTCCTGAACCCGTCAACCAGGTATACATTTATGTTTCGGGTGCGTAGAAAATTTTGGGCACCATTTGTTTGAGGTACATCGGACACTCAAAGGGTTAAACTAAGGTGAATGGCATTTTTTACGCTTTCCAACCGTAGGTTGAAGAAGCGTATATGCTCCAGCTTTGTCCGTCCATCCGTCCGTCTGTCCGCACATACACAGGCGTAAATATGGTTCGATTTCAATGAAAGTTTACTATGTGGTAGGAGACCACTTAGGGACAAACCCTATTAAAAATGGGACAAATGGGGTCAAAGGTCACGACGTATGAGCGGGATCATTCCATTACCCTTATGCGTCATAACTTGCGTAAATATGGTTCGATTTCAATGAAAGTTTACTATGTGGTAGGAGACCGCCTGGGGACGAACCCTATTTAAAATGGGTAAAGAGGGGTCAAAGGTCAGGACATAAAATCGGGATGCATTCCAATGCCCTTATGCGTCATAACGTGCGTAAAAATGGTTCGATTTCGATGAAATTTCAGTATGTATTAGGGGACCACTGCGAACGAACCAAATTGAAAATGGACGAAATGTGGTCAAAGGTCAGGACATGGGATTGCGATCCATTCCATTATCCTTATCCCGTATTATTAAGGTGGACGTCAAGTAATTTTGCTTCCTATACTTCCAATGGAAAAAGTTTTGTACACATTTCCTTCGCAATTAATGCGTTCCCAAGGATGAGAATTTGAACATCGATTAAAATAACTTCATATTATAACTTGGAAAACTTAATATTTTCTAAAACATAACCATAATTATATTAAAAATCAATAACTTTTCTTTTGGTGGTGTTGAAACCAGAGAAAAGATGGCGCGACCTGTACTTTGATGACTTCAGTGGACAAAAACTGTTGGATTGCATAATTACGGTTATGGTTTAGCAAATATTAAGTATTCCAAGTTATGAAATGAAGCTATTTTAATCGATGTTCAAATTTTCATCCTTGTGAACGCATTAATTGTCCAGAAAAAAGATGGCGCGACCTGTATTTTCATGACGTCAGTAGACAAACAAATGTTGAATTGCATAATTATGGCTATGTTTTAGAAAATATTAAGTATTGCAAGTAATAAAATGAAGATATTTTAATCGATGTTCAAATTTTCATCCTTGGGAACGCATTAATTGTGAAGAAAATGTGTACAAAAGTTTTTCCATTGGAAGTATAGGAAGCAAAGTTACTTGACGTCCACCTTAAAGTAGCAATTATTGTATGTATGTATGTACATTTTATTTTGAAAACGGCTCTAAGAATTTTGATGAAAGCCGTTAACCAACCGTTTTATGGTACTAGAAATCGATTTAGCTTGATCTCGAATTTGAATAATTCATTTAGTGGGTTAAATAACCACCCCGAATTATAACGTTTTTAGTGATGGCGTTGTTCCATTAATGTTACCAATGCTTAGAAATCTTATGACGTCACAACTCGCGTTTGAGAATGTTGGCGCGCAGTCATGCCATCTATCTCATTACGTCACGCGTTGTTTGTGGATCCTATTAAAGATTTATGACGTCACACCTTGCTAGCAGATGGTCACGATTCCCATCTGCCTCATTACGTCACGCGTTGTGTGCGTATGTCCGTCAGCACGATAACTCGCGTAACAACCGTTGGATTTCGATGAAATTTTAGTATCTGGTAGGGGATCACCTGGGAAGGAACCCTATTTAAAATGAACGAAATGGGGTCAAAGTTCAGTACATAGGAGAGGGATCCATTCCACTGCTGTTATGCGCCATAACTAAAGTAAAAAAGGTTCGATTTCGACGAAAGTTTAGTATGTGGTAGGGGACCACCTGGCGACAAACCCATTTGAAAATGGGCGAAATGGGGTCAAAGGTTAGGACACAGGAGCGGGATCTATTCCATAGCCCTTATGCATCATAACTTACGTAAAAATGCTTCGCTTGCGACAAAAATTTATCATGTTATTTCGGAGGTATACTAAGCCGGTTCTGTTGAATATCATCGAAATGGGATCAAAGGTCAGGGAACAGGACCGAGATTTATTCCACAGACATTATTCTCATAACTTGAGTGATAACTTGAGTAATGATTTCTGTAATGTTAGAAAGCGTATTATAATCAATGCATTGCATGATTTTACTAACTTGTCTTACCTACAACTGTTCATTCTCTATGAATGACTTCGTTACAAACGGGGGTCGCTGTACTTTCAAACTTTAGCTAATACCCGCAGAAATGCTTCGTTAAATTTCCCCGTCACAACAACACTGTTAAATCTGCCTTTGGAATTTCAACTGGAATTTAGCGTGTGATAAATAGCTTCTGCTGTTTCAATATTACTATAAATCTCTTTGCTACAGTTTCCGAGACGTCAGCAGTTTTCACTCAACTTTCTTTTTCCATTCAAGTGTAGCACATTTTTAGGGAGCCAGAGGAAGGCAACAGTGGATGTTTATCGATTTCGTGACTTTGGGCCAGCGATTTTTTTTTACCGTAATTACTCGTTTTAACTAAAATTCCAAACCAGAAGTGCATTAAATTTTGCTATTTTTTATTCGGGCATCTTAGCAAGTTTTTGAAAAACAGATTTCTTGATAAATGATGTTAAAAGTATTTAGAATTAGCTGACAAACGCAGACTTTATTTCCTTTTCCCCTTTTTGTCAGGGATAAAATATTGTACGGTGCATATTCATTAAACTTGCATTCTTCAGAATAATCGAGGGTGATATCTTTCAGAAGTTCAGCTTTTTCCACAGTTCTGAAAAGATAATTTTTTTTATTCTTTTCTATTTTCACCGAACATACTGTAGATAACAGAACTGAACAGGAAGACAAAGAGGTTAACGCCACTTTTGAATCTCTATTTCTCTCTCTCTCTCTCTTTATCTCACCGCCCACCCACCCGATTTGTTTCGCCTGATTCTCTCTCTTTCTCTCTCTCTCTCTCTCTCTCTCTCTCTCTTGCCCACCATTCCATATTTTATTTTTCTAACTTCTTTTTCCCTTCGTCGAAATTCAGTAAACAGATTAAATATAAAGCATGTGCAGTTGTGGGAGACATTTACGATAGATTTTAACTTTGGACCTCTTAAATATGTTAAGGAATTTTTAAAAGAAAAAAAAACATTTTCCTTTTTTCCTAAAGCTAACGGCTTTGAGAGTCTTCTAGCAGCACTGGTTCAGCTTCATATTCTCACTCCTTTTTTTAAATTAAGAAGCATAGCGTAAAACTTTTTTTCCGATGGTGGAATTCGTATCAATGTCTTTCTATTCTGGAGGCGGCTATTCTTCCAACTGAACCACGCCGGCAAGGATTATAGCTGCAACTTTGCCGATTTGAGTCAAACGTCACCTCAGTAGTACGTCATGTTCCACAGCATGTTATATCCTCCCCTTAAGAAAGGTGGAGGCAAGAAGTTTCAGGTTTTTGTCAATCGGCCAGAGTTGGAAACGAGTCAAAAACTTTGTACTCGGTCCCGACCCGGACGTCACATAATTGGACTCGACCCGGATAAACCTGCTTTGAACTATAATATATATATATATAAACAAAAATATAGTATACACTAAAGTAGCGTAAGCCTAAAACACGAAAGATTAACCAAACTATGCAAACCATGAGCACAGAAAGAAAGATTCAAACAGATCACCATAATAATGGACAGCCCATTCTACACAAAAAAACCACCCACTTAAAACACAGATTAAAATCAAGTAATTAACTTCATACCAGCAGAACATACATGTCAAAACAACCTAAAAGCAGCATTAAAAGTCATAAAAGACATGTTCCTGAAACCCCATAAATGCAAAACATGAAACACAGAATGAGCTGTCCATTATTATGGTGATCTGTTTGAATCCTTCCTTCTGTGCTTATAGTTTGCAAGGTTTGGTTAATCTTTTGTGTTTTAGGCTTACTGTACTTTAGTGTATACTATATTTTCGTTTATTTTGAGACATTTTCTGGTGTGCACCAATTGCGAAGCTGGGAGTTGGTCTCCTACTTCGCAGCTGTATATATATGGGATGAGACGTCAGGTGATGCGCAACATATCCCAGCCTCTCCTTAACAAATGCCAACCTCGCGTTCTCGTAGTGCATCCTGCTCCCACTAAAGGGGCACTGACGACCGCCAATAGCGGTATAACTATACCATCGCGATTGGAGGAAATGCTATCCCACACACACCAACCGGCTTGGCCAGCGTGGCGAGTACGCTGGTGCACCAAAACGTGTAAGCAGCCACACCATCCAGAACCATCTCCTCGCTATGGGGTACAGAAGCCATCGTCCCACGAGGGTACCGCTGCTGACCGCACATCACAGGGTGCAAAGATTAGCATGGGCGCGGGAACATCGCCACTGGACCCTAGACATGTGAGAAAATGTTGCCCGGACTGATGAGTCGAGATTCACGTTGGTGCATGCGGATGGCAGGATACGAGTACGGCGCAAACCACATGAAGCGATGGATCCTTCTTGCCAGCAGGGTACTCTTCAAGCTGGTAGGGGTGGCATTCTCGTCTGGGTACTGTTTACGTGGACTGAAATGGGACCCCTGGTACGTGTGACATCGTCCTTCACAGGTCAACGTTACCGGAATATCCTGGACGGCCATTTGCTCCCAATTGTGCGTCTTCAACATCCCACTGGGGACCTCATCCTGCAACAAGACAATGCACCATGCCATCGCTCCCGAATTGTATCCGAATGGTTGGATGAACAATCCACCGACGTGACCTCGCTTCCTTGGCCAGCTAGGTCACCTGACCTCAATCACATCGAGCACATCTGGGATGCCATCGAGAGAGATGTTCGAGGCTCTGACACCCCTTCATCACATCTTCGTAAACTGTGGGAGCTTGTTCAGGGGCCGTGGATCCGTATGGCTTCCCAACGCTTCCGGTGTCTTGTCGAGTCCATACCGAGACGAATCGCCGCCGTCATCAGGACGAAAGGTGGTGCTACACGTTACTAGACAGGTATCTCTAATTCAATTGCTCTTCAGTGTGTGTGTGTGTGCGTGTGTGTGTATATATATATTACTTTTGTGATTTCTTATCTACTTACAATCTACATTCCACCTTCAAGATCGGACTTTGTAATATTACACCCTAAAATATCTTTGTACTAACCACTTCTTAGGGCCACACTTAAAACAATGTTTCCTCCGAGTCACCCCGGAGACTTGTAACACCCGTTCTTTACATCAACTAAAAATATTTATTCGACATTATAGAAATTGGATTATTTCAGAAAGTACCTAGGAAATTACAGCTAAATTTGTTCACTTTGTTTCTGAACACACCTGGAGTTTAATTTTCCTACTTGGTTTTACGTCTTAGCCGCGACTCTCTAAGAATGACTTTGTTTATGTCATGAAGGGTTTGGTGGAAGAATTTTTGTTGCTGTTACTGTCTTTTAATCTTGTGGGGAGAATTTTGACAGAGTTTTCGTTTTGTTGTTCCTTTTTTGTTTATGCAACAGTACATGTAACATTATTGTTTTGGTAATGTGCTTTATAATTCATTTTTTAGTTCAATTTTAATCCTAGGGACTATTTCGTATTTTCTATAGTTCAGGTAGGGAAGACAGAATGCATCAAAATTTACAACACAAAATTTCAAATTGGATATCCATTATTGCTTTTTTGAGATTTTTGCATTCACATGAAACCTGAACTGAACGTGTGTGCTCAGGGCCTCTGGATGCCTTTCCCTGAAGAGTGATCCAGGGGTTCTGAGTAAACGTATTTTTATATCATCATCATCATCATTGTCAACCATTATCAATCCACTGCTGGACGAAGGTCTCCCCAAGTTTCCTCCACAACGGTCTGTCTTGTGCCAGTCTCCTCCATGTCACTCCCGCATATTTACGAATTTCATCTACCCATCTCCCATGTGGTCTTTTTCTGGGTCTTTTCCTGTCCCTTGGAATCCAATCTAAAATTTCGGCTGTCCATCTATGGTCTGTCCTTCTGGCAGTATGTCCAGCCCATTGCCATTTCAGGGATTTAACTCTGATCATGATGTCTTCCACTCTCGTCATTTTTCGGATCCACGAGTTCCTCTTCTTATCTCTCCTGGTTATACCAAGCATGCACCTCTCCATGCTTCTTTGAGTTGTCTGCAGCCTTTGTATGTCTCTTTTAGTTAAGGTCCACGTCTCTGCACCATACGTAAGCACTGGAAGGATGCATTGATCAAACACTTTTCTTTTAAGACATAATGGCATATTGCTCTTGAAAATTATGCTGTTTCTTCCAAAAGCTCTCCAGGCAAGTTTTGTACGCCGATTAATTTCTTCATCAATGTGACCCTCACTTGATATCTGCTGTCCAAGATAAACATACGTATCTGTTATCTCCAGTTTTTCTCCATCAATCGATAAATCTTCATTTCTTGTAAAAGCATTGAACATCACTTTTGTCTTCTGAAAGTTCATTTTTAATCCCACTTCTTTACTCTTGTCAGCAAGTTCCTGGATCATACTCTGCAGCTCTGATGGGGTAGTTGCAAAAATGACTACGTCATCAGCAAAACGAAGGTGGGTTAGATAATCTCCATTAATCTTTATCCCTTTGTTTTCCCAGTTCAGTGATTGAAAGACATTTTCCAATGTGGCATTAAAGAGCTTCGGAGATATGGTGTCACCTTGTCTCACTCCCTTTCCAATTTTTATGTGTGTTGTATTTTCAAACAGCCGAATCTTTGCACTTGCATTTTCATAGATGTTATTAATAATATTAATGTATGCATCTTCAATACCGCAGGATTTCAGAGCCGTGGTAACTGCTGATGGTTTCACCGAATCAAAGGCTTTTTCATAATCGATAAAAGCCATGCACAATGGAAGTTCATATTCCCTCGCTCTTTCAATTAGTTCTCTCAGTACATGGATATGATCTATTGTGCTGTAGCCACTCCTGAATCCAGCTTGTTCTCTCGGTTGAGCCATGTCCAGTGTTACCTTCAAGCGGTGTGAAAGAACTTTAGTGAAGATTTTATAAACCACTGATAGGAGGCTGATAGGTCTGTAGTTCCTGAGATCCTCAATGTCACCTTTTTTATGTAGCAGGATCATTGTAGCATTGTTCCAATCCTCAGGGATCTTCCCTTCATTAAGGCATCGAGTGAAAATTTGGGCGAGTACTGTTTCAATTTCTCCACTTGCTTCTTGTATGATGTCTATAGTAATTCCATCTTCTCCTGGAGCTTTCCCCGCTTCATGTTCTTGATTGCATGAGCAACTTCTGCTGGGAGGACTGGAAGAACTCTGGTACCTTTCATGATGTCTGGAGTACATGTATCATCCCTTTCATATAATTTGGAGTAGAAATCTTTCACTCTTGTCAAAATTTCGCCTCTATTTCTTGTTATAGAACCATCTTCTTTTCTCAGAGCCATAATCTGTTTTCTTCCTTTACTGAGATGTCCCTTTGCTATCTTTAGGCTTTGGTTGTTTTCAATTGCTTTCCTCACTAGCTCACAGTTGAATTTCCTGACGTCTTCAGTGATACTTTTTCGTGCTGTCTTGCATAGCTCTATATATTCCACTTTGGAAGTCACATCTTCTTTAGTTGTCCTCATCTCTTTCTTTTTTTGCATCAACATTTTGGTTTTTCCTGATAATTTGTTTACATGCAACTTGTTCTTAGACCCAGCTAATTTTGTTGCTGTTTCCATAAGAGCTTTGGTTACTTTTCTGTTAACTTCCGAAATATCCACTTCTTCCGATGTTAGGCCTTCTAAAGCAGAGAATCTGTTCTTCAGTTCCAACTTGAAAGTATTATGGTGTTTTTTAAGGTTGGTTATGTCAATACATTTTGTTTGTCTTATGAGCTTGCCACGTTCCAGTTTAGTGTTGAGGTGCATCTTACATCTCACCAATCTATGGTCACTACCTGTGTTGAACTTGTTTAGCACACTGCAGTCTTCGATGACGAATTTTTTTGTTACACATAATAAAATCAATTTCACTTGTCATCCCAATTGGATGTCTCCATGTCCATTTCCTGTGTGGCTTTTTCTTGAAAAAGGAATTCAAGATGAAAAATCCTTCTGCCTCTGCAAACTCAACGAGAGTATTTCCACGCTGGTTTCTGTTGCCGTGACCGAATTTACCTACTGAAGTTTCATTCTGTTGCCGGTGCCCTATTTTTGCATTGAAATCTCCCATAATTATCTTCAAGTGCTGCTTACCTTTATTATTTAGATGACGAATTTCCTCATAAAATTCTTCAATTTCTTCTTCAGGATGACTTGTGGTGGGTGCATAAGTTTGAATAATCTGAGCTTGGTATCTTCTCGATAGTTGGATAACGAGTCGTGCAGCTCTGTCAGAGGAACTTTCAACTTCTACCACTTTATCCTTCAGTTTCTTGTTTATTATAAATCCAACACCACTAGTTCTGCCAGTATCTGTCCCACGATAATAGAAGAGATGTCCACTTTTCAGTTCAATGAGATCTTCTCCTTTTCTCCTTACCTCACTTAGCCCGACGATGTCCCACTTGATCCTTTGTAGTTCCTCTTCCAATTCAAGAAGCCTTGAATCAGAAGATAGGGAGCGTCCGTTGTAGGTAGCCAAGGTCAGCATCAAATGGCAGCCTAGTCCGGTCCTCCGGGGATTCTTAGCACCCTCTGCCTTCATGTCGCACTGGCCGCTGCCTTGGCCAGGTACATTCCAGCTGCCGGAGACTGAGGGCCAAGATTTAAGTTGTAGAGTCATTTTGGAGGTGTTTGGCCATAACTCACCACGCTGGCCAAGCGGGTTGGTGAGTGTGGGATAGCATTTCCTCTTAACATTGTTTCGTCATTTTGTTATTCACTTCTTTTTTTTTCTAAAGGTTTTTGGCCCTATTTTTTTGTTTATGAGGGTAGATTGCTTGTATGTTAATTTTCTTTTACTTACACTAACTACATCTAATACTTGCAGCATTGCGCAGTTTTGTTGTGGTTTATATTATATTACATGAGTGAAAATTTAACTTTCCTTTGCTATATATATATATATATATATTGTAACGTATACTCTATATTCACTTTCCTTTTGATTTTACTATCTCTGGTTATTTTATTTTACTATGTAAATTATCTTCTTACTGAACGAAATATTATTTCACCCGCTGAATGAGATCTGGCAATGAGTGTAAGTCATGACGTGGTGGTAGCTAGTATATAGGCGCGTTCATCGAGACTTAGAGAGAGCTTTTGTGTTGTTATGAGGAGAGCTTTTGTTGTTGTTATGAGAGAGCGTTGTTGTTTACGGAGAGCGTTTGTAATACGAGGAGAGATTGTGTTGTTATGAGGAGAGATTCTTCATTATTGTAAAACAAGTTGTGTGTGTGCTTTAGTTGACCAAGAGTCTTATAATAAAAAAGTTGCCGTAAGTTAGTCTTTCTCAATTCATAGTTTTTGTCAGACCTCTGTCTGGCTGTTAGGTTTATAACATTAGTTTTATTACCATAAATAACCAGCGTTAAGACTTTATTCTTTTTCGTAATTAACTAGTAACAACAACCTTTTGGAATTCACTATTTTGAAGCTTAGTACAAGTATATCATTAGCTAGCTGGTAGGAAGAGCATCATTCATATTAATTAGCTTAGCGGAAAGAAAATAAAGCTAATTCATTATAATATATATATATATATACATACACTGATGGAAAAAAATTCCAACACCACAAAAAAATAGTTGTAGAGGAGTGAAATGGCGGCAATACATTTGTATAGGTAACATATTTAATCGATCAAGGTTTCAAGATCACAGCTTATTGTAAGCGCGAGAAGAGCCATTTTAAATGTGAAATGCTGGTACATTAATAACCGGTGTAACCATCAGAATGTTGAATGCAAGGACGCAAACGTTCATGCATTGTGTCGTACAGGTGCTGGATGTCAGTTTGTGCGATGGAGTTCCATGCCTGTTGCACTTGGTCGGTCAATACAAGGACGGTTAATGCTGGTTGGGGGTGACGCTGGAGTTGTCGTCCAATGATGTCCCATACGTGCTCGGTTGGTGAAAGATCTGGGGATCTAGCAGGCCACGGCATCATGTCGACACTCTGTAGAGCATGTTGGTTTACAACAGCGGTATGCGGGCGAGGGTTATCCTGTTGGAAAACACCCCTGGAATGCTGTTCATGAATGGCAGCACAACAGGTTGAATCACCAGACCGACGTACAACTGTGCCCTCAGGGTGCGTGGGATAACCACGAGAGTGCTCCTGCTGTCATAGGAAATTGCTCCCCAGACCATAACTCCAGGTGTAGGTCCAGTGTGTCTCGGCCGCAGACAGGTTGGTTGCAGGCGCTCACCTGGCCTCCTTCTAACCAACACACGGCCATCGCTGGCACCCAGGCAGAACCAGCTTTGATCAGAAAACACAACAGATCTCCACTCCATCCTCCAATGAGCTCTAGCTTGACACCACTGACGTCGCAAACGGCAGTGGTTTGGAGTAAGTGGAATGCACGCTACAGGGCCTCAGGCTCGGAGCTGTCCTTCAAGTAACCGATTTGTAACAGTTCGTTGTGTCACTGTGGTGGCAACTGTAGCTCGAATTGCTGCCACAGAAGCGGCACGATGCGCCACGACCATACACCGTACACGGTGGTCTTCCCTCTCAGTAGTGCCACGTGGCGGGCCGGAACCCGGTCTTCTTGAGGCAGTACCTTCCCTTGACCACCGCTGCCAACAATCATGCACAGTGGCTACATTCCTGCCAAGTCGTTCTGCAATATTGCGGAAAGAAAATCCACCTTCTCGTAGCCCTATTACACGACCTCGTTCAAACTCCGTGAGCTGTTGATAATGGCTTCTTCGTCTTCTTAAAGGCATTCTTGACTAACATCAACACACTACGTCGAATCTCAACGATAACTAACGCTCACGAACGTTACAGCGCGTATTTACAGCAAACCTTCTTTGCATGTTGCGAGGGGCGCTACTAGCGCCACACGTATGCGCCGAGCGCGAAATTTGCATAGACGTCATCTTACAGATGTACTCTCACCGCCTACCAACTGTCGTTTATCTAACACAACCCCTTCTTGGTGTTGGGATTATTTTTTCCGTCAGTGTGTGTATATATATATCATCATCATCATTATTGTCAACCATTATCAATCCACTGCTGGACGAAGGTCTCCCCAAGTTTCCTCCACAACGGTCTGTCTTGTGCCAGTCTCCTCCATGTCACCCCTGCATACTTTCGAATTTCATCCACCCATCTCCCATGTGGTCTTCTTCTGGGTCTTTTCCTGTCCCTTGGATTCCAATCTAAAATTTCGGCTGTCCATCGATGATCTGTCCTGGCAGTATGTCCAGCCCATTGCCATTTCAGGGATTTAACTCTGATCATGATGTCTTCCACTCTTGTCATTTTTCGGATCCACGAGTTCATCTTCTTATCTCTCCTGGTTACACCAAGTATGCACCTCTCCATGCTGCTTTGAGTTGTCTGCAGCCTTTGTATGTCTCTTTTAGTTAAGGTCCACGTCTCTGCACCATACGTAAGCATTGGAAGGATGCATTGATCAAAAACTTTTCTTTTAAGACATAATGGCATATTGCTCTTGAAAATTATGCTGTTTCTTCCAAAAGCTCTCCAGGCAAGTTTTGTACGCCGATTAATTTCTTCATCAATGTGACCCTCACTTGATATCTGCTGTCCAAGATAAACTTACGTGTCTGTTATCTCCAGCTTTTCTCCATCAATTGATAAATCTTCATTTCTTGTAAAAGCATTGAACATCACTTTTGTCTTCTGAAAGTTCATTTTTAATCCCACTTCTTTACTCTTGTCAGCAAGTTCCTGGATCATACTCTGCAGCTCTGATGGGATAGTTGCAAAAATGACTACGTCATCAGCAAAACGAAGGTGGGTTAGATAATCTCCATCAATCTTTATCCCCATGTTTTCCCAGCTCAGCGACTGAAAAACACCCTCCAATGTGGCATTAAAGAGCTTCGGAGATATGGTGTCACCTTGTCTCACTCCCTTTCCAATTTTTACGTGTGTTGTATTTTCAAACAGCCGAATCTTTGCACTTGCATTTTCATAGATGTTATTAATAATATTAATGTATGCATCTTCAATACCGCAGGTTTTCAAAGCCATTGTAACTGCTGATGGTTTCACCGAATCAAAGGCTTTTTCATAATCGATAAAAGCCATGCACAATGGAAGTTCATATTCCCTCGCTCTTTCAATTAGTTCTCTCAGCACGTGGATATGATCTATTGTGCTGTAGCCACTCCTGAATCCAGCTTGTTCTCTGGGTTGAGCCATGTCCAGTGTTGCCTTCAAGCGGTGTGAAAGAACTTTAGTGAAGATTTTATAAACTACTGACAGGAGGCTGATAGGTCTGTAGTTTCCGAGATCCTCAATGTCACCTTTCTTATGTAGCAGGATCATTGTAGCGGTGTTCCAATCCTCAGGAATCTTTCCTTCATTAAGGCATCGAGTGAAAATTTGGGCGAGTACTGTTTCGATTTCTCCACTTGCTTCTTGAATGATGTCTACAGTAATTCCATCTTCTCCTGGAGCTTTTCCCCGCTTCATGTTCTTGATTGCATGTGCAACTTCTGCTGGAAGGACTGGAGGAACTCTGATACTGGTATCTTTCATGATGTCTGGAGTACATGCATCATCCCTTTCATATAACTTGGAGTAGAAATCTTTCACTCTTGTCAAAATTTCGCCTCTATTTCTTGTTACAGAACCATCTTCTTTTCTCAGTGCCATAATCTGTTTTCTTCCCTTACTGAGATGTCCCTTTGCTATCTTTAGGCTTTGGTTGTTTTCAATTGCTTTCCTCACTAGTTCACAGTTGAATTTTCTTACGTCTTCAGTGATACTTTTTCTTACTGCCTTGCATAGCTCTATATATTCCACTTTGGAAGTCACATCTTCTTTAGTTGTCCTCATCTCTCTTCTTTTTTGCATCAACATTTTCGTTTTTCCTGATAATTTATTTACATGCAATTTATTCTTAGACCCAGCTAATTTTGTTGCTGTTTCCATAAGAGCTTTGGTTACTTTTCTGTTAACTTCAGAGATGTCCACTTCTTCTGATGTTAGGCCTTCTAAAGCAGAGAACCTGTTATTCAGTTCCAACTTGAAGGTATTATGGTGTTTTTTAAGGTTGGTTATGTCAATAGATTTTGTTTGTCTTATGAGCTTGCCACGTTCAAGTTTAGTGTTGAGGTGCATCTTACATCTCACCAATCTATGGTCACTACCTGTGTTGAACTTGTTTAGCACACTGCAGTCTTCTATGGCGAATTTTTTGTTACACATAATAAAATCAATTTCACTTGTCGTCCCATTTGGATGTCTCCATGTCCATTTCCTGTGTGGCTTTTTCTTGAAGAAGGAGTTCAAGATGAAAAACCATTCTGCCTCTGCAAACTCAACGAGAGTATTTCCACGCTGGTTTCTGTTGCCGTGGCCGAATTTACCTACTGAAGTTTCATTCTGTTGCCGTTGCCCTATTTTTGCATTGAAATCTCCCATAATTATTTTCAAGTGCTGCTTACCTTTATTATTTAGATGACAAATTTCCTCATAAAATTCTTCAATTTCTTCTTCAGGATGACTTGTGGTGGGTGCATAAGTTTGAATAATCTGAGCCTGGTATCTTTTCGAGAGTTGGATAACAAGTCGTGCAGCTCTGTCACAGGAACTTTCAACTTCTACAACTTTATCCTTCAGTTTCTTGTTTATTATAAATCCAACACCACTAGTTCTGCCAGTATCTGTCCCACGATAGTAGAAGAGATGTCCACTTTTCAGTTCGATGAGATCTTCTCCTTTTCTCCTTACCTCACTTAGCCCCACGATGTCCCACTTGATCCTTTGTAGTTCCTCTTCCAATTCAAGAAGCCTTGAATCAGAAGATAGGGAGCGTCCATTGTACGTTGCCAAGGTCAGCATCAGATGGCAGCCTAGTCCGGTCCTCCGGGGATTCTTAGCACTCTCTGCCTTCATGTCGCACTGGCCGCTGCCTTGGCCAGGTACATTCCAGCTGCCGGAGACTGAGGGCCAAGATTTAAGTTGTGGAGTCATTTAGGAGGGGTTTGGCCATAACTCACCACGCTGGCCAAGCGGGTTGGTGAGTGTGGGATAGAATTTCCTCTAATCCCGATGGTATAGTTATGCCGCTATTGGCAGTCGTCAGAGCCTCTTTAGTGGGAACAGGATGCACCACGAGAAGGCGGGGTTGACATTTGTCAAGGAAAGGCTGTGATGTTACGCATCACCTGACCTTACATCCCTATATATATATATATATATATAGAGAGAGAGAGAGAGAGAGAGAGAGAGAGGGAGAGATTATGCCTCTGAGAAAAGAAGATGGTTCTGTAACAAGAAATAGAGGTGAGATTTTGACAAGAGTGAAAGATTTCTGCTCAAAACTATATGAAAGGGATGATACTTGTACTCCAGACATTACGAAAGGTAGCAGAGTACTTCCAGTTCTTCCAGCAGAAGTTGCACATACAATCAAGAACATGAAACGTGGAAAAGCTCCAGGAGAAGATGGAATTACCGTAGACGTCATACAATAAGCAAGTGGAGAAATTGAATCAGTACTCGCCCAAGTTTTCATTCGATGCCTTAATGAAGGGAAGATTCCTGAGGATTGGAACAACGCTACAATGATCCTGCTACATAAAAAAAGTGACATTGAGGATCTCAGGAACTACAAACCTATCGGCCTCCTATCAGTGGTTTATATAATCTTCACGAAAGTTCTTTCACACCGCTTGAAGGTGACACTGGACATGGCTCAACCAAGAGAACAAGCTGGATTCAGGAGTGGCTACAGCACAATAGATCATATCCACGTGCTGAGAGAACTAATAGAAAGAGCGAGGGAATATGAACTCCCATTGTGCATGGCTTTTATCGATTATGAAAATGCCTTTGATTCGGTGAAACCATCAGCAGTTACAATGGCTCTGAAATCCTGCGCTATTGAAGATGCATACATTAATATTATTAATAACATCTATGAAAATGCAAGTGCAAAGATTCGGCTATTTGAGAATGCTGCACCCACAAAAATTGGAAAGGGAGTGAGGCAAGGTGACACCATATCTCCCAAGCTCTTTAACGCCACATTGCAAAATATCTTTCAATCACTGAACTGGGAAAATAAAGGGATAAAAATTAATGGAAATTATCTAACTCACCTTTGTTTTGCTGATGACGTAGTCATTTTTGCAACTACCCCATCAGAGCTGCAGAATATGATTCAGGAACTTGATGACAAGAGTAAAGAAGTGGGATTAAAAACGAACTTTCAGAAGACAAAAATGATGTACAATGCTTTTACAAAAAATGAAGATTTATCAGTTGATGGGGAAAAGCTGGAAATAACAGACACGTACGTTTATCTTGGACAGCAGATATCAAGTGAGGGTCACATTCATGAAGAAATTAATCTGCGTATATAAAACTTGCCTGGAGAGCTTTTGGAAGGAATTTTCAAGAGCAATATGCCATTATGTCTTAAAAGAAAAGTCTTTGATCAATGCATCCTTCCAGTGCTTACATATGGTGCAGAGACGTGGACGTTAACTAAACGTGACATACAGAGACTGTAGACAACTCAAAGCAGCATAAATAGATGCGTGCTTGGTGTAACCAGGAGAGATAAGAAGAGGAACTCGTGGATCAGAAAAATTGCAATTGGAAGACATCAGGATTAGAGTAAAATCCTTGAAATGGCAATGGGCTGACCATCGATGGACAGCTGAAAGTTCAGACTGGATTCCAAGAAACAGGAAAAGACCTAGAAGAAGACCGCATGTGAGATGGGTGGATGAAATTTGAAAGTATGCGGGAGTAACATGGAGGAGATTGGTACAAGACAGACCTTTGTGGAAGAAACTTCGGGAGACCTTCGTCCAGCAGTGGATATATAAGTGTTGGCAATGATGATGATGATGATATATATAGAGAGAGAGACAGGGAGAGAAATAGGGAGTTCGCGTTCATAAAGTCTCTCCGCAGTGAGTATCTCACCCTACATGGAAATCAAACAAATGTATTACAAGAACGTATAATTTAGTCACTTACAGGAAGTATTGAAAGTGTCGTCCTTCATTTGCAAGATACACGGTCGAGTCACATTATTGTGAACACCGCCTAATATCCACAGTAACCGCCGTGTGCAGCGCGCACATCATCTAGACGGGCTGGGAATGACTTAATAAGGTGCTGGAAGGTGTTCACAGGTATATGGAGCCATGCTGACTGCAGTGCATCTGACAGCTGCTGGAGGCTGCGTGGTGGAGGATCCATAGAGCGGACAACACCATCGAGGTGGTCCCACAGATGCTCAATTGGGTTTAAGTCTGGGGAATTAGGGGGCCAGGGAAGTACTTTGAAATCTTCATCGCGCTCTTCCAACCACTCTCGGACATTTCTAGCAGTGTGACACGTCGCACTGTTGTTCTGGAAGATCCCATCCACCCCAGGGAAAACAATTAGCATGTATAGGTGTACGTGGTCTACAGGAATGGATTCATAACGAATTCGGTCCAGAGTGCCTTCCTCAGGTATGAGTGGACCCAGAGAATGCCACAAAAACATTCTCCAGACCATAACGCTGCCCCACAGCTTGTGTTCTTCCAGCAATGATTGAAGAATGGTTGTTCTTCGATGTTTTTCGCTTTATACGCCAACGTCCATCCGTTCGATGAAGCAGAAAATGTGGCTTATCGGAGAAGGCAACACCTCTGCCAATCAGCGGAGGTCCAATTCCGATACTGCCGTGCAAATGTAAGCCTTTTCTGCCGATGCACCTTCGTTAGCATAGGTGCAGTGACCATCCGTCTGCATCGGAGTTTCGTACGCAGCAGGTTTGGCTGAACTGTCGCTTTAGACACACTTCCTGTAGCCCGCTGGTTCCTTCGGATAGTGAGTTACTCCACTGTAGCGTGTCGATCGGCCCTCGCGCACCTTCGAAGCCGACGTTCACCTCTCACATCAATGGCGCGTGGTGCTCCGCATTTTCCACGTCGCTTATTCGCAATGGCGCAATTTCTCCAATCACGATAAACTTTAACCACAGCAGTACGCGAACAGTTCACAAAGTGCGCTGTTTCAGAAATACTCTCACCCTTGGCCCGAAAGCCGATAATCGTCCCTTTTTGCAAATGTGATAAATTGCTCCTTTTATCTATGAGAGCAGCGAGAGATATGTTTTCAAAATGGTCATGATCATATGCAGAGGATTTTAGGAAGGAAGTGTCTGACCTCAGGTCTTAAACAACCCTTAGAAATAGGAAGCTAGGAGATTTGGGCTAGAGTGCCCGATAGGAAAGTGACACGGAAGCGAAGTAGAAAGGGTGAGGAAGACGCCCTTATTTATTACCGGGGCCGGTACCCGGGATCCGACGGCTTAATGTGCCCATCTGACGCACGGCGGATATTTAGTGGATCGAGCGTTCGTACCTGCTGGGATCGAACCTCAGGTCCTTTCCGTGGCAGTCACGAACGTTGCCCACTAGACCACCCGCGGCCCAGATACGTTTTCAGATTACCTACAGCACACCTAAAAAAAAGTTCTACCTGTGCAAATTTTTTGGTTTTCGCACCGAGTTGTTCTGTTTCCTAATTACCACCCCGCAGCAGAGTTGGAAACGGGTCAAACATTTTGGCCCTGGACCCGGTCCGTGCCAGACTTGGACAACTCTTCCTTGAACTGTAATTTCGAATATATCACCATCATCATTGTCAATCATTATCAATCCTAAGGTGGATGAAGGTTTCCCCAGGTTTCTTCAACAATGGGCTGTCTTCAACCGTCTCTTTCATCCACCCACCTTCCAAGTGATCTTTTTTCTGGATCTTTTCCTGTCCTTTGAAATCCAATCTAAAATTTCAATTGCCCATCGGTGGTCTGTTCTTCTGTCATCATGTAGAGCCCATTGCCATTTCAAAGATTTCCCTCTGTTCATGATGTCTTCCACTCCTGTCATTTTACTTATCCACGAGTTCCTCTTCTTATCTTTCCTTATTACACCAAGTATGCATCTATCTCTCCATGCTTTTTTCAGTTGTCTGCAGCCTTTGTATGTCGTTTTTAGTTAAGATCCATGTCTCTGCTCCATATACACTGCCGGACAATTGCTAAGGACGGATGATAATAGCAACGATAGCAACCATAAAATGGAAGGCAGAAAAATGTGGAAATTAGCATAAGTACGGGATACAGTAAGACGTGTTGTGCGTATGCAAATTTTGGATTGCCGAACTTGTTCGTGACGTCATAGCGCTGATAAGAGATATAAAGGATTTGACGCGTATTGACCGTTGTTGTTCAAACGCAAAGTTGAAAGGAAAAGAATCAATTGACGAACTTGCAATTTTCAGTATGTCTTCCCGACATCACCTAAATGATTTTACGCGTGACCGTATTATTGGCAAGATTGAAGAAGGGCGAAGAATAACAGATGTTGCCAGGGAGTTCGACGTCAGCCACAGTGTTGTTTCAAGGCTTTGGAAATCATTTCAAACAAATGGAGAGTGTAGCAAACGTCACGGGGGAGGTCGTGTTCGCAGTACGACACCTGCAGAAGATCGGTACATAATGCTATCAACAAAAAGACACCGGCGCAGCACAGCTAATGAGGTAGCAAATCAGTTTATGGCTGCTTTTGGCAAGCGGATCTCCCGAAAAACTGTCGCCAGACGTTTGCATGAAGGAGGACTATACGCCCGCCGTCCTGTTGTGTGCATCCCATTGTCCAGACGACACCGTACCGCCCGTTTGCAATGGTGCCATCAACATCGCAATTGGTCTGCTGTCCTCTTCTCAGATGAGAGTAGATACAGTCTATCGTCTGATTGTCGACGACAACTGATCTGGCGTGATAGTGGTACTGCATATTGTCCAGCAAACATACAGGAAAGGGACCGATATCCGACATGTAGTGTCATGGTATAGGCTGGCATCATGATCAATGGCCGTACGTCCCTCTATTTGCTTCCAACTGGGACTATGACTGGCCAACGATACATTAATGATGTTCTGCTACCTCATGTTCGCATGTTCCGTGGTGCTGTCAGTGATAGATTCATTTTCATAGACGACAACGCAACATGTCATCGAACAGTCGCTGTCCAGCCGTGTCTTGAGAGCGAAGATATTCAACGCCTCGTATGGCCAGCACGTTATCCAGATCTGAATCTCATTTAAAATGTGTGGGATCCTTTGGGGAGGAGTTTTGTTGGTCGCCAATGCCCTCCAATAAACAAGGACACCCTCATCCGTGCACTGACAGAGGAATGGGATAAATTACCCCAACAGCTGCTTGATAATGTTGTGCAAAGCATGACACGACGTGTGGAATCTTGCGTTGCCCTCCATGGTGGCCATATCCCGTATTGACATCTTACGCCGGAACGCCTGCGGACGGTAATTGCATTTTTTTTCACGTTTACGTATTCTGCACAAAATGGCCTGTTTGTCCCTTGAACACGTTCCAAAGACTTCTGGATTTCAGAGCACAATAAATTGCCTTTCTTGTAATGTCCTGGCAGTCTGCCATTATTTTATTTCACTTGGCATCCAACCACACTTACTTTTTTATGCACTATATAGCCGTTTATGATCCGTCCTTAGCAATGGTCCAGCAGTGTATAAGAACTGGAAGGATGCACTGATTAAACACTTTTCTTTTAAGACATTGCTCTTAAAAATTGTAGTGTTTCTTCCAAAAGCTCTCCAAGCAAGTTTCGTACACCAATTAATTTCATCAATGTGACCTTCGCTTGATATCTGCTGCCAAAGGTAAATGTCGGATTGGTAATCTGCAGCTTTTCTCTATCAATCGATAAATCTTCATTTCTTGGAAAAGCATTGTACATCAGTTTTTTGTTCTGAAAGTGCATTTTTAACCTCATTTCCTTACCCTTCTCAGCAAGTTCCTGGATCATACTCAGCGGTTCTGAAGTTTTATTTCAGAGACCTCGGAAGGGCTTTTGAAATATTTTTTCTTTACAAAAATATATAAAACGGAAATAAAACCGGGTCGAAATCGGGTCAGGAACACCTTGACCCGACCCATTTGCCCCGCAAGAAATTGTCAACCCGTTGAACCGTAACCTGTTTCCAAATCTCTGCCCTATCAGATCATTTTGTTTTGTGGTATCAGTATATCCGTCGCAGACTGATCAGGAACTTTCTGCGATAGGGGTGTCATCTGGTGTAATAAATAAATCGAGAAAATCTGCGATTAACTGTAGTAGTTAATTAATGAAAAAAATAGGATAAGCCGCAATTTAGTTACCCAAATCAATGAAACCAATGAGGATTTCAAATGTTGCTTGAAATACGCAGAATTTTCCGGTAAAAAGGCAGGGGATGGTAATTAAGGTATTTATGTTACCGCTAAAGCTCGAAAGCCGTTAATGTGCACATTACCTAGCAAATCTGCAGATTAACTGATTTGCTCCGTTAACGTGCGGAATCAACAGTTTACCGCATTTTGCCTAGGTAATGTGCACATTAACGGCTTCCGTATCGTTAAAGTTCAAAAGTTTGTTTCTCTCATTTCCTTTCCCTACACCTTCCCCCTCTCTCTCCACTTTTAGTTTGGTTTCGCCTGTTTCTCTCATTTCCTTTCCCTACACCTTCCCTATCTCCCTCCACTTTTAGTTTGGTTTCGCCTGTTTCTCTCATTTCCTTTCCCTACACCTTCCCCCTCTCCCTCCACTTTTAGTTTGGTTTCGCCTGTTTCTCTCATTTCCTTTCCCTACACCTTCCCTATCTCCCTCCACTTTTAGTTTGGTTTCGCCTGTTTCTCTCATTTCCTTTCCCTACACCTTCCCCCTCTCCCTCCACTTTTAGTTTGGTTTCGCCTGTTTCTCTCATTTCCTTTCCCTACACCTTCCCCCTCTCCCTCCACTTTTAGTTTGGTTTCGCCTGTTTCTCTCATTTTCTTTCCCTACACCTTCCCTCTCTCCCTCCACTTTTAGTTTGGTTTCGCCTGTTTCTCTCATTTCCTTTCCCTACACCTTCCCCCTCTCCCTCCACTTTTAGTTTGGTTTCGCCTGTTTCTCTCATTTCCTTTCCCTACACCTTCCCCCTCTCCCTCCACTTTTAGTTTGGTTTCGCCTGTTTCTCTCATTTCCTTTCCCTACACCTTCCCTATCTCCCTCCACTTTTAGTTTGGTTTCGCCTGTTTCTCTCATTTCCTTTCCCTACACCTTCCCCCTCTCCCTCCACTTTTAGTTTGGTTTCACCTGTTTCTCTCATTTCCTTTCTCTACACCTTCCCTCTCTCCCTCCACTTTTAGTTTCGTTTCGCGAGCGTCCAGTCGTCGCCGGTTGTTTTAATTTCTCATAATTGGTGTCGGCTGCCAGTGCGTAGCATAGCTAATTCTGTTTTCAATTTCGTTTCTGCCTATTAGCGCGTGAATTCGTGTCGTGATTTTTTTAAAGCAGATAAATTTAACTCCTAGTATGCAAGCAAGCACCAAATTGGTGAGTAAAATGAAGAAAAGGTTCTTCGAAAACCTCTTTAGCGAAGATTTAAAATATAATAGTGTTTTAATGACAAAACGAAAGTATGATTGCATAATTAAAGATGTAAAGCGAATTAAAGTTTCCAAGAAGAAAGAATCATCTCGAGATTATCGAATAATTCAAAGGTATGATGTGTTGACTGTACAAGGCTGTGAAAAACTCATTGAGCCGTTGTCATACGCGCGAGAAAGTGTGAAAAAGTTTGTCCATGCCGAAGAATTGTTTGACATATTGTATTCTACTGATTGATTCTATCAACTAATTTGTTGATTGTTTGATTGTATTAACTTGATTCTTTATATATCGAAAAATAAATAACATTATGTTAATTTAAGCGTACAGAAACGTTGCTGTTGTTCCAGCAAAGATCTTATTTTCTCTTTAACGACTGCCTAGTAGGTAATGTGCAGTTATCTAGGTAATTTGCAGATTACCTAGGTAATTTGAGCAATGAAACAATTTTCTGCACTTTAACGGATCAACCTAGTTAATCTGCACATTACCTAGATAATCTGTAGAATAACTGATTTCTGCACTTTAGCGGTAACATTTACACAAAATGCAGCATCACGTTAGCTAAATTTCGCAAGAACAAGATTACACAACCCCAGCTCATTTCACTATGATATTTGTTTTTTTATTCCAGCGTCATAAAAAAGACTGAGTGAGAACTAAAACGGTGCAAGGCATTCTCGTCTTTTGTTAAGGTTGATGAAAACACCAGCAAAGGAGGAAGAAGGAATTGAGAGCATCTATCTTGAGTGTTTCCTGCCCGAGGTCTCGTGATAAGTTCTTTGGCTGGGATGAAAGGATTTCTGTGGCCAGTGGTCTGTGTAACAGTCCTTCGCTCCCCCACTGATACAGAGTACATCAAAAAGCAGATAGACCGGTCAATATTCCGCGAAGCACTCACAAGCTCTCAACCCAGGGCCATGAATGGACCTACAGCTAATCTGAGTGAATCGCTATTAATATCCTTTCCCCTGCACAACATTGCCGGGCTCTTTGGCCACATATTTTCTGCGGTTAGAAGCTTTCCTTTTAGATTACTTTCAGAAGAAAATGCCCTATTGGGTACCTCCCATGTGACGTCATCGTTCATCGTTTGCTGATGTTGCAGCAAGGGTTCCTTCACTCTTTGAGGCGTTTTCTTTTCCGTTTCAATCTGGAAAATGATACCAAGCCGTGAAAGTCTCTTGCGAAGAAAGAGAATAATTAAATTATCTTACTAGGAGCGTTAACATAGCTTTGTCGTGCATTCAATAATTACCGAATTTTCCGACACCGAATTTTCGGGTGTAATAAGCACGTCTTTTGAATCCGTTCTGACGCAAATTAATTTTATCAAAGCTATTAAAGTTAACGGAACCGGTATGGAAAACAATACATCTGACGAAAGAAAGATTTTCAATCGGGTTTTTAATCCCTCAAATATTGCTGTAAACGGAATCTTGAGCTTACGAACTCTTTAGAAACACAGATATCGACAAAAATAGGATGTGACTTTACGTCCCCTGGTGGGAAAACCATGCATTATTTTAGGAAGAAAGTATTCTCAAAAGTGTATCCATATAAGCGGTATCGGTCGAAGAAAAAAAAATTAGTCGAGTTTTTAGGAGCCCAGATTTTGCAACAAATACTTCAGAAGCCGAAATTAACACTTATGACCTCTGGTGGCTAAACCATTCTTTACCAAACATTAGAAATTATGTGAAAAATATTTTCCATCAGGTCTTGTATGCGATACAGGAAAAATTTTTCAAATCCGATCTTTAGGAGCAGAAATAACGCAGAAAACGCAATTTACCTTTGTGCCCCCTAGCGGAAAATCTATGATTTACTTGAAAATTTTGAATTCATAGGAAAAACATTTCGCATCAGAAACACTATCCAACAAAGAAGGAATTGTTCAAATCGTACTCTTCGAAGTAGAGATATTGACAAAACTAAGGTATACATCTACGCCCCCTGGCGTAGAAACCATGCACTATTTTAAGAAGAAAATGTTTCTAAAAGGTTTCTCGACATGAGTAGTATTGGTCAACAAACGACGTTTTTTTCAATCGGGAATTTAGAACATCATATTTTGCTGCAAATACAACAGAAGCAGAAATTAAGATTTACACCCCCTGGTGGGCAAACTTTTTTTACAAAAATAGAAATTATGTGCAAATGATTTTCCATCAGGAGCTGTATCTGGTGCAGAAAGAATTTTTCAAATCGGAGATTTAGAAGCAGAGATATATTGAAAAACGCAATTTACATTTACGCCCCCTAGCGGGAAGTCTATGAATTACTTGAAAACTTTGAAATTACATGAAAAACATGTCACACGGAAAACACTATCCAACAAAGAAGGAATTTTTCAAATCGGACTCCTAGAAGTAGAGATATTGACAAAAATAATACGTACATCTACGCCTCATGGCTGAGAAACTGTGAAATATTTTAAGAAGAAAATATTCCAAAAAGGTTCATCGATGGGAGTGGCATCAGTCCACGAAAGAATTTTTCAATCGATATTTTAGAAGCTCCGATTTTAGGGCAAATACATCAGAAGCAAAAATTAACACTTACGCCCCCTGGTGGCCAAAGTATTCTTTACCAAAAATTTGAAATTATATGCAAAAGATTTTCCATCAGGAGATGTATCCGCTGAAGTAAAAAATTTCAAATCGGAGTTTTAGAAGAAGAGAGCCGCCCCGGTGGCGCAGTGGTCTAAGGCGCTGGCCTCTGATCATTCGTCCGTAAGGGGTCCGGGTTCGAATCCCGGTCAGGCATGGATGTTGTGTTTGTCTTACGGCACTGGCTCTCTCCCTTTCCTGGAACCAGTGACCCTAAATTAGGGACGGGCGACTGCTTATAGCCCATTGAGTTGCTCACGGTGGTCGTTAAACCTCCAATCAGAAAAAAAAAAAAAGAAGAAGAGTTATCGAGGAAAAGAAAATTTACTTTTACGCCCTCTAGCGGAAAATCTATGCTTAAATTGAAAAAGTAACTATACCTAAAATACTCTTCGATATAAATGGAATCCAAAGATAATTTTTTTTTTCAATCGGATGTTTAGAAGCAAATATGTGGAATAAAACGTATTTTTGAATTCGACATCTGCATTTACGCCCTCTACCGGCGAAATTGTACATCGTAAAAAAAAACGAAATGAAGGATCATCATTTGCATATTTCAAGCTTCCCAATGCAAAAAGAATTTTTCAAATCGGACTAATAGTTGCAGAGATATCGTGGGTACAGACGGACGGACAGACAAACCGATAAGAGAAGCACGATTTTTTTTTTACAAAAGACGTGCTAAAAAAACAGTAGACCGTCAATCCCATATTTGCTTTTTGAGACTCGATTTATCTTCAGCACTTATTTGGAAACACAGGAAATTAGCATCCTTTTGTTACTACTTCCTTCCTGTGTAGAAGTTATTAGTATATCGGCTCTTCATATTTTTGAACCGAAATATTCTTTATTTTTTTGGCATTGTGAGAAAGATAAGTAGATCTTTCGTTTTTTAGTACTTTATTTTCCCAACACTTGACAAAAATGTGTTTTTATATTTATAATGGCTCCACATCTTTTATAGGTGGATTAAAACTTATTCGATAGAATCGATGAAAATGGGGATAATTTCCTAGGTTTTCCTATTATACAATTTCATTGTAAGGTATACCTCTAAATAACTGGTCTGCAAGGTTTTTATAAAATGAACAAATGTAGCTACTTTTAAAAAAATTCTGGGTGATGATTTCAAATCTGACCTTAAAAAATGGCTACCACGTCACGTTTTTTTTTTTTTTGTTATAATATTGTTCCACATGTAGGCATGTAAAAAGACACTAGATCTTTTAATGGTAATATTTCGCCACCGGTCATGTTATAGGTGGCAACACTGATTTTTTCCCAGATACAGAATATGTAACCGCAACCGAACCGCCATTGCTGCTTTTTACACTGAAGAAGAAACACGTGCTGCATGTTTATGAGCTAAAGAAGGCGAAATGGAGAAAAGAGATCGGCGCGGATGTATCAATATTCCAGATAAAGTTTGCTAAGTGTGTGCGGACAGAATATTATAAAATCGCAGAATCGTTCATTGAGAAAGACTGTGAGGAAAGCCCACTATTTGTATTTTGGATGTCATGTTGGAGATGAAAATAAATCGTGGGCTCCACATGTCTGCTGCATTTCCTGCCTTGTTGGCCTGAGTGAATGGTTGAAACGCAAGCTGAAATCCATGCCTTTCGCAGTTCCGATGATTTGGCTTGAGCCAACTGATCCCGTGGAAGATCGTTATTTTTGTTTAACCAAAGTAAGTGGCTTTTCAAAGAAGAATAAAAGTAAAATACAGAATCCAGATTTGCCATTAACCTTTAGGCCTGTTTCTCATGGGGAAGATTTTCCTATACCAAAACCCCCATTGAACTATAAAGAGACAGATTCAAATTCATCCAACGAAGATATGGATGCACATTAACATCCAAATCCTACATACACTCCTAAATACTTATACGAGTCCCATTTGATTGAGCAAAATGAGCTGAATGATCTCGTTCGAAACCTAGGTCTTTCCAAACAACAAGCTGTACACTTAGGTTCCCAACTTCAAGAGTGGAACCTCCTGGCGAAGAATACATGTGTGTCTGTGTTCAGAAATATAAATTTGGGTCTATGTTCAGATATTCTGGGACTAATGACAGAATTGGGAATATCTCACGATCCTATGGAATAGCGTCTATGTATCGACCCATCCAAGGTTTGTTTAAAAGCTGTCCTTTTGTCCAACGGAAACCAGAAGCCTTCCATTCCAGTAACACATGCTGTAGGAATGAAGGAGGCCTATGAAAGCATGGACAAAATATTCACTGCAATCCAATACTACAAGTTTAGGTGGTCAGTAAACGGTGATCTGAAAGTGATATCCCCCTTCCTCAGGCTTCAAAGTGGCTTCACCAAATTTTGGTGTTTTATTTGTATGTGGGACAGTAGGGCCACAGCAGAACACTACTAACGGACAGACTGGCCAAAAAAAAAAAAACAATACGTTTTCATTCTTGGAGAGAGTAAAATTCGTCACAAACCCCTAGTTAATCCCTCTGATGTGCTGCTTCCACCACTTCATATCAAACTGGGGATATTTTTTTGCTGTCTCATACGCAGTGATATATGAATATGATATTTATACTTTGCAATACTAATTCTATTGCTAACAAAACACATAAATGCTGTAATACATTGCAATGGGAAGCTGTAATGTGCACATCTTGCATTGTATTATATATCATCATCATCATCATCATCATTTTCAACCATTATCAATCCACTGCTGGACAAAGGTCTCCCCAAGTTTCCTCCACAACGGTCTGTCTTGTGCTAGTCTCCTCCATGTCACTCCCGCATACTTTCGAATTTCATCCACCCATCTTCCATGTGGTCTTCTTCTGGGTCTTTTCCTGTCCCTTGGAATCCAATCTAAAATTTCGGCTGTCCATCGATGGTCTGTCGTTCTGGCAGTATGTCCAGCCCATTGCCATTTCAGGGATTTTACTCTGATCATGATGTCTTTCACTCTTTTCATTTTTCGGATCCACGTGTTCCTCTTCTTATCTCTCCTAGTTACACCAAGCATGCACCTCTCCATGCTGCTTTGAGTTGTCTGCAGCCTTTGTATGTCTCTTTTAGCTAAGGTCCACGTCTCTGCACCATACGTAAGCACTGGAAGGATGCATTGATCAAACACTTTTCTTTTAAGACATAATGGCATATTGCTCTTGAAAATTATGCTGTTTCTTCCAAAAGCTCTCCAGGCAAGTTTTGTACGCCGATTAATTTCTTCACCAATGTGACCCTCACTTGATATCTGCTGTCCAAGATAAACGTATGTGTCTGTAATCTCCAGCTTTTCTCCATCAATCGATAAATCTTCATTTCTTGTAAAAGCATTGAACATCACTTTTGTCTTCTGAAAGTTCATTTTTAATCCCACTTTTTTACTCTTGTCAGCAAGTTCCTGGATCATACTCTGTAGCTCTGATGGGGTAGTTGCAAAAATGACTATGTCATCAGCAAAACGAAGGTGGGTTAGATAATCTCCATTAATCTTTATCCCTTTGTTTTCCCAGTTCAGTGATTGAAAGACATTTTCCAATGTGGCATTAAAGAGCTTCGGAGATATGGTGTCACCTTGTCTCACTCCTTTTCCAATTTTTATGTATGTTGTATTTTCAAATAGCAGAATCTTTGCACTTGCATTTTCATAGATGTTATTAATAATATTAATGTATGCATCTTCAATACCGCAGGATTTCAGAGCCATTGCAACTGCTGATGGTTTCACCGAATCAAAGGCTTTTTCATAATCGATAAAAGCCATGCACAATGGAAGTTCATATTCCCTCGCTCTTTCAATTAGTTCTCTCAGTACGTGGATATGATCTATTGTGCTGTAGCCACTCCTGAATCCAGCTTGTTCTCTCGGTTGTATTATATATATATATATGGAAATACAACAAATGTTCATTCACAAAAACCTGTACGTGATGGAGAGTTTTTAGTCATATTTGAATTCATCACCTCGAAATTAGTTAAAAACACCTTATTTCACCCATGTTATGAAAACAAAGTTTAAAAATGTTGAATAGTGTAAACTTTCTTTCGGGTTTCATTTTTTATGTAAATTTCGTTACATTTAAGTTGAATTTTTTGTAACAGAACAGCTTGTACATTTGACGATGTTGAATGTACATGATGGCGGAGTTTTGTGGAGATGTAGAGAGATTACGAGTACATTATAAAGAAAGAAAGTAGGTAGGTAGTCAGACGGACAAGTTGGTGGAGGCGGTGTAATGATCCGTGCTGCAATCCACAAAACTTTGATTACCAATATCAATGGAACAAAACTTGTAAGGTGATGAAAAGCATATAAAAACAGGGACGCTAAAGACTGACAACGATTCATCTAGTCAGATGAATCGTGCTTCACATTGTTTCACACCACTAATAGAGTGTACATCTGGCGAAAACCTGCCGAAGCTTTACCATTTAGACATTTGGTTCCGATTGTGAAGCATGGAGGTGGATACCGTATCACTGCATTCCTTAGGGCCGTTTTTTATTCTGTATGATAGTGTCATATCTGCAACCCGCGAATCCTTTATTGGTGAGCACCTGCTGCACCCAGTGCTGCAGGTATCCTTCCTTAACGACTGTCCCCGGTTTCAAGTAGATAATGTATTCTCTCATTGTGCAAAACGTGTCAAGTTGTGGTTTGTAGAGCATGAGGATGAGACACAGCAGCTACCCTGGCCATCCCAATCTCCATATCTCAATGTTATTGAACATTTTTGGAAATATCTGGGGCGGGAGGTCAGAATACACTTTCCACCTCCAGCATCAGCAGCACAGTTGAGACTTATGTATTTTAAAGGAAGAATGGTCCCCAATTCCATTATTGTACTTGCATAAATATATTCGAAGTCGAATTGTTTCTGTTCTGAAAGCCCTATGTGGGCCTGCGACTCATTAATAAAACGTTCTCCATAAACAGTGCTTCCATTATTTTGATAAAATCCTCAAGCCACAAAGAACTTTGAACTTAACGCTTCGTAGCAAATAGGAGAGCAAGTCCGCTTTATGCTACTGGATGAGTACGTGACTTTCACGCATGAGTCATAACAATAAGAGTATTATCTAAAAGCGTGTTGAGTTGTTTTGTTACCAGCAGTATCAGATTTCAACCAGCTTGGCATCAATTCAACTATGACCAGGAGGTCCTTTCCAATCATTCTGTGCTAGTTGTACGGAATAACATCCCGTAGTTCAGTGACACGATGAAGCATTAACCCGGATTTATGGGAGTGCCGTGTCTCACTGCATTCTACAAAAGCTGTGAAACCACATCTTTGTCCGTGACGACGATCGAAATCGCGTCCCCTCACTCGGGAGTGAGTTGCTCTCCCAACTAAGCTACACAGACGGAATGTATCGCTGCAGATTTGTCGTATTGACACGTGCTTTACCTCTGTAGTCTGTCTCAAAGCTCAGTGGGTTCAGATCGGTGGAATTTGGCACAAAAGAGAGCGTACGAACATCGATGGAATTTGGCACAAAAGTAGCATTTGACATGATACTCGAGCCATTCCTGCACAGTGCTGGCCCTGAAACGGGACGTTGTCTTTATGAAAGTATCCAGTGGCATCTGGATACACTGTCATATTTGTTGGAACAATGCTTAAGCAGGACCTTGTTGTTCGTGTGTGTTCATCGGGAAGGCTAGGCATCAGAGACATAAATGAGAACTACCATCACATCGTCATACTCTGTCACGCTGACCTGTTTCCTTTCAACCATACTGTCTGTTTGAAGCTGTTCATCCGGCCGGGTTCGAATGTGAACTCTTCAATCGCCATGTTGGCTCTGGAACCTGGACTCATCGGGCCAGGTTTCAATTTTTCAGTAGTCACGATGTTCCTGTGCTCACTGCAGTCTGAGCTGTCGATGACAGTCGGTCAACATAGGCGCATAAACAAGTCGCCGACTCCTTAAAGGTTACCGCAGGGTGTCCGCTGGATTGTATGTCCGGAAATGTTTCTCTGTTCTCCCTTATTTTAGGCTGCCGTTAACTTAGGAATCGTAAAATGACTGTAATTCCGGTAAATGCATGCATACCTGCGTACACCTCTATTATAGTGCCGTGGTGGCCTCTCTTTTCCGTCATTTTGAGTGAATGTGTGCACCTCTTTGGAGCATCACCACCACAACCTTCACTCCCGCTGCCCTCGAACAGCCATGCTTAGTAATCGAAATCTATCTAGCATGCCAGCGTCTGCTGAGACTTTGACCTCCACCTTACTCGCGCTTATAATCAATTTCCGTTCAAACTTCGATTAGTTCTTCCCTTTCCCCATTGCAAGGGCGTTATACTGCTCGAACCTTCACTTGCTCGATAACGTCATTGCTACGCGCCGTGGATGCATGCACTGGTGGATACAGGGGCTGTCATAATCGTGTACCCCGCGAGTGTAGAATATTCCCTACCACTTAACAGAATTGCTGTTACTTCCATTATGTTTCTCAGCCTGCTTTGGTGAACGACGTGACTCAGCGACATTTGTCCTTATAAGTGGTACTTGTTCATAGCAAACGGTCAGAAGTGATTATTTCATCACATTTGCTAATGTTATCGCTGGTTACGTACAATAGCTAGTAACCATTTTCACCTTAAATTCGCCAAAATAAACAATTTAATTTAATTTCTTTTTTCGTTATGGGGTTACATTTGACCATATTGCATTTCAATATTAATTTTATAATATCAGTTATAATATAAGTTATAATATTAAGAAGAAAACATACATAATATATTAATACATATTAATATATGATATATATTAATATATAATAAATGTTAATATATACTACTACCACAGAAAAGGAAATTGATTAAAATGCTATATATATATATATATATATATCATCATCATCATCATCATTGTCAACCATTATCAATCCACTGCTGGACGAAGGTCTCCCCAAGTTTCCTCCACAACGGTCTGTCTTGTGCCAGTCTCCTCCATGTCACTCCCGCATACTTTCGAATTTCATCCACCCATCTCCCATGTGGTCTTCTTCTGGGTCTTTTCCTGTCCCTTGGAATCCAATCTAAAATTTCGGCTGTCCATCGATGATCTGTCCTTCTGGCAGTATGTCCAGCCCATTGCCATTTCAGGGATTTAACTCTGATCATGATGTCTTCCACTCTTGTCATTTTTCGGATCCACGTGTTCCTCTTCTTATCTCTCCTGGTTACACCAAGTATGCACCTCTCCATGCTGCTTTGAGTTGTCTGCAGCCTTTGTATGTCTCTTTTAGCTAAGGTCCACGTCTCTGCACCATACGTAAGCACTGGAAGGATGCATTGATCAAACACTTTTCTTTTAAGACATAATGGCATATTGCTCTTGAAAATTATGCTGTTTCTTCCAAAAGCTCTCCAGGCAAGTTTTGTACGCCGATTAATTTCTTCACCAATGTGACCCTCACTTGATATATATATATATATATATATATATATGTGTGTGTGTGTGTATATAGCCTGAGTGAATCCCAATTCCCCTAAAGTGTGTAGTCAAGCCAAACGTCCTGCACATATAAAATTTACGCATATATGGTCGAATTAATAATTTTCTACTATTTAATTTTATATTTTAATTTGTTAGCAAATGTTTTTAGTTGCTTTGGAAAATAACTATAATTATTGATATGTGTTAGTTGACAAGGTAGATCATTCCTTAACATCAATCCCTGGTAATCAATAAATTTTTGTCAGGTTAAAGTGTTAGGCATTGGCAACAAAACTGTATTTCTGTTTCTAGTTCGATAGTCATGACCCACAGTGTTCAGCTGAATTAAATGCCGATACTTATTCTCCTTTATTCTTTTATATATAAATCCTAATAATCTATATTGCCATAATTGCTCAATATCTAAAAATTCATTAAAATTAATCCTCACCTCCATATTCAAATTAATTCCCCAAAAATTATTAACAATTTTGACCATTCCATTTCGCAATGATTTTAATTTATATAAATTAGTCTCAGTAGCTTGACCCCATACTAATAAACAATAAGTCAAACATGGATAATTCAGATTGTAATTCATAATTTTTCATATTTTAATTGTTATTATTTGAAATTCTCGTAATTGAAGGCAATACCCCTGAACTTTAATTTACAATATTTTGTATATTAATATTCCTTTTTAAATTATCCTTAATTATTATTCCCAAATATTTAATATTATTGAATATTTCAAAGGTGCAATTTCCCACAAAAATATATGGTGGCTCAAAAATCTGTCTAACACCCTTTTTAAAAAAATCGTTATTTTATTTTTTCAATATTTAAACACAGAAAATTTGTATCTAGTCATTCCATCAATGCTTCAATAAATGTATTACATTTTATTTTTGCCTCGTTTATATCTGAACCGGTAATCAAAACTTTAATAACCAATGTGTTTCTTAATATGCGCTTACATTCATGATATCACAGAGTACCATGAAAATATTTTTTCTCGTATAAATGCTGCGTTCGCTAATTATTTTTTATTAGGTTTTGGAAAATTTAAAGCCACATAAAAATGGCAACCTACTGGAGGAAATGCACACAGAAAAAGCACATAAAATCCAATTCCCAAGTTTCCTTAAATGAACTAAAGACTAAATAACGAATAAGGGCTTTTAGCGCAATTGTTAGAGCGCTGTAAAGTTGTCAAATTTAAGAGCCACGCCCTGCGGTGTTGAGTTCGTTTCAGACAATCGTAGAACAACCGACCAGGCAGTGAGGTGGATGTGGGGGTGATAGAGACCGAGCCATTTAATCGAAGTAATGCAATGCAACGCAGCGTCAAACACCATCTCCTTCAGTTACTACTGCCAATACGTGAACGGAATTCACTAGGTCCAATAAGACCGCGTCATCACAGACTGGTGCTCTCCGCACAACATAGTGGGATTAGGGAGTTAAAACTTATCTAACAGCTTTGCCGTAAGCTAGAACAAAAATGGTTTGCGGAGGCCACTGAATGAACATTTCTCTTATTTTTTGTCGACAGTGGCTATACTTTTTTCTTTCATTTCTTGGCAAGAAACTGAAATAGGATGACTGTAGTTTCGGAAAACTGATACTGTTATGTGTGCGTCATACTCCTAAATGAAGTTAGAAATAGCCAAGGTGCTTACTTGTACTGCACAGCAGTGCAACATCATAATATCCATATAATGGTTGGACTGACACGGAATCAATTAGAAGACATCAATGTAATGCACATGGTGGATAATGAGAAATGCTGCCGATCGGGAAAAGGGGCATGCTTCCTATTCATCGTTCTTGCTCGCCCGGGTTCCAGCCTTGATGAGGTAAAAATTCTGCCTTTCTTCTAAGGTCCTGACACTATTTTTTCTTGGAACCGGTATCTGAAAATTAGGGACAAGACTGTACCCTTAGATGCTCCCGCAAGTAATTAAAAGCACCCGTCGAAATAAAAAATTAAAAATTATAATAAAGCTGAAACGTGCTGGGTGACTACAGTTGGTGAAAAAAGAGTTTACTCTTTTGTGTTTGATACTTTAACCGCTCTATTTTCCCAGAACGCAATTAGTACCACACACGAGTGCAATACCTTTATAAAGAGCATCCCAATATTGTCTATAAAAAGTCATGTAACGTACAATGTACATAGTCGTATCAGAATAATATGACCACCCCGGGGATCAAAATATACCAGCCCAGGCGCGTCACCGAGTGCACGTGACAAAGCTGACCACACACAGATATAAGCTGCCGGCCAGGACAGATGAGCCATAGTGCGTAAATTGAGCATAATGGGCAGAGCCAGTGATTTGACGGACTTTCAAGAGGAATGATCATCGGCTACCACGCCAAGGGTTGGAAGCATCTCAGAAACAGCAGAGTTCGTGGGCTATGCGGGAAGCGTCGTAGTTAGTAAGAGTGTGCCAAGAATGGACCGCTAGCACACCGAGTACCTCCAGACGTCATAACTGTGGACCTTCAAATTCCATCGACCACAGAGGCGAACGTCGACTGGTAAAGGGCAATCGACGCGGAACAGTGCAGCAACTGGCCACGCAAACGAACGCCGGGGCACCCAGGTACGTGTCCCCGATAACAATAGAGCGAATCCTGTTACGCATGGGTCTTCGGAGTCGACGCTGCGTCAAGGCGCCCAAGTTAACCCAGGTCCATCGGCAATGACGCCTGCAGTTCGCATGGGACTACCGTCATTGGATAGTGGAAGAGTGGGAAAAGGTTGCCTTCTCTGACGAATCGAGATTTATACTGCACAGAAGTGACGGGATACGGCGTCAGACACAAGAGAACCAACACACGGACGCGTTTGTCGGTCAAGAACAGGCCGGCGGTGGCAGTGTGCATGTCTGATGGATGTTTTCCTGGTATGACCTGAGACTGCTGGTAGCACTAGATGGGTACCTGTCCATCCTCGCTGACCACATGCATCCCTTCATGCTGGACGTTTACCCTTGTGGTGATGGTGTCTACCTACAGGACAATGCGCCGTGTCACGTCGCTAAGGGGTTGCGCGAGTGGTTCCAGGAACACGACAGCGATGTCTCCGTTCTCTCTTGGCCGGCGAAATTGACGAAGTCAATCCCATAGGCGCTTGTGGGACTATTTGGATCGACAGGTTCGACGTGCCGACCCACAACCACGTGATCTCCGGGACCTCCGGTGCCCTGCTGCAGTCCGAATGGGCACGTGTGTCTCTGGCAACCTTCCAGATCCTCATTGAGTCCATGCCCGACGTCTCGCCTCGGCCATCCGGGCCAAGGGTGGTTATTCCCCATTAGTGGGTAAGTGGTCATATTATTCTGATGCGACCGTGTAAATTCTATTTCGTTGTCTCGTGCCCCTCTTGGTATTGCGATTTTTATAAACAGCAGTGTACGATATAATAACAAAATGCATGAGTTACAGAACCAATCCTGGATTTCTATATTCCTGAAACATGACAGGCAAGTTATGTTATATTTTAGCGTTCCACTTGGGCATTATCGTTTTCATCCGGGTTAAGTTAATTTCCTTACTTGTAGCTGCTAGGTACTTTGTTACTGAGAGAGGCGTAACTACGCATTTCACGCACCCGGGGCAAACCACAAAATATTGGCCCCCTTTCATCAGCAATTCAGTGACGCACCTGTGGCGCAGTGGACTAAGCGTTGGCTTGTGATTTCGAAATGGGTCAGGCTTCGAATCCCGGAGAGACATGGATGTTGCGTTTTTTTTACAGCACTAGCTCTCTTCCTTCCCTGGAACCAGTGGCCCTAGATAAGGGACGGAAAATTGCTTGCAGCCCATCGAGTTGCTCATGGTGGTCGTTAAATCCCCAAACAAGAAGAGCAAGTATTTCAGTCTGAGTGTACCTCGTCATGGGGAGTAAACATTGAAGCCTTGGGTGCTACCAAAATAAAGAGCAGACTAGTCGTTAATACAAAATGTTTTTAGCGCCAGGGAAGTGCAGGCGCTAAAAAATGTTATAATTACGGGCGTTGCACGTGGTTTTAGAATAGGAAATGTTGTTTCTGTAGGTTATGCAAAAAAATTTGCAGTACTTAGTACTCGCACGCATATACATTTGCAGTTTTTCAAAATAACAAATATTGGCCACTTGGGAGTTGTCTTTGAGATTTCGCTTCACACTGAATGTTATATATTTCTTTTTTTACCATATTACTGTACTTAATTGGAACTAATAAACATTTAAGGCTATGCAGTAGATTTTAAGAACTGGCTATTCTTTCGGCGGACTGGAGGAAGTCCTTTCTGAATTTCCCGCTACCCTAATTGTTATTTACATTACGGTTTAATAATCTAACGCTTAAATATTTTTATCGAGGTTTTATACAGTAAATAGGGTATTATTGAGAGGTGCCATTTCTTATACCAAATGAGAACGGCATTTTATCCTCTTTAATTAGCTGTTTAATCTAGTGCACCAGTGAACTCTATTCATCGTATTGGATGGTTAACGAAGGGAAACACTTTAATATTATATAAAATGTGGATAAATTAGATTAAATGGGATTAACTGTGAATTTAGTGATGAAGTAATGTAAAAGTTGCCACAAATTAAATAATTATTTAATTATCAAAATATATAAATTCACATAATAGGAATTAGTCCAAACATATACTTGGAAACACGAATATCAAATTAAACGCTGTCTATGTACGTTAAATTAAACCAATATGTTCCAATTGCAGAATTAAAATACGAGATTTATTACCAATTAAAATACAATGATTAAAAACTACTTGCAAGATCTTTCAGGACCAATTATAGTCCCATCATCAGACAGACTGTTACAGAGAAATAGTGGGGCTGGTATTAAATACAGCGACAACCTCGGATGTTAGGCTCCATGTTGCCACAACATGGTAATCGATAAGAAGAAAAGAGAACAGCTGATCACGGAGCTTGTTCGTCATAGGCCATATCATCATTCGCAGAAAACATTCCAATCAGTAACCTCCACGGTTGAGGAATAAAGGCTGGCAGGTCCTCATTGCAACATTTTATTTATTTATTTATTTATTTGCAATGAGGACCTGCCAACCTTTATTCCTCAACCGTGGAGGTTACTGATTGGAATGTTTTCTGCGAATGATGATATGGCCTATGACGAACAAGCTCCGTGATCAGCTGTTCTCTTTTCTTCTTATCGATTACCATGTTGTGGCAACATGGAGCCTAAAATCCGAGGTTGTCGCTGTATTTAATACCAGCCCCACTATTTCTCTGTAACAGTCTGTCTGATGATGGGACTATAATTGGTCCTGAAAGATCTTGCAAGTAGTTTTTAATCATTGTATTTTAATTGGTAATAAATCTCGTATTTTAATTCTGCAATTGGAATATATTGGTTTAATTTAACGTACATAGACAGCGTTTCACTTGATATGCATTTCCACGTATGTGTTTTGAGCAAGTTCTGTACGTATGAAATTCTGGTGATCGTATGAATTAGTAAAGGATCTCCACGGTTAGTGGTAATAAACATTTCGTATTTGCCATTGTCATAAAAGCTCTAAAAGAACATTCCATTGTAGGAAAAAAGGAGGAGCATGTAGCTTTTGGGATAATCACAGGCCTGGCATTCTGGTAGCCCACGGTTAAGCTGGGATTAACCGGAAGTTCTGGGCTATCGGAAAGTGTCTCGCATTCGCAGGAATGATCAAAGAGTCCTCATAGAATATTCAATAATGTGAAAGCGACATCCTTATCTTTTGCAACACATTTGCGATTGACAACCTTGACTTCATTTCTGATTATGAGCAACTTACATTCCCTGCACATTTTGAGGAAGAAATGCGAATTTTACTCTGCTAAAACTGGCGAAACATATTATAAGCAAATTTTGTAAATGGACAAAAGACAGTGCTAAAAAACCGTACCAGAAACTGATGCAAAAGTTTCAATTCCAATTTTAATCAGATTGTAGCAAGTGATTGTCACTAAATGTATGCAATCAAATAAATGTAATTCCGCAATCGAATGGAAATTATGAATAAAGTTAAAAAGTAATTATTTCGAAAGACTGGTAATTCAGCTATCAAGAGATTTCGTTACACCGAAATCAAATCTACTTCTACCACACAAGCCCATCTCATAAGAAAATGTAGTCCTCGTAGTGAGATCGTGTTTCACAGAGAATTAAGGGAAAAAAATACGAACTTAAGGGCAGAAGAAAGAAAACCAAAATAGATCACACGTTCAAGGTAACTTAAATGCTAGTCCCAAAGACACACATTTATTCCTCGAAACCAGTTATCGACCGGAAACATGCAATGGTGTCACGCAAACGGACCTGCAATCAGGCACATAGCCAAAAAGGCATCGCCATGGGAATACATATGTTTTATCGAATACTTCCATTAATGTGATGCCCCATACTCAATGGAAGAAAGATGTTATCTTCCAGAAATAACGAAGGGATAGAAGCTAAAGGACTTCGACATGTAACGAAATCAGAAACGGCAACTCCTAATATCTGCCGAAAGGAGGATGCGCTGCACTATATAAAAAATATCTCTTACTTTCTACTTGTAACGAATTTGACCTCAAGTTGCAGGTAAAGAATAATTTGAACCGACCCAATTCAGGTTCATCCTCTCCAAACTATGAACATGCCGTTTTATACACCATAAAATGAAGAAAATGACATTTAAAAATCTTTAATGATGAGTTAAAACCAATTTCATGAGTACTTTCAATCCTACTTTAGGACCATCCTCAGATGAAATGAACACGACCTAGAGATCCCACAGGTTAATATAACATGCACATTGCCAAATTACCGTATACGCATGATTAAAGTTTAACACACTATTGACGTAAGCAATTTAATGTCCTATGAAACAGAGTCAGCATTCACGGTGAAGAATAGGGTTTTGACGTCCAGACTCTACTAGGTTCTTCCATACTCCCGATACAGATACCGGAACATCATTGCGGCACCAGTCCATATTCTTAAGAATTAACAAACACTCTGCTAATAACAAAGATGACTTACTTAATGATGGCACACGGAGATATAAGGCACCGGCCAGGACAGATGAGCCATAGTGCATGAGCACAACTAGCAGAGATAGTGATTTGACGGACGCTCAAAAAGGAAAAATGATCAGCTACCGCGCCAAGGGTGGAAGTATATCAGAAACAGCAGACTTCGTGAGCTGTTTGTGAGGTGCTGTAGTAAGTGTGCACCAAGAATAGGCCAATTGCACAGCGAGTACCTCCAGACGTCATAACTGTGGAGCCTTAAAAGGCCATCGACCCCAGAGAAGGACGTCGCCTCCGTTCACTAGTAAAGGGCATTCAACTAGCAATAGTGCAGCAATTGACGACGCAAATATACGCTGGGGAACCCAGGTACTTGTCCCCGATAACAGTAGAGCGAACCCTGTTACGCATGGGTCTCCGGCCTCGAAGCTGCGTTAAGGCGCCCATGTTAACACAAGTCTTGGCAACGACGCCTGCAATTCGCATTGCACTACCGTCATTGGACAGTGGAAGAGTGAGAAAAGGTTGCCTTCTCCGACGAATCCAGGTTCCTACTCCACAGAAGGGACGGGCGGTGGCCGATATGGCGTCAGACACTAGAGAGCCAACACCCGGACACGCTTGTCGGTCAAGTACAGGCCGGAGGTGGCAGTGCGCATGTCTGGGGCGTGTTTCCCTGGTATGACCTGGAACGGCTGGTATAATTGGATGCGTCGTAGAACGCCAATGGCTATATATCCATCCTCGATGAGCACATGCATCCCTTCATGTTGGGCTTTACCCTGGTGGTGATGGCGTCTACCAACAGCACAATGTTCCTTGTCATGTCGCTAAGGGTATGCCTGACTCTTCCCAGGAACACGACAGTGATGTGTCTGTTCTCCCTTGTCCAGCGAAATCGCTCGACCTCAGTCCCATAGAGCACTTGTGGGACTATTTAAATCGACAGGTTCGACGTGCCAAACCACAACCACGTGATCTCCGGGACCTCCGTGCTCTGCTGCAGTCTGAATGGACACGTGTGCCTCGGGCAACCTTCCATGATCTCATTGCGTCCATGCCACGCCGTTCCTCCAATGTCATCCGGGCCAAGGGTGGTTATTCCCATTATTAGGTAGGTGGTCATATTATTCTGATACGACCGCGTATTATGCGATCTCAAAACAGTACGACCTCACAAATTCGTTCACATCAAATTTCTCTTTCGTATAAAAGTTCGAGTTCCAACAACATCGCTTGGTTCTCAAATGTTCCCATTGCACGAAAGGTAAAACACTTCGTCATCATGATCGTTTAGATGACTCTTAGAGACAGTTACGCTGTTTAACGTCTTGACGCAGGTGAATTACCCATGGAGGTGGTTCGGCAGATTAGTGCTTCGAGATAGCTTGTTCCCATGTTATGGAAAGCGAGAAAACCACTGCAACGGCTGACAAGATGTTGTATTCGTCAGCTGTTGTATTGGTCCTCATTTTCATGTTATGGAACCGAGAACCATTACAACAGCTGACCAAGGTCGCTCAAGAGATCCATCAACCCTATTCTATCGTAATGTGATTCTATAGGCAAAATAGATCACAACAATTTTCGCGCAGCAACAGTCTCTTGTGGTTACTGTTGTCATAGGTGAAAGGATTTCCACTAATACTTTGCTAAGCCTGAATAATGGTCCACAATTTTGTTTTCTGACGTGTCTAGTTTAGAACTAGAATCTGACACTAGATATCGCTTAAGCTGGAAAACTTTATAGGAAAGCTATTTCTTCGCTCCAACACTAGACAAGGATATACGTACGGTTGATGTGATGTGCTGGTGTTAGGCTGGCATAGTAATGAACAGCTTCACTCCGCTTCATGTTTTCGATGGAGCCTTTGAAATGACAAAACAAACTCCTCGAATTCGTCGTACAATATTTTAGAGATGCCTTCCGGTGATATTTTCTGTTCAAAGACGACAACGAAGAACTAATCTAGTAAAGTGGTTCATAGAAACTGAAAACATCCAACGAATAGTCTGGCCAACAAAGTCCCAGACTAGAGTCTTATCGAACTTAGGTGACACTCCTTTTGGTGACGCACTACAGGCCATCATCCACCTTCCCGGTCACTCGGTGACTTATAGGCAGCCGAGTTGGTACAATGGGTTTGTTGATTTAGACCCTTCTGAACACTCTATATTGATCTTACTTTATTGCCAGCTATCAAGCATGTTTAGGCAGTCGAAGGCATTATACTCTCTATTGATGTTTTCTGTTTATCTTTAGATCACCTTATATCAAATTCCTGTAATGAACACTGTTTATTTTGAAGCAAGCATCGTAGATATGCATTATGCCGGCCTAGGGTTGTCTTTATGTACTAGTTTCAATGTTACACTGGCGTGCAAAACTTAAGGACGGACACTAGAGCCGCAGATTATAGCCGTACAATAAAACACACAAGCTTGAGGCGATTTGAATAACGCAAGCGGATCAGTAGAAAGACGATGCGTATGCACATTTCCGAAATCTGATGACGCAGAACACATGGCAGTGCAGAAATAAATATAAGAAGCATCTCGCAGCAAGGCAGGAAACGGAAAGCAAAGAAGTGCGACATCGTTAAGAGGTTTGAAGGTTTTTTTAGTGTGTCGCAGACGAGAAAATGTCCACGCGGAGATATTTAGATGACTTTACACATGGTCGAATAATCGGAAAGCTGGAGGAGGGGCGAACCGTAATGTGTAGTCGCAGACGAGTTCGGCGTGACCCATAGCATTGTTTCACATTCGTGGAAGACCTTACAAACGACAGGAAACAGCTGTTAGAAAGTTCGGTGGTGGTCGGCCACGCACAACAACAGCAAGAGATGACCTATATATGGTCCTACAAGCCAAACGTGAACGACGCCAGACAACGGGCAATATCGCGAAGCAACTGAAGATGACCACAGGACGTGCCGTATCAGCAACGACGTCCACATATAGTCCACCTTTATGTGGACGGCGTTGCCAGACGTCTACATAAAGGTGGACTATTGTCTCGACGACCTGAATGTTGCGTCCCATTAAAGCCTATCCATCGAAGACATCGATTACAATTGTGTAATGACCACAAGGATTAGACCATAAAGCTATAGGGTACGGTACTCGTTACGAATGAGAGTCGTTTCAATATCACGAGCAATTCTAGACCTCAGCTGATCTGGAGAGAGGTGGGAACAAGTTATCGACCGGCTAAGATTACCAAAAGAGATCGATATGACGGTGTTGGTGTACTCGCCTGATGAGGCATTACGCTGAATGGTAATACTGAGCTCCACATTTTCGAAGGAGGTTCCATAACCGTAAACAACTACTGCGATGAGGTACTCTTTCCCCATGTACGCCTATTCTGAGGTGCCATTGGTTCAGAGTTTGTGTTTACGGACGATAACGCGAGACTCTATCGTACACGTGCAGTAGATGAGCTGTTGGAAAGTTAGGATATCACTCGTAAGAATTGTCCTGCGTACTCCCCGGATCTAAATCCCATAGAACATGTGTAGGACGCTCTTGGGAACGTCTCTTGCGGTACGCCCATATTCGCTGGAAAATGCCCATCAGTTGAAACTTGAACTACGAGAGGATTGGTCAAAGTTGCCCCAAGAACTCATAGACAGCCTCGTGTTAATTATGGTCAGATACCGCTAGGCAACCATTGCTGTTAGGGGACACCATATTCCTTACTGACAACCACCTCTTTACTGTAATCCATCTGTGGAAACGATGGCTCTGTAATGGTGTGTACTGCTTAATGGTCATTTCTTAGTGAAGTCCCAGTGTACACTTTTGTATTCATTTTTGCACATGTGTTTGTTCATTTCCCCGTTTGGTACATACTGAGGTCTCTGTGGTATGACATTCATCTATCCAGGCTGCTTCATTTGCAAATTAAGGTATGGCGAAACAAACAGGTTTTGCACGCCAGTGTATTGTACAACACATTGCCGTACATCTTTTCGGTTTTGTTACACGCTAAAAGAAAATACTGGTGCCATATTTTCTTTTTGTGTGTGTGGAGTTTAACGACCAGCTTGAGTAACTCGATGGGCTATAAGTAGTCTCCGGACCCTAACTTAGGTTACTGGTTCCAGGGACGGGAGGGAGACAGTGCCATAAGACAAACACAGCATCCATGCCTTACCGGGCGGGATTCGAAATCGGACCCATCTCGGACGAGCGATCAGAAGACAAAACGTAGACCATTTAGCAACCGGGGCCGCACAACTTTTCTTCATGTTACAATAATTTCGTTGAGCATGGCATAATTACTATTATTGTACGATATACTCTTTTCATTTAAAATAACTGAAAATGTAAAAATACGAATAAGAGTGTGCACCACAGAAGAAAACTTTACTATCGAATTATGTTTGGATGAATACAAAATTCTGGTCCATCGCAACGTTATCCAGACAACGCATACTATCACCACGGTGACCTTTCTTAATCACGCAGTTGAATCAGTGTTATTCAACGTGGTGTAAGTTTCTTTAACTTTTCATTCTGTTTTCGACACACATACACTTGCCAACCATTAAATCCGGACACCATCTTCGTTAACAGGGAATTTGGTTCTTACGCAAGTACCACGTCATAAACTCAACTACGTAGAAATATGCTCGTAGTGCTATAACGTGACAACAGCAAGACTTTGAATTCAAGATCTCAATCCACAGAGTTAACTATTTTCCAGCGAGGATTGATGATAGTGGGTCATAAATAAAGCAATCTCTCCGTACGGTGGCATTTAATCTGAATCCATAGATTGACGGTTGGTGATTTGATATGCAAAAGGCACCGAATAGGACCGAATTTGCGAATAAACGACTCTAGAAATCTCGGTAGCTAACATAACATGCCAGGAAAGCTCTGTAAAAGAACAGTCCCATCAGAAAGCAAATCAACATTGTCTCAAATCACGCAAACTCTATGTAAGACACTTGGGACTGGTTTTATTTAGAGGACGCTGCACTACATAGTTACCATGGCAACGCAGTCATTCACCAGCCACTAATCACCTTGACTAATGCCACAGGGCGATTAGCATGCTGTAAGGAACATCGGTCTTGGACTGTAGATTCGTGCTTTTTTTCGATTGAAGGTTTAACGACCACTGTGAACAACTCAATGGGCTATAAGTAGTCGGACGTCCTTAATTTAAGAGAGAGAGCCAGCGCAATAAGACAAACACAACATCAATGCCTCACCGGGATTCGAACCCGGACCCCTTCAGGGACGAATGATCACAGGCCAGAGCTTAGACCACAGCGCCACCGGGGGGGGGGTTGGCTTTGTGCTTTGGACTGATGAATTACTGCCTATAGTCTACTAGTCTGGTGGTTGTTTTTGGGTGTAGAGGATTCAAGGACAAAGTACATTCCAGACTGTATCGTCCTGACAGTGAAGTTTATTTGTGGTAGCGTGACGGAATGCAGCTGGGTTTCATGGTCATTTTGACAAAACCATAAATGCTGAGATCTATCTAGACGTCCTGGAGAATTATGCACTACCAACGTAGTGACAGCACTTTGCGGGAAGGGCCATATTTCTATCAGCAGGACAACACACCGTGTCATACTATAAGGACAAAACTATGAAGGCTGAGCTCTACCTTGATGTCCTGGAGAATTATGCACTACGAATGTTGTGACAGTACTTTGCGGGAAACGACATACCTCTGTCAGCAGATAATCACGAATGCTGAGCTCTATCTAGACGTCCTGGAAAATTATGTACTACCAACGTTGTGGTAGTGCTTTGGGAAAGGCCCATAGGAAACTGTACCATGTCCTACTGTAATGACAAAACCGTGAATGCTTAGCTCTACCTTGCGGTCTTGAACAATTATGCACTACCAACGTTGTGGCAATACTTTGGAGGAAGGGCCAAGCACTGCCAAAACGTTGCCATACTACGTATAAGAACAAACCCATGAATGCTGAGCTCTACCTAGATGTCCTGAATTTTTTTAGTTTAACTGGTCATTGCTTTGAAGGCAGAATGGCGGAACACATCTTTTGAGTTCCTGAAAGCACAAACGAAATGTATGTTTTTGTCATGATTTTACGCACAACGCAGTACTTTGAGGGCAAGGCCATACGCGTTCAGGACAACGCACCATGTCATACTACTCGCGTTGTTACAGATTAGTTTGAAGAGATGGGCGTCGAAATGTTGGACTAGACAGCCCATAGTCCTTACCTGAACCCTATAGATTATCTTTAGGACGAAGTGGATCACATCGGGTACATAGAAAAATAGATCGTCCAACAAACAGAGTTTAACTGGTCAGTGCTTTGAAGGCAGAATGGCGGAACATATCTGCGGACATCTACAAAAAAACTGGTATTACAAGAGGGCTTAAAGCCGTCATAAAAGCCAAAGGCTTCAGAACAACGATGTTTACTGTTATGTAAATAAAAATTATTTGTAGAAATGCAAGGGTCCATATTTTAGTAGTATAGCAGTTTAAATATATTGGAAAGTATTGAAAATTGTCGAGCTGTTTTGTGGTGTTATTTCATCTCCTTAGACCGTAGAATCGCCGGTTCTGGAAATGGAACATTTGCTACTGCATTTGCATAAATGCGAAGTGATAATGCATTTCAAACATCTTTTGAGTTCCTGAAAGCACAAACAAAAATGTATGTTTTTGTCATGATTTTAGTTTTTCCTGGAAGGTCAACTGGAAATACGTCTCTAAGCATATCTTGATCAAGGTGCATTTTGCAGCTTTTTTTTCTTGGCAGAGTTTTCCAGTTAATGCATTTGTATTAACGACGATACTTCTATTTGTAAAAGGCAATAAAAGTTATTTTGGATTGCAAACGATCTGCTCATTGTTTTCAGCTTGACATCCGGCTTTGATGGCTGTAAAGTTTTATGCGAAAGCGGTTTTAATTTGTATTTGAAATTTTCCGCATGATTTCTATTTCCAGAAGTCTGTTAAATTTCTTGACTGAATAACAGAACTTAACTCAGGCCTTGCAATTTCACGTAGGCCCAAACACTGAGGCACCTTCTTCTGTTCCTAAAAAACGGTGGCTCAGTGTTGGGTTTACGTTATACTGCTATGCTGCCTGGGTAAAAAAGCACATTTTCCACTAAGTATCGCTAAGAAATCATAATGTTGTGTATCTGTAATCATGGTATTCTTGATACCTTGAAATGTTTTCTGAGTCATTGAAAAATCGGAAAATATGCTTTGTTTCATAAGTTATAACCCCTTTAAATTAAAAAAAAAATTATTTGCTTTCTTTACTATTCCATTTTTTCTAAGGATTCGTTGAAAAGCGATCAGATTTTCTCTTGAAGAAACTGGTAAAGATACAGTTATTGGACAAAAAATCACAGTGACAAAAACATATGTGTTCATTAATACAATGACCGTGTTCTAGTGATACCGCTTCTACAACTTTGTATTATGCGTGAAATGAATATAAATAAGTCCTGAACAGTCACCGGAAGATATCACCCATTTTTCGTGAAGAAGCAAAGCATAAAGCTTAACACCTGATTTTCCAGAACTAACCACAATGGCACGATCATATTTAAATCAGCTGACTGTGAAGGTTTTGGCAGCTGCTGAGCGTTGTCTTTATTTACATTAATCTAATCACAGCTCGGCATATCTCGCTGTATTTAAGAAAAAACATCATCTAGAAAGGTGACTTTATATTCATGGGACGGTGTTTCAAACACTGGAAAATCCGGTAAGCTAAAAAGTGCAAATAGTCATTGGCGATAATTGTACCCTGTATTATAAAGATATATTTCAAAGAATTCAAATCATCGACCGCCACCTCTGTAGCGCAGTGTTCTAAATGCTGGCTTATGATCATTCATCCGAGAAGGGTACGGGTTCGAATCCCGTGAGACATGGATGTTGTGTTTGTCGTACGGCACTGGCTCAATTCCTTTCCCTGGAACCAGTGGCGCTAAATTAAGGACGGGCGACTGCGTATAGGCCATTGATTTGCTCACGATGGTCGTTAAACCCCCAAACAGAAAAATGCAAACAAATAAGAACTATTCCTTGCTTTTCTGTTGGCTCGAGACAGCACGGATTATGTGCAGCTTTAGCGTTCTCGAAACATTACCGTCCTGGATGTTTTCAGACAGCGTAACGTCTGGAGAGAACGTCTAAACGTTAACCGTGTTGGATATTGTAGATGAAGTCCACACATGAACCATGTCCGAAGTTGGAGTGATAATCAAAACATAATCCCTGCATGGTGTTAGAGGCAGCGACTAAACATCAGTCCTATCGAAGTTACAGAGATTGTCAAAACATTAACCATGTCGTATGTTGACGTGAGAGACAAAACATCAACCTGTTGCCTGTTGAAGAAATCATCTCAATACCAAACCTGCTCGATGTTTGAAGAGAGTATGAAATATGATTCCACAGATTATATGACAAGTTTCCAATCACCTGCTGATCAGTTCTTACGCTCTTAAAAACCGTCCCACTGCAGAGAATGGAGATTTGTAACGAGTGGCAATTCTGCTATAAATTATTACTTTACGAAGTTAGCCACTAACAGTTCTTCTGTAAACTGAGTTCTACGATGCGTAATAGGTCCAGTGGTCATTGCAGCAAATATATTGTTTTATCTTTTCTCATTATCCTTAACGTCTTATTATTCTTTTAGGTGAGCTTAGGGTTTTGGACCACTCTGATGCTATACGTTGATGTACTACAAATATCGCTACGACTGGATTCAATTTCTGTGAGATCATTAAAAAACATTAGCTGTTTTAGAAACTGACACCTTTCTGTAAGGGTACGAACAATTCATACTTTTTCAAAAACAAACAGGTTTTTCTTTGCGAAATTTGTTAAGCATCTGGATTATTCAGTCTGTTGATTATGATGCAACACTTGGACATACACGTACTCTATAAAATGTGAATAAAAGACATTGTTTCAGATACATATCCCCATCAGCGTCACTAACAACCGTTTTCAGTCCAGCGCAGGATGAAGATCTCTCCATGTCTTTTAAGCAACTCTGTGCCTTGAGCAATTCTTCCATGTCCTTTTACGTCATGCTTCCGAATTTTAACCATCCATTTACCACGTTATTTCCCACAAGGTCTTCTCCTGTTCCATTGTATTCAATCCAGTATTTCAACTGTCTAATAATGGGTAATTCTTCTAGCAGTATGGCTACCCCCGTTTCTCTTTACTTCGATCATGATGTAATCAACTTTCGTCATTTATCTGATCCATGATTTTTTTCTGTCTTTCTTGGTTACACCAAACATGCATCTCTCCGTTCTTCTTTGAGTTGGTTGTGGCCTATGCATGTCTTCTTTTTTTTTTTAGTAAAGGTCTATGTCCCTAATCAATTCGTAAGAATTGGAAGAATGCTCTCTCTCTCTCTCTCTCTCTCTCTCTCTCTCTCTCTCTCTCTGATTAAACTTTTCTTCTAAGACGTAACGGTAATTTTCTCTTTAAAATTGTACTATTTCTTAAGTAAGAAAACAATCTTCCTGCAAAGTAACTATACTAATAAACTGAATGCCGTCTATGCACGATATAAACCAGGGCTCACCGTGGAACCTCCGTTTACGTTTAATAAAAATACACCGAGTATAAAAGAAAACGTATAAGATCTTTCGCACACCCCGCACCGGGATCCATCATCAGATACATAAAAAAGAGGTAGTATAGGCTGGATACAGACAATTTATAATTTCAATATCTGACGCAATTTGCGAACCGCCATCTGGTGTGTAAACGAAAACAAATCGATTACAATACAATAATGATTAAGTCAAGCAGCAACATATTAAATTAGATGGCCATGTGCACTGTAATCAGTAAACAAAAATGTCCACGGTCTAGGTATGACGTATGGAACTCATTACAACACATATGCCCCTTCCATGCAATAAATAAACTTTCAGTAAATAAACTTTCATGCAATAAATAAACTACCCATATGCACAACAGCCAAGCTTTATACGCTTATGAGTTTAAACATATCCCTTGACATCTGTGGCCCAGAGTTTATACGTCTATTAATTTTAATATATCGCCCGTTTGAAATCCGCTGTCCAAAGTAAATACATGCATCAGTTATAATGAATTATAATGAATTCCCGTTTCTACTAATATAATGAATTCAGCTTCTTCTAAGCTAATGCTTCTTCTTAATTATATCATGAATAAACTTTCCTGCTAGTAGTGTAGTAATAATAATGAACAAGCTTTTAACTGCTAGTAATGTTGTAGTAGTAATTAAGATGAATAAAGTCTTATGCTGGTTGTTAATAATAATCAACTAATGAAATAAACCTAACAGCCAGACAGAGATCTGACAAAACTATGAACTGAGAAAGACGTACTTACTAAGACAATCTTTTATTTGGTAAACTTCTGGCTCTCACATAAACGAAGATCTCTTTACACACGAAACAAAGCTCTCACGCACATAAACAACCGCTCTCTCTATACAACAACAGCTCACTGACACATAAACAACAGCTCTCTGACACATAAACAACAGCTCTCCCTACGTAGATATGGGGGTCAGCATCATTTTCTTGTAGGACTTCCGTCCACAGTGAGTAGAGTTTAGGTCCCAGCCACCTACAGCGATATCGCCTTTTGGGCAGGATACAGAAACGGAAGGAATGAGAGCAAGTCTAGCGACTTTTGACAGAACAGTTTGTAGTGAGATTAGAGTACAGTAGATGGCGCCACCGTACAAGTACGATATTGCACATAGATGGGTGAGAGAATTTCAGGGAGGACATAGGAAAGGATACCCATTTAACCAGTGGGTCCAGCCTGGGGGCCGTCACTTTACGTGCTCGTCCGATGCACGGCGGATATTCAGCGATTGTTAGTAAATCACACCATCTCTGAAAGATCAGCCCAGGCTTGAACCTGGGGACCCAGCATCGATAGCCTGAAACACCAACCACTAAGCCATCCGCGGCCTCTCCCTACGTATCGTTGAACGCGCCTATTTATACTGGCTACCACCACGTCATGACTTGCACTCATTGCCAGATCTCATTCAGCGGGAGAAATAACATCTCGTTCAGTAAGAAGATAATTTACATAGTAAAATAAAATAACCAGAGATAGTAAAAATCAAAAGGAAAGTGAATCTAGAGTATACGTTACACAGTTACTTCTAAATTGCCATTAACGTAGGATTTTTTCATGATTTCACAAATGGTGCTATCATTTTCCTGGCCGTATTCTGTATGCTTATGTACGTGTGTGTGAGCCCTAATTTTAGTTTTCGTTGCTTGAGGTTACCATCGTTGCAGTTAATCGTATCTTATCTTTTAAGATATGTTTTATTTATATGAGCAAACATAGTAATACAATGGTACAAAGTTAAAAATTTGATTAGCCACGGCTATCCGGAGACAGACGTCTGCTTTCAACACACCCTTCCGATTCTACAAAACATAAGGATTTGCTTTGTGCAAAAGCAGGTGTTCTAATAACACTACGCCTGTAGCAAAAGATACGCGGGAAGATTAATTCTGAAATTCTTTCAAAACATTGAACCTTGTCTGTTAATGACATTGAGTTAATTATTAAAGGAGTTAGGACGCCCTAATTAACGACTTAGTAAAAGCTTCAAATAATTGCTTACTCAATTGCTGTCATTACCAAAATAATAATGACCGACACTTAATGAAGTAGATAGTAATTCAGTGACTTGAGTGCCTCATGCCTTTACCGCATAGGGAGGATATGCTCTTGCCAGATTCACAAAATGCTGCATTATTAGGGTTTGATCTTACTTTACCTTTACGTTTTCCAATAACACTATAACCTGGAGGAATTCAACAAACATTCTACGTGCAAACTGGTCTTAATGATTTCATTATCTAGCTGGTTCTTTTTCTGCCCATTATCTGTGCCTCATTTTAGCAGGTCTTTTGAAAGAAAACGATATCACTATGTCCGCACGTCCGTGGACACCATATCTATTCAGCTATTAGTCCGCTTTCAAATTGTTTTTTGCAGGCGAAAGCGTAAACTGTGATGACAACGAACTCATATGTCTTGGTCTTTTTCCGATGCACAACCTCGCCGCTAGGGGCCTAAATGCGTACGTTATTAAACTCAAAATTGAATTTACTGTATGCAGGTGCTTCAAAACAAAATATTCAAAACATATTTTCCTTCTCAACGAAGACAATTTTACATACATTTTTTACTTTAAAAAACGCATGGTGTAACCGCTAGGGGGCGTAAATGTGCATTTTACTTTTTCTGAAATGTCTGCTTTTAAAATCCGGATGGTAAAATTGTTTTCCGAGTTACAGGCGAAGACGATGAATATTCTTCATATATTTAACAGTATTTTGGGATAAACTGCTTTGCGACTATACTCCAATTCACCCTAAATGTGTACTACTGGGAAAGGCGGGAGAGCCTTATCACATCTCGTCGTGGAACGCAAGATCTGTATCTATTCGCGTTAATGTGCTCTTCTACTGTTTCCTTTCTAAGCCTCACACACATCTCACAAGCAGTGGAGATTGTGCGTGGGGGGGGGGGTCTGGTGGAGGCCGAACTGCTTCCCCTACTGCCTTCGAGTTTCCCCAATTGTCAATTTATTGCCTCTGTGTTGCTAATGTTGGGAGAGGTTCTACTACTCCTTCCCTCTGTCCGAGTTGTATCCCAAGAGGGCAGAAATAGCCGAAAATGCGAAGCTCATGATTCAGCAACTTCTCAGAACTAATTTATTTCTAAAAGCGATTAAACTTCTAAAAATTTTTTTAGATAGCAATTTTATCTTATAAACTGTTGACCAAACACAAATGGATTCTAAGCAATAATTCTGATGCTTTTCGCTCTAAACGATAGGAACTATTTTTCGTAGCGGAAGTAGCTGTTTCGTACCCTTCATAGTGGTTCACTCTTAGGTTGACTCGGAGTGTAGGTTAACATGTTCACAATCTCAAGACTTCTTCTTAGCCTGTTGACACCCACTACAAGGTATAGGCCTCCCCAGTTTTTTCCAACTTCCTCGATCCTTAGCTTCAGCCCACCATTTAGCATCTCTAAATTTCTGAAAGTCATCTCTCCATCTTGTTCTCTGGTTCCCCCTTCGTCTCCTTCCATTTCTCGGTTGCCACTGTGTTATTAATCTTTTCATCTTTCAGTCTTCCAACATGTCCAACGCATCTCCACTTTGATTCTGTTATTATTGTTATAACATCTGTTATTCCTATTCTTTCTCTTATAATTTCCTTTCTAACTCTCTCCTCTCTCTGTCTTCGTGTTGTTCTTAACATTCTTCTCTCTAACTTTCTTACTCATACTCTTATTTTCCCTTTTTACATTGTCGCTTTTCGATACTCCACGTTTCACTTTCATAAGTAAACAGGGGGATAATATATGCATTGAAGATTCTTCTTTTTAAACACAATGGAAAGTCATTGGTTTAATAGTCTTTAAGTATCCAAAAGGCTCTATTACCTTTGATAATTCTTCTATTGATTTCATTTACTTGTCTTTCTTTAAAACTGATTACTTGACTTAAGTAAATGTATTCGTCTATTTTTTCAATTTCTTTACCTTCTATCAAAATCTTTTCTGTATCGTTTCCTGCTTTGTTCATATATTTAGTTTTTGCTGAGTTCATTGTCAGACCTTTTTTAAGACTTTCCATCCAAATTTTGCATTTCTCTATTGCTAGTTTTGATGATGATTATGTCATCAATAAATCTTAAGTGATTTAGGTACTACGTTCCGCATGTCTTAAGTTCTATAAATCCAATTGCAAAAATTATTTTCCGACGAGACGCCACTTACCACGAAAAAGGTTTGCCTGTACTTTCTTTTACAAAATAATGTTTATTTTCCCCGGCTAGGGAGCGTTCATGCATATCTTTGTAATCACGATCTCTCTGCTGATAGAATATGATTTTAAAAAAATATTTCTGATTGCATTTGCAGCAAGGATTAGTTTTCATATACAATCGGGCCTGTACATAAAGAAGCTGAAGAGAGAGTTAAAAACATTCGATATATGCGAAATTCCTGAGACCCCATTTCAATGACATTCAACAGAAGCGGTAAAGTATACTTCCGGAACATGATAACGTTTTGTCTCAATCGAACCCTTTTTACGCACGTTATGACACACATGGGCAATGGAATGCATCCCGCTCCTATGTCCTGACCTTTGACCCCAGTTCACCAATTTTCAATAGGGTTCATCCCCAGGTGGTCCCCTACGACAAACTAAAATTTTATCGAAATCGAACGATATTTACGCAAGTTATGGCGCATAAGGGCAATGGAATTCATCTCGCTATGTCCTGACTTTTAAAGACACTTCGAACCATTTTTACGCGAGTTATTGTGCGGACAGACGGACAAAGCTGGAGCATATACGCTTCTTCAACCTACGATTGGAAAGCGTAAACAAGCTGGTAAAATCATGCAATGCATTGATTATGATGCGCTTTCCAACATACCAGAAATCATTACTCAAGTTATGAGGATAATGACTGTAGAATAAATCTCGCTCTTCTGACCCGACCTTTGACCCCATTTCGATGATATCCAACAGAACCGGTAAAGTATACTTCCGGTACAACATGAAAAGTTTTGTCTCAATCGGAGCATTTTTACGTAAGTTATAACACATAAAGGCAATGGAATGGATTCCGATCCTATGTCCTGCATTTTGACCCCATTTCACCCATTTTCAATAGGGTTCGTCCCCAGACGGTCCCCTACCACATACAAACATTTCATCGAAATCGAACCGTTTTTGCGCAAGTTCTGACGCATAGAGGCCAATATCAGGAACACCAAGCATCGCTCAGGTAAAGGGGGATGAGGGCACAAAAAATTTTATATTTTGATATGTTATTTCCAAGTATTTTAATGCTAATTCTAAACCATCTAGACTAATAATGATAGACGAATTAGAGACAAATTAATTTAGAATTTAGAATAAACATCAAAACAAAGATGAATGATATTTTTTTTATTTGTGTTAGAGTAAGAAATTTTTTTAAATTTTTTTTTATTATTTCCGAACATGAAACGATGCTTGGGTTACCAAACAATAAATGTTAACATGGGGTTCTTCATCGAACCCCATGGCACCATTGGTTCTTCATGGCTGTCTATTTATTCGCCGCATTTGATCGAGGTTTTCTTCCGATATAGATTCATTGAGGGTTATAATAACGTCGGAAATTATTTCCAAGCTCTTCGCCTTAGCTTCTCGGAATGGTCTTTTTGTAGGCTAATCTTCTTCCAATGGAAGATCATGTGGTTCGAGACTAGAATGTAATCGGAAACGATCGGCTTTTGAATGTCCAAGCTGTTCCATTTTTACTTCTTCCGCTTGTTCTTGTTCCAACAGTGTCGTATTCTTCTTCTTATTATTATTAAAGTTGAAACGTGCACGTTTCGTAGGGGGTCGACCAGACATATTTTTTATATTGTTTTATCATCCACGTGACACTCTGTTAATAGTAATTAATGAAACTGAACTAATCATATTTTAGTACAGCTGCTACGCTCGTCATCAAGTGACTATTCGAAAATGTAACAAAACAAATGCATTATTAAGTTTAAATTTTGAAGGGAAAAACATGCGTTGCTTATATTGTGCTACGCATCAACTCCAAGCAACTGGCACAACTCGCTTTTTGTTCTAGAAGAAAATAGAAGTAATGCGTAATACGCACACAACGCGTGACGTAATTAGGCAGATGGTCGCGAGAGTGTGACGTCATAAAACTTTAATAGGATCCACAAATAACGCGTGAGGTAATGAGGCAGATGGCGTGACCTCGTGCCAGCATCTCAATCGCGAGTCGATCGCTAGAGTGTGACGTCATAAGATTTCTAAGAATGGGAAACATTAATAGGACGACGCCCTGACACTAAAAACGTGGTAACTCGGGGTGGTTATTTAACCCACTAAACAAATTTTTCCAAAGTCGAGATCAAGCTAAATCGATTTTTTTGTACCAGAAAACGGTAGGTTAACCACGTTCATCAAAATCCTTACAGCCGTTTTCAAAATAAAATTTACATATATACAAGAATTGCTCCTTTAATAAGATGTGATGGAATGCATCCCGCTACTGTGTCCTGACCTTTGACCCCACTTCTTCCATTTTCAATAGGGTTCGTTCCCAGTGGCCCTCTACGACATACTAAAATTTCATCAAAATCGAACCATATTTACACAAGTTATGACGCGTAAGGGCAATGGAATAGATCCCACTCTATGTCGTGACTTTGACCCCATTAACCCCATTTTTAATAGGGTTCGTCCTCAGGTGGTTCCCTACCACATATCACAGTTTCATCGAAATCGAACCATTTTTACGTGAGTTATCGTGCGGGCAGACGGACAAAGCTGGAGCATATACGCTTCTTCAACCTACGGTTGGAAAGCGTAAATAAAAAATGGCCATTTTGGTATTATTTCAGTTTGAAACTAGTCAGTCATGAACTATTTATCAGTTAATCGAAGGTAAATATATTTTGGGGTTCATGGTCAGATGATGCGTGCGCGAAGATATCATAGCTTCTCCTTGACAAATGTCAACTCCGTCTTCTCGTAGTGCATCCTGTTCCAACTGAATGGGCTCTGACGACTGCCACATAGCGTTATAACTACACACCAGGATTAGAGTAAATGCTATCCTTCACTCACCAAGCCGCTTGTCCAGCGTGGTGAACTATGACCAAACACCCCCAAGATGATTTCAAAACTGAAAAGTTGGCCTTCAGTCCCTGGCAGCTCATTGAACTAGGAAAACATGAGGATAAAATTAATGGAGATTATTTTTCTAGCGGTATGTGTTTAATCAGTGCATGCTTCCAGTTCTTATATATAAAATTAATGGAGATTATTTAACTCACCTTCGTTTTGTTGATGACATATTTTTTTGCAACTACCCCTTCAGATCTGCAGAGAACTTACTGACAAGAGTAAAGAAGTGGGATTAAAAATAAATTTTCAGAAGACAAAACTCATGTACAATGTTTTTCCAAGAAATAAAGATTTTGCGATTAATGGGGGAAAGATCGAGGTAACCGATACCTACATTTTACTTGGACAATAGATATCAAGCAAGGATCACATTGATGAGGAAATTAATAAGCGTATAAAACTTGGTTGGAGAGCTTTTGAAAGAAACAGTACAATTTTCAAGAGCAATATGCCATTATGTCTTAAAAGAAAAGTGTTTAATCAGTGCATCCTTCCAGTTCTTATATATGAAGCAGAGACATGAATCTTAACTAAAAAAGACATACAAAGACTGCAGCCAACTGCAAAAAGCATGGAGAGATGCATACTTGGTGTAACAAGGAAAGATAAGAAGAGGAACTCCGGGATAAGTAAAATGACAGGAGTGGAAGACATCATGATCAGAGTAAAATCCCTGAAATGGCAATGGGCTGGACATGATGCCAGAACAGACCACCGATGGACAATCGAAATTTTAGACTGGATTCCAAGGGACATGAAAAGGACCCAGAAGAAGACCGCATGGGAGATGGATAGATGAAATTCGAAAGCATGCCGGAGTAGCATGTATGAGACAGGCTTAAGACAGGCAGTTGTGGAAGAAACTTGCGGAGACTTTTATCCAGCAGTGGACTGATGATCGTTGACAGTGATGATGATGATGGATGGATGAAATCCGAAAGCATGGTGGAGTAACATGTATGAGACAGGCTTAAGACAGGCAGTTGTGGAAGGAACTTGGGGAGACTTTTATCCAGCAGTGGACTAATGATCGTTGACAGTGATGATGATGACGAAATAATTTTTATCAATTGAAAACTACCGCTAGAAAAATAATATGAGTGAGATCTGCAACAAGCAAAGCATTTAACGAATATAATAATTAAACTAACTGCTGAGAATTTTAAATTTCACCTGTTATATGTTGCGCCGGATATATGAGCTAATTCTTGCTTGTTTTGCGCGTATGATGGTTGGTGTTTTAAATGTTTTTCAACTTCCTCTAACCCGGTGGTTGAGATGTTTCGAAGAATGCAAAATACGTAAAATCGAAGATTTTTAAAGAGGGATTCAGTGGCCCAAAGATGAGTGAACGAAGGGGAAAAAAGACAGCACTTGCCCAGGAGATATATGTTTGGCAAGCGCGGGTTGGTAAGAGGGAGGTCGTTAAAAAGAAATGAAACATTATATGAACTGATATTTTTCTTAGGGAAAAAACGCGGTGTTATCAACAGCAGGTAATTCCTAATTTTCCAGTGAAAGAGAGAGAGAAACTGGGTGAGTGTCACTTATGTTGTTTGCTGATAACCGTGCTGAACTTCGATATATACGGTTTCTCCCAAAATTATTGCACTTTGTTTTTTTCGCACAGTTTGCCAAATTTGTTTTATTACTGTGGGTCTGTCAGTCTGTACTACTGTAGAAGTTCAATAGAATGAATGTTTCAGTTTTAGATGTGGGAACCTTATAGTTAGCTTTACATCCTATGAATATAGGAATAGCGGCCATTCTTCAATTTTGCTCTCTTCCTGAAACAGTTTTCCATCTCAGCTATATGTAAGAAAACAAGTGGTTTGAATTCCCGGAAAAGTTCTGAAAATTACGTGAAACAAAGTTGCCGGTAAGTGTCCGCCTTTTAACGAAATTTCCGTTTTTAAAAGTGGCCGTCCTTTTTTTTTTTTTTTTTTTTTTTTTGTAAATTCTATAATTTTACAAATTTTCCGTAGTCGGTAATTCCGTTTATTTCAGAAAAATCCGTTTCAAAGTTTTTCCTTATTTAGACTGAACTTTCGCAAAATCCAACACGCTGAATGTTTCAGCAACTATGCGAGATAATACTTTCTTGCCGGTGGTGGGGATCGAGCCGACGCGGTTTGGGTTGAAGTCGCGCTTCTTAACCACTGAGCTTTCAAAAAGTCACAGGAATCCGACTCACGTTCAAGGGAAAACTAATTGGGCAATGATGATTTTTTTTCATTAATGCGACTGATTAATTCATTTTATTTTCTATTGCAGCTTATTATTATTTTGAATACGTTTGTAATAATTTTATTTTTTCTGTAGGAGGTCTTATAACACATTACGTATTTTTTTCATCGTGATTTTTTGAAGTAACAGAATGATTTGGAGTTTGAGATTTTTTTAACTGACAATAACTTTCAATTATCTTTAAGAGAAGGTGCAATGTACTGTTTTATAACATTATTTTACAAAACTTCTAGATATAAAATTTACTCTTGATAGCTACATGGCTTTTATCTTAAGGATTCCACAGACTAATACATAGACACCGTACAATCAGCTGTACATTAAATTAAATACCCAGTTTCTAACGGTAATACAATATGTAATAGCGGGTGCACAAATGAAGAGAAGAAATGCCCTGTGCCAGGGTAACTGAAATTCATGATCCACAATATCCAATCCCGCTACAGAACTTCAGAATCAAATATTTCGACAGACTATGGTAATTTAACAGTTAATCAAACCCCTAAGTATTCCCGTGAATCTCACCTATAACCGGAAATTTTTCGTCATTTGGATACGGAAAATGTGAGAACCCCTTAATATAAGAAGGGAATTGCGGAAAGATTTCTGAAAAATTCTGTCAAAACATCTTGAAAACGGTAATTTACCGCCAATATGAGAAAGGAATTGCGGGAACGTTTCTACAAATTCAGAAGTGACGTACGAAACATCCGTGAAATTCAGTTTTTTCTGTCATTTCACAGAAAAAGTTGTATCAGAAATATGCTTCGTTAATTCACAAAAGTAATCACGGAAAGTAGTTCGTGAATTTCAGAAAATTTTTAAAGTGTATATGTGCTTTTATTTTTCATGATGCCTGTTCTTATACACTGAGTGGCCACTTTATTATGGCCATCTGACAGTTTTAAGCAAATGAACAATGGCTACACGCTGTTGCCGCCAGAGGGCGAGGCAAGTATAAAAAGGGAAAGCTTAGTGCTTGCGACAGTAGTAGAAGTGATTTTTGGGTGAGGAAATGGGTAAAAAATGCGATTTGACGGACTTTCAACGTGGGATGATTGCAGGAGCTCGGAGCCATGGAGCGAGTATCACCGACACCGCCGCATTCGTGAAATGTTTTTCAGCGCAGCTGTTGCTAAAGTGTTTAAATACTGGACTGTCAGCCAAAAAACTGGGTCTCTACGTGCAACGTGTGGTCGTCATCGACTAGTGACTGCTCGGGCGGAACGGAGAGTGTCCAGACTGGTAACAGACAACAGAAGGGCAACACTGCAGCAAATTACAGACCATTTTAATCAAGGATCCCCTCAAATGATCTCTGCACGCACTGTTCGCTGTACACTACATCGGATGGGATATGGCAGCCGAAGGTCTGTTCAAACACCTTTGCTGTCTGCAGTTAACAAGAGAAAACGTCTCCAGTTCGCACAGGAGCACAAGGATTGGACAGTCGATAATTGGAAACAAATTATGTGGTCCGATGAATCACGTTTGCAGTTGCACCATGCCGATGGCGAGTGAGAATTTGGCGGAAACAGCACGAAAACATGGATCCCAAATGCATTGCTACAACCCTTCAAGCTAGTGGAGGCAACGTTATGGTTTGTGGGAATGTTGTCCTGGCATGCTTTGAGCCCTTTAATTCGTGTTGATCAACGTCTGACTGGCACATCATATCTAAACATCGTTGCGGACCAAGTGCATCCTGTCATGTGGATGGTTTATCCCAATGGCGATGGCTACTTTCAACAAGATAATGCGTCCTGCCATAGTGCTCGCATTGTACACGATTGGTTTCAGGAACATGCCGGTGAGTTTACTTTGCTTAGGTGGACCCCACAATCTCCAGATCTCAACACCACTGAGAATTTGTGGGATGAAGTCGAACGAGCCATCAGACAGCTGGATCCACAACCCTGCAATCTCACACTCATGGAAAGTGCTATTCATCAAGTATTATCTCAGATTCCGCAAACCACCTATCAATATCTCGTGGAATCCATGCCACGAAGAATCGACGCAATATTAAAGTCTTAAGTTGGCCCAACGAAGTACTGAGGGTGTGGTCATAATACAGTGGCCACTCAGTGTATAGGATGAACTGAAAATTTATTTCTGGGTTAGATGTAGACAAAGCTGATTAAGTTTTTTCGCATGCTTCTTATCTCTTCCTGGGTCTAAATTCTCCCGCTAGAAACGTAAATCGGTTTTATTGTAATTATAATGACAACATTGTTTCCAAAAATCAAAAAACAAATACTGGTGTATTTTGTATAAAACGAAATGCAATATCTCGTATGGTATCGCATGGAAGTATGCTTGCTTATGGATGCTTTATGTGGAATATAAATCATTCATCAATAATTTTAACACATTTTGGGAACAAAAAAAAGTCTATCTGCAAGAGCTGAAAAAGTATAAAAAAGCATTATTTTACACTGTCAAGCACTTGCAAAAATTTCTAGTTAATCTTTAGGCCAGACTACTTGACCTCTCAACCTTTACGAATGCAAAATTCTCGTGAGAATGCAAGAAAATTGTCCAAAGAATGTGGATTATCTGTTTCAGAGCACACAGTTTGGTGTCTGATCAATAGAGTAGAAAGGAAATGGACCCTGGGGAATATACTTGAACCTCGGCCAAATGCTCCAGATGTTTCCATACGTATTGGGGATATGTATCGCTGTGAAACAGGCACTTCTTACATTGGGAGGTTATCCATTGACACAAACTACAGTCGAAAACCGGCGTTGAAATATCCTTTGCTGCATATAAAATGAAAACTGAGAACGTTATCTGCTAGTGTAACAAGGGAACGGAGTATAAACAACAAGTAAAAATCGCATAGAAAACGAAATGACAAATTACATACGGTACACTGCAATGAAAATTTACCATCTCCTTTAGAAAGAAAACACCATGGATATAACAAAACTACCAAAAATCTGGCTGTTAACTGAATATGGAAACTTGAAAATTTTTTAAGAGACAAACTATAACATAGATGTTTTGGAATTTTAACATTTTAAAATTACGAGGGCCATCCGGAAAGTAAGTACTGTTCGCACATCACTCCTGCGCAAGTATTAGTTGCAATGTCGCGAGCTGTATTGCCTCATCCGTTAGGAAAACCCTAACGCCATTTTATGAGGTTGTGTTTATGTTAAAGGTTTGTTCACTGCGTTAATAATGTTTAAGGTAATATAACAGCACCCCGACTGCGAAGTCCTGTTTATGGTAAGGTGTCTGAATGCGAGAAATGACAGACCCAGTAAGATTCGTCTCCAAATTTCCGAAATTTACGGACAAAATACAATGAGTGTAGGAATGATGAGGAAGTGGGTTCGAATGTTTAATGAAGGACGACAGGGCGTTCATGCCGAATTTTTGTAGGCCTTTTCGGTTCACGGAAGATTTAGTGGAGAGAGTGAATGGAAACATTAGGGAGAACCGACGCTTCACGGTTTCTGATCTTTTAGAACATTTCCTTGAAATTTCAAAATTCCTGCACGAAATCATTACAGAAAAGCTTCAGTGCAACAAAGTGTGTGCACGATAGGTGACAAATATGTTGATGGAAGAGCGCAAGACAAAGTGCATGGGATCTTCTTTTGAATGTTTTGGGGGCAAGACGATTTTATAAGCCTTAAAGTGGCGGGAGATGAGACCTGGGCCTCTCACATCACACCTGAATCGAAACAACAGTCCCTGGGATGGAAACACACGGACTCACATACGGCCGAAATATTCAAACAGACGATGTCAACGAGGAAGGTCATGTGCACTGTCTTTTGGTACAAGAAAAGAATTTCGTTGGTAGAATTCCTGCCTAAATGCAAGGCAGTAAACGCGGCTGTTTATTGCAAGACACTGAGAAAGTTGCGTCGTGCAGTTCAAAACAAATGAAGCAGCATGCTGAGCAAGGGAGTTGTGGTTCTGCATGACAATGCAAGGCCTAACCCTGCAAATGTGTCACCAAACTTGATCACCAAATTTGGATGGATGCAACTGTTAGACTCTACAGTCCAGTTCAGACTTGGTGCCCACTGACTATCATTTGTTTCTCTATTTGAAACGATTTCTCACCTGCTAGCGGATCGATGACTTAAAGACGACGGTAGATCGGTGGTTCAAAACCCAGAACGCAGATTTCTTTATGGAGGATATCCAGAAACTTCTGATATGACAAATGCCTTGACATCCACTGGGAAGATCTTAAAAAGTAGATTAAGATACGTAGAATTCTTCGCACATTAAAAATTAGTTATCGATTTTATTTTTTTAATTTTCAAACAATACTTACCTTCTGGATACGTGATGGCTTGATATTTTCAAACCCAGAATGTATTCCTTGTACTTGTATAATACACACAATACTTTTTTTATTCCTACTTCAAAGCGATTCAAAGTGAAGTACAAGAAGTTAGTAAAATCATGCAATACATTGATTATATGTTTTCCAACATACCAGAAATCATTACTCAAGCTATGAGGATAATGGCTGTGGAATAAATCTCGCTCCTGTGCCCTGACCTTTGATCCCATTTCGATGATATTCAACAGAACTGGTTCAGTATACCTCCGAAATAACATGATAACGTTTTGTCGCAATCGAAGCAATTTTACGTAAGTTATGATGCATAAGGGCTATGGAATAGATCCAGCTCCTGTGTCCTTACCTTTGACCCCATTGCGCTCATTTTTAATAAGATTCGTCCCCAGGCAGGACCCTACAACATACTAACATTTTATCCAAATCGAAACATGTTTACGTACGTTATGACGCATAATGGCGATGGAAGTTATTCCGTTTACCTTTGACCCCATTTCGCCCATTTTCAATAGGATTTGTCCCCTGGTTGTCCCCTACCACATACTAAAATTTAATCGAAATCGAACCTTTTTACGTTAGTTAGGACGCATAAGAGCAGTGGAACGCATCCCGCTCCTATGTCCTGGCCTTTGACCCATTTCGTTCACTTTCAATAGGGTTCCTTCCCAGGTGTTCCTCTACCACATACTAAAATTTCATCGAAATCGAACCATTTTTACGCACATTATGACGCATAAGGGCACTGGAATGCATTCCGCTCTTATGTCCTGACCTTTGACCCCACTTCACCCATTTTGAATAGTGTTCGTTCCCAGGCGGTTCCCTACCACATAGTAACATTTCATTGAAATCGAACCGTTTTTACGCAAGTTATGGCGCATAAGGGCAATGGAATGAATCCTGCTCCTACGTCGTGACCTTTGATCCATTAGTCCCATTTTCAATAGGGTTCGTCCTTAAGTGGTCCCCTACCACATACTAAAATTTCATCGAAATAGAACCAATTTTACGCTAGTTATCGTGCGGACAGACGGACGGACGGAAAAAGCTGGAGCATATACGCTTCTTCAACATACAGTTGGAAAGCGTAAAAAAAATAGGAACGACGTAGGTGCTTCATTTGTGAATATTATAAAATATTTAAATATGATCTCGATAGAACCACATTAATAGCAACCGCCGAGCATATTTAGAGGCCCTTAGAAAAATATAAGCTATATCAAGTTTTGCTAAATATGCTGATAATTACAACTGCTGTGATACATGTGCAATAACGTTGCTCTTGTCGCTTGGTGGTTCATTGGAATCTTCATACGTCGAGAGCCACATATCCCTATGGAAAGCCCGAGGGAGACAAATAGGTATAACCTACAATGTCGTCTTGGGATGTGGGGGCAAAAGTGTTTCACTGGTTTGTGCAATTTTAATGGTCCCTGTTATTCGACGCTAGCCCAGATTTATTTACTATCAACTTTTTAACCACTGCAACTTTGGACTTAAGACCTGTGTCAATGTATTTTTTTTTTTTTTTGATTGGAGGTTTAACGACCACAGTGAGCAACTCAATGGGCTATAAGCAGTCGCCCGTCCCTAATTTAGAGTCACTGGCTCCAGGGAAGGGAGAGATCCAGTGACGTAAGATAAACACAACAACCATGCCTCACCGGGATTCGAACCCGGACCCCTTTCGGACGAATGATCAGAGGCCATCACTTAGACCACTGCGCCATCGGGGCGGCTGTCAATGTATTGATCACGACATCTCTGTTTTCAGAAGTTAAAATGATAAATCTTTCAAATTTCGGAAGTAATTTAGGCGCGGTTGCTGGAATTCCTTTGTCCTGGTTGATATAACGGATAGAACATTTCAACGGAAATTGGGAGATTCCTATTCGATTCGCGCTCCAAGATGATGAAATTTTTAAGTTTTCTGAGGAGTTTTAGATGAATGAGCAGTAAAAACCATAAGGAATTTCAGTGTTTATAATATGATTGCTGTGAATAATGAGTATTGATTATCTGATTGCTATGAATGTTTTAGTGTTACTGAACATCTTCGAAATACGGAGAGACAATGTGAATAGACAAAGTCATTGCTCTTTCCACGTTTTTCTTTAATTAACGCACAGCAACCGAAAAATTGTATTTCGATACCGCTGGGAACGAATCCCAGATCTCTTGATAACTAGCAGAGTGCGTTCGCATTATGATACTGTGGCCAACAATCCGCGGAGGTATGTGATAAAATATATGATAAACACACATATCGCCGTGGATTGTTGGCCACCATAGCGTAAGGCGAACGCACTCGGTTAGTTGTTGAGAGATCTGGGGTTCGATCCTTGCGGTGTCCGTGTTTTCGAAAATCTGATATCTATTTAGAGTCACTGGCTCCAGGGAAGGGAGAGATCCAGTGACGTAAGATAAACACAACAACCATGCCTCACCGGGATTCGAACCCGGACCCCTTTCGGACGAATGATCAGAGGCCATCACTTAGACCACTGCGCCATCGGGGCGGCTGTCAATGTATTGATCACGACATCTCTGTTTTCAGAAGTTAAAATGATAAATCTTTCAAATTTCGGAAGTAATTTAGGCGCGGTTGCTGGAATTTCTTTGTCCTGGTTGATATAACGGATAGAACATTTCAACGGAAATTGGGAGATTCCTATTCGATTCGCGCTCCAAGATGATGAAATTTTTAAGTTTTCTGAGGAGTTTTAGATGAATGAGCAGTAAAAACCATAAGGAATTTCAGTGTTTATAATATGATTGCTGTGAATAATGAGTATTGATTATCTGATTGCTATGAATGTTTTAGTGTTACTGAACATCTTCGAAATACGGAGAGACAATGTGAATAGACAAAGTCATTGCTCTTTCCACGTTTTTCTTTAATTAACGCACAGCAACCGAAAAATTGTATTTCGATACCGCTGGGAACGAATCCCAGATCTCTTTATAACTAGCAGAGTGCGTTCGCATTATGATACTGTGGCCAACAATCCGCGGAGGTATGTGATAAAATATATGATAAACACACATATCGCCGTGGATTGTTGGCCACCATAGCGTAAGGCGAACGCACTCGGTTAGTTATTGAGAGATCTGGGGTTCGATCCTTGCGGTGTCCGTGTTTTCGAAAATCTGATATCTACAACTAACATGGTTAAAACAGTTCAGTGGAATAGTAATATGAGCTGCTTATCTGTTACGTTCAGCTGTTTCGCAACATTTTCTTTTGTTCTTAATTCTTTAATAATACTAGGTTCATGCATAACTTCCTAGCGTTTTATGGTTGAATATGTATCGTACTTACGTAGGTAGGCCGCATTTAATACTCATCGAAATATATATCCAGTGATCTGCGAGCATGACTGCGTAACTGCCAGTTCTGTGGCCGACTAGGCGTAACTCTATTGCCAGTTCTGTGGTCGACTAGGCGTAACTCTATTGCCAGTTCTGTGGTCGACTTTCGGCGAGGGCTTGCAAATATGTGCTCTGCATCTCCTTCGGCCGTCCGCTGCTCTGCTTGTCGTCCATGTGGCATCTCAGTCAGCCGTCAGTTACGCTGTAATCACCACTTGTGAACTTTACAAATCATTCACAGCAGGTGAAGAAATCATCAACAACTTTCTCACCGTATGCTGAAAAAACCCACCCCGTGCTGTTTCAGCAGTTTTCCCGAAGTCAAGAATGAACAGGCAGTGTGGACAATCCAACAACATGTGTCGTTGCATGCAGTTTTGCCACTTGACACACACACACATAGCACAAAATTCTGACAAAAATTTAACTGCTTCACTTTCACATCCAAGGTGTAGTACCCGAAATTTCTGCATAATACTAATAATATGAAATGAATATTAACGCTGTGACTGCCTAACTCGCGAATATAAGTGTAAGCGCGAATGTAGCAAAGATTACTGATCCCGTAATTTCTGCGTGCGCGATTTAAGCGTCTTTATTTATTTGCGCATCCCACTTTTGTCCCATTTGGGCACTGATACTGCCTGATGTACATTATTTAAGCTTTTAAGTCACATTTTGGTCCATAGGTGGCGATAGTTGTCCGCTTCCTTGGTTTTAGATTACAGAATTGATTGACTTTGTAGATTACATGTATTCTTGTGTTCAATTTAGTAGTTTACTGATCGATTTGAGGGGGGGGAGGCGACTACCGGGAGCAACTCAATGGGCTGTATAAGCAGTCGCCCGTCCCTAATTTAGGGGGCCTGGTTCCAGGGAAGGGAGACAGCCAGTGCCGTAAGACAAACACAACATCCATGCCTCACCGGGATTCCAACCCGGAACCATCACGATAGAATGGTGACAAGCCACGGATTAGACTACAGCGCCACCTGGGCGGCCTGATCGAAATGGCTAGTAAATTTAGAGAAAGCCTTCTGAAAGTGACATGGACTATTCGGTTGATTTATCGGATTCTGATAGTGACAGCAGTTATTTGAAGAATAGTGAAACTTCTTTCACTGACATTTCATCAGGTAATGATGAATCTGAAGATGATGATTCTGTTTTGGTTTTTTTTTTGCAGAAATGCTGGGCAATGCTGCAGAACAGATATGAATAATATTCCTTTCTCTCCTCCACCATTTCTATTTACACTGGCGTGCAAAAATTAAGGAAGAGACGGTTTTTCGAATGTAACGTCGTGCAGAAGTGCTTCACATCGACTCAAATCATACCATAAAATCCCCAAGATGTAAGAATATGGGAAAAATGTGCAAAACTGTCCAAACAAGGAATACAAAGGACACAAAGGCATTTTATTGAAAAGGCAGCTTCGAGCACAACTCGGCAGAAGACAGAAGCTTCCATGTGACAGGTGGCTGCCAAGAAAAATCCAGCCTTTAGTAGGGAATATGATAACCCCTGACTGCGTTGCAGGATAAACAACGTCTGTCCATGCTGAGGACGAGGTTGTCAAGGAGCTGTTGAAGCATCGTGGCCCATTCCTCTTGTAGCGTCAATCGCAGCTGCGGAATAGTTGCTCGCGGCTGGTGACGTGCTGCCAAGCGTCTCCCGAGAAGGTCCCACACGTGTTCGATCGGATGTAGGTCCGGGGACCTTGTGGGCCAATCCATGCGTTGAATATCTTCACTCTCCAACAGCTCTGCGACAGCCATTGTACGATGAGCTGTAGCGTTGTCGTCCATGAAGAGGAACTCAGGACCCACAGCACCTGTGAACAGACGCACGTGAGGCAGGAGAACCTCTGTGCAATACCGTACACCAGAGACTGAAACTCTTTGGAAGATGTGGAGGTCAGTACGGCTACCAAGCATGATACCGCCCCAAACGAGAACTCCGCCACCGCCAAACCGGTCCCTTTCGATGATATTTGAGGTGTGATTGCTTGTTCCCTGCTCTCTCCAGATGTGTATACGTCCAGAATCGCTCGTCAGACAAAATCGGCTCTTTTCGGTATAGAGAACTCGACCCCATTGCTGATGTGTCCAGTTCTTGTGTTCCTGGCACCACAGAAAGCGCCGTTTCTGATGATCAGGCCTTAATGGCACACACCGTACCGGTCGTCGTGCAAATAGACCACCTTCGTGCAGCCTTTTTGCCACGGTAAAACGCGATAACGGACGTCCAGTTGTCTGTTGTATGTGCTTTGCGATTTCTCCTGCTGTCTGCCGTCTGTCTCTTCTAGCCTGTAGGACAATATACCGGTTGTCCGCCGCCGTGGCTGCTCTAGGACAACCACTGCTAAACTCTCGGACAGCTGTTCGTGTCGTTTGAAATGCTCTTCCAAGCTCGTGAAACGATGCTGTGAGTGATCTCGAACTCCTCGGCAACACTAGTCACACTTCGACCTTCTTCCAACTTTCCAATGAAGCGATCTCGGATAAAGTAATCCATTTGTCGTCTACAGGATTGCCTGTTGACCATATCACACGGTGGCAGCAATTTGACGTCGTTCAAACCGATGTACACCTTGCAATAGCTTTAACCGAATTGCTGAGCGTACACCGCCCGTGTACCCTTCCAACCCCCCCTCTACGTCATGCTGCATTTACGCGCATGTCCTACCGTACCGAACCCTAGTCTATCTCCTGAGTAGTCTTTCGGTCCGTTCTGCCTGCTCGTTCCGCTGTTATGCTAATTTCACCTCTTCGTCCTTAATTTTTGCACACCAGTGTAGTAGTATAGTAATTCTGGAATAATTGTGGATATTGATGAAGATGCAAGCATTTCGGACCGTTTTGAGCTATTTTTGGATGAAAGAATGCTACAGAAGTAAAGATAAGCAGAAAGAGTTAGAAGGGAAAAGACAGAAAAATGTAAACAGACTACAAATCATTGTTTGAAAAAAACAACACGTACGTCGAACAATATATCAACAAAGTGGTTGCTAAAGAGAACTTGCGTTGGAAAACGTGGACAGACACAAATATGCAGGTACTCGAATTATTGTTTTTTGTTTTCAGTTTTGTTTCTTCAAGGTATCGTGAAAAAGTCACAGCAGGAATAATATTAGTTTTAGGGGACCAGGGGCTCTCTGGTTTACTGCTGTGTTGCACTACAGATGCTTGCGTAAATGTTTGGTACTATATGTGGTACTATTTATATTGTTATATGAGGTTTTGTGTTATTACTACTTAATTTGTACTTTGTATTATATGTATATTATTGTTGTATAACATTTGTTTTGCATGTGTGATGGTTCATTTGTTTGTATTAGTTGTAGTTTTGATTTCTATTTCTATTTGTGGGTTGCATTAATGGATTCCTTAAATATATGTATTGTATTTGTTTTGTATTTGCCAACATTCTTTGGTATAGTATGTTGAACAGTGTAACATGGCAAAATTAAATTAAGTTAAAAAAATTCAATTGAACGCCAAACATTACAGACACCAATGTTTTCAAAACTAATTAGAAAAACAAATTTCTTTTGCTAAGAAAATTCTTCATTTCACCAATAAGGAGGAGATAATAAGAATTTTGAAGTTGTTACTAATTTTATTGGTGTAAATATGACATGAACGAAAAGTCAGATAATAACCGAAGACTTTAAAATTTCGTCCTCCCGGAGCGGGAATCAAATCGGCGTCTCCCTCCTGGGTTCGATTCCCGCTCCAGGACGACGAAATTTTCAAGTCTTCGGTTAATATCTAACTTTCCAATCAAGTCATATTTGCAACAATAAAATGACTCACAGCTTTAAAATTTGTATTGTACAATGGTGTAATCCCGTATTTCATTCATTGATTCATTCATTCATGAAGAGGAGTTTGGTAGGGATAATCATCCGCGGCCAAAACTGAATAAAGTATATTAGGTAATGGAACATCTGCAAAGCAGATTCCAAGAAATTTACGTTTCAAATCGCAACCTTAGATTAGATGATAGTTAGACGCTTTAAAAAGGCAGAATCGGATGGAAAATGTTTATTGCTGCAAAAGGAGCAAGATTTGGTCTGAAGTTCTTTGTTCTTTGTAAAGCAGAATCTAGATATGTATCAGATTTCCTGATCAACACGGATAATGGATGAGTGCATAGTACAAAGTACGGTAACTATCCCGTTTCTACCAAAATAGCTCTGCACTTGATGGATCGGTTTCTAGGAAACGATTATTGTGTCACAATGGACAACTATTACCTGCTGAGGTGTAACTGCTCTTTCCTGCGCCCTTGGCAAACTACAAAATATTACGCTTGCGATCTCTTTTTATTTCATACATTCATATTATTAATAGTATAATATTTAACTAATTTAGTATCATCATCATCATCCATTATCAATCCATTACTGGATGAAGGTCTCCCCAAATTTCTTCCACAATTGTCTGTCTTGGACCTGTCTCCTCCATGCCACTACAGCATACTTTCGAATTTCATCCATTCATCTCCCATGGGGTCTTCTTCTGGGTCTTTTTCTATCCCTCGGAAACCAGACTAAAATTTCGGTTGTCCATCGGTGGTCCGTTTTTCTGGCAACATGTCCAGTCCATTGCCATTTCAGTGATTTCACTCTGGTCATGATGCCGTCCACTCCTGTCAGTTTCTTTATCCACAAGTTCCTCTTCTTAAACTTCCAGATTACACCAAGCATGCATCTCTCCATGCTTTCTTCAGTTGTCTGCAGTCTAAAAGTTTCGAAGCATATACTTAACAATTTCTCGTCGCCGGTATTCTTTTACAGGGTAATTTAAGTACGATCACAAATTCGTGAGGAATCAGTAATTTATCGAGAAAATAGGTAAGCTGCCTTAATAATTAAAGTTCTCTTCCCTCCCAGGTGTGGAGACCTGAGTAAAAAAAAGATAGATTTTCTTTTTTTCCAGGAATCGCTGATTTTGGATAAAACTCAACCTTGAAAGGTTCTATGCCTTTTTGAGAGTTTAACTCTTCAACAAAAAGTATCTTTCTAAGCTCTGGGGAGCGATTTCCAAACCTTAGAAAAATGAGCACATTTTTTTTTGTATGTCTTTTTTAGTTAAGGTCCATGTCTCTGCTCCATACGTAAGCACTGGAAGGATGCATTTATTAAACACTTTTCTTTTGAGACATAATGGCATAGTGCTTTTAAAAATTGTACTGTTTCTTCCAAAAGTTCTCCATCCAAGTTTTATACGACGATTAATTTCTTCATCAATGTGACCCTCACTTGATATCTGCTGCCTAAGATAAATGTAGGAATCGGTTGTCCCAAGCTTTTCTCCTTCAATCGATAAATCTTCATTTCTTGTAAAAGCATTGTACATCACTTTTGTCTTCTGAAAGTTAATTTTTAATTCCACTTCTTTACTCTTGTCAGCAAGTTTTTGGATTATACTCTGCAGCTCTAAAGTGGTAGTTGCAAAGATGACTACGTCATCAGCAAAACGAAGGTGAGTTAAATAATCTCCATTAATCTTTATCCCTTCGTTTTCCCACTTCAATGATTGAAAGACATTTTGAAATGTGGCGGCAAAGAGCTTAGGAGATATGGTGTCACCTTGTCTCACTCAATTTCCAATTCTTATTTGTGCTGTATCCTCAAATATTTGAACCTTTGCACTTGCATTTTCATAGATGTTATTACTAATGCTAATGTATGCATCTTCAATTCCGCAGGATTTCAGGATTTCAAAGCCATTGTTACTGCTGATGGTTTCACGGAATCGAAGGCCTTTCCATAGTCAATAAAAGCCATGCATAATGGGAGTTCACTGTATATAATACTAAGTCTCTCTCTCTCTCTCTCTCTCTCTCTCTCTCTCTCTCTCTCTGTATATGGTGCTCGACCAAGTAAAATTAACGTTATTCCCAGCTTTAACTACTGCATGACCTTTTGTACGACTTTCCTCAACTGCTTTGGAGTTCAGATCTTCGATACATCAAACTGACAGCTGGCAGTTGTATCTCTCAGCTGTAGTAATGATCGAATAGCCCCCATAGAATCTTCAACGATTTGAAGGATATTCGTAGGTACAACCGAGCCTTCATTTCAGAATGTGAGCATTTAACATCAGTTGTACATTTTGAGGAAGAAATGTGTATTTTAAGCTGCCAATACTATCGAAATTGGCGAGACATCTTACATACAAAGTCTGTAGATGGACAAATAAAAAAGTATGGCACCAAACAACTGTATCAGAAAGTTGCGAAAAAGTTTTAATTTCAACTTTAGGCAGTAATTTTTGCGCCCGGTCTTAGGCTGCGTCCGGGGCAGCCGTACCATCCATCCCGCCCTAGTTACGTCTCTGATTAATTGCTTCCACATTTGTTGGACATTTTGGTTACACAACGAACGGACACGTATGGAACAGTGAACAAGAACAGGAAAGATCTCTCACCCAATTTTTCTAAAGGAAAGAATTACCAAGAGTCAGATTGTTGCATTTCAGAGGAAGAAAGTTATGGTTCTGAAATGCCAAGAGAGAAAGAGTGTTTGTCTAATGATAACTATTCATGATGCGAAGTCTCATTCAGTAACGTGCAAATCATACATGAATATTATGAAACCAGTTGGAGTCTGCGATTACAAAAATACAGTGGGAATTGTGGATCTCTGTTCAAAAATTATCATTCTATCCTTCGCTTAGAAAACAACAAGGGAAGTACAGTACTACATAAAAATTTTAGACAATTTTTTGGATCAAGCCCAATGGAACGCTTACGTTCTATATAAGAAGCAAACTCCAATACAAGGAATAAAGCTTCTCGAATTTCACCCTTCAGATGATTGAACAAAGCATCCAGAAGTATTCGGAAGCAGAAAACAAGCTGTACACCTAGAAGAACTAGTCCTAGTCTGAATCCAATAAGATCGACAGCTCATCATTTTGCAAAAGCTGTACACTTAGCAGAACTAGTACTAGTATGAATTCACTAAGATTCACAGCTCATCATTTTGCAAGTCAAATACCGCCTAACTCCCGTAAAGAAGGAGCAACAACGATCTCCGACAATGTGCTGTTTGCTAAACCAAAAACAAAAATGGAACCGGCAAAAAAAAAATTCACAAAGGAACAAGTATTTGGTGTAAAGAGTTTGAAGAGGGACTTTGTACTTTGAACTATGTCTTGAGATATCATCATCATCATTGTCAAACATTATCAATCCACTGCTGGATGACGGTCTCCCCAAGTTTCTTCCACAACTGTCTGTCTTCAGTCCTTCTCTTCCATGTTACTACTGCATGCTTTCGAATTTCATCCATCCATCTCCTGCGTGGTCTTCTTCTGGGTCCTTTTCTGTGCCTTGGAATCCAGTCTAAAATTTCGGTTCTTCTGGCAACATGTTTCGCCCATTGCCATTTCCGGGATTTTACCCTCATCATGATGCCTCACACTCATGTCATTTTCCTGATACATGAGATCCTCTTCTTATCTTTTTTTGTTACACCAAGTATGCATCTCGCCATGCTGCTTTCAGTTGTCTGCAGCCTTTGTATGTCCTTTGTAATGTCTCTGCTCCATATGTAAGAACTGGAAGGATGCATTCATGAAACACTTTTCTTTTAAGACATATTGCTCTTAAAAATTGTACTGCTTCTTCCAAAAGCTCTCCAGCCAAGTTTTGTTCGTCGATTAATTTCCTTATCAATGTGACCCTCGCTTGATATCTGCTGCCCAAGGTAAATGTAGGCATCGATTATATCCAGCTATTCCCCATCATTCGATAAATCTTCATTTCTTGTAAAAGCATTGTACATCACTTTTGTTTTCTGAAATTTTTTTTAATCTCACTTCTTTACACTTGTCAGCAAGTTCCTGGATCATACTCTGCAGCTCTGAAGGGGCAGTTGGAAATATAATTAAGCCATGAGCAAAGCAAATCGAAAGTGAGTTAAATAATCTCCATTAATATTTATCCCCTTGTTTTCCCAGTTCAACGATTGAAAGACATTTTGCAATGTGGCATTGAAGAGTTTGGGAGAAATGGTGTCACCTTGTCTCACTCCCTTTCCATTTTTTATTGGTGTTGTATCCTCAAATAGCCGAACCTTTGCATTTTCATTGATGTTATTATTAAAGTTAATTCAATACCGCAGGATAATTACACTCAAAGTAAATTTGTTGCAAAGGTAGTACGAACTTCGTACTAGCCTGTTGTACCCGTCGTTGATGGGCTAGTGATGACCTTCTGACGTATGACACTTTCGAATTAATAACGGAGATTGAAAAACAACGTTCTATTTTCTTTTTTTTTCTTCTCCGCCTTCAAGGTTATAATACAATTGGGCAATCAACGCTTAACAAAAAGCATATGCCTTTTTCGCTTTCTTTACATGCAACCAGATCACACCCAACGCGAAGGTGCGAAGATAAGTAGTTCACGATAAATTTGAGCCATTTCTTTTTTAGAATTACGTTAAAACAACGTTCTATTTTCTAGCTCACAACGTCGTCACAGTATGATGACCTTCTGACGTATGACACTTTTGAATTAATAACGCAGATTGAAAAACTACGTTTTATTTTCTTTTTTTCTTCTACACCCTCAAGGTCATAATACAATCGGCAAACAACGCTTACAAAAAAGGGCGTGATAAATGTATTTACGAATGAAAATAGTCGTAACGGAATTCTAAAAAAGAAACGCCTAAAATTCATGGTGAACTACTTTTTTGCACGCCTTAACGTTCGGTGTGATCAGGTTGATGTCAACAAAGCGGAAAGACACACTCAGATTGGGTAGAAAAGCGTAACATTAAATAACTAAAAATCAAATTCAAATTTTAAAAAAATCGCTTCGAGGTGCGCCAGAAGATGTTTACAGTTACCTTCATAACAAATTTCGTCGCTCTAGGTCGCCTAATTCTATGTGAAATCCGACCGACAGACACACACAGTCTGTTTTATGTATATATAGAGATAATAATGTAATCGTAAATAAATCAAATATTCTTTTCAAATCAACACTTTTATGTTCTTAACACTTTTTTAAAAGTGTATGTCTCTGAGGACATTTTCCCCTCGCCGCATTAAATGTGAAATAAACTTTAAATAACACATTAAAAAACAGAACTGCACATTTTAATTCTCAAATATGTATAGATAAAAATGTACAATAAAACAATCATGCATTTTTTCAGCGACTGTTGTCCAATACCCTCAGCGATCAGAAGGTTAAGCATTGTAAAGTGAAAATGTAAGTTATTTTGGGGGGACTCTGCAACTAGTGCACTTCGACCTGAAATTCTTGCACTTTGTAAACGCCATAACTTCCTTTTTACTTTCTATATTCTCATTAAAAATGTTGACACTAACTCTTGAAATAAACTTTCTGTTTCCCGTAAAACATTTGTTCATCCAAAATCTAGAACACGCACCGTGTAATTAATTTTCTGGCTATGTTTCCTGATAAGGGTTTTAAAAGAATAGGAAACGATTAATGCAAAGCTCAGAAAACAAGCTAAATTTTGAAACACTGCGTTTACATCAGCAAGTTAAAGCATTTTTGAGGTTTTCTGGTGTAATGTATGCGCGGCAACCAGACAGCGCAAGTAACAAACCCAAAGGAAAATCATTTGTAATTGTCAGAATAACAAATGCGAGTATTCACGCATTGTTGAAACAACGTTTTTATCGAACTGCTGAGGCATCACATATAAAATGCGCGTTATCTTTCCATGTTCTCGATCAGCAATTTTTCGCGTTAAAGTGTTTTGATCGCGTCGAGTAGCTTCTGAGGTTTCGTACTGTGGGCTCTGGGTTCGAATCCTGAGAGAAGACATTGGATATTGCGTTCATCCTCTTTCCTGGGACAAGTGATCCTATATTATGAATGCTCACAGGGTTTCGCTAAACCCCGAAGCAAAACAATGTTTTTCCTAGCGGAAAGGAGAACAAAATCACAAAATCGCGCAAGGGATAATTTATTTGGTGTTAAAAAACACTTCATCTCCAATAAAAAAATGGGCACAGTAGTAACTGTGCCGCAACCTAAAACATAGAACTACATCAACGGCCACTAATTCATGGAGCTGTCTCACTAGTTCTACGCCCTTTAAGTATTCAGCGATGGACAGTTAACGTAGCCCTACGTGGTAGGTTGCAGCACAGTTAGTACTGTGCCCCTTCGATTTTTTCAGATATAAAATTTTTAAGAAATACAGCGAAAGAAATGCTTTATTTTATTTACTTAAAATCAAATTATGCTATAATGTCAATAGACGACGTCACTGCTCTGTCCATGTTATTTTACGAACAACGCAGAACAACTGAAAAATTGCTCTTCCTACACCGCTGGGGAAATTTTGCTATGCGTTGTTTAGAAAAATAACGTGGACAGAGAAATGACATTGTCTATGTACATTATCTCCACATATTTAAAATATATTCATCAAATCACACTAAAGAGCAATTGAATTAGAGACAGCTGGCGTTATGCAAATGTGGCGCTGTGGGCGGCCCTGTAAACGGAAACGACAGGACGTATGCAGTGATCCGACAATATAAGGAGTGATGCGACGGGAATCAGTAAGAGTCGGACGCAGTATGGGTAAGACGAAGGATCTAAGCGCATTTGGTCGTGGGCAAATTGTCGGGGCCCGACGAATGGGTCACTCCATCTCGGAAGTCCTGCAGGCACTGGGAGTTTCACGAGCCACTGTGTCACGGGTGCACCGTGAGTCCATCGAATCCGGTAAAACCATCCCTGCAAGGGCCAATTGCCGTGGACAAGAGCGTGTGGATGAGCGGGGTCATCGTCAGCTAGCTCGCATTCTAACAGCGGATAGACGGGCCACAGTGCAAGAAATCACTCGGCAATTTAACGCTGGGGCACAAAACCGTGTAAGCAGTCCCACCATCCAGAACCATCTCCTCGCTATGGCTAAGAGAAGCCATCGTCCCACGAGGGTACCGCTGCTGACCGCACATCACAGAGCGCAAAGATTAGCATGGGCGCGGAAACATCTCCACTGGACCATAGATAAGTGGGAAAATTTTGCCTGGACTGATGAGTCGAGATTCACGTTGGTACATGCGGACGGCAGGATACGAGTACGGCGCAAACAACATGAATCAATGGATCCTTCTAGCCAGCAGGGTACTCTTCAAGCTGGTGAGGGTGGCATTTTCGTCTGGGGACTGTTTACGTGGACTGAAATGGGATCCCTGGTAGGTATGACATCTGCCCTCACAGATCAATGTTACACGAATGTCTTGGACGACCATTTGCTCCCATTTGTGCGTCTTCAACATCTCACTGTGGAGCTCATCCTGCAACAAGACAATACACCGTGCCAATCGCTCCCTAATTGTATCCGAATGGTTGGATGAACACTCCACCGACATGACCTCGCTTCCTTGGCCAGCTAGGTCACCTGACCTCAATCCCATCGAGCACATTTGGGATACTATCGAGAGATGTTCGAGGCTCTACCCCCCCCCCTCCATCAAATCTTCGTGAACTGTGGGAGCTTGTTGAGGGGTTGAGGATCCATATGACTACCCAACGCTTCCGGTGTCTTGTTGAGTCCATGCCGAGACGAATCGCCGCCGTCATCAGGGCGAAAAGTGGTGTTTTCAGTGAGCCTGCTTCTCTGCTGATTCACTCTCTCACATTCCGCGTGTCACATTGTAAGACTGAGAGTTACTTTTTACATCGCATCTTTTGCATTGAGCATCCATAGTTTTCGTTTGACGTGCTAACATCCAGTTCCATTGCATGTCAAGTCGGAATTAATGCCTTATTTGTTAATAGGGATGAATTTAATATTAAGGAGATTTAAAAAGGCGTCGAGGCCAACAAATACGTGCTTGTTGAAAACCAATAAAGGAGAAGAGTGAATGCTCGAAGTTGTTTCGTCTTATTAAGAAACCAGAAAATGTTTCACAGCAACAACAATTTTCTCAAGCTGGTGATGAGTTGAAAGTTTCCAAAATATGAATTTTGATTTCATGTGTGTTCCTACTTTCTGACGGGCAATGATGAAATCAATATCCAGATTTTGGACACTTTAAACTCATTTGAAGCTGGTGAAAATTTGGTGTTACTGTGAAACATATTCTGAAGCTTGACACGTTATAAAAAAACTGCTATTAAACATACAGCACGTTACTTAATTTAAACATTTTGAGTGTAGCACCATCAAAATTGAGTGGAACAGCCTTAACTACTTTTTTTTTACTATGGTGAGGAGGGACCTTTTGACTATGTTTTTGAAAACATGTGTAAAACATGCGTTTTACAGATGTGGTTACGTGAAGGACGACAGTTGCAACACTTTCTGAAAGTAAGTGAGTAAATAATATGTTTCCGTAATACATTTGAATGATTTCTATATAACCTACGATACCCACTACGAGGATACTTTTTGAACGTTGTGTGTGTGTGTGTGTGTGTGTGTGTGTGTGTGTGTGTGTGTGTGTGTGTGTGTGTGTGTGTGTATAAATCATAATATATGTAGAATTATACATTATATATAATTATATATACACTGCCTGACACAGAAAATGCCACACCATGAAAGAATGCTCGAAAGCACACCAAACTCACACACAGGTAGCCAACTAAGTCCTGAACAAACGATTTAATTGTCTCATACAGACTAGGCTCCACTGGCGAAATATACAGCATGATCCATAAGGAGTGTGGCACCCCTTTTTGCGATACAGTGTTGAATCGGACGTGGCATCGAGGCAATGAGAGTCCGAATAGAGTCCTGGGGTATCGTGGATCATGTGGTGTTGATCCGAGTCCACAGTTCACCTTCATATTGCGGGGCTGGGAGAGTACTCAACCGAATTCCAATCGTGTCCCACAGATGCTCGATAGGCGAGAGGTCGGGGGATCGTGCTGGCCACGGAAGCATCCGCACACCGTGTAAAGCATTCAGGCTGATCCGAGAGCGTTATCCTGTTGAAAAATTGCGTTTGGGATGCCCTGCAAATACGGTAGTGCCACCAGCCGCAGCACCTCGTCAACATAGCGGTGTGCAGTCAATGTGCCCGTAATGCGTACCAGCGGTGAGCGGCTGTTTGCGCTGATAGCACTCCACAAAATGATTCCACTTTGCCGGGTAATGTAGAGCTCCACAATGGCATAGGAATCCGCCTGTTGGACACGTCGCTTCCAGACTCTCACACGGCGATCATCCGTGGTGAGACAGAACCGCGATTCGTCGCTGAACACCACGCTGTTCCATTCGGACGCCGACGCAGCTCTAGGGCGACACCACGCCAAGCGGTGAGGACGATGGCTCGCTGTTAAAGGTAGCCTTTGCAACGGACGGCTCGACAGAAAACCAGACGCAACCAGTCGGCGCGACACTGTCCGCATCGATATCTGAGCATCCAAGCCTCTCCGTACACTCCGCAAAATGTCGCCCGTTGTGTCCTATGGGTCCACTACGGAATAACGTAGAATGTGACGATCGGTGAGCTCAGACGTCCGTCTCCATACGACGTTGCACAGATCCTTTCTGGGACAACGGTCTTCAAATGAGACAGATGGTTGTGGCATCACGTTGCGTTTCTTCCGCAATACGACGCAAGGACCAACCGGCGGTACGAAAGCCTACCATTACACCTCTCGTGAACTCATCCGTTTGATAAAATTGCGTAAGACCGCTTATATCCCGCGCGCCGTTCGTGCCATTGGCCTGCAAATGCAATCATTTGCATAACTTGTAGATGTGCATTCACCCTGAAATTTGCATGGCGCTGGGTTCACGTCTTCGTGGTGTGGATTTTCTTTCTCTGTCAGGCAGTATGTACATATAATTCTATATAATTATAAATTGAGTTTCGAATTTGTAGTTGAAAGCAGATTTGTCCTGGTCAAATCCGGATCGTGTCCAAATATGTGACGTCAGGGTCGCATCCGAGTCCAAAATTTTTGACCCGCTTCCAACGCTGAAAGTAACTCCACTGTCGTGCTTTTTTGTTTCGTTTTTCACTATCTGATCAAAGTTTCCGGTTGTTAGAATATCTGATGTCTTCAAAGCGAAACCCAAGACACGAAAATCAAAATATATGATGGAAAGCTTTCATTGTTAAATGAGACGACAGCATACATCATTTAAATTTCTGAATACCTGATGTACGTGAACTTACAAAGACTCAGACTATGAATCTGAAATCAATGGCTTTTTATAAATGCGCTTGAAATCGTCTTTACATCACAGAGAGGAGCTTTGCGGTTCGGCAGTCATGCTCGCAAAAATCCGCATTAAATGAGCCGTTATGACATAGAGGCTGCTGCGTTGATGTGAATATCTCCGAAGTTCAGTGAGATGCATGTATGCATTTGACGTAATGTGCCCTTGCTCAAATCTGGCGACCTCTGCTTCACAATTATTACCACATGCTATGCTAGAATGCTCTTGAAAATATTCTGGTACCCAAAAATTAAAGATCAGGCTTATAAATCTGGATGTTATCTAAAATAAGCGACGCAGTTTGATCAAATCTATTGTGCTGGCGGAAAAGTCATGACGTATTCTAGCCATGTTTTGCAAAGGTCATTTATTGATAGAAAGAACAAAGATCAATTAATGATATAATGCCCATTTTGTTCGATAACTTTTTGCCATCTTTCAGTGAGCTGCAGAATGCCTCGTTCATAGAAGGACCTGTCTTTCGTGGAGAAAAACTGTACAAGGTGCTGATTTACAGCCTCATCTGAATTGAACGTTATACCACGCAAGGACTGTTGAAAGAGAGCGAAACAAGTGGAAATCTGACGGCGCAAGATCAGGCGAGTATGCTGGGTGTGGCAACACACCCCACCCAAGCTCCAATAAATTTTGGCGGGTGATCAAACTTGTGTGTGGTCTCGCGTTGTCGTGATGGAACACAACACCTTTACGATGAACGAGCTCTGGACGTTTCTGGATGATGGATTCGTTCAAACTGTCTAATTGCTGACAGTACACATTCGAATTGATTGTTTGGTTCCGTAGTAGGAGCTCGAAAAACACGACACCTTTAAAATCCCACCACACTGGGGCCATAACCTTCCGATGATGAATGTCTGCTTTGGATGTCGTTTGAGGCGAACCAGCACGTCGGGACCAAGACCGGTTGCAGCACATTGTTGTACACAATCCACTTTTCGTCCCCAGTTACTTCAAAAAAGGATCGTTTTCTTCACGTTTAATGAGCATATCGCAGATGTTTATACGCGCCGTCAATTGAGCTTCTTTGAGTTCATGAGGAAAGCACACATCGAGCTTGCTTACGTATCCCAGCTCCTTCAAATGTTTGTGAACGCTTGAATGGTGGATGTGCAATGTGTCTGCAATCTCTCGTGTCGTGTAACGTGGGTTTGACTCGATCAATGCCTTGATTTGGCCGTCATCAACCTCGGTGAGCCTCCCGGACCGCGGGGCATCGTTGAGGTCAAAATCACCAGCACGAAATTTTGCAAACCACCGCTGGCACTGACGTTCTTGTAGAGCATTTTCACCGTACAATTTACGCAACTGTTCGCAAGCTTGACGCGCGTTCTTCCCTTTACGGAAGTAAAACAGTAAAATATGGCGAAAATACACAATTTGGTCTTCCATCTGCAACGTAATGTCAAATCTCCGCAAAATCAACCAAATCGCTCACTATTCCTTTTAGACTGCAGCTAGAACTACCACCAGTCGAATGTCATAGCGATAACAGAGCTGCGCATGCCTCTAGTACTTCCAAAACCGCCCAACCGCAATCGGGTGCCAAAATACGTCATGGCTTATCCGACAACCCTATACGTCCCCGATGAAGCAGCGCAAGATCTACCCAATGACGTCAGTTCATATCTAGGGAGTCACGCTCTCTACTTGCTTAGAAAGTTTAATTTGCCGCTCTATCGACGAGAAAAAGAAAGACAATACGTCAGCAACTATACCTCAGAGTGGTCAATCATTTAAATGCTTATAATTCATGCGATGGAATCGAATATGTTAGGAAAGATGAGTTGTACCTTTGCTATTAGGGGTGTGCAAAACTTTCCGGCGTTTTAAGGAGAAAGGAGACAAGAACAATCAGGAAACTAGTATACATTTTTTCAACGAAATGTTAGCCGTTAGCATCAATGACCTTTTGCCATTTTCAGGCAACAAATGAGTACCTCTGTGATAGAAGGACTCTGGTTTTGAGCTGAATAACGCAGTTACGAAATTTTCCACCTCTGGAACTGTGGTGAACCGCTGTTGGGCGAGGGCATGTTGCAAAGAGCGAAACAGATGAAACTCTGAGGGTGCAGTTTCCGGAGAGTAAGCCAGGTGCGGTAAAACCTTCCAATGTAACTGTTCAAGTTTGATTTCGTGGTGGCACTGACATGTAGTCTGGCATTATCGTGTAACAGGATGACTGGGTGGAATTCTTTACCTGTCCAAGGGCGTTTTTGCTTCGCGGCATTTCGTTTTATCAACTCATCACTATATTGTTGTGCAGTGATTGTTTCGCCCGGTTTAAACAGTTTGAAGTACAGCACTCCATGCGTATCCCACCACACGCACAACAGCGCCTTTTCCCCGTGGATACCCTGTTTTGCAGTGGATGTTGATGGCTGGCCTGGGTCAACCCAGGATCGCTTGCGTACGGGTTTGTCGCAATAGACCCATTTTTTTATCCCCGGTGAGAACCTTCCACAAGAAATACTTCCCTTGAAACCTCTTCAGCAACGACATGCAGATGCCCAATCCGTTGACCAATATTACGCTTCTTTAAAGTATGCGGAACCCACTTACCAATCTTCTGGATCTTTCCCAAGGCCTGTAGATACCTTACCACTGTCGATTGAGCCACTTTCAAACGTTTCGCCAGTTGCGCGGTCGATTGTTTGGCCTTCTCTTGCAACAGCGATTCCAGCTCCTCGTCTCTGAGTTCCTGCGGTTTACCTGCACGTGGCTTGTCATCAAAGCGTAGATCACCTTTCTCAAACCTGGGAAACCATTCGCGACACGACCGATCACCCATAACCGTTTCGCAATACGCCTGACATATTGAACCGTATGCTTCACTCGAACGTTTTCCTAAATTAAACATGAATAACAAACAGTGCCGCAAATGATCTTTATCGACCGCCATGCTTAGTTTCGCGTACGAACTGACAGTACGGGTCGCCAGCCGGTTAGACCTTTACAACGTCAGCTAGCTGGGGATGCGGGAACTTTTGCATACCTCCAAGAGCAGCAACGCTCTCCAGCAAGTCAAAAGACTGTCTCTCTTCTCGCCTTTGATTTTGTAAAGTCCTTTATCAATACATGTGCGTTTATTTTCCCCACCTCCTCAACATCTGCTTATAGGAAAGCCAAATCACTTGACCTACTGTAGAAAACCTGATTACCCAGGCCCTGTAATGTCTTTTTACGATACCTCCGAAGAATTTTCTTTACGCCAAAAAACTACTGTAGCTCAAAGAATCGACAGCTAAAGTCCATACGTATTCATTTCCTGATACCACATTCAACAAGGCCACAACACTTTATTAAGCGATTATCATTGCGTCAGGCAAGGTATAGAAACATATCTCGTCGCCAATGTGATACCAGTCTCGTGTCTACTCGTACGGGACCGGAAATCCCCAAATGCTTCTATGTCTTTCGAGATCGCCGCTTGCTCACCACTCGCAACTCCAGTCTTTCCCACCTTTAAAGAAGCTGTCGTTCCTTCCGGCAAAGGCAACCTGTCGAGCAAGAAGTTCTCATAGATGACCAGTTTAAGCATTTCGTGTTACAAGATTTGTATGTACAAAAAAGAAAAGATTTTGTTACAATAGAACCACTACACCTACCTTGCCCCATTTTCTTTTTCAGATGATTTTTTGTTAATTTCAACTCTTAGGACTACCTACCTTTCAGCTGAACGTATACGTAAGCACGAACTAACTCTGAAAAGCTAGAGACTAAATGATCAGCAGTCTTGTTACGCCAAACACAGTTTACTCTCCAGAAAGCTCAGATTTCAACCGAATCGAAAAACAGTCAGTTTTAAGGAATAAACAATGTAAGACTTTCGTGCATGCTGAGAAATTCCATCCTCACTTTTTACTTGTATTGCATAGAAGTAAAAATCAAAATTCTGGTATTATTTCATGCAGAAAATAAAAACTTAAGCCTTAATGGGATTTCACATATCTATTTAAAAACAAACAAACAGCGACACTAAAAAGTGCTTCACTATCACTAAAGCGGCTGTCTTCACGCAGTTCCTGGAAAAAAACGCTTAACTTACTGACATCTTTGTCTCAATTTTCGGAATTCTCCACTTTTCTCTCACATTTCCTTCCTTCCCTTCATACTCACGTATGCATTTCTCGTTTCTGTTAAGGTCTTTGCATTCTTTCATAACATAGACGGCCTTATCTTTACCAAGCCTTATTTCCTCCCTCCCCAGAAGCAGCGGCTCCAAATCTGGGGCGCGAGACGTAGAGTTACCCCCTAGAGTTACCCATAATGCTTGCTAATCCACAAAGCAGAAGAATATACACACCGAGGTAAAAAAAATTGGGAAAGACGGGTGCGGCCTCAGAAAATCACTGAACGATCGTGGAAAGCCGCGTCTGCCACTTATGGTAACGTCCCCTCTGCGTACAACATTTCCCCAACTCACAGCGCAATTCAATGCTGGAGTCAGTAGTAGGGTCAGCGTTTGGACAGTGCCACGTTCCCTGTGTTCTATGGGTGTTCAGGAGCCACCGACCCACCAGGGTGCCATTGCTGACCCTTGAACGCAAGATGACTGGAAACGTGTAGCCTGGTCCGACGAATCGCGGTACCAACCGTTAAGGGGAGATTGGCGACTTCGGATGTGGTAACAACCTCTCGAGGCAATGGATCCTGCATGCCTAAAAGCAACAGTGCAAGCCGGTGGTGGCCCTGTTATGTTGTACGGTGTTTTCAGCTGACATGCATTCGAGCCCCTTATACCTCTCTAGACCTCCCTGGGCGGCTACGTAGCCATCATTGGGATCATTTTTCACCCGTTCACGTCATGCAAACACACCTACGAGTGCGACCGCTTTCAATACGACAATGCGCCACCGCACACGTCCACAGTCGCTCGGTTATGGCAGAAACAACATTCCACGGAGTTTAGCATCTTGAATTGGCACCCTCGTTATACGGATTTAAACGCCATCGAACACATTCGGGATGCTGTTCAACGTGACGTCAATGCTAGGAATCCTTCACCGGCGAATATTACGGAATTGTGGAACGTTCTTTAGGAAACATGGTGTGCATTGTCTCCGCAGTACAATACAGAGAGCTCGTGGAGTCCATGCCCCATCGCGTTGCTGCCATTATCCAATCGCAAGGAGGAACAACGCGACAATAGTTAGGTATCCCAGTCTTTTTTGGCCCTTCGATGTATATACACTATATCGACAAAAGTCACTGGACACCTCTTCAAAACCAAATGAACGGATACGTTGCGTTGTTAATATGCACAGTGCGATATGATCGCGGTCAAGCCTGCAACTGACCACAATCATATCGCACTGTGAGGTCTTGTGAAAATATCGCTGCGGGAGAGAACTGACTTTGAGAAAGGAAACATTGGTGGGTCTTATATTAGTGCGTTGTCCATAACAGAAACAGAGAGGCGTTTAAACATATCCAAGTCAACTGTCTTGAATGTACTGAATAAGTGGAAGACACATGTTGTGCATGAAGCAGCAAAACGTACCGGCAGAACAAAGACAATCAGCGATAGATGACGTTGAAGCCTTAGGAGAGTCATTACAGCTGATCAACGGAGTACTGCACAAGACCTCAGTGTACAGGTGAGTAAAAATGCTGGAACCTCGGTATGTACACGTACCATTCGCAGAGAACTTCATTCCATGTGATACCGTGGTCGTGCTGCTGCTTATAACCCTTTTATCTCCACTCGGAATGCTACTCGTCGCTTGGCATGGTGTAAAGAACACTTATCATGAACCGTAGATCAATGGAAACATGTCCTATGGACTGATGAATCCACATACACGATCCATCACTCTGATGGCCGTGTGTGGGTATGGCGGCAGCCGGGGGAACGCGATTTACCACAGTGTACTGCTCCTACTATCAAGTTTGGAGCTGGAAGTGTACTCGTGTGGGGGTGTTTTTCGTGGTATGGACAAACCTGTTAACCAGCACGTCTACCTCAATATTCTGGACAATTATGCTCTACCAACTCTGTGGCAATACTATGGAACACAGCCTTGTTGGTACCAGCAGGATAATGCAACGAGAAATAAAGCAAGGACTGTTAACGGCGTGGTTTGACGATACTTCAGTATCGTGTGTGGACTGGCCAGCACAGAGCCCTGATCTTAATTCCATAGAGCACCTATGGGATGAATTAGAGCGCCGCATAAGAAGTTTGGAACGAAGGCATACTACTAAGCAACAGCGGCAGCACTATGTACTGAATAGAAGCGCATACCTATCGCTGTGTTCCAAAAACTTGTCGAAAGCATGTTTTGAAGGGTCCGTGCATTCACATTAAGGCCAAAGGTCGACCGACATTGTACTAATGTATGCCAATAAATGCTTTGTTGTGTTTCTCTTCTAGGTGTCCGGTGAAGTTTGTCGATATGGTGCATATCGTAAGGGCGGCCGGCGGGGCCTTCCACCACAACACCTCCGCCAGTGACTGTCTACTGCTTTTAAGCGAATCTAACTTAAAATCATCGCAAAAATAAAATCAAAGAGATCAAATCCGTTTTTTCAGAAATGTTTACTTTGCATTAACTAATGATGGTATAAATAATTCGTTCTTTTAATTAAATCATCAGTCAAGCACATAGTCCATTCACGAATGATCAACCAAAAAAATTATCAATACATTCAATAAGTAAATAATTCGCTCGTGCTTACGCCCAAAGCACTTTCAAGGCGAAAACGTGATGTCGAGAACTAAGAAGTGTCAACCGTTATCTGAATGAGAAATCAGCAGTCAGCAAGAAAATAATGGTGAAACTTCAGAATGGGAATGATACATGAACGTCATTCATTTGAAAGGTGTGCCCGAATCGTTCAAATCATTCATCGTGAATGATAAAGAGTTCTCGCTCGTAAGACATTTTTTTACGCTGTGTCAATATCTCATTTGCATAGCTCAACTGAAATAAAATCAACTGTTGCTTCCAATTATTACGCTTATCATTATTATACGTTTCCGATGAGTTTTTGATTTCAGCCGAACTCTGTGAGAAAACGTAGGGAACGATAACTCACGCGGCAAGCATCACTCTGATATGGCACATTCGTGTGGCCTTGTTTTTCTGGATGTTTTTAAACCTTCGCGCGCGGCGGATTCTCCGACTAGTCGGTTAGAGGGACGGAGTACAGTAACGTCAGTTCGTAAGAAAAACTAAAGAAGCTTACGTAATTCAACTTTATGCTGAAAAGAAAATTGCGGAAGCTACCTCATTTTCTCTTCCCTTTAATATTTACTGAAATAACTGTGTTTATTCCAGCTTCGTTTTATAATCAGGATCGACTGATATATATATAAATAAAGATAAGGAAATTGAGAAATTTAACCCATTCCTCTTATACTCCATATCGATTTATAAGCCAAAGAATATACACGTATACACATATTATATACTGTAATATATACGTATACATAAATTTTCTCTAGGAAGCGTAAATGCACTTCGCTTTTCCCTGATTTCCTTTTTTCTAAAAACTCTAAGTAAAAAGAAACGTTATCCCTTTGTTTTCAATTCTCCGCTGATAATCTTAGAAAGCCTTTTCAATGTACCTTTAACTCTTTAACCGGTTTGAATGAATTAACTTGGGGTTAGCAAAGTGGGGTGAAATCAGCTCAAATGAATACATACACTGTCTGAAAGGTGGACCGAAAGCGGCAGCAATGAGTGACCCTGCGGATCAGAAAACATTGCTATCCCCTTTATTCAAATTGTCGTTGAGGAGGATGACTCACATTATTTCTTTCTTACTGAATACCTGCTGAAAGGGGTATAAATGGTGACGAACTTAGAAAGGACGAAGAAGATTTTTGGAGGAGGAGATTTTTAGAGAAGTAGGAGAAGATGTTTTTAATCCAGTGGTATGACATCCGTTTCAAGGAGACTAGCCTTTCTCTACCATGCCTTGGGTCATGATGCAGAGAATAAAGAACTTACAAGGGAACGTATATCATTAATGACGGGTTTGTGGTCTGCTGAGATGAGATGAGTGTGGGAAAGAAATTCTATTGCCGCAGCTTCCGTAAAACCCGGTCGCTATGTGAACATTTCTGTTTGGAGAGGACGTAAAATTTTGGGCACCCTTGGTTTAGGTACATCAGCCGCTTAAAGGGTTAAAGCGTGTTTTTACTATTTTGCATGACTGACACTGTTAAGGACTTTAAAATTTTGAACAAATTTCAGCACTTATGGTTATGTAAAATCGTTGATTCAAAAGCGCAGATTGTTTGATGCATGGCGAAAAAAAAAATCGGATTAAAATGGCACAGAAAAGATGTGGAGCAACCTTACACGAAGGTTATAAAGTTTCCGCAAATTTCCTAGTCCCAGATGATCGAAGAAACAGAGAAAAGTAGAATTTCTTTATACAGTATTAAACACATTTTCCGGCTTGTAATTCATATCTGTATCTTGATCTTCCTTTTCAGTTCCTTCTTCTTACGTAAAAATGTTACTCCCTAGTTATGCAGTTTAAAACCCGTATATAACAAAGTCGAGGGAGAGGCAAAAACATTCGATGTACACCGAAGCCCTAAAACATTATGACCAGCAGCCAACTATTATATTCGTTCCCCGCGTGCCCCCCCAACAGCCCTTACCCAGAGGTAAGGTGTAAGCCGACCAGAGGCGTAACTAGGCATTTCCACGCTAGCGGCAACCATAAAATATCGGGCTCCCATCTGCATTTTCCTCTTACTTAAACATATTACCAATTTAACAGTTCTCTCTCTCTCTCTCTCCCTCACATCAAAATCGACGTGATATCAAACTGTACCTAAAAATCAAAATTGTAGTGATATCAAACTCTCCCTAAAATCAAAATTGAGGTTTCTCCCTCCCTCTCTCTCACTCTCTTAAATAAAAATTGACGTCATATCAAATTCTACCTAAAGTCAAAATTGATGTATCTCTCTCTCTCTCTTTACTTCCCTCTCTCTCTCTCTTTACTTCCCTCTCTCCCTCCCTCCCTCTTCCCTACCTCCCCCTCTCTCTCTATCGAAATGGACATCATATCAAACTCTCCCTAAAGTCAAAATTGTCTCTCCCTCTCTCTCTTACTCTCTCTCTCTCTCTCTCTCTCTCTCTCTCTCAAATCAAAATTGACATCATATCAAACTCTCCCTAAAGTCAAATTGAGGTCTTTGTGAAATAAAAATTGACTTCATATCAAACTCTACCTAAAATCAAAATTGATGTCTCTCTGTATCTATCAAATCGAAATTGACGTCATATCAAACTCTCCCTGAAATCAAAATTGAGGTCTTCCTCTCTCACTTTCTTTCTCTCTCTCTCTCTCTCTCTCTCTCTCTCTCTCTCTCTCTCTCTCTCTCAAATCAAAATTGACGTCATTTCAAACTCTCCCTAAAGTTAAAATTGAGGTCTCTCTCTCTCTCTCTCAAATCAAAATTGACGTCATTTCAAACTCTCCCTAAAGTTAAAATTGAGGTCTCTCTCTCTCTCTCTCTCTCTCTGTCTCTCTCTCTCTCTCTCTCTCTCTCTCTCTCTCTCTCTCCTAAATCAAAATTGACATCATATCAAGCTCTCCCTAAAATCAAAATTAAGGTCATATCAAACTATGGCTGTTGGTACAACTTTTTCATGCTGCTTCAGAATTCAGACCTTCGCTACCACATGGAACGAATCCAATTCAACTGGCAATCGAGGCTCAAAGCCATGACAATTATTGAATAGCCCCCAGAGAATCTTCAACGATGTGAACGACATCCTTATCTTGCAACGTACCCAACGAAAGACAGACAGCAGGTTCCACTGTTGTCGACCAAGGCCATGGTTCTTCTTTAGTTGAATGGACTATACAATCGCCCCTTCATCTCTTAATGTAAGCAAAAAATATCGCCTAAATATTGCCAAAAAGAAATGCAGATTTTACGCTGTAAAGGCTACCGAAACTGGAGAAACATATTAGCAAACTCTGTAAATGAACAAATGATAAAGTGCGGTGATAAAAACTATACCAGAAACTGGTGGAAAAGTTTCAATTACAGTTTTAATCATATTATAAGCAGTGATTTTTAGGCCCTCCTTCGAGCCGCGCCCAGGGAATCTGCTCAGCCTGCCCCGCTTACCCCTCCCTAGTGACGCCTCTAGGATCGACCACGGCTCATCGATGCTAAAAGTATGATATGACTGTCCCGTATGGTACGAGCCTGCAGAAGGGATTTTGCGGCGCAACTCGCCTGTAATTTGAATGCTGGTGTCTGGAGTAATGAGTCACACACAAAATACACCGAACCTTGCTGCAAATGGGGCTGCGTAGCTGCAGGACGCTCCGAGTGCTTATACTTACTTCGGTCCCAGACGGAATCGAATACAATGGGCATGCGAGCATCATAATTCGACTTTGAATTATTAGAAGAAATACTTACGGTTCGATGAATCTCGTTTCCCGTTGTACCATGAGCACGGTCGGGTACATACACTATATTGACAAAAGTCACCGGACACTTAGAAGAGAAACACAACACAGCATTTATTGACATACATCAGTACGGCGTCGGTCCACTTTTGGCCTTACTGCAGGCACTAATCCTTCGAGACATGATTAGCGATAGGTATGCGCTTCCATTCAGTATATAATGCTGCCGCTAACTGTTGCTTAGTAGTAGGCCTTGGTTCCGAACTTCTTATACGGTGCTCTAATTCATCCCATAGGTGCTCCATGGGGATTAAGATCAGGGCTCTGTGCTGGCCAGTCCACACACGATACGAAATTATCGTCAAACCACGCCATAACAGTCCTTGTTTTTTGTCTCTGTGCATTATTCAGCTAGTACCAACAAAGCTGGGTTCCATAGTATTGCCGCAGAGTTGGTAAGACATAATTGTCCAGAATATTGAGGTAGACGTGCTGCTTAACAGGTTTGTCCACTATAACCAATGGGTCTGGACCATACCACGTAAAACACCCTCACATGAGTACGCCGCCAGCTCCAAACTTAACCGTAGGAAGCGTACACTGTGGTAAATAGCATTCCACCGGCTGCTTCCATACCCACAAACGGCCATCAGACTGATGGATCGTGTATCTGAATTCATCAGTCCAGAGAACCCGTTTCGATTGATCTACGGTTCACCATAAATGTTCTTTACACCATGCTAAACGACGAGTAGGATTCTGAGTGGAGATGAAAGGCTTATGAGCAGACGCACGACAAAGTGGCCCATGGAATGAAGTTCTTTGCGATTCGTTCGTGTACATACCAAGGATCCAGCATTTTTACTCAGCTGTACACTGAGGTCTTGGGCAGTACTCCATCGATTAGCTGTCACGACTCTCCTGAGGCTTCGTCGTCCTCTATCACTGATTTTCTTTGGTCTGCCGGTACGTTTTGCTGCTTCAGGCACGTCGTGTGTCTTCCACTTATTCAGTACATCAAAGACAGTTGACTTGGGTATGTTTAAACGCCTCTCGGTTTCTCTTATGGACAACCCACTAATATAACACCCAACAATCTTTCCTTTCTCAAAGTCTGTTCTCTCCCACCACAACATTTTAACTCGACCTCATAGTGCGATATGATCGCGGTCGGCTGAAGGCTTGTTTTTATACCGTTTGCAGTTGTACCGCGCATCTTAACAACGCAGCGGATCCATTCATTTGCTTTTGAAGGGGTGTCAGGTGATTTTGTCAATATAGTGTATGTATCGTTTACCTAGGGAAGTGTTTGCCCCAGTATGCACCAGATGACGAAAACAAGCAAGGTTCTGCTGGGAAACCCTGAGTCCAGGCATTCATGTGAAGGAAATCATGACGTCTACCACCTACTTAAATATCAATGCAAACTAGATACATCAATTCATGGCAACAGTATTCTCCTCTAAGAGATCCTTCTTTCTGCAAGGTAATTAGCCATGTCACGGTGCTCGGATTGTTCGTCAATAGTCCGCGGTGCATGAGTAAAATTTTCCGGTATTACCCTGGCCTCCAAATTCCCCAGACATCAATGCAATCGAGCACGCGTGGTGTGTGAAATAGCAAATCCGATCTGCGGCGGTTCAACCACGTAACTTAGAAGAGTTAAAAGATCTGCGGTGGTTCAACCACGTAACTTAGAAGAGTTAGAAGATCTGCTGCTGATGTGTTAGTATTAGATTCCACAAGACACATTTGAAAATCTTGAAGCGTCCATACCTTACCAGATAAGAGCTGTTTTTGCGGCAGGTGGACGACCAACATTGTACAGTGGATCCTGCTTAAGAAGTTTTCTTTGGGACGAAGCGATGAAAACTTCTTAAGCGGGAAAACTTCTTAAACGGGAAGTGTCTAATAGGGTTTTGTAAGACTTTAGCGATTAAAAATGTTGCATAGATTAAATCCAGAAATGACATTTTAGTTAATTTTAAAGAAACATAAAATATTTCACAACTTACCCATTTAAACTTGAATATGAGGATTGAAAGCTACATTTATTATGATACAGGATTACAAAAATACTGATCTAAAAGCGTTTATTTCTTCCTCCCCCCTAGATTCACAAATTACGTGTCCATTTCCCTCAAATTTCTCATTATGTCCGCTGGAACACGTTCGTGGCTTTCTACAAAGCGGCGAAAAGTATTTAATGCTTTACCAGCTTCAGCTGAAGTTGGAATTGGCCTGCACTCATCTTGTAGTGTTTCGATGTCGCAAATATCGTCGATATTTTGCATTTCAACAGTGGGAACATCTTTGTCAACGTTTACAAACTCTTCAAAGGAAGATTTGAAGTTTAGTTTTTTTTTTTGTTTTTTTTTTTTTCAAACTTTTCCGAGCTTCATTGTTGTCATGCCTGTTTTCTTCATCAGAAAAACTAAGCTCATCAGCGTTGAAGCCAGCTTTCCTGAAGCAATTGTGATCGTTGAAGATGATACCTTTTCCCACGAAGAAACAATAAAATGCATGGCATCTAATAAATTCAAATTTCAGTGTACATCTGGTGTAACTTGAGTCTGATTCAAGCTTCTGCAGTAGCCAATAAACTAATCGTTTCCTGTAGAATTGTTTCATGGTTTTAATTATTCCTTGGTCCATTGGTTGTAACATTGAAGTCGAGTTAGGCGCCAGGAAAACTACTTTTACATTTTCCAGATGATCCATGTTTTTTGGATGGGCTGTGCAATTATCCAAAAATAACAAAACTGTTCTATTTTATTTAGCCATTTTCTTCTGGAACTCCATTAAAACAGTTTTCAAAAATCTGAACTGTCATCCATGCGTTTTTGCTATTTCTGTAATTGCATGGAAAAGTTTTCACATTTTTGAAGCACCTCGGCTTCTTCGATTTTTCAATGACCAATAAAGGCAACTTTTCTGTTCCATTCATATTAGCTCCTACCAGAACTGTCAATATTTCTTTATTTACTTTAACTCCGTGGCTGCTATCTCCTGTGAAAGAGTAGGTCTTGTCAGGAATAAGGTTGTAAAAAAAGCACACTTATCAGCGTTGAAAACATCTTTGACTTCGTATGGTGATAACAGTTCTGGTAAAACATTAGATTTCCAATCATCCACTTCTTCGATGTTAAAACACTTTTTGATTCTCCAGAAACAATTTTATAAGTGAGTCCTGCTCTTTTCCTAAAACGGTCGATCCATCCATTGGAAGGATTAAATTCAACATTTACTTTCTTAGAAATCTCTTCTGCTTTCTCACCAAGAATTGTCCCGTTGATCGGAATGTTAGCGTTTCTTGCTTGTTTAAACCACACAAGAAGTTTTTCTTCGACATCCTCGTATTTACCCTTCTTAATCTTTTTGTTTTTTAATGAATAGGAAGCATTTGCAAGCACAGTTTCCCGTTTTGCCACTATACCGTTGAGGGTTGTAACAGGTAAATTTAGTTCTTTTGCTATCTGTACCCTAGTTAAATGCGGGTTTTCATCAACTTTCGTATTAATGTTTCGTTTCTCAACCACAGATAAAGCTTTTCTTTTGATGCCTTTAGACGCCACATTTCTAGCTACGCATTTCAACAATAAAACTAAACGTTTAACTCCAGGTATGCATGGTGCAACATCTGAGTCTAACTCTGACAGAATGACTAACTTTCAGCAGGTGTTTTCTTTCCCAGCCTTTCCCCAGCCCCAAAGATAAGGCGATTGTGATACAGAAAGGGCAGATGCAGAAGAAGTGGGGGAATAAACATGACCCCCTGCGTTGACCGTGGGAAGCTTGCTACATGTACGGGGAGAACAAAGAAACGTTTCCTCCCAACTTCTTTGACATGTACTTATCTGCTGGACGAGTTCCAAAATCGTATGTTTTTTCTTAGAAACGTGTGACACTTACAACTTCTTAAGCGGGAAAACTTGAAACATTGTTACTTCTTAAAAGGGAAAAATTAACATTAGCACTATAGAAAAAAAATTCGGGACTCTAAAAATAAAACTTCTTAAACGGGAAAACTTCTTAAGTGGGATCCACTGTATTAGGTAGGTGGTCATAATATTTTGGCTCTTAGATGTAATATCCATGTCAGTAATAACCAGGCAGCAAATATTTTGCGAGGCTCCATTTTCGAAACATACTTTTATGGCGAAGCAAAGAAGAACAAAAAAGAAGCACGGCCTTTTCATCGCAGCAATAATAATAATAATAATAATACGCAATGCAGGATTCTTTGCTCCAACTTCATCAGCGTAACGGATATACAGCAAAACGAATACAGCCACGGAATATGTTTCTCGTTTAACCTTATATTTATCTGGTGCTTTCATCCATTAATAGAATCCATATTTTTGAACTAATAATAACCTAGGGACCTATTGGCAGTGAACTGAATACTAATGCATCTCGATGGCCTCATTCCTTCTCAAATGAAGCAAGACAGTGAACAATTATCCAGTGAACAGTTTTCTTTTATCACGGAATCGAAATTTCCCGTGTGTGGTTCCTGAAGCGGTGACCGTCAAAGCAGTTACGACGTCAGCACGCGAAGGTTCATGTCAAAGTGGATGAGCACGATCCATCGAAAAAGTAGTTAAGAAACGACAGTGCCGGTATAATATACAACTAGACGAAACCCGTCGGAATCGACGGTACGTTTTTTTTTCAGTTTTTTTTATTTTATTTGAAAATAATAAACTGATATGAAACAACAAATGTAAATTTTATTTGATTGACAAATTCATTCAACCACTTCAGTAAAGACAATAGTCCAGGTTCGTAATTTTTTTCTTTTTTTTTGTGACTTTAGAATTAACGATCACCGTGAGCAACTCAATGGGCTATACACAGTCGCCCGTCCCTAATTTTAGGGTTACTGGTTCCAGGAAAGGGAGAGACCCAGTGCCGTAAGACAAACACAACATCCATGCCTCACGGGATTCGAACCCGGTAAGACGGAACCCGTCTGAATCCGCGAATAGTTTTTTCCCCGGTAGACGAAACCCGTCGGAAACAATAAGTTGTTCTTTTTTGTTTGTTTTTTTGAAAGGAATAAACTGATATGAAGCGTTTATTTGCATCTTTACATAATGGGAAACGTTTTACCTACGTGAATAAACTGAATCGAATGAATGCTAAATTGTATACACTGAGTGGCCACTTTATTATGACCATCTGGCAGTTTTAAGCAAATGAGCTATGGCTGCACGCTGTTGCCACCAGAGGGTGAGGCTAGTATAAAAGGGAAAGCTTAGCGCTTGCGACAGTAGTTGAAGTGATTTTTGGGTGACGAGATGGGTAAAAAATGCGATTTGACGGACTTTCAACGTGGGATGATTGTAGGAGCTCGGAGCCATGGAGCAAGTATCACCGAAACCACCGCATTCGTGAAATGTTCCAGAGCATCTGTTGTTAAAGTGTTTAAAGACTGGACTGTCAGCCAAAAAACTGGGTCTCCACGTGCAACGTGTGGTCGTCATCGACTAGTGACTGCTCGGGCGGAACGGAGTGTCCAGACTGGTAACAGACAACAGAAGGGCAACAACGCAGCAAATTACAGACCATCTTAATCAAGGATGCCCTCAAATGATCTCTGCACGCACTGTTCGCCGTACACGGCATCAGATGGGATATGGCAGCCATCTGATGACACGGCATCAGATGGGATATGGCAGCCGAAGGCCTGTTGGAACACCTTTGCTGTCTGCAGTTAACAAGAGAAAGCGTCTCCAGTTCGCACAGGAGGGCAAGGATTGGACAGTCAATAATTGGAAACAAATTATGTGGTCCAATGAATCATGTTTTCAGTTGCACCATGCCGATGGCCGAGTGAGAATTTGGCGGAAACAGCACGAAAACATAAACCCCAAATGCATTGCTACAACCCTTTAAGCTGATGCAGGCAACGCTATGGTTTGGGGAATACTTTCCTGGCATGCTTTGGGCCCTTTACTTCGTGTTGATCAACGTCTGACTGGCACATCATATCTAAACATCGTTGCAGACCAAGTGCATCCTGTCATGTGGATGGTTTATCCCAATGGTGAGGGCTACTTTCAACAAGATAATGCGTCCGGCCATAGTGCTCGTACTGTACAGGATTGGTTTCAGGAACATGCCGGTGAGTTTACTTTGCTTAGGTGGCCCCGACCATCTCCAGATCTCTACCCCGTTGACAATTTGTGGGACGAAGTGGAACGAGCCATCGGACAGCTGGATCCACAACCCTGCAATCTCACACTCCTGGAAAGTGCTGTTCATCAAGCATGATCTCAGATTCCACAAATCACCTATCAACATCTCGTGGAGTCCATGCCACGAAGAATCGACGCAGTATTAAAGGCTTAAGTTGGCCGAATGAAGTACTGAGGGGGTCCATATTGGGAAGCCCCAATATGGACCCCCTCAGTACTTCATTCGTTAGAAAAAATGTAAACATTGTAGATTACAGAAAGTGAATCTGACCATTAAAATCTAGTTACTATCGAAGGGTAATGCTCTTTTGTACATCGTAGATAAATCAGTGATTTTGAACGAAGTTGAGTCATGGGTTCCATGTGAATAGACGTAGTCGAATTTCAGATCATTTCGGAAAAGTTGCTCGAACCGTTTGCAGCCAACTGTGGCGATGTACACAGGTACTTCAAACCGCTGCATTAGGCATTCTGTTGCCCACAAGTTCCCACGAATGGAAATGATCAGCAGATTTACCGTCAAAACCAGAAAATCGACTGCCCCAAAATATGACACAACGATTGATTTAACTCGTCAGTACCACATAGAATCATTCATCAGTGTCTGCACAACGCCAGTACGTGAGGTAAGTTCTACTTCTTCTGCGTAGCTCTCACTCGAAGCCGCAGACATCTTAGATTTTAGAGACACAAAGAACGAACTGAGTTTCATGCCGAATGGCAAACAATCAGAGGCGAAACCAGCATCTGTCTGGGGAAGAACAATTTCCGCATTTGCTTGTGACATACACCGATGAGATATTACATTTTGACTACCCCCAGCCTAGAGAAATTAGCGCGCCTGGAGACCGAACGTTGCCGCAGGATGCAACAAGATGACAATTTATCGAAGTTTGATTAAGGACAAATTATGATGGCACGGCGCGGCTTGTGGATTGTTCACGTGCCGCTGTAGTGAGCAAAACTAGGGCACATATGGCCAAACGACAGAAGGTCAAACAGCTGTGGGTCGTCCGCAACTTATTGATACCAGAGGGGAGCGGAGACTGACGCGCATGCTTCACAGCGAACTCAGAGTCACAGTGCGACAAATCACCCGCATATATAACAGTGGTGATAAAGGCAATGCATCAGGGCACACAGTTCATCGCAGCCTTCTGCGCATGGGCCTGCGTAGCCGACCACCCAGCCGAGTACCCGTGCTTACTGCACGCCATCGCCAACAACGCACGAAATGGGCCCAAGGTAATCGAGGTTGGATCGTGGAAGAGAGTGGCCAGATTAGACGAATCAAGATTCCTGTTGCATCACGTAGACGGCCGAGCGCGGATACGCCAATTACCAACGGAGGCTGAGGCACTTGGATGCACTGTTGGAAACAGGCCGGCGCCGGTGTTATACTGTGGGCGATGTTTTCTTGGGTCACTTTAAGGTCCCATTATATAATTCTTTAAACTCCTGATGTATAAAGAAATTTTTATCTCAAAGCAGGAAATTTTGAAAATATTCGCACAATTGCAGCTTTTTTCAGTTGTATTTTACCAAAATTGGAACTCTTTCTCCGCAAATATACTATTCTGAAGTGAAACTTTTAAACAAATAAAGTATACATTCGTTTAAAACAAAAACATAATACAATGTCTTCTCACTTGATTGACTTAACACGAAGCTTAATAAAAATAACCAGAATAAGGTGACACTGTTTGAAAACGGATGCATATATTCCTGCCTTTTTTTCCAAATTATTCAATACCATCGATTTCTAAAACAATGTGAAGAAACTAATGATGTCATGGTGAGCCCACATTATTTAATTTTTCTTCTGGCACTTAATATGAAAATACTCAGTATTTTAAGTAATTTTGAGCATAGAGAAAGCAGAAAATCCTTCCTTAATTCTGGAAATGTTTATTTCTTAGTTTGTTTGGGTGTGAATAAACATTTTGATTTGATAAAATCTATCGATGTACTCCACAAAAAAAGTTTTACTCTTACCTGATAATCATCCGTATTATTCAGATGCGTCGACTGGATTCACTTTGCTACATATCACAGATTTTTATCTGAAATGAGAAAAATAAAGGATGTGTAAGGATACTGATTCACAAAATTTTGGGTGATTTAGTGCGAAATAAAAGATACAGTTCATAAACCGAGTGACCACTGAATTATGACCACCCCTATCAAAAGTGGATGCAGCCTGTTGACCATGCGGTTTTCGACAGGGCGTGATTAGTCAAATTAGCATATATACACTAATGAGCAATTGAATTAGAGATACCTGTCTAGTAACCTGTAGCACCCACCACCTTTCACCCTGATGACGGCGGCGATTCGTCTCAGCATGGACTCGACAAGACACCGGAAGCGTTGGGAAGAAATACGAATCCACGCCCCCTGAACAAGCTCCCACAGTTCACGAAGATTTGATGGAGGGGGGTCAGAGCCTCGAACATTTCTCTCGATGGCATCCCAGATGTGCTCGATGGGATTGAGGTCAAGTCCCCTAGCTGGCCAAGGAAGCGAGGTCACGTCGGTGGGGTGTTCATCTAACCATTCGGATACAACTCGGGAGCGATGGCACGGTGCATTGTTTGTTGCAGGATGAGGTCCCCAGTGGGATGTTGAAGACGCACAAACGGGAGACACTGGTCGTCCAGGATATCCAGGTAACGTTGACCTGTGAGGTACGATGTCACACATACCAGGGGTCCCATTTTAGTCCACGTAAACAGTCCCCAGAGGAGAATACCACCCCCACCAGCTTGAAGAGTACCCTGCTGGCAAGAAGTATCCATCGCTTCATGTGGTTTGCGCCATACTCGTATCCTGCCATCCGCATGTACCAACGTGAATCTCGACTCATCAGTCCGGGCAACATTTTCTCACATGTCTAGGGTTCAGTGGAGATGTTCCTGCGCCCATGCTAATCTTTGCACCCTGTGATGTGCGGTCAGCAGCGGTACCCTCGTGGGACGATGGCTTCTGTAACCTATAGCGAGGAGATGGTTCTGGATGTTGTGGCTGCTAACACGTTTTTGTGCATCCGCGTTAAATTGCCGAGTGATTTCTTGCACTGTGGCCCGTCTATCCGCTGTTACAATGCGAGCTAGCCGACGATGACCCCGCTCATCCACACGCTGTTGTCCACGGCAGTTGGCCCTTGCAGCGATGGTTTTATCGGATTCGATGTACTCACGGTGCATCCGTGACACAGTGGCTCGTGAAAACCCCAGTGCCTGCACGACTTCCGAGATGGAGTGACCCATTTGTCGGGCCCCCACAATTTGCCAACGATCAAATGCGCTTAGAGCCTTCGTCTTACCCATACTTCGTCCGACTCTTAACTGATTTCCGTCACATCACTCCTTATATTGTCGGATCGCTGCATACGTCATGTCGTTTCCGTTTACAGGGCCACCCACAGAGCCACATTTGCATAACGCCAGCTGTCTCTAATTCAATTGCTCTTCAGTGGATATATGAATGAAGGGAAGATTCCTGAGGATTGGAATGATGCAACAATGATTCTGCTGCATAAAAAAGGTGAAGTTGAGGATTTCAGGAACTACAGGCCCATCAGCCTCCTTTCAGTGGTTTATAAAATCTTCACTAAAGTTCTTTCACACCGTTTGAAGGTAATACTAGACATGGCTCAACCGAGAGAACAAACTGGATTCAGGAGTGGCTACAGCACAATAGATCATATCCATGTACTAAGAGAACTAATTGAAAGAACAAGAGAATATGAACTCCCGTTATGCATGGCTTTTATTGATTATGGAAAGGCCTTCGATTCTGTTAAAGCATCAGCAGTAACAATGACTTTGAAATCCTGCGTTATTGAAGATGCATACATTAGCATTATTAATAACATTTATTAAAATGCAAGTGCAAAGATTCTCATATTTGAGGATATAGCACATATACGAATTGGAAAGGGAGTGAGACAAGGCGACGCCATATCTCCCAAACTCTTTAATACCACATTTCAAAATGTCTTTCAATCATTGAAATTCTGGGAAAACAAAGGGATAAAGATTAATGGAGATTAGTTAACTGTCCTTCGTTTTGCTGATGACGTAATAATCTGTGCAACTACCCCTTCAGAGCTACAGAGTATGATTCAAAAACTTGTTGACAAGAGTAAAGAAGCGGGGGTAAAAATGAACTGTCAAAAGACAAAAGTGATGTACAATGTTTTTACAAGAAACGAAGATTTATCGATTGTTTCAGAAAAGCTTGAGATAACCGATACCTAAATTTATCTTGGGGAAGTGAGGGTCACATTGATGAAGAAATTAATAGGCGTATAAAACTTGGATAGTGAGATTTTGGAAAAAACAGTACACTTTTTAAGAGCAGTATGCCATGATATCTTAAAAGAAAGGTGTTTAATCAATGTATCCTGCCAGTGCTTACGTATGGAGCAGAGACATGGACCTTAACTAAAAAGATAAACAAAGACTGCAGATAACTCAAAGCAGCATGGAGAGATGCATGCTTGGTTTAACCAGGAAAGATAAGAAGAGGAACTGGTGGATAAGGAAAATGACAGGAGTGGACGACATCATGACCAGAGTGAAATCACTGAAATGGCAGTGGGCTAGACATGTTGCCAGAGGAACGGATCACCGATGGACAACCGAAATTTTTGACTGGATTCCGAGGGACAGGAAAAGACCCAGAAGAAGACCCCATGGGAGATGGATGGATGGATGAAATTCGAAAGTTTGCTGGAGTGACATATAGGAGACAGGCTCAAGACAGACAATTGTGGAAGAAACTTGGGGAGACCTTCATCCAGCATTGAATTTCTAATGATTGATGATGATGATGATGACATATATATATGCGGTGAAAGCATCGGAGCGTGATGAGTAAATGGAAGGATTTGTCAGACTTTGAGAAAGAACACATTGTAGGAGCTCGGAAAGGAGGTGTGCCTTCGATTTCCCAAACAGCTGAACTGGTGGGTTCTTTGCGAGTCGTCGTAGTTAAAGTGTATCAGGGGTGGCGTCAAAATTATCAAACAACTCGCAGGCAAAACTACGCAGTACAGCGAAAGGTTGATGTGAGAGGTAACCGCCGAGTCCGACGACTTGTACACGTCAACAAACGCAGCACTGTTCATTAGTTGACTGCCGAATACAACAGAGTTCAACACGGAACAGTATCTATCATGACCATGCGGCACACGCTCGCACGTATGATCTATAACAGCAGAAAACATCCCTCTCCTAACCACGATTCATCGGCATAAAACACTCGCCTGGTGCAGAGATCATACGTGTTGGACGTCGGATGACTGGAAAGAAGTGTGCTGATCTAACGAGTCGCGTGTTTTACTCAAAATAAAAAATGGTCGTATACGCATTTCGCGCAAACAACTTGAGGCACTCGATCCATCATGCATGATCTCCGTAATGGAGGCGGTTGTATGGTATGGGGCATGTTTGCCTGGCAGAAACTTCGACCACTGGTTCATACGGAATAACGTATGACTGGTGCGCACAACTGTGAATTGCTCGCTGACTCTATACACCCAGCTAAAATATCCGGTCACCGCTGGGATCTCATTATGGCTGGTCAACGCAGTGGTCAGATGAGACCACTACGTCACCGGGGCGGCAAAAATCTTCATTTCTATCTGACGGTTTGGTTAAAATATTTTATACTTTTCCGTATGAAATTTCCAGTCTCTCTCTCTCTCTATTGCCTCGGCATTTTCTGCGTTCCGAACCAGACGGAATTGCAGTTGATTGAGATGTGGCGTCCCAACCGGCTGAACCGACATTCTAACCTACACGGGTGTGCAAACATTAAGGAGGGAGAGGAGAATTTAGCATAACAGCGGAACGAGCAGGCAGAACGGACTGAAAGACCACTCAGAAGATAGACTAGGGTCCGGTACGGTAGGGCATGCGCATATATGCAGCATGACGTAGGGGTGGAGTGTCGGAAGTGTATAAAGCACATGGGCGGTGTACGATCAGCAATTCGGTGAAAGCTATTGCACGGTGTACATTGGTTTGAACGACGGCGAGTTGCTGCCACCGTGTGATCTGGCCAACAAGCAATAGAGTTTAGCAGTGGTCGTCCACGAATAACCACGGCGGCGGACGACCGGTATATTGTCATACAGGCGAGAAGAGACAGACGGCAGACAGCGGGAAAAATCGCAAGGCACATGCAACTGGACGTCCGTTATCGCGTTTTACCGTTGCCAGGAGGCTGTACAAAGATGGTCTATTTGCACAACGACCAGTGCGGTGTGTGCCATTAAGGCCTGCTCATCGGAGACGGCGGTTTCCAGGAACACAAGAACTGGACATATCAGTAATGGGGTCGAGTTCTCTTTACGGATGAGAGCCGATTTAGTCTGACGAGCTATTCTAGAGGTATACACATCTGGATTCAGCAGAGAACACATAATCACACCTCCAACATCATCGAAAGGGACCGGTTTGGAGGTGGCGGTGTTCTCGTTTGGGGCGTTATCATGCTTGGTAGCCGTACTGACCTCCACATCTTCCAAGGAGGTTCAGTCAGTGGTGTCCGCTATTGTACCGAGCTTCACCTATCTCACGTGCGTCTGTTTACAGGTGCTGTGGGTCCTGAGTTCCTCTTCATGGACGACAACGCTACACCTCATCGTACAGGAGCTATCGCAGAGCTGTTGGAGAGTGAAGATATTCAACGCATGGATTGGCCAGCAAGGTCCCCGGACCTAAATCCAATCGAACACGTGTGGGACCTTCTCGGGAGACGCTTGGCAGCACGTCACCAGCCGCCAGCAACGATTCCGCAGCTGCGATTGGCGCTGCAAGAGGAATGGGCCGCGATGCCTCAACAGCTCCTTGACAACCTCGTCCTCAGCATGGACAGACGTTGTAAATCCTGCAACGCTGTCAGGGGTGATCATATCCCCTACTAAAAACTGCATTTTTCTTGGCAGCCGCCTGTCACATGGACGTTTCTGTCTTCTGTCCAGTTGTGCTCGAAGCTACCTTTTCAATAAAGTGCCTTTGTATCTTTTGGATTCCTTGTTTGGAAGGTTTTGCTCACTTGTCCCATATTCTTACATCTTGTTGATCTTATAGTATGATTTGAGTCGATGTGGAGCACTTCTGCACGACGTGACAATTCGAAAAACCGTCTCGTTCTTAATTTTTGCACGCCAGTGTATTGGGTTGAACCTGGAGCTCAATGCCCTTTCTTCAAAAGATTAAAGCAAACATAGCCTCAAAATCTTCCGGAAACACCTACGTGATTAAGAAATGTTACCTAACGTGCTTTAATTTCACCAAGTCACTGGAAAAGAAAGGTGTGACGTACTATAGATGTGTCAAGACGACAAATCTGCAGCGAGACATTCCGTCGGTGTGGTTTAGTCTGTTTGAATAGCTGGCCAGGGAGCGCGGTTCCGACAAATTTGGGAATTTCACAAGAGCCCATTACACCCCAGGAGAAGTTTTATTTACTCTTTTTTGAATTAGTTGCAACTGAAGTCAGGAACAATCGTAGATATAACAGTTCCAAATGCTGCGTGTTTACGTTCATTAAAGCATAACCAATGCCTAAAAGGACGCTGTATTTTCTGTTAAGCCATGTATAAAGTAGAACATGGCAGACTAGAGAAGCGATCGATGGAGTTCCAATTTATTGTTTCCCTCCTGCATTGTTTTAATGATGTCTTTGGACGACCTGAAAGACTGAACAATTGCTACAGAAGACGGAAGAAAGGCACAGTCTTATATTTATCGGAAAAACTCTTTCACTTGGACGCCTTGAAAAGAGCTCCGGAAAGAAATTATAGATGGAAAGTCTGAAAGGGAACTAATGTAAGAATTCATTGCATTCACTTTGGTGTACAGCAGCAAAAGTTCCAAAGAAACACATTCCCCTCGCGAAATCGAAATCATGGTATATTTAACTTGTATTCTATTTCTTCCACAATACATTAGTAAAACAGCCGGCTTTAGCCCTGAAAGTCGATACATTTTTGAAAAGGGTACTTCGGACTGCTGTTTTTTGCAAAGCCTTTGCTTTTTTTATTCCTCGTCCTTTCGTGAAACATTCCCAATGTCGAGCAGGCTCACAGGAAATAACAGTTTAAAAAACACACGCCACGCTACTAAGCTGTTCTGAGATTCAGAGATTAGCTCCAAAAAAAAAAAAAAACTACCAGATCATTTTTTTACTTAATGTTGCGATATCAAATTTCTCCATTTACAGCGAGCAATCTTGACATACAACTCGGACTTCACTGACATCCATCACACGACGCACACAAGATCTTCTATACTTTATACTCAATCTCTTTCTCATGCAGACACTCCTGAATCTGTTCCTCACATGACTTCCTTGCCTTTCCTTCCTGCCACTTGGGCTAAAACGATTTTCTTAGTAAGCATCTCATCACTCATTCTTTCAACGTGGCCAAACCACCAAAGCATATTAGTCTCCACTTTGCTAACAATATTTTGTTTTACATCACACAACTGCAACACATCTTCATTCCTCACACAATCAGAACATGTCTTGCCACAAAGTAACGCAATTCTACAGCACACAAACGACTTCTATGCTTATTCTGTAGTACTCAGGTTTCACTGCCATACATTAGAGTAGGGGCAATTGCACTTTCATACACAGCCATGCGGGACTCTCTTGAGAACCTATCATTCCTCTGAAAACCTTCCAGAGCAGCCATGACTTTCAATGAAGAATTCACTCGCCTACTAATTTCACCATCCAATTTATTATCTCCGTCAAACATGCTTCCTAAATATAAAAACTCACTCACCTGGTCAATCGTTGTGCCGTTTAGACTTACATTACATTCAGTGCTACCAGTTCCTCTCTCAAAAACCATAACTTTGGTTTTTTCCTTATTTATACTCAGTTTGAATTTCATGGAAACTTCGTACATCCGGGATAACATACTCCGCAACTCACTTTTGCTCTCTGTACACACGGATATCACCAAGACATAAACTTTGTGACCTATTAAAAATGTACTCAACTGGAAACATAAAAATGCAGATCTGTCAGAACGTGAAGTTTGATTAACAGGCATAAATGAAGAATGCTGATGTCTTTTTGTTACAGGATGCCATATAATTTCATCGATCAGAATCCTTTAAGAGTTTTTACCTTAAAGTGTCAAGCCAATAGAGTTTCTGGAAAGATTATTAGCAGCAAAAATGTCGGTGATGGGCATAAAACTCATTTTTCGACAGAGGGCTGATCTGTTCTAGTCTTCCTGTCAAAAACGGAAAATACTAGAAACTGGAGAAGTGCTGTATTCTCCGTCCGATTAGTGCAAATCCTGAAAAGAAAGCACTAATGTTTTATCTCAGGATTACCTTCACTAAACCTTTTCTTTGAAGAATACTTTCGTGATAAAGATGTCCTTCAGCAAGTCATTGGGAAATGTGCAAACTAAACTTCTGCACGCCATTAAGAAATATCTCTGGTATAATTATATATTCCGGTAATTGTTTGATTTAAAAAAGATTTCTGGGCAATTCTCCAATTTCGTTCTCGTTATTATATTACAGAAATCACAAATACAACTGAAAGACGAAACGAGTGATTCTCACACACAATGAGAACTTAAGACGCGCGAGCGCGGTCAGCTGTGCATTTTAAACCTGTGGGGGGTGGGGGTGCAAGAAGTTTCTTCAAAGAGACATTAGGGCATGTTTATTCGTGTTCAATGCAGACATACTGTGGTTTATTGTTTACATGACTGAGTTAGACTTAGTGCGCAATTAATGGAAGCGTTTCGTTCTTTTGTGGCAATTAATGAAAGTGTTTCGTTCTTTTAGTTGCAATTAATGAAATCGTTTCATTCTTTTAGTGGAAATTAATTAAAGCGTTTCGTTCTTTTAGTGGCAATTAAAGAAATCGTTTCGTTCTTTTATTGGCATTTAATGAAATCGTTTCGTTCTTTTAGTGGCAATTAATGAAAGCGCTTCGTTCTTTTATTGCGCAATTAATGAAATAGTTTCATTCTTTTAGTGGAAATTAATGAAAGCGTTTCGTTCTTTTACTGGCAACTAATGAAAGCGTTTCGTTCTTTTAGTGGCGTTTAATGAAAGCGCTTCGTTCTTTAGTGGCAATTAATGAACGCGCTTTGTTCTTTAGTGGCAAATAATGAACGCGCTTCGTTCTTTAGTGGCAATTAATGAACGCGCTTCGTTCTTTTTGTTTCAATTAATGAAAGCGCTTCGTTCTTTTTCTGGCAATTAATGAAAGCGCTTCGTTCTTTTTGTGGATTTAAGGAAAGTGCTTCGTTCTTTAGTGGCAATTAATGAAATTGTTTCGTTCTTTAGTTGCAATTAATGAAATCGCTTCGTTCATTAGTGGCAATTAATGAAAGCACTTCGTTCTTTCATTGCGCAATTAATGAAAGCGCTTCGTTTTTTATTGCGCAATTAATGAAAGCGTTTTGTTCTTTTAGTGGCAATTAATGAAAGCGCTTCGTTCTTTTTGTGGCAATTAATGAAAGCGCTTCGTTCTTTTATTGCACAATTGATGAAATCGTTTCATTCTTTTAGTGGATATTAATGAAAGCTTTTCATTCTTTTAGTGGATATTAAAGAAAGCGTTTGATTCTTTTAGTGGAAATTAATGAAAGCGTTTCATTCTTTTAGTGGCAATTAATGAAAACCATAGCTTCAACTACTAGAAGGCCCGGAAAGGCAATTGCCCACCCAGAATGGTCATTCCATGGACATAAATTCATGCTCCGGGGGTAATAAAAATAGAAATTGCAGCTAAAAAAAGGTTACACCCTTCAGTATTTTTCTTTTAAAGATTTTAGTTAGTCTCACACAGTATTCCTTGCAGTTAACCAAGGTACATAATAACATATACATGGTGTTTCAGAAACTTTGATATCATTTGAGATGTAAATATCTGAGTAACTAAATATTCTATACAAATGAAACTAAACAGGCTTAATGTTGAGCAAAACTAGATTTTTTTATCAAAATTTGAATGAGAAATTTAAAGGTATGTGGATTTTATGAACGATTTCATAAGTTTTCAATATGCGCCCGCCTGTGACACGGCACATGTCAAGTCGGCTCCTGCCAAACATGATGCAGCATGTCCCTCATGTACATAAATGTGGCATGGGGATTTTCTTTGCCCCAAATGCGAACATTATGCTTGCTGACTTCGCCATTCGTATGAAATGTGGCCTCATCACTGAAAACAAGACGATTTTCAAACTCGTCTTCTTCAAGTTTCTCTTGCATGTCGACACAGAATTGCTTATGCTTTTGCTTGTAATCTGTCTTTAAGGCCTGAACGAACTGTAGCTTGTAGGGTGTCATTCGCAAGCATTTCCTTGCGACACGCGAAACTGTCGTTGGGGGAATCTGGGTTTCCAGACATGCTGTTCTTATGGACTTCCTGGGGCTTCTCAGAAAAGTTTCCCGAACCCGCTCAACCATCTCTTCCGCTACTCGTTCAGATCCTTTTTCCCTGGACAGACAGCCTTCTTCTTTGAACTTTTTGTGCCATGTCCAAATCTGCATTGCAGTTGGAGCATTTGAGCACTGCATCGTGTTTGGCAGGAGCTGGACTACCGACCTGACGTGTGCCGTGTTACAGGCGGTGCGGTGCGCATATTGAAAACTTGTGAAATCGTTCACGAAATTCACATACCTTTGAATTTCACATTCAAATTTTGATTAATAAATCTTATTTTGCTCAACATTAAGCCTGTTTAGTTTTATTTACCTATTTAGTTACTCAGATATTTATATCTCAAATGATATCAAATTTTCTGAAACACCCTGTACTGTGAGGTGTGAACATTTCATATCCATGAAGGAAATTTTCCAGAACAGTGAATGGAGGCATAGAAAACAATATGCTCATGTGCTTAACCTCCATGGCCTTTCATAACACGTCGTTGGGATGAAGAGCTAACTAACCATTTGTGCTCTATCGCAGAAAATTACCTGAGCGTTTAACCTTGAACGGAATTTTTCCATGCCCTACCCCTAAAGCTACTTATTTTACATTCACTATCTGATGAAGATGTGACTTCCAAAGTGGAATATATAGAGCTATACAAGACAGCACGAAAAAGTATCACTGAAGACGTAAGGAAATTCAACTGTGAGCTAGTGAGGAAAGCAATTGAAAACAACCAAAGCCTAAAGATAGCAAAGGGACATCTCAGTAAGGGAAGAAAACAGATTATGGCTCTGAGAAAAGAAGATGGTTCTATAACAAGAAATAGAGGCGAAATTTTGACAAGAGTGAAAGATTTCTACTCCAAATTATATGAAAGGGATGATACATGTACTCCAGACATCATGAAAGGTACCAGAGTTCTTCCAGTCCTCCCAGCAGAGGTTGCACATGCAATCAAGAACATGAAGCGGGGGAAAGCTCCAGGAGAAGATGGAATTACTATAGACATCATACAAGAAGCAAGTGGAGAAATTGAAACAGTACTCGCCCAAATTTTCACTCGATGCCTTAAAGAAGGGAAGATTCCTGAGGATTGGAACAATGCTACAATGATCCTGCTACATAAAAAAGGTGACATTGAGGATCTCAGGAACTACAGACCTATCAGCCTCCTATCAGTGGTTTATAAAATCTTCACTAAAGTTCTTTCACACCGCTTGAAGGTAACACTGGACATGGCTCAACCGAGAGAACAAGCTGGATTCAGGAGTGGCTACAGCACAATAGATCATATCCACGTACTGAGAGAACTAATTGAAAGAGCGAGGGAATATGAACTTCCATTGTGCATGGCTTTTATCGATTATGAAAAAGCCTTTGATTCGGTGAAACCATCAGCAGTTACCACGGCTCTGAAATCCTGCGGTATTGAAGATGCATACATTAATATTATTAATAACATCTATGAAAATGCAAGTGCAAAGATTCGGCTGTTTGAAAATACAACACACATAAAAATTGGAAAGGAGTGAGACAAGGTGACACCATATCTCCAAAGCCCTTTAATGCCACATTGGAAAATGTCTTTCAATCACTGAACTGGGAAAACAAAGGGATAAAGATTAATGAGATTATCTAACCCACCTTCGTTTTGCTGATGACGTAGTCATTTTTGCAACTACCCCATCAGAGCTGCAGAGTATGATCCAGGAACTTGCTGACAAGAGTAAAGAAGTGGGATTAAAAATGAACTTTCAGAAGACAAAAGTGATGTTCAATGCTTTTACAAGAAATGAAGATTTATCGATTGATGGAGAAAAACTGGAGATAACAGATACGTATGTTTATCTTGGACAGCAGATATCAAGTGAGGGTCACATTGATGAAGAAATTAATCGGCGTACAAAACTTGCTTGGAGAGCTTTTGGAAGAAACAGCATAATTTTCAAGAGCAATATGCCATTATGTCTTAAAAGAAAAGTGTTTGATCAATGCATCCTTCCAGTGCTTACGTATGGTGCAGAGACGTGGACCTTAACTAAAAGAGACATACAAAGGCTGCAGACAACTCAAAGATGCATGGAGAGGTGCATGCTTGGTATAACCAGGAGAGATAAGAAGAGGAACTCGTGGATCCGAAAATGACGAGAGTGGAAGACATCATGATCAGAGTTAAATCCCTGAAATGGCAATGGGCTGGACATACTGCCAGAAGGACAGACCATAGATGGACAGCCGAAATTTTAGATTGGATTCCAAGGGACAGGAAAAGACCCAGAAAAAGACCACATGGGAGATGGGTGGATGAAATTCGTAAATATGCGGGAGTGACATGGAGGAGACTGGCACAAGACAGACCGTTGTGGAGGAAACTTGGGGAGACCTTCGTCCAGCAGTGGATTGATAATGGTTGACAATGATGATGATGATGATGATGATGATGATCTGATATTCATTCGTTCTGCTCTGGTTTGCTTCTCGTTCTACATTCCTGCGGAGTGTTGTGTTGTCGGCGTTCGCATAACGTTTATGCTTTACTTGGAATTTGCAACCTGTAGTTCTTGGGTTTGTACCTAGTTTTTATAATTTTAATAAAATTATGTGAAAAACCTGAAGTGCAATTTTCGAACGATTATAATACTTTCCTATAATGGCAGTGTGTGAGAAAATAATAACCACTTATTATTTGAGTGGAACTCGAAGGGGCATAATTTTGAACTGGAAAGGGGCATAATTTCAAGTCTCGCCTTCCCAGTTAAGAAACGTTTACTACGATTCTGATGAAAGCGCTTACTTTTCCAAAATATATTAGGTTACTCATTTCTAACGGTAATCTTTTTGCTATGTTCCAATGAGTCATCTTCCCGTTATCGAAGGTAAATCGCTGATTTACGGTAAAACTTATCAACAGTGCTCGATACACAAAATGTCACACCACGAAGTATTTGTTTAAGCGTAATGCAAAGTGATTAGTACGTGTCGACAGTTAGGTTAGTAAATGATTAGAATTGCAAACCAATCACGCCATTGGTGAGGGAGTTAAAAGGCGAAAACGATTCGTTATAGCTACGTTTGGTCTTCTTTGCCGCGACGTGTAGACCACCGCATTGGAGTGATCTCAGCAGCGAAAGCACGTGTAAAGAATGAAAATTCTTGGACGACATTTTTCGGAGTCCTGGCATCATGCGGACGCTGTTACCAGAAGGTTCCTCATAAGGATGCTGGTTTGTCCTTGCGACGTATTTCGGCAGTAACGTATCTGGATGCAACAACTGTCTTCCGAATGTGGAAACAGTGGTTGAAAGAAGGAAACGTGCGTCGTAGTAAAGGGACTGGTGCACGTAACAGAACGTCCGTGTTCCTCGATCGCTGTATTCGGCGGCAAACCGTAACAGCCCACAATTCATAGCTGACGATAATCGACGAAATGCACAGGCAGCTATAAACATCCTCGTATCGACACGGACTGTGAATCGTAGATTGGCTGAGGCAGGTTTGAGCTCTTGCCAGCCATTCCGACGACTTGCACTCATCTCAGCACATCGCCGCTCAAAGTTGTACTGGTGCCGTACCAGATATGCTTAAGACCAAACGTAGCTATGACGAATCGTCATAGCTGCGTTTGGAACATGTCATTTTCAGGGAAGTATGTCGTTTTCAGCAACGAGTTTCGCTTCTGTCTCAGCCCCGACGATCACCGATCGAGCGTCTAGAGACGTCGTGGTCACTGGACTGATCCTGCCCTCCGTGAGCGTTATACGGCTCGTCAGCCAGGTGTCATGGTTTGGGGTGCTATCAGTCTTTAACAGCCGTTCACCGCTCGTACGCATAATAGGTATAATGATAGCACGATAATAGGTCGATGACGTGCTTGTTTCGTCATCGTGGTATCCTTGATTTAGAATTTCAGGAAGATAACGCCCGCCCGCACACTGCTACCATCAACACGATCCCCATAATCTTCCGAAATAAAGAACGTGTGGGACGTCATTGTCATAGGATTTTATGCGTCTGCTAGACCTCTTCGCAACGTCGATGAATTATGGGCACTGGTCAACGACTCATGGCCAGCGATACCTCAGGACACTATCCGGGTACTCTTCCCCTCGATGACCATAGCTCAACATGGCGGTCATACAACCATACGACTCAAGCTAAATTATAGTGTCCTTGGCCGTCGAATCATGCAATCCCTGAGAAATTAAATCACTACTTTCCCCATCTACTCATCAACATTTGTGGTAAGATTCATCTTATTTCGTTCTTTCCTTCATGGTGTGGAGTTTTATTTGTCGAGCACTGTGCTTCAGAATAGAAATTCCACAAATTAGATATTCATTTCTTTGGACACCAACAATTAGTTGCCTGGGCTCCAATCTCCTCAAAAATGGATGAATCCTCAAAGTCTTAGATATTAATGGCGTCGTTAAACCACGAAGCACAAAGTAAATCATAACAACTGTATGATAAATAAACAGTGCGGTCAATAAGTCCTGTTACTGTTCAAAATATAAATGTGAATACATTGATAAGACATTATATAGAATCATTATTCCTATTCATTGTTTATTATGATTTCTCTTGGCGACTTTCTTGTCTTTGCCACTGAGCAAAAGGCGGAGGTATTCATCTAAAGACTGGAAATTCACGAATTCTCTAGTGATACGACAAAACTGCATACTGACTGCATTTTGGATTGGATGACGCGTCACTGTACCAATCCTAAATGTTCAAGATTTTTCATAAATTTATTTCCTACCACTGAGGTTGCCGAAATGATAACTCGTACGATCTGCACTGAAGAGCAATTGAAGTAGAGACAGCTGGCGTTACGCATATGTGGCGCTGTGCGCGGCCCTGTAAACGGAAACGACATGACGTATGCAGCGATCCGACAATATAAGGAGCGTTGCGACAAGAATCAGTAAGAGTCGAACGCGGTATAGGTAACACGAAGGATCTAAGCGCATTTGATCGTGGGGAAATTGTCGGAGACCGACGAATGGGTGACTTCATCTCGTAAGTCGTGCAGACATTGGGATTTTCACGAGCCACTGTTCACGGGTGAACCGTGAGTACATTGAATCCGGTAAAACGATGTCTGCGAGTGCCAACTTCCGTAGACAACAGCGTGTGGATGAACGGGGCATTCGTTGCCTAGCTCGCATTATAACAACGGATTGGCAATTTAACGCTGGTTCACAAGAACGTGTAAGCTGCCACAACATCCAGAACCATCTCCTCGCTATGTGGTACAGAAGCCATCGTCCCACGAGGGTGCCGCTGCTGACCGCACATCACAGGATGCAAAGATTAGCATGGGCGCAGGAACATCGCCACTGGACCCTAGACATATGGACAAATGTTGCCTGGACTGATGAGTCGAGATTCACGTTGGTACATGCGGATGGCAGGATACGAGTACGGCGCAAACTGAAACGATGGATCCTTCTTTCCAGCAGGGTACTCTTCAAGCTGGTGGGGGTGGCATTCTTGTCTGGGGACTGTTTACGGGGACTGAAATGGGACCCCTAGTACGTGTGACATCGTCCCTCACAGGTCAACGTTACCTGGATATCCTGGACGACCATTTGCTCCCGTTTGTGCGTCTTCAACATCCCACTGGGGATCTCATCCTGCAGCAGACAATCAACCGTGCCATCGCTCCCGAATTGTATTCGAATGGTTGGATGAACACTCCACCGACGTGACCTCGCCTCCTTGGCCAGCTAGGTCACCTGACCTCAATCCCATCGAGCACATCTGGGATGCCATCGAGAGAGATGTTCGAGGCTCTGACCCCCCTCCTCCATCAAATCTTCGTGAAGTGTGGGAGCTTGTTCAGGGTTCGTGGATCCGTATGGCTTCCCAACGTTTCCGGTGTCTTGTCGAGTCCATGCCGAGAAGAATCGCCGCCTTCATCAGGGCGAAAGGTGCTGCTACACGTTACTAGACAGGTATCTCTAATTCAATTGCTCTTCAGTGTATGTTATGCTTTGCTTCCAGATTCTTTGGATTTCCAGGTCCTCATATTTCAATATTTTACTGTTCTTTCGATGTCTTCTGTAAATGGAACCACTATATCTATCAGTTGTCTTCAAATTTGTGTCTGCAATTACGATGTCAGGTCTATTGTGGGCAGTGGTCTTGTATGTATTGATATGTTTGTCACAGTACATGATGTAATTCTGATTTTCGAGAATAGGTTGTGGCTTATAGTTGTAATAAGGATGAGTATAGGTTTGGATAAGGCCATATTTAACGCCAAGTTATTGATGTAGGATCTTGGTCACATGATCGTGTCTGTTAATGTATTGTTTTGAAAGAGAATAGCTGGCTAAAATGTGTCCTACGGTTTCATTAGCTTTTCCACACATTTTACAGGTACTATCATCATCTGCAACTTTCATTATGAGCTTCTTGCAGTTCTGGGGTTACATTATTATTATTATTTTGATTCATTATTCTCACAATTCATTGATTTCAAACGGCTGACACGTAGTTTATATTGTTGAAGAACAGCTTTTTGTAAATGTGTGGGATCATGAACATCTACAGACGAAAAAAGACTATGAAAGTTGTTCAGAGGGATTTCAATGCCAGATTTCCTCTGAGATAAAAGTTGGGGGGGGGGGGTGAAGAAGTTATCTATTCGTGATTGGTTCGATTTCGGGCAGGAAATGAACAAGACGACCGTCAACCCGGCTCTAACAATATGCAGCAGATGTAGCATTAGTACTCCTATCATCCACGAAGTCACTATGGAATTTTACTTGGAATACCGAAAACCACAATGCCAAAGTATATGAACACCAATTTGCATTCAATTGGCAGAAATCGAATTTAATTTCACCGCCATGGCACGATTCATACACTGTTTAAAAAATCTACTTAAAAATGAGAGCCTGAACCTACTCGGGTTTTTTTAAGTACAATCTCATCGTAAACGAGAACATGACATGCTCAAATATAAGTAACCATACGTACTTACAAATAACTGCGTCAATAAATATAATCTCGTATTACTTCATTTTAGGTATAGCTTTCAAAAGAAATTGTTTAATAAATGTGTAAAGTGACACGCATAAACAATTAGTACAACAAAGTCACTGATCACAAGTAATTTAATTATGTATAAAGTATCTTTGTGTACATCTTTACATTAAATACATGTATATGTGTTTCGATCTCGTAAATAATATATTGCTGCTTCGTCACTATATTTGCCATAAAATTGTACGGTCCATTTGCCCAGCATGTGGCAACGAGTATATCTATTATCCCAGATGTGCCATCGAATAATATACTTCCAGTTGATTCTATGAATAAATGAGTATGTATGGAGTACACGTATCCCAAATTTGAAATCGGACAGCGGATGGCTTAGTGGTTAGAGATTCAGACTACTTATAGACGGACCCCAGGTTCAAACCTAGCCTGGCATCGTGAAATTTTAACAATCGCTGAGTATCGGACGAGCACGGTGAGTGACGGCCCCGGTGAAGGAATTCCCCGGTTAAATTTCCTAACCCCCCCCCCCGCTTAATTTCTCTCTGCCTTCTACGTGCAAAATCGTAAGCTTGTACGGTGGCGCCATCTAGTGTCTCACTTAAACTATCCTGTCAGAATCGCTAGATTCACTCTAATTTCCTTCAGTTTCTGTGCCCTGCCCTAAAGGGCACAGAAACTGAATGAAGTTAGAGCACATATATTTGAAATATATGGATTTTTTTAGTACACATAATTTAAATATATGTACTCAAAAATGAGTACATATATTTCAAATTAGGAATATCAGATATACTCACATTTGATTCCCTGTATGTACTTTAAAATGAGTACGTGTCTTTTCCAAAAATGAGACAAGTACTCGGAGCTATTATAAGTCCAAAATGTACTCAAAAACCGAATGCATTTTGCTTATTTCTAAATGCCAATTTTTAACAGAGTAAAGTCAAGGGAAAATACCCGAAAAAGAAAGGAAAGACAAAGGACTGCATCTGTCGAAACACGCTCGTGCTCGAACAACTGTCTGTGACGTTTGTTCTGTTACGTAGGTGTTCTGTCGTGTTTCATTTCATTTTCTTCACATTGCAGGGTAATTTCATAAAAAGGAATCAGCGTTATGCTACGTCTGTCCCTAACGCTCTGACATCATTCAGTACTTGCAGCGCCATCAGCTTGAATGGAAATATTACGAAAATTCTGCTGTTGCGGACCTATCTTACAGACTACCCATTCAACCGTTTATTATACTGTAGTTTTGTATATATATTTTACGATTCGTGTTATAAAAATTTCAGTCACAGCTTTTTCACCCGTGCATGCATGGGCACGGGTGAAAAAGCCTAGTATATAAATAAATACAAAAGCCTATAAATAAATAGAAAAAGCCTAGTATATAAATATATGACCTAGTATATAAATAAATACACTCCTTTTTACAAATCATACCGTTGTTGATACACCTTTATCAGACTACATCGTTGTCCACTCTATCTACACCGGGAGTACCACCATTCATTTTTCTTTTAATTAATTGTCAGTCGTTGCCAAAACAACGGACAAACTCTGTGTTTCCGCTGAGGCGGTGCATAATGAAAATATACGTAAGAGTAACCAAATGCATAAAAGAAAAGAAACTCGAAAAAGAAGGTTGGTATAGAGAAACATTTCTGGAGTAACGAAAATCCATGTTATACCGAAGAGTCAGCGCACAATCCTTTACGTGTAATAATCTGGGCGGTATTGTTCAGTTAGCACTTGATAGGTCCATATTTCTGCGAAGCTGCTGGGAATCAAGTCATACCTAGCAAAGTTCAGAGATTGGTATGTTTCAAAGCTTTAAAGACTGAATCTTTAACCGAGTAGTTCGTTACACCTGGATGCAACGCTAGTCCACTACGTAATTACTGTCAGGAAATACACTGAAGTGCCAGAAACACTGTTACAGACGAGCTTATGCCAAATACATAGCAACTTCACCTATGCGCGTACTCGGTTGCGTCCTCCAGTGCGTATATAAAACGATAGATGTCCTTGCCAGCTGTCAGAGCTGTTTTCGGCTTGAGAATGACAAATAATAACGATTTAAGCGATTTTCAACGCGGTGTCATAGTTGGCGCTCGTAAGATGGGCCATAGTATTTCGGAGGTAGAAACGAAGTTCGGATTTTCATGGACGACCACTGCAAGGGTGTACCGTGACTACAAGAATTCCGGCAAAATCTCCAACCGATGACATTGGGTGAACGTGACCATCATCGGCTGTCAAGAATCATTTCACGCGATAGGCGTGCAACATTCTCGCAGGTATCATCGGAATTCAATGCTGGAACCTCAACAAGCATCAGCGTCCGGACTGTGCAACGTACACTACAAGATATGGGCTTTGGGAACCGACGCCCAACTCGAGTCCCCTTGATGGGTGCAACGTACACTGTACGATATGGGCTTTGGGAGCCGACGCCCAACTCGAGTCCCCTTGATGGGTACACGACACAGAGCTATGCGCCTCGCTTGGGCACGGCAACACCGCCACTGGACACTTGATGACTGGAAACAAGTAGCCTGGTCTGAAGAGTCGCGTTTCCAACTGTATCGGGCAGATAGAAGGATTCGTGTGTGGCGCTAACCCCATGAAGCCATGGATCCCGCCTGTCAACAGGGAACTGTACCGCCTGGTGGGGAGTCCGTAATGGTATTGTGTATGTTTAGCTGGACTTCACTGGGACCCCTGGTACGTCTACAAACGTCTGTGACCGGCCAACCCTATGTGCGCTTCCTTTCTGACGAGGTACACCCGTTCATGTCCTGCATTCATGCTGATGTGTTGGGCCTGTTCCAACAGACAATGCACCTCCACATAAGTGTCGGGACGCCACATTATGGTTAAAGAAGCATTCATCTGAGTTTGGGGTGTTGCCATTCCCACCCAAGTCCCCAGATCTGAACGCGATATGACACATTTGGGATGCCACACAGCGCGCGAACGGACACAGGAATCGGGGACCTCGGAATACATCTGAATTGTGGTACGCCTTGCTGGAAGTATGGCGTGCATTGCCTACAACATATTTCCGGAAGCTAGTGGAGTGTATGCCCCGTCGTATTTCTGCAGTTCTGCGCTCCCGTGGGAGACCTACCAAGTATTAGACTGGGGTGCCAGTTTTTCTGGCACTTCAGTGTACATGTCTGGTGTACACCGATGAGTTATTCCATTATGAACACCCCTAGCCTAGAGAAGTCGGCGCGTCTGGAGACCTAACGGTGGCGCAGGGGAAGTTCACGGAGCAATATATATATATACATCCCGAGAACTGGCTTTCCTTTAGAAGAGTGTTCGGAGTCAGAATGGGAAATGCTGACGATTTATCGGAGTTTGATTAAGGACAAATCGTGATGGCATGGCGCCTCGGAACTACGATCTCGGAAACGGTGCGGATTGTGAGTTGTTCAAGTGCCGCTGTAGTGAGTACGTATCAAAAGTGGTGCACAGATGGCCAAACGACAAACCGTCGTCCGCAGCTCACTGATGCCACAGGTGAACGGAGACTGTCGCGCAATGTTCACAGCGACCGCAGGGCCACAGTTAGACAAATCACCCGCAGCTACAACTGTGGTGATCAGGGCAATGCGTCACAGGATACAGTTCATCAAAGCCTTCCGCGCACGGGCCTGCGTAGCCGAAGACCCAGATTCCCATGTTCACTGCACGTCATCCCCAACAACGCATGAAATGGGCTTAAGATCATCTAGATTGGACTGTGGATGATTGCAAGAAATTGGCCTGGTCTGACGAATTAAGATTCCCGGTGCATCACGTTGACGACAGAGCGCGGATATGCCGATTACCAACGGAGGCTATGGCTATGGATGCACTATTCAGAGGAAACAGGCCGGCGGTGGCTTATTGTGGACGATGTTATCTTGGGACACCTTATGCCCCACTATCCCAATAGCACAATCCCTGAAAGCTATCAGAGCATTGTTGTGGACCAAGTTCACCCATTCGTGGCAACTGCTGGTGATGGCCATTACCAACAGGATAATGCGCTATGCATGCCACACTTCCAGAATCGTCAAGAAATTGTTTGAGGAACATGTTGGTGACTTTCTCTTAATGTCCTGGCCTCCACATTCACCTGACATGTATCCAATCGAACATTTGTGGTTCGACTTGGAAAAGGTGGCTCGCGCGCTAAATCACCACCACCCCGTAATGTACGGGAACTGCAGGACCTGCTTTTGACATTACGCTACCAGATACCACATGATACCTATCGCCACCTCATCGAATCAATGCCTCACCTAATGGCCGCTGTTACGAGGGGGGAGGGCTAAAGGGGTTCTACAGCTTATTAGGATGGAGGGCATAATGTAATGGATCATTTGTGTATTTGTGATGGACTGTTGGATAGGGAAAGGATCAGGAAACTTGAAAGCGCTATTGGATTAGTCTTTCAGAAGTCCTAACCTCTCTGTTGGTGATGACGAACTAAGGGGCATTATTAAAGACAAAATATCAAAGCAAAGGTCTCCATAGAACAGCTGAAGACAATTGTGGGAGTCAGTCCGTTTTGGGGCGAACGGTAGATTGTTTCTCTGCATAGCTTCGCAGCACTCAAATCGATTAATCACTCCAGACCATACATTTTTTAGAACTTTCATCGCGAATATCTCCGCGAGTTCTTCAAGCAGAACGACGCTGTTTGTTTTTGAGACAAATTACGACATTACGCAGCATTTTTTAACTGAACCGTTTTTTTCTGCGAAGGCTGTATAATTTATTTTTATTTCTATGCAAATGCCGCCCACAAGGGTACAACTGCCATGTCGTAAGTCTTTACGTCATTTTGAGTATTTTCCTAATTGAGAACACACTGGTTTCCATACATTAAGCGGCAGATGAAAAATCCTGATAACTAAAAAAGTATGCAACCCATTCGGATGAAATTTGATGGTAAGCTTTATCAGACCAAATGCAGCAAAAAAACGTACGAACATGTGATGCCAAGCATTTACATTTTGTATGAGTGATGCAAATATGGAAATACAGAAATATAGGTAATAGGATGAAATAAGAAAACGTGCTTCAATGCGGAGTGTGGTTACCCCGAACAACAATACAGGACCGACAGCTATGCTCCATGCTGTTGATTATGGTATCGAGTAGTTCCGTGGGTAGCTGCGTTCATTGCCCGAGTAAAGCAGTGCGGAGCCCCTGAAGGGTTCGGGGAGGGGCTGGAGACCAGCAACCCCCTCTCGAAAGCATCTCAGACATTTTCAATGGGCTTCAGATCGGAAGAGCTTGCTGGCCACTCCATATAGACTATAGTCTCATGTTTCAGGTACTGGTGCACATGGCGAGATATGTGAGGGCGGGCGTTATCCGCCTGCTGTACAAATGTATTGACAATTTCGGCCGCATAAGAACGAACAATAGGGTCCAGGATGTCTCTATACTTCTGAGCATTTAGGTTTCCATGTAGCAACACAGAGATCGGTACGGCTGCCTAACAATATGCTTGCACACACCAGAGCATTACCACCACCATATGTGTCCTTTTCCTGAATAAAACAAAAAATCGACCTCTCTCCAGATGTAAACTGGGCGACAATTACTATGTAAACAGTATCGCGACTCATCAGTGAACAGAACGGACCTCCACTGATTTTGAGTCCAGTTCACATGCATTCGTGCCCAATTTAAAGTTCCCTCGGGCGGGAGGTGAGGAGCACGCATAATACCGATCACCGAGCATACAGTCCTCCTACATGTAACTTTCTGCGTACCTTCGAAGCTGATACTGTCCGTCCGGTGGCTGCCTCAAGCACAGATCTGAGATGAGTCGGTGCAGCCGTCCTGTTCCGCCTTGCCCAAAGCCGCAAATCCCTGTCATCCGCGGAGGTCGTCCCCCTTGGCCTACCTTAGCTGTACCTTCCGGAAGCTGCGCCCGTGGTTTGGAACTGCTGCCACATCCAGCTGACCACAGAACGATTGACGGTGAGCCAACTTGCGACGTTCGCCTGTCGTTGCCCTGCTTTGAGTCGGCCTATCGCTTTGGGAAGTAACTCCGCAGGTAAATGACATCTCGAAGCCATGCTAACAAAATCGCTATATAGAAATCTTATCATTTCATCGCCGCACATGAATTGGCTACTCACAATGAAACAGCTGGTTGTAAGCTCTTGCGCATTTCCATAAAGCGCTGCCAGCACCACTCATTTGCCTGCACATCGATTATGTATGTCTTCGCCCGTAGCATATGCTAATTTTGGGCAATTTGAACTATATTTGGCCGAATTATCGCGATTTTTTGGTGTGTTGCTTAATTTATGGAAACCAGTGCATGTACCTATGAACACCCCTTGATGAGAAAAAAAAACCTTGTTTCAAACTTTTTTTTAAGACTCCCTGTATACGTTATGTATGAATGCTTCATAGGATGGAGAGAACCTGCGCACAAATGAAAATATTCACTTTCCGTGTTTTCTTTGGGAATAGCATCATTAAGTATAACATTTTTGCTACCAGTAAAATTAAATTTCCTTTATTGGTTTTGGGGCCACACAGAACGTATTTTTCCCTTGAAGGTATTTAAGATAAAATGGATTTTAGTTTTCTTTTACCCCTTGAGTTTATAATAAAAATTCGTGTCACTTCTGCCCTAGTAAAACAAAGGGTAAGTTTATATTTTGTTACTTAAAACTTCACCATGGAGCTAGAAACTTTGATAACCAAGGACAAAGCTGCTGAATTAATGCTGCAGTTGCAGCAAAGTGTCACGAGTTGTGAACGGAATCTTTCTTTAGTTTCGTCCAAAGATTTATCAGTTGCGTCTGCGGGAATGGTCCTCTTGAGCTTCTTGGCGTCAGAATCTGGCTTCTTCGATTAAACCCTCTCGGGATCAATATCCTCTTGCGCCAAAATGCCGGAGGAGAAGCGCCAGCAACGCTCCTATCACAACAATTGCACGCCTCAACAAGAAAATCTTTTTCAAATCCGCTGTTCTTATCTTTGCACTCTTCCTAAACGTTAAATTTCCCTTTCTGAAATTTATGTTGAAACGATTTCTTTTTTACTATGCACAGCATACATTACGAATTCAGTTGTTAAAGACAAATAAATAGCGTTTGCTGCTTTGACAGCAAGAGCATTCAGATCAAAACAATACACTAAAAAAATTTCTGAAATTCACCAGCCAATTTCCGTCATTTCTTTCATGAATTAACGAAGCATATTTCTGATACAACCTTCTCCGTGAAATGAAGAGAAAAAAAGCTGAATTTCATGGATTTTTCGTACCACGGAAAAAATTCTGAATTTTCAGAAACCTTTCCGCAGTTTCTTTCTTATATTAACGGTAAACAATCGGCTTAGATATACACTATATTGACAAAAGTCACCGGACACCCCTTCAAAAGCAAATGAACGGACCCCCTGCGTTGTCACGATGCGCGGTACAGTTGCAAACGGTATAAAAACAAGCCTGCAGCTGACCGCGATCATATCGAACTGTGAGGTTAAGTGAAAATGTCGCGGCGAGAGAGAACTGACTTTGAGAAATGAAAGATTGTTGGGTGTTATATTAGTGGGCTGTCCATAAGAGAAACCGAGAGGCGTTTACACATACCCTAGCCAACTATTTGGGATGTACTTAATAAGTGGAAGACACATGAAGCAGCAAAACGTACCGGCAGACCAAAGAAAATTAGTAAGAGGAAGTCGAAGCCTCACGAGAGTCGTTACAGCTACTCTACAGAGTACTGCGCAAGACCTCAGTGTACAGGTGAGTACAAATGCTGGAACCTTGGTATGTACATGCACCATTCGCAGAGAACTTCATTCCATGGGATACCGTGGTCGTGCGGCTGCTCATAAGCCTTTCATCTCCATTCGGAATGCTACTCGTCATTTACCATAGCGTAAAGAACATTTATCGTGGACCGTAGATCAATGGAAAATGGTCTTATGGACTGATGAATCCAGATAAACTATCCATCAGTCTGATGGCAGTGTGTGGGTATGGCGGCAGCCGGGGGAACGCTATTTACCACAGTGTACTACTATTCCTACGGTCACGTTTGGAACTGGCAGAGTAATCGTGTGAGGGTGTTTTTCGTGGTATGGTCCGGGCCCATTGGTTATCGTGGACAAACCTGTTAACCAGCACGTCTACCTCGATACTCTGGACAATTATGCCCTACCAACTCTGTGGCAATACTATGGAACATAGCCTTGTTGGTACTAGCAGGATAATGCACGGAGCCATAAAAGCTAGGACTGTTACGGCGTGGTTTGACGATAATTCCATATCGTGTGTGGACTGGACAGCACAGAGCCCTGATCTTACTCCCATAGAGCACATATGGAATGAATTAGAGCGCTGCGTAAGAAGTTTGGAACCAAGGCCTACTACTAGGCTACAGTTAGCGGCAGCATTATGTATTGAATAGAAGCGCATACCTATCGCTGTGTTTCAATACCTTGTCGAAAACCTGTCTCGAAGGGTCAGTGTATGCATTAAGGCCAAAGGTGAACCGACACCGTACTGATGTATGTCAGTAAATGCTATGCTGAGTTTCTCTTCTAGGTATCTGGGGACTTTTGTTAATAAAGTGTATGTTAACTAAACATTCTGAATTCTTAGAAACGTTTCCGCAATTCATTTCGTATCTTAACGGAAAAACTCCGTTCTCACTTTTTCCGTATCCGTATGACGAGAAATTACCAGTAATAGGAGTAACTGATGAGAATACTTAATTGAGGTTTGATTAAACTTTTAAATTTCAATCGTCTGTCAAATTTTGTGGATAACATATCGCATGAATTTTGTTAATTGTGGCGCTCGATATTTCTTCTTTTCTCCCCTATTTTGTGCACCAATCAATTATCATATATTGTGTCACTGTAAGAAACCGGGTACCCAACTGTTTATTTTACAGATGATAATACGATTACTTTGTATCAGTCTTTGGACAACTTAAGACAAAAGCTATTGAAGCTACCATGAGCAAATTTTATATTTAGGAGGTTTTTTCTTTGTAAAATATGAAAAGTACATTTCACCTTTTTTAAAGATAACTGAAAGTCATTGTCAGTTTAAAAAATCAAGTTGTAAAGCATTTTGCTGCTTCGAAAAATCATGATGAAAAATTCTTAATTTGTGAAAAGTCCTCCTACAGACAAAAAAAATTACAAACCTATTCAGAAAAATAACAAGTTCCAACAGAAAATGACTAAAATCACTTGCATGAATGACAAAAAAAAAACATCGTCGTGCAATTTGTTTTACGATGTACGTGTTTCGGATTTCCGAGCATTTGTAGTTCAGTGGTTAAAGGTATGCGTTACCTGTTGAATAAAACAAAACAATCGGCATTGAATCGTAAGTGCAGGGGAAGGATTATCTGAGGTAAGGGCTGAAATATGCAGGGTCGTCGATTTTGCGGAATTTCAGTTTAAATACGGGAAAACTTGAAATGGACTTTTCAGAAATAAACGGAATTTCTGTTTGCCGAAAATATGGAAGTTGAAATTAAACGGGAACTTTTAAAAACGGAAATTTCTGAAAAAGACGGACACCCTACCGTCAACTTTGCTGCACGTTATTTTTAGGAACTTTCCGTAAATTTACACCACTTATTTTTTGCAGTGTAGTGTGCATACAGTCAGATTGTACGACTTGAATACACATACTCTGCGTTAAACAACAATTTTTGTACTCTGAAGTGCAACACACTGGCATACACAGAACTCAAGAGAACAGATAAGTTACGTCGAATTAATTGTGCCAACTGAATGCGTAATGAGCATTAACACAAGATGCGATATTTTTTGATCATATGTTGTATTATATACTGTGAAGTACAAGATGTGATAAAAAAGTATCCATGCTGGATTTATGAAAAAAATAAAGTACAAGACTTACATATTTGAAAATTAATCGCCCTCGAAGTAATCTCCTTCGAAAGCCACACACTTAGACCAGCGCTGTTTCCACTGTTCGAAGCATTTTTTGAAGTTATCTTCTGAACTAGCGAACAGCTACTTCGTCACATTCTGTTGTATCTCGTCAATATTTTGAAATCTTCTTCAGCTGAAACAGCATTTGCTTTCTGGGAAGAGAAAAAAGCCGCAGGGAGCGAGATCTGGTGAATAGACTGGTTGTCGGCTATGTGCAAGCGTAGCATCAGCAAGAAACTGCTGCACAAGTTCCGATGCATGGGAAGCCGGGTTGTCATGGTGAAGTTGCCTCTCGCTACCTTCATACAGTGTCGACCTTTGCGAGACATTGCGTCCTCCAAGCGCCGCAAAACCTAACAGTAGTGCTTCTTGTTAATTTACTGCTTTGATGGAGTGTATTCATAATACAAAATTCTATCATGACTGTAAAAAAAAAAAAGAAACAGTCAGCATTGTCTTAACATTGCCGCAGCTGTGCTGTACCTTTTTTGGGGGGGGGGGGGTTGTCTGGGAGAGTTTGGGGACAGGCCACTGTGAAAAAAGCCTGGGATTCCTTAGTTTCGGGCTCATACCAAAAACGCACGGATCATCACCAGTTATGATAGCTTGTCGTGCTTTTCTCTGGGTCTGGGAGAGTTTGGGGCCTTCCAATGTGACGACTGGGGTTTAGTTTCGAGCTCATACCCATAAACTCACGGATCATCACCAGTTATGATAGTTTGTCGTGCTTTTCTGGTTCTGGGAGAGCTTGAGGCCTTTGACTGTGAAGACTCGGCCTTAAATTCGGGCTCATATCCATAAACTCACGGATCATCACCAGTTATGATAGTTTATCGTGCTTTTCTGGGTCTGGGAGAGCTTGGGGCCTTCCACTGTGAAGACTGGGCCTTAGGTTCGGGCTCATACCCATAAACTCTCGGATCGTAACCAGTTATGATCGTTTGTCGTGCTTTTCTGGGTCTGGGAGAGTTTGGGGCCTTTCATTGTGAAGACTGGGCCTTAGGTTCGGGCTCATACCCATAAACTCTCGGATCGTCACCAGTTATTATCGTTTGTCGTGCTTTTCTGGATCTGGAAGAGTTTAGGGCTTCCATTTTGAAGACTGTGCCTTAGGTTCGGGCTCATACCCATAAACTCTCGGATCGTCACCAGTTATAATCGTTTGTCGTGCTTTTCTGGGTCTGGGAGAGTTTGAGGCCTTCCACTGTGAAGACTGGGCCTTAAATTCAGGATCATACCCATAAACTCATGATAGTTTGTCGTGCTTTTCTGGGTCTGGAAGAGTTTGGGGCCTTCCATAGTGAAGACTGTGGTTTAGTTTCGGGCTCATACCCATAAACGCACGGATCGTCCCCGGTAATGATACATTGTCGTGCTCTTCTGGTTCTGGGACAGCTTGAGGCCTTTGACTGTGAAGACTCGGCCTTAAATTCGGCCTCATACCCATAAACTCATGGATCATCACCAGTTAGTCGTGTGGCCCCCATGGCTGGCAATAACGGCCGTTACACGCCGCGGCATAGAACGAAAGAGGCTTTGGATGTGGGCTTGGGGTATGTCGTTCCAGGCTGCTTCCACACGTTGCCCCAGTTCATCAGGCGTAGACGCGAGCGGTGCTTGCCGGGCCACTCGGTTGCCGATCTGCGACCAGACGTGTTCGATGGGCGACATATCGGGAGAACAAGCGGGCCACGGCAGCAGTGACACCTGTTGGGCCGTGTAGAATTGTTGCACGATGCGTTCCACGTGCGGGCGCGCATTGTCCTGTTGAAACGTGGCCGCTGGCAGGTCCTGCAGGTAAGGGAGGACTACAGGCTCCAGAACGTCGGAGATGTAGTAGTGGCTGTTGAGTGTACCGGCGATGCGTACCAGAGGGGTACGGGTGGCATATTCAATTGCGCCCCAAACCATAACGCCAAGCGACGGACCGGAATGACGATGAATAATGCAGGCGTCATACAGTCTCTCGCCGCGGTGCCGCCACACGCGGATCCGACCATCGAGGTGTTGCAGGCAGAAGCGGGATTCGTCGGAGAGGACAATGTCGTGCCATTCCGTAGTCCAGGTGCTGCGTTCAACGTCCATTGCAGCCGCACTCGCCGGCCGTGTGACGTCAATGGTAATCGGATCTCATTTGGGGCGGTATCATTCTTGGTAGCCGTACTGACCTCCACATCTTCCAAGCAGGTTCAGTCACTGGTGTCCGCTATGGTACCGAGGTTCTGCTGCTTCACGTGCGTCTGTTTAGACGTGCTGTGAGTCCTGAGTTCCTCTTCATAAACAACAACGCTACATCTCATCGTACAGTGGCTGCGGCAGAGCTGTTGAAGAGTGAAGATATTCAACGCATTGATTGGTCCGCAAGATCATAAGACCTAAATCCAATCGAACACGTGTAGGACCTTCGGGGGAGACGCTTGGCAGCACGTCACCAGCCGCCAGCAACGATTCTTTAGCTGCGTTTGGCGCTACAAGAGGAATGGGCCGCGATGCCTCAACAGCTCCTTGACAACCTCGTCCTCAGCATGAACAGACGTTGTAAATCCTGCAAAGCAGTCAGGAGAGATCATATCCCTTACTAAAGGCTGGATTTTTTTGGCAGCCGCCTGTCACATGGACGTTTCTGTCTTCTGTCCAGTTGTGCTCAAAGCTACCTTTTCAATAAAGTGCCTTTGTATCCTTTGGATTCCTTGTTTGGATGGTTTGCTAACTTGTCCCATATTCTTACATCTTGGGGATCTTATGGTATGATCTGATTCGATGTGGAGCACTTCTGCAAGTTATATTCGAAAAACCGTCTTGTCCTTAATTTTTGCACGCCAGTGTATGAACGCCAGTCCCGTTAGTCAGATCTTCATTGCATACAAAAGTTTAAACTGCAATTCGAATGTTTTTAGAAGTAGAAATATTTCTGCCGCTTACACAGGTTTCAGAGTATAGTGGAATTTGGAGCTCGAAATTATAATGTTTTTCTTCTAGTGTTGGATCTATTATGAGATTTATTGGCCATGTTTCTGAAAGCAAAGCCGGAAGAGAGGGAACAGAGTTCATCTAAAAAAAAAAAAAAACCAGAAATGGAATTTTTGTTACAGAAGAATGAAAATAGGTGCAAAGGGGAGGGGTGGGGGTAGGCTTTTATACGGCATACTACAGTGCATTATTTCTGGATGTTCAAAGGACAGATAAATCTTGAATGTGTGCTTTTTTTGTGTTTAATAAGTTTCAACAGGAAATTTATGTTCAAGCATTCTAAGCATGGTGTTCTTATACTCCGAAGAGTATAAAACATGATGGCCACCTGCTTAATATGTTTTTGGTCCTCCAAGTGCCACGAAAACAGCTCTTACCTGGCGAGAGCGGACCCTACAAGATTTCTAAAGGTGTCTTGTGGTATCTGGTACCAACACATAACCAGCAGATCATTTAACTCTTGTAAGTTACGTAGTTGAGCCCCCCGCAGATGGAATCTACTGTCTCAACGCAAAGCACAGATGGTCGATTGGATTGATGTCTGGGAAATCTGGAGGACAATATCTGGAAGTCTTCCTTATGTTCTGCGAACCATTCTGGAACAGTCCGGGGGTAGTGAGGAATGGCGGATTATCCTTCAGGAAGAAGACACTACAAGAGGAAATACCATTGCCTGGAAAGTGTGTACTTGGTCTGCAATGATGTTCAGGTAGAACATCATTGAGGCCATTGCCTTGAAAGGGTGTACTTGGTCTACAATGATGTTCAGGTAGAAGTACATTGAGGCCACTACCTTGAAACGGTGTACTTGGTCTACAATGATGTTCAGGTAGAACATCATTGAGACCACTGCCTTGAAAGGCTGTACTTGGTCTACAATAATGTTCAGGTAGAACATCATTGAGACAATTGCCTTGAAAGGCTGTACTTGGTCTACAATGATGTCTGCAATGATGTTCAGGTACAACATAATTGAGACCATTGCCTTGAAAGGCTATACTTGGTCTACAATGTTGTTCAGGTAGAACATCATTGAGACCACTGCCTTGAAAGGCTGTACTTGGTCTACAATGATGTTAATTTACAACATGATTGAGACCATTGACTTGAAAGGCTATACTTGGTCTACAATGTTCAGGTAGAACATAATTGAGACCATTGCCTGTAAAGTGTGTACTTGGTCTACAATGATGTTCAGGTACAACATCATTGAGACCATTGCCTTGAAAGGCTGTACTTGGTCTACAATGATGTTCAGGTAGAACATCATGGAGACCACTACCTTGAAAGGCTGTACTTGTTCTACAATGATGTCTACAATGATATTCAGGTACAACATAATTGAGACCATTGCCTTGAAAGGCTATACTTGGTCTACAATGATGTTCAGGTAGAACATAATTGAGACCATTGCCTTGAAAGGCTGTACTTGGTCTGCAATGATGCTCAGGTAGAACATCATTGAGACCACTTCCTTGAAAGGCTGTACTTGGTCTACAATGATGTTCAGGTAGAACATAATTGAGACCATTGCCTTGAAAGGCTGTACTTGGTCTACAATGATGTTCGGGTAGAACATAATTGAGACCATTGCCTTGAAAGGCTGTACTTGGTCTACAATGATGTTCAGGTAGAACAACATTGAGACCACTGCCTTGAAATGCTGTACTTGGTCTACAATGATGTCTACAATGATGTTCCGGTAGAATATTATTGAGACCATTGCCTTGAAAGCCTATACTTGGTCTACAATGATGTTCAGGTAGAACATGGTTGAGACCATTGCCTTGAAAGGCTGTACTTGGTCTACAATGATGTCCAGGAACAACATCATTGAGACCATTGCCTTGAAAGGCTAAACTTGATCTACAATGATGTTCAGGTAGAAAATAATTGCGACCATTGCTTTGAAAGGCTGTACTTGGTCTACAATGATGTTAAGGTTCCTTTCAAATGAATGACTGAACCCAGGGATTCGCAACAGAATGTTGCCCAATGCATTATACTTCCGTCACCGAGTCATTTCCTCCCACGGTGCATCCTGGTACCGACACTTCCCCAGGTAAACGGCGCACACGTACCCTACCGTTCAAATGGTGCAACAGGAAACCAGATTCATCTGACCAGATAATTTTTTTCCAATCACTCAAACTCTACTTTTGATGCTCGCGATCCCGTTGTAGGAGCTATCTGCGGTGAACCGAGGTTAGCATGGGCACTCGGAGCTGTCTGCAGCTATGCAGCCCTATTAACATCAGGGTTCGACGTGTTATGACCCTTTATACTCCCGTCACCAGCACTCAAATTGCCTGCGGGTTGCATCACAATATCCCTTCTTTTGGATGGAACTATACGGAGCAGACTTCGATCACATCCAGCATTGATCAGCTGTGGTCGGCTTCCACTTCCCAGGCAATTTGGGATCTTTCCCAACTCGGACCATTTTTTACGCTTTCCAACCGTAGGTTAAAAAGCGTATATGCTTCAGCTTTGTCCGTCTGTCTGTCCATCCGTCAGTCCGTCTGTCTAACCGCCCGCACGATAACTCGCGTAAAAATGGTTCGATCTCGATGAAATTTTAGTATGTGGTAAAGGACTTCCTGGGGAAGAACCCTGTTTAATAAAATGGACGAAATGGGGTACACGGTCAGGACATAGGAGCGGGATACATTCCATTGCCCTTATGCGTCATAACTTATGTGAAAATGCTTCGATTGCGACAAAACTTTATAATGTTTTTCCGGAGGTACACTAAACCGGTTCTGTCGAATTTCATTGAAATGGGGTCAAAGGTTAGGACACAGGAGCGGGATCTATTCCATAGCCCTTATGCATCATAACTTACGAAGAATTGCTTCTATTGCGACAAAACTTTATCATGTTATTTCGAAGGTATACTGAACCAGTTCTGTTGAATATCATCGAAATGGGATCAAAGATCAGGACACAGGAGCGAGGTTTATTCCACAGCCATTATCTTCATAACTTGAGTAATGATTTCTGCTATGTTGGAAAGCGTATCATAATCAATGCATTGCATGATTTTACTAACTTGTTTGGAGTTACTAACCACGGCTGACCGTGAGGACCTCACAAATCTTGCAGTCACAGAAATGCTCTGACCCAGACGTCTGGCGATTACTATTTGGCCTTTGTCATATTCGCTTACGTCTGCGGCTTTTCCCATTTAAAGAACAACACTAATTAAAAAAGCTCAGTACCAGGCGATATTTACATCGTTTCGTGAGCTTCACGTGCACTGTTGTTTACCTGCAGTTGCTTCGATTTGCATAAAGACGCGCAGGTCATAATGTTTTTGCTCTTCAGCGTACAACCACAAAGAAATTCCATGAGGTTGTGATTTCTGTATCAACATAAATATAACGTCTGCTCCGATGGAGATCAAAGAGAACGAAAACACAGCAAGTAGCACATCTCATTATTTCGCTGGTATGGACATGTACAGAAAAGATGCCATATTTGAAATCCCATTAGAGCAAGCGCGGCGTTTCCAGTTCCCCGGAAAATATTACAAAGGGAATTTGAAATTCATTCCGTGCGTATGAATTTTAGAAATGCTCTTAACTAGGCACTACTTCAAATACAAAAGTGTGAAAAGCATAGAATATTCAAATCAAACAGAATATAAATTCTGAATTTGCTTGTAGCACTTACTTGGTCATTCATGTGACTCCTCACAGAAAACTTTAAAATTTCGTCGTCCTGGAGCGCGAATCGAACCCGTATCTCCCGTCTTCCGTTCGAGTATGCTAACCGTTACACCATCCAAGGCAGTGAAGTTCCAAGCAACTGAGACTAAGAAAACTTAGCTTAGGAAGCTGAATATCCTGAGATTTTTGCTAGTCGAAACATCGTTGCTTTCTGAGAGCGTTTTGACCCATCTCCCATCCAGAAATGGATGTAGATCGGAAATCACCAGTACCACAGATAAATCCTTATCTGATTTATCTGTAAAAATAAATCAGAAAAATTATTATCTAAAAAAATAAATCAGATAAGACCTATTCCATCTCAATTCAAGCAGGGGTGTCAGTTGACCACCTCCAATGTTTTTGAAAAATATGGTAGCTACTCCTAATAGAGGTATAAAGTACTGCGAAAGGATTTTTCACAAAAAAAATTTCTGGTTGAGCTACAGCATTTTGAAAATATGCAAAAAAATACACCCGTGACGAAAATAATGTGAAACACCACTTTTAAAATGTACATTCTCCTGTACTATTACAAGGTAGAGACTTGAATTTTTTTTTATTTTGAAGCTATTAAATTGGCCTTTATGTTTACAGAAATCGATCAAAGGAATATTTATAGATGGCCAAGAAAGTTTACATTTATTACAAAAAAATTTTAATTTCCACAAATTTAGGAATAATTTTTTTTAAGAAAAAGACTTATAAGGTGGTTTAAGTGTGTCAACCTGGACTCATACTACTGTTGTCTTAGCAGTAAGTTTATTTTTATCCTGTGATGTATGCAAACCATAAAATTAATTTTTAAAATATACAAAATTTCAAAAATCAACATTTTTGAATTGCAATATCTCAAAAACTCCCACTTTTTAAAATTCTGAAATTTTGTCCAAATAATGTCCTAATGCTAGGTAGTTAACTGGAGGAATGAGGTTACTGGATTTTTGCCTTGACATTTTCCTACAAATTTTTGAAAATGCACTTCTTCAAACCTCACGGTTGTGTTATTATTAAAAAAAACAACTTCGAAAGATATTTCTGAAATGTTTACCTGAGTATATATTCCAAATTGCAGTGTTAATCTATATTTTAAAGTCATTTATATGTGTTTTAATAATTGTCACCTATGTACATGCTTAATTTTTTTAATCCATAGTCCTACACATACAATACATTATCTCAGTTGCAGTTAAGATTCAATTTCTATTTACATAAGAAAAAAAGCCTCAAGGAACAAAATTATGAGCTTACCATCATAACTACAAATTATTCAAACTGAGAAAAGCTACCAAAAACCTCTGGCTGGTCCATGAGGGTGCATGAAAGATACTGTGATGTCCTCGAATTATTTAGATATGTTTGTAATCTGTCCCATCCATCCACCAGTTATCGTCATAAATGCATCCTATAAATTCTCCTATTTGAAAATCATTAACAGAAAATGGGTTCTTTTTTTGTTGGCTTGAAAGTTGCACTGCTTTATGTGGGTACCGGACTGTTCTGGCCATTGATGGTTTATTTCCTTGCACTTACCAGGAATGCCGTGACTGTATTCCAAAAACAGTTTTTACTGTATCCCCCTCTTCTACTTTGCTGGTTCGATAGAATTGAACTTTCCATCAGTTCTGAGGAGTAGAAGTTTAGTCTTTGGGATCAAGGGGGAGACAGTTTCAACAAATGAAGTTGCATCTCTTATAGCTTGTGAAGCTTCTTTCTGTAAGTTGAATTTAGTAGCAAAATGTTTGCACAGACCACCCACACCATCACACGCACTCTTGCATTGGCCTGTGGCTGAGAAGATCCACTTCCTTGTTACATTTGGGTCCCCCTTCATAAGTTCATAGAACTGATATTTGTTTTTGAAGTGCCCGGCTGCTCCATCTGAGACGTAAACAATTGTTTTAAATTCTTCCAAAGAACAAGTCTTTGCAATTTCACTTTTTATGAGCAGAATGGCACACAGAGCATGTGCTGTGTCATGGCTTATATCATTGCATGCTACCACAAAAGACTTAGTCTCATTTGGAAAGTATACAATGCATGTAAAGAGTGAGATCTGGACATTGTTTGCCAGTAGTAACTTTGCACTTCATCAGGTAGAATTACAGATCAGTTCTGAGCAAAGTCAAAGTGCAACACCAACACTGGACTATGTGCTGCAGACTGTTTAACCTCTGCTATCCCATTTCTCTGGATCCGTTCATTATAAATTACAGAAGACTTTCTTCCCTGTCTATATCCCCCACCTTCAGTAGCTCTTATTTTCATTGACTCCCCCAATGACTCTCAAGTAGCCTTAATAGGTGTTTCACACTACTGCATAAAAATTGCACCGGGCAGTACCATTTTCAGTGCCACAGCTTTGGAAAATCAAACTTCGAAATCATATCAGCTGCAGTTTAGCCCAAAAATTACCGCAAATTGCAGTTTACCCATGAGTCAAAAATTGCCCAAGTTTCATAAAATCATTCACTACCATTTTCATTGTTACTAATTTTTTCTTGCCATTTTCGGATTTAGTCACATTTGGCGACTTAGTGAATGCTTAGCGTGAGCCGTGCCGGGAATTGTGTTCTCCTGCTATTAAAAATTTACTAAATAATGTTTACAGTTCTCATTTTTTCACTGAATTCAAAAATTTGAAAAAAAAGTGCCATTTTTCAAAAACTGGAAAAAAAAATTGAGAAAATGTGTCATTTTCAAAAATATGTAAGAAAATTTCAAGGCAAAAATCCAGTAACCTGACTCCCCCAGTAAACTACCTACACTATTAGGACATTGTTTGGACAACATTTCAGAATTTTTAAAAATGAAGGTTTTCAGATATTGCAATTCGAAAATGTTGAATTTTTGAAATTTTGTATACTTTAAAAATTAATTTTACGAGTTACAAACATCACAGAATAAAAAATAAAATTACTGCTTAGACAACCCTAGTAGGGGTGCAGATTGGCACACTTACCCACCTGGTAAGTCTTCCTTAAAAAAAAAACTAAATTTGTGTAATTAATTTTTGTCATAAATATTTTTTTTTTGCTATCTGGCAACATTCGTTTGATCAATTTCGGTAAATCTGAAGAGAGGCCAATTCAATAGCTTCAAAATAAAAAATAATTCGAGTCTCTACCTGTTATCGTTCAGGAAACAGTGTGCATTTAAAAATTTGGCGTTTCAAATTATTTTCGTCACGAGCGTATTTTTTTGCCTATTTTCAAAATCCTGTGGGCTCGACCAAAAGAAACTTTGTTATGAAAAATCATTTTGCAGTACTTTATACCTCTATTAGGAGTAGCTACCATAATGTTTTCAAAAAAATTGGAGGTGGTCAGCTTGCACATCTTGGTCATGCCTGCCTGAATTGAGATGGAAATGGTCATAAATCATTTGCCGATTTATCTATAAAAATAAATCAGATAAATCATTATCTGATTTATCTGAAAAAATAAATCGGTATCTAATTTATCTGAAAAAATAAATCATTATCTGATTTTTCTGAAAAGGTAAATCATTCATTATCTGATTTATCTGACAAAATAAATCATTATCTGATTTATCTGAAAAAGTAAATTAGGTAAATCATTCATTATCTGATTTATCTGACAAAATAAATCAGATAAATCATTATCTGACTTATCTGAAAAAATAAAAGAGATAAAATCATTATCTGATTTATCTGTAAAAATAAATCAGATAAATCATTATCTGAAAAATAAATCAGATAAACCATTCTTAAACCATTATCTGATTTATCTGAAAAATAAATCAGATAAATCATTATCTGATTTATCTGAAAAGTAAATCAGATAAATCATTATCTGACTTATCTGAAAAAATAAATCAGATAAATATTTATCTGATTTATGTATGGTATTGGTGATTTCCGACCTACATCCGTTTCTGGATGGAAAATGGGCCAAATCCCTTTGAGGAAGCAACGATGCTTTGACTAGCGGAAATCTGAGGATGTTCAGAGATCTAAGCCAAGTTTGCTTAGTCTCAGGTGCTTGGAACTTTACTGGCCTGGGTGGTGTAACGGTTAGCATTCTCGAACTGAAGTCGGGAGATGCGGGTTCGATTCCTACTTCACGGCGATTCAATTTTCAAGTTTTCTGAGAAGTGTTACGTGGATGACCAGTAAGTGTGACAAGCAAATTCAGAATTTATATTCTGTTTGCTTTGAATATTACATCCATTTCCCATGAATTGCGGGGAATATTTCTTCCTTCATTGATTTATCTGTAATGAAGAGGATCTTGTTTGACTTAAAATACATTTGTCGTCAAAATAGAGATTTTCAAATACTCGGAGAAAGATCTGCAAACGTGAGTGAAAACGAAGGATCTTGTTGTTGAGAGGAGAAAATTGTGGGAAACCACGACACAAGAATCTTTTTGTCTTTCAGATTAATGTGCCATAAAGGAAAGAAAGAAGATATCGACAGAACAGAGAGAATTAAAATAAAAAAGATAAACCGGAGGAATAGTTAGTACACAGACGGGGGGGCGAAGACACGTTTCAGACGGGTGACCTAATGATGGAGCTTTCGGGAAACAAAAGCCTATCTGTAATGTAAAAAAAAAAAAAAGGACATATTCCCATCACCAATGTACGCATTTGCCAAGCAAAAGAGCCGTGTAAAATTATATAGGGAAAATGCCAAGATTTTGATAAGGGCTAGTGCTGCCTGACAGATAAGCTATAGTGGATGGAACTGGAGCTTGAAAAGGACGAGATGCCTGCCATTATTTGCCAAACTGCTTAAACATTTTTGTCTGCACATTCTCTGACACCTAATGGGTTCCCTTTGTCACTGTTTATCTTAGGACATTAACCACAACATTCACGCCTCCTTTCAAAATTAAGTTACATTATGAGAAGATTTAATGCCCATTCGCACCAGGGTGGCTATGCATGCATTTGGCTTTCATACAAAAGAGAACTAGCTGAGGGAGAAACGAGAGAGAGAGAGAGAATAAATGCAAATACTGCTCTCTCCTGAATATATCTCATTTAAATAAACATTTCCTGGAGAAAATATTACTTCTTTAATGTTTTCGTTTTTACTAGAACTCTGCAAATAACTCAGTTTTAATATTTTTCGAACTATGAGTTCACATTTATAGTTTTATTATAACACCACTTTTTTTAAATGAATGTTAATGAATCTTAGCACATTCTACATATCACTGTTCATTTTTTTTTGTGTTAAGCATCCACCTTCAGCATCTGAAGTTATAGGCAGTCAGTCTGCCGTCCATATTACAGAGACGATGATTCCGGGAAGGGCGGAGGACCGAATTTCGACATGCTTCGTCCGGTGCTCGCACTACTCGGACGACTAGCTGCCCGAAGACCGCGCCTTTGGGTATTCGACCATTGGGGTTGTTCTTAATTTAAGAATGAACGTGTTCCTAAGAAAAGTCTTTCGATTTCCTTAGATTCTGGATATCCTGCACCGGAGGCTGGGTGCTCAGAGGCACAGATTTCTGGCTAGTGGCTGTATCCGGGCTTCAGACCCAGACGAGGAATTGGAGGTACGTCTGTACGTGCGACTCTGGTTCTTACCCCTCCCTGGAGCCAGAGGACCCACATTAGGACGAGTGACTTCTAAAAGCCGTTAGAGTTTCTCATTGTGGTAGTTAAACGTCGAAAAAGAAAAACTGATGAGTTGCAATTTCATCATTGGTGGCACAGTGGTGTAATTTCTGGCTTGTGACTATTCATTCGAGATGAATCCGGATTCGAATCCTGAAGAGGCATAGATACTGTGCTTGTCTTACGGCACTGGTTCGCTCTATTCTCTGGAGTTAGTGCCCCTATATTATGGGCGGACGACTGTTTATAGCCCAGATATAGAGCTTGAAAATACAGTCGTCTGCTAGTCTGTGACGAGTGAAAAGTTTTAGTTGACGAGTAATTCAGAAGAACAGTTTAAATTCAATCGGCAGTTATTTCTACGTTAATATGCATATTGTTAGATACGTAAAACTATCTGTTTCTTAAAAACGGTGTCGCACGATTGGTCGAATAACTATTGGTCGACACCCGATTGGTCGACAGTAACGATTAGTCGGCAGGACGATTGGTCGACATAACGATCAGTCGACAGTAACGACTGGTCGACACAACGATTGGTCTAGATAACCATTGGTTCAGAGGGGTATGGTTTACATTCGCAGCGGTACCATTCAGAACGTACTGACCTCTTAAAAAGGAACGTTCCTTTTTGGAAATAATATCTTTTAGAATGTAGTCCTCAGAACGTACAGCATTATAACATATTATTTCCAAATAGGCCCCCGTGTCATCTTTTGTACTCTAAGTGAAATTTATATAGAGGGCCTTAAGAACGATGTTGTTTTGGGGAAACTGCCACACATAATACGGAAACTCGGAAAATTTGCCACACTTTCAAAGCGTTTCTCAGACGAACGGCGATTTGTGCTCGTCCCCATAATGAAAACCGTTTATGTGGCAATTTTCCGGTGGGGCAATTTTTCTGTGTGTGGCAATTTTCCGGGTTGCAGAAAGATGTGTGGCAATCTTCCGGTGGGGCAATTTACCGCCAAACTGTTTGCACTTATTCAATTTTTTTCCAAGTTCCGTTGACCATTTTATGTTGACCAATGTCGACTAATTGTTATTTCGATCAGTCGTTACTGTCGACCAATCATTATGTCGATCAAGCGTGCTGTCGACCAAACGTGCTGTCGACCAAACGTGCTGTCGACCAAACGTTGCTGTCGACTAATCATTACTGTCGACCAATCGTTATGTCGACTAATCATTTCTGTCGACCAATCGTTATGTCGACCAATCGTTACATTCCCATTCAAAAGAACAGTTTAAATTCAGTCGGTAGTTATTTCTACGTTAATATGCATATTGTTGGATACGTAAAACTATCAGTTTCTTAATAAAGCTTATTTTAATTAACAGAACTGATGCGTGACTGTGCGCCAGCATGGGAAACCGGTTTCTTCCAGAAAGAAATTGGACAGCGAATGCCGTGAGTCAAAACATGAAGGCACTATACGCTAAACAAGGAACACGGGGCAAGAAGCCGCAAGCCAGGTAGAATGATTTCCCCAAACGCTGTGTAAAAAGATAGACAGTGTAAGAGTCGCATACGTCTCGCGAGCTGCTGCTTTGCTAATTGCCGTCTTAGGTCAAAGGGCAAGCAGGAGAATCTGTTTCTACGGCGCTGTTAGGAAAATTCTAAAACACTGATGGATTCTTGCATCATCTACTCTAAAGAGAGAAAATTGAGTTGGCTTATTATACAATGATTAATCGTTTCAATTAGGTTAGAATGTGTATGAACTTTTAACAAATCAAACTTCAAAATGCGAAACAAAACGACAGCCCTGCGGGGCTTTCGATTTTCAGCTGGCGAGAGAGATAGTTGCCTGACTGGTGAACCCGCATGAAAATTTTCAAGCACTGCCTATAGAGTTTCTCACCGTAGTCGCTAAACCCTCAAACAAAAATTGATCATCACCAACAACCATTATCAATCCACTGCTGGTTGAAGGTCTCCCATAGCCTTCTCCTCAACTTTCTGTCTTGAGCCTCTCGCTTCCAAGACACTCCAGCACGCTCTCGATTTTCATCAACATCCACCCATCTCCCACGTGGTCAGCTTCTGGGTATTTTCCTGTCCTTCGAAATTCAGTCTAGTATTTCAGTTGTCTGGTGGTGGTCAGCTCTTTTAAAAATTTTCCAGCCCATTACCATTTGAAGGTTTTCACTTTGATCTTGATGTTATTAACTCTCGTCATTTTCCTAATCCATGTATTCCTCTTCCTATCTTTTCTGGTTACACCAAGCCTGCACCTGTCCCTGGTTCTTTGAGTTGTCTGCTGCCTCGGTGTATCTTTCTTTGTTAAAGCCCAATGGCTCTTATACATAAGTAAGAACAGGAAGGATGCAATGATTAAATACTTTTCTTATAAAACATAATGACGAATTGTTCTTGAAAATTTTACTTTTTCTTACAAAACATCTCCAACCAACTTTAATACTCCTTCTTATTTCTTTTTTTATGTAGCTCTCGTTTGATATATGTTGTCCAAGGTAATTGTAGGCTCTGGCTACTTCTACATTTGCTCCATCAATAGCTAAACCTTTCGTTCTTGTAAAAGCTTGTAGAAGCATTGTACATCAATTTTGTTTTCCTTCCATAGTTATGCATTTAGTTAAAATCTGTTGGCTACGCTTGAAACATACCTGGAACCCTGTCTCTGGAATACTATGACATATACACTGAGTGGCTACTTTATTATGACCACCTGACAGTTTTTTGCAAATGAGCTATGGCTGCACGCTGTTACCGCAAGAGATCGAGCCTAGTATAAAAAGGGAAAACTTAGTACTTGCGACAGTAGTAGAAGTGATTTTTATGTGACTAGATGGGTAAAAATACGATTGGACGGACTTTCAACGTGGGATGATAGTAGGAGATCAGAGCCATGTAGCGAGTATCACCGAAACCGCAGCATTCGTGAAATGTTCCAGAGCAGCTGTTGTTAAAGTGTTTAAAGACTGGACTGTCAGCCAAAAAACTGGGTCTCTACGTGCAACGTGTCGTCGTCATCGACTAGTGACTGCTCGGGCGGAACGGAGAGTGTCCAGACTGGTAACAGACAACAGAAAGGTAACAATGCAGCCACTTAAAGACCATCTTAATCAAGGATCCCCTCGAATGATCTCTGCCCGCACTGTTCGCCGTACACTGCATCGGATGGGTTATGGCAGCCGAAGGCCTGTTCGAACACCTTTGCTGTCTGCAGTTAACAAGAGAAAACGTCCCCAGTTCGCACAGGAGCACAAGGATTGGAAACAAATTATGTAGTTCGATGAATCACGTTTTCAGTTGCACCATGCCGATGGCCGAGTGAGAATTTGGCGGAAACACCACGAAAGCATGTACCCCAAATGCATTGCTACAAATCTTCAAGCTGGTGGAGGCAACGTTATGCTTTGGGGAATATTTTCCTGGCATGCTTTGGGCCGTTTAATTCGTGTTGATCAACGTCCGACTGGCACATCATATCTAAACATCGTTGCGAACCAAGTGCATCCTGTCATGTGGATGGTTTATCCCAAGAACCAAGTGCATCCTGTCATGTGGATGGTTTATCCCAATGGCAATGGCTACTTTCAACAAGATAATGCGTCCTGCCATAGTGCTCGTATTGTACAGGATTGGTTTCAGTATTATGCCGGTGAGTTTACTTACTTTGTTTAGGTGGCCCCCACCATCTCCAGATCTCAACCCCATTGAGAATTTGTGGGATGAAGTTGAACGAGCCATCAGACAGCTGATCCACAACCCTGCAATCTCACACTCCTGGAAAGTGCTATTCATCAAGCATGGTCTCAGATTCCACAAACCACCTATCAACATCTCGTGGAGTCCATGCCACGAAGAATCGACGCAGTATTAAAGGCAAAAGGTGGCCTTTAATACTGGTATATGAGACCCGGTAGCAACCAGCCTAGTTGATACCGTTGATCGAAATCCGGTTCGCACATTGTATAAATGTTCAGGCACACGGGTTTTAACCGTTCTGAAAGTCGAGCCTATGTACAATCTATTAGGTGCTTGAATTAATTCCCGCTGTTTTTTGCCACACAAACGTCTGTGTGTTGCCACAGAACGGTACAGGATAATCTATTCAAAGTAGTGTCCGTTGGCAGCTACGACCCTTTCCCACCGTTGGGGTAAATGGATTCCGTGGCAAAAAATGCAAATTCTTTCGAGGCGAACCATTCATCGAGCCATTTTTTGATATCGCGACAGAAAGGAAGTGCTGCTCAGACAGGACATATTGTAGCGACCGGAACAAATGGAAATCCGAGGGAGCAATGTCCGGGGAATAAGGCGGTTGGGGTAAGAAGTCCCAATCAAGTGCCTCCAAGAGTACCTTCACGGATTTGGCAACATGAGGTCTAGCGTTGTCGTGGAGAAGAATAATCTTGTCATGTGAGATCCGGTTTCCGAACTTCTGGATCATTCCCATTGCTTTTAAACGTTTGCTAACCAATGACTCATAGACCCATAGTGTTTCAGACAACTCGTGGAGCGTCTGACATAAATCCTCTTCCAATAAGGTCTCTAATGCGCCATCTTCGAACTTTTTCGGCTGCCCATGGCGCTCTTTGTCCTTCACATCATATTCGTTGGCTTTGAAGCGTCGGAAATACTCTCTGCATGTTGTTTCCGATAGGGCATGTTCCCCATAGGTCTGAACCAGCAAACGATGACTTTCCGCTGCAGATTTCTTGAGATGAAAGAATAATAATAATGCTTCCCGCAAATACTCCTTTTTTGGTACGAAACTCGACATCGTGAATGCGATGCAAACTCGTGCTCTGTGCCCTCCGATTGCGTGTCACAAACTGCTTCGCCCAGACTACGGACGGTACGTGCGTGTGCAAGGGAGGTTACGTGTGGCCCGGGTCACAGCGCACTACTGTTGCGCTCTATTTGGCAGCAACGGGAATTAATTCAAGCACCTAATATCTTCGACAATAGGGTCCACGGCTTTAAGTGGAATTGAATACACGCCGCATTGAAGTACTGGTTTGACAGTGTCTCTGTCGTGTCTGATCATCGAAAACAAATTGTGAGTCCTTAAACCAAAGTCCAAGTTGGATGTAGCGCAAATATTTTACAAGACATTGGTGCAAGTAGGAGAGTGATTCATAGATCCCACATAGAATACTCTGGAATACTCTTGAGTTCCTTTGTCACGTTACGCCGGATGTCAGAAATGTCTGAAAATCTTCGTTCTTTCATGGCAGTTTTTATTTAGGTAAAAGCCAGAAATCACAGGCGACTACGTCAAGTGCATAGGGTGGATAATCAAATTTGGTAACTCATTTCTTAGACAGGAAGTAGCGAGTACTGTCCTTATCGTAGCTTGAGGCATTTTCAGGCCACAGTTAAACTTTTTTCCTTTAAATAGAATCCCATAACCTTTTCAACGCCTTTAAATAGCATCGTTAGCTGACCGTTTGTCATTGTTCAATGAATTCGTGATGAAATATCCCTTTAAGATCGAAAATAAACGCAAACATGGTCTTCAACAACAAGCATAATATGCGTGCTTTTTTTCGGCTTTATGCCCCTCAAAGACATTTGACTTTTTCACAGCATCCTCACCATTCGCCTTTTTCAATAGCTCTGACTGTTTAGTAGCACTTTTATCAACCTTCACACAGACTTTGATGTCAAATGCGCTGCTGCAAATTACTATCACTCCTTTTTACCTCAAAACTCCCACACAGACTTGTATTGCGTTCGCAAGTGCTCGCTCACGAATGGTTCTACTGGTCTGCGGTTGACGCATGCACTACTTGAAACATGTCGAGACACGCATGGTCACGTGATTCTGTCCTCATCGTCCCAAGAGCGCCACAACGCGACTGTTCCTGGAATTAAACTGTAACACCTGCAGCTCTGAAGGGGAAACAAAAATGGTGATGTAATCAGCAAAACGAAGGTGCATACGCAAAGAACGCTTATAGCGCAATGAATCTGTTTACTTTCGTGGTGTAAATTTCTATAAAGATTCGCCAAGATTTCACACTCCACTGGGAGGCTTTCTGAAGGCAATGTAGACATTTTATGTCTACAGTGCCTTGAGAAAGCCTCCCAGTGGAGTGCATGGCTTGATTTACGAAAAAATATATGTGTAGCAACATTTGTTATACAAATTACGATTTGTGTAGCAATGAGAAACTTTTGATTAGCACTAAGATATCACGCTATCACAGCAGCTCAGTACCTGTTCAAAAACAAACTAGAAAGAAATTTGGATACATTATTTTTTTATTACCTTTTTAAATCCTCTTCAACGTCACAAATTTGCCTTTTTCGAAAGGTTGTGCGTTCGGCTCACGTGTTTTGGAAAAAAAATTACAGCCTCCTCTCAGGTGAAAATTTGTCCATAGATGGTCCTTCAACAGACATGTGCATTGAATTTTCAAACGAAGATTCACTAAGACTGCTGCGATAGTCATTTTTTATGCGACTTATGTAGGAAAAACCTCGACACGTAGAAAAAACGGTGCGATTAACGCGAAACTCGGCGAGTAGCTATGGGGAGGCCAGACATGCAAATGATTAAAGGTTCGTGCGATTCCGCATGCCCGCGCGTCCAAGACCGGCGCTGCAATCACAATCCTTGCGGCTTATAAGGAACCGCACAAAGGTCTCCACATTCGTGCCGAGGTGCACGGTAAGAGTCAGGTGAGATCCCTGTGCGATGCACATGCCAAGGAGCCGCCGTAGATGTGCGTACGGGCCACTGACGAAGTTTGAACCAGACTGTATCGTCTATATGAGAAAAGCAGGACGGGCGGAGCGCCGAATCGGCCTCCATTTGGGCCCGTCGGACAGTACGGTGCGATCGTGTTGGGAGCAACGGACACGGGAACGCACCCGGATACGGCGGATCGGCTCTGGACGAATCAGACACACCACCAGCAGAGAAGACCGTGGGATCGTGAAAGCGGCACACCCAGATGGAAAGATGTCCTTGTCCAATATCTATAGATATGCGACGGCTGCACAAGGGACTCCTGTGTCAGCCAGAACCATTTCCAGACGCCTGGCAGATTTGATTCTGCACTATCGACGGCCCTTACGTTTTCTGCCATTGACACCTGACCATCGTCGGCGACGATTGCAGTCGTGTCAGCGGCGAGCAACGTGGAATGCCACGGACTGGAGACGTATAGTGTTCAGCGACGAATCCCGCTTCTGTATGGGAACGGACGACAACCGTGTCAGAGTGTGGAGGACCACAGGTGAGCGCTACAATTCCAACCTCACTGTACAGCGGCACACGTCCCGAACTGCAAGGCGTGATGATCTGGAAATCCATCGCGTATGACAGCCGGACTTCCCTCGCAGTGATCCGAGGGACGTTTACAACCCAGCGCTACGTACAGAAGATCCTGGGGCCCCATGTGTTGTCTTTCCTGGCGGGGCGTCCCGGAGCCATTTTGCAACAAGATAATGCCCGTCCGCACACGTCTCGGGTTTCCCAAGACTGTCTGCGTCACGCTTCGACTGTTTCATGGCCTGCGAGATCGTCTGGTCTCTCGCCTATCGAGCACGTGTGGGACCAGATGGGGCGCCAGCTTTCTGCATGTCCCAGTGTTCGTAATTTAGAGCTTTAGTTGCAAGAAGTGTGCGTCAATCTGCCCCAGGATAACATACGGCGTCTCTTTGACTCCATGCCGGACCGTATTGCTGCATGCGTTCCTAGCACGAGGCGGTCCGACGCGGTACTAACGCTGACCGAAATGTGTACCGAATGTCCGCGGGAAATCGTTCTGCTGCTGTGATGTTGTAATCACTTCTGTCCTTGGTATGTACCATCTCACTACTAAAACCTCATTTCAAACTAATGCCTCCTTCTTGGTGCGCTGGTGCGCAGATTTTTATGACAATGAGTGTATTTCAGAAAGACGAGAAATATTACAGTAGACATTTTTTTCGAAGGGGGGGGTTGATTTTAGAATCAAGAACCACAAGTCTTCTTTTGATGAGGTTGCCATATTCTGGAGCCAGAATTTCCTAAGCTCCCCCCATTCTTGGCTTTGCAGCAATAAGGCAAAACGTTGAATCATGTGCCTAGTTTCATCCTAACCAAATCTTTTAAGAGACGCAATCTTTTGGCCATAATGCCACATCTAAAACCTTCAGACACTTCACTGTATTACTTGTCATGTCTGAAAATCTATGACTGATTCTCTCCTTCCGGGCTTTGAGGTTCACCTATTTAAAGAGGAAATCATCTTTGGGGGGAAACGTAATATTGGCATAAGGACCACAGCAAGCACCATAAAAGTTACGAAAAGTTCTCTGAAAATCAAGGTAACGGGAGTTCAAAATGAAATGTATCGAAATGTATGCGAAGGAAAGTCATATAAGCGGAGCGATTCAGGTCGATTTGATTCGCAGTTTGCGATCCGATACCGCTTTAATCGAGCCCTTGGGGAAGTGTGATAGCTTGGCGAATCTTTATATAAATTTACACAACGGAAATAAACGGATTTACTACGCTATAAGCGTTCCTTGCGTATTCACGACCTGGTGTGTTTAAAATAAAAGAAAAACGAAGGTGTCTTAAATTAATTTTTTCCCTTTGTCTTCCCAGGGCAATGATTGGACGAAATTCTGCAATCTAGTACTGAAGAGCGTGGGAAATATTGTATCACCTTGTCTCATTCCCTTTCCAATTTTTGTTAAGTATAGTTTCCTCGAACAGCCGAAACTTTGCGCTTGCATTTTCATAGATGTTATTAACAACGTTGACGTCCATATATGCAATACCACAGGATTTAAAAGATATTAAAACTGCTGTTGTTTACTGCTGTAATTTACATTCAGCGAAATTTTACATAATATCCATGGCAGTTTCATGGCACATAACGTTTCGCAGAATGTCAGTCGGAAATCACTGACATATGTATTTAAGTTACTATTAAGAGAAATATCGCTAGATGCGTTTCGCTTTATGTGTTATGAAATTTAATCAGCGTCAGAGTGTTATGCCTCATGAGTAATGACAAAAAGTCCTTTCATTCATGCTCCATTTCTTATTTAATGTTAATTTACCCTCTCCTTATTATCATCTGCTTTGTTTACATACTCTAAAGTACATTAAATTCTACGTTACAGCCCACAAAATTCTAAATTCTGAGTAGCAAAATGACGGATGTATCTTGCAGAAAAATAACTCATATCGACTAAACTACAAATAGTGTGCTATTCTTCTTTATGTTACCTTCCATTTTCTAGAGTTTTGGTATTTTGAAATTGCCTTAATCTTTACCAAATCATATACACACTCGAGTCACATTATTGTGACCACCTCCTACTTTTGACATCAACAGCGCGTTGCCAATGAAAGAAGGCACGTGTCGTGAGCTGTCTTGGAGGGTATATAAGGGGTACTGTAGGCAATCTAAAAACATATCACTCGTTGCTGTCATGGATAAAGGGAGATATTTATCAGATTTGCAAGAAGGAATGATTATCGATTTTCGGGCCAAGACTGGCAGTATTTCTGAAACATCACAGTTTGCTAACTGTTCGCGTTCTGCTGTGATTAATGAGTGTCGTGATTAGAGAAATGGCACCATTGCGAATAAGCGTTGTGGAAACTGCGGAGCACCACGTGCCACTGATGTGAGAGATGAACGTCGGCTTCGAAGGTGCGTGAGAGCCGATCCACACGCTACAGCGGATCAACTCACTAGCCAAATGAACCAGGGGGCTACCGGAAGTGTGTCTAAAACGACAGTTCAGCGAACTCTGGTGCGTACAGGGCTCCGATGCAGACGAATGGTCACTAAACCTATACTAACGAAGGTGCATCAGCAGAAAAAGCTTACATTTGCACGGCAGTATCGGAATTGGACCTCCGCTGATTGACAAAGGATTGCCTTCTCCATTGAGTCATGTTTTCTGCCCAATCCAACGGATGAACTTTGGCGTATAAGGCGAGAAACATCGGAGACCAAACACTCATCAACCATTGCTGGACAAACACAAGCTGATAGGGCAGCGTTATAACTTGGAGAATGTTTTCATTGCATTTCCTGGGTCCACTAATACCCGTGGAAGGCACTCTGGACCGATTTTTTTGTGAATCCATTCTTGCATACTACGTAAACTCATACATGCTGATTGTCTTACCTGGAGCTGATGGGTTCTTCAAGCACGATAATGCGACTTGTCACACAGCTAGAAATGTCCGCGAGTGGTTGGAAGAGCACGATGAGGATTTCAAAGTACCTCCCTGGCCCCCTGATTCTCCAGACGTAAACCCAATTGAGCATCTGTGGGACCACCTCGATCGTTTTGTTCGCTCTGCGGATCCTCCACCACGCACCCTCGAGCAGCTGTCAGATACTCTGCAGTCAGCATGGCTCTACATACCAGCACCTTATTGAGTCACTCCCAGCCCGTCTTGCTGCTGATCGCGTAGCTCTCGGCGGTTACACTGGATATTAGCTGGTGGTCAAAATAATGGATTCGATCGTGTGTAATACAAACACTTTAGTATGACAAGATAGAAACGGTTGGAGATCATACGAATGAGCAATTTACGTTAAAATCCAATCATGTATTCCTCCAAATTGATGACGTCATGCCAATATGCAGCCGTAATCGCAAATACGCTTTATTCTTATAGTTTCTGGTTGATAATCATAATACGGAAATATTCTGACCATAGTATCCAACCCGTCTTACAATCTTAGCAATCTCCATACACTCCGCTACATGTCTTCTTTCGATGTAGATTTTTGTATATTTGACTCACTGTTAGTGTTGATAAACATACAAGGAAAGTAATGTGTGCCGTTCAGTCAGAAAAATTTAACTGAGAAGTGACAAAATGTACAAAAGAAGTATAAACTCAAAAGAAAGGCTAAATTACAGACATGTGTCACAATTTCTTTGAATAATCACATACGCAGTCAAAAACATTTTCTAGCTCTTTTATTTTATCTTATCCCTGTCTCGCAGCCATGCGCGTCCTGTTTAAATCGGACTCACAGAGCGAATTTATGGGAACTCTGGATATAGCAATAAAACATACACTGGAGTGCCAGAAAATCTGGTACACAAGTCTAATAATTGGTAGGTCCCCCATGAGAGCGCAGGACTACAGAAATACGACCGGGCATGGACTCCACTAGATTCTGGAAATATGCTGTAGACAATACACACCATTTCTACAATTAGGGTGTATTCCGAAGTCTCGGATTCCTGTGCTCGATAGCGCGTTGCATGGCATCCCAAATGTGTTCTATCGCGTACAGATCTGGGGACTTGGGTGGGATGGCAACACCCCAAACTCAGATGAATGTTCCTCTAACCATAATGTGGCGTCCCGACACTTGTATGGAGGTGCATTGTCCTCTTGGAACAGGCCCACCCATCAGCATGAATGCAGGACGTGAACGGCTGTACCTCGTCAGAAAGGATGCGCACATAGCGTTGGCTTGTCACAGACTTTTGTAGACGTACCAGGGGTCCCAACGAAGTCCAACTAAGCACACCCCATACCATTACGGACCCCCCACCAGCCGGTACAGTTCCCTGTTGACAGGTGGGATCCATGGCTTCATGGTGTTTGCGCCACACAAGAATCCTTCCATCTGCCCGATACAGTTGGAAACGCGACTCGTCATACCAGGCTACTGCTTTCCAGTCATCAAGTGTCCAGTGGCGGTGTTGCCGTGCCCAAGCGAGGCGCATAGCTCTGTGTCGTGCACCCATCAAGGGGACTCGAGTTGGGCGTCGGCTCCCAAAGCCCATATCGTGTAGGGTACGTTGCACAGTCCGGACGCTGATGCTTGTTGAGGCTCCAGCATTGAATTCCGATGATACCTGCGAGAGTGGTGCACGCCTATCACGTGAAACGATTCTTGACAGCTGACGATGGTCACGTTCACCCAATGTCTTTTTACGGCCACACGGGTATCGTAGGTTGGAGGTTTTGCCGGAATTCTTGTAGTCACGGTACAGCCTTGCATTGGTTGTCCGTGAAAATCCGAACTTCGTTTCTACTTCCGAAATACTATGGCCCTTCTCACGAGCGCCAACTATGACACCGCGTTGAAAATCACTTAAATCGTTATTACTTGTCATTCTCATGCCGAAAACAGTTCTGACAGCTGGCAAGGATGTCTATCGCTTTATATACGCACTGGCGGACGCAACCGAGTACGCGCATAGGTGACGTTGCTATGCATTTTGCATAAGCTCGTCTGTACCAGTTTTTTGGCACTTCAGTGTATGCTACAACGATGAACTTAATGTGAAGCATCGGATAATGTTTCGCTCTCATAATCAGACGAATTCTTAGATGTACTGGGAAGCTTTAATCACAGAGTGAGAATAAATATTCGTACCTTTTCGACTTCGCATAATAATATTGAGTACTGTTGGTTCTGATTTCTTTAGTAGATATAAGATCCTTTGCTTTAAGTAAATTCTTATTAAATAACAATTTCCACCAATAATTATCTACATCGATCTGGTTTAAAAATGCCTTTGTATTGTAAATGTTCTTGCTAGATAAAAATATGAATGCCACTATAGTTCGTACACAGACTTCCAGGCTTGTAATTTAGAATTTATCTTAACGCAGAAGTTTGAAGAAATTTCCTGTCTTCGCCTTCTTCCATTTCGTGGTTCACCTTTGCTTTCCTTTTAAAAAAATAAAAACTGCTCTAATTAGCACAGTTACAGAGAAATCCAATTAAGTAAAATTCCATTTTCTCTCATTCGGAGCTACTACTTGTTTAACAATTCAAACCACGATTTCTCTTGGCTTTACACATCCGATGTAACACGTCGACAATCGCAAAGAGGAGAAAAACAAAATGAATTTAACTCTGGAACTTTTCAGAGAGACATCAGAACTTTAGTTTTGCCAAATGCAGCCGATTGCGATATGGTTGACTGATTTTATTGATATAAATAATGCGACTCTGTTTCAGCTTCCAAGATAACACCTGCCATGAATGATAGGTTGACCTCTTTTAATAGCGAATATTGCAATGGGGAAAGCACGTCACGTACATTCTCCAGGTTCAATGGGCTTTTCAAGGCGAACTCTTTTCAGTACTTTGCCGTAGTTTTAAGCATGTAAATCTGATTTGAATACTGATGGCATTTATCTTCATTGCTATTGCTTGCGATGCTGTGTTTATTCCCACTAGGGTAGTATGAAATCATGAAACGTCCTTTACATTCAGTAGAAAGGACGGAGGAAAACTGATCTCTAGATTACTTCTCAAAGATCTATATAAAAACGAAAAGACAGAAAGTAGTCAGTGTGTGTGTTTGCGACAATGATAACTCATGCAATAGCGGCGCACACTTCAGAATTTGGCACATTGGTCTTCATTGTTATCCATGCCGAAGTAGCCGGTTTCAAGTCGGTATTACAAAAGGGAACCTTTCAACAAAGAAATATAGGCACCATGCTTTTCCACGGGAATGTAAACTGAGTGCAGACTGAATTACGGCCACATCTGTACAAAGTGAGCTGCACCCAATACTGGCATAATGTTGAGGAGGGCGTGGCCTGAAGGCTAATAGGAATTATATAAGAGGTTGGTGGTTAGCGGTTAAGCTGGAAGCGACGTTACGGACGTGATGGGTAAAACCAAGGAGGTTATATTACTGGAGACGCCACTCCTATCCACGCAGCATTGGCCGCCATAAGTCACCGTCTGTGCTGCAAATGACGTCATGTGCAGGCACGACGCAGCCGCAGAAAAGAAGCTGCTTTGAAACCAATGGAACAAAAGCTTCTAAGCGTATAAACAGATAAAATGAGTAATTCAATAATCTTTATCAATGATACACAAGCTTACTGTTTTATCAACGGTATAATTTAGTTCGTGTTTGCCTGCTTGTGATGTCACACCACAGATTAGCTGTGACCCATGGCGGCAGAGCCAGTGGTGTCTCCAGTAATATAACCTCCTTGGGTAAAACCAAGGATTTATCGAAGTTTGGAAAAATCCGAATAGTTGGTGCACGAATGATTGGTGCGAGTGGTACGTGTACATATCGAGGTTCCAGCATTTTTACTCACATGTACACGGAGGTCTTGTGCAGTACTCCGTCGATTAGCTGTAACGACTCTCCTGAGGCTCCGACGTCCTCTATAAATGTTATTCTTTGGTCTGCCGGTACGTTTTGCTGCTTCAGGAACGTCATGTTTCTTCCACTTATTCAGTACATCCAAAACAGTTGACTTGGGTATGTTTAAACGCCTCTCTGTTTCTCTTATGGACAACCCACTAATATAGTAACACCGAACAATCTCTCCTTTCTCAAAGTCAGTTCTCTCCTGACGCGACATTTTCACTCAACCTCACAGTGCAATATGATCGCGGTAAGCTGTAGGCTTGCGTTTATACCGTTTGCAGATGTACTGCGCATCTTAACAACGCAGCGGATCCGTTCATTTGCTTTTGAAGGGGGCCCGGTGACTTTTGTCAATATAGTGTACATTGCTATGCCAAATCTTTCATTTCTGCCATATCATAACTTTGAAACTTCAGCTACAAAAGATAAATTTTTATCAGACTTTGCAATACTCGGTTATTGAAAAAATATATTTTTCATGTTTTCGAAGATATTGCAGTGATTTATACACTGCAGCTTTTACTGTTCTTGACAGGAAAATTAATCTTTTTTTGCTTGCACGACTTATTCAGCTCATTTTCCAGTTTTCTCTCAGGAAGTCGTTCATGAAAAATTTCCTGGTGTAATTTCATCATTGTCTGAAAGAATCGAAGAAGCACCTGCTATGAGGAGATATCATGTGTATATATTCATGTATACAACAAACAAGCCACTGACACTTATGCTAATCTAAATTGACAGCGTGCAGCAGCCACTGCAGCTTGTAAATCTGTTTACACGAATGATATACAATGTCAAAGTACTGCTACTTGTAGCTTTCTGTATTGATTTTAGCAGATAGAGGGACAAGAAAGCCATCACTTTCGCATTGTAGATATCGACTTTTCCCACAACTAAGCAAATAAACGTGAAAGTGGAATATGGAACTAAAAACTTTTTCTGGAACGAGTCACTGGATGATGATAAAGTCAGATGCTTAATGGTTTTTCTGTGAGTTGTCACGAAATGGTAAATTTAATCAAAGAAGATAAATATAGGCGCAATATATTTAAGCACACATTTAAATATCCTTGACTAAGGAAAAGAGAGATAATTTTTGAATTACACAAATATGAAGCTTTAGACTCTTTGCGAGCTTTAGGTGGCCAAGTGGTTTGTAGTACTGGATACTCGTCTGAGATAAGCCCGGTTTCGAGACCTGGTATGTGTAGCGTTCTTGTTTGATGGTACTGGCTCAGTCCCTTTTTTCATTAAACTCAGTAACAGCAACAAAGAAATAACTCCAGAACATACTAAACAAACGGCAAGAATAAGCAATAGATTGTCACACTAATTTCATAGAAAACGGCAATTTTAGATCAGTTCATATGTAGAGGATTTTAGGAAGGAAGTGTCTGACCCCAGGTCTTAAACAACCCTTAGAAATAGGAAGCTGGGAGATTTGGGCTAGAGGGCCCGATAGGAAGGTCACAAGGAAGCGAGGTAGAAAGGGGAAGGAAGACGCCCTTATTTATTACCGGGGAGGGGCAGTACCCCTGGCCCGACGGCTTAACGTGGCCATCCAACGCCCGGTGAATATTTAGTGGTTCGAGCGTTCGTACCTGAATATGATAGAACCCGAAGTCTTCTCCATGTCAGTCACGGACGTTGACCACTAGGCCACCCGCGGCCCAAACGGGGATTTCATACTGAACGTCCCTCATTTTAAGTGATAGATTACGTCATACATCGTGAGTTCGAAAGGCCAATCTTTGACTTCATGAAAAGGAGGAGGGTTGAAAGCGGGTTCGACGCAGACACGCGGCAAACAGTAGGAGGAGGGTTGAAAGCGGGTTCGACGCAGGCACGCGGCAACAGTAGGACCCGGGAAAATACTTCGACGCAGACACGCGGCAAAAGTAGGAGGAGGGCTGAATGCGGGTTCGACGCAGACACGCGGCAAAGGTAGGAGGAGGGTTGAATGCGGGTTCGACGCAGACACGCGGCAACAGTAGGAGGAGGGTTAAAAGCGGGTTCGACGCTGACACGCGGCAACAGTAGGAGGAGGGTTGAAAGCGGGTTCGACGCAGACACGCGGCAACAGTAGGAGGAGGGTTGAAAGCGGGTTCGACGCAGACACGCGGCAACAGTAGGACCCGGGAAAATACTTCGACGCAGACACGCGGCAACAGTAGGACCCGGGAAAATACTTTTGCTGCGGAACTTTCTATCTAAACAGTTTGATTTTAAAATGTACTACGAAATTCGTGAGCCCATTTGAGGTATACTGATCGAATGATGAATATTTAGAATGATGGATACAGAAGACGTACTACTGTATTTATGTGTTGTCCAATCCAGGAATGGGGAACCTGCTGCTCTTTAGGCCGTTAAGTGTGGCCTTCTAAGTGAAACCAGATTTTACAGAACAAATCCTTTTATTGCTATTAATATGTTTTTGGTTCGTCTTTTATTATTTTTAGTTTAATCTTTCGTATTTAAAAGAGCAAAAGAAGATTCAACGAAATAGTGCTACCCGATTGACGGCCACAATTAAAGTATTAGTAAGTCATAAGGACTATTTTGGCACCTGATCCGCCCTTGATTCCGTTTTATGGCTCCTAAAGAACTACACATTAAATTGATTAAGCTCTCAGAAGATGACATTTTAATGTCCTTGTTTGATGCTAAGAAAGATCCAACTGAAATGTGGACAAATGCAATAGAATATCCACGCCTTCGGCAACATGCACGAAAAATGCTTTCTTGCTTTTCAACCACTTATTGCTGCGAATCTACATTCTCCTACCTAACCAAAATCAAGATGCCCTCAAGATCACAAATGGCGGATACCAATCTAGAAGATCAGCTAAAAGTGCGGATCTCCATGTTGCATCCAAATATTCAAATGCTTTCCGGCAAAAAAGCAATCACAACAAAGTCTAGTCAACTTTAAAACTAACAATATTTTATTCATTTTTTCAAGTAAGTTAGTAAATAGTAAGATTTTTCAAAATATTGTGCATTTCGAAGTATATCTAATTGAAGTTTCTTGGATGCGGTCTTGTTAGACTACAGCTAACTTAATGCAGTCTTCCAACACGAAAAGGTTTCCTCCTCTGGTCCAATCAGCACTCTAACACTTTACACTTTAGGCCTTTGCGTTCTTAGAATGTGATCTCTTTCCAAGTTGACCATGGTCTCTCTACGGATTTACGCAATAGTTATGACCACGGGCATCTTTCATAGCATTCGACAACGAAATAAATGTCGAAGATGAGGAGTTTTTCTCACTTGTTTTCGGAATTCCAATAGAAAACTGTGAATTTCGTTGGTAGCAAGCCTTATTTGCAATGTATCGCATTGAGACAAACTGAATGATATGAAATATGTTGGAGGTAAGGCCGAAATCCGGATTATAAAACAGGATCTTCCTTTTATACACAAGACTGAGTATGTTTGGAAGCTCTATTCCTAGACTAGACTGCATAAGATATAAAATTACATGCAAAATTCATAAATTAACCCAAGTTTATTATAGAAAATTTAGTTTTGTTGCCCTAATTTCAATAAAATCATTAATTATGTTGAAATCTAGATTTTCACATAATATATGTTCTATTGGTAGTAATACCAAATTTGATAACCTTTCTTGAAAAATTGTAGTTTTAACATAGCTTTTCATCAATTTAAATTTAAAGAAACTCCGCTCGGCTGAGAAAACAGTGCCCTCAATCGGCAATAAAATTTTTAAAGCAGTACTGAAATTTGGAAATACTGTATATTATATTTGGTTTCTAACTCCTTTTTAGCCATATGAAGTGCCAAGTAGACATAAACGAGCATTTTGACCCCTGCTTTTCTTCGCTTTCAATCAAGGTTCCAAAGTTGCTCGTGACATTTGTGCTGTATACGAAGAAGCCGCTATTACTAACAGAACTGCACGGAATGGTATTCATGCCTCAAGAAGGAGAAATTCGACCTCACAGACTCTCTACGTTCCGGCAGACCTTTTCAGTTCAATCAGGATTAATTGAACGAGCACATCCATGAGGATCAGCGTCAATCCACTATGGAATTGGCCCAGTAGATGGGATGCTCCCATGATACCGTCGCCCGTTACCTTCACTCGCTGGGTAAGGTCCAAAAACTCGGTGCATGGGTGCCACATTCTCTGAACGCAAGAGACAAACTCCAGCTTTCCACTATCGCCTCCAGTTTGCTCGTAGACACAAACAAATATTTCTTTACCGCATCGTCACAGGCGATGAAAAATGGTGTATTTATGTCAATATGAAGCAGAGGAAAGAACGGTTGAGTCCTCACAAGCAAGCAACACCTCGAGCCAAGGCCGAGCTGCATCCATGCAAAACCATGATCTACGTTATTGTGGGATTGGGAAGGTGTAATCCCCTAAGAATTGCTTCAAAGGGACACCACCATCAATGCGCAGCTTTACGATCAGCAAATGCACCGTCTCAACGAGGCAATTCAGGTGAAATGACTTAACCGGCGGCCCGGTGCGTTTCTTTAACACGACAACGCTCGCCCCCACGTCGCTAATCTGACCAAATTTGCTATACCAGATCTCGGTTGGGAAGTTCTTCCGCACCCACCATATTCTCCTAATCTAGCGCCCTCAGAATATCACCTTTTCCTGTTGCTCTCCAACAGTCTGCTAGTCGTATCGTTAAACAACGAAGTCGAGCTGAATGACTTCGTTGTTTAACGATACGACTAGCAGACTGTGAGCCATCCCGGTGGCGCAGTGGTCTAAGCAGTGGCTTCTGATCATTCGTCCGAGATGGGTCCGGGTTCGAATCCCGGTGAGGCATAGATGTTGTTTTTGTCTTACGGCGCTGGCTCTTTTTTTTTTTTTTTTTTTTTTTTTTGATTGCAGGTTTAACGACCACCGTGAGCAACTCAATGGGCTATAAGCAGTCGCCCGTCCCTAATTTAGGGTCACTGGTTCCAGGGAAGGGAGAGAGCCAGTGCCGTAAGACAAACACAACATCCATGCCTCACCGGGATTCGAACCCGGACCCCTTACGGACGAATGATCAGATGCCAGCGCTTTAGACCACTGCGCTACCGGGGCGGCGGCGCTGGCTCTCTCTCTCTCTCCCTTACCTGGAACCAGTGGCCTTAAATTATAGATGGGCGACTACTTATAGCCCACTGAGTTGCTCACGATGATCGTTAAACCTCCAATCAAAAAAAGAAAGGGTAGCTCGATGACTTCGAGTCAAAACCCGGGGATTTGTACTGTCAAGGCATTGACAACCTAGTAGAACGCTAGCAAAAGGTCGTGAACAATGAAGAATATATCATTGATTGATTAGTGAAAACGTTTTCAGGAAAAATAAGGATTCCAATAATTGGAAAGAAAAACCGAGCGAACTTATCTGACAACCCAATAGAATGCGAATTTTCCTTTGTTAATTCTTTGTTTTATTTCCATGTCACACTTTCCATTTTCTTGGATTATACGACGAAGGTATTTGTATAGTCTCACTTGCTCTACATTCTCTCCATTCATCATCACCTCAACATATTAGCAATATAGAGTATATACAGTATTAACGATATAGAGCACATATGGAGTAACAATATATTTGTATATATACAAGGTTTGTCCGGAAAGTAATGAGACCACTTTTCCTGGGCCAATCAGAAGGGCCGGAAGGCGGAGTCTCCGGGCGTAACGAGTGGCGGGTTATGATAGGTAAACGATCGATGTCTCGTCAGTTGGCTCTGAGCTTTTACAGAGTGAGGATCGCTTGCGAAGTGGACAGCTGTGTGAGCGTCGTGTAACGGTCAAAATGCAGAAGAGTGTCGAATAGCGATAAAGTTTTGTGTTAAACTTGAAACATCCGCGACCGAGACGCTTGCTATGACACAGAAAGCCTACGGGAAGGATGCTTTATTGAAAGCACAAGTGTTTCGGTGGCACAAAACGTTCACAGAGGGAAGGGAGTGCGTCGAGGATGAGCCACGCCCAGGGCTCAATTCAGCGTCTCACACTTCGGAAAATGTGGAAAAGGTGAAAGTGGTTTTGGACTCTGACCGACGTCTGAGTGTTAGATTGGTAGAAGAGCACGTGGGACTCGCGAAACCCATTGTGAATGAAACCATCACGCAAGAATTGCAGATGCGGATAGTTTGCGCCAATTTGGTTCCTAAGGTTTTGACCGATGAACAGAAGAACAACCGCGTGTCGATTTCTCGTGAGCTTGTGGACCGTGTGAGAAGTGAACCTGGTTTTGGAGAAAGTGATAACAGGTGATGAAACGTGGGCCTTTGAGTACAGTCCGGAGACGAAAAGACAGAGCTCAGAGTGACACACTACCGAGTCTCCTCGACCAAAGAAGGCTCGAATGTGCAAATCGAAGATTAAATCCATGATCATTGTCTTCTTTGACTGTAACGGTGTTGTCCATAAGGAGTTCGTACCACCCGGACAAACGGTCAACGCTGCATTTTACGTGGACGTGCTGCAACAGCTGAAGAACAGAATCGCGCGCGTCTGCCCGCAGATTACCAACACTTGGATTCTTCACCACGATAATGCGCCGAGCCATGCGTCGTTGAGAGTGAGAGAGTGTCTGGCGAAACACAACGTAGCAACGCTGCCACAACCTCCCTACATCCCGAACTTGGCCCCGGCGGACTTTTCTTTTTTTTTGTTTCCCCGGCTCAAATCCAGCTTGAAAGGACACCATTTTGGGAATGTTATAAACGTGCAAACTGCCGCGAAGAATGCTTTGAAAGCGATCACTGTTCCCGACTTCCAGGCAAGCTACGAGGCGGTGCAGAACCGTTGGCAGTGGTGTTTTGATGTTGAAGGATGTTATTTCGAGGAATTTTAATGTTATGTAAATATAACATAACATTTTATTTTATTGGAGGTTTAACGACCACCGTGAACAACTCAATGGGCTATAAGCAGTCGCCCGTCCCTAATTTAGGGTCACTGGTTCCAGGGAAGGGAGAGAGCCAGTGCCGTAAGACAAACACAACATCCATGCCTCACCGGGATTCGAACCCGGTCCCCGTTCGGACGAATGATCAGAGGCCATCGCTTAGACCACTGCGCCACCGGGGCGGCTAACATAACATTAAAATTCCTCATTAAACGTCTGTTATTGAGTGAGTCTCATTGCTTTCCGGACAGACCTTGTATATAGAGTATTAACAATGTAGAGAAAAAATCATAGTTTACATGCATCATGCCACAAACCGCTAGTTTTACCTATCATAGTGTGTAACGTATATTCTATTTTAACTTTCCTTTTGAGTTGCTTTTTCTAGGTAAATTTGAGTTTGTTCTCTTAGACATTTTCAAACCTTACCGTTATGTCTATTCCCTCAAACGAGAATGATGTTGGCAACACACTGAGGTCGGAACAAGAGCTACGTATGTATGTGATAAGAACGTTAGACAAACAGACGTTGCAGAGGCTACTTTGGTGTGTGGAGATGTTAGATCGTTACTGAGTTTTGCTTGTAAACCTCTTGACTAAGATATGTGAAGTGGTGTGTTTTGGATTTCGTCTAATGTTGCTAGATTAATAAAACGTTGACGTAAGTTGGACTTCTGTATACGTTTCGTCTAGCCGTAAAACCTTAAAGTGAGCTATTCCGCACAATTAGTTGCATCGCATTTACCCTTAGTTTCACATCTATTCAGCCGGAAATCTTACATAACGTAAGAGGGTTACGTTATAAGTGTTTTAAATAAAAAAATTCTTAATGAGAGAAAGACTTTCATGTCCACCCTGTACACTTCACGTATGTTGGCGTTGAAAAAGTACGAACGCATTTCTCATGTAATCCCAATACAGAACGAGAATTTTTAAAGGTATATTCTCTCTTGAGAGTTAGGAGGTTGTAATTTAAGAAGTCATTTTGCGTACCCGGTATTTCCAAGGCGATAGGAACTTGAAGAATGTTTCAGGTACTTCGCTGTTCCCGAATCATGAATAAAACTGTTTGAACGCGGGAAGGAAGACGACAAAACTCTCTTCGTATCGGAGACATCTCCAGCACATTCTGACACTTCTGAATGGCATCCAAAAAAATGGAGATGGAATACCCAATGCACGAAGGCACTCTGTGTCATAAATCAAAGATGATCACGGCGTTCCTTCAGAAAGAAACAGAACCCTGGAAACGTACCTGTCATTCTCAGACCTGGAATCTGGCCAGACACGAAACCTCATTGACGTAGCGTATTTCATTCTTATATCTTATTCCGGACGGATTCTTCCTAACAGGCTGGGATTTGCGCTAATAGAAAAAGTTGTACTTTTGCCACCATTTCACCCAGTTCATGCAGTTTCGTGCACAGATCATTGTTTTAATGGGAATATTTTCTGCCTTAACCCATGAAAAAAACTGGAAATGGAAAAAAAAAACATTAAAAGAAGAAATAAAAACGAAATGACGTATGTGAAAAAGCTTGCATATGAACAACATTAAACAGAAACCAAATCATTACTAGGCTCAAAAATAGGCACAGTAAAAAAATCGGAAATCTTTTGGTTTTACGAAAAATGACGGAAAATTCAAAGAAGAAAAAACGATCTTTACAAAATTTGTTTTTAAACAACAGCTGTCATATTTAAGAATTCCAGGAAAGGCCAATCCATAATGTATAGTTTCGAAAGGACTGAATAACACACGCACTATATTTCCTGCTTGAATCAAACTCAGATTTCAGATATAAGCAACCAAAACGTCGAAAATTACCAAAAGTAAATTACCAAAAGTTTAATATTATAACTTTTCAACTACATTTGTTTGGGTAACAAGTCTTCATTCTCCGAAAAGGAATTTCTGTATTTTACTAAAAATTATATAAAAAAAGCCTTACATTTTTACTGGAATCTGGGTATGCAGTTAACACACGCAAAATATAGCTTAAATGATTTTTAATCTTTATTAAAAAAAAGGCAGCTCCGATAAAAATAACTAGTTTGAAATAACTTTTTTGGCGGTTTTTGGGTGACATTCCTTAAAATCTGTTATTAACGACAACCCTGATCATCTAAGACTGTCAGGAGTAGCGAAACTATGGAACGTGTCCCGAGTTGACACAAATTTATTGGCACGCGGTATTCAGTGCCGTTCCTCAATTCTTTAAACCACACTAATGATATATATATATATATATATATATATATATATATATATAATGTTTACAATTACTACTAAACGAAATAACTGTTACTAAGGGATATTTCCACAGTTTGGAATGTTGAGAATAGCTTAGAGAATATCAGTAAAATCTGAGGGAGAGGATTTGTTTCAGCTTGAAAAGTGAAAATACTCCAAATACGTGGCGTCAGTGAATAAACAAAGACATCGTTCTTTCCACGTTTTAGCAAAACACACAACAACCGAAAAATTGTGTTTTCCGGCCACTGCTGTGGAATCGAATCCCAAATCTCTCGATATCTAGCCGAGCGCGATAGCCTTACACCACGGTGGCCAATAATCCACGGCGCTATCTATGTGAGTTTTTCTGTCAGCTTCTGACATCATAACGCAATAAGATGGGCTCAGCTACCGAGAGATATGGGAATCGATTCCCCAGCAGTGGCCGAATAACAATTTTTCGGTTACTGTGTGATGCTAAAACGTCGAAAGAGCGATTATTTTTGTTAATTGTTTCAGCTTAATGCATCTTCGGAGGGAAGTACCCCAAAAGATAGCCTCTAGCCAGACAGCGTAAAGATGGCAGTTCGCGGTGCTCGTGTAAGACGGAACGCGAAAGGATTCTACCTGACCGTAACTCGAAGGGACATTCTTGAACAGGCGAAGAGAGAAGTTTTCAATGACCAAGGTAGCACCCCGGATCACCTCTCCAGCCGGACCACGAGGAAGAGCGGGAGAGGCTGCTGTTTTTTCCAGCACTTCGCGAGCGCCGAATAGAGCAATGAGAAGTGTTCACAGGAAACGCTTCATCCTGACTCGGTGCAAACCAGGGCGTTGCGGGAACACGGACGTCGCATGAGCAGTTTTGAAATTCACGCAGACTTAGTTTACAAGTCAGTATTTAGGGAATAATAAAAGAAAATTATCGTCATTGGCTTCTTTCAGCTTACGCACCGGAGAACCACAAAATATTTTGCCCAGGGCGTTTTTATGGAAATCGAAACAACTGCAGGTAAACGACGGCACGTGTGAATGTCATGAAATGGTATAAGTTAACAACTCATACTGAGCTGTGTCAATCAGCGTTATTCTTGTTCTTCAGATGGGAAAGGCAGACTTAAGTGAGTTTGACAAAGGCCAAATTATAAGGGGTTAGAATATTTCCAAGACGGCGTAAGGCTTGTGGGGTGATAACGGTCAGCAGCACTTAGGACGTTCAAAAAAGTAGTCTGAGGAGGGGAAACTAAGAACCGCCGGCAAGTGTGGGCAGTCGCTGCTAGATGTAAGTGGAAGCTATTCCATGTGGTACGAATCAACAGAAAGAATACTGTGGCGCACCTCACAGGTAATTTGAATGCTGATGACGAGAGTAATGTGGCACAACAAGCTGTGTATTTCCCATTCCTGGATAGTGACGTCATTGCTGACGCCAATGCTGACGTCAGAGCTGACAGGAGAACTTTGTTGTGGACAGAGAAGGAAGAGACGGAGTGATGAGCGTGGGAAGAGAGGTTGTTTGTTTTGATTTGTAGGGAGGTGACAGGGCATAAGAACCATATTGGTTTATTTTTTCTTTTTGTTTATTAAATTAAATGTTTTGTAAATGTATGATAGTCATAAATGAGCATTCGTGTGGATTACCAAGACGCCCCAACGCCTTATATGGAATACTGCTGAAAATGGAGATGCTTAGCCACATGCCGCTCTGAGTGATCATACTAATTTCGATGTAACAATACGTGAATAAACCAGCAACCAGTACACCACTACACGTTGTGTAGATTATTTGACAATTGTTCCACCCCTCGGACCTCAAATGCGTGTATGCAGGTATTGGAGATTTACGTGCATGACATGAGTAGTTGCCCCATCTTCGCCGCAAGTTAATTGATTTGAACGAAATAATACACATGAAGTAAGTACGAATGGGATGTTTATTTCGGTTAGAAATATTCATTTTGTCCATCTATAGTACAGCATTCTCGTCCATTACGTACGTTCACTGTCCAAACTACATAATTACTCCACTATAGCCACAAGCACATATTAGCACTACACTCACAGTTCAGCAACTCAGGGTGCACTGCCAAATATTACAGAAACTTGCAAACTCTTGACATTTTTGCCGTACTTCTCAAGTGTTGTTGTCTATTACTTGTACGATACGAACACTGGACTACCGAGTGACAGACGCCTTTATATGTACTTCACGACAGGACCTGAACCTTCTGGAATATTCTTGATTTACAATAATGCCGCATTTTGCGCGGGGATTACGTTCCAACGAGACCGCGTTAGGCCAAAACTGGGTGTATTCAAAACCACTAATAAAACTACATACAATAAATCACTTCACACTCTTTTTTTCGTTATATATGTATGGTATTATTCGCTTATATATATCTATTACAGTATAATGTGTATTTTACAAAGAACAATGTATACGAACTTCTGTAACAGTTACAGTTAAAATATGAGATAGCATGATGCAAATCCTTATGCATAGCTACCTAATCGTTGCCTTCACTACGTAACACCTCTGCGGGGTCGTCAACGCTGAGGTTCAAAGCTGATGCATTAGGTGCAGTAGTTGGAGACTCTGGGCGGGGCAATGGGGAGAAAGTAAAATAGACTTTTTACGCTTTCTAACCGTAGGTTGAAGAAGCGTATATGCTCCAGCTTTGCCCATCCGTCCGTCTGTCCGCACAATAACTGGCTTAAAAATGGTTCGATTTCGATGAAATTTTAGTATGTGGTAGTGGACCACCTGGGGACGAAACCCTATTGAAAATGTGACAAATGGATTCAAAGGTCACGACGTAGTTGCGGGATCATTCCATTGCCCTTATGCGTCATAACTTGCGTAAATATGGTTCGATTTCAATGAAAGTTTACTATGTTGTAGCAGACCGCCTGGGGACGAACCCTATTCAAAATGGGTGAAGTGGGGTCAAAGGTCAGGACATTAGATCGGGATGCATTCCATTGCCCTTATGCGTCATAATTTGCGTAAAAATGGTTCGATTTCGATGACATTTCAGTATGTAGTAGGGAACCACCTGGGGACGGACCCTATGAAAATGGACGAAATGTGGTCAAAAGTCAGGACATAGAATTGTGATCCTTTCCATTGCCCTTATCCCATATTATTAAGGTGGTCGTCAAGTAATTTTGCTTCCTATACTTCCAATGGAAAAAGTTTTGTACGCATTTCCTTCACAATTAATGTGTTCCCAAGGATGAAAATTTGAACATCGATTAAAATAACTTCATACTATAACTTGGAAAACTTAATATGTTCTAAAACATAACTATAATCATATTAAAAATCAATACCTTTTCCTTTGGTGGTGTTGAAACCAGAGAAAACATGGCGCGACCTGTACTTTGATGACGTCAGTGGACAAAAAAATGTTGGATTGCACAATTACGGTTATGGTTTAGAAAATATTAAGTACTCCAAGTTATGAAATGAAGCTATTTTAATCAATGTTTTTTTTTGTTTTTTTTTTTTGATTGGAGGTTTAACGACCACCGTGAGCAACTCAATGGGCTATAAGCAGTCGCCCGTCCCTAATTTAGGGTCACTGGTTCCAGGGAAGGGAGAGAGCCAGTGCCGTAAGACAAACACAACATCCATGCCTCACCGGGATTCGAACCCGGACCCCTTAGGAACGAATGATCAGAGGCCAGCGCCTTAGACCACTGCGCCACCGGGGCGGCTAATCAATGTTCAAATTTTCATCTTTGTGAACGCATTAATTGCCCAGAAAAAAGATGGCGCGACCTGTGTTTTCATGACGTCAGTAGACAAACAAATGTTGAATTGCTTAATTATGGTTATGTTTTAGAAAATATTAAGTATTGCAAGTTATAAAATAAAGATATTTTAATCGATGTTCAAATTTTCATCCTTGGGAACGCATTAATTGTGAAGAAAATGTGTACAGAAGTTTTTCCATTGGAAGTATAAGAAGCAAAATTACTTGACGTCCACCTTAAAGTAGCAATTCTTGTATGTATGTATGTACATTTTATTTTGAAAACGGCTCTGAGAATGTTGATGAAAGTCGTTACCCTACTGTTTTCTGGTACTAGAAATCAATTTAGCTTGATCTCGACTTTAGGAGAATTCGTTCAGTGGGTTAAATAACCACCCCGAATTAAAACGTTTTTAGTTATGGCGTTGTTCCATTATTCCATTAATGTTACCAATGCTTAGAAGTCTTATGACGTCACAATCTCGCGTTTAAGAAAGTTGGCGCGCGGTCACGCCATCTGCCTCATTACGTCACGCGTTGTGTGTGGATCCTATTAAAGATTTATGAAGTCACACTCTTGCGGCAAGCGATGGTCGCGATTCCCATCTGCCTCATTACGTCACGCGTTGTGTGCGTATGTCCGTCCGCACAATAACTCGCGTAACAATCGTTCGATTTCGATGAAACTTTAGTATCTGGTAGGGGATCACCTGGGAAGGTACCCTATCTAAAGTGAACGAAATGGGGTCAAAGGTCAGTACATAGGAGCGGGATCCATTCCACTGCTATTATGCGTCATAACTAACGTAAAAAAGGTGCGATTTCGATGAAATTTTAGTATGTTGTAGAAGACCACCTGGCGACAAACCTTATTGAAAATTGGCGAAATGGGGGTCAAAGGTCAGGACATGGAAGCGGAATCACTTCCATCGCAATTATGCGCCATAACTTACGTAAAAATGCTTAGATTTTGATGAAATGTTAGTATGTTGTAAGGTCCTGCCTGGGGACGAATTCTACTGAAAATGGGCGAAATGGGATCAAAGGTTCGGACACAGGAGCGGGATCTATTCCATAGCCTTTATGCATCATAACTTACGTAAAAATGCTTCGATTGCGACAAAACTTTATCATGTTATTTCGAAGGTATACCAAACCGCTTCTGTTGAATATCATCGAAGTGGAATCAAAGGTCAATGCACAGGTCCGAGATTTATTCCACAGCCATTATTCTCATAACTTGAATGATAACTTGAGTAAAGATTTCTGGAATGTTGGACAGCGTATTATATATTTAATGCATTGCATGATTTTACTAACTTCTTCTAGTAAAACATCGTTATCGACAACTGTTGCAACTGCGTCTTTAGCTGCTGAAAAATCTCATAGAGCGGCATTAAACAGTCCGCAATACTTTGATTTACACTGCTGGCCACCCAAAATGCAACACCAAGAAGGACACGAGATAGCAAAGCCAGACTGACTGGACACATAACAACAGATACAAAGATGAAACGATTGAGATTACAGGCCCGTGCGACTTGCGGAACACGCAGACATCAATAGTTCGCGTGGCCCCCATGACTGGCAATGACGGCCGCTATACGCCGCAGCATCGAACGAAAGAGGCTTTGATGTGGGCTTGGGGTATGTCGGTCCAGGTTGCTTCCACACGTTGCCACAGTTCATCAGGCGTAGCCGCGGGTGGTCCTTGCTGGGACACTCGGTTGCCGATCAGCGACCAGACCTGTTCGATGGGCGACATATCGGGAGAACAGGCGGGCCATGGCAGCAATGACACCTGGTGGGCCGTGAAGAATTGTTGCATGATGCGTGCCACGTGCGGGCGCGCATTGTCCTGTTGAAACGTGGCCGCTGGCAGGTCCTGCAGGTAAGGGAGGACTACAGGCTCCAAAACGTCGGAGATGTAGCGGTGGCTGTTGAGTGTACCGTCGATGCGTACCAGAGGGGTGCAGGTGTCATATCCAATCACGCCCCAAACCATTACGCCAGGCGACGGACCGGTATAGCGATGCATAATGTAGGCGTCATACAGTCTCTCGCCGCAGTGCCGCCACACGCGGATCCGACCATCGTGGTGTTGCAGGCAGAAGTGGGATTCGTCGATGAAGACAATGTCGTGCCATTCCGTAGTCCAGGTGCGGCGTTCAACGGCCTGCTGCCGCCGCATTCGTCGGTGGTGTAACGTCAATGGTATTGGAGCAATGGGCGCCGTGCGACAAGTCTCCGCTCCAGCAGACGACGTTGAACGGTACGTGCAGATACAGGTTGTTGCGCAACACACCTTAATTCCTGCGCTAACTTTCGTGATGTGGCGGTGCTATCCGGCAATGCCCACCGCAGAACATGACGGCCCTCTCGTTCGGTGGTGTGCCGCGTCTGCGGCAATCGCTCACGTCGTTCCGTACGTCCTTCCTGCACCCACCGAATCCATACTCTCCTCACTGTGGCTGGATGTCGTCCCACACGGGTGCCGATGTCTCGCTACGATAGACCGCTGTCGCGATAAGGTACTATTCGTCCTCTATAGAACCTCCGAAACGTGCTGGAATGACTGCCGTATTCTGCCGCGAGGCATTAGGAAACTTCCCACGCACAGGTCCGGCAGCACAACACACTTCCGCTACTTACACCCCGCCTTCTGTGCACCCTTCTTATAGTGTTTCGAGGTAGCGTGCCGGGCGCACATGATTTGCATATGCCCTGCAATGCTAATCGTTTGCATGTCCTCTCGCGGCCGACGCATGCTGCGAATTTCAGGCCAATCGGATGTTTCCCTCTTGGTGTTGCGTTTTGGGTGGCCAGCAGTGCATTTTAAGGCTACGTTCCATGGAAGGATCATTGTTAGAAATTAAATCTTTCAAGTGCTTTGCTGCTTGGAAAATTTCGGCAAAACTTGTGCAGATTACCGCTGTCAGTTTCATCTTGTTCGTCGTCGTCATCATCATCTTCGTCCGAGGACGTTTTCACAAGTTCTTCTAATTCTCCATTTTTCAACGGTTCTTGATGTCTAATAAAATCTGTTATTTCTTCGTCCAGAATATCGACGAAGGCTTCACTCCCCAATCTGCTTGGCCATCTGAGTAGTATGTTTTGCTTCCTCGTTTATGGTAAGAAAACCTTTTAAATGATTGACACAGTCACACCCCAGGGGCCGCAAGCACGCACTGATTGATTCTTTCGTAGCTCCATTTCCGGTGTGACATGAATCTAGCAGTAGGGCAGACCGCGGATAATTGAATCCGCGTAAAATGCGGCACCACTGTACATACATCTCTCCAACTTCACACTGCGCGATCATTCTGGAACATTCTCCGCTTCTAGAACATTCTACACGACACATCGGTCTTTGTCTGCTATGTTACATGGCCGACTTTTCTAGACATAGCTTTTGGCACACGTACATTTCTATGAACTATTAGTATGTAATTATTATTTGCAAATTGTGTAATTTAATTACCAAATAATTCCATTGCGTTTGAATGGCATTATTAAATAATTGAATTATATCCTCTTCATTGTACACCGAAGAGCAATTGAATTAGAGAAACCTGTCTAGTAACGTGTAGCATCAGCTTTCGCCCTGATGACGGCGGCAATTCGTCTCGGCATGGACTCGACAAGACACCGGAAGTGTTGGGAAGCCATACGGATCCACGACCCCTGAACAAGCTCCCACAGTTCACGAAGATTCCATGGAGGGGGGGGTCATCTCTCTCGATGGCATCACACATGTGCACGATGGAATTGAGGTCAGGTAACCTAGCTGGCCAAGGAAGCGAGGTCACGTCGGTGGAGTGTTCATCTAACCATTCGCATACAATTCGGAAGCGATGGCACGGTGTATTGTCTTGTTGCAGGATGAGGTTCCCAGTGGGATGTTGAACACGCACAAACGGGAGCAAATGGTCGTCCAGGGTATCCCGATAACGTTGACCTGTGAGGGACGATGTCAAACGTACCAAGGGTCCCATTTCAGTCCACGTATACAGTCCCCAGACGAGAATGCCACCCCAATCAGCTTGAAGAGTACCCTGCTGGCAAGGAGGATCCATCGCTACATGTGATTTGAGCCGTACTCGTATCCTGCCATCCGCATGTACCAACGTGAATCTCGACTCATCAGTCCAGGTAACATTTTCCCACATGTCTAGGGTCCAGTGGCGATGTTCCCGCGCCCATGCTAATCTTTGGACCCTGTGATGTGCGGTCAGCAGCTGTACCCTCGTGGGACGATGGCATCTGTACCCCATAGCGAGGAGATGGTTCTTCATAGTGTGGCTGCTTATACGTTTTTGTGTACCAGCGTTAAATTGCAGAGTGATTTCTTGCACAGTGGCCCGTCTATCCGCTGTTACAATGCGAGCTAGACGACGATGACCCCGCTCATCCACACGCTGTTGTCCACGGCAGCTGGCCCTTGCAGGGATGGTTTTACCGGAATCGATATACTCACGGTGCACCCGTGACACAGTGGCTCGTGAAAATCCCAGTACCTGCACGACTTCTGAGATGGAGTGACCCATTCGTCGAGCCCCGCCAATTTGCTCACGATCAAATGCGCTTAGATCCTTCGTCTTACCGATACTGCGTCCGACTCTTACTGATTTCCGTCGCATCACTCCTTATATTGTCGGATCTCTGCCTACGTCATGTCGTTTACAGCGCCGCCCACAGCGCCACATTTTCATAACGCCAGCTGTCTCTAATTCAATTGTACTTCAGTGTAATTCATTACAGATTAATTCCATTACCTTGTGCAAACTATACTTGGGATTACCTTGTAATGCATTACTTCTTACTGCTTTACCTTATAATGCATTACAGGTTAATTGTAATCTGTACTTCCATTACATTGTAATGCATTTCTGCACAACTCTGTTGCAGACCATGCACATTCTTTCATGACAACTGTGTTCGCCTCTACTAGAGCTACCTTTCAGAAGGGTAATATGTCATGCCTCACTGCTCGGATTGTTCTGTTCGCGGTACATGGGGAAGACTTTCAGGTTCAGTGGTTTGCGTTGGAACTGCAAATCCGATCTGCGGCGGCTCAACCACGTAACGTACAAGAGTAAAAGGATCTGCTGAAAACGTTTTGTTACCAAATACTACGAGGCACATGAAGAAGTCTTGTAAAGTTCATTCATCACCGGATAAGATCTGTTTTAACGGCACGTTGAGGACCATCATCATATTAGGCAGGTGGTCATAATGTTTTGGCTCTTTGGTGTACCTTTCTTCTGACGACTTCTGTTCTTTTCAACGGGCGACTTCTGTTATTTGTTAGTTAACAGCGAATAAAAAGTAAACGATAGTCGGCCGCTTGAAATTCCCATTGGCGCAATAGAGAATTTTTTTATGTTATCGTCAGTTTGGGAACACACTCTCAAAAGATTTCTCCACCCCTACTATAAGAGGTGTTGTGGACTGAGCGGGCGTGTCCTGAGCGCACAGTGGAAAATCGTGTCCTTTGTGTACATTCTGTGTTCCTGCGTGAACTGAGCGGACACTAGGTTTTCCAATAACTTGTCCGCTAAATGTTGGACGTAAATGCTAAATGTTTCCATTCACATTTTATACCCAGACTTCTGACTGGCTATCTTGCCTTCAAATGAACCGAAATATAGGTGTGTTTAAAAGGTGAATTTATTAATTTTCTCAAAAGGAGTTCCGAATGAAACTTTTATTATTTTTGCTCAAAAATACTATTATTTTTTATTATTTTGCTAAAATACACCGCCTTCCCTTTACACTTTATTCCCAGACTTAGGACTGGCTATCTTGCCTTCAAGTGAAGGAAAAATAGGTGTGTTTAAAAGGTGAATTTATTATTTATTTCAAAAGGGTGTTATTAATTTGTGCTCAAAAATACAACAAAAAAATACCGTCAAAAATAGTACAAATAACATCCTACTGAAAGTAGTACAAATTTCATTCTAAACTGCTACCTTATCGCAAAATTCAGACTTCATTGAAGTTTTTGAATGTATGCTAACTGTCGTTAACGCTTTCCTATATCTCTGTCTATATATTTGCAAATTTTTCCCATTTTCTGGTTTGTTTGGATGTAATTCTTTTCTTTCGTTTGCGAAGAGGTTCGCCTTTTCCCAATCGTTTCAGGACGAATTCTGTATTCTGTGCATCTTTCTTTAATTTATTTACAAGAACATATATATATATATATATATATATATATTTTCAAGAGCAATATGCCATTATGTCTTAAAAGAAAAGTGTTTGATCAATGCATCCTTCCAGTGCTTTCATATGGTGCAGAGACGTGGACCTTAGCTAAAAGAGACATACAAAGGCTGCAGACAACTCAAAAAAGCATGGAGAGGTGCATGCTTGGTGTAAAAAGGAGAGATAAGAAGAGGAACACGTGGATCCGAAAAATGACAAGAGTGGAAGACATCATGATCAGAGTTAAATCCCTGAAATGGCAATGCGCTGGACATACTGCCAGAAGAACAGACCATCGATGGACAGCCGAAATTTTAGATTGGATTCCAAGGGACAGGAAAAGACCCAGAAGAAGACCACATGGAAGATGGGTGGATGAAATTCGAAAGTATGCGGGAGTGACATGGAGGAGACTGGCACAAGACAGACCGTTGTGGAGGAAACTTGGGGAGACCTTCGTCCAGCAGTGGATTGATAATGGTTGACAATGATGATGATGATGATGATATATATATATATATATATATATATATATATATATATATGGGTTTTTAATCCCATTCTCTGATTTAATTTGAAATGCCAGCCTTCAATCGAATTATTCGTTCTTTGTCTTTGACCATGGGCGTTCCAAAATTGCACTGGCATTTGGGGGTTGTCTAACCATTGCTCCACAAAATAACCATTAAATTCTGAAAGCTTTCGACTTTGTGGAGAATTTTTCATAATGTAGAGAGCCAGCCGTTGTCGATTTCCTTTTCTGGTAAACAAGCAAGAACGGCGAACATTTTTATGTGAATTCGAAAGCCTTCATTCTCCTTGTACCCTCTTACTAAATCAAGTTGAACTTTACGCCACAACACTGATTGAAGCAGTCCCCTATTCCTTGTCCGCTGAGTCCGCTCGGTGCACAGAATCCTATAAGAAGTCGTCCGTCCCTGATTTGGTGGCGACTTGCTCAGGGTGAAGGGAGGCACTACAGAACGGACGAGGTATCGACGTCTCATTCTGGGCTCGGGCACAACTGGAACAAATGTTCAGGAGTCAGCGCCTCTGAACACTCGGCCACAATGTCCTCCGAAATATTTTCCTTTCTATATGAAAAATTAGATATGGCGAAATTATACCTGTTTCTTTATTTTTACTCATGCCCGACTTTGTTAAAAGCTGACCATTAGGGATTAATTAAGAATTGGTAAGGTTTTGTGGATTTTTTCCTATTCCACTTTTATATACAACTTTTGCACTGTTTTATTACATTTGCTCATTTAGTAATTTAAACCACTTATTTATTTAGGTAAAACTATCATAAGTGTTTAAGAATAATGGATCCAATAAAATCTGTTATAATTATTTTCGATTATTCATCCCTACAGCTCTTTCACATCAACTTTTTTTTATGTGTATGTGGAGAGGGGTCTGACCAGGAAGAACCACCCGGAAGAGGTTTCGGTACAATTAATTTAGAATCACGGAGCACTAAAAAGAGTATTATAGTAAAGTTATTCTTTAAAAAAAGGAAAAAATAAAAATAAAATAATTTAGAAAGACGTTAAACATTTAAAGACAAAGTTGCCACAGAAAAATTAAAAATTCACAACATAAAAGTTTGATTTCGGATCCTCTTTTAAAATTCAAGTTTTATAATATTTTTAGCACGTCTTTTGTAAAAAAGATTGTGCTTATGTTACTGGTTTGTCCGTCAGTCCGTCCGTCTGTACTCACAATATCTCTGCAACTATTGGTCCGATTTGAAAAATTATTTTTACAGTGGGAAGCTTGAAATATGCGAATGATGATCCTTTATTTCGTTTGTTTTTTTTACGATGTATAATTTTGCCGCTAGAGGGCGTAAATGCATGTGATGTCGAATTCAAAAATATGTTTTATTCCACATATTTGCTTCTGGAGCATCCGATTGAAAAAATTATTTTATCTCTCGATTCCATTTATGTCGAAGAGTATTTTAGATATAGTTACTTTTTCAAATTACGCATAGATTTTCCGCTAGGGTGCGTAAAAGCAAATTACACTTTTCCCCGATAACTCGTCTTCTAAAACTCCGATTTGGAAATTTTTCTCTTCAGCGGATTTACCTCCTGATGGAAATTTTTTTGCATATAATTTCAAATTTTTGGTAAATAATACTTTGGCCACCAGGGGGCGTAAGGTTAATTTTTGCTTCTGACGTATTTGCCATAAAATCTGAGCTTTTAAAATATCGATTGAAAAAATTATTTCGTAGACCGATGCCACTCACGTCGATAAACCTTTTCGGAATATTTTCTTCTTAAAATATTCCACAGTTTCTTCGCCAGCGGGCGTAGATGTATATCTTATTTTTGTCAATATCTCTACTTCTAGGTGTCCGATTTGAAAAATTCCTTCTTTGTTGGATAGTGTTTCCAGTGTGACATGTTTTTCATATAATTTCGAAATTTTCAAGTAATCCATAGACTTTCCGCTAGGGGGCGTACAGGTAAATTGCCCCCCCCCCCTCCCTGTATCTCTGCTTTTAAATCTCCAATTTGAAAAATTCTTTCTGCACCGGATACAGCTCCGGATGGAAAATCATTTGCACATTATTTCTAATTTTTGTAAAAATGGTTTGGCCACCAGGTGGCGTAAGTCTTACTTTCCGCTTATGTATTTGCAGCAAAATATGAGCTTCTAAAATCTCGATTGAAAAAAAGTCCTCTGTTGACCGATACTACTCATGTCGACAAACCTTTTAGGAACACTTTCTTCTTGAAATAGTGCATGGTTTCTACGCCAGGGGGCGTAGATGTATATATTATTTTTGTCAGTATCACTACTTCTAGGAGTCCGATTTGAAAAATTCCGTCTTTGTCGGATAATGTTTCCGATGCAAAATGTTTTTCTTATAAATTCAAAATTTTCAAGTAAATCATAGACTTTCCGCTAGGAGGCGCGAAGGTAAATTGCGTTTTCGGCGTTATTTCTGCTTCTAAATCTCCGATTTGAAATTTTTTTTCCTGTATCGCATACAAGACCTGATAGAAAAAAATTTTCACATAATTTCTAATGTTTGGTAAAGAATGGTTTGGCCACCAGCGGGCATAAGTGTTATTTCTGCTTCTAATGTAGTTGTAGCAAAATCTGGTCTCCTGAAAACTCGACTAATTTTTTTTTCTTGGACCGATAACGCTCATATGGAAAAACCTTTCGAGAATACTTTCTTCCTAAAATAATGCATGATTTTCCCACTAGGGGACGTAAAGTCATCTTATTTTTGTCGATATCTCTGTTTCTAAGAGTTTCTAAGAGTATTTTTCACATAATTTCTAATGTTTGGTAAAGAATGGTTTGGCCACCAGCGGGCATAAGTGTTATTTCTGCTTCTAATGTAGTTGTAGCAAAATCTGGGCTCCTGAAAACTCGACTAATTTTTTTTCTTGGACCGATAACGCTCATATGGAAAAACCTTTTGAGAATACTTTCTTCCTAAAATAATGCATGATTTTCCCACTAGGGGACGTAAAGTCATCTTATTTTTGTCGATATCTCTGTTTCTAAGAGTCCGATTTGAAAAATTATTTCTGTGTTGGAGAGCGTTTCTGGTGCGAAATGTTTCTCATATAAATTCATGTTTTTCTTAAAGCACTATGCAACCAGAGGGCGTAAGCTCACGAATTCGTTTGCAGCAATATCTGAGGGATTAAAAACACGATTGAAAAACTTCTTTCTTCCGACAGATACTATTGTTTCTCATAACGGTTACATTGAGTCTGAATAACTTTGATAAATTTAATTTGCATCAGAACGGATTCAAAAGATGTGCTTATTATACCCGATAATTCGGTGTCATCTTTCCTGTTTATTATTTGTATTACCTTATTCCAGTATTTTATTGAGAACATTATTTCTTTTTCTGTAAACTATTGGTTTTAATTATATCCATTTCTTTAAAGTCTTATTTACTATCTATTTTCTAGTTTAAAATTTTAATACTCGTCCGAAATTACATTTAATTGCTAGTTTTATTTGATCTGCATTTCGATATTTTTTATTGTAATCATCATCATCATCATCATTGTCAACCATTATCAATCCACTGCTGGACGAAGGTCTCCCCAAGTTTCCTCCACAACGGTCTGTCTTGTGCCAGTCTCCTCCATGTCACCCCTGCATACTTTCGAATTTCATCCACCCATCTCCCATGTGGTCTTCTTCTGGGTCTTTTCCTGTCCCTTGGAATCCAATCTAAAATTTCAGCTGTCCATCGATGATCTGTCCTTCTGGCAGTATGTCCAGCCCATTGCCATTTCAGGAATTTAACTCTGATCATGATGTCTTCCACTCTTGTCATTTTTCGGATCCACGAGTTCCTCTTCTTATCTCTCCTGGTTACACCAAGTATGCACCTCTCCATGCTGCTTTGAGTTGTCTGCAGCCTTTGTATGTCTCTTTTAGTTAAGGTCCACGTCTCTGCACCATACGTAAGCACTGGAAGGATGCATTAATCAAACACTTTTCTTTTAAGACATAATGGCATATTGCTCTTGAAAATTATGCTGTTTCTTCCAAAAGCTCTCCAGGCAAGTTTTGTACGCCGATTAATTTCTTCATCAATGTGACCCTCACTTGATATCTGCTGTCCAAGATAAACGTACGTGTCTGTTATCTCCAGCTTTTCTCCATCAATCGATAAATCTTCATTTCTTGTAAAAGCATTGAACATCACTTTTGTCTTCTGAAAGTTCATTTTTAATCCCACTTCTTTACTCTTGTCAGCAAGTTCCTGGATCATACTCTGCAGCTCTGATGGGGTAGTTGCAAAAATGACTACGTCATCAGCAAAACAAAGGTGGGTTAGATAATCTCCATTAATCTTTATCCCCTTGTTTTCCCAGCTCAGCGACTGAAAAACACCCTCCAATGTGGCATTAAAGAGCTTCGGAGATATGGTGTCACCTTGTCTCACTCCCTTTCCAATTTTTACGTGTGTTGTATTTTCAAACAGCCGAATCTTTGCACTTGCATTTTCATAGATGTTATTAATAATATTAATGTATGCATCTTGAATACCGCAGGTTTTCAGAGCCATTGTAACTGCTGATGGTTTCACCGAATCAAAGGCTTTTTCATAATCGATAAAAGCCATGCACAATGGAAGTTCATATTCCCTCGCTCTTTCAATTAGTTCTCTCAGCACGTGGATATGATCTATTGTGCTGTAGCCACTCCTGAATCCAGCTTGTTCTCTCGGTTGAGCCATGTCCAGTGTTACCTTCAAGCGGTGTGAAAGAACTTTAGTGAAGATTTTATAAACTACTGATAGCAGGCTGATAGGTCTGTAGTTTTCGAGATCCTCAATGTCACCTTTCTTATGTAGCAGGATCATTGTAGCGGTGTTCCAATCCTCAGGAATCTTTCCTTCATTAAGGCATCGAGTGAAAATTTGGGCGAGTACTGTTTCGATTTCTCCATTTGCTTCTTGTATGATGTCTACAGTAATCCCATCTTCTCCTGGAGCTTTTCCTCGCTTCATGTTCTTGATTGCATGTGCAACTTCTGCTGGAAGGACTGGAGGAACTCTGGTACTGGTATCTTTCATGATGTCTGGAGTGCATATATCATCCCTTTCATATAATTTGGAGTAGAAATCTTTCACTCTTGTCAAAATTTCGCCTCTATTTCTTGTTACAGAACCATCTTCTTTTCTCAGTGCCATAATCTGTTTTCTTCCCTTACTGAGATGTCCCTTTGCTATCTTTAGGCTTTGGTTGTTTTCAATTGCTTTCCTCACTAGTTCACAGTTGAATTTTCTTACGTCTTCAGTGATACTTTTTCTTACTGTCTTGCATAGTTCTATATATTCCACTTTGGAAGTCACATCTTCTTTAGTTGTCCTCATCTCTCTTCTTTTTGCATCAACATTTTGGTTTTTCCTGATAATTTGTTCACATGCAACTTGTTCTTAGACCCAGCTAATTTTGTTGCTGTTTCCATAAGAGCTTTGGTTACTTTTCTGTTAACTTCAGAGATGTCCATTTTTTCCGATGTTAGGCCTTCTAAAGCAGAGAACCTGTTCTTCAGTTCTAACTTGAAGGTATTATGGTGTTTTTTAAGGTTGGTTATGTCAATAGATTTTGTTTGTCTTATGAGCTTGCCACGTTCAAGTTTAGTGTTGAGGTGCATCTTACATCTCACCAATCTATGGTCATTACCTGTGTTGAACTTGTTTAGCACACTGCAGTCTTCTATGACGAATTTTTTGTTACACATAATAAAATCAATTTCACTTGTCGTTCCATTTGGATGTCTCCATGTCCATTTCCTGTGTGGCTTTTTCTTGAAGAAGGAGTTCAAGATGAAAAACCCTTCTGCCTCTGCAAACTCAACGAGAGTATTTCCACGCTGGTTTCTGTTGCCGTGACCGAATTTAACTACTGAAGTTTCATTCTGTTGCCGTTGCCCTATTTTTGCATTGAAATCTCCCATAATTATTTTCAAGTGCTGCTTACCTTTATTATTTAGATGACAAATTTCCTCATAAAATTCTTCAATTTCTTCTTCAGGATGACTTGTGGTGGGTGCATAAGTTTGAATAATCTCAATTTTCATTTTATTTTTGCTGAGTGAATGATAGTTTTTACATGCTGATGGATTTGATCGTCTTTTTTTTGCGCAAGCAATGGGGTTTTTTTTCCACAAGTCGCATAATATAATATTTCCATCAACATTCAATCCATATTTTGATTAAAAGCTTTCTTACATGATTTAATTTTAGGCATTTTGGTCGCTAACTACACTGGTGTGCAAAAATTAAGGACGAAGAGGAGAAATTGGCATAACAGCGGAACGAGCAGGCAGAACGGACCAAAACACCACTTAGGAGATAGACTAGGATCCGGTACGGTAGGGCACGCGCATATATGTAGCAGGACGTAGGAGGCGGAGTGTCGGAAGGGTATAAAGCACACGGGTGGTGTACGCTCAGCAATTCGGTGATAGCTATTGCACGGCGTACATCGGTTTGAACGACAGTTGCTGCCAACGTGTGATATGGCCTACAGGCAATCTAGTAGATGACATTTGGATGACTTTACCCGAAGTCGCGTCATTGGAAAGTTGGAAGAAGGTCGAAGTGTGACTAGTGTGGCCGAGGAGTTCGGGATCGCTCACAACATCGTTTCACGAGCTTGAAGAGCATTTATAACGATAGGAACAGCTGTCCGAGAGTTTAGCAGTGGTCGTCCATGAACAACTACGGCGGCGGAAGACCGGTATATTGTCCTACAGGTGAGATGAGGCAGACGTCAGAGAGCGGGAGAAATCGCAAGGAACATACAACAGACAACCGGACGTCCGTTACCGCGTTTTACCGTGGCCAGCAGGCTGCACAAAGGTGGTCTATTTGCACGACGACCAGACCTGCTCATTGGAGACGGCGGTTTTTTTTTGGTGCCGGAAACACAAGAACTGGACACATCAGCAATGGGGTCGAGTTCTTTTTACGGATGAGAGCCGATTTAGTCTGACGAGCGATTCTGGACGTATACACATCTGGAGAGAGCAGGGAACACGCAATCACACCTCCAACATCATCGAAAGGGACCGGTTTGGAGGTGGCGGAGTTCTCGTTTGGGGCGGTATCATGCTTGGTAGCCGTACTGACCTTCGCATCTTCCAACGAGGTTCAGTCACTGGCGTTCGCTATTGTACCGAGGTTCTCCTGCCTCACGTGAGTCTGTTTAGAGGAGCTGTGGGTCCTAAAGTTCCTCTTCATGGACGAAAACGCTACACATGCGTTGTATCTCATCAGCGAGATACAACGCATGCGCCGTACCCAAGTATGCTTAAAAGGCCAAGTATGCTTTATACTGAAAGTAACAAAATGAAAAAATGTACAAATGCATGAAAAAAAAATCCAAATGGCAGTAAGTATCAAAACATATTTACCGTAGAAGAGGGATTCTCCAGCACGAACCTCCAAGGAGCAGGTATGATTTGCGGGGTTTCTTCATTACAGCATTGTTCGGCAAATTCAAAAACATACGAACTCTCCAAAAAGAGCACTGCAGTTTTAGTTCTAGAACTGAAACTGCAGTGCTCTTTTGGAGAGTTCGTATATTTTTGATTTTGCCGAACAATGCTGTAATGAAGAAATCCCGCAAATCATACCTGCTCCTTGGAGGTTCCTGCTGAAGAATCCCTCTTCTACTGTAAATATATGTTTTGATACTTACTGCCATTTGGATTATTTCTTTTTTTCATGCATTTGTACATTTTTTCATTTTGTTACTTTCAGTATAAAGCATACTTGACCTTTTAGTACGGCGCATGCGTTGTATCTCGCTGATGTACAGAGGTGTGTATATAAGCCAGCGTGCCCCATGTGAGTTTCTCGTTGTTCCTGAGAATGGGTCAGTAGAGACAGACCCGAAAGATCTCGCACGTTGTTTTAATCATTTTAACCTTTTAAACAAATTTTAATTTTCGTAAGTAAAGGTGTTTTCACGGCTTGCGATGATTCGGCTTGGTTTATTTTGTGTTGAAATTGGTTACGCCTTGTTCTTCGTGCTTAAGACAGCAAAGGCGATTGTATACCAGTAAATCTCAATTAGCACGACAAACTTCTTCTACTCATCATAATAATAATAGGTTGATTACATTACGTATTTATATTAATAGTGTCATGTTACACGTTTTTGAGGGGATTAACATTTTGGTGTGCCGTGTTGAGTCATGGATAATTTATGGTGTGCCTCGAGTAGAAAAAGTTTCCGGAACACAGGTCTAGAGGGTCAAATATCAAAGCAAGCCTACCAACAGAAAATATTTCTGAAGCAGCGTTTCTTGCTGCGGCGTATGGAGGAAGGTAATTTATCATTCTTCATTCGCTTGGTTTCAGTGTATTGCCGATCCTTTGATAACGCCGAGTTAAAAAGTTCTTTGAGTTATCTCTTGGTTTTCCACGACTCGCGACATTAAAGTCTGTTTTTGTTGTTGTTGTTTTTACTTTAAAGTAAACTTTTTAAGTAAGCATACATATGTTAAGGTAGACGACTAGTGTTTTTGCTCTCCATACATACAATGGAAAAAATCTTAAACCTCTTTCCTCAGCGAAGAAAGATTTTTCACACATGAAAATTGGCTCACTGATAAAAAATATCCTAACTTAGTTTTTACAAACGTGTTTTTAGCAATAAAAAACTTTCCTGAACTATATTAAAAATCAATAACTTTACTTCGATGTAGTGATAAGGAAGATTGACGCCACCTGTGTGCAAGTATCATAAATACATCGAAGTAAAGTTATTGATTTTACATACAGTTCAGAAAAGGTTTTTGCGAAATACTTCGATTGTGCAATTTAAGATAGGATGTTTTTCATCAGTGAGCCAATTTTGATGTATGGAATATCTTTCTTCGCTAAAGAAATAGGGTCAATTGTTTTTCCATTGGAAGTATAGGGGGCAAAATCATTAGACGTCAGCCTTAAAAGATCAAATAAACTGTAAACTTGTTTTGCTTGAGATATGCATCCTGGTATCTAAGCATTTTATGCATATACAGTAGACTCTCGCTAATACGGCCCTCGATAATCCGGCCTCTCCATAATCCGGCCTCTTTCTAATTGCGTGGTTTTCGGTTGCAAAAATCGTGCTAATATCAGACCGGAATGAATTATACTTCATAAACGAGTTAAGTTTTCAATTTTAATGTTATGTTTTGTTTTGAATTGCCACTAACTTTCATGCAATTCAATTTAAAATAAAAGTAGGAAGGATCCTCAAAATAATTGAGAATATTAGAAAAAGCGTCTTCATTAAAGCAGACAAAAATCTGTGACATGTTTCGAAGTGACCACACTGAGAAGAAAATGTAAGGTTTCATTTGTACTGTATTCCAATTGTACGTTTCTTTTACTGTGTATAGTACGTACACATATTGTGCTTTACTGTACTGACAATATGAAACGATCATTTCATTATTGTAAATGAGACAGTACAGTACTCTTTAATTTACAATAATTTCATATTGTAAATGAGACAGTAGATGCCGCAATATAAAATATATTGCGGCATCTGGTTCACAATGTTGCAATGACTACAGCCCTTATGAGCTACATAATGTATGGAAACGCCTCATTAATTCAATAAACTTTAAATTATAAATGTGACTTTAAATACGGACTAAAATTTATCGAGTACCATTTTTTGTCTGTCTGGCACAATTACCCTGTAATCCAATTGGGTTAACAGCACACGCACTCATATGACTCATTGTCTTTCTTTTAAAGTTACCCACAATGCACCATGCTATGATATACACTGAAGAGCAATTGAATTAGAGATACATGTCTAGTAACGTGTAGCACCACCTGTCGCCCTGATGACGGCGGCGATTCGTCTCGGCATGGACTCGACAAGACACTGGAAGCGTTGGGAAGCTACACGGATCCACGACCCCTGAACAAGCTCCTACAGTTCACGAAGATTTGATGGAGGGGATCAGAGCCTCGAACATCTCTCCCGATGGCATCCCAGATGTGCTCGATGGGAATTAGTTCAGGTGACCTAGCTGGCCAAGAAAGCGAGGTCACGTTGGTGGAGTGTTCATCCAACCATTCAGATACAATTCGGGAGCGATGGCACGATGCATTGTCTTATTGCAGGATGAGGTCCCCAGTGGGATGTTAAAGACGCACAAACGGGAACAAATGGTCGTCCAGGATATCCCGGTAACGTTGACCTGTAAGAGACGATGTCACACGTACCAGGGGTCTCATTTTAGTCCACGTAAACAGTCCCCAGACGAGAATGCCTCTCCCACTAGCTTGAAGAGTACCCTGCTGGCAAGAATGATCCATCGCTACATGTGGTTTGCGCCGTACTCGTATCCTGCCATCCGCATATAACAACGTGAATCTCGACTCATCAGTCCAGGCAACATTTTTCCACATGTCTAGGGTCCAGTGGCGATGTTCCCGCGCCCATGCTAATCTTTGCACCCTGTGATGTGCTGTCAGCAGCGGTACCCTCGTGGGACGATGGCTTCTCTACCCCATAGCGAGGATATGGTTCTGGATGGTGTGGCTGCTTACACGTTTTTGTGCACCAGCGTTAAATTGCGAGTGATTTCTTGCACTGTGGCCCGTCTATCCGCTGTTACAATTCGAGCTAGCCGACGATGACTCCGCTCATCCACACACTGTTGTCCACTGCAGTTTTCCCTTGCAGGGATGGTTTTACCGAATTCGATGTATTCACGGTGCACCAGCGACACAGTGGCTCGTGAAAATCCCAGTGCCTTCCCGACTTCCTAGATGGAGTGACCCATTCGTCGGGCACCGACAATTTGCCGACGATCAAATGCGCTTAGATTCTTCGTCTTACCCATAGTGCGTCCGACTCTTACTGATTCCCGTCGCATAACTCCTTATATTGTCGGATCGCTGCATACGTCATGTCGTTTCCGTTTACAGGGCCGCCCACAGAGCCACATTTGCATGACGCCAGCGGTCTCTAATTCAATTGCTCTTCAGGGTATCTTGATGTACTATGTTTTTCTTATTCCATGTGATGATGAGGCAACCGCTGCCTCAAAAGTGCTCATGTGTACATATAGGTTTTTAAATTGTATATATAATTCACTTTTTATTTAAATCGTGCTGTAGACAGTAAATTTCATGAATCATTGGTATTATTCAATCCGCCATTACTACGATACACACTAAAGTCGCAGCACGATTAACTTTGTCTTTTTTTTCACCAAGAAGAAGAGCAATGGAAGGAATTAATAAGTGACAACGTTATGTGAGTGAACAATCATTATTAAAGAAATAATGGTGAAACTTGAAAACTGGAATGATGCATGAATGCCATTGACTTAAATAGTGTGCCCGTATCGTTCGTCACGAGCGGAGATTCGTTCGTGAACGAACGATAATGGGTCTCCTACGCTGTTGCGCTTTTGGGAAGTTTTCCAAAAATGCGTTTGTTTGCCACGAGCTGGCATTAATCATGAACTGTGCAGGGTGGTTATCTCCTGCTTTTTCGGGCAGGTTGCTGATTTTCACTATGCTTTGCCCTCGCAGGCGCTGCAGCGCAATGATTCGCTCAATAAATGTAGTAATACAACCGGGCGGGGATGGATGCAAAATGAATGACCACCCATTTGAGTGAACATACCTGAATGACTGTCTTCCGTGAATGATGAATCAACTCCCAAAAATGAATGACATCACTATTTTACTAAAAATCAAAATGCCATCTAAAATCTACTAAGGAAAGCATTTAAGATATGATACTTCAGGAAAACTACTGAGAACATAATTTCCAGATGAGTACAGGTATCCTGGTCATGCTTTCTCAGATCAGCGATCTCTTTTATTAGCCGCAGATAACTCCGAGCAGCAAGTAAAATAATCTTCCTCAAACAGAGTCTTAGTGACTCTCTTCTATTTTAAAAATAATCTGTTGCGTAAAATAATTGTCATTCGTATTCTGATCTCTAACATTTCAGAGAAGTTTTTGGAACACCATACACAGTCGTATCAGAATGATATGACCACCAACGGAATCACAGTCTACCAGCCCAGGTGCGTCATAGAGTGCACGTGACGAGGTCGACCACTCGGAGATATAAGCGGTCGGCCATGACAGATGAGCCATAGTGCGTAACGTGAGCACAGTGGGTAGAGGTAGTGATTTGACGGACAGTCAAAAACGAATGATCATCGGCTACCGCGACAAGGGTGGAAGCATCTCAGAAACAGTAGACTTTGCGAGCTGTTCGCGATATGCTGTGGTAAGAGTGTACCAAGAATGGACCGCTGGCACTACGAGTGCCTCCCGGCGTCATAACTGTGGAGCCCCAAAGGCCATTGACCCCAGAGGACAACATCGCCTCCTTCAGCTGGTAAAGGGCAATCGACACGTAACAGTGCAGCAATTGACCATGCAAATGACCGCTGGGAGACCCAGGTACGTGTCCCAGATAACAGTGGAGCGAACTCTGTTACGCATGGGTATCCGGAATCGAGGCTGCGTCAAAGCGTTTATGTTAACCCAGGTCCATGTGCAACGACGCCTGCAGTTTACATGAGACTACCGTCATGGGACTGTGCAAGAGTGGAGAAAAGGTTGCCTTCTCCGACAAATCGAGGTTTCGACTCCCCAGAAGTGATGGGCGGTGGTGGATATGACGTCAGACATACGAGAACCAACATCCGGACACGCTTGTCGGTCAAGTACAGGCAGGAGGTGGCAGTGCGCATGTTTGGTTGATGTTTTCCTGGTAGGACCTGGGACCACTGGTACCACTGGATAGGTCCCTGAACACCAATGGCTACCTGTTCATCCTCTCTGGCCACATGCATCCCTTCATATTGGACGTTTACTTTGGTAGTAATGGTGTCTACCAACAGAACAATGCGCCGTGCCACGTCGCTAAGGGGTGCATGACTGGTTCCAGGAACACGACAGCGGTGTCGCCGTTCTTCCTTGGCCGGCGAAATCGCCCGATCTCAATCCCATAGAGTGCTTGTGGGAGAGTTCAACGTGCGGACCTACAACCACGTGATCTCCGGGACCTTCGTGCTGTGCTGCAGTCCGAATGGCACGTGTCTCGGGCAACCTTCCAGGGCCTCTTTGCGTCCATGCCACGCATTCTCGCCACTGTCATCCGGGCCAAGGGTGGTAATTCCTATTATTAGGTAGGTGGTCATGTTATTCTTGATACGACAGTGGAAGTAAAGACACTCTTAGATGACTTAAATTGTGTGCTCATGTTGAACAATTGCACTCAAATTTTAATAAAAATTAATTACCTGGTCTGTTATCTCATAAAATTTTTAATTTTAGCCCAAAATCGTCACAACACAGATCTGATCAATTGTAAGTTAAAATTGTGCGTTCTGACATTGTTTATCTTGGAGTGTCAATCGCTTTAAGAAGTGTGGTATTTCTGAATATGAGCTAATGCTGTTTCCCCTGCTATACATAGTGTACCGGTAAAAAGCCAAGAAAGAAAAGCCCTATATCAAAAAAATGCATAATTTACTTGTTTCATATTATTTTGCAGGAAAACCGAAATAACACCACTGGGCACATGCCAAAACTGTGATACGTTATTAATCAATCAGTAGAGATAGTAACATTATCTATTAATAACAAATGTTACTAATAATTACCAAAAGTATCACTGCTGGCTATACACCAAAAGAATTAATCAAAAAGTGGAAATCCCGATTTCAACTAAAATTTCAGAATTTAATCAATGCATAAACACATATACTAGACTGATGTAGTGATCTATCTGAAAAACGTCACTATCGCCTAAAAATACAAGATAAGAAAATTCAGAAAAGGAGCGTGTGGTTAAACGTAGACAAGACAGATTATGTCACAAGAGAAAAGTCGGGAGTCATTACAAAACAATGTAATTGCTCGTAAATAATTAAACTGAAATCTCAATTAAGATCAGAGTTTTTGAGACGCGAGTGTTACAAGGGAAGAAAAAAACAGAATCGATTAAGAATAAATATTCAAGGTTTACCGGAGTATCTTAAACTGCTCATACAATATTCGTAAGCTAATGGAGGAAGAAATTTTGCGGTGGATTCACCATAATTCTTACTTATCCGGATGTTGCTCATTACATAGTAGTTTTACTAGCACAGATCCCTCATGCGCACAATTTTCCTCTTTCAACCTAAACCTAATTTGCATATTTAGATCCACTTCACGCTAATTGTTATCACATTCGACATCGTCGGGATAAAATTCCTCTATTGTGCGACAAGTTTACCCACTGTGAATTTGTTATAAAAAAAACTCCAAATTTCACGTTGCTGTTGAATTTATGGAAACTAGTGTATTTCAAATGTACTATAACATTTAAAAGTCTAACAATCGATGCTGGAACTTAGATACCCTACTTTACTCTGTTCGTTGCTAACTTTGAGTTTTTTTTGGTGACAGCAGCTTTTTTCAAATAGTTTGCTTTACTGTTTTTTATTACTTACTCACATTAGGATTTCATTTTCTCTCTTTCTTCATGGACGCATGGTGTCTTATTTGTATTTCTATCGCTGTTAGTTATCATATTTGCATAAAACCTCTGGTATTAAATTTGGAATTTGAGGTCCTGTATTTGCCAGAGCAAAATGAAAAAAACAATAAGCGGAACTTAGTAGATCTAATATTTTTTTCAAGGGAAGCAAAAAGAAATGTTTGCACAGTGATTTTTTCTGTTGAATTAAACTTGTAATTTGACTACTTGATGAACGAATTGTTCCTCTAGGCTATCGGTTTTTTCTACGTTACTTACAAAGAACCGTTTCAACTGCATTTCCAAAACCGAAGTGACTACTATATTTCATTGAAAATAGCATTTTCATTTACACTTTTTGTCAAACATAACAAACTAGGGAAGACAAATCAATGATGTTACGATTAATACTGTACTATTCTCCAACATTAGATGGTTAGGAACATATTCTTTGCTTATGCGCGACAAGGAGGTTGTGACCTGAAGGAAAACGAGGATTTCTGGCAGTTGATGAAAGAAGCAGTCTCCAACTTTAGGTGGTCATGAACGTATTTCTTTCTTATGAACCACAAAACGGTTGTAGTCGAGAAAAAGAAGGATTTCTCTCAACTGATGGAAGAAGCTTTTCGAGCAAGTGAGCAACATTTCATTGAGGAGACCGTAATGATCATGAATACTTGTATGTCAGAACCAAAGACACTAAGAAACAAATGAGTTTCAGGAGGAGGCGAACAACACCATCAAACGTCAACAACTGCTCGGTTAAAGACGTATTATCGGTTGGAAAGAAAATCCACCTAAAATTCATTTCCCAAATATAACTTTATTAGATTCTTTCTAAACTGTATCCGGAAATCTTCACAGAGTGCATGTAAGAAAAAAAAATACGGTTATAGGAAATAAGATAATGATAGGGGCAATAGACTTTGCCATGGCGCTTGATATGGCAGTGGCTAATACTTTCTTTCGTAAACGGAAAGAGTACCTTATCACTTATGAGAAAGGAGGAAGAACGTCACAGAAATGTTACATCTCTTACAAGAGATCCCAGGGGAAGAAGTTGCACCACAACATCAGGTGTTCGTTCCGGAACAAGAAGTAAAAGAGAAAACTGAGAGTAAGAAAAGAGAACGTAAAAAGGAAACAAAAACAAGTGTTGGAAACTTAAGGAGGAAAAATGTAGGTCAGCTTTCAAAAGACAGATTACTCCGCAAAATAAGAACAAAGGAATTTTAAAGTTTTCGAGAGTTGGGGAAATGAAACGGCTGAAGTGTTGAACCTAGCAGGGAGCGAGATTCTAGAAGTAACTTTAGGATAAAACTGAATCGACAATGAAACTTGATGGTGCAATAAGCAAGTACAACAAAGAATAAAGGAAAATGCTAAGAAACTTTGGGCTGTGACACGGGAAAATCCAGACAGTTTTACAGAACAAAAGCAACTAAAAATGACTGTTGTAATTGCTAAAGCACGATGAAAAACTGGACACAAATGATGGGCAAAAGATCCATACATAACTGCAAAAGCAAAGAATACACACTCCGGCTGAAAGAATTTAGACCTTTATTTTCGAGCACGGTCTTGTTTGTTGCGAATGACTGCAAGTATGAGACGTGCCATGGATTCTACGAGCTATTTGAATTGTTTGTGGTCAAAACGTAGCCATTCCTGCAGAAATATACCACGCAATTATCTCAGTGTTCACGGAGAAGACCATCGAGACCAAACATCTCCTTCTAGCACCACCCACACATTTTCAAATGAATTGACAGCAAGAGATTGTGGTGGCCAGGGAAGGTGATGGAAGTCCTTATGCTCATCAAAGCGGTCTCACGCAAACCTGGCAGGTTGTTTTGTTTCATTGTCATATGTAAAGGTATCATCACGGACAAGAAAAAGTGTTACATTGCAAGGTGCACTTGGTCTGCTACAGCACAAGCCCCCCTGGATGGCATCTTGCCTTCCACTGGTATATCCATATACAGTCTGTAACAGCAGAATATCTACCGTAGTATGCTGCCAGTTTCATATTGCCAGGTTATGTTCACAAGTCATACTAGGTGCATTGCGTCACAAGATTCTGGTCAAACTCTCTGCCTATCATAAATGCAAAACTATGTATTGAGTGATTCATCTGACCACATCATTTTCTTTCATGACATTACTGTCTATTAACGGCGTTCTTGGCACCACTGTAAGCGTAGGTTTGTTTTCGTTGAGACAAGTATCTTTCAAGTGGGTAGACGACTTCCAGGGCCAATTCCTTTAACCTCCTAAGCATGGAGCGTGGACTGTTCCTAGTCTTGGCTGAATGCAGAAGTCAGTAACTGCACACTGGAGGGCCTGTTCTTCTGTGCAATCCTACTCACAGCACGATGTTCACGCTGTTAATGATTGCTTTTCCAGCCACACTTATGCTTTTTGTACATACTTGTTTTCCGTTCCAAGAACACCTTTAAAATCAATGATTTTCAGAGAGCAGTAATTCCTTGTGTTTTGAAGAAATATTTCCCGTACCACAACTCGTGGAGAAGCATACATCAGGAAAGGGCACTCGTACGATATTTATAGATTTAGGGAAGGCATACAATAGAGTACCAAGATAAGAAATATGTAAATGACTGATAAAATAAATTACGCCATACAAATATGCCCATAATAAAACAAATGCACAGAGATTCCCTCACAATGTCAGAAGTAGCTCAGTTCAGATAAAAAAAAATCATGCGTGTGTTAAACGACACCAAGTATCTATCTTAAGCTCATTCTTATTTGATAATGTTTAGGAAGTGGTAACAGCAGGAGTGAGTTAGTGGGCACTATGAACCATATTTCCAGATCATGCTTGCCGATGATGTTCCAAGAGTTAAAGTGAAGAATTAAAACTTAAAAAATGCATAAGAGAATCAAAACACAGGGAGCTGAATGTTAGTTGAACCAAAGACGTACGAAAGTGAAACTGAAGGTATTAATAGCAAAGAAAATGAAAGAGAGTGTTGATATCCAAAGAAGGATCAAACGAGTGAGGATATTAAAACGCCTGGGATCGAGACTGGAAAAAATGGAAATCCGAAGGCAGATGCGAACAGCAGAGTGCAAGCAGCATAGGATACCTGGAGAAAAACAGTAGCTATACTGTATGATAGAAGAGTGCCACTGAAGCTGAGAAGTCAGAGTTTCAATTGACTTCTCCGCTTCAAACAGGAAATGCTATACAGAGGTGAAACTTGAACAATGTTTGGATAAGATAAATGTTTCTGAAATAAGATGCAGATGTGTGTGTTCTCAAACATGAGAGGATAAATGCAAATGTTTAAATGACAGATGTTTCAAAGAAGGCACAAGAAGCAAGACCGCATTCGTATGGTCATGTTCCCAGAAGAGAGAAGGAATGCGTGCGACACGGAGTTATGGACATGGAGCTTCCTGGACAGCAAGCAAGAGGAACACCTAAAGTGAGATGGGAGAACTGTGTGATTTTTCCGACAACATGAAAGATAAGCATTTCAAGAACAAGCTGACTCTTATAAGTACGATGTGAAACACCGACTCCACTTACATATGGGAATAATCATGCTTCAGTAAAAGAAGCAGAAAAAGATGGAATAAAGCGAGTTCCGTATTCCTAGAGTTAAGTGCTTTTGGTTACTCTTAAGGGGACAATCTGAAATTGTGACCCCACCTTGATGTGGGAATAATCATGTTTAAAGAAAAGAAGAAGAAAACAAAATACACGGGGAATTCTTCTGCATTTCTAGGATTAACTGCCTTGGTTGTTCTTAAAAAGACGATCTGAAATATCGACCTCACTTAGATGTGGGACTTATCCGGCTTAGGAGATGATGGAGGAGAAAAAAAGTTGGTATATGGCGACTTAAGCGTTCTTACAGTTAAACGCTCTTGAAAAATAAAACTATACCATTAATCCGAATTTATTGGCGTAAAATAAAAACGAGACTCTCCCACTTTTCCTCGATAAAATCAATGATATACACTCTACGATAAATTTCACTATGAAGCATGAACACAATAAGGCCTTTTCAATATTATCAGGCTGTTTTATTGAGCAAATCGCCTTCGCACACAAGTCTCTTGTAAACCACAAATCCGTCCCCAGCCTAATGCTCCACAGCTCGTTCTGTCCCACTGCTTACAAGCCAGCTTTCTTTTGTTCTCGAATCAGAAGAGCTTTCGCCGTAGCCTCCGAGTTTCCTTCTAAACAATGTGAATTAAAAAGGGGCCAATGAGGCAAGATATATATTGACCGCCTCCGAGTTTCCTTCTAAACAATGTGAAATCTAATTAGCAATGAGACAAGTTACATATCGAACGCCTCCGAGTTTCCTTCTAAACAATGTGAAATCTAATTGGTAATGAGGCAAATACATATCGGACGCTTCCGAGTTTCCTTCTAAACAATGTGAAATCTAATTGGCAATGAGACAAGATACATATCGAACGCCTCCGAGTTTCTTTCTAAACAATGTGAAATCTAATTGGCAATGAGGCAAGATACATATCGAACGCCTCCGAGTTTCCTCATAAACAATGTGAAATCTAATTGGCAATGAGGCAAGATACATATCGAACGCCTCCGAGTTTCCTTCTAAACAATGTGAAATCTAATTAGCAATGAGACAAGATACATATCGAACGCCTCCGAGTTTCCCTCTAAATAATGTGAAATCTAATTGGCAATGAGGCAAGATACATATCAAACGTGGTACTTAGCTGTATCGAAAAAAACAAAACCAGTCGTGTTTATCTCTCAATGCCGCAGCTACGATACCTGCGCTGAATTCTCTACATACCAAATGTTTTCCAATCAACTCAAGAACGCACTCAAGAAAATGAACCGCGGTGTCTGAACAACGTCTCCGATATCTTTTACATACAGTTCTTAAGAGAAATACTCACAAGCCCCCCCCCCCCTCTTTCCAACGAGACAGGTGTTTAATGCCATCCTTCTAGAATGTCCAGACGGCTCCAAGCGATACAACATCGTAATGACCAAGCATTCTTTTACAAATAGATTCCACGAACATAAAAGGGACACATGGAACAGTAAAATTGCCACGGCCGTATCCGGAAAAGTAAAGTTTAATAATTTGGAAACAGTTCTTCAAACAATTAGTACTTTTTGTTTTTTTCTAGGATACTGCGCGTAACACCAACATGACACATCGTGTATTTTAATGAATAATAATATTCACATCTATTCGTTTACTGTATAGTCACACACAAGTCACTCCTCCAAAATTGTTGAAGCGTTCTGTTATTCAGTTTGATGTCTACCTTCCTTGAAAAAGTCATCTGGTTGTTGTGCAAAAACTTGGAAACTTAATTCCATTTTATGCCAATAAATTCGGATTACTGGCGTAACTTTATTATTTTAAGTATAGTTAGTGTACAGTTCCTAGTTATTAATTAAATGTTCTGGGTTGCGTTGAAATTGCTTTTATCGTTACCTTTCAGAGCCTTTGGTGTTATCTATTGTCATGCTTATGGCAATATTGCGAAGATAAATTTTCTCTGATTTACGTGACCAAATTACGGCGTTTAACATTCTGACTCATCGCGTCTAACTACGAGCTGAGTATCAAAGTATTAAGTGGAGAGTAGCCTACAAGTTATAGAACTATCGCGTGTTTTCACATGGCATCGGTCACGTGAGAAGGAGATTGTTAGCCACACTTACTGGAGAAAAGTAAGCTTTCTCCTTCTCATGTATAAGCGAAGCGTTTAGAAGAAACGAGGTAGATACTAGGGATTGAAGTGAGTGTACACCAAGGAAGTCTCAGACTTACGTTCGCCAATACTGTGGTGTATCTGCACAGTAAACAACGCCCTCAATATGCCTTTTTAAGGACTGTGATGCAATACTCTCTCTCATAGCAATAAAAGATCAAATACACGGATACATGGAAATGACAGGGATGAAAACATACAATAAAATAATAATTCCTTTGTTAAATCCTTTATAATTTTCTTTGTACGAACGTTTGTTCCACTTTGGTGGGGCAGTGGAAAAAACGCTTGCTTCTTTTTATTATCAAATTCCTGCCCAACCAATATACAGGGTGTGTCTAAAGTTTTTCCCAGCTTACAATAAATCGTATAAAATGAACCAAGCTAGTTATATGTACGCGGTTTGTAGCATTACTTGGGTCATTTTCTCAAGTTATTTTTACGTTTTACTTTTGGAACAATAGGTGGCGCTGCACGTCTGCAGCGAAGTTTGCTGTTGAAAGCGACAGTCGGCGAAATGCGTCTACGCGAAGAAGGCTAATTGTGTTATCTGTTTTGAACTTCTGCTGCAATTTCAGTGCAGCGGAATTTTAGGCGTGAGTATGATAGAGTTCCGCCTGATGTGAAGAGCCTTAGGAAATGGTATCAAAAGTTTAAAGAGACTGGCAGTGTCTGTGACCGTGCAAGAAGCGGAAGACCTTCCGTTAGTGAGGAACCTGTCGACGCCGTGCGTGATGCATTCGTACGAAGCCTGAGAAAATCAATTCGTCATGCCTCCAGTGAACTGGGAATACCTATGAAGACAGTGCACCGCATTTTAAGAAAGCGGCTTCTTTTTTTTTTTTTTTTTTTTTTTGCATACAAATTGCAAATTGTTTAAGCCTTTGAACCTTATGATAGGCCCAGACGTGTGACATTCGCAATGCATATTCTTGAACGAATACACGAAGATAATGATTACATGAAGCGGATTTGTTTGTCAGACGAATCAACTTTTCATATCTCAGGTAAAGTGAACACGCATAATGCCCGCATCTGGGGTTCAGAGAACCCACATGTGGTTTTGGAGAAACAGAGGGTAGCCCAAAAATCAATGTTCGCTGCTGACTAAGGCACAACAAAGTAATTGGCCCGTTCTTTTTTATTGAGCGCACCATTTCATCGGGTATTTACCTCGACATGATCAACTGTGTCTTGCTCAATTGGAAGAGCTGCAACCATGGGTATTGTTCCAGCAGGACGGTGCACCCCCGCACTGGGGTGCACCTGTCCCTCAATTCTTAGATGACAAATTCCTAACAGATGGATAGGCAGAGATGATCTGATACCCTGGCCACCAAGATCCCCAGACATTACGTTCATTTGACTTCTTTTTATGGGGCTACATTAAGGATCAAGTTTATGCAACACCAGTTGCAGAAATTAACACTTTGAAGGGAAGAAAAACTGAAGTGTTTGCGACCATCACAGATGACATGTTGCAGCAGACATGGAAAGAGATAGAGTACCGACTTAATGTCCTCCGTGTAACAAAAGTAGCCCACGTTTAGGTATACTGATGACCCGGAGAAAAACTCTGAATTTCAGGTAAGCTATATTGGAAAACCGTATGTGTCTAACAAGCGTGGTTCATTTTATACGATTTATTGTAATCAGGGAAGACGTTAGACACACCCTGTATTTTTTCTTTACTGTTGTAATATTCATGAAACATATTTTCATATTTGAATATCAGAAACGAAAAGAATACCTGGTTATTAAAAGGTTACTCTGCACATGTTATTTTCCCCCGTCACTATTGACGGACTTTCACCTATAGTGCAGTATTAAATTTGCGATAACGTGTTAGATTCACGGGTAAGGTATATATACACAGTGCGTTAAAGAATTTCTAAGACTGACGCTAGATTTCAGCCTACAGTGGTGCCACCAGTGTAATCGCGAATGCGTTAGAAACCGTGACCATCTTCTTGCTTTCTGCCAAAAGTACTGCGCAGTTATTAAAGTAACTCAAACGAAACGGTCGTTCATTAGAGAAGTAAAAATTTTTTCATGTTGAATTATTAAGATGGAACAAAGGGCTGTTATTAAATTTAACGCAAAACTTGGTAAAAGTGACTCGGAAACGTACCAAATGATGAAACAAGTTTACGGTGAGTTTTGTTTAAGTAGATCAAATGTTGTCCTGTGGCACAAACGTTTTTTGGACGGAAGAGATACGCTACAAGATGATAAGCATACCGGAAGACCAAGTTCATCTAGGACACCTGAGATTATTGAAAAAGTGCGTGATTTCGTGGAAAACAATCAATGTGCGTCACTAAGAATGATGGAAGTGTCTTTAAACATCAAGAAAGAATCGATTCGAACCATCCTGCATGAAGATTTGGGCAAAACAAAAGTCTGTGCTAAATTTGTTCCACACATTTTAACCAATGAACAAAAATCAAGGAGAGGTGCACATTGCAGAGACATCATTTCAGCGGCTGAAAATGATCCAAACTTCTTAAAATCGATTGTTACAGGTGATGAAACAAGGTGTTTTCAATATGATCCTAGAACAAAGCGACAAAGTGCGGAATGGAAGTCAAAAACTCACCACAAGCCAAAAAAACAAGAAAAGTTCCATCGAAAATCAAAACAATGCTCACTACTTTTCTCGATAGTAAGGGTATTATCCACAAATAATTTGTTCCAAGTGGACAAACAATTACTGGTGAGTTTTATTTAAATGTTTTGAGGCGTTTGATGGGCAGAATTCGTCGCATTCGTCCAGAATATCGGGATGAAAACAGTTGGTGTTTGTTGTACAATAATGCTCCCAGTCACATCTCACTTCTTGTTTGTAGATTTTTGGCGAAAAATAACGTCTGTGCGTTGAATCATCCACCGTATTCACCTGATTTAGCACCCTGAGACTTTTCTTTATTCCCAAAACTTAAAATGACGTTAAAAGGGTGTTATTTTGATGATATTTCGACCATACAAACAGCTTCGACGTGTGCTTTGGAGGCAATTCGCAAAGTGAACTGGAACAGGCATTCGAATCATTATTAAATAGCTGTAACAAGTGTATTGAAGCCGGAGGGACTTATTTTGAGTAACAAACTAAAACAAATTATAATTTCTTGTTTCTATTTCATTTTACAGACCCAGTCTTAAAAATTCTTTGCCACACTGTGTATAACGATATGTGTTCGGATGAAAACTTTTGACTAAGAGTTGGCCATTTACCGAATTTAGAGATCTTCGTACATGGACTTATTACCGGTTAGAAATCGAAGAACTGATTGAACTAATTACTGTTAAAGGGTTATGAAGTTCGTTGAAGCGCAGTTTAACATTTGTTAAGTTTTATATTTAAGCTCAAGAGGATGCTAAATAGCAGTATTATAATACTTTCAAAATGGACGATTATCGGAGTCCTACAGAAAAAAAAAAATAGCCGACTTTCTTAAGCCAGTCAATTTTTGAAAAATAGTGAAAATGGTAATCTACAGAGGAAACAGCTTAATGTTTGCTTCACTGAATGCAGATAACTTTAAAGAACCATCAGTCAACTCAAAAGCGCTTATTAAAAGGAATTACTACTGCATTGAGAACCTCTGATTAAATAATGTTACCTATTGGGAAACGATTAAGCGAATCACAGTAGAAATGCGGAATACTTGTTAAAGATATCTTTGTATTGAGAAATGCTAATTAAAAGAATTATCTATGTAATCGCGGAAAGTTTATTGAAGGACTTATCTTTATACCGAGGAATGTTTATTGAACAAATTATTGCTGTATTGAGAAACGCTTAAACAAGCCATTAAAAATCAAAGAAAGATTATTAAAGGAAATTGTACTAAGGAATGCTTATTAAAGAAAGTACCTTCCCACTGAGAAACCCTTGCTAAAGAAATGTCCATTGAAATAAAGAACTCTTGATAAAAAAAAAAAAAAAGAACAGAGGTAGGCAAATTAAGCTACATACACTGGGTGAATAATAACAGAAATATTCGGGATCAGAGGCATTCTTTCTGCTATTAGCTGGCGTCAAATGAACCTTGAAAAAGCATTCGTATTACTTAACTGCGTCAAATGAACGTTGTGAGAGTAATGGGCACAAAAATGCGCGCGGTTAAGACTCCATACAAGAAACGGGTGTTTAAAGAGGCCCTGTAATACATACTACAGAAACAATCATATCTATGGAACGTTCTCCCTTATCAGGTTTTTTTTTTTTTTTGATTGGAGGTTTAACGACCACCGTGAGCAACTAAATGGGCTATAAGCAGTCGTCCGTCCCTAATTTAGGGTCACTGGTTCTAGGGAAGAGAGAGCCAGTGCCGTAAGACAAACGCAACATCCATGCCTCACCGGGATTCGAACCCGGTCCCCGTTCGGACGAATGATCAGAGGCCATCGCTTAGACCACTGCGCCATCGGGGCGGCCTTTATCAGGTTGTGAGCAGAATTCAGGCAAGGTTTCAATAGTTCAGTATTGTTCAAAAGTATCATTTTGGACTTTTATTTGCTATATTAAGAAAACCACTGACTCTACTTAAAATACTATAACTACTAGTATATAGGACGGTTGTTTTTAAGCTTTAAATAAATATAATATATAGGGAATGTTGGCCGTCCTGTGACGAAGTGAAATTTCAATTAAAGCAGATTGAAAACAAATAAAATAGACGCCGGATTTCAGTAATTTCAGTAAGGAAACATAGTAAAAAACTTATGTAGTAAGAACTCCTTCATGTTAGAACTAAAAATTATATACTATTTATTTCATTTTTTTTTATTGGAGGTTTAACGACCACCGTTAGCAACTCAATGGGCTATAAGCAGTCGCCCGTCCCTAATTTAGGGTCACTGGTTCCAGGGAAAGGAGAGATCCAGTGTCGTAAGACAAACACAACATCCATGCCTCAACGGGATTCAAACCCAGACCTCTTCCGGACGAATGATCAGAAGCCATCGTTTAGACCACTACGCCCCCGAACCCAGGCACCATTCGAACCCAGGATTCTATTTTTCAAAAGACCTCGCCGTAAATAACATTCTGTGTAAAATATTTGTTGTTTAACAATTGTAGATCAGAGCGTTTAGATAGATCGAGATTTTGCAAAATGTGTTATATAATCAGCACTATACTCGGAAAGTTCTTTTCGTGCAAACTTACCTTAATAATTTTTACTTTGATTTTTTGCGTTAAATTACTTTTTATCCGGCACACTCGTTATTCTCTTCATGGCTTGTCTTAGACTGTCCTATTCCACAGTTCGTTTGAAAATTCATACCAGAGCTTTTTATACAAAATAATGCGACATCTGGTATTACAAATTGGAACTATCTAAATTCTCGACAATGTGCTACTGGGGAGACATATGATTTTAGAGGCAATCTTGCTTACTTTGACATCTCAAGATTTCAGCTCTTATTGTAGGTTAGAGCGTTTAGATAGATCGATATTTCGGAAAAATGTTTGATATAATCAGGACTAAACTCGGAAAGTTAGTTAAAATTAAAAAAGTAAAAAATAATTAAAGCGTGCAAATTAATATTCGAATTGTGCTAAATTAAATTAATATACAAGCGCAACTTGCCATGATATTAAGATTTTAATTCGAATTTTGTAGATCGGATAAACAGAACTCGAGTCATTGATAATCCAATGTTTTTAAGTTAGCACGTGATCACCTTGACATCTAAAAGTGATCGCGTGTCATTATATAGCAGGTAATCATTTTAACATCGCGAGAACACACGAATTGATCGATAAGTGATAGCGCAACAATGCAGACGTTGCAGTGACGTCAACCATTCCAGAGAGAGTCAGATAGATCTGGGTGTTTATATCTATATTTTACTAGTAATCCGAATATTCTTGGTGTAGAATAGAAATCGAAGTATCCAAGTTTTCGCACAGTAACCGGTTGGTTTTTCAAGGAAGGTAGACAGCGAACTGGAAACTGTGAATAATAGAACGCTTCAACAATTTGAACGCGGTGACTTCACATGACAATAAACGAAGAAATGCTAACGTAATCAAGCATTCAAAGACATGAGGCGTTATGATTGTTTAGCATGCGGAATCACGGGAAGAAAACAAGAGGCATCCACTATTTGAAGGACTGGTTCCAAACTCTTCCGTTCTCGAATCCGAAGAGCTTTTACGGTCTTCTCAGATGTTCCTTCTAGGCAATGCGAATTGAAAACAGTTATCAAGTTGGCCACTGAGGTAGGAAGTTGGTCCCGAACCTGCTGCATTGCTATATGGAGAAAACCAGAACCAGTGGAAATACTCTTTCTATGAGGCAGCTACGCTACCTGGGCTCAATTCCCTATACACCAAATGTTTCCTATCAGCTCTACAACGCGCTCAAGAAAATAAACCTCGGTGTTAGCATCAGGTCTCTGACGTCTTCATCTACCATGCTTAAGGGAAACACTGACCAGAGCTCACCTTCTAGTGAAGAAGGTGTTTATGCCATTTCTCTACAATAACCAGACTCCTCCAAGCTATACTACATTGGAATTACTAAACGTTCATTTAGAATTAGAGTCAACGAACATAAAAGGGACATAAAGAACGGCAAAGTAACCACGGCCCTATCCAGAGAAGTCAAGTTCAAGTCCTCTTCTCCTATGTGGGATGACGTAATCTTCCTATTCCACCCCAAAATCTACTGCCATTCGCGAAACTTTGGAGATCATAACCAACAGCGAGTCATGCAGTGATAGCGTCTCACTGGAGTTACCACGAGTTTGGAACAAGTTCTTCAAATAGTGAATGCCTCTTGCTTTTCTTCCATGATTCCGCGTGCTAAACGAGCATAACCCCTCTTTTCTTTGAATGCCTGATTACGTTCGCATCTCTTCGTTTATTGATTAATAAAGAGGAACCGTACACCAGCTATGCTCAAAATAGTATAACTATACTCGTGATCCGAATATCTTGGCGTAAAATGGAAAATAAAAGTTTCCAAGCTTTCGCACGTCAGAACCAGATGGCTTTCACAAGGAAAGTGGACAGCAAACTGGATAATAGAACACTTCAACAATTTGAACGTGTAGACTAGACAATAAACGAATTGGGATGCGAATGTATTCATTCATTCGCAGAAACGAGGCATCATGTTATTTGGGAACGCCGTATCGTGGGAGAAAACGCCGCATTATTTGATGAACTGCTTCCAAACTTTTGGCAATTCTAAAGAGATGTCATTGAAAACCTCACTTTCGGTTACGTTATCTAACGTTTCGCGAATGGCAGTGGATTTAAGCGTGGAGTAGGAAGCTCATTTCTGTATATCATCCCACATAGGATCAGCGGACTTGAACTTGACTTCTCTGGACAGGGCATTTGTTATTTTTCCATCCCTTGTGTCTCTTTCATGTTCGTTGAGTCTAATTCTAAACGAACGTTTGGCCATTCCGATGACCTAGTATCTCTTGGAGCTGTCCAGATATTGTTGTGGGATGGCATAAACACCTGCCTCGTTGAGAAGTGGGGGCTTATCAATATTTCTCTCAAGCAATGTATATAAAGATGCCGGAGACTTTATGCCAACACCGAAGTTCATCCTCCTGGTCGCGTTATTGAGTTGATAGGAAACATTTGGTATGTAAGGAATAGAGTCCAGGTAGCGTAGTTGCGGCACAGGATGATTACCACGGCTGAATATGAATTTTCCGATAAAACTTTGTATCTGGTTCGTGATGTATGAAAATGCATCCTACCACAAACTTTTTAAGAGCGTAGATTATTTTGCATTGGAGATACGCATTTACATATATTTTGGAGGTGAGGTTCCGGCATACACTATATTGACAAAAGCCACCGGATGTACCTTCAAAAGCAAATGAACGGATCCGTTGCGTTGTTAAAATGCGCGATACAGCTGCAAACGGTATAAAAACTAGCCTGCAACTGACATTGATCATATCGCACTGTGAAGTTGAGTGAAAATGTCGCGGCGGGAGAGAACTGACTTTGAGAAAACAAGGATTGTTGAATGTCATATTAGGGGGTTGTCCATACAGAGAGTCGTTTAAACATACCCAAGTCAACTGTTTTGGATGTTCTGAATAAATGGAAGACACATGGCGTGCCTGAAATTGCAAAACATACCGGCAGACCAAAGAAAATCAGTGATAGAGGACGTCAAAGCCTCAGAAGAGTCGTTACAGCTAATCGACAGGGTACTGCACAAGACGTCAGTGTACAGGTGAGTAAAAATGCTGGAACCTCGGTATGTACACATACCATTCGCAGAGAACTTCATTCCATGGGTTACGTGGTCGTGCGGCTGCTATAAGCCTTTCATCTCCACTCGGAATGCTTTTCGTCGTTTAGCATGGTGTAAATAACATTTATCGTGGACCGTAAATCAATGGAAACAAGTCCTATGGACTGATGAATCCAGGTACATGGTCATCAGTCTGCTGGCCGTGTGTGTGGTATTACGGCAGCCGGGGGAACGCTATTTACCACAGTGTATTCTTCCTACGGTCAAGTTTGGAGTTGGCAGTGTTCTCGTGTGAGGGTGTTTTTTGTGGTATGGTCTCGGCCCATTGGTTATTGTGGACAAACCTGTTAACCAGCACGTCTACCTCGATATTCTGGAATATTATGCCCTACGAACTCTGTGGCAATACTATGGAACCGAGCTTTGTTGTTACCAGCAGGATAATGCACCGAGCCATAAAGCAAGGACTGTTACGGCGTGGTTTGACGATAATTCCGTATCGTGTTTGGACTGGCCAGCACAGAGCCCTGATCGTAATATCTCTTCGCGATTCATTGCTCAAACGGAATGAAAAGTCCCATTTCTGAAACGAATGGTGACGAACGATAAGAAATGGATTGTGAGTGAGGAGCGGGAAAAGATCGTGAAGTTTGCGAGATGAGTAGCCATTAACCATTCCAAAGGCTGGTCTCCATCCAAGTAGGTAGTGCTATTGACCATTCCAAAGGCCGGTCTCCATTCCAAGTAGGTAATGCCATTAACCATTCCAATGGCCGGTCTCCATTTCAAGTAGGGAGTGCCACTAAACATTCCAATGGCCGGTCTCCATTCCAAGTAGGTAGTGCCGTTAACCATTCCAATGGCCAGTCTCCATTTCAAGTAGGTAGTGCCACTAAACATTCCAAAGGCCGGTCTCCATTCCAAGTAGGTAGTGCCATGTATGTGTGTAGTGCAACTGCGGGGAACTCTTGAATAACGAACTGATGCCAAGCAACCAAACGATCAATTTTGATTGATACTGCTTCCAATCAAACCGACTGAAGCAACACTTGACAAAAAAACCCTTAAAAAGGGTCACAACGCTAGATCTCGTGCCAAGATAAAAATTTAAGTCTGGTTGTGAACTCTTGCCTCTCTCGGCTTTCGCAACCGACCTTGTACCTTCAGTTATCCATTTGTTCTGATCTCTGCCGAACTCGCTCAGCGGAAAGAACTTCACTTCTCTCATGGCCTTCAAAAATCATCTTAACCAGTTCTGCGGCCCGAACCTTGCAAAGTTCTGGGCGGATGGAACCGCCCAAGGTACCTTTAAGATGGCGAGAAGTATTGGATAATAATAGTGCCTACATTGCTTAATGAAGTGGTATTTGTAGATAAAAGCTAAGACTTTTTACCCAGCTCAGTATTACTATGTTTTATCTTGAGTTTTGCTGGTTCACAATTTTCCTGTCGCACGTTGATTTTATGGCTACGAAGGAGTTCTGATCATCCACTGCTTATTACTCTTATCATGTACCCCGTCCATCATTATTCACTATTTTTCTTCCAATTTGTAAAAGCGTTTATCATTTTAATATATTTTCTGGGCCACCTAACTTAGTTTTTCTAATCTTGATAGATCTGTAACAGATCTTACAAAATTACTCTGTCCTTTTTTTATTTCTCGAGGTTTGTTTGTAAAACCATATATCTGATTATCATATAGTGGTTACGCATACTCACAAAACACGTTCTTCCGAGAGAATTAATTAGTCATCTTGATATTTTTCATATTTGCTTCGTTGGAAGACAAGATATTCAGCCGATGGCTTAGCATCAATGTCTTTATCAAATTTAATAGAGCTTTTGACTGTTTGCTGAACGAATCTGCACGAATTAATAATTTCAACCTCTTCTTGATTTAGTATCTGCTTTCTATCTGAAATATGTGTAGTATGCATTTTTCGTCACGCTTACATTGTGTTTAAGCCTTCTTAAATTTATTTGTTTCTTTAAACATAGGTCACATATACCCCAGTAACCGCATTATTCGTGCTGTGCCTACAGCAAATCTTATACATTGCGTCAAAGCATAAGTTTTGTACAATTGAAATGAGAATGTCGCTGGCGAACGGTTTGGTGCGTTGGGGAGCGAGTCCTCTAGCTCCTTAGTGACAGAGGTATAAGAGCAAGAAAAAAAAACCCGTGATTAGGGATTTGTAGTGCAAGTGGGGACATTGACGAAACGAAATGTGGATTCGTCCAAAGTAGCTCAATGAGCAGTAATTTAATTTCTTTCGAAGGAGGGCTTACATCCCGTGTCGGCAGCAACTCTGCTCCAATGGTGTCATACGTTTTGCAATGGACGCAGTGGCACGAACAATCTCTTCTGTACTAGGCATTGCCATGGAAAATTTAATGCGATGTATTGTGCTGTTGTATGATAATGCTCGGCCGCATAGTGCCAACATCTCTCCTTTGTCATTCAGTCGATAGTCCAGAATTGTAGTGATGTGGCTACCATATTTTCCATCCTTTAAAGCTCCTTAAAGGATGAATAATTGCATCGGACGATGAAATGAAGGCGGCTGTGACAGACTGCATTACCGAACACCCTACATCATTTTTAAGAACGATGAAGAAAATCTTGTTCCGTTACCAGTGCACAATTCTCACTTTCATTTGAACAACCCTTATATCTTCCATTTATTTTTATTCCTCTCTTTTGTCAACACAAATCTGTCACCTCACAATTTAAAGCTTCTGAAAACAGAAAAAAAGAAATTCCGATTAAGCTTTATTTACATGTGTTATCTCCTTACGTGGACTACAGATCGGTAACACTTGGGCGATGAAATATTTATAAATTTTGTCTATTTCGATGTGTTTCAGAGCCATCCAGTTTTTATAGGTCTTATGAGCCAAACACCTTTTCATTGTCTTTCAAGGACAATGAACAACGAAATTACGTTCTTTGGTAACTTCTAATATTGGATTATCTGATCTAACGACTTCGTGTCTTGTGAAGTCTGATAGAATTTCAGCTAGCTTATTAAGTTTTCTACCCATGTTTTGGGAAAGAAGTTTTGACCGAAGTGACATTACAGAAATTAAGGTATTTATGGCTTAATGTTTTCGATGACTTAGTTTTTGCTGCTGTTATCAACACGCTATCCTAAGTAAGTACATAAGTTATCAACACGCTACCCTAAAGTTATCAATACGGTATCCTAAAGTTATCAACACGCTATCCTAAAGTTATCAACAAGCTATCCTAAAGTTATCAACACGCTATCCTAAAGTTATCAACACGCTATCCTAAAGTTATCAACATGCTATCCTAAAGTTATCAACACGCTATCCTAAAGTAAGTACATAAAGTTATCAACACGCTATCCTAAAGTTATCAACACGCTATCCTAAGTAAGTACATAAGTTATCAACACGCTATCCTAAAGTTATCAACACGCTATCCTAAGTAAGTACATAAGTTATCAACACGCTATCCTAAAGTTATCAACACGCTATCCTAAGTAAGTACATAAGTTATCAACACGCTATCCTAAAGTTATCAACACGCTATCCTAAGTAAGTACATAAGTTATCAACACGCTACCCTAAAGTTATCAATACGGTATCCTAAAGTTATCAACACGCTATCCTAAGTAAGTACATAAGTTATCAACACGCTACCCTAAAGTTATCAATACGGTATCCTAAAGTTATCAACACGCTATCCTAAGTACATAAGTTATCAACACGCTACCCTAAAGTTATTAATACGGTATCCTAAAGTTATAAACACGCTATCCTCAAGTTATCAAGACGCTATCCTAAAGTTATCAACACGCTATCCTAAAGTTATCAACATGCTATCCTAAAGTTATCAACACGCTATCCTAAGTACATAAGTTATCAACACGCTACCCTAAAGTTATCAACACGCTATCCTCAAGTTATCAACACGCTATCCTAAAGTTATCAACACGCTATCCTAAAGTTATCAACACGCTATCCTAAAGTTATCAACACGCTATCCTAAAGTTATCAACACGCTATCCTAAAGTTATCAACACGCTATCCTAAAGTTATCAACACGCTATCCTAAAGTTATCAACATGCTATTCTAAAGTTATCAACACGCTATCCTAAAGTTATCAACATGCTATCCTAAGTAAGTACATAAGTTATGAACACGCTATCCTAAGTAAGTACATAAGTTATCAACACGCTACCCTAAAGTTATCAATACGGTATCCTAAAGTTATCAACACGCTATCCTAAAGTTATCAACACGCTATCCTAAAGTTATCAACACGCTATCCTAAAGTTATCAACACGCCATCCTAAGTACGTACATAAGTTATCAACACGCTATCCTAAGTAAGTACATAAGTTATCGACACGCTACCCTAAAGTTATCAATACGGTATCCTAAAGTTATCAACACGCTATCCTAAGTACATAAGTTATCAACACGCTATCCTAAGTACATAAGTTATCAACACGCTATCCTAAGTACATAAGTTATCAATACGGTATCCTAAAGTTATCAACACGCTATCCTAAAGTTATCAACACGCTATCCTAAAGTTATCATTACGCTATCCTAAGTAAGTACATAAGTTATCAACACGCTATCCTAAGTAAGTACATAAGTTATCAACACGCTATCCTAAGTAAGTACATAAGTTATCAACACGCTATCCTAAGTAAGTACATAAGTTATCAACACGCTATCCTAAAGTAAGTACATGAAAGAATGCAACGTTCATTTGATGAATTTGGGTGATGAGGATAATTTGGATCATTAAGTTTAAAGTACGCGAACACATTACCTTAGTTTTAAGTTTTACACATTCTTTGCGGACAAAATGATTTCCGATAAATTGAGTTATACCAAATCCGACAATTAAATGAGGAGGCTGGCTACATTATAAGACTCAGACAAACGAACGGGGGCTGATTCGTGCTGACATCTATCGGTTCAATTGCGAACTCTATCCTATAGTAGAATCTTCTCGAAAAGCGGAGTGTGTGAGAGTGGTTATGTAAAACGTTCTTAGAAGGCAGTATTCCTACCGCTAGTCACGAAAATGGATCAAATGCATTTGGAATAAAGGTTTTATGCAAAGTTTCTGGTAAAACTTGGAAAGAAACCATCCAAGATATCAAAAACATTAAAAGATGAAGTCAATTCGATAACACGCATGTACAAGGAGTGTTAAAATGAAAAGGTACGAAACGGCACTGTGGGTATAAATGAAGACTTTATTCAAAGTCAACATCATAGGCCGTAGCACAACGATCCCATTGATTAACGAGCCGAAGGATTCCTTGTTCCCAGAATTCCTGTGGCCGTGACGAGACCCAGTCCTGCACAGCGTCCTTGAGTTCGTCGTCCGAGTGGAAACGCTTCCCTTTCAGATGTTTTTTCAGGGGACCAAACACATGGAAATCGCAGGGCGACATGTCCGGGCTGTAGGGCGGATGGTCAAGCTGTTCCCACTGGAACTTGGCCAGTTCCGCGTGTGTGACCCTGGAGACGTGAGGACGCGCGTTATCATGGAGCAGAACCACACCCTCCGCAATGAATAGCGGCCGGTTTAACACCTTCCGCTGTCAGAAATCGGATAACGCCTCGCTGCTCCTCAATCGTCGAATTTTGCAATGTGAACGCCATCCTGTCCTCACACGCACTGCCGCGTCAATTGGACGGCGCTCTTTATAAGAGCCTCTGCTCTCTCCTGCGCATGCGGGTGCCCGCGCATGCTCCGATTCACGCCGGCGACTCCAATCGCATCCCTAGATGTGTCGCTACGTTCTCCCATAGAGGCATAGGCAAATATATTAACGGTTACGTTCTTATGACGTTTCGTACCTTTTCATTTGAACACCCCTAGTATGAACGATATAAGTGATTTTCAGAAGAAAGAGAAACAATGTAGTTTGGCAGCTGTCCTGGACGCCCAACAACATGAAATACTGTCGCAAGTACAGAAACGGTGCGAAAATCAGTAAATGGTGATCCTCGTATGATTTTGTTAGAATGATTTCAGAAGAATTAAACATCAGAAGGGAAATTCGTCGATTAACGGTGACACAAAATTTGGAAATGAGAAAAGTGTCGTACCGATGAACTGCAATGGAGGAGAGAAATTCGCGCCGAACTCTTGCAATAAACAAAGACGAATGAAGAGTGACTAAAAAGTATCACCACTGGAAATGAAATATAAGTTTTCCAACATGACATTGAAATAAAAAAATGCAATAAAAAATTTCAAGCTCCCAAAACCGTATGCCAAAAATCAAAGTTAATACCATGTTAATTATTTTACTTCAAAGGGATAATGTACCGAGAGTTTGTTCCACCAGGATGGACTGTTAACTAAAATATTTATCAAGAAGTTTTGGAACGTTTAAGACAAAGAATTCGTCGAGTGAAGGCAAGTTTGTTTTCCAAACTGAGGAGTTTACACCATAATAATGCTCCTTCACGCACAAGGCTTTCTCTGTTAGAGTTTTTGTCTAAAAAATCAACTGTCGTTCTAGAACATACACTTCGTCTGTTAGATCTGGCCTTGTGTGACTTTTCAGCACGTCTTTTGTAAAAACAGATCGTGCTTATGCTATCGGTTCGTCCGTCCGTCAGTCCGTCTGTGGACACCATATCTCTGCAACTATTAATCCGATTTGAAAAATTATTTTTGCATTGGAAAGCCTGAAATATATGAATGATGATCCTTCATTTCGGTTTTTTACGATACGCAATTTCGCTGCTAGATTGCGTGAATGCAGATGATATCGAATTCAAAAAACATTTTATTCCACGCATTTGTTTCTAAACACCCGATTGAAAAAATTATCTTTCAATTCCATTTATGTCGAAAAGTATTTTAGATATAGTCACTTTTTTAAGTAATTTTCCTCTAGGGGGCGCAAAAGGAAATAGCGTTTTACCCGATACCTCTGCTCCTAAAACACCGATTTGAAAAATATTTTCTTTAGCGGATACAGTTTCTAATCTGAAATCTTTTGCCTAAAATTTCTAATTTTTGGTAGAGAACGATTTGGCAACCAGGGGGCGCAAGTTTAATTTCTGCTTCTGACGTATTTGCCACGAAGTTGGATCTCCTAATCTCCCGATTGAAAAACTTCTTTCGTGGACCGATGCCACTTACGTCGATTAACGTTTTCGGAATATTTTTTTTTAATATTGCCTGGTTTCACCGCCAGGGTAGTAGATGCATATCTTATTTTTGTCAATACCTGTGCTTCTAATGGTCCGATTTGAAAAATTGCTTCTTTATTGGAAAGAGTTTCCGGTGTGATATGTTTTTCATAAAATTTCAAAATTTCTAAGTCAGACATTCCGCTAGTGGGGTAAAGATAAATTGCGTTTCCTCCGATATCTCTGTTTCTGAAATTCCGGTTTGAAAAATTATCTCTGCATTGGATACAGCTCCTCATGGAAATCTTTTGCGTATAATTTCTAATTTTTGTAAAAAATTGTTTAGCCACCAGGAAGCGTAAATCTTAATTTGCGCTTCTTACGCATTTGCAGCAAAATCCAAGCTTCTAAAATTTCAATTGAAAAAAATTCGTTTGTGGACCGATACTACTCACGTCGATAAATCTTTTCGGAATACTTTCTTTTTAAAATTACGCATGGTTTCACCGCCAAGGTGTGTAGATGTATATCTTATTTTTGTCAATATCTCTGCTTCTAATGATCCAATTTGAAAACTTCCTTCTTTGTTAGATAGCGTTTACGGTACGAAATGTTTTCTATATAATTTCAAAACTTTCTAGTAATTTATAGACTTTCCGCTAGGGATCGTGTTTTCCGATATTTCTGTTTCCAAAACTCTGATTTAATAAATTCTGCCTGTATGGCATACAACTCCTGACGGAAAATGTTTTTCATATAATTTTTAATATTTGATAAATAACGGTTTGGCCACCAGGAGGCATAAGTGGCAATTTCTGCTTCCGATACATTTGCAGCAAAATTTGAGCTCCTGAAAGCTCGACTGAAAAAATTATCTCCTGTAGAGCTACCGCTCACATCTGAACACCTCTTGGGAATACATTGTTCTTAAAATAATGCATGTTTCTCTCGCAAGGTGGCGTAGACGCATATCTTATATTTGTCGATATCTCTACTTCTAAGAGTCTGATTTAAAACTAATTTATTTGTTGGAGAGCGTTTCCGCCGCGAAATGTTTCTCATATAATTTCAAATTTTTTAACGTAAGAGCGCAACCTGAGGGCCTACGTTTACGATTTCGTTTATAGCAATATCTGCTTTATTAAAAACACGATTGAAGAATTGCTTTCTTTGGTCAGATACTGCTGTTTTCAATACCGGTTAAATTGACTTTAAATAGCATTGGTAAATTTAATTAGCGTCAGAACGGATTCAAAAGGCGTGCTCATTACACCCGAAAATTCGGCGTCGTCTTTCTTTTTTCTTTTCCCAACGCTGAAGAATATCTTGAAAAGCTCACAAAATTATACGGTAGAAAAAGGTTCAGAAGAACACAACAGAGGATCCAAACGGCTTACAGGAAAATGACTTCAAGAACGGTTTCCACAGCTGTGGAAACAACGTTGGAATTTGTGTATCTCTGCAGAAGAAAATTAAGATGATCATCTTAACACTTCCTGAAAAGAATTCTATAGAGAACTAAGTACAGTTTCGTTATTTAACTGTCGGTCCTTGAAAATACAAAATATTCCAAAGTACCCTTTTCCCACTTTCATTATGAGTAAATTGGATAAAATAAAAAGCAAGGAATGGATTTAATTTTACAGCAAAGTCTATTCCTGCCACACTTTCTGAGTGGGATAAAAATTAATTTCGACCACAAAGCACAATTTTCTAAAAGTTCTATGTAAATTTTAAAGTTTTAAACAAGAACATCTATTGTGTTTTCAAAGTCCAGGAGTTATTAAAGCGAGTTTTCTTTGACTTATAAGAACACGGATGGGAAAAAATAAAGAAGTGCTGACAGCTAAGAAGAAAGGCTATAGCATTTTCAAAGTCTGATGAGTTTTGTAAGAATAAGGCGAGTGCTCCTTAACTTATAAGAACAAGGAGGGAAAAAAATGTTTTAAACTACGCAACTCTGAACAACAGCGATTTTGCTTCACCTCAAGCTGCGAAAGGGCGGGTATGGCGTGATGAAATGAGGTTGTCTTGCAACTAAAGTATTGATTGAAGTGCACGCGTTTAAGAATTTAAATTCAGAGAAAATCATTTTTGCTGTTTCGGTCATAAAAGAGTAGAATAAAGACACGCCTTCATATATATTGGGAAAGAAAGTGCATGTCATCGCGATGACAGCCAAAGAATTGAAATGAGAGTTTGTCATTGACTTAGTTCTCGACAGACTTCTTTTCCTTCCTTTCCTTTTGCTAATTTTTAAGGAAAACATAAATTTCTAAACTGAAGGATACGAAATGAAGTTCACTCCAATTGATTTATGCTTTCTCCGAAAGAACCGTATGACTCGTTTTCAATTTCTCCCACCCATGCATTTTAATATTCTGAAATTCTCAACACTCAGATGCCTTGCTGGAAACTTATCTTCAGTCATGCTGTCAAAGTTTACGAGATTTCAGCATATAACGCAATTTTTTGATAGATGAAACTAGTGGTGAGGTTATGTTGGAAAGCAGTTTAGTGATTTATCTTTCATTCACACACAAAAAAAAAAGAGTTCAACGATTTTTATTTCAGGTAGGAGGTAAATTCTGCTTTTATGGTCATGTACGAAGGCTATTCCAAAGAAACAGAGTAATTTTTTTGAGTTGGCAACAGTGCGAAAGGTGAAAATAACCACGCAGACGACTAATCGAATTAAGGAAGTATCTATGACAAAAGTTATTAACCGTGGCAGAAGATTCTGGTTTTGTTATTGCGCAGTTGTTTAAGGTACGTCTGCATTTCGCCATACAGCTATGGAGATGAGTGACTCAGAGTTAAGTGAAATGCGTTGTGCGATAAAATTTTGCCATCGTTTGAGTAAAACGGCTCCAGAAACAGTTGATTTAATGAAAAAAAGCTTACAAAGATAAATGCTTGGGTGAGTCAACGATTTTTAGATGGCACCATGATTTCAAAAATGGGCGTTTGTCGGAAGAACTCTCTCCTAGGACTGGTCGACCTGAAAGTGTGGTTACTGAGCGTATTGTTAACACTGTTTGGGAAATCCTGTAAGAAGATCGACGAATGACGTTTGAAGACATAGCGGCGTCAAATAATATTTCAAAAACTTCTGCATTCCGCATTCTACGCGACAAATTACTGCTGCATCGTGTGTGTTCCAGATGGGTACCTCATCACCTGACGAGAGAACAATTGTTAGCCAGAGTTCAGGTGTGTCATGAGTGGAAACAAATGATTGTAAAAGATCCAAACGTTTTAAACACAATAACAACTGCCGATGAAACATGGGTCCACTATTTCGATCCCCTCACGAAGCGCGCAACGAGTGTCTGGAAACACACAGGCTTCCCTCCTCCGAAAAAAGTCCGCCATCATAAGGGTGTATTTTACCAACGTGCCGTTTCTCCACAAATTACTGTCAATGCTGAGTATTACATTTCAGTCTTGAAGCGTCTGCGACGACACATATCGATTAAGCGACCAGAACTGGTGGGCAAGTGGACCCTACACCATGATAACTCCCGCCCACATATGGCTGCTTGTGTTCAACAGTTTCTTACGAAATGCAGTATTGAAATCATGCCACAGCCTGCCTAGAGTCCTGACCTCGCCCCGTGCGATTTCTGGTTATGAAGGCCGTGGGTGGCCTAGTGGTCAGCGTTCGTCACTGCCACAGAAAAACCTCAGGTTCGATCCCAGACAGGTGCGAACGTTCGAACCACTAAATGTCCGCCGTGCGTCGGATGGGCACGTTAAGCCGTCGGATCCCGGGTACTGGCCCTCCGGTAATAAATAAGAGCGTCTTTCTCCTCCTTTCTACCTCACTTCCTTGTCACTTTCCTATAGGGCACTCCAGCCCAAATCTCCTTGCTTCCTATTTTTAAGGGTTGTTTAAGACCTGGAGTCAGATACTAAAATCCTCTACATATGATCTGATCTGATTTCTGGTTGTTTCCAACATTGAAGAAGTTCCGTGGCGCAACATTCAACACAGATGGCTGACGTTATTCAAGCTGTACAGGGGTCGCTAAAGCAGCTTCCGCAAAATGCGTTCTCCACATGCTTTGAAAAGTGCGCTGAATGATGGGACCGTTGCGTATCATCCGAGGGAAGATACTTTGAGAAAGAATAAAGTATATTTTGCTGTACCTATATTTCTTCATTTTGTGTGATTTTACTCTCAGTTTTTATGGAACGGACGTTGTACTTATACAAAACAGAGCATACGTGTGGCATGGAATTGCAAACGTTAGAGCTACTAGGAAGAACAAGAAGAGGAATCCCTAGGAGGATGGAGTGATTGTTTAAACAAAAATATAGAGGAGAAAATCTAAAGAGTGAGGATGCCCAAAACAGAATTCGGTGAATAAGGACGAGTCTACAATGGCCGCCCCATCTAACTGTGGAACTAAACATATGCAGAGCATTCATTTTTCAATTGCATATTTGGAATTGTTCATGGCAATACGGTGTACAGATTATGAATTTTACAAAACACGTTTGGCTTTGAACATCACCACAAAAATACAGTATAAAACAAGAAAGATGACACTGAATTTTCGAATGTATTGAGCACGTCTTCTGAAGCTTTTCCGAAGCAAATAAAATGTATCAAAGTTATTCAAAATCAATGGAATGGGTTAGAAAAAAAAACCCAACAGGACTTCTACTATCGATATAAAACATACAAAAATAGAAATACCTAAGTTAGGAAAATTAACAAATGGTGCGCAAAAATATATTTTTTTTTTTTTGAGGTTTAACGACCACCGTGAGCAACTCAATGGGCTATAAGCAGTCGCCCGTCCATAATTTAGGGTCACTGGCTCCAGGGAGGGAGAGAGCCAGTGCCGTAAGACAAACACAACATCCATGCCTGACCGGGATTCGAACCCGGACCCCTTACGGACGAATGATCAGAGGCCAGCGCCTTAGACCACTGCGCCACCGGGGCGGCAAAAAAAAATATTTTTATAGCAGAAGGAAGGTATCAGAGAAAGGGATTTTCAAATATAAGCTTTGAAAGAAGAAATGTTGAAGGAAATTATATAATTCTACGCCTCGTATCGGACTAATCTTGCATAATGGAAAAGTTCAAAATCTGCGAAAAGTATTTTTCATTGCAAAAGCTATGCTAAGAAAAACGAATTTGTCAAATGTCTCGTCTAAAAGCAGAAATAGGAAGAAAAAGGTTTTCATCTTTAAGCCCCTAGTGGGAATCTGTATATCATTTAAAGGAGATAATGTTTCCCATATTTATTGTTGCGAACGCAAAAACAGTAAATAAAAAAATCAATAGAGCTACAAACAGGAATACAAAAACACCACCTAGCGACAGAACTTTGGACTACAGAAAAAAAAAACTCCGCAAGTACAAGCCTAAAGTGTTCCGCAAAGCAAAGGGTATTCCGTGTGTAAAGAATTTTTTAAATCGGACATGTAGAAGCAGAGATATCGAGAACAACAGATTAAATTTTTGCGACTCTAGCGGCGAAATTTTGCATTAATTTGGGAAGTAAATACAGACAAAAAAAGTTTTAATATGTAGCAGTAGCTGACAGAAAAAGAATTTTTTCAGTCGGATTTTGAGTCCTGCAGATATTACTACAAACATGCTGTAAAAAGAAACGTGAACTTACACTTTCTGGTAATACACTTGTGGGTTAAGAAAAATTTTAAATTATATGATAAACAATTCGCACCAAAAACACTCTTCGCGAATAATTTTTTTTAATCGCACTCTTAGAAGCAGAGATATCGACACAAATAAGATATACACCTACGCCCCCTGGTGGAAAAACTATGCACTATTTTAAACAGATGGTATTGTCAAAAGGTTTTCCAAGGAGAGCGGTATCACTCCACGAAAGAATTTCTTCATAGCTTTAGGAAGCTCATACTTTAATGGCAAAACATCAGAAAGAGATATAAACGCTTACGCTCCCTGTTAGCCAAGTTATGTTCTATCAAAACTTTGGAATCATATATAAAACATTTCTCACCAGGAGCTGTATCCGCCGCAGAAAGGTTATTTCAAATAGCACTTTTAGAAGCAGATATATCGGAGAAATCGCAATTTCCTTTACAGCCTCTAGTGCAAAATCTATGCATTTCTTGAAAAAGAAGATGCACCCAAAATAGTCTACGTAATAGTATCGAAGGAAAGACACATTTGTTTTTCAATCTGATACTAAAAAGCAAATATATTGAATAAAATGTGTTTTGAATTCGATAGCATTTACGCCATCTAGCGGCGAAGTTGTGCATCGGGGGGGGCAGCATCCAAGAATAATCGTCCTCATATTTTAAATTTGTAACTATTTTTTTTTCCAGTGGAGTGGAGAAAAAATTAGTCAATCAAACAAACAGTTGCAGAGACATGGTTGCCACAGACAGACGGACGGACGGACTGACGGACGAAACAAGTGATACCATAAGCACATACTTTTTTACAAAGGCGTTCTAAAAGAACGTCTCCGAGAAAACCGATGAGCCATAACATTATGACCACTTTCAGCCTAGAGAAATGAAGCGCGCCTGAAGACCGAACAGTGGCGCAGCTGAAGTTCACAGAGCAGTATATACAGGGTGCATAGGAAAGTCCCTTTAGCCTGGAATAACTTGCAAACGGAGAGAGGTACAGTTATGCAAGTAAGATAACGGTATAGTAAAGCGAATACGCCCGATCGAATGCAACCAATAGCAGCGCCCCTAGTGGCGAAATGCGGAAGTTAGTCATTGCAAATTGAAAACGAAAAGAGATAGAGCAAAGTTTCCAATTACAAAGTTGTAGAGCAATTAATTAGTACAAAACGACATTTGTTTCACACGGATAAGATAAATTGTCGCCTGAATACCCTAAAATGTCCAAAATCGGTGCGCGACCTTTTGTGTGAACGTTTGAAGGGAACAAGCATAGGTATGAACAAATACACACAATTTATCGCATAAATGTATACTATGTCAATACAGTTTGACGACGTCAGACAAAACAAAAACAAAAAAATGCAAACTGGCGCACAGTGATAAAAAGTTAATGTCGAGAATGTGCGAAGAGTTCGACATTGTCCACCATACATATTTGTATTCGTGAAAGTAACTCTGCATGCACATTCCTCAGCATGGAAGGTGTCACACTATTGCAAGCATCTGTAACACGACGACGTAGATCCAGCAGACTTGTAGGCGCTGTTGCTTACACCAGATTTTTTACGTAACCCCAGAACTCCAAGTTCGCCATTCTCACACAGTGTACGTAGACCTAAACTTCTGATCAGGGTACATCCTGCTATTGGTTTTTATATCGTAGGTACGATGCAACGTCACAATCTGCATTGGCATACGGCTACATTTGCGAAATGTGAATATGCAGATTCGAATCGTCGCACATCGATTTCGATAAAACAAATGTCGTTTTGTACTAATTAATTGATGCTCTATGACTTTGTAATTGAGAATTTTGCTCTTTTTTTCTTTTTTTTTTTTTTTTTGCAATGGCTAACTTCCACATTTCGCCACTAGGTGAGCTGCTATCGGTTGCATTCGATCGGGCGTAGTCACTTTACTATACCGTTATCTCACTTGCGTAATTGTACCTTTCTCCGTTCGCAAGTTATTCCAGACTAAAGGGACTTTCTTATGCACCCGTATATACACTCTGGACAATTGCTAAGGACGGATCATAAACGGCTATATAGCGCATAAAAAAATAAGTGTGGTTGGATGCCAAGTGAAATAAAATAATGTCAGAATGCCAGGACATTACAAGAAAGACAATTTATTGTGCTCTGAAATCCAGAAGGCTTTGGAACGTGTTCAAGGGACAAGAAGGCCATTTTGTGCAGAATACGTAAACGCGAAAAAAATGCAATTACCGTCCGCAGGCGTTCCGGCGTAAGATGTCAATACGGGATATGGCCACCATGGAGGGCGATGCAAGATTCTACACGTCGTGTCATGCTTTGCACAACATTATCAAGCAGCTGTTGGGGTAATTTATCCCATTCCTCTGTCAGTGCACGGATGAGGGTGTCCTTGTTTATTGGAGGGCATTGGCGACCAGCAAGACTCCTCCCCAAAGCATCCCACACATTTTAAATGTGATTCAGATCTGGAGAACGTGCTGGCCATACGAGGCGTTGAATATCCTCGCTCTCAAGACACTCCTGGACAGCGACTGTTCGATGACATGTTGCGTTGTCGTCCATGAAAATGAATCTATCATCGGCAGCACCACGGAACATGTGAACATGAGGTAGCATTAATGCATCGTTGGCCAGTCATAGTCCCAGTTGGAAGCACATAGAGGGACGTACGGCCATTGATCATGATGCCAGCCCATACCATGACACTACATGTCGGATATCGGTCCCTTTCCTGTATGTTTGCTGGACAATATGCAGTACCACAATCACGCCAGATCAGTTGTCGTCGACAGTCAGACGATAGACTGTATCTACTCTCATCTGAGAAGAGGACAGCAGACCAGTCGTTTTCAGTCCAATTGCGATGTTGATGGCACCATTGCAAACGGGCGGTACGGTGATGTCTGGACAATGGGATGCACACAACAGGGCGGCGGGCGTATAATCCTCCTTCATGCAAACGTCTGGCGACAGTTTTTCGGGAGATCCGCTTGCCAGTAGCAGCCATGAACTGATTTGCTACCTCACTAGCTGTGCTGCGCCGGTGTCTTTTTTTTATAGCACTATGTATCGATCTTCTGCAGGTGTCGTACTGCGAACACGACCTCCCCGTGACGTTTGCTACACTCGTCATTTGTTTAAAATGATTTCCAAAGCCTTGAAACAACACTGTGGCTGACGTCGAACTCCCTGGCAACATCTGTTATTTTTCGCCCTTTTTCAATCTTGCCAATAATACGGCCACGCGTAAAATCATCTAGGTGATGTCGGGAAGACATACTGAAACTTGCAAGTTCGTCAATTGATTCTTTCCCTTTCAACTTTGCGTTTGAACAACAACGGTCAATACGCGTCAAATCCTTTATATCTCTTATCAGCGCTATGACGTCACGAACAAGTTCGGCAATCCAAAATTTGCATACGCACAACACGTCTTACTGTATCCCGCACTTATGCTAATTTCCACATTTTCCTGCCTTCCATTTTATGGTTGCTATTGTCATGCGTCCTTAGCCCCTGTCCAGCAGTGTACAAACCGAGTACCGGTTTTCGGTTAGTAGAGTGTTCAGAGTCAGAATGGTAAAAGCTGCCGATTTATCGGAGTTTGATAAAGGACAAATTGTGACGGCATGGCATCTCGGAATTATGATCTCGGTAACAGCAGGGCTTAGGGGTTGTTCACTAAGGTGGAGTGAATTTTTATTTTTTTATTTTTTGAAATTCATATGAGCTGGGGTTGGGAAATTTGACGGCACTCAACATGTGTATTTGAAGCCTCTAGCACTCCACCGTCAGGTGCTCCACGGGGTTGAAAATTTGCAAAAAATGCCGTTTTTGCGTTATTTATAAAAATTTTTTACTTGCCTTATTTCAAAAAAAATATTAACTAACCTGGGGTTGGAAAACGCAGAAAATGATTTATAATTGATTTATAAAAAAATTCAGAATTTTCGGCATTCATCTTCAGGTGCCCCAAGAAGCTTAAAATTCCACCAATACATACGTCGGTTGCGGCATTTCAAGGATTTTTCCCTGCTGTCCTGTATTTGTGGTATGATGTAAAAATGTAGCGAGGTAGTGTTACAAGCTGCAAAGAGAATTGCTGTCAAATCTCAGGACACCCAAGAATTAACAGATAGTGACGACAGCGCTGAAAATTTGGACGATGTATCCATTGATGCAAATTTCACTGCAGTGGCTGCAAGCGAACCATACTTTTCAAGAGAAAACACCCAGAGGCTTTCAAGTTTGTCTATGGTAGCAAGAGCAACCACATAGTTGTTGAAAAATGTCCTACTGTTAACCAAGATTATCTTACCACAGATCAGAAGTACCCAACATGGTTCACCATTAAGATGAATCTTTCTTGCACCAATGGAGATCGACACATCTGGACAATGAGAGAATAATCACGTTATCTTCCAGAAAATCTTCGCAGTACTGTTGATGAGTTAGTCCAAACGAACGTTTTTTTTTCCTACATCCTAAAAACATACTCCTTTTCCATGTTGACTGAAGAAAGGGAAGCCACACGTGAGTTGGCATTAGGAAGGATCATTGCAGCAAGGCACCAGGAAGATACGGTGAGACAATTCTACGTACCTAATGTGAATTTTCACACAAAACAATACATTGATCTAATGTATTGTTTTGTATGTAACAAATGAACGATCTCAGCCGCCTCTAATTCAACAGATACCTGATGAAATAATACAGCATATTCTGACGAAGAGCTACAGTTTTGACAGCCTGAGTTCTGATTGAGCCTTAAGATTGGAAAGTAGGACTACGACTTGCACATCGGAGAGTTGAAATAAGTTAGTCGAGTATGGTTTCAAAGCCTTTAATTAATTTGTTATAGCAAACACAGGTCTATGATATAAAAAGTAGCTTACATAATTTACAAATAATGCTGGATACATTGCGAACACAATGTAGATCGATACACGAATTACTCAACGTGGTGATGTCTTCTTGGGCTTCTTATATTCCTCATCACTTATTCTTGGCTATCGTTTTGATTTTCTCCACTTTTGCTTGCGTCCATTTTGAGAATTCCGTGACATTGTCGAAAATGTTAACCGGTTCACACGAAAACAATTTTTAAAAATTTTAAGTCAAACCAGTGAGATATATTCTTTATATATTTTAACAGATTTCGTAGAGAGCTCTAAAAAGTACAGTCGGTTTTCTCTCATGGTTGTCCAGATAAACTGATAACATGCACAGTCGTTTACACTCATCGTTGTCCAGATAAACCGCGATATTGAGAAAAGTGTTCACCGGTTCACAAGAAAACAATTTTTTTAATGCTCAGTTCACACCACTGCGAAATGTTGCCCGTATATTTGAATAGATCTCGTCGAGAGGTGTAAAACAATACCACGCACAGTCTTGTTGGGCTCACAGTTGCCGAGATAGACAGTCAAACGCGGCCTCACACCCAGAAATATTGCATGACCTCCCCCGCGCACAGGGAGCGAGGGGGGGCGTCGCGCTCACGAAGTACTGCGCAGTACGCAAATTGGACTCCATGCTGTTTACGAATATGCTAACGCGATTAGTGTGCGGCACGTATTTTTAGCGCTATAATCATTTCAATTGGGACCTATTTTAGTCACAGGCGACCGGCCCTAAGTCGCCCCATACTATCCGCGGAGTTACAAGTAGTCAAAAAGGTAAAGTTGCTTTATTGTTTTTTGCAGGTGATCACATCTATAATGGTCGGTATGCAACTTTAATACATGTAAGTGTTGTTTCGACAGTATAAAACCGATGCAGTGGGAAAAGGGAAGGACTCATTAGAGTACAAACGGGGAATGATTATTAGAGTGAGGCTGTGAAGGTGTGGTTGGAATGGTTCGAAGAGGAACACACACCGACAACAAGTTGGGAAGGAGAGATCACTTGTCGACAGTATGATTGAATACCGGTTGACACAAGTCTCCCGGAACAGTAGACAGCTCACGATCCCTCAGAGGCAGCTACCAGCAAGTCGCACAGAGAAAAGGTCACCCGTCCCCAAATTTTGGACGGGTGACCCTTTCTCGATTTCTTCTATGTGACCACTTGCACCAAAACATTAAAACCACTTCCGCGTTATGCAAATAACCGCCCATACAGCTAGTCAGCGTCACGTGCCGAGGTCACAAATAACGCGCATATTGCCTGGCTCGGAACCCTCTCAGTATTTCGTTTAGTCTTAACATGAGAAAGGCAAGAGATTTATCTGATTTCGACAAAGGCCTGATTATTATGGCAAGACGCCTTGGTAAGAGCATATCCGAAACAGAGACGTTGATAGGATGCTCAGGCTATGACATAGTTAGTACCTATCAAAGATGGTCCGAAACACATGACGCTTCCAGCCTTCGACAAGGCGTGGCCAGGCCAGCCCCCCCCCTAATTGATGCCAGAGGTCAGCGCATGGTATGCCTGTTCCACATCACAGAAGATATTACGTCATCATTTGACAAAGGATCATAAGTTGATGTTATTTACACTGACTTTGCTAAAGCTTTTGAGAAAGTTCATCATGGCATTTTACTCAAGAAATTGATCTGTCTTGGCCTCAGTGATAACTTGATGTACTTGTTTAAGTCCTATCGTTTCAACCGATCCCAGTCTGTTATTTATAACAACCATGTTTCTGATCCCTATGTTGCCACATCTGGAATACCTCAAGGCTCTAATTTAGAACCACTCCTGTTTTCAATATACATTAATGATCTTCCTTTTTGCATTCATGGCCTTTGTCTCTTGTTTGCTGATGATCTCAAGCTTTATCGCAATGTGCAGGCTCCTGATGATTGTCTTGCTCTTCAAACTGACGTCAATAACCTGCTTCAGTGGTGTGCATTAAACCATCTCTACCTCAACATCTCCAAGTGTCATGTCGTTTCCTTTTCGCGGAAAAAAAAAACAATTCTTTTTTACTACAAAGCTTGCGAATATACTCTTACCCGGACAAACGAAGACCAGGACTTCGGAATCACGTTTGATTCGAACTTGGACTTTAAAAGTCATATCAAAGGAATTGTAGGTACAGCGTACAGAAAACTTGAATTTATCATGCAACATTCCAAGTATTACTCGAATACTCAGACACTTATTCGCATTTTTGAGACTAAGGTCAGATCCTCACTGTAATATGCGACGATCATTTGGAGTCCTAGCCAAGTAACTCTAGTAAATGAAATTGAGAAAGCTCAGAAAAAGTTTCTTCGACACCTTTTTTATAAATCGACCGGTGTTTATATAGCGGACATCCCGACTGCTGACCTTCTGACATTCTTCATGATGACCTCTCTGCAATCGAGAAGGAAGGCTATCCAAATCAAGTTCCTGTACGGCATCATCAATGGAGAGATAGATGATACTCAAATTGTAAACCAATTAAATTGCCGTGTCCCATATTTACCGAGGACAAACTGTGAACTATTTGCAGTGCCATTTCGCAGAACTGATACTGGAAAAAATTCATCCGTTATGTAAAATGTATAGGCTTCACAACTAACTTGAAGAATGTCCGGATATTTTTAATGTAAGTAATAATTTTTTCATAAAGCATGTTTTGCAAGATTGTAAATATCACTTGGTAATTATCTCTGTAAATATAAATATAGCAATTCCTGTAACTAGATTTACCGTCTGTAGGGATGTGCTTACAATATATAAAAAAAAAAAAAAAAAAAAAAAAGGAGGGCTACTGTGGCTGACATTACATATAATTTCAATTGTTGTAAAAGGCACAATGTGTCCAAACACACAGTTTATCGTACGCTCTTGGATATGGGTCTCTGCAGCCACAGACACATTCGTGTGCTTAGCTTATGCTTGCTGTGGGCCCAAAATCATCGACACCTGACCACATAAGAGTGCAAGAGGGCCTCATGATCATATGAATCCTGTTTCCTATTGCACCATATCGACGGACGAGCTCGTGTGCGACGTTTATCAAAGGAAACCTTCTCACCTGGATGCACTGTGAGACTGATCTAGGTCCTTGGACGGAGTGTGATGGTCTGGACACTATTTTGTGGGGTAACACTTGGACCCCTACAGAACAAACTGTGACAGCTATCACGTAATTGAACATCGTGGCTGACCAAGTACACCCCTTTATAGAGACTGTATTCCCTGGCGGAGATGACGTCTCTCAATAAGGCGTATCTGAACATCGCCACACTACAAAGAAGGATCAGGAATGGCTCCAAGAACATGAAGAGGAATTCCATTGATTGCCATGGACCCCAAATTTGCCGCCGTACACTAATCCTGTCGAGCATTTGTGGTCTGAGCTGGAGAAACGGGTACGAGTAGCATCACCCCAATGACGTAATTTACGGGATCTGCTGGATCTTCTGCTGCAATCAGGAGACCAAAGTTCAATAGACACCTACCAACATCTCGTTGAATCTATGTCTCATCGGGTGAGAGCTCTTTTGGTGGAGATATGGTACATGTGACCTGCTGCGAGCAGCTGTGTCACATGGCGTTCTTCCTTTGTAGAACGACATTTTTTTTTATTGTATATGCAACGACCACCGTGAGCAACTCAGTGGGCTAGGGTCACGGGTGGCCTAGTTATCAGCGTTCGTGACTGCCACGGAGAAGACCTCAGGTTCGATCCCATGTAGGTACGAACGCTCGAACTACTAAATATCCGTCGTGTGTCGGATGGGCACGTTAAGGCGTCGGGCCCCGGGTACTGGCCCCGCGCTAATAAATAAGGGCGACTTCCTCCCCCTTTCCACCTCGCTTCCGTGTGACTTTCCCATCTGGCACTCTAGCCCAAATCTTCTAGCTTCCTGTTTCTAAGGGTTGTTTGAAACCTGGAGTCACACACTCCCTTCGTAAAATCCTCTACATATGATCTGATAAAAAAAAATCAGTGGGCTATAAGCAGTCGTCCATCCCTTATTTAGGACCACTGATTCCAGGGAAAGGAGGGAGTCAGCTCCGTAAGACAAACACAACATCCATGCCGCAGCATGATTCGAACCTGGACCCATCTCGAACGAATGATCAGAAGACATCGCTTAGACCACTGCGCCTGCGCCACCAGGGTGGCCGATATCTTTTCCGATAACCAGCATGTTGAACTGATTTTGACTTTAACCGTTTGTACTGCCAATAACCAGTAAATTTACACACATGTATGTTCTTTTCTTGTACCTGCAGCGCCATTGTTTCCTAGCGACGCAATTTTGAACTAATGTTTTCACGTTAAATGTTTTTTCCATACCCTTAATAAGGTACCTACCAAGTTTCGTCGCGATATCTATTTCTTGCTTTGCACAATACACCCGAGAATAGGGATACTTATTTAATAACCACCTAGTATACAGATCTTCAGAATATGCTCAAGTCTCAACATCCGATTTTCTAGAATTAGATTTGATATCCATGAGAATATGATTTGTATCGGTCCCGGACGATTCGTCCAACGACGATTGGTCCAATGCCGATTGGTCCAATGGTACGATTGGTCCAACGCCGATTCGTCCAATGCTCTCATCTTACCAACGGTAAACTTTTTTATTTTCCAGAAAGGAATAATAATTTAAATTATTCTCCTCTTTATATCCTTTTGAAAGATAATTTCCGTATATTTAGTAATTGTAAACATTTTACATAAACCTGGTAAAGGGCACTCAATGGAGCATTTCTCAGCTGTTTGCAAAGCACCTAGGCCATTTTTTGAAGATTTTTATTTACAACCTAGATATTTGGTATTTGTAAATATGTTATAAAACCTAATAAAAGGCACTCATCTTGTCATTTCTCAGGTCTTTACGAGGCACCTAGGCCCCGGGGCTTTTTAGAAGATTTTAATTTACAACCTAGGTATTTGTAAATATGTTATAAAACCTAATAAAAGGCACTCATCGTATCATTCCTCAGGTCTTTACGAGACTCCTAGGCCCCGGGCCTTTTTAGAAGATTTTAAGTTACAACCTAGATATTTGGTATTTGTAAACATTTTATAAAACCTAATAAAAGGCACTCCTCGTATCATTTCTCAGGTCTTTACAAGGCACCTAGGCCTCGGGCCTTTTTAAAAGATTTTAAGTCACAACCTAGATATTTGGTATTTGTAGACATTTTATAAACCCTTATAAAAGGCACTGAACGAATCATTTCTCAGCTATCTACCAGGCACCTAGGTCGCGGGCCTTTTTAAAAGATTTTAAGTTACAACCTAGATATTTGTAAACATTTTATAAAACTTTATAAAATACATTAATGGTATAATTTCTGAGGTCTTTGCAAGTCACCTAGGCCGCGGGCCATTTTAGAAGATTTTAAGTTAGAACCTAGATATTTGGTATTTGTAAACATTTTATAAAACTTTATAAAAGGCACTCATCGTATCATTTCTGAGGTCTTTGCTAGGCAGCTAGGCTACGGGCCTATGAATTAATATTTCGTGCTTAAGTGAAATGGCAATATTATTAACTTGATTTAATATGTAAACGTTATGAATATGACATCGCTGGAATAAAAACTGTTGAAAAGACCACTGTCCAAACCCCGACCAGTTGTTTCCATTGGGCGGTTGGCGGAAAACCCCACTGCATTCTACAAACAGAAACGGAACACTAGTATTTTATATTATTTCATGCAAAAGAGAAACATTGAAGTTGATAGAACGGCTCGTACATCGGTAACTTCATATGGCAGCAAGGACAGTATTACAAGAAAACGCGATTTAAAAACAGAAAAAAAGAAAAGAAATCTCTGACCACAATATTACGCATGAAATGTAACATTATTTTACATTCTTTGGACTACCGGTACTTTTGTCTAACATCGGAGATAGAATCAGAACAGATGAGACTTTTATAGCGCGAGTAGCACTGCGGACAGATAGGACGGAATTGGATCAATCGTCTATTGGACGAATCGGCATTGGACCAATCGTCCCACTAGACGAATCGGCATTGGACCAATCGTCCCATTGGACGAATCGTACCTTAGGACCAATTGTCCATTTGGACGAATCGGCATTGGACCAATCGTCGTTGGACGAATCGTACCAGACCCGATTTATATAGCATTCCGTACGTTCTTAAAAAATGAAGCCTCAAGGCTTATGAGCTCATATTACGTTCTTAATAAGCAAACCTCAAAGGCTAACCTGTTCTGAGCCCTTCAGAAATAAACCCTCAAGGCTTAAGTGTCCACAGTATACTCTCAATAAATGAAAGCTTATGTGCTCAAAGTATGTTCTTAAAAAATAAACCTCAAAGTGTGTGTTCTGGGTACATAATTCAGTAATTTATCCTGAAGGTTTTTATGGGCTCAGAGTAAGATCTAATTAAATGAAACCTCCAGGCTTATGTGCTTATAGTACTTTCTTAAAAACCAAACCTCAAAGGCTAACGTGTTCTGAGCTCTTCGGAAATGAACTCTCAAGGCTTATGTGTTCAGAGTATGCTGTCAACAGATGAATCCACATGGCTTATGTGCTCAAAGTACGTTCTTAAAAAATAAACCTTAAAGCTTATGTGCTCATAGCTTCTTAAAAAATAAACCTCTAAAGCTATGCTCTGGGTACATACTTCAGTAATTTATCCTCAAGGTTTTTATGTGCTCAAAGTAAGATATTAAAAAAACCGCCTCAAGGCTTAGCTGCTTAGAGTTCCAAAAATCCAAGCTTCTTAATTTCTGACGAAAATTTCATAGGAAAACCAAAAACATTTGTTCTTTCCTGAATACTGAATGAAAGATCACCACACGAAATCTTCTTTTCAAAGGTGCCGTCAACTTTTCCCTTTGATAAACAACACGAGAAGAAAATTTCTGTTTTAATTGTAGTTTTGAAAAGAAAGGGCACCATATATGCATGCTGTGTAGTGCCATAAAGTTGCGCCGGAAGTGTTGTAAGTGGAAGGGGAATAAGACAGAGAGAGAGGGTGAGAGAGGGACAGGGATTGAGACGACGTCGATCGGTGACGTCATTCGTTCAGTATCCCCAATAACTCTTGCTTTTATTAGTTTCTCCAGGAGATTGCTGTAAAGAAGCAGCCAGTTCGTTGGGCAAACACTATCGATTTCTCTTCTGGCCCATGCTTTCTGACCAAAGACAGCAATCGCCAAATGGAAACGAATTTCAGGCGCTGAGAACTCCTGTCCTTCTCGTTCATCTAGAAAGCGTCAGGTTCCGTCAAATGGGGCATGCTAAACTGAAGTCTTTAAAGGAAGCATCTTATTTTTTCAGAGATTTGTCGGGTGACATCACCGATTGTGCAAGAGAAAGAATCTCATTTCAAACGAACTAGAACTATTGTTAAAATCTCCTTTGTGTTCCTCAAAATTTTACAAGGAAAATTGAAAAGCTGTTTTAACTCTGATGGGGTTCTGGTTTGACTCCCAAATAACCTAACCTATGTATATAATATAAAAATAAAAAGATTCGTGGATGCAGTATCCTCTTCTGACCCATAATCTAATTCAGAAGGTGAGTCAAAAGTTTTGCAATATTTAGATCACTTCGCGTCTTCACATGTACCTTTATGATGAAAGCTGACTAGCATTCAAAGTATAGGCCATCGTGTTGCACCGTCTTTAGCCATCTGTCTGCCAGTTCTTTGATTCCGCGGCTGTACCAGTTCTTGTCCTTTGAGGCGAAGAACTCCATCACAGCTGCCATATACTCCTGGTTGTTGACGTGCCACCCGCGAAAGGAGTAGGCCATGGACCGGAACAAGTAATAATCCGACGGAGAAAGGTCCGGACTATATGCTGGATGTGGCATCAGTTTGATGCCTTCAAGTTCCTGGAGTTTCGCCCGGGCCGTTCGCGCGGTATGAGGCCCAGCGTTGTCATGCTGTAGGAGAGTGCGCTTTCTGTTCACCAGTGCCGGGAACTTCTCCTCCAAAACGGCATACATCCTCCCCAGCTGTTCAGAGTAGAGGTTGGCGTTGATGATCCGACAGTCTGGAACAAATTCCCTAATGGATTATCCCCTCGAAATTCCACCAGACGCAGAGCATCACCTTGTGCCCGAAGCGCCCGCGTTTGGCAACAGGTTCAGGAAGCTGTCCCGGGCTCAACAACTGCCATTGCGTGTTAGGATTAAGGAAATAGAACCACTTTTCATCGCACGTAACGATTCTCTTCATGAAACTTACATGGCGCGGGTTTTCTAAGAGTTTCGTGCACACTGCCATTCGGCGGTTTGCTTCAGCTGGCGTAGGTTCGAGAAGGACAATGAGGCAGCTCTTGTCGACCTTGCTGAGGTCCTGAAGGTGACAAACCACGGTGGTCTGCGATATGTCCAGCTCGACTGATTATCTCCGATTAGAGGGTGTCGGATTTGCCTCTACGGCCTGGAGCACGACCTCCGAATCCACGGTTCGCGACCTACTTGACCTTGGCTTATCGTCGAGGTTTCTATAACCTGAGCGAATTTCTTGAACCATCTGTTTGTGGTGCTGTGGTCTACGGAACCATGCCTCTTTCGCATAACAAATATTTCGTGTTGCTTGAGCAGCGTTATGGCCGAGTTCAAACTCGTAAAGCAAAAGTTCCCTAATTAGCCAGTCGTGGCTGTTCATCCTTTAGGCGTCCCAATCACAGACAGATGACGACACACAATGCTGTTCACAACCACGACTACTACTTTATATCCCTTTCAACTGACTACAGGGCATGGCTTGAACTAGGTTAAACACGTGACATATCCGCCACAGCGCATGCGTTTATGCAAATATTGCAAAACTTCCGACTCATCCTCTGTATTATGTGTGACGCGTGCTGCCATTTCGAAACTGCCTTTACTGCTTTTGTTGACTTAAGTAGATTATGATTGTTTCTTGTTTCCACACTGAAAGTTACATATAAGCTCCAGGGAGTTTTTCGCTTTTGGGGATATGACTGGAAGTAAGCCAAGTCAAGCATGTTGATATAAATACAAAGATCGTACAAAGACAATGAGCCGGCTAATTAGGCTTCTTGTTACTGCTCACTACGTCTGCTAGTGTTATATCTTCTATTCTGTTACGGGTGGTGTAGTGGTTAGCATACCCGGGCGTTTTCTGGGAGACGCGGGTTCGAGTCCAGCTCCAAGACGATGAAAATTTTCAAGTTTACGGATATTTTCTGACTTACCATCCTTGTCACATTTACGCCAAAAATCGGATTGTCATCTTCAAAATTTGTATTATATGGCGTAATCCCGTATTTCTTTCATGATTTATCTGCTTCTCCGGGCAAACACGGGATAAGATTCTTAACCTCCAGATTCGCTAAACATGAATGCCGGTTGCTTCGACTAGCGAATCCTGTGATGGTTATATTCAAATTGATCGGAAACTTGAAACTTGGTCGTTCTGGGTGGTGTAGTGGTTAGCATACCCGGGCGTTTTCTGGGAGACGCGGCTTCGAGTCCCGTTCCAGGACGATGAAAACTTTCAAGTTTTCGGATATTATCTGACTTACCATCCTTGTCACATTTACGCCCAAAATCGGATTGTCATCTTCAAAATTTGTCGATATTTTTATTGTTAGGCTTGTCTGTCCAGTTTCTGGGGTTACATGACTTGTTATGGTGTTTTCATGCCGGCGACTGTGATGTTTCACGAATAAACGTCCGCGACTACGATGACATTCCTTAAAGTTATTCAGTGACTGTTTATGTGCTTTCCCAACTCTTAGGTCTACATTCGTGATCAAAATTTCTTGCTAACTTCAGAAGTCATTTTCCAGAGTTCAACCATAAATTTAATTCTAAGACGAAGGTTTAGCCGCCCAGGTGGCGTTGGCTTCTCACCTTTCATCCAAGTGGGTACGGGCTCGAATCCCGAGTGGAGCAAGGAAGGTGTATCTACATATATTACGACACTGGCTCGCTCTCTCTCTCTAACCAACACTGAAAGTGACCCCAAATTTGAGCTAGGCGACTGGTTTTAGTCCTTTGAGTTGATCATAATATTTGTAAGACCCCTCAAACAAAACGAAAAAAAAAAGAATAAGATAAACTTTCGAATATATGCGCCCAGCTAAAGTTTCCAGTAACAGTGTGCTCAGCCCATCATATGATGTCAAGTAATCGTATAATAAAAATAGAATACAACACCAACAATCAATACAACTAATTCTTAGATCACATCCTACGATCAGGATGGTTAAATCAGCGTACTATGTCTTGAACACATTCGAAAGTTTTATACGATCGACCTAGCTTATTGTTATCCCGGATAATGTTATTACAATTATTACATCATGAAAGAAATACGGGATTACGCCATGTAATACAAATTTTGAAGATGACAATCCGATTTTTGGCGTAAATGTGACTAGGATGGTAAGTCAGATAATATCTGAAAACTTGAAAATTTTCATCGTCCTGGAGCGGGACTCGAACCCGCGTCTCCCAGAAATTGATCTGAAATTTGAAACTTGATCGTTCTGGGTGTTGTAGTGGTTAGCATACCTAGGCGTTTTCTGGAAGACGCGGATTCGAGTCCCGCTCCAGGACGATGAAAATTTTCAAGTTTTCAGATATTATCTGACTTACCATCCTAGTCACATTTACGCCAAAAATCGGATTGTCATCTTCAAAATTTTTACAATTATTACATTCCAAAATGTGCGTAAAAATTCGGAAGAGAAACATACTTCATTTTAATCAACGTTTCGGTTATCGTTATTGGGTACCTGAATTTATTGATTATCTACACCATTCGAAGGCATAGATTAGAAGAAATTAAAATCACTTTACTCCGAGCTCAATTTCTTTCTGTATAAGTTATGACTACTAAACTTGCGGCGTTAATACAAAATAAAAATACCAACGTTTCTCACAATAAAATGTTTATTTTACATCGACTATAGTTTCGTAGAGCGTTTGGCTAGGCTTCGTCAGGACGAATGGAGAGTAAACATAATTTCAAAGACATAAATTCCTGTGGAATTTATCAGATACCTTGTGAACGTGGAACTTCATGAATAGGACAGACCCGCAGGGTTTTAAGTTTCCGTGTGAAGGAAGTAAGACCTACGTACGGAAATATGATCTGAAGAAGTCGTGTATAGCCAACATTGCCACGAAAATAACCATACATTTTTGTTTGGAAACGCCCCGCTTATTGATAAACCTGATTCGACTATCAAACTTAATATATTAGAAGCTTTCCACATATAACGGAACTCTTCATGCCTTGTCAACGACATGAAGTCGACTCCATTTCTTTCAAGAGCGTGGAAACACCACCAAAATCCGTCACCGCCAGAACTCTGATGATGTCACAATGATTTAAATGTTTACGCTCCATTGGTCCTGACGAAGCCGAGCCAAACGCTCTGCGAAACTATAGTCAATGAAAAATAAACATTTTATTGTGAGAAACGTTGGTATTTGAATTCAATTTCTTTTTGTTTCTGAACACTCCAGATGCAGCAAATGCTCAAAGCAGTAACAAATTTCTTTACAGTACATTCCCATGAATCCGTATTAGATAGCAAGCAATCAAGTAGATGGGTAAGATATTGGGGATCTGTCTGGCATCTTCATTTACCAATTCTTTCTTACCGTGCTTTGACTTAATTAGTCCTTATTAGTGACTTTAAGAACAAAATCATAATCACAACATAAAGTAATTTATATAATATAGATTCGTTCATCTTATTTTAGAATCAGTTTTAACTCCATATTGTTAAATGGATGTAAGGTCAGGTGCTGCGTAACATCACAGCCTCTCCTTGACAAATGTCAACCCCGCCTTCTCGTGGTGCATCCTGTTCCCACTAAAGGGGCTCTGACGACCGCAAATAGCGGTATAACTATACCATCGGGATTAGAGGAAATTCTATCCCACACTCACCAACCCGCTTGGCCAGCGTGGTGAGTTATGGCCAAACCCCTCCAAAATGATTCCACAACTTAAATCTTGGCCCTCAGTCTCCGGCAGCTGGAATGTACCTGGCCAAGGCGGCGGCCAGTGCGACATGAAGGCAGAGGGTGCTAAGAATCCCCGGAGGACCGGACTAGGCTGCCATCTGATGCTGACCTTGGCTACGTACAATGGACGCTCCCTATCTTCTGATTCAAGGCTTCTTGAATTGGAAGAGGAACTACAAAGGATCAAGTGGGACATCGTGGGGCTAAGTGAGGTAAGGAGAAAAGGAGAAGATCTCATCGAACTGAAAAGTGGACATCTCTTCTACTATCGTGGGACAGATACTGGCAGAACTAGTGGTGTTGGATTTATAATAAACAAGAAACTGAAGGATAAAGTTGTAGAAGTTGAAAGTTCCTCTGACAGAGCTGCACGACTTGTTATCCAACTCTCGAAAAGATACCAGGCTCAGATTATTCAAACTTATGCACCCACCACAAGTCATCCTGAAGAAGAAATTGAAGAATTTTACGAGGAAATTTGTCATCTAAATAATAAAGGTAAGCAGCACTTGAAAATAATTATGGGAGATTTCAATGCAAAAATAGGGCAACGGCAACAGAATGAAACTTCAGTAGGTAAATTTGGTCACGGCAACAGAAACCAGCGTGGAAATACTCTCGTTGAGTTTGCAGAGGCAGAAGGGTTTTTCATCTTGAACTCCTTCTTCAAGAAAAAGCCACACAGGAAATGGACATGGAGACATCCAAATGGGACGACAAGTGAAATTGATTTTATTATGTGTAACAAAAAATTCGTCATAGAAGACTGCAGTGTGCTAAACAAGTTCAACACAGGTAGTGACCATAGATTGGTGAGATGTAAGATGCACCTCAACACTAAACTTGAACGTGGCAAGCTCATAAGACAAACAAAATCTATTGACATAACCAACCTTAAAAAACACCATAATACCTTCAAGTTGGAACTGAAGAACAGGTTCTCTGCTTTAGAAGGCCTAACATCGGAAGAAGTGGACATCTCTGAAATTAACAGAAAAGTAACCAAAGCTCTTATGGAAACAGCAAAAAAATTAGCTGGGTCTAAGAACAAGTTGCATGTAAATAAATTATCAGGAAAAACGAAAATGTTGATGCAAAAAAGAAGAGAGATGAGGACAACTAAAGAAGATGTGACTTCCAAAGTGGAATATATAGAGCTATGCAAGACAGTAAGAAAAGTATCACTGAAGACGTAAGAAAATTCAACTGTGAACTAGTGAGGAAAGCAATTGAAAACAACCAAAGCCTAAAGATAGCAAAGGGACATCTCAGTAAGGGAAGAAAACAGATTATGGCACTGAGAAAAGAAGATGGTTCTGTAACAAGAAATAGAGGCGAAATTTTGACAAGAGTGAAAGATTTCTACTCCAAATTATATGAAAGGGATGATACATGCACTCCAGACATCATGAAAGATACCAGTACCAGAGTTCCTCCAGTCCTTCCAGCAGAAGTTGCACATGCGATCAAGAACATGAAGCGGGGAAAAGCTCCAGGAGAAGATGGAATTACTGTAGACATCATACAAGAAGCAAGTGGAGAAATCGAAACAATACTCGCCCAAATTTTCACTCGATGCCTTAATGAAGGAAAGATTCCTGAGGATTGGAACACCGCTACAATGATCCTGCTACATAAGAAAGGTGACATTGAGGATCTCGGAAACTACAGACCTATCAGCCTCCTATCAGTAGTTTATAAAATCTTCACTAAAGTTCTTTCACACCGCTTGAAGGTAACACTGGACATGGCTCAACCGAGAGAACAAGCTGGATTCAGGAGTGGCTACAGCACAATAGATCATATCCACGTGCTGAGAGAACTAATTGAAAGAGCGAGGGAATATGAACTTCCATTGTGCATGGCTTTTATCGATTATGAAAAAGCCTTTGATTCGGTGAAACCATCAGCAGTTACAATGGCTCTGAAAACCTGCGGTATTGAAGATGCATACATTAATATTATTAATAACATCTATGAAAATGCAAGTGCAAAGATTAGGCTGTTTGAAAATACAACACACGTAAAAATTGGAAAGGGAGTGAGACAAGGTGACACCATATCTCCGAAGCTCTTTAATGCCACATTGGAGGGTGTTTTTCAGTCGCTGAGCTGGGAAAACAAGGGGATAAAGATTAATGGAGATTTTCTAACCCACCTTCGTTTTGCTGATGACGTAGTCATTTTTGCAACTACCCCATCAGAGCTGCAGAGTATGATCCAGGAACTTGCTGACAAGAGTAAAGAAGTGGGATTAAAAATGAACTTTCAGAAGACAAAAGTGATGTTCAATGCTTTTACAAGAAATGAAGATTTATCGATTGATGGAGAAAAGCTGGAGATAACAGACACGTACGTTTATCTTGGACAGCAGATATCAAGTGAGGGTCACATTGATGAAGAAATTAATCGGCGTACAAAACTTGCCTGGAGAGCTTTTGGAAGAAACAGCATAATTTTCAAGAGCAATATGCCATTATGTCTTAAAAGAAAAGTGTTTGATCAATGCATCCTTCCAGTGCTTACGTATGGTGCAGAGACGTGGACCTTAACTAAAAGAGACATACAAAGGCTGCAGACAACTCAAAGAAGCATGGAGAGGTGCATACTTGGTGTAACCAGGAGAGATAAGAAGAGGAACTCGTGGATCCAAAAAATGACAAGAGTGGAAGACATCATGATCAGAGTTAAATCCCTGTAATGGCAATGGGCTGGACATACTGCCAGAAGGACCGATCATCGATGGACAGCCGAAATTTTAGATTGGATTCCAAGGGACAGGAAAAGACCCAGAAGAAGACCACATGGGAGATGGGTGGATGAAATTCGTAAGTATGCAGGGGTGACATGGAGGAGACTGGCACAAGACAGACCGTTGTGGAGGAAACTTGGGGAGACCTTCGTCCAGCAGTGGATTGATAATGGTTGACAATGATGATGATGATGATGATTGTTAAATGCTACGCAAACTCACGGATTCTAAATTGAAGTGAACTTCTTTTGTTGCCAATGTACACAGATGCCACGTGACAGAAAAATAAAATTGGTAGCAAAATTTTCTTGGATCTTCATGTGAAGGTAGGTCAAGTGGCCCCAACAAGACCTCTTAAATTATATCATGGAACACAGGACCGGGTGGAACTTTTGCGGGGCCCAGGACGAAATTTTACAGCGGAACCCTGAGCGAAATATGCATCTCACATTTTCATAAAGTCGTTACATAAAAAAATGCCGTCCGAAAAGTAAGCACACGAAAACTATGATAAAGAAAAAGTGATAATCTGAAAGAAGTGTTTGCTTTGAGCGTAAGAAAAAGACCTTAATATGGATTAAAAATTCAGAAAGAAAGATTAAAAAGTAACAGATTTTCTTTCCGAGGAAAGGGAATTGCGGTTGTATTCTGATACTTGTAAAAAATTCCTTACAATATGATAAAAAGATCAACTAATCTGCTTAGCGAATATTGTTTGCGTAGAGGATAGCAAGGATCCCTCTAAAATAATTCGTTTAAATAGTTTATTTCCCTGACACAAGTTTCAGTGATTGAGTTTTAATACAATATAGAGTAACTGACAAATTACTGACCCTTTAACTTTTATATGAGCACTTTTAAAAAAATTTAATTTCTAGTACTGTTTTAAAAGCCACTTAACAACTGGCCTTCACATGTAACTCAAAAACAAGTTTGCTATTGTTCTTTTTTCATTTTTTTTTATATATAAGTATATCGATTTACACACAAATTATAAATGTAGGGAACCATAAAATAATGAAATTTCATTGCTATTTCAAGAAAGCAGAAACGTTTAAGGTGGTTATACATAATATTCCTTTGAAATCCGCAAATCTCAACATCTGTACAACGAAGGACCTATTTGAAAGTGGAGGAATTGGAAACTAAAAAAAAAAAACGTTATAAAAATATCTTTTTAAGGGCTTCGCGAGCCAAAACTTAAAAATAGTTATTAACATGGAAAACTCTACTAAAATGATTTTATTTTTACTTCCTAAACTGCTGGGCCCTGTGAAGGCAAGAGGTCCAGGGCGACCATCCCGGTTGCCACCTATGGTCCGGCCGGCCCTGATGGGAACCAACTTAAGGCTTTCGCTACATTGGAAACAGAACTGATCCGTCACTCTGACATACCCAGGACTGACATAAATACAACAGAGCAGATGAAGCTAAAACACAAAGCCAGGGACCCTCCATCAAACGCTTAAATGAGCAAAGCGCTTCGAATTCTAAGATCCGGAATAAATACGAATCTGTTATCCATAAAGGGCATGAAAAAAAATGGGTGTAGACCTTCCATTACGAATGAATTTTCTTGGTTCTTGTTTTATTTTTAGCACGTCTTTGTAAAAAAATATCGTTCTTAGGTTACCACTTTGTCCGTCCATCTGTGGACATCATATCTCTGCAACTATAAGTTCGATTTGAAAACTTCTTTTTGCCTTGCAAAGCTTGAAATGTGAGAACAGTAATCTTTGCTTCTGCTATTTCTACGCTGCAAACTTCGTCACCAGAGGGCGTAAATGTAGATGCTAACGACTTCAAAATACATTTTATTCAATATGAGCAAAGCGCTTAAATGAACAGTCGATTAAAAATATTCTTCTGGAAATATTAAGAATATTAAAATCCTTCTTCTAAACACACGATTAAAAACATTTTTTTCTTTTCTTCCATTCGCAACATTTATAGTGAAGATTATTTCGGGTACCGTTCCTTTTTCAAGTAATGCACAGTTTTTCCGCTAGGGGCATAATGTTGAATCGCGATTTGCCTGATATCTCTGCTTCCAAAAGTCCGATTTGAAAAGTTCTCTTTGCATCCTCCGGTAAAACTCCTGGTGGGAAATGTTCTGCACATAATTTCGTATTTTTTTTTATTTTTTTTTTTTTTTGCAGAATGGTTCGGCCACAAGGGAGCGTAAGTGCATATTTCTGTTTCTGATATATTTACAGCAATATCTGAGCATCTGAAAGCTCGAATTAAATTCTTCGGCAGTCAGAAACCACTCACCACGAAAGGTTTTTTGAGAATAGCTTGTGCTGTATATAGTGCATAATTTTTTCCGCCAGGGGACGCAGACATATCTTATCTTTGTCGATATTTGTGCTTCTAACAGACCGATTTGAAAAAACGTTTCTTCGACGTCGAAGGTTTCGGGTGCAAAAATATTTTGCATATAATTTCAAATTTTTCTTAACGCACACGTAAGCCACTAAGAATGTATAAGTTCAAGTTTCCATTTGCAGTATGTTAGCAGCAATATCTGCGCCTCTAAACAACAGATTGAAACAAACCTTTTTCGGTCAGATACTAATAACTGCCAAAACGCTTTGTGTACATTTATTGTAGAGCACAAATTTCTCGCTAGGAGCGCAAATTCTTTTATATTATCTATTAATATCTCTACTTTTGAAAGTCCGATTTAAAACAAAATTTTAACGCCGTATAATATTTACTTTGTGGAACACTTTGCTTCTACTCGTAGAGTTTTGTATTTCACAGTTTTGGCGCTAGGTGATGTTAGTGTGTAATTCTGTTTGATGCTGTCTCTCCACTTCTAAAAATGATTCTGAATTTTTTTTTACCGTATGTCGTTCGTTATAGTAAAGATGGTGAATATTATCTTTTTAAAATGGTGCAACAGTTTACCCGCTATGGGGAAGAAATGTCAAAACCTTTTTCTCGCTATATCTACTTCTAATAGATGTGACGTACTACAGAGGTAAAACACGTGCGTGTCAAGACCACAATTCCTCAGATATATTCTGACTGTTTAGCTTAGTTCGGAGAATAACTTACTCCTGAGTGAGGGGTGCAGGTTCGATCCCCGTCACGGACAAATTTGTGTTTTCGAATTGGCTCCCGAACGTAAAAATGGATCTACTGGCAGTTGGACTCTTCGAAAAATGTGTGATGTTTGTTCCCCACATCGTCTGGAATTAATGAAAAAAATCCTTCTTCGCTTCAAAATAAACAAGAAAGATGACACCGAATTTTCGGGTGTAATAAGCACATCTTTTGAATCCGTTCTGAAGCAAATTAATTTTATCAAAGCTATTCAAAGTCAATGGAACCGGTATGGAAAACAATAGTATCTGACGGAAGAAAGAAGTTTTTCAATCGGGTTTTTAATCCCTCAGATATTGCTGTAAACGGAATCGTGAGCTTACGCCCTCTGGTTGCAGACTTGTGCGTTAAGAAAAACATGAATTTATATGAGAAACATTTCGCACCGGAAACGCTCTCCAACACAGAAAGAATTTTTCAAATCGGACTCTTAGAAACAGAGATATCGACAAAAATAAGATGTGCCTTTACGTCCCCTGGTGGGGAAACTATGCATCATTTTCGGAAGAAAGTATTATCAAAAGGTTTTTCCATATGAGCGGTATCGATTCAAGAAAAAAAAATTAGTCGTGTTTTCAGGAGCCCAGATTTTGCTACAAATACCTCAGAAGCAGAAATTAACACCTATGCCCCCTTTTTTGGCCAAATCATTCTTTATCAAACATTAGAAATTATGTGAAAAATATTTTCCAGCAGGTCTTGTGTGCGATACAGAAAGAATTCTTCTAATCGGAGTTTTAGAAGCAGAAATAACGCAGAAAACGCAATTTACCATTGTGCCCCCTAGCAGAAAGTCTGTGATTTACTTGAAAATTTTGAATTTATATGAAAAACATTTCGCATCGGAAACACTATCTAACAAGGAAGGAATTTTTCAAATCGCACCCCCAGAAGTAGAGATATTGACAAAAATAAGATATACATCTACGCCCCCTGGCGTAAAAACCATGCATTTTTTCAAGAAGAAAATGTTTCTAAAAGGTGTGTCGACATCAGTAGTATCGGTCAACAAATGATGTTTTTTGCAATCGAGATTTTAGAAGCTCATATTTTGCTGCAAATACATCAGAAGCGAAAATTAAGACCTACGCCACCTGGTTGTTGAACAATTTTTTACAAAAATTAGAAATTACGTGCAAAGGATTTCCCATCAGGAGCTGTATACGGTGCAGAAAGAATTTTTCAAATCGGAGATTTAGAAGCAGAGATATAGGGGAGGGGGCAATTTAAGTTTACGCCCCCTAGCGGAAAGTCTATGAATTACTTGAAAATTTTGAAATTATATGAAAAACATATATCACTCAATCCAACAAAGAAGGAACTTTTCGATTCGGACCCCCAGAAGTAGAGATATTGACAAAAATAAGATATACATCTACGCCCCCTGGCGTAAAAACCATGCATTCTTTCAAGAAGAAAAAGTTTCTAAAAGGTTTGTCGACATTAGTAGTATCAGTCTACAAACGACGTTTCTGTCAATCGAGAATTTAGAAGTTCATATTTTGGTGCAAATACATCAGAAGCGGAAATTAAGATTTACACCCCCTGGTGACCAAATCATTTTTTCAAAAATTAGAAATTATGTGCAAACGATTTCCCATCAGGAGCTGTATCCGGTGCAGAAAGAAGTTTTCAAATCGGAGATTTAGAAGCAGAGATATAGGGGGGAACGCAATTTCCCTCTATGCCCCTTAGCGGAAAGTCTATGAACTACTTGAAAATTTGAAATTATATGAAAACCATGTCACACTGAAAACATTATCCAACAAAGACGGAATTTTTCAAATCGGTCTCCTAGAAGTAGAGATATTGACAAAAATAAGATATACATCTACGCCCCCTGGCGGAGAAACTGGAATATTTTAAGATGAAAATATTCCAAAAAGTTTTATCGATGTGAGTGGCATCAGTCCACGAAAGAATTTTTTTAATCGATATTTTAGAAGCTCAAATTGTACGGCAAATTCATCTGAAGCAAAAATTAACACTTAAGCCCCCTGGTGGCCAAAGTTTTCTTTACCAAAAATTTGAAATTATATGCAAACAATTTTCCATCAGGAGCTGTATCCGCTGAAGAAAAAAAGTTTTCAAATCGGAATGTTACAAGAAGAGTTATCGGGGAAAATGTAATTTACTTTTACGCCCCCTAGCGAAAAATCTAAGCATAATTTGAAAAAGTAACTACACTATCTACCAACAAGTAATTGGACAACCCTGCAATCGACGATATCTGTAGTCCTGATACACGTCACGGCCGCCGCCGTCAAATATCGTTTGGGTAACAACAACGCAACTAGTCGCATGCAAGATGCCAAGCTGTTCGGAGCTCTCCGATTTCGAGAAAGGTGTAATCATCGGGTATCACAGAAATGGCCGATCCACACGTGACATATCGGGCGAGTTGAAGTACCCAAACTCGACAGTGGCCAACGTGATTGGCAAGTGGAAGATGAGAGGTGACTGTTAAAATGTGCCCCGACACGGCAGAACCACAAAACTGGGAGTCAGAGACCGACGGGTGCTGGCCAGAGAAATTCGGAAGAACCGCACCAAATCGATGGGCCACATCCGCGAGGAGATTCAACAGGCATCCGGGAGTGTTCTTTCGTTGAATACCATCCGTAAGGAAGTCCATCTGCTCGGTTATCATGGACGTGCTGCCGCCCACAAGCCTTTGATCACCAAGTCCAATAGCGCTTCTCGGCTGACGTGGTGCAAAGAACGTCGAGAGTGGACCGTTGAACAGTGGAAACAGGTTCTCTGGAGCGACAAATCAAGGTTCACCCTCTACCGCTCGGATGGCAGGGTCTGGGTTTGGCGTCTGCCTGGAGAACGCCTCCTGCCGGAATGTATTGTGCCAACTGTGAAGTTCGGCGGCGGTGGAATTATGCTATGGGGGTGTTTCTCCTGGTATGGCACTGGACCCTTGGTCGCAATTCCTGGTAGACTCAACGCCGAGACCTTCTGCACCATTTTGGATTACCATGCGCTTCCTACGTTGTGGCAGCTTTACGGGGTGGACCCATGTTACTTTCAGGATGATAATGCCACCTGTCATGTTGCGAGGTCCACCATGGCTTGGTATGGTGACAATGGGGTTAATCGAATGGACTGCCTTGTGCAGAGCCCGGACCTTAGCTTTATGAAGCACCTCTGGGACGAGTTGGAGCGTCGACTTAAGGGGTGCCCCCACCGTCCGAAATCGGTAAAGTAACTGACCTGTCTTCTCCAAGCCGAGTGGAAGAAAATACCGCTAACCGTCATATAACGGCTGGTTGAGAGTATGCCTCGGATGGTCACTGCACCTATGCGAACGAAGACGCATCAGCAGAAAAGGCTTAGGTTTGCACGACAGTATCGGAATTGGACCTCCGCTGATTGGCAGAGGATTGCCTCCTCCGATGAGTCACGTTTTCTACTTCATCGAACGGATGAACGTTGACGTATAAGGCGAGAAAAAACGGAGAACAAACACTCTCCAACCATTGCTAGAAGAACACAAGCTGGTGAGGCATCGTTATGGTCTGGGGAATGTTTCCGTGGCATTTTCTGGGTCCACTCATACCTGTAGAAGACACCATGGACCGAATTCGTTATAAATCCATCATTGCAGACCACGTACACCCACATATGCTTATTGTTTTCTCTAGGACTGATGGGATATTCCAGAAGCACAATGCGACGTGTCACGCAGCTAGAAATACTCGAGAGTGGTTGGAAGAAGACGATAAATATTTCAAAGTACTTTCCTGGCCCCCTAATTTCCCAGACTTAAACCCAATTGAGAATCTGTGGGACAACCTCGATCGTGTTCGCTCTATGGATCCTCCACCACGCACCCTCCAACAGATGTCAGATGCACTGCAGTCAGTGTGGCTCCACATACCTGTGAACACCTTCCAGCACCTTACTGATTCCCTCCCACCCCGTCGAGCTGCTGTCCGCGCTGCACACGGCGGTTACTCTGGATATTAGCTAGCGGGAACAATGTGACTCGATCGTGTATAAGTATCTAAAAACAAGTACCTAGGGTGCGATTTTTTGGGTAAATTCTAGCAAAAGAAATTACCTAATATTTTTTTGATTCAGGACAGATATTTTGAGATGAAGCTTCGTGATGTCATTTCCTACCATTTGAGGCTTCCCAAGACATGAGTGAAGCTCCTATTAAAAACCTGTAGACTAGAGGTCCGTACGGGCCTTAATTTGGAAAGTACTCGAACTCTAGAGGAAGGGGGGGGGCAGCCCGATTCAAACTTTCATCCCGCGTTCTCCGCCAGTTACTGAATATAACCCAAAACTTCCTCTGTAGAAACTAAATTTCTACACTGAACGAAACTATCTCAGTAGCATATGGAATGTAACGCAGAGGGATATGTCCTTCCTCGTAGGAATTTCTCCCACAGATGAATCTTTTTTTCTGTTTGGGAGTTTAACGATCGCCGTGAGCAACTCGATGGGCTATAAGCAGTCGCCCAACCCTACTTTAGGGTTACTGTTTCCAGGGAAGGGAGAGAGCCAGTGCCATATCACAAACACAACATCCATGCCTCACCGGATTTGAACCAGGTCCCATCTCAGACGAATGGTCAAATGCCAGCGCTTAGACTACGGCGCCACTGCTGTGGCGATGAGGCTTAGCCCTGACTACCTACTTTCGTTACAAACGTAAACGAATTTTCTCTTCTACACGTAAGTATAAACAAGGTAACCTTGATCCCAAAATATGTAAGCACATACTTTGAACCCCCTCATCTCCACTGTAGCAACGAATCGCGATAGAAGCTCGGCCATCTGGTTTCGTCAAGCTGAAAATTCTATGTAAATATTCTTCGGAAAAGAAAGAAAAACAGCCACTTGTTCACTACCTCTGTAGAATATCGCTCGGAAACGTCAGTCAGGTGCTGTATGCCATATTAAATTTCCAGTAATTATCTTATTTTACATGAAAACTCCGTAGTTTTATATTTAGCTCGTCATAACTGAATTTCTTTATCAGATATGAATTTCAAAAATATAAAAAAAACTACGAAATCATGAAATTACTGCATCGCTTGTAAAAATTGTGCGCAGGTTAGTAATTCAAATCTCGACTGCTGCCGTGGTCAATGTGAAAGGAAATTGAAGCCAACGAAGTGAAAACACCGAATTTGATTTCAACTTTTAAAGAAACCCGAACCATTTCAGATTCTCATCTTACAGCTCAACTTGTCGACTTCAGCTGTAATTAATCAAAGCATCCGGTGGCGGATGCAGTTCAATGTCTTTCGTGTCACTCAGCGATCTTCGCCACCTGATTATTTAACCAGTCAGTTTTAGTTTTGTGAGTCGAAACGTTTTTCTTTAATCCAAGAGCAAAATGGTAAACCGTCCGCTACAGGCCCTGCCCAATCCCGGATTTAGGCATTTAACTAATGAAAAAAAACCCGGCCCTTGGGTCGGTTCAGGCTTGATGGCGCAGGCCAGGCCCGTGCACATCTCTATTGTGGACTACAACCGTATTGTATTAGTATTACATTCACCCAGATTCATTTGCAAGAGACGAACAATTCTCATATAAATAGCGCGACTTAACGTGTTTTCGGATGCATGGCGGATGTTAATGACCGAAACCACACTAACGTGTGAAGAGCCAGCTGTGCTCAAGCCACAGTACTATCCGCAGATAAACATCTCGAGTGGGCTGAAATTACACTTTTTCCACGTAGGATAGGTTAAGTTTAGACACAGCTACCTACGTTTGGGCAAGGCTTGGGTCATGTGTGAGAAACGGAAGTGACATAGAAGAGGGTCAGAGCACTAAAGGTCTGCATGGGCCTCATTTGAGGAGCTCCTGGTACTGGCCCCCTGGTAATAAATAAGGTCGACTTCCTCCCCCTTTCTACTTCGCTTCCGTGTCACTTTCCTATCGGGCACTCTAGCCCAAATCTCCTAGCTTCCTATTTCTAAGGGTTGTTTAAGACCTGGGGTCAGACACTCCCTTCCTAAAATTCTCTACATATGATCATGATCATTTGAGGGGCCCGACCCGGCCCGTCCCTTCAACTGCAGCTATTATTTTGGCTCGGCCCATAATGTGGCATTTGTATTATTTTGCCTTTCTATTGTATTTTATAAAATTGTGAAAATTAAGTAATATGAAATGAGATATTATTGAAAATATTTAGTTGAATGTAAGGCTGAAAATGTTAACTAAACGTTTGCAATCATCAAAGAATATAACCTCGAAAGAGAGAAAAGAACTACTATGTGCGTTCAAAATCTCATTTTCTCTGAGCGAGCAAGCGGTAACACAACAAAAGTCAATCCCTATAAGGATCACACACACACACACACACACACCACACCACACCACACCACACACACCCGTCCTGACTCCACACAAAATACAAACTCGCTGGCTCGTTGTCGAATCTTTTTGTTGTCAACAAGCCCCAAAGTGTTTTTACCATTGTTGGAACTTGGACTCAAGTTTCAACAGTGTTTCACCATTGTTGAAACTTGGACTCAAGTTCCAACAGTGTTTTACCATTGTTGGAACTTGGACTCAAGTTCCCTGCCGCTGGCGATTGCTAGTGAGTGACGTACGAACCATAACCACAGAACCCTGATGGCTTTGGTTCTGGTTGAGCTTCAGTGCCGAGAAGGAGACGAAGGGCGAACATAGACACATGCGTGATTGAGAATTGAATAAGAAGTTTGCGATTTTGTTGTTAATGTTTCTGTGGGAGTCACTGTCTTCGCGCTTATAAATGAATACAAAAATCTCACCCTCGTCGCCTATTATTTGTTAGAGTGACTTCTCAAAGGTAAGATTTGCTTTTGCAACTAGATATTCGAAACAACAATTTTAATACCTACAGAGAGTAAAAAGACTGAGTGCTTCTCCTCGCCTCTGTGATTACGCCCTGGGTTATTCATGGAAGTAAATAAAGTGAGGAAAACAGTTAAACAGAACAGGAAATCGGGAAACACGATTTTTTATTTATTTCTTTACCATTGTGATAAAAAGAATGGGTCGATTTGGCCGGGCACGGCCATAAGTGTCTGGGAAAAAGCCCGGCCCAGCCCGGTCCGCTGCTTTGTTCTCTAAACTAAATAAAGCTCGACCCTCATATATGTCTGGGAAAAAGCCCGGCCCGGTATGGCCATAAGTGTCTGGGAAAAAGCCCGGCCCGCGGACGGACCCGCACGTGCAGAGACCTCTACAGAGGACCCTGACAGGAAAGTCTGAACTTTACTGCTCGGTTTTCGCTGGCCGTCTGAAATACCGGTAAAAAAAATGAGTCACAAAACTTTGAGGTTTTACATCTCCATAAATAAGCAATAAATCAAAAATATCAGATATTTTTAAGAATTTATTCACGAAATAACCCCTGGGTTTCTTTTTCTTTTGAGGAACATAAAGCAAAATCGAGTGTGGTGCATTCATGAAACTGACGATAAGTTCTTTCAGGAGGGCATTTTGTTTCTTGTCTAAAGAGATGGAAAAATACAGTGCCCAAAGCAACATGATCAGTTTATCCGATGCACACAAGGAAATGCACCGCACTCTTGAGGAGCAACAGCAAGCATTTACACGCGAGAGGTCCATTCATCTTTGTTATTCACACGAACGTGTCAATATCTGCCAGAGAAGCTTTGATTTATGCGTGCCTCAAAGGGTGGAGATACGCGGGAGGTATACATCGTATCTTGCAGAACGAAGAGGATATTCTCCACCGTGATGTACGGCCAAGTTTGCAAGTTGCTTTCCATCGACCATAGTTGCCTGGTAAGCTGAGGCAAGATAAGGCATTTGGAAAGCTCCTCTGGGTCATAACCTTCATCTCCTAGAGGCACATCCGTCTTCTCCATCGTTAGTCAAAAGTCAGAAATGTAAATTGTGAGAGACATGTTTCAGGCGATGCTTCATAAATTAATGTTATCGGTCGGTTTAAATTTCGAAACGTCAAGATGATTTAAATGTCGGCTCACTCTCAAAAACTACTGTAACAAGTATTGAGGAATGTTTCGTCCTGGTTGTCCACCTCAGTTTCCTTTAGGCATTTTCTCAAAAGCTCGAAGCTTTGAGTTTCAATTGCGTCAATTACGTAAGCATTTACACGCGAGAGATGATGAATATGTATTCTGAATTGAAGCAGACATTGAATATATCTGTTTGTTTATGTAGACAGAGCGACATTAAATAAGAAAGATGACACCGAATTTTCGGTTGTAATGAACACGTCTTTTGAATCCACTCCGACGCAAATAAAATTTATCAAAGTTATTCAAAGTCAATGGAAACGGTTAGAAAAAATCAACCGGACAATCGATAGAACATCCAGAAATAGAAAGAGCTACTTACTCCTACCAGCGGCTAAGAAGCATGTTAAGAAAATTAACAAATGGTACGCAAAACGTTTCTCGTAGTAGAAGGAAATTATCAGACACAAAGATTTTTTCAAATCGAAAAGCTAAAAGAAGAAATATAGAAGCAAACATTATACACCGATGAGCAATTACATTATGACCACCCCCAGCGTAGAGAAATGAGTTCACAGAGCAGTATATATACAACCAGAGGACCGGCTTTCGGTTAGTAGAGTGTTCGGAGTCAGAATGGGAAAAGCTGCCGATTTATCAGAGTTTGATAAAGCACAAATCGCAATGGCACTGCGCATTGGAGCTACGATCGCCGCCCCTGTGGCGCAGCGGTCAAAGCGATGGCCTATGATCATTCGTACTAAAGGGGTCCGGGTTCGAATCCTGGTGAAGCATGCATGCTGTGTTTGTCTTACGGCATCGGCTCTCTCCCTTCCCTGGAACCAGTGACCCTAAATTAGGGTCGGGCTACCGCTTATAGCCCATTGAGTTGCTCATGGTGGTCGTTAAACCTCTAATTAAAAAAAAAACTACTATCTCTGAAACGGCACGGTTTGTGGGTTGTTCACATGCGGCTGTAGTGAGTACGTATCAAAAGTGGTGCACAGATGGCCAAACGACGAACCGTCGTCCAACCGTGTATCGTTCTCAGCCTACTGATCCCAGAGGGGAGCGGAGTCTCTGTCGAGCATTGTTCACAGCGATCGCAGGTCCACAGTGCGACAAATCACCCCCAGCTACAACAGTGGTGATCAGGACAAGGTGTCACAGCACCCAGTTCATCACAGCCTTCTGCACATGGGCTTACGTAGCCGAAGACCCAGACGGGTCCCCATGCTCACTGCACGTCATCGCCAACAGCGCATGAAATGGGCCCAACATAATCGAGATTGGGCTATGGATGAGTGGAAGAAAGCGGCCTGGTCTGATGAATCAAGATTCCTGGTGCATCACGTAGACGGCGGAGCGCGGATACGATGATTACCAACTGATGCTAAAGCCCCCTGGGTGTACTGTTGCGCGGAAACAGGCCGGCGGCGGCGGCGGCGGCGGCGGTGTTATGCTTGCGGCGATGTTTTCTGGGGACACTTTAATAGCACAATCCTTGACAGCTTAACTGAACATCGTTGCGGACCAAGTTCACCCATTCATGGCAACTGTGTTCCCTGCTGGTGATGGCCATTACCATCAGGATGATGCGCCATGCCACACTGCCAGAATCGTCAAGGAGTGGTTCGAGGAACATGCTGGTGACTCTCTGTTAAATGCCCTGACCTCCAAATTCACCTGACATGAACCCAATCGAAGATTTGTGGTTCAACTTGGAAAAGCAGGTTCGCGCTAAATCACCCCATCCCGAAATGTACGGGAACTAGAGAACCTGCTATTGACATTATGGTACCAGGTATTTCAGGATACCTATCGCCACCTCATCGAATCGATGCCTCGCCGAGTGGCAGCTGTTTTGCCGGTTAAAGGGGGTATTAAGTCTTATTACGTAGGTGGTCATAATGTAATTGCTCACCGGTGTATAACTCTACGCCTCTTAGCCAAAGAATTTTGGATAGTAGAAAAGTTGAAAACAGTTGAAAAGCGTTCTTCATGGCGAAAGCTATGCTAAGGAAAAATAATTTTTCAAATGTCTCCGGGTAGTAAAAACAGCTAGAAAAAGGTTTTGACCTTTATGCCTCTAGCGGGAAAGTTGCGTATTATTTATTAATAATATTTCCCACATTTATTGTAGCGAATGGCATACAATAAAAATAGAAATTTCTCAGTAGTGTTTTTAGAAGCGGAGATACAGCTGCAAGCAAACATCACCTAGTGACAGAACTATGAACTACAAAACATAGCACCACAAAACACCACCTAACTACAGAACTGCGTATTACAAAAACTCCTGAAGTACAATCATAAAGTGTTCCACAAGGTAAATGGTGTCCGGTGTTAAAATAAATTTTTTAATCGGGGAGTTTAGAAGCAGAGATATCGAGAAAAACAGTTTAAACGCTTGCGTCCCCTAGCGGCGAAATCATGCGTTATTTTGGGAAGGAAATAGGCACACTCTGCTTTCATAGTTACTATCTGACCGAAAAAGTTTTTTTTTTTTTTTTAAATCAGGTTTTTGGTCCTTCAGATATTATTGTAAACGGCAATGTGATCTAACGTCCTCTAGTGGCACACTGTGCCAGTAAAAAGCGTAAGATTCGAAATTGTTGAAATTATAAGGGAAGCATTTTGCGCTGGAAATGCCTTCATAAAAAGGAAACATTTTTCAAATCGGACTCTGAGAAGCGCAGGTTTTGACAAAAATAAGATATACATCTACGCCATCTGGCGGTAAAATTATGTACTATTTTAAGCAGAACGTATTCTCAAAAGGTTTGAAGATTAATGTTTGGCGTCTTATGCTCGATTTGATTTCAAATAAATCAAAGTTCTGATACATTCTGCTTAAAATAATTTTGTAATATAATCGTGCATAAGACGGCAGACAATCTTCGATCATTTTAACACGACTGCTTTTAATTAATTCTCAAAAGGTTTTCGGAAGTGATCCGTATCGGTCCACGAAAGAAGTTTCTCAGTTGAGATTGCAGAAGCACAGATTTTGCAGCAAATACATCAAAAACACAAATTAACTCTTGCACCCTCTGGTGGCCAAATTACTCTTTACCAAACGTTAGAAATTATATAAGAACATCTCTGAATTGCTTGCATTTACAAGGAATTTAGAGATGATTAAGCATATCAGAAAACTTGAAAATTAATAGCCCTGGAGCGGGAATCAAACCCACATCTACCGATTTAATTTCATTTATTGATCTTGCTTTTACATTTGAAAGTTAATAATTCTGAAAAGTTGAGCGTGAACATGTAAATAACAGCAGGGAAGAACAAGGAAACGGCCTCGAAGAAGCCTGACTTAGCCTTGATCTCCCTAGGTACACTGGTGTGGAAAAATTAAGAACGAAGAGGAGAAATTAGCATAACAGCGGAACGAGCAGGCAGAACGGACCGAATGACTACTCAGGAGTTAGACTAGGGTCCAGAACGGTAGAGCATGCGCATATGCAGCATGACGTGAAGGGGGGGAGGGAGTGTCGGAAGGGTATAAAGCACACGGGTGGTGTATGCTCAGCAATTCAGTAAAAGCTACTGCACGCTGTACATCGGTTTCAACGGCGTCGAGTTGCTGCCACCGTGTGATATGGCCAACAGGCAATCCAGTAGATGACATCTGGATGACTTTACCCGAGGTCGCGTCATTGGGAAGTTGGAAGAAATTCGAAGTGTGACTAGTGTGGCCGAGGAGTTCGGGATCGCTCACAGCATCGTTTCACGAGCTTGGAGAGCATTTCAAACGACACGAACAGCTGTCCGAGAGTTTAGCAGTGGTCGTCCACGAGCAACCACGGCGGCGGACGACCGGTATATTGTCCTACAGGCGAGAAGAGACAGACGGCAGACAGCGGGATAAATCGCAAGGCACATGCAACAGACAACCGGACGTCCGTTATCGCGTTTTACCGTGGCTAGGATGCTGCACAAAGATGGTCTATTTGCACGACGACCAGTACGGTGTGTGCCATTAACACCTGCTCATCGGAGACGGCGGTTTCTATGGTGCTAGGAACACAAGAACTCGACACATCAGCAATGGGGTAGTTCTCTTTACGGATGAGAGCCGATTTAGTCTGACGAGCGATTCTGGACGTATACACATCTGGAGAGAGCAGGGACCACGCAATCCCACCTCTAACATCATCGAAAGGGACCGGTTTGGAGGTGGCGGAGTTCTCGTTTGGGGCGGTATCATGCTTGGTAGCCGTAATGGCCTCCACATCTTCCAATGAGGTTCAGTCACTAGTGTCCGCTATTGTACCGAGGTTCTCCTGCCTCACGTGCGTCGGTTTAGGAGTGCGGTGGGTCCTGAGTTCTTCTTCATTGACGACAACGCTACACTCCATCGTACAGTGGCTGTCGCAGAGCTGTTGGAGAGTGAAGATATTCAACACATGGATTGGCCCGCAAGGTCCCCGGACCTAACTCCAATCGAACACGTGTGGGACCTTCTCGAGAGACGCTTGGCAGCACGTCACCATCCGCGATTACGCAGCTGCGATTGACGCTACAAATAGAATGGGCCACGATGCCTCAACAGCTCCTTGACAACCTTGTCCTCAGCATGGACAGACGTTGTAAATCCTGCAACGCAATCAGGGGTGATCATATCCCCTACTAAAGACTGGATTTTTCTTGGCAGCCGCCTGTCACATGGACGTTTCTGTTTTCTGTCCAGTTGTGCTCGAAGCTACCTTTTCAATAAAGTGCCTTTGTATCCTTTGGATTCCTTGTTTGGACGGTTTTGCTCACTTGTCCAATATTCTTACATCTTGGGGATCTTATGGTATGATTTGAGTCGATGCGGGGCACTTCTGCACGACGTTACATTCGAAAAACCGTCTCGTCCTTAATTTTTGTACGCCAGTGTATAAGTCAAGCCAAGCGCATTCATGTAAGAGCAAAAAAGTCAGAAAAGAAAGCATAGAAATAAAAAAAGAACGAAGAAAGAAAAAAAAGTAAAGTAGAGTAACATATCTAAGATACAACATGTTAACTAAATTAAATATATAGCATGATATTGAATTGAAAGCATATCGAGGGAAATATAAATGTTAAAGTAATGAAAACCATGAATTGGCCACCCTCTACCCAAAATTATTAATAGATATTAACTTTGCAGGCAATGAGTTCCAGAACTCTGGACCAGAATAATCTAGGCTTTGTTTAGTAGTTTGTGTTCTGGGTGTAGTAAATCTCAGCAAAGCTTGGTTTCGAATATTATTAGGTGTGCAACTTAATTCTCGGCCACAGACACGACACGTTGACAGCAAATTATAGCAAATCGAATACGTACCTAACCAGGGACATAATCTCCGGTCGTGTTGGATACATTTGAGCCATCGGTCAGGGAGCTGCCGAATGCCACTGCGGGAAAAAGAGGGCTGTTTCGAGTTGATAAAGTCATCAATACTTGTGTGGACCTCCTCGACAGAATTGAGGTGCGTATCACTCAGGTGATGTAGCAGGGAGGAAAAGAGGTGATAATCCGACGGAGAGAAGTCTGGAGAATACGCCGGGTGGAACAAAATCTCCCATGCCAGGTCGGTGATCGTGTTTAAAATCATTTTCGCGGTGTGAGGACGCGCGTTATCCTGAAGCAACAGGACCGACCTTCTTCCCTTGCCAGTGTATGGCCTTTTCGCCTCCATTGCGTCACTCACACGAATGAATTGCTGACAATAACGCTCAGCATTGACCGTTTCACCAGGTTTGAGCAACTCATAGTGTACGACACCACGCTGATCCCACCATATGCACAGCAACAACTTCCTGGCATGGATATTCGGTTTGGCGGTACTGGTGGTTGGCTGACCTGGATAAACCCACGATTTACGCCGCTTAGGATTATCGTAGAGGATCCACTTCTCATCACAGGTCAAAATCTTGTGGAGGAAATCCTTCTTGAATTTGCAGAGCAAGAACACAGCAACATCGTAGCGCCTAGACTTGTTCGCGGCTGTGAGTTTGTGGGGCACCCAACGGCCCTCCTTGTGAATCCGTTCAAGCTTGTGCAGGCGCTTTGCAATGGCTTGATGTGTTACTCCATGTTCCTGGGCGAGCTCTGATTGTGTGCGACAAGGATCCGCATGAACAACAGTTGTTCCAGTTCCTCATCGTCAATTTTCTGTGGCTGTCCCGGACGTTCTGCATCACGGAGATCGAAATTTCCCTGATTAAACCACTGGAACCACTTCTTACACGTACTGTAGGACACAGCATCCTCACCCAAAAGCAGCACAGATCATTTGCTGGGCTTCCGCGGCACTCTGTTTTCAGCTGAAACGCGAACAGGAGGCAGTGCCTTAAATGTTGCTTCTCGAACGACATTGCTTTCACCGAAAACTTTCGTCCCTCCTGTCACTACAGCTGTGAACGGTTACAGTTGCCTGGAAAGCTGTTGGATGGCGCTGCAATTAGCCATTATCGCACACAGCTATTTTCATTTGCCGACGTTCAATGATCGCTTGCGGTTAGGGGCCGAGAATTAAGTTGCACACCTTATATATCGGTACGTAGCAGTATTAATTTTTATTAGCTCCTGTTTAATTCGGTTTTGTTTTCCATTCGAGATTGCTATCCGTCACCGGACGATCAAGTCGCAAATATCTAAATGTTAAGAATAAGAACATTCGCTGATTTTTGCCAGTCATAGAAAATTCCACTTCTTCATACCGTAGTTAGGTAAATCACCAGTCTCTCTGGTAAATTCTGTGGAATACATATTCTACTACCTAAGTAGATTGGAACTTACCGACGAAAATAAGCGAATGTTCTGATTATTACCACTTGGATACTTCGGACTTGATCATCCTGGGTGGTGTAACAGATAGCACGCTCGAACAGAAATCGGGAGATGTTGGTTCGATTTCCGCACCAGGGCGACGCATTTTTCAAATTTTGTGATGTGATTAATGTTACACGATGAATCGCAAATGCAAGCAATTCAGAGATGTCTAATTAAATAACAAGAAACTATGCGCCAACTGTACTTAAATAGTATAACTATACTAGATATTCATAATTTCTTGGTGTAGAACAGAAATCAAAATTTCCAAGCTTTCGCACATCAACCAGATTGCTTTTTCAAGGAAGGTAGACAGCAAAATGAATAATAGAACGCTTCAATATTTTGAACGCGGTGACTTGACTTGACAATAATGAAGAGATGCGAATGGAATCACGTATTCAAAGACACGAAGCGTTATGCTCGTTTAGCACGCGGAATCATGGAAGGAAAATCAAGAGGTAATCACTATTTGAAGAATTGGTTCCAAATTCTTGGCTACTCCAGTCAGACGCTATAATTGCACGACTCGCTATTTGTTATAGTCTCCCAAGTTTCGCTAATGGCAGTAGATTTTGGGGTGAAGTAGGAATCTAACTTTATTACGTCATCCCACATAGGGAAAAAGGACTTGAGCTTGACTTCTCTGGACAGGGCAATGGTTGCTTTACCGTTCTTTATGTACCTTTTATGTTCGTTGACTCTAATTCTGAATGAACGTTTAGTCATTCCAATGTAACAACGCTCGGAGCCGTTCGGATAAAGCAGAGGAATGGCATAAACACCTGCTTCATTGAAAAGTTGGGTCTTGTCAGCGTTTCTCTTAAGCATGGTATATAAAGATGTCGGTAATCTGATGCCAACACCGAGGTTCATTTTCTTGAGCGCGTTCTTGAGCTGATAGGAAACATTTGGTATATAGGGAATTGAGCCCAGGTAGCGTAGTTGCGGCATAGAAAGATCAGTACGACTGGTTCGGGTTGTTTCGATGTAGAAGGTTCAGGGTGTATCCTGCCTCAGTGGCCAACTCGACGACGTTTCTCAATTCGCATTGCCTAGAAGGAACATCTCAGGAGACTGCAAAGGCTCTTCGGATTCGAGAACGGAATAAAGCTGTCTTGTAGTCAGCGGGGTAGAATGAACTACGGAGCATCAGGTTAGGTACGGATGTAGGTTTATAATAAACCTGTGTGCGAAGGCGATTTTCAGGTAATTTACACAGTATAACATCCAGATAAGGCAAGGCGCCATTGTATTCAGAGATGTCTGATTGCTGTGTTAACAATTCTGACCTATTTCCACGTATTATGAGAAGAATATTTCCTCCACAGAATTTTGTATGAGAACATTTCACACTAGAAACTGTATTGGATGCAGAAAGAATTTTCCAAATAAGACTTTTAGAAGCAGATATATTGGGGAAACTTAAATTTACCTTCACGCCCCTTAGCAGAAAATCTATACATTACTTGAAAAATAAACTTCACCCGAAATAGTCTTTGTTATGAACGGAATCGAAAGGAAGATTTTTTTCAATCGGATATTTAGAAGAAAATATATATGGCACAAAACTTATTTTGAATTCGATCGCCTCTACATTTGCGGCCTGTAGCGGCGAAATTATGCATTGGAAAAAAACTGAAAGCAATGATCATTGCTCTCACTTTCCAAGTTTTCCAAAGTCAAAATAATTTTTCAAATCGGAATAATAGTTGTAAACATATGGCGTCCACAGACGGATAGACAGAAAGACACGGACGGACAAAGTGATACTGTAAGCACCTTTTTTACGCTTTTCAACCGTAAGTTGAGGAAGCGTATATGTTCCAGCTTTGTCCATCTGTCTGTCCGTCCGCAGGATAACTCGCGTAAAAATGGTTCGATTTCGAAGAAGTTTTAGTATGTGATAGGGACCACCTGGGGACGAATCCTGTTAAAAATGGGCGAAATGTGGTCAAAGGTCAGGACATAGGAGCGGGATCCATTCCATTGCCTTTACGCGTCATAACTTACGTAAAAATGCTTCGATTGCGACAAAACTTTATCATGTTGTTCCGGAGGTATACTGAACTGGTTCTGTTGAACATCATCGAAATGGGGTCAAGGTCAGGACAAAGGTACGAGATTTATTCCACAGCCATTATCCTCATAACTTGATCAAAAATGTTTCTATAGCGACAAAACTTTAGTATGTTGTTCCGGAGGTATACTGAACCAATTCTATTAAATATCGAAATCGGGTCAAAGGTCAGGACACAGGAGCAAGGTTTATTCCACAGCCATCCTGATAAATCGGGTAATAACTTGAGTAATGATTTCTGGTATGTTGGAAAGCGTATCACAATCAAAGCTTTGCATGGTTTTACTAACTCGTATTTTCTATTACAGCTTGTTTTACAAACGACGTGCTAAAAGTTTAGAAGCCAAATGATCGCCACTTCCGGAAGTCAATTTTGAAAAATGTTTTCCTTCTTTACGTACCTAGAATCATGCCGCAGTTCTTCTTCTCTGGGAGGCACGAAATTACAAAGTTGAAGCAAATACGTGCATGCATTTGGTACGATTATTCTTCTAAAACTGCAATTAGAAAACTTTTTCAATTGGTTAAGTGCAACATATAGAGATCTAACGAATTTTGCTAAATATGAATGATGTTCTTAGATAACTTTGCAGCACATAGATCCCACTTTAGAAACGAAAAACCAAATGGCCAGATTGAAAGAATCGGCTATTGATTTACTTAATTTTAACAGTTTATTCTGTATTTCAGGACATCACTACAATCCACTGCCAGAATATAACATCTCTGGTATCAATACATACATCAATCGTATCCAGTGATTGGAAAGCTACTTTTAAGAAGTAGATAGCTACTGCTATACACTTGAAAAAGTAGCATGCAGAAAAGTAGTTAGCTATACAATACTTTTTCTAAAAAGCAACTACTTTGACTACACTTTTAGCTACTTTTTCTACACTTAGTATTTCGTAAAAAGTGGAAATTCTAAAGATGGTCCTTATACGTCTCTCGTACATACACTCGATGGACAAAACATTAGAGATAACTACCTAAGAGCGTGTCTCTCCTCCTTTAGCACGAATAACAACCTGTACACACAGAGGCATCGACTCCAGCAGATCCGGAGGGTTTCCGAAAATAATGGCAGCCATGCTTGTAGCAGCACTCTCCACAAGACATGTCGGTCAAAGATCCATGGATCTGATATTCCATTCCACGGCAAACCAAAGAGCTTCGACAGGGTTTAAATCGGGGGAACTTGGGGAACACTGGATGATCCAAAACTCAGATGAGTTTAAATCGGAGAAACTTGGGGAACACAGGATGATCAAAAACTCAGATGAGGTTTAAATCGGGGAAACTTGGGGAACACTGGATGATCAAAAACTCAGATGAGGTTTAAATCGGGGAAACTAGGGGAACACTGGATGATCAAAAACTCAGATGAGGTTTAAATCGGAGAAACTTGGGGAACACTGGATGATCAAAAACTCAGATGAGGTTTAAATCGGAGAAACTTGGGGAACACTGGATGATCAAAAACTCAGATGAGGTTTAAATCGGGGAAACTTGGGGAACACTGGATGATCCAAAACTCAGATGAGGTTTAAATGGGGAAAACTTGGGGAACACTGGATGATCCAAAACTCAGATGAGGTTTAAATCGGGGAAACTTGGGGAACACTGGATGATCCAAAACTCAGATGAGGTTTAAATCGGGGAAACTTGGGGAACACTGGAGGATCCAAAACTCAGATGAGGTTTAAATCGGGGAAACTTGGGGAACACTGGATGATCCAAAACTCAGATGAGTATTCCTCGAGCCGTGCCTGGGAGGTTTCGGCCCGATGTAATGGCGCATTGCTCTGCTGAAACAGACTCTGGGCAGAAGGACGCGTGAAGACCATGAAAGCATGTCGGTGATCAGCCAGTGCATGCTGGTTGTACGCAGCGGATAAGGACCGCTCCAGATATACTAAGGAACCTAATGTGCCCCATGAGAACGCTCCCCAAACCGTCGCAGAGCCACCACCGCCTTGAACAGAGCTGACGTGGCAAGACAGAGCCATTGCCAGACGCTGTCGCCACCACACCCGCACTCTCTCATCAGCACAGCTGAAAATGGGATTCATCTGACCATTTGACCCGGTGCCACTGTGCAGTGGCCAAGTTTCGACGTTCCCGTCACCAGGCGAGGCTTAATTTCCGATGACGAGCATTCAACAGTGGAACACAAGTAAGGCGTCGGCTCCTGTAGCCAAGGCTATGGTGTGTACGCAGTTCCGTTCGCTTGTTGACGCGGTTTCGGTCTCCGACATTTACCGTCGGTCTGTCTGTACCAGCCTGCAAAATCTACGTCGACCTGGGTATTCAGTGGCATGTGTTCGGCCACCGCTTGCGCTCTGGACGCTCGTACGTCGGTCGATGGTACACGCTCGATACGGTTGCCCTCGGGAACCATACGGTTCTTTCCACTTGGGTGGTCCTCGTACGAATGCTCACAGAGAAACCTTCCAAACCCATTAATTGCACTTCACAAGTACAGACAACGGTTCAAGTCACACAACGGCTCTTGTGAGGTTCGGTATTTTAATTTTCTTTCTTAACAACTGTTTTGCAAAATGTGCAATACTCTAACGTAGAAGAATATTAGAGCACTACTTAACGTAGATCTAGCATTTGGGGCAATATTTGCTGCAAAGCTAAGTTACATGGATTTAACTGAGAATGTATTGCTTGTGGTCGTGTTTCATCACGATGAGATTCAGATCTGGGGATTGTGAGGGACACGAAAGATTCTGCATGCTGCATGTCATAACACTTTTTTTGTGGTTACTAGCAATAATGCCCGTTCTCCGAACGGTGATTCTATAAAATCATTTTTGAACAAAAAATTAAAGGGAAAAGTTATGAAGTGAAAGAAACAGAATTTAAAATCCGTAACTGTTTTACGATTTAGAACAGCGACGTGACGTCAGTGCAAACAGTTTGACGTAAAACAGCAGGCTTTGTGTCTCTTAATTTTAAATCTAAATTTAAGATTTTCAAAGCATTTCAATGATTCTGACAAAATTATCTTTAAACCTATCAGCATTTTGAAATAGTAAAGATAAGCCACCCTTTTAATTTTTTTGATTTTCAGGCTTTTTTTCTAGGTGCATACCAACCAAACGGTGTTTCAAAGCGCTGGGTTTTTTTATTTTTTTTTTATTTTTCGTGCATTTGCAAGCATGCGAACTTTAAGATCTACCAGCATGTCAATTTTTAGATCTCTATCTAGGTTGTTTAGAAGTGGTCTAACAATTCGCTAAACGTTCAAGCAGACAACGTTCCAAAGTCACCATTTTTCTATTTTATTTTATACCGGCGGAAAACGCTGAACTTTAAAAGCGTCACTACGTCATTAAGCATTGCGTCATTACCAGTTTGATTTTATGTAGCTTGTACTTTCACCAATGAGAAGACAGTGCTAAAAATAGCTGCGTCACCGTGGCAGTAGGCCATGGGAACAGAACTTTCCTGTGTGGTTAACACTGAAGACAAGTAAGCCGCTCGTTCCTTTACTTTGTGTCTTTAAAAAATGCTTCAAAATCAGAAAATAACTTTTTCTTAAAAAACATTTTTGTAAAAGACGGATGATAGTTGAGAGTTTATGCTGTAAAAATTGCAAAGCGTTGTGATTTATAGTTTGCCATATAACCGGTTTTTTTTTAATGGATCCAATCACGAAATAGAGAATTTTGTGAAATTTAGAAATTTAATTTCTTGTAAACTAAATCGAAATTCAAAGAAAGGGCGACGAGGTGCAAAACTCCCGGCCATGGCCCTACATATCTACAAAGTCTTGTGGTTCTGTTGCTGTTAGTGTGTCCGGAACGTGAACTGATAGCACTTTTTTGCTTAACATAACTTTGAAATACAATAGCTCTTGAAATATTACCAGAATCGAAAAACTGTTTACTTCAGCGTGTTCTCTGAACAGTTCTCTACCAATGACGTAACTTTCAAATTTTTTGTGTTCAAACCTTTTGTTCTGCGAGCTAGAAAAGCGCGAGTGTCGCGAAATTTCTAAAACAGAGGCTTCAGCGGCAGTTACTTTTTTTATTCTTTCCAACCGTTTGTTGAAGAAGCGTATATGCTATTGCTTTTTCCGTCCGTCCGTCCGGCTGTCTGTCGGCATGATAACTCACGTAAAAATGGTTCAATTTCGATGAAATTTTAGTATGTGGTAGGGGACCACCAGGGGACGAACCCTATTGAAAATGGGTGAAGTGGGGTCAAAGGTCACGTCATAAGAGCGGAATCCATTTCATTGTCTTTTTGTGCCATAACATGCGTAAATATGGTTAGATTTCGATGAAATTTTAGTATGTGGTAGGGAACTACCTGGGCACGTACCCTATTGAAAATTGGCAAATTGGGGTCAAAGGTCAGGCAGGGCATAAGAGCGGGATTTATTCCACTGCCCTTATGCGTCATAACTTGCGTAAAAATGGTTCGATTTCGATGAAATTTTAGTATGTGGTAGGGAGCCAATGGGGACGAACCCTATTGAAAATGGGCGAAATGGGGTTAAAGGTCAGGACACTGGAGTGGGATCCATTCTATTGACCTTGTGCATCATAACTTACCAAAAAATGTTTCGATTGCAACAAAACACTATCATGTTGTTCCGGTGGTATAGTGAACCGGTTCTGTTGAATATCAACGAAATGGGGTCAAAGGTCATTGCACAAAAGCAAGATTTATTCCACAGCCATTAGTCTCATAACTTGCGTAAAACTGCTTCTATTGCGACAAAACTTTAGTATGTTATTCTTGAGGTGTACTGAACCGGTTCTGTTGAATATCATCGAAATGGGGTCAAAGGTCAGGACACAGGACCGAGATTTATTCCACAGCCATTATCCTCATAACTTGAGTAATAATTTCTGGTATTTTGAAAAGCGTATCATAATCAATGCATTGCATGATTTTACTAACTTGTTTTTTAGATAGAGAGATTCCTTGGCATAACGATCTCCTATGAGCATTTGAGGACTCTCGTCTCTAATTCATAGCCATTGGTTTTAAAGAAAAGGGACAGAATTAGTACCAGAAAGGCAAACACAGCATTCATGTCTTGCTCTTAGATTCAGGCTCGTGTTCAGAAGTATCAGAAGAAAGAAGCTCGATTTACGAAATAATGATTAAAAGAGGGTTTTTTACGCTTTCCAACCGTAAGTTGAAGAAGCGTATCTGCTCCAGCTTTGTCCGTCCGTGTGTCGTCACAATAACTCGCGTAAAAATGGTTCGATTTCGAGGAAATTTTAGTATGTGGTAGGGGACCACCTGGGGATGAACCCTATTGAAAATGGACGAAATGGGGTCAAAGGTCACGGCATAGTAGCGGGATCCATTCCATTGCCCTAATGCGTCATAACTTGCGTAAATACGGTTCGATGTCGATGAAATTTTAGCATATTGAAAGGGACCACCTAGGAATGAAATCTATTGAAAATGGGTGAAGTGTGATCAAAGGTCACAGCATAGGAGCGGGATCTATTCCATTGCCCTTATGCGTCATAACTTGCGTAAATATGGTTTGATGTCGATGAAATTTTAGTATATTGCAGGGCACCTCCTGGGAATGAACCCTATTGAAAATGGGTGAAGTGGGAACAAAGGTCAGGACATAGGAGCAGAATGCATTTCATTGCCTTTATGCGTCATAACGTGCGTAAAAATGGTTCGATTTCGATGAAATTTTATTATGTGGTAGGGGACCACCTGGGGACGATCTTATGACGTCACAACTCGCGCTTGAGATGTTGGCGTGCGGTCACGCCATCTGTCTCATTACGTCACGCATTATGTGTGGATCCTATTAAAGTTTTATGACGTCAGATTCTTGCGAGCAGATGGTCGCGATTCCCATCTGCCTCATTACGTCACGCGTTGTGTGCGTATGTCCGTCCGCACGATAACTCGCGTAAAAATCGTGCGATTTCGATTAACTTTTAGTATGTGGAGGGGGATCCCCTGGAAGGAATCCTATTGAAAGTGAACGAAATGGGGTCAAAGGTCAGGGCATAGGAGCGGGATACATTTAACTGCTCTTATGCGTCATAACTAACGTAAAAAAGGTTCGATTTCGATTAAATTTTAGTATGTGGTAGGGGACAATAGGCACTTGGGGACAAACCCTATTGAAAATGGGCGAAATGGGGTCAAAGGTCAGGACATAGGAGCAGAATCACTTTCATCGCCATTATGCGTCATAATTTACGTAAACATTCTTCGATTTGGATGAAATGTTAGTATGTTGTAGGGGCCTGCCTGGGGACCAATCCTGTTAAAAATGGGCGAAATGGGGTAAAAGCTTAGGACACAGGAACGGGAGCTATTCCATTGCCCTTATGCATCATAACTTACGTAAAAATGTTTCCATTGCGACAAACCTTTATCATGTTATTTCGGAGGTATACTGAACCGGTTCTGTTAATACAATGACGGGAAAAAAATCCCAACACCACGAAAAAATAGTTTTAGAGGAATGAAATGGCGGCAATACATTCGTATAGGTAACATATCTAATCGATTAAGGTTTCAAGATCACAGCTTATTGTAAGCGCGAGAAGAGCCATTTTAAATGTGAAATGCTGGTACATTAAAAACTGGTGTAACCGCCAGAATGTTGAATGCAAGCACGCAAACGTTCATGCATTGTGTCGTACAGGTGCTTGATGTCAATTTGTGAGATGGAGTTTTATGCCTGTTGCACTTGGTCGGTCAATACAGGGACGGTTAATGCTGGTTGGGGGTGACGCTGGAGTTGTCGTCCAATGATGTCCCATACGTGTTCGATTGGTGAAAGATCTGGTGATCTAGCAGGCCACGGCAACATGTCGACACTCTGCAGAGCATGTTGGTTGACAACAGCGGTATGAGGGCGAGCGTTAACCTGTTGGAAAACACCCCTGGAATGCTGTTCATGAATGGCAGCACAACAGGTTGAATCACCACACCGACGTACAATTGTGCCGTCAGGGTGCGTGGGATAACCACGAGGGTGCTCCTGCTGTCATAGGAAATTGCTCCAGAGACCATAACTCCAGGTGTAGGTCCAGTGTGTCTCGGCCGCAGACAGGTTGGTTGCAGACGCTCACCTGGCCTCCTTCAAACCAACACACGGCCATCACTGGCACCCAGGCAGAACCGGCTTTCATCAGAAAACACGACAGATCTCCACTCCGTCCTCCAATGAGGTCTAGCTTGACACGACTAACGTCGCAAACGGCAATGGTTTTGAGTAAGTGGAATGCACGCTACAGGGCGTCTGGCTCGGAGGTGTCCTTTCAAGTAACCGATTTGTAACAGTTTGTTGTGTCACTGTGGTGGCAACTGCACCTCGAATTGCTGCCGCAGACGCGGTACGATGCGCCACGGCCATACGACGAACAGGGCAGTCTTCCCTCTCAGTAGTGCCACGTGGCCGGCCGGAACCCGGTCTTCTTGAGGCAGTACCTTCCCTTGACCACCGCTGCCGACAATCATACACAGTGGCTACATTCCGGCCAAGTCGTTCTGCAATATTGCGGAAAGAAAACCCACCTTCTTGTAGCCCTATTACACGACCTCGTTCAAACTCCGTGAGCTGTTGATAATGGCTTCTTCTGCTTCTTAAAGGCAGTCTTGACTAACATCAACACCCTACGTCGAATCTCAACGATAACTAACGCTCACGAACGTTACAGCGCGTATTTACAGCAAGCCTGCTTTGCATGTTCCGAGGGGCGCTACTAGCGCCACACGTATGCGCCGTACGCGAAATTTGCATAGACGTCATCTTACAGATGTACTCTCACCGCCTACCAACTGTCGTTTATCTAACACAACCCCTTCTTGGTGTTGGGATTTTTTTTTCCGTCAGTGTATAATCGAAATGGGATCAAAGGTCAGGTCATAGGATCGAAATTTATTCCACAACAATTATCCTCATAACTTGAGTAATGATTTCTGGTATGTTGGAAAGCGTATTATAATCAATGCATTGCATGATTTTTCTAACTTGTTTTTTATTTGCTCCTGTGTTGATCTCAAGGAGCACTAAACAAATTTGAAGATTTGCCTCTCTTACTTTTCAGAGCCCTAACCTTCTTTTCAGTTTCACAAGCATGTACCTTCTTTATGAGATTAAATGCAACCATTTATTTTTTAGATACTTCCTGAAGAAAAACTTTTTTTCGTGTTCATGTATGTTAGATAGAGGAAAATAATTCTTCTTGAAAGAAAAATTGGTAAGCACTCAGATCCCGCCTTAAAACTTTTTTCGGTATCCAGAGTAACAAGGACAACAAAATTAAAGACAGAACTTGTAAGAAAACTGATTGTTCGTTCGTTTCTCCTTAACAGATTGTATTGTTTATTTTTTACTGAATGGCGCTAAGACTTCTTCGAAAGATTGAAACTGCTGAACGTAAACTGTGCCAAGAAACGAACAAAATATTTCTGAACTGTCCCTATTCAAGCGAAGTATCCTGGCATCCAATAATTTTAGTAGATCATCCTCCTCGGTGTTTGTCTTGAAGTAGAGGAAAAAGTTCTTTTCATCAAGATAATAGGAGGCGGCACTTCTACCATTTTCATTTTATTTTCGTTTTTAGGAGACATAGCGGAAGCTTTTCCTTGCCAAAAAACTTTTAAAACCGTAAAAACCACAAGAGTTACAGTCGATCACATTCTTAACTTTTACTTTTACAAATTTTTTAATTAAAATTTCCTAATACTTACTGTGGGATCTGTTTTATTTAAAAAACCATCATGTGTTTAAAATTACGACATATGTCTTTACAAGAGGTACATTTCAATTAAAAGTTCTATATTTTTTTAAAACAAACACGATATTGGATATTAGTGATACTGTTATATATCAATCGTAGCACCACAGTGGGCTTCTCATATACACTGGTGTGCAAAATTAAGGACGAAGAGGAGAAATTAGAATAAAAGCGGAACGAGCAGGCAGAACGGACAGAAAGACCACTCAGGAGATATACTAGGGTCCGGTACGGTAGGGCATGCGCATATATGCAGCATAGCGTAGGGGTGGGGAGTGTCGGAAAGGTATAAAAAGCACACGGGCGGTGTACGCTCAGCAATTCGGTGAAAGCTATTGCACGGTGTACATCGGTTTGAACGACGTCGAGTTGCTGCCATCGTGTGATATGGCCAACAGGCAATCCAGTAGACGACATCTAGATGACTTTACCAGAGATCGCGTCATTGGGAAGTTGGAAGAAGGTTGAAGTGTGACTAGTGTGGCCGAGGAGTTTGGGATCGCTCACAGCACCGTTTCACGAGCTTGGAGAGCATTTCAAACGACAGGAACAGCTGTCCGAGAGTTTAGCAGTGGTCGTCCACGAGCCACCACGGCGGCAGACGACCAGTATATTGTCCTACAGGCGAGAAGAGACAGACGGCAGACAGCGGGAGAAATCACAAGGCACATGCAACAGACAACTAGACGTCCGTTATCGCGTTTTACCGTGGCCAGGAGGCTGCACAAATGTGGTCTATTTGCACGACGACCAGTACGGTTTGTGCCGTTGACGCCTGCTCATCGGAGACGGCGGTTTCTGTGGTGCCACACAAGAACTGGACACATCAGCAATGGGGTCGAGTTTCTTTTTACTGATGAGAGCCGTTTTAATCTGACGAGCGATTCTGGACGTATACAGATCTGGAGAGAGCAGGGAACACGTAATCACACCTCCAACATCATCGAAAAGGACCGGTTTGGAGGTGGCGGAGTTCTCGTTTGGGGCGGTATCATGCTTGGTAGCCGTACTGACCTCCACATCGTCCAAGGAGGTTCAGTCACTGGTGTCCGCTATTGTACCGTGGTTCTCCTGCCTCACGTGAGTCTGTTTAGAGGTGCTATGGGTCCTGAGTTCCTCTTCATGAACGACAACGCTACACCTCATCGTACAGTGGCTGTCGCAGAGCTGTTGGAGAGTGAAGATATTTAACGCATGGATTGGCCCCCAAGGTACATGGGCCTAAATCCAATCGAACACGTGTGGGATTTTTCGGGAGCCGCTTGGAAGCACGTCACCAGCCGCCAGAAACGATTACGCAGCTGCGATTGGCGCGACAAGAGGAATGGGCTGCGATGCCTCAACAGCTGCTTGACAACCTCGACCTCAGCATGGACAGACGTTGTAAATCCTGCAACACAGTCAGGGGTGATCATATCCCTTACTTGGCAGCCGCCTGTCACATGGACGTTTCTGTCTTCTGTCCAGTTGTGCTCGAAGCTACCTTTTCAATAAAGTGCCTTTGTATCCTTTGGATTCTTTGTTTGGATGGTTTTGCTCACTTGTCCCATATTCGTACATCTTGGGGATCTTATGGTATGATTTGAGTCGATGTGGCGCTCTTCTTCACGACGTTGCATTCGAAAAACCGTCTCGTACCTAATTTTTGCACGCCAGTGTAGAACTAATTGCAGCTGTCTCATAATTCACACACCGAAAAAATGGTAATATCGTTACTGAAAACAAAACTACATTTATCTCACATTCACCGTATTGTCCAAGACATGCATCATGTAATTTCGTTCTGCCTGCTTCCCTTTCCTAGTGTTCCATTCCAGTGGTGCCGTGGTCTAAACGCTGTCTTTTTGACCATTCGTCCAAGATGGGTCCGGGTTCGAATCCCGTAAGGCATCGGAGTTGTGTTTGCCTTACGGCACTGGCACTCTCTCCCTTCCCTAGATATAGTGACCCAAATTGGGGACTGGCAACTGCTTATAGCCCATAGAGTTGCTCACTGTTGTTGCTAATCCCAGAAACAAAACAAAAAACGGTTCCCGATTAAATATATCGGGTGGTGATGAAATTAGTATATTTATTCTCCGGTCCCTAGAAAAGTGAGAAATGTAGGTATCGTGACGAAACTTGGTAAGTCTGTAGCTAATTAGGGTATGGCAAAACTGTTGGACGTTAGCGTCCTTTGATCGTATCTTTTTATTTTCATCTGACACCTGCTGCAAGTTTGTTTACGTAAGCGAGTTTTCAGTTGCGAGGATGCAGAACAGAAGAATCAGCGGTGCGTTGCAAAAATTATGGGATCACGACCCTGGACAATTGAGAGAAGAGGAAATGGCGTCGTTGCTTCGCTGTGTGTGAAAACGCTGTGTTGTTCTTACAAAAACTGCTCTGAAAGAGTACATGTTTATGATGACCTAAAGGGACTATAGCAGGAATAAGTTGTGTGCTGTGTGAACTCCTAAAAGGAATATTAATCATGGTAAGACTGCTTAAAACAGACGAAATAACATTAAAGAACCGTGTCATTATTGTTTAATAACTCGTTTGTTCTATGTTTAACATATATCCGTTAACCATTATTAGCGTCTTAGTTGTGTGTTTAGTCAAGAATAAATAACGAAAAACTTAAATCAGGAGTCTGTCGATTATGAGCATAGTTACCGTTGCAAATAATTTCTTAATTTCAACCTACACCATCATTATTTTTTATTATGAGACTGAAAACTAGTTTCATTTTTTTTTTTTGATTGAAGGTTTAACGACCACCGTGCGCAACTCAATGGGCTATAAGCAGTCGCCCGTCCCTAATTTAGGGTCACTGGTTCCAGGGAAGGGAGAGAGCCAGTGCCGTAAGACAAAACCAACATCCATGCCTCACGGGATTCGAACCCGGACCCCTTTCGGACGAATGATCAGAGGCCATCGCTTAGACCACTGCGCCACCGGGGCGGCAAACTAGTTTCATATCGCAGCTTCGGAAATAAGTTAAAAGAAAAGGCACAGGTACTAAGTACAAAGCAAAACAGTCAGCAAAATGGCGATGTCGAAAGAATATATTCACATAGAGAAACTGACAAACTAACTATGCAACGTGGAAATTTAGGATGGAAATTTTGTTAATCACAGAAAATTTAAGTGATGTGGTGTTTGAACCCAAACCATAAACTGTAGATGAAACATGGGTTAAAAAAGATAGGAAATGCAGAACATTAATTTGTTTGTATTTAGGTGATTCACAATTGTATCACGTGCTACACGAAGCCAGTGCATAGGATACCTGGAACAAACTCAGACGAGTACATGAAAGAACCAATTTATCCAGCAAACTGTATTTGTTAAGAAAATTGTACAGTATAAAATACACTGAATCGATTGAATGCAATCGCACATTAAAGAAGTGAGCAAACTGGGACAGAAGTTAAACAACATTGGGGAACAAATAAAAGAAACCCATATGGTAGCAGTTTTATTGCGTAGTATGCCACAAAGTTATAGTACACTGATAACAACTCTGAAAAGCAAAAATGAAGAGGAGCTATCACTAGATTATGTGAAACCTAAATTAATTGACGAGTATGAGAGAAGAATGCATATTAAGGACGGGTCAGTTACACACTCTGAAGCACAATTTTCAGTTTATAAAACAAAGAATACTTTTGCTGTCCCTAATTTTAAAGCCAAAAGGTATTGTACTTATTGTCACAAGTCAAATCATGTTAGAAATGAGTGTTGGCATCTGAATGCTAATAATAAGCAAAGTAATGTTCACAAAGGTAAAACAAAGTTTACTCCTAAGCAGCCGATTTATAACGGTAAAGTGCAAAGTAATAACCTGTCAAGTTGAACATATGTAGCAAAAATTAAAATGTGAAGAACGATTTTTGTGCTAGCGTTACAAGCAAAGATATAAAACTTGATATAACAAAGAAGGATGCACAAAGAGCATTAGTATCACAAAACAATTCAATGTCTTGGATTGTTGATTCAGGAGCAACTAGCCATATGTGTGGTGACATAAATCTCTTTTATAGAATAACAGAAAAATCAAATGAAAATGTAACCATAGCAAACGGTCATATATTGAAGTCAAAAGGTTTTGGAGAAGGTAAGATACTAGTGAAAAATCTAGAGGGAAATGTTCATACACTTAGTATATCAAATGCTTTGTACATCCCAGACTTAGTTGGAAATCTATTATCCGTTAAAGTGCTTGCTAGTAAAGGCTTTACATTACTATTTGAAGAAAATACTTGCACTATAAACAAAGGTCAAACCATAGTTGCAAATGCCATTGCCACAGATGGTTTATTTGAGCTCATCGTTGTTAAAGACAAAGATAAACAAGTTACAAACTGCGTAACATAATTGGGGAATAATATGTGTAAAATTGAAAACTGTATTTATAAATGGCATATCAGACTAGGACACAGAAGTATTGAAGCAATTAAAGAAATGGCAAATCAAAATTTAGCTAAAGGTATGAAAATAAATAATTGTAAGCATAGTTTTTATTGCGATTCATGCATTAGAGCGAAATTACACAGAAACCATACCCGAAACAGGTATCTTACAGAGCGAAAGAACCGTTGGAACTAATACACTCAGATGTATGTGGGCCTTTTGAAGTTGAAAGCATGGAAAGAAAAAATAGTTCCTGTCATTTATAGATGATTTCAGTAGATATGCAACAGTATATGTAATAAGTAGAAAACATGAAGCATTGGCAAAATTGAAAGAATTTGTTAGTTCTACCACAAATAAATTTAATAGAAAAGTAAAGATTTTGAGAACAGATAATGGCCTAGAATATTGCAGTAAAGAATGTGAAGAGTATTTAACAAAAGAAGGTATTGTTCATCAAACTTCTATAGTGTATATTCACCAGCTCAAAATGGAGAAGCCGAAAGAAAAAATCGATCGTTAGTTGAAATGTGCAAAGCAATGCTAATTAATACGAATTTACCAAACGTATATTGGGGAGAAGCAATGCTAACAGCAACGTATTTGCAAAATAGATTAGTCACTAAAGCAAGTAACAAGACTCCGTATGAGTTGTGGAATGGTGTCAGACCAAATATCAATCATTTAAAAGTGTTTGGATGTAAAGTGTACTACTACATTCATAAACAGAAAAGAAGGAAATTCGATGGCAAAGCAGTTGAAGTTACATTCATCGATCATGGTTTTAGATCAAGGGATATGTAGTTTACGTTGGAGGAAGAAACGTTGTCGTGTCAAGATCGGTAAAATTCTTTGAAAGTCAATTTAGCAAGGAAAAAGAAAAAACTGAAGAACAAGAAGATTTTAATCTCGTACAATTAGGAATTCTGAATTACTCAGAAAGTGCAGATATTGAAAATGAAATACAGAAGTCAACAAGTGGAAAGCCCTGAAGAAATTTCAGAAGAGCAAGAGACTGAAGAAGGTAGAAACATTAATTTACCTAGAGTTCCTGAGCGTTCAAATAAAGGAGTTCCACCAGAAAGATTTGGATTTAAAACAAAACCAAACCAAACTTCTAACTCAGATCCAAACTCTCTAAGTGATATACAAGATCTTCCAGAAAGAGAGAGAACAAAATGGCAAAATGCAATGAAAGAAGAAATAAAGTCTCTAAAAGCAAATAATACTTGGTCACTAAAAGAGTTACCAAATGGAAATAAAGCTATAGGAAGCAAATGGATCTACAAGACAAAATGTGAATATAAACACGTCAAGTAGCAAAGTATAAGGCCAGATTAGTAGCAAAAGGATATGACCGAAAATATGGGTCAGACTACGATGAAACTTTTGCACAAGTGGTCAAGCACACCACAATAAGATCTTTTCTTACTACAGCGGCATATAAACAAATACACCTACACCATATTGATATTAAATCTGCTTATTTAAATGCAAAATTAAATGAGGAAATATATATGAAGCAGCCAGAAGGTTTTGAAGTGAAAGGCGAAGAACACAAAGTTTGCAAATTGGACAAATATATAGTTTAAAGCAAGCAGCAAAAGCGTGGAATAACTCAATAGAACAAACGTTGGAAAGTTTTGGATTTACTAAAAGCAATGCCGATTCTTGTCTATTTTTCAAGACAGAAAAAGAAAATCCTGTGTACTTTTCTGTATGTGGACGACATTTTGATCAGCGTTAAAAATGTTGCAGAAAGAAAATGTGTAATAGAAGAATTGCAGAAAAGGTACGGTGACAAATTTAGGTGAAGTGCAGTACTACTTAGGAATTGAAATGCAGAAAAACGAAGATGGAAGTTTTTTCAAAATAGTATAACTATGTACTAAAAACCCAAAATTTTCTTGGCGTAGAATAAAAATCAAAATTTCCAAGCTTTCGCACATGAACCAGATGGCTTTCTCAAGGAAGGTAGACAACTAACTGCAAACTGGATAATAGAACGTTTCAACACTTTAAACGCGGTGACTTAACTAGACAATAAATTATTAGGAGCAAACGTGATATTTCGAAGAAACGAGGTCACAGTGGTTGGGCACGCGGTACTATGGTAGAAAAATCAGCATTATTTGAAGAATTTTGATTCCAAATATGTGGCAACTCCAGAGAGACGCTATCGTTGCAAGCCTCGCAGCTGGTTAAGATTTCCAAGGTTTCGCGAATGGCAGTAGATTTGGATGTGGAGTATGAAGCTAATTTCTTTACCTCACTCCATATTGGATCGGCGGACTTGAACTTATCTTCTCTTGATAGGGCAGTGGTTATTTTTCCCGTCTCTTGTATCCCTTTTATGCTCGCTGATTCTAATTCCAAACGAACGTTTGGTCATTCCGATGTAGTATCGCCTGGAGCCGTCGGGATGTTTTAGTGGGATGGCATAAACACCTGCCTCATTGAAAAGAGGGGGCTTGTCAATATTTCTCTTAAACATCGTGTATAAAGATGCCGGAGACCTTATTCCGACACCGAAGTTCATCCTCCTGAGCGCGTTTTTGACTTGATAGGAAATGTTTGGTATGTAGGGAATAGAGCACAGGTAGCGAAGTTGCGGCATAGAAATATTATTAGCACTGCTGGTTCTAGCTTTCTCGATAAAGTTATGTATCTGGTTCAAAGTATATCCTGCCTCAGTGGCCAATTCGACGATATTTCTTAGTTCGGATTGTATAAAACGGACATCGGATGAGACAGCAAACGCTCTTCTAATTCTAGAACGGAATAAGGCTGTAAAACAAATTCCAAATTGTGCTGCTAGGGGAACAATGGCGCTGCAGGCACAAGAAAAGAAACGATGCATGCATGAATTTTTTAATTATTAGCAGCACGAAAGTTTCAGGACAAAATGTGCTTAATGTGCTGGTCATCACTAGAGATTGCCTCTGACACGCAGCAGGAGCATCACTGCTGAAATCCAAGAAATGAAGCGGTAAAGTTTAGACACTACCGTATCCATCATGCAAGACGGTGGACCTACACATGACAGTCGGCAGGTGAAGGAACTGGCTCAATTGAACATTCAATAATGAACGCATAATTTCTCGAGTGTTTACGCAACCTTAATTAGCCCGTTCACCGTAACTTACCCCTTGTGATTTTTGGCTTTAAGGATACCTGAAAGAGTTTATCCGGACAGCATACGCTCTTGCTTAGATATGAAAACAAGTATCAGGCCGGAAGTGGCCAACATCAACCACTACATGCTGTGAGAAGCCGTATCACATACCGTTTTTAGTTTGCAGCATGTTATCCCTCTGTGGTGGACAATACAGTGAGCAGATCTTGCCCTAAAACGTTTGTGCTGTCAATAAACAGTAAACTCATGCACTTGACTGTTTATTTCTTGGGTCTTCCGCGTAATTGTTACCGTAGCGGAGTAATTTTGAATTAAGCTGTTTTTCCCAGCTGAATCATTTCCTCATGGCTTCAACTATCTACAAAGTTTCCTCGTGATACTTCAATATTTCTCGGTTTTCTATTCACCCTAGAATTGTGAAAACACAAATTTGCCTGTGACAAGGATCGAATCCGCATCCCCCTGCTCCGGAGCCAGATAACTTTACCTCTGTAGTACGTCACAGAAGAGGGATACTTGTTTTATAACCATCTGGTACATTGTCCTAACATTAGCAGTTTGTTTCTTAACAAGAGAATAAACTCACTTCTCTGGAATGTTCAGGAACATCTTGCAAAAAATATGGAAAAAACGTGTGGAACCCCCGGGATTCTAGATTCTACGTTCAAGTTTTTTATTTCTGTGGGACGAAAGATGCGTCATTCCAAGATCTCACAATTTGAAGGCAAGGCTTGTAACCCTTCTTTCGGTCTGAATTTGACGATACGAGTTTAAATCCCTTTCATATTTTTACCAAATATTTTATAATATTTTTCGCAGTTCGAAATTTAGTGTTTTGTATTAATTCTTATTTTTTCCTTTAATTTAATTCAGTATTTTTTTATCTAGGTATAACTATACACAATGACTTGAAATGGAACAAACACATTGAAAATTTAAGTAACAAGATTTCTAGAAATATCGGGATGGTCAGTAGTACTTTGCCAAACTTAACACCAAAAATATTAATCTCTATATCATACTCTAATTCAAACACATATTAATTATTGCATTTTAACCTAGGGACAAACCACACAATATAATATCAACAAACTATAGGTACTGCAAAATAGATTTATTAAGACTAATAGACCTTAAAACATCAAAACATTTTCAACCAATCTCATATATTCGGTCAAAAGTGAAACCCAATATATACAATATTTTAACGATAAGGCAATTATATGATTATAACTTGGGAAAAATAATGTATAAAAGAATTAAAAATGGTATACACAATGATATAATAACACTAAATATACATACTCATTACCACAATACTAGGAATAGATCACCATTAGTTCCAATGTTCCCACAAACTGAGAAACTTAAAATAAATATAAACTATAGTGGCCCAAAATTCTAGAACTCATTGCCCCAAGAACTAACATCAATTAACAATTTTAACTTATTTAAAATAAAACTAAAGGCACATCTTATGAAATAATTAGTAAACAATAGGCAATTTCGATTGAATGGAGGAAATGTGGGTTAGTATGATTATAAATTGAGGTACAAACGTTACTTGTTGTTTATTTATAAATATATATGTGATTATATAGTGAAGTGTATATGACACTTGTTTGTTTAGATATAATGAAGGCTATTGATGATGGAACACATTGATATATGTGTTGGTTGTGAGCTAGTACGTGTATATTCACATATTAACCTACCAGATATGTGTTGGTTTGCCTTTTTGTTAAGCTTTATGTTCTTTGTATTCTGGGGAGAGGAGGGCTATGTCAGACCTCACGGCCTTCTCCCTCCTCTTCCTAGTTGCTGTAGCGGCAACTGAATGAATAAATAAATGAAATAAATGAAATTTTATATTAGTTTTAATTTTTCTCCTACAATCTTGAGGAAAGCCGCAGATTGTCAGGCCAGTGATCAACTCAATCTATTTCTGAGGGAGTGGTCAGAAGCATGGTTAATAACGCGGCTAATCTGCCAATTTGGGCCAGGTTGAAGCTTAGATCATGAATATAGGTAGACAGCTAGGAGCTCCGAAGGCGGCACAAACATCTCCAGAGGGTAGTCACGTGATGTGTGTCAACCACCGGCTTTCACGGTGCGCAGTTCGCGACTGTACGAAAATCATTATAGATTACTTGACGTTAAGTGAGCAATTTTAATTTCTGTGGTTGAAGGAAATTATTAAATACATTTGTACCATGGGGTGGGCATGTTGTGCTATTATTGGATGTCAGAATAGATTTGAATATAAGATAAGATCGTTTACATTTTATACTACATTTTATAATGAAATGCTGCTTACATGTGGTAATGTTTGTTATCCGAAGATATAGATATACTAGATACACGATTTATAGACCTTGAATAATAATGCTGTTTTGTACTGTTTGATCGGTAGCGGGATTAATAATAAAAGTGAAAAAAAAAATAGGAAAATCATGATTTAATTTAACATATCAGTCACCACTGCATAAAAAGTTGAAATGCAGGTCACACATAAAAAGTGATGTGCAATTCAAACACATTACAAGCCCTGCAAAAAAAAAAAAAAAAAAAAAAAAAAAGAACTGGCCCAACATAAGACCAACGGTTATATTCATGGATTAAGTATCTAAACAGGGTTGACCAAAAATAAAAATTAAAAAAAAACCCCAAAAGAAAACGATGTAAGTGGTCTCAGTCGTCGTATAAAGGAATCGTCCAAAATTTATAATTTAGAGATGTGCAGCTTTTGATTTATCTTTTGATTAGCAGTATACACTGAGTGGCAACTTTATTATGACCACCACCTCAGTACTTCGTTGGGCCACCTTTTGCCTTTAATACTGCGTCGATTCTTCGTGGCATGGACTCCACGAGATGTTGATATGTGATTTGTGGAATCTGAGACCATGCTTGATGAATAGCAGTTTCCAAGAGTGTGAGATTGCAGGGTTGTGGATCCAGCTGTCTGATGGCTCGTTCAACTTCATCCCACAAATTCTCAATGGGGTTGAGATCTGGAGATTGTGGGGTCCACCTAAGCAAAGTAAACTCGCCGGCATGTTCCTGAAACCAATCCTGTACAATACGAGCACTATGGTAGGACGCATTATCTTGTTGAAAGTAGGCATCACCATTGGGATAAACCATCCACATGACAGGATGCACTTAGTCTGCAACGACGTTTGGATATGATGTGCCAGTCAGACGTTGATCAACACGAATTAAAGGGCCCAAAGCATGCCAGGAAAACATTCCCCAAACCATAATGTTGCATCCACCATCTTGAAGGGTTGTAGCAATGCATTTGGGGTCCATGCTTTCGTGCCGTTTCCGCCAAATTCTTATTCGGCCATCGGCATGGTGCAACTGAAGGCGTGATTCATCGGACCACATAATTTGTTTCCAATTATCGATTGTCCAATCCTTGTGCTCCTGTGCGAACTGGAGAAGTTTTCTCTTGTTAACTGCAGACAGCAAAGGAGTTCGAACAGGCCTTCGGTTGCCATATCCCATCCGATGCAGTGTACGGTGAACAGTGCGTGCAGAGATCATTTGAGGGGATCCTTGATTAAGATGGTCCGTAATTTGCTGCACTGTTGCCCTTGTGTTGTCTGTTACCAGTCTGGACACTCTCCGTTCCGCCCGAGCAGTCACTAGTCGATGACGACCACACGATTCACGGAGAGACCCAGTTTTTTGGCTGACAGTCCAGTCTTTAAACACTTTAACAACAGCTGCTCTGGAACATTTCACGAATGCGGCGGTTTCGGTGATACTAGCTCCATGGCTCTGAGCTCCTGCAATCATCCCACGTTGAAAGTCCGTCAAATCGCATATTTTACCTATCTCGTCACCCAAAGTCACTTCTACTACTGTCGCAAGCACTAAGCTTTTCCTTTTTATACTAGCCTCGCCCTCTGGTGGCAACAGCATGCAGCCATAGCTCATTTGCTTAAAACTGTCTGGTGGTACTAATAAAGTGGCCACTCAGTGTATAACTGCTATGCAAGACTTTGTGTAGCCCTTGATAACTATTGATTTTCTGTTTTAGAAAGCCAACAGATAACTGATGTGTATTATCAAAATTAGAAGAAAACGTACGCACCATCTTTGCCCCCCCCAAGGATCACAATGAGGGCTGCCATTTGGCTAAATATCTCATTTTTACAATATATATGCTGTGGCTGTTTGGCTGAAAATTGGTGTATTTCTACACTGACGGAAAAAAATCCCAACACCAAGAAGGATAAACGACAGTTAGATAAACGACAGTTGGATAAACGACAGTTGGTAGGCGGTGAGAGTACATCTGTAAGATGACGTCTATACAAATTTCGCGCTCGGCGCATACGTGTGGCGCTAGTAGCGCCCCTCGGAACATGCAAAGCAGGTTTGCTGTAAATACCCGCAGTAACGTTCGTGAGCGTTAGTTATCGTTGAGATTCGACGTAGGGTGTTGATGTTAGTCAAGAATGTCTTTAAGAAGACGAAGAAGCCATTATCAACAGCTCACGGAGTTTGAACGAGGTCGTGTAATAGGGCTACGAGAAGGTGGAATTTCTTTCCGCAATATTGCAGAACGACTTGGCAGGAATGTAGCCACTGTGTATGATTGTTGGCAGCGGTGGTCAAGGGAAGGTACTGCCTCAAGAAGAACGGGTTCCGGCCGGCCACGTGGCACTACTGAGAGGAAAGACCGCCGTGTACGGCGTATGGCCATGGCGCATCGTACCGCGTCTGCGGCAGCAATTCGAACTGCAGTTGCCACCACAGTGGCAACTGCAACGAACTGTTACAAATCGGTTACTTGAAGGACAGCTCCGAGCCAGACGCCCTGTAGCGTGCATTCCACTTACTCCAAACCACTGCCGTTTGCGACGTCAGGGGTGTCAAGCTAGAGGTCACTGGAGGACGGAGTGGAGATCTGTCGTGTTTTCTGATGAAAGCCGGTTCTGCCTGGGTGCCAGTGATGGCCGTGTGTTGGTTAGAAGGAGGCCAGGTGAGCGCCTGCAACCAACCTGTCTGCGGCCGAGACACACTAGACCTACACCTGGAGTTATGATCTGGGGAGCAATTTCCTATGACAGCAGGAGCACTCTCGTGGTTATCCCACGCACCCTGACGGCACAGTTGTACGTCGGTCTTGTGATTCAACCTGTTGTGCTGTCATTCATGAACAGCATTCCAGGGGTGTTTTCCAACAGGATAACGCTCGCCCGCATACCGCTGTTGGAACCCAACATGCTCTACAGAGTGTCGACATGTTGCCGTGGCCTGCTAGATCACCAGATCTTTCACCAATCGAACACGTATGGGACATCATTGGACGACAACTCTAGCGTCACCCCCAATCAGCATTAACCGTCCCTGTATTGACCGACCAAGTGCAACAGGCATGGAACTCCATCTCACAAACTGACATCCAGCACCTGTACGACACAATGCATGAACGTTTGCATGCTTGCATTCAACATTCTGGCGGGTACACCGGTTATTAATGTATCAGCATTTCACATTTAAAATGGTTCTTCTCGCGCTTACAAATAAGCTGTGATCTTGAAACCTTAATCGATTAAACATGTTACCTATACAAATGTATTGCCGCCATCTCATTCCTCTACAACTATTTTTTCGTGGTGTTGGGATTTTTTTTTTCCGTCAGTGTATATATTAAAATATGTGTACATCTGTATGTATGTATATGTGTTTCTAATATTTCCTACATCTCGATATATTGTGTGACGTGTCTGCCCTGCAGGACGCACATGAGATAAAGACAGATATCAATGAGGGCACGCGTCCATGTGGCTCAATTGGAAGAGCGACTTACTCCAGTGTGACGGGTCTCGGGTTCAATGCCCGGCGTGAACAAAACTGTGTTTTCACAGTTAATAGTGAACAATTCCACCCTTTACAGATGTCTACTATTGTGGACCTCAGAAATTTTTCACACAATCATAACCCCAAAAATAATTGACTTATCAATGCAAATTTTTTCACACAATCATAACCCCCAAAAATAATTGACTTATCAATGCCAATTTTTCACACAATCATAACGCCCAAAATAATTGACTTATCAATGCAAATTTTTCACACAATCATAACCCCAAAAAATAATTGACTTATCAATGCCAATTTTTCACACAATCATAACGCCCAAAATAATTGACTTATCAATGCAAATTTTTCACACAATCATAACGCCCAAAAATAATTGACTTATCAATGCCAATTTTTCACACAATCATAACCCCTAAAAATAATTGACTTATCAATGCAAATTTTTCACACAATCATAACCCCAAAAATAATTGACTTATCAATGCAAATGTTTTCACACAATCATAACCCCAAAAATAATTGACTTATCAATGCAAATGTTTTCACACAATCATAACCCCCAAAAATAATTGACTTATCAATGCAAATGTTTTTCACACAATCATAACCCCCAAAAATAATTGACTTATCAATGCAAATGTTTTCACACAATCATAACCCCCAAAAATAATTGACTTATCAATGCTAATTTTTCACACAATCATAACCCCCAAAATAATTGACTTATCAATGCAAATTTTTCACACAATCATAACCCCAAAAATAATTGACTTATCAATGCAAATTTTTCACACAATCATAAACCCAAAAATAATTGACTTATCAATGCAAATTTTTCACATAACTATAACCCCAAAAATAATTAACTTATCAATGAAAATTTTTCACACAATCACAACCCCAAAAATAATTGACTTCAAGGCAAATTTTTCACAAAAGACACTTATACTGTCCTCAATGAGAGAAAAATACTTTTGTTGTGGAACACTACGCACAATTTAAACGGGAGTGTGGGTTGGGTTGAGAAATGACGTCACTTTTCACACTCCAACAGGGAGAATATACACGTAGTGGGACAACTTTAAAAAATCATAGGAGATTATATATGCACTCTATAACAACAAAAAGTATACAGAATGAAAGCTAAAGGTGCAAAGATTAATGGTTATTTTGCTAAAAAAATTCTGCGTTGTAGGAGGAGGCAGCAAAAATGCTTAACAATGTGCAAACTAACACTTCAGCGGGAGCACCAACCACAGTGACTGAACTTTAAAATATTGTACCACACGAACTAGTGGGCAGAAAAATAAACCACTAGATGTTTTTATGAAGATAATTGATCGCTATGATTTTTTATGAAGATAACCTTAGTAAAATTATATTGAATGGGTCACCGTGAAAATGCCTTATTCATGGTCTAAGGTAAATGCTGTTGATAATCGCCATTACCTGCTCCCTCAGAGCGATTTCGACACACATCACGTGACTAATCCTCTTTACATGTTTGTGCCGTTCTCTCAACACCGCGTGAACGGGAGCAGCTGTGTCTACCATATTCATGGTCTAAGGTGTCTACCATATTCATGGTCTAAGGCTTGATATCCCGACGAAACATGGGTGTTTGGCTTGTCCTGTTCGCCTTCTGAAATCGCCAGCCCCAAATTAAGTACGGAACTCCTTATTCTCTTACAAGCTCACAGGAAAGTCCATAAACTCCATAAAACTACAACAAAGGGCGACTTTCTCGTTCAGTGCAATTACTTTAAGAAAATTAATTTGGAAAATCCCGTGTTTTCGCAGACACGAGTGTAGTTGGAAAAGTTCGCAAAGAATCTAACAATCTATAATTTTCACCATGATGTGTGCCCTTTGGAGTCAAGACACTTTGTCAAAAATGCTGACATCTCGGTTAGCTGTAAGAAAGTTATGCGCTTCATTGCATGCAGCAATGGTATTGTTGGTGGGGATATGGGTGCTTTTTTTTTTTTTTTTTTTTTGCTAATTTACGAATATATATAAGTTCGACTGTGCTGGAGCTACAGAATACGGAGAGGGTCCAGGATTTAAAAACAGCACTATTGCAGTGCTACACTATGGTAGTAGCAGATCAGTTTTCAGGTCGTTGATCTTGTTAGTCAAATAGAGTTTTTCCTGACGTTTTTACTTTTATGTTTTGGCACAAATGCCACATCAGGTCTTGGCAATATGTTACAGCGTCTGAATAGCCTTGTTAAACTCCTTTTACTAAAAACATCCCTTCAGTATACCGAAAATCTGCATCTTCCACTATTGCTGAAAAAGGAATCGACTTCCCTTTATTTGGATTGATTTGGATTGAGTATGTCTCCACAGTTTGATAGGTTGGTGAATCTTTATGGCGCAAGGGCCATGTTTGGTGACACAAGACAGTCAAACAAACAGTATTTAAACCGTGGTATAATGCTTAAAAATCTGTCTGATTCGGGAAAAATGAGAATGATGAAAAGTTTAAAAACTCGACAAGTTTAAAAAAGTCAATTTGTTTTTAAAATAAAGACTACGAATGTATCGCAGTGGTCATCTGAGAGCTGCGTCGTCGTTCAACAAATGAGAATGAAAAAAGTGAAAACGATCAAAACGAAAACTAACACTACTACATAAATTATGAGCAAGAGTGAGTCGGCAGTCGCACGTCTCACCCACAGTTTGAACTGTTCCTTTTGAAAGTCTTACTCACATAGAGTCCATTATCACAGACCTTGCCAGAAAATTCGACGGATCTTCTAGAAATGAACACAAGTTTCGCTTCTCTGGTGAGCTGTCAACAGAATTCGGAGATTTTGTGATGCACACTTTCAGGTGGGACGCCGTCGAAACGGATGGATGAGCAGCATTGTCTCTCGGCGACTGGGACCAAAGAGTGGGTAGAGATTGGAGCTAACAGTTAATCGTAGAAGCTGAGCCCGGTTTCAATTAATGAATGAGGTATTGGTAATGTGTATTCATCATATTATTTTTCCCTCCGTCCTGGAGCTAACATCCCTAAATTAAAGACGAGAGACCCTTTTCATTCTAAAAAGTTCATGGAAGGTAATTAAATTTTGAAAAAAGAAAAATTCTTTCACGATCTCTGATCACCAGATTATGCACACTGCTAACATGCTTAAGTGACGTACATACGGCCGATATTTTCATTGTTGTTTGTTTGGGGGTTTAATGACCACCGTGAGCAACTCCATGGATTAAAAGCAGTCGCGCGTTCCTAATTTAGGGCCACTTTTTCAAGGTAACGGAGAGAGAGAGCCGTGAGACAAACACAACATCCCTGCCTCGCGGTATTCGAACCCAGATCTATCTCAGATGAATGCCCAGGAGGGCCAGCGTTTAAACCACTGCGCCATCGGTACTGCTGGCAGGTATTCCAATCTGTGGTCTGTCCTTTTGTTCAATTCCGCTACCCTCTTCTTCACTATGGAAAAATAGCAAAGCATCTTGCCTAAATGTCACAACCTCGTCATCACCAATGACCTCCGGCTTTAAATATTTTTTTACGCATCATGGCATATTTTTCCCATCATCACTCATCAAAATGTGCACGATAGATAAATTCTTGAAAAAGGATCCATTTTGGCAAGTGACTGCACAAAATGTTACACTTCTTGTACAGAAAATTGCAGAGCAGGAACACTAATTATTTATGCCTAGACTACTAAGTTTTAAACACTTCTAGTATGTATTTGCAATATTTAAGTGACCTTTAAGTACACTCCAGCTTCGATATGCCATTAGGTGTAATTCATTTTAACTGAGGTATTTAGGCTTATAATTTTCACTAACGGTAACTTTTCACTGAACACACGCATTCAATTCAAATTAGCTTAGGTGTCACTAAATAGAAAAAAGATCTTCAGTTAATCTTGATGTTTTGTACAGGCATCTTCCACATTTATGCACCGCGAAATGTAAAACAAAAGGGAATTAAGAACAAGAACACAATTCATCTTCCTTCAAACTAACTTTGAACAGTGTGGTGGTCTTGTTGTCGGGATGCATTAAGAAAAACGTCGTAGTTCAAGGGACCTCACAATACACTTGAATGATTACTAGCGTACACATAGCAGCAGCGGCTAAATTGAAGCGTGTTTGCCCTTTCGTCAGAGTAGAACAAAGGCACAACAGAGCAGCTCAAGATCTGAAGAAGACGATTTAATAGTGTTAACGGTTACATCATCGATTCTTCGTCGGCTGTGATTAACAACTTATCTAGAAAATTCTGTTCTCCTTTACAATACAGCACCTACATTTCTTTAGGTATTCCGTTTGCGTTTGGCGCTCGCCATTCAGTGCTCTTTATTCGGCAAAGGGTTGCAGCTTTCAAAACATTTCTAAAGGAAACTGTTTCTCCCGGATAATAGTGCATTACCATTCTTCTTCACACACCAAAAACAGCAAACAGTATTGTTACTGAATTTTCAGGTGTAATGAGCACGTCATTTGATCAAAAGCAGTGCACGTGTAAAATGGAATATTGATGGAAAATCAATTAACAGATGATATCTTACAACTGAGCATTTCCGGCAACAACAAAAAAGTTCACCATAGAAATTGAAGTTCAACGCGAAAAGAATTAATCTCTTTATGGTTATTGTTAGACAACAACCATAAACATTACGTGCTTACTATTAGAACAATAATAGATTATTGTCATAAAAATTAATGTTTCACGCGTTCTATGCGATAATATCATTTGGTGCTGGATGCTTTGCTATAAATGTCGAATATAATACTTCAATCAATTAGAGTATCCAAATATAAAGCATTAAAAATTGAGTAAACTCAACATTATATTGTCTTAGGTTGCTGTTTTTTATTCGCTGAACAGTACTCGCATTCGCGCCCATGGTCCATTTCTTCGGAATTGATTCCCGTCGTTTTCCCAAAATGGCTGACTGTTGGTACCCTTTCAATTTTTGGGAAAACAACCAGAATGAATTCCGAAGAAATGGACCAAGGGCGCGAATGAGAGTACTGTTCAGCGAATAAAAAACAGCAACCTAAGACAATATAATGGTGAAAATACTCCAAATACGTGGCGACGGTTAATAAATAAATACAACGCTCTTTCCACGTTCCAGAAACACACAGCATCCGAAAAATTGTTTTCAGCCGCCGCTGTGGAATTGAACCAACAGAACACTCTATATCTAGCCGAGCGCGTTACATATACGCCACGGTGGCCAACAATCTACGGTGTTATGTGTATTTTTAAGTCAGCTTCTGGCATCATAAATCCGTAAGATGGGCTCAGCTACTGAGACGTCTCCATCTGGTGGGCATTAACGGCACTAGCTATATATATATTACAGCAGTTAAATCCAAAGGGCGAGATCCAAGGTGAAAATACTCCAAATACGTGGCAACAGTTAATAAATAAATACAACGCACTTTTCCACGTTCCAGAAACACACAGCATCCGAAAAATTGTTTTCAGCCGCCGCTGTGGAATTGAATCAACAGAACTCTCTATATTTAATATAATGGTGAGTTTACTCAATTTTTAATGCTTTATATTTGGATACTGTAATTGATTGAAGTACTATATTCGACATTTATAGCAAGGCATCCAGCACCAAATGATATTATCACATACAACGCGTGAAACAGTAATTTTTATGACAATAACCTATTATTGTTCTAATGAAAAAGCGAAAAGACTTTTTCAGGCGGTCCTTCGGATAGTCATACAAATAAATATGCACTCGTTCCCTCCAGTGGTAAAATGTGCATTACTGCAAATAGAAAATGCACTGCGCAACTTAGTCGTGGAAACGATATCTGAAACAAAATTCATTTTTAGTAGAAATTTTTAGAAGCGGACGAGTTATAATTCGAAATACATATTTGCACTTCTTAGCAGTCGAAACGGTAGGACTGTGAGTTATGAAAAAATAGTTAATATACACAAAATGTTTCACAATTTCAGAGGCGCTTACACAGCAAGAGAACATAGTGCTTTTTCTCCTCCTAGCGGGAAAACTGTGCTTTATACACTGAAGAGCAATTGAATTAGAGATACCTGTCTAGTAACGTGTAGCATCACCTTTCGTCCTGATGACGGAGGCGATTCGTCTCGGTATGGACTCGACAAGACACCGAAAGCGTTGGGAAGCCATACGGATCCAAGACCCCTGAACAAGATCCCATAGTTCACGAAGATTTGATGGAGGGGGTCAGAGCCTCGAACATTTCTCTCGATGGCATCCCAGATGTGCTCAATGGGATTGAGGTCAGGTGACATAGCTGGCCAAGAAAGCGAAGTCACGTCGGTGGAGTGTTCATCCAACCATTCGGATACAATTCCGGAGCGATGGCACGCTGCATTGTCTTATTGCAGGATGAGGTCCTTAGTGGGATGTTGAAGACGCACAAACGGGAGCAAGTGGTCGTCCAGGATATCCCGGTAACGTTGACCTGTGAGAGACGATGCCACACGTACCAGGGATCTCATTTCAGTTCACGTAAACAGTCCCTAGACAAGAATGCCACCCCACCAGCTTGAAGAATACCCTGCTGGCAAGAAGTATCCATCGCTTCAGGTGGTTTGCGCAGTACTCGTACTCTGCCATCCGCATGTACCAACGTGAATCTCGACTCATCAGTCCAGACAACATTTTCCCCACATGTCTAGGGTCCAGTAGCGATGTTCCTGCGGCCATGCTAATCTTTGCACCCTGTGATGTGCGGCCATGCTAATCTTTGCACCCTGTGATGTGCGGTCAGCAGCGGTACCCTCATGGGACGATGGCTTCTGTACCCCATAGCGAGGAGATGTTTTTGGATGGTGTGGCTGCTTACATGTTTTTGTGCACCAGCGTTAAATTGCCGAGTGATTTCTTGCACTGTGGCCAGTCTATCCGCTGTCACAATGCGAGCTAGCCGACGATGACGCCGCTCATCCACACGCTCTTGTCCGCGGCAGTTGGCCCTTGCAGGGATGGTTTTACCGGATTCGATGTACTCACGGTGCACCCGTGACACAGTGGCTCGTGAACATCCCAGTGCCTGCACGACTTCCGAGATGGAGTGACCCATTCGTCGGGCCCCGACAATTTGCCCACGATCAAATGCGCTTATATCCTTCGTCTTACCCATACTGCGTCCGACTCTTACTGATTCCCGTCGCAACACTACTTATATTGTCGGATCGCTGTATATGTCGTGTCGTTTTCGTTTGCCCACAGCGCCACATTTGCATAGCGCCAGCTGTCTCTAATTCAATTGCTCTTCAGTGTATGAAGTAGAAAACGTGCACAAAATACAACCTATGTCCGAAAAGTTCCAGGACTGACCGCATAACTGACGTAACAGTAATGGGATAAAAATATCACGTGTATAGCAGAAGACAGCAGTCCTTGGCCAATCGGAGAACAGCTGGAAACTGGTTTATAACTGCACCGATAGGTGGCAGACAGGGATACATAGCAAGAATTCTCGTCCCATTTCATTTTTGGCATAGAAGAGCAGAGTGTAAACATCCGTTTTTGTTGGAAATTTTGTAAGTCAGCTACTGAAACCTATAGAATGTTAACAGAAGCGTATGGAGACACAGCATATTCCCGCAGCAGAGTTTTCGAATGGTATGCACGGTTTCGTGATGGGCAGGAATCGTTTGATGATGATCCGAAATCTAGTCATCCCTCCAGTGCGCGGTTATACGTCAATTCGTCGGGTTCGTCAATTCGTCGCGCATCAATTCGTCGCGGACAAATTCGTCAACTACCTCAATTCGTCGACTACGTCAATTCGTCGCGTTTACAGATTTTGGTTACATACAAAACGAATGCAGGAAAAGGTAAGATTTCGAACGTCTTCCTCCCTGATCAAATTTATAAAGTTTGGACACTCAGACAGGATAGGAATATTACACTTTTTCTTTGGCGCTAAAAATATTAGACGGTAGACGGTTTTTGGAAGGGGTCAGGGCCCGGTTGGTCAGAGCCCCCCCCCATATACAAAATTTTTGTAAAATCTACAATTTTCAATTCAGAACCACCAAATCAGGTATCCTATCTCATGGTACCCTAACTTAGACGGTTGTCGGTTTTTGGAACGGGTTAAGGCCCGGAGGGGTCAGAGCCCCCACCCCACCCCGACTCCTAACATACAAAATTTTCGTGAAATCTAGTTTTCATTTACAGTTTTTATTTTAGAACCACAAAATTTGGTATACTATCTCATGGTACTCTAAATTAGACGGTACACCGTTTTTGGAACGGGTCAAGGCACGGGGGTCAGAGCCCCCACATACAAATTTTTTTTTTTTTAAAGTACAGTTTTCAATTCAGAACCACTAATTCTGGTATACTATCTCATGGTACTCTAACTTAGACGCTAGACGATTTTTTTGAAGGGTTTGCAGTCCGGAGGGTAAAGGCCCCCTTCATAAAAAATATTTCGCAAAATCTACAGTTTTCAATTTAGGACCACCTAATTTTGTATACTATCTCATGGTACTCTAACTTAGATGCTAGATGGTTTTTGGAAGGGGTTGGAGCCCGGGGGTTAGAGTCCTCCATCATAAAAAATGCCGTAAAATCTACAGTAATCAATTTAGAACCACCAAATTTGGTATACTATCTCATGGTACTCTAACTTAGACGGTAGACCGTTTTTGGAACGGGTCAAGGCCCGGGGATCAGAGCCCCACCCCTCCCATAATTTTTTGTAAAATCTACAGTTTTCAATTCAGAACCACCAAATCTTGTATACTATCTCATGATACTCTAACTTAGACGCTAGACAGTTTTTGGAAGGGGTTGGAGCCCGGGGGCAAGACCCCCCGTCATAAAAAAAGGCCGTAAAATCTACAGTATTCAATTTAGAACCACCAAATTTGGTATACTATCTCATGGTACTCTAACTTAGACGGTAGACTGTTTTTGGAACGGGTCAGAGCCCCCTTAATTTTTTTGTAAAATCTACAGTTTTCAATTCAGAACCATTAAGTATGGTATCATGAAACTCTAACTTAGACGCCAGACGCTTTTTGGAAAGGGTTAGAGCCCGGAGGGTGAAAGCCCACACCCTCTTAAAAATTTCGTATAATCTACAGTTTACAATTTAGAACCACCAAATTTGGTATACTATCTCATGGTACTATAACTTAGACGGTAGACCGTTTTTGGAAGGGGTTGCAGCCCGGGGGTAAGGGCCCCCTTCAAAAAAAATCGAAAAATCTAGTTTTCAATTTAAAACCACCAAATTTGGTATACTATCTCATGGTACTCTAACTTAGACGGTAGACCGTTTTTGGAATGGGTTAAGGCCCGGGGATCAGAGCCCCACCCCTCCCATAATTTTTTTGTAAATCTACGGTTTTCAATTCAGAACCACCAAATCTGGTATACTATCTCATGATACTCTAACTTAGACGCTAGACAGTTTTTGGAAGGGGTTGGAGCCCGGGGGCAAGACCCCCGTCATAAAAAATGCCGTAACATCTACAGTATTCAATTTAGAACCACCAAATTTGGTATACTATCTCATGGTACTCTAACTTAGACGGTAGACCGTTTATGGAACGGGTCAAGGCCCGGGGGTATGAGCCCCCTTAATTTTTTTGTAAAATCTACAGTTTTCAATTCAGAACCATTAAGTATGGTATCATGAAACTCTAACTTAGACGCTAGACGCTTTTTGGAAAGGGTTAGAGCCCGGGGGTGTAAGCCCCCACCGTCTTAAAAATTCCGTATAATCTACACTTTAAAATTGCCTTTATTCTTCAGTAAAATAACATTTCTATGTACATGACAATGGAATTCTGCCAATAAATACAGAGGTATATACATCAGCTGAAAAGTTCCAGTGAAACGTAAAACAAAATATTGTTAAAATCATAAAATTATTTCGCCACGTAGGGCGAAGGAGAGGCAGACAATAAAGCACGAGCGATACAAATGAAAATGTTTACCTACAGCAATGTAGACAGGGAAAGACATGATTCTATACTATGCACAAATTCCAATTAAGCATTACTACCATACTAAAGATTAAACATGCACAAGGTACTAATTCACATAAAAGACCATGGGTGAGAAGGAACTAACAGGTGCAACAGTATTTAGAGATATGACAGTAATGGTAAAAGCAAATAAGCACAAATACTAATCATATGTACAGAATTATGCAGTGACAAGAGAGAAATATGCTAAACGGACCCAGGAGAGCAACTATACAAAAAAACAGAAATCGAACAGTAATGCAATGCACAAGTTTCATATCAAATGTACAAAACAATACAGTTTACAATTTAGAACCACCAAATTTGGTATACTATCTCATGGTACTATAACTTGGACGGTAGACCATTTTTGAAAGGGGTTGCAGCCCGGGGGTAAGGGCCCCCTTCAAAAAAATCGCAAAATCTAGTTTTCAATTTAGAACCACCAAATTTGGTATACTATCTCATGGTACTCTAACTTAGACGGTAGACCGTTTTTGGAACGGGTCAAGGCCCGGGGGTCAGAGCTCCCCTCATAAAAAGATTCGTAAAATCTACAGTTTTCACTTTAGAACCACCAAATTTGGTATACTACCTCATGGTACTCTAACTTGTACGGTAGACCGTTTTTGGATCGGGTCAAGGCCCGGGGGTCAGAGCGCCCGCCCCCATATTTTTTTTTCGTAAAATCTACAGTTTTCAATTCAGAACCATCAAATATGGTATCATGGTACTCTAACTTAGACGCTAGACGGTTTTTGGAAGGGGTTGGAGCCCGGGGGTAAGTGCCCACCGTCATAAAAAATGCCGTAAAATCTACAGTAATCAATTTGGAACCACCAAATTTGTTATACTATCTCATGGTACTCTAACTTAGACGGTAGACCGTTTTTGGATCGAGTCAAGGCCCGGGGGCCAGAGCAGCCGCCCCAATAATTTTTTTTTTTTCGTAAAATCTACAGTTTTCAATTCAGAACCATCAAATATGGTATCATGAAACTCTAACTTAGACGCTAGACGGTTTTTGGAAGGGGTTGGAGCTCGGGGGTGAGAGCCCCCCCCCATAAACATTTCGTAAAATCTACGGTTTTCAATTTAGAACTACCGAATTTGGTATACTATCTCATGGTTATCTAACTTAGACGGTAGACGGTTTTTGGAAGGAGTCGGGGGCCCTGGTCAAGGGAGCCCCAAACAAAATTTTCACAAAAAGTTCCGTTTTTTACTCTTAAGAATACCCTATCTACGTCCTAAGGCGCTCTTTGGCCCTTTGAGGGCCTTGCACTATAAACCATCAACCAACCAACTAACCAACCTACGGTCTAAGTTAGAGACTGTAGATAACAATAAAATGCATAAATATGCGTTTAATGGTGTATTAATAACACAAATCAATATAGTTTAGCTTTCACTACCAACGAACGGCTTATCAGGAAGAAATATAATGTAATGTAAAGAGAGAGTTCCGGATATTCGAAATTCAAAACTGTAAGAAAAAGATGATCAATGCCAATGTGAAGTCTAACGCAATCAACATCACATAGGTACATTGCATTTCTTTGTTGCGGGATTCACAGAAGCACACGCCAGATGTACTGCAGTTCTATAGATGTCTCCTAGAAGGTAAGTATTCCCATCCTTTCTTTTTTGTTTCGCAGAGCACCATGAGATGGTATACCAAATTTGGTGGTTCTAAATTGAAAACTGTAGATTTTACAAAAATTTTTATGAGGTGGGCTCTGACCCAGTGCCCGTCCCGTTCCAAAAACCGTCTGCCGTCTAAGTTAGACTACCATGAGATAGTATACCAAATTTTGGTGGTTTTTAATTGAAAACTGTAGATTTCACGAAATATTTGTAGGGGTGGGGAGGCTGAAACCCCCGTGCCCCGACCCGTTCCGAAAACCATTTAAGTTAGATTACCATGATATAGTATACCAAATTTAGTGGTTTTAAATTGAAAACTATAGATTTTACGAAATTTATGTGTGTGTGTGTGTGGGGGGGGGGGGTTCTAACTACCCGTGCCCCGACCCGTTCTGAAAACCGTCTACCGTCTAAGTTAGAGTACCATGATGTTGTATACCAAATTTGGTGGTTCTAAATTGAAAACTGTAGATTTCACGAATTTTTTATTAGGGGGGGCTGTGAACCCCGAGCTCCAACCCTTTCCAAAAAACCATCTACAGTCGAAGTTAAAATACCATGAGATAGTATACCAAGTTTGGTGGTTCTAAATTGAAACCGGCATATTCTAAGAAAATTTTGTACGGGGGAAGGGCTCTGACCAACCGCGCCTTGACCTATTCCAAAAACCGCCTACCGTCTAAGTTAGACTACCATGAGATAGTATACCAAATTTGGTAATTCTAAATTGAAAACTGTAGATTTTACGATAATTTTGTACCGGGGGGAGTTCTGACCTCCCGGCCCCCAATTCGTTCCAAAAACGGTCTTCCGCTAAGTTAGAGTTTCATGACACCAAATTTGGTGGTTCTAAATTGTAAACTAGATTTTACGGCAATTTTGTAGGGGGGGGGGGACTCTAACCCGCCGGGCTCCAACCGCTTCCAAAAACCGTCTACAATCTAAGTTAGAATACCACGAGATAGTATGCCAAATTTGGTGGTTCTGAATTGACAACTAGATTTTGCGATTTTTTTTATGAAGGGGGCCGTTCCCCCGGGCTGCATCCCCTTCCAAAAACGGTCTACCGTCTAAGTTAGAGTACCATGAGATAGTATACCAGATTTGGTGGTTCTGAATTGAAAACTTTAGTTTTAAAAAAAAAATTGTATGTTGGGGGGTCTGACCCCCAGGCCTTGACCTGTTCCAAAAACGGTCTACCGTCTAAGTTAGAGTATCATGAGATAGTATACCAGAATTGGTGGTTCTGAATTGAAAATTGTAGTTTTTAAGAAAATTTTGTATGTGGGGGCTCTCACCCCCGGGCCTTGACCCGTTCCAAAAACGGTCTACCGTCTAAGTTAGAGTACCATGAGATTGTATACCAAATTTGGTGGTTGTAAATTGAATACTGTAGATTTTACGGAATTTTTTTGAAGGAGGGGGCTCCAACCCCTTCCAAAAACTGTCTAGCGTCTAAGTTAGAGTATCATGAAATAGTATACCAGATTTGGTGGTTCTGAATTGAAAACTGTGGTTTTTAAGAAAACTTTGTATGTGGGGGCGGGGGCTCTGACCCCCGGGCCTTGACCCGTTCCAAAAACGGTGTACCGTCTAAATTAGAGTACCATGAGATAGTATACCAAATTTGGTGGTTCTAAATTGATTTACCAACGGGCTCCAACCCCTTCCAAAAACCGTCTAGCGTCTAAGTTAGAGTACCATGACATAGTATACCAAATTTGGTGGTTCTAAATTGAAAACTGTAGATTTTGCGAATTTTTTTATGAGGGGGCCCTTACCCCACGGGCTCCAACCCCTTCCAAAAACCGTCTACCGTCTAAGTTAGAGTACCATGAGATAGTATACCAAATTTGGTAGTTCTAAATTGAATACTGTAGATTTTACGGGATTTTTTACGACTGAGGAGGGCTCCAACCCCTTCCAAAAACTGTCTAGCGTCTAAGTTAGAGAACCATGAGATAGTATACCAGAATTGGTGGTTCCGAATTGAAAATTGTAGTTTTTAAGAAAATTTTGTATGTGGGGGCTCTGACCCCCGGACCTTGACTCGTTCCAATAACGGTGTACCGTGTATGTTAGAGTACCATGAGATAGCACACCAAATTTTTTCGTTCTAAAATTAAAACTGTAGATTTTACGAAAAAAAATATATGGGGGGGGGGGCTCTGACCCCCGGGCTCCAACCCCTTCCAAAAACCGTCTAGCGTCTAAGTCAGAGTTTCATGATACCAAATTTGATGGTTCTGAAATGAAAACTAGATTTCACGAAAATTTTAAATCGTACGTTTCGCTGCATTCGATTTGTATGTAACCAAAATCTGTAAACGCGACGAATTGACGTAGTCGACGAATTTGTCCTCGACGAATTGACGCTCGACGAATCGTCGTGGTCGACGAATCGACGCGCGACGAACTGACGCGCGACGAATCGTAGCAGTCGACGAATTGACGTGACACCCCAGTGCGCGGACAGAGGAAAAAATCGTAGAAGTACGGAATCAGTTGAAGAAAGATCGCCGAATTACAGTGAGACTTTTAACTGAGTTGGATGGGCATCACTAAGTCTATGTGTAATGAGATTCTACGCGAGGATCTGGGAAAAGGAAAACTTAATGCCAGATTGGTACCCCGCACACTAGAGGGAGGCCCAGATCTCGGGTGGTCAAAGATTTCCGTCCGTCACGAAACCGTATACATACCATTCGAAAACTCTGCAGCTGGATAATGATGCTTCTTCATACGCTTCTTTTAACATTCTGTAAATTTTAGTAGCTGATTTACCAAGTTTCCAACAAAAATGGATGTTTACTCTTTGCTCTTCCATGGATAAAATGAAATGGGACGAGACCGCTTTCTGTGACTCCCTTAATGCCTGTCTGCTGCCTGTCGGTACAGGTATAAACCAGTTTCCAGCTGTTCACTGATTGGTCAAGGACCGCTGTCTTCTGGAATACACGTGACATCTTTATCCCACTGCTGTTACGTCAATCCTCTGGGACGTATTTTTCGTAGTAAACGGTAACACAAGAAGAAATAGTTTGCGACCGGCTTTTCAGTAGGAACATTGAAGATCTCTGCTTCTAAAGGCCTACACAGATACACACACTGATGCTCAATCGGATTCAAATCTGGAAAATAAGAGAGACATTCTAGGGTTGCGAACTGATTTAAGTGCTTCCCCAAACAGTCCGTAAAGTACGTCCATGGTTGTTTACTATTGTTTAGACTCCCCACCTCCCTTATATCCCATTTTATCCGATTGTTGACACCCCTCCCCCTAAAAAGTACATCCTAAAATTCCCGCAACCTCCTTTATTTTTGATGACTGCTTCTAGAAGGCCGTTGAGAAACAGAAAGAAAACGTGTAATTATTTAAAGGAATTTTCCGTATATTAATACGTTTGCTTGAGAAAATATTTATTATTTAGGCATTAATTTACTCCCTAATGCTACCCGAACTTTATCATTCTGAAATAAAGATCTACAAATGAACGCACGCATTCACGGTTGCAACACTCCCGATTATACCCGTCTACAAAACACGATAGATTTGGTAGTACGAATACGAGAACTTAATATTAATATTCTAATTTAGCTAAATGTGATCAAAAATCGGAAATATTTCATAGCTTTTTTCAACTATTAAAGGATAAAAAAGGAGAAAACAAAACGAAGAAATACCATCCACTGTAGTTTTGCCGCTGGACGTCCAAATTACTGAAGCTCCCCCAACCCTTCCTTCATGTCACATTTGGTCCGGATGTAAGGATCCCTCCCCCTTTCCCTCCCCGTGTAATCTCGGACGTACTTTATGGACGGCCCCTTACTAAACGGGAGCAATGAAATCGGGAGTCGCATGCTGCTGTGGTACAGGCATAGTTGTGTAAGGATGTAGGTGGTCGTAGAGTATGTCAACATAGCTTTGTGTGGTAACGATAGCAACAGCAGGTACAAGAGTCCTAAGATGGCCCACATAGACACGCCGAAGAACAATACACAGCCTCCACAGGACTATAACGCCAGGATTTAACAATTAGCGTGGATGACACTGAGCGACTATGCAACACATGCAGCCTCCTATGAACGTGCTGTAGTTGGAACATCGATTCGCTGGATCAAACTCCCTGTTTCCAGTCTTCTATCGTCCAGAGCCGATGTTCTTTCCTTTTAGTCTTATAATCCGGTGACGTGCTGTTAATGAGGGCACTCGATGTGAGTGTCGGCATCCACATCCCAGTTGTGCCATCATACGTCGAACGGTCTTTGAACAAACCTTAGCAGATGCCTCATCTTTCAGTGCCAACGTTGTCATCTCCATTATGGCTCTGCGTGCAGACGTCACGATATGGCTCACCTCGAGCATCAACGGCTTGTTTTTTTCTGGCTGCTGCCGGTTTTGATATAGTCCTGGGACATGCGTTAACTGCTGAACCTGGAAATCCCAGGCGTTATGCATTTGTACGGGACGGATCACCCTATTTTTCTCGTAGCGACTACCTACCCATGATAGAACAGATCACCGTGCTTAACCATTATTACAGTCTCAGGTATAAGATATATAACTTCTACTGCGCGACTCAGAAGGAAGCTGCCTGGCCCATGTTGACTTGGAATCTACTGCGCATGTGCCGTGAGTCACGTCTCTTTCGGTTGTTTCTACAGTAGTGCTTTGTTCTTACGTGTGCAGAGCTGCCTCGCATTTGTCACGCCGGAAAAATTGTTCGGCAAATTTGCATCAGATTTTGTCAAAAACTTGGCGAAACGTAGCAGCGGTTCGCTATTTCAGAAGATGACTTCCAAAATGCTTCGGGTAGTGGAAGCAGCTTAGGTCTAAGTATGTGGCTTCGGAAAGGGAGTAAATCAAGGTGTTGAGAATTTTAGGAAAACAGCGTGTGACGTCTGGCCCCGAACAGTCCTTAGAAATATACTATGTGGACAAAAGGGATTGCACACTGTAAATAAACAGAAAAACAGTATTGTATTTAAATCAGTAACGGATAGGTCCTCCATTTTCAGAGATTACAGCTGTCACCTGTTGAGCTAAACTGTCCACATGTCCATCGAGTCCGGAGACGGGATGTTCCTCCATTCTGCCTTGACTACATCGACCAACTCTGTCAATGAAGAAGGTCTTGTTAATCTAGACCTCACCCGTCGTTCAGGTTCATCCCACAAATATTCAATAAGATTGAGATCCGGTCTCTCAGCAGATCAGTCCATCCGCGATACATGATTTCCCCATACCACTCCATTGTAGCCCTTGAAACATGACAAGTGGCATGGTCTTCATGGAAGAAACAATCGTCGTGTCCATAAAACTGCCACAACGTAGGGAGCATTGAGTTACCCAGGATATATGTTATATAGCAAAGCGTTCGTGTTACCATGAACAACAACCAGTGGATCCTCTCCCCATTGCACCAGCTGAAACAGCCTCATGCCATAACTACACCGCCTCCATGCTTCACAATCGGCACTGTATACTCCTGAAGCAGATGTTATCCGAGTAACCGCCAAACCCATACACGCCCATCCGATCGGAATATTGTGAAGCGGGATTCGTCGTTCCATAACACCTGCTCAATGCCCAATTTTTGTGTTGTTGACATCCTCACGTCGCTTTATTGGTCTTTATGATGATAGTTTTATGGGCGCTGCTTGGCAATGACACCCAATTGCATGGGCCTCTCTTCGATGTGCCTTGGTGGAGACCATAACATCTGTGGCCATCTGGAACTTATGTGCGTTCATTGGTCGGGACCTGGCTTCCCTGATTTTCCCCTTCAGCACCCTCTGGTCACGTGGTTGAAGTTTCGCGAGTCTTCCAGGGCGAGGTGAATTCCTGGAATGTCCCGTCTCCTTCCACGTGTTGATCATAGACACAGATCACTTAGCGAGCTTTCTGACATCAGCAACATTTCTTATGCTCATACCTCCAATTGAGCAGCTTATTATAACAATTCGGAGAGCTCTTTCTTGCTAGCCATTTTATCAGCGATTGATCTGAGCATTCTCCCGCTGCCGTTTTTATACCTTATTAACCACGTGTCTTCTGCTGTAGCACATAATTGCTCTGCATGGAGGTGTCCACTCACTTTTGTCCACGTAGTGTAAATGGCTAAGAGATTTAAACTTGGGTACGCTATAAGTTGTGTAACTGCACAGTTAATCGGCTTCGCACCGAAAAGCAGGGACAGAACCTACGTGCAACAAACCAACATGTACCTCAGCCAACGAGTAACATTCCTGGGAGCAGCAACCACAACCGCAGCTCCCGGAGAACGCCTGATACATAAACGGGTGCCTCACGCAGAACTCAACCTTTACTCCTTTCTTTTCCATTAACCACGTCACTGTACCTTCGGTAATACAACCCTACCCGAGACACAGTTCCGTTAACAATATTTCTTTGTCCCTACCTTATCCTTCTCGCCCTGGATTTTACGTAGTTGCTTGTCCCTTTGGATTTTACGTAGGATTTTACCTAGTCCCTTTGGATTTTACGTAGGATTTTACCTAGTCCCTTTGGATTTTACGCAGTTGCTTCTCACGAAGCAACTACGTAAAATCCAAAGGGACTAGGTGTGCGTTAGATCTCCTTCAGAACTGACTGGGATGTCTCTTGACCGCTGTTAACAGCTTTCGTTATTTGGAAGTTGTCGTTAATGTTAATATGCGAATTCTACAGCAGGTGTTCTGTACCAATATGTGTCTTTTGTGTGCGTGCGTGCGTGTGTGTGTGTGTATTATTATCATCAACCATTACCAATCAACTTCTGGATTGAAGTTTCCCCAAGTTTCTTCCACAACGGTCTATCTTGCTCAAGTCTCCTCCATGTCACTCCAGCATACTTTCGGAACGTATCCAAGGTCAGATTATACAGTATATATACACACAGCCAAGTAACATTATTGTTACCAACTCCTACTTTTGACGTCAACAGCGCGTAGCCAACGAAAGAAGACACGTGTCGCGAGCTGGCTTGGAGGGTATATAAGGTGTGTTGTCGGCATTCTGAAAACATATCACCCGCAGCTGTCATGGATAAAACGAGCGATTTATCAGATTTACAAAAAGGGATGATTATCGGCTTTCGGGCCAAAGGTGGAAGTATTTCTCAAACAGCGCAGTGTGTGAACTATTCGCGTGCTGCTGTGGTTAAAGTGTATCGTGACTGGAGAAATGGCACCATTGCGAATAAGCGACGTGGAAACTGCTCGGCACCACGAGCCATTGATGTGAGAGGTGAACGTTGGCTGCGAAGGTGCGTGAGGGCCGATCGACACGCTACAGTGGAGCAACTCACTGGCCGAATGAACCATAGGGCAACCGGAAGTGTGTCTAAAACGACAGTTCAGCGAACCCTGCTACGTATGGGACTCCGATGCAGACGGATGGTCAATGCAGCTATGCTAACGAAGGTAAAAGGCTTACATTTTCACGGCAGAAAAGGCTTATATTTGCACGGCAGTATCGGAATTGGACCTCCGCTAATTAGCAAAGGATTGCCTTCTTTGATGAGTTCCGTTTTCCACTTCATCGAACGGATGGACGTTGGCGTATAAGGCGAGAAACATCGGAGAACAAACACTCTTCAACCATTGATGGAACACAAGCTGGTGGGGGTAGCGATATTTTCTGGGAAATATTTTCGTGGCATTCTCTGTGTCCGCTCATACTTGTGGAAGGCACTATGGACCGAATTCGTTATTAATCCATCCTTGCAAACCACGAAGACCTATACATGCCGAATGTTTTTGCAAGGGCGGATGGGATCTTCCAGCATGACAATGCGATGTGTCACACAGCTAGAAATGTCCGAGAGTGGTTGAAATAGTACTATGAAGACTTCCAAGTACTTTCCAGTTTCCCTAATTTCCCAGACTTAATCCCAACTGAGCATCTGTGGACCACCTCGATCGTGTTGTTCGCTATATGCATCTTCCACCACGCATCCTCCAGCTGCTGTCAGATGCACTGCAGTCAGCATGGCTCCACGTACTTGTGAACACCTTTCAGCACCTTATTGCGTCACCCCCATCCGGTCTAGCTGCTGTCCGCGCTGCACACGGCGGTTACTCTGGATATTAGCAGGTGGTCACAATAATGTGACTCGACCGTGTATATACGTACATTTAAAAACTCCAGCCTAACGCAGACAGTGCGACCGCAAAGAAACAATAACACCTGTCTTTCGTAACTCTAGTTTACGACCACGTAGTAAGATTCTATATTATATTGTTTTAAATTCACAGATTTTTCATGTCCCATTTTCTGGCAAAGATATCATTAGAAAAAAAAACATTTAAATATGCCGCGTACAGGAATGTTTTATTTGAGGGGGGGGTGAGAAAGCGGAGGCACGTGTTGAAAACCAATAGAGGAAAAAAATGGAGCATTATTTGAAATACAGTCCGTGTGCAGTGTTTTTTAGTCAATGATAACAGATACTGAAGAATTTTTTCAACAGGACAATATTTGCAAAAAGAAACAGCTACTTACTCCCACTAGCGGCAAAAATGTGTATTATGGGAATTGTACGTAAATAGAACACAAAACATTCCTCATAGAAAAAAGTATCAGAAGCAAAAGTAATTTTTCAGATACGACGTTTATAAGGAGAGATATTACATAAAACACAGCATTTTTTAGAAATCATTCTTGTAAACAAAAAAGTGACTGGTTTAAAGAATCTGCTAAATAATTTGAAGATTTTTTTATATATATAAATTCTAGGTGAAGTGATACTTCACCTCACGAGTCACCACTATTGGACAACTGAGATACTATACTGGATACAGAGGAACATGAAAAGACCCAGAAAAAGACCACGTGAGAGATGAGAGGATGAATTCGAGAGTATGATGGAGTGACTGAGATTTATGGAAGAGACTTGGTGTGACCTTCATCCAGCAGTGGATTTTTGATGATGATATGAACGTAGGGAGAAATAAAACTCATTGTCTCCAGGAAAATTTGGCTAGAGTCACTGCCAATTTCACATACGTCTATGCGTATTTTTCGTATTTTAGAGGATGAAACAACACTGACATCCGTAGGGCGTCGGAGAAAATAATTAGATGTAACAATGAACTTATGTATCCATTAGGTCTGCCACATCCTGGGGAGTTTTGTGTTTACACAGTTAATAGTATAACCCATTGCGAAAGAAATGTTGGTCTGTCTGCCAGCATAAATTCTGTCATGAAGATGCTGGTGATGGAAGAATCTGCATATACGTAAGATAATGTCACGAACACACGCCAACATTTCGTCACACTGTTCACTGTAAACAAGCTTACGTAAATTGACGACAGCACTTAACGTTTCTGCGGTCTATGTCCATTAACATCAGTTTGCTCTTAGCTCCAAATAAGTCGATCTTCTCATCGTATCTTTATCTCATTTTGTTTTCGTTACCAAGCCTACTCACTTCTTACTTTTTCTCTCTACTTCATCATTTACGACTGTCTGTGTAATGGAAACGTTGAGGCGCATTCTGGCACTGGTTCATTGATCTCTGATGAGCCTAACAGATCGATAAATTTTTTGATGTTATGCATCTTTCCCGACAGCAGTAAAGTAAATCCCATGCATAAAAATTCGATGTAACGGAAATGGGTAAAGGAAGTAGTCAAAGCCTTCGTTGAAATCTGATTCATGAAGTGACGCAACAATACTTAATTTTATTGTTACTCAACAGTATATTTCACTAAACTATCGCCGAATATTACTTCATTCCGTTTATTTCGAATCCCGGTGAGGCATGGATGTTGTGTTTGTCTTACGGCACTGTCTCTTTCCCTTCCCTGGAGCAAGTGACCCTAAATTAGGGACGGGCGACTGCTTATAATAGCCTATTGAGTTGCTCACGGTGGTCGTTAAACCTCCAATCAATCCATCTGCTTAAATTGCGAAAAACTGATGCTAAATATGTTAAAAGCCATTACAATGTATTTTTAATTCTAGGAAAACAGTGCGGCGTGCCAAAATCTGGCTTCCTCTAGAACTCCCCAAATGGAAGTTAACTACTATTAGCAAGATTTTTAAAATTATGTATAACATGAAGCGGTGTAACCAGTAGATATCTTAAACCAAAAGTTAGCAATCGCCCTTGCTACACTGTAAAACAAAATGGTGTGAATTCACGGAAAATTTCTGAAAAACACGTGCAGCAAAGTTGTCGGTAGGTATCCGTCTTTTTCAGAGATTTCCGATTTTAAAAGTCCCCGTTTATTTTAAACTTCCGTATTTTCACAGATCTTTCGTAGTTAGATTGATTGATTGATTGATTGGAGGTTTAACGACCACCGTGAGCAAATCAATGGGCTTTCGTTGTTAGAAGTTTAAGTTTATTTCAGAAAAATCCATTTCAGGTTTTTCCGTGTTTAAACTGAATTTCCGCAAAATCGATGGCACTGCATCTTTCAGCCTTTACCTCAGGTAATCCTTCCACTACAGTCAGGAACGTACTCCTGTCGTTTAGGTTGGTAACGCACGCCTTTAGCCACAAACGCTCGGAAATCCGAATCACGTACATTGTTAAACGAATTGCGCGACGATGATTTTTTTCTTTTTTGTCATGAATGCGGGTGATCTACTCACTTTATTTTTTATTGGAGCTTATCATTTTACTGAATAGGTTTCTATTTTTTTTTTTTTTCTGTAGCAGGACTTTTCACAAATTAAGCATTTTTTCATCCTGATATTTCGAAGCAATAAAATGCTTTTCAATAATAAACAAAGACATCGCTCTTTCCACGTTTTAGCAACGCATAGCAACCGAAAAATGTTTTATTCAGTCACCGCTGGGGAACCGAATCCCAGATCTCGATATCTAGCCGAGCGCGTTAACCTTACACCACGGTGACCAACAATCAAATGCCCACCAGATAGAGACTTCTCAGTAGCTGAGTCCATCTTACGGATTTATGATGTCAGAAGTTGACAGAAAAGAAAACAATAGCGCCGTGGATTGTTGGCCATCGTGGTGTAAGGCTAACGCACTCGGCTGGATATCGAGAGATCTGGGATTCGGATCCTCAGCGGTGACAAAATAACAATTTTTCGGTTGATGTGTGTTGCTAAAACGTGGAAAGAGCGATGTCTTTGTTTATTCAGTGATGCCACGTATTTGGAGGATTTTCAGTTTGGATGCCGCTTTTTGGATTTAACTGCTATAATCAATATACAGGGTGTATCAGAAATGATGGTCAAAACTTTAAGGGGTGATAGAACACGACACAAGGAACAATATTTTTAATACAATGCGTGGTCGGAAGCCACGTGGTTAGCCAGTAGAGGGTGCTTCCCGGCGCGTTTCGCACACACACACCGTCATTCGCAAGCTGTACGGCCACCGAGATGCGGAGCGTTTTCCACATCGCCCAGTGCCCGATCGTCGAGCCTTTCAGCACTTGACAACTGTGTGAGACGGGGTCGTTCCACGATCACAGACAGGAAGCTAGCTGTTCATGGACGGTGAGAACACTGAATAGGATAGATGGAGGCGATTCTGGAAGATGTGGAAGATCGGCCGGAAGGCAACACTCGAGCGATGACACGTATCCACGTTGTGAGTCATATGGCATGTGCTTCACGAGGAGCACCTCCACCCTTACCATCTCCATGGGGTTCAGGCCTTACAAGAACCGGATTTTCCTCGCCGTGTGACATTTGCACGCTGGTACCTGCAACAGTGCACAGTGCAGCCAGAGTTCGCAGCATCTGTTCTGTTTAGCGCCGATGCTGGCGAAGTACGTGCCATGCCAGGAATCCTCAAAACTTTATTCCAATCGCTCCGTCGCAGCTCTGAGGCATGTCTTACGGTAGGTGGACGTTCCTTTGAACAATTACTGTAAAATATCCGTAAATCCCTTTTTGTACATGATCCGTTCATAAAGATTATTCCTTTGCCGTGTTCTTTGTCCTTCATGTGCTTGCGCATTAACATTTCACATTCGACCATGTCTTGTATAACAAATATTGTTCGTTGTACCGTGTTCTATCACCCCTTAAAGTTGTGACCATCATTTCTAATACACCCTGTATAGCCAGTGCCGTTAATGCCCACTAGATGAAGACGTCTCAGCAGCTGAGCCAATCTTATGGATTTATGATGTCAGAAGCTGACAGAAAAACACACAGCGCCGTGGATTGTTGGCCACCGTGGTGTAAGGCTAACGCGCTCGGGTAGATGTCGAGAGATCTGGGATTCGGAACCCCAGCGGTGATTGAATAACAATTTTTCGGTTGATATGTGTTGCTAAAACGTGGAAAGAGCGATGTCTTTGTTTATTCACTGACGCCGCCACGTATTTAGAGGATTTTCATTTTGGATGCTTTGCAACTTAATTTTTTTAAATTGACCATGACTTTCAGTTATCTTTAAGAAAAGGTGAAACGTAACTCTTTTAAGTATTATTTCACAAAAAAAAAAAAAAAAAAAAAACTCCTAAATATAAAATTTACTCTTGATAGCTATAAGAGCTTTCGTCTTAAATTGTCCAAACACTGATACAGAGACATCGTATAACCATCTGTACAATTACCTAGGCTGATGACTTTACCTGCACCGTCTTAGTGTAGACCTCGCAGGAAAATGCGGAACTCTCTCGAATAGTTTGGGATTAACAGGATCCCTGACGGCGTTCCGACAGCTAGCCCGTCAGTCACCGGAAACCACAGTCTTCCACTCGGACATATTCGGTCTAGAGACCTGTGGGGATCTGCCTCCCCCACGGGACCGGTACCTTACACCCTTCTGTTACAACCCGTGTGTGGGACGTGCTATGGGCAGTTGGGGCAAGCAACTTTTGAAAAATATCCCATCTCGTGGCCGAGAGATCGCCCGTCAACGCAAGTTTTTGGGACAAAAGTTCTTTATTTGGTATCTAAACAAAAATTGCACTCACATTACACTACGAGGGTCTCATGCACCCCTCTCACAAATATTCAGGCACTAAAAACACATTGTTCACACAGAAATATTTACATAGTTCACAGGCCAGTGCTGTGGTGATGACCCCGGGCCAGGGTCATCAAAAATACCTTGGTCAATAGACCCAAAAGCTCAATGTCGAGAGCAACATACCTCCGAGGGTACAACCATCTGTCAACCATAGTTGACCGGGCTCTTCCTTTGCTCAAGTTCCCTAATAAGATTAGGGCATGTCTTACTGAAGCTGGAGTGTGAGACGTCCAGCTTCAGGCGGAACTTGCCATTCGCAGTAGTGCAATTGCTGCACTTCGGTGCGGCTGCACACTGGTGGTGCTGGTGCCCAACTTCACCACAATTGCCGCACCTTGCTTCTGACTCAGGGCAGTTGCCTCGGAAATGACCGAAAGCCATTACACCGAAAGCACCTGACCTCCCTCAAAAATTCCTTTAGGCGGATCACTGACCAACCCAAGTTCAGTGTCTTCCGCCTCACCAAGTGCTTGAAGGCCATGGGCTCCACTTATGCCACCCAGTGGACCCTACCTCCCTTGCCCTTGATAGAAAAACAAGCTTTAAACCCGTTCTCGAGTTCTGGGTTCTGCCCGCAAACCGCCTCCTCGAATTCTTTCCCTGAGAGATCCCCGTCGACCCCATAGACTATCAACCGGGGGTGTCTCTTTCGTGGGGCCGTGGGGAGTGTGCAATCCTTGGTCAGCGGATTTCTTCTTAATTCCTGGGCAAGGCGGTTGGGCTCCCCGGGATGGGAACACTCCATCGCGATCCCTCCTTTCCTAATGCTCCGAATGCTCTTGACCCCTATTTGCAGTTTAGTTGGGTTGACTGCAGTTTTCAACGTCTTCTTCGTGTCCTCTGAGGACGCACTCTCGACTGTCGGGTAGACCAAAAGAAATATGCTTCGTTAATTGACGAAAGAAATGACTGAAAGTGGCTCGTGAATTTCAGATTTTTTTTTTTACAGTGTAGCCCACTTGCGATTCAGCTTTTCTTTCTATCTCAAGGTCAGATTTTAGCTAGCGCATGCGCAGATATACACTATATTGACAAACATCACCGGACACCTCTTCAAAAACAAATGAACGCATCCACTGCATTGTTAAGATGCGAGGTACAGCTGCAAACGGTATAAAAACAAGCCTGCAGCTGACCATGATCATATCGCACTGTGAGGCTGAGCAAAAATGTTGCGGCGGGAGAGAACTGACTTTGAGAAAGGAAATATTTTTGTTTGTTATATTAGTGGGTTGTCCATAAGAAAAAAAGAGAGGCTTTTAAACATACCTAAGTCAACTGTTTTGGATGTACTGAATAAGTGGAAGGCACATGAAACAGCAAAACGTACCGGCAGATAAACGAAAATCAGTGATAGATAAAGTCGAAGCCTCAGGAGAGTCGTTACAGCTGATCGACAGAGTACTGCACAAGACCTCAGTGTACAGGTGAGTAAAAATGCTGGAACCTCAGTATGTACCTGTACCATTCACAGACAACTTCATTCCATGGGTTACCATGGTCGTGCGGCTGCTCATAAGCTTTTTATCTCCGCTCGGAATGCTACTCGTCGTTTAGCATGGCGTAAAGAACATTCATCGTGGATAGTAGATTAATGGAAACGGGTCCTACGGACTGATTAACCCTAATACACGATCCATCAGTCTGATGGCCGTGTGTGGGTATGGCGGCAGCCTGGGGTACGCTATTTACCATAGTGTACTGTTCCTACGGTCGAGTTTGGAGCTGGCACTGTACTCGTGTGGGGGTGTTTTTCGTGGTACGGTACCGGTCCATTTGATATCGTGGACAAACCTGTTAACCAGCACTTCTACCTCGATATTCTGGACAATTATGCACTACCAACTCTTTGGCAATACTATGGAACCGAGCCTTTTTTGTACCAGCATGAAAACGCACCGAGCCATAAAGCAAGGACTGTTACGGCGTTGTTTGACGATAATTCCTTATCATGTGTGTACTGGCCAGCACAGAGCCCTGATCTTAATCCCATAGAGCACCTATGGGATGAATTAGAGCGCCGCATAAGAAGTTTGGAACCAAGGCCTACTACTAAGCTACAGTTAGCGGCAGCATTACGTACTGAATGGAAGCGCATACCTATCGCTGGGTTCCAAAACCTTGTCGAAAATCTGTCTCGAAGGGTCTCTACATGCATTAAGGCCAAAGGTGGACCGACATCATACAACACCATAGTTGCGTATGTCAATAAATGCTATGTTGTGTTTCTCTTCTAGGTGTCCGGTGAATTTTTTCAATATATTGTACTTTTGTACCTACATCACTTTTCATCGGTGTCAGCGTCGTTTCGTACGTTCGTCTAAATCTCAGTAATATATAATATTCTATAATAATATTGTTTTGAAAAAGTAAACAATCGAAATACTTACTATTGTTGCCGCCACACTTTAGTAAATATTTACTTCTATGACTCACATTTCTTTTTTCGTTGATTTTACGAAAATAAAATTCATAAATCCACCTACCTAAGTACCGCTCAATGCCAGTAATTAATAAATCTTATTGTTTGCTGTTATGATTTAATTCCATTTAGTATTACCGGACTGCAGCTCGATGCAGTCTGGAGTGGCGCGAATAAATGCAATGTGTCGTATGTAAATAAATGTATACTCTCGAATCACTCGTTTTATTTCACATCCACGAAGATCTTGGAATGGTCGCCCCGGTGGCGCAGTGGTCTAAGCGATGGCCTCTGATCATTCGTCCGAACGGGGTCCGGTTTCGAATCCCGGTGAGGCATGGATGTTGTGTTTGTCTTACGGCATTGGCTCTCTCCCTTCCCTGGAACCAGTGACCCTAAATTAGGGACGGGCGACTGCTTATAGCCCATTGAGTTGCTCACGGTGGTCGTTAAACCTTCAATAAAAAAAAAAATAATAATCTTGGAATGCGAGAGAGATGCTTACTTTCTCTTATATTTTTTGTTTTTCGCGATTACTTCATTTCGCTTTAGACTGATTTTCGGAGAGATCCTGCGACTTTTATAAAGAAAACTGTATTGCATCAGAAAGCTTTTTTTTCACATTACATAGCGCTCCTGATATTCTTTGTTATTAGTACTGATATCAAGACAGTTTATTTCTGATGGCATTACTTTATCATCCACTGCATCTTCAAAAGAAACATATATTTCCTTGCATAAATTTCGCGTAAAAGGGTTTTCGATTTTTCACATTTTGTTATCCTTGTTCTTACGGCAGAGTAGTTTCTCTTTTAAGACAGCTTGCTAAGAGTTCTTAATTGTGTTGTTCCTTGGAGCAGCCGATTTATCTTGTGGATCATCTCTTATCAGAGTAGCATGTTCCGTTATTTACAACGTCGCGGTCAAACATATGACGAGGGCCTTGAATTTACGTTGCTAGTGAGCGGTCCCGAGTATTTATGTAGGGAAAAACTGATCCCAAATCTCTGGAAAACTTTCCCTCATATTATATTTAAATTTCGTTACACCTTCGATTTTCCTTCGCTTCCTTTCAGTAACGCTTTTGCTTTCTTTACCTTTGGACATATTTCTCTTTTGCAGGAAGTATTAAAAGTTTAAGCAAACACAATACTCCTCTTTCTTTGTATTTTTCATTTCTTAGTCCTGCTCTACACTGCCGTGACAGAATATTAGGAAAACCTACCGAATAACGTGTTCGGCAGCCCTGAGCCTAGAAAACAGCCTCTATTCAATGAATTCAACTACGTTTTACAGGAATGAGCCTAGAAAACAGCCTCTATATGGAATGAATTCAACTACGTTTTACAGGAATGTTCATTCAAGCTGATGTGATGGCGTCGTTCGATTGCCGAATGCCTGAAGAAGAATCTCTGTTACGAAAGGTTCTCCACAATTTGGTCTTCGGATGTTCAGCAAGATTAAGAACTGAAAATTGTGGCTGCCATTTTAGCACTTTGAAGTTACTGTCGTGCTTCCAGAACCATTGTGTGACGAAAAAAAAAACAGATTTTCCTGCCTACAATTAATAGGCCACTCGCACTTATTTCTAATAATACTGGTAATTGCAGTAAAGTATGATTCCAGAATTTTGTATTGACATTTTTTGCTCTCCTGAAAACTTGGCATTTTGAACTTATCAGGTTGTAAAGAAAGTTTCCGGAGAAAGACGTGTGTGGCGTGTGTAATGCAAGATATTGCAAGCCTGCGGTGACACAAACATCCCAGAGTGCTGTGCGCGAAAGAATAGATTCTAAGGACAGAATATACGCTGTTGTGGTGAAGATTAGTAGCGTGTGGCAACGATACGACGGCGATATCGAAGTAAGATGTGCGTGCAATATTGCTCTATGAATATTTGAATGGGGTGAAAGTTACGGAAGCACTTGGAAAATTGCGAAACGCGTTTGGTGACGATATTATCTGGCAGAGTACTTGCTATGACTGCTACAGGAAATTCAACACTGGTGTACGGGCTATGTCTGATGCGCCTACACAAAAGGGACACATACGTGAATGTTACGCGACAAAGAGCGTGGACCAAGCAGCGACAACCCCCACATAAAGTCGTTAAGCCACCCTTTCATGGACGGAAGGTGATGCTGAGTTGCTAGTGTGATTGTTGCGGTTTTATTCGCTATGAACTGTTATCGCGGAACAATACCATCACAACGAATGCAGCCGTCTCCATGCTGCACTGCAAGAAAATCGCCCTGCGTTGATTAATCGTCATCGTGTTTTTCACAGGATAACGCTCATTCACATGTCGCTTCACGGACCCAGCAAAAACTGCACGAGCTAGAATAGGAAATATTGTCGCAGCCCCACTTATTCCCCAAACCGCTAACTGTCAGACTTTCATTTCTTCCGGTCTTTGTCGAATTTTCTGGCTGAGAAAAACTTTGCTAATGACGGTGATGTCAAACGTTGCATGGATGACTTCAACACCCTCTTCCCAGACTTTAATCGCAATGTGATTTTCAACTCGTAGATCGGTGGTTGAAGGTCATGAGTTCCAATGGAGAATACGTGGACGATTAAGTGAAGTGTTTTGTACGATTTTTAAATCTTGAATACATGTTTCTCTATTTTACCGATGCTTTCTTCACTACCTGCTACATGGTTCTGGCACTCAACTCTTCAATTCTTCTCTCGATATCGTTGTTGCACTGCCTACTTACTTGATGCAATGAAGCTCGTCTGTTACCTCGTACAATCCTCTCCACTCAAAGTTGCTGTCTAACATCGATCAATCGTTTCCGCCTATAAAAAGACAGCTTACTTCTTGTTTTGTCGTTTGCGCACCTCTCCTTATACATCCTGGATACAGTTATTCTTGCATATCTGAGAAATTTTGCCGTTTCTGAAATGCTTGTACCTATCACCTAACACATCATACAAAAGCTTTCTGAAAAATCTCAAAAAATTAGGATTTTTGTAAAACTGTTTGGCGTAATGCAAAAGGCAGTCGTTCTGCATGCGACAGGTATTATACATTTTTGCAATTCTGAGATGCATATCATAACCACCGTCTCATACCTCTCTCAAAAGGCCCTTAAATCACTAATCTTTCCCGCATTGCAGATATATACGCTTTGTACACGTCTGAATACTTTGTAGTGAACTATTTATAAGGCTATCTCAACACCATAGTTGCGTACGTTAGTGAAGATGGCATATGTCTGATTAGTATTAGATGTTCCTAATGACTTGCAACTTCAGTGCATAGATGTTTATCAAAGCCTGTTCGTAATGTCCTCTCATGACTGCAGAAAAGTTCATTTTGCTAGATTCTTAAACATTAATTGCACTACACAGCAGAAACATATACAGTAGATTCCGCTTAATTGGGGACATATCGGGGCTAGAACATGTTGGCCCAGTTAAGCGGCTGCCCCAGTTATATGAAGTTTTACACCAAAGAACTAATTTGGAATGTTCAAGAATTGCCCCAAATAAACGGCAATCCCGTTTAACTGGTGACCTAATAAACCGAAATCTACTGTATTTCAGGAAGCTGAATAATTATTATATTGATGTTATTATCTTTCTTGATTTTCTTGGAAACAGCCAGTGGGCAAGAAACACATTCCGCTTAATAGGGGACATTTCGGGGCTAGAACACGTTGGCCCAGTTAAGCGGCTACCCCAGTTATGCTAAGCTTCATACCAAAGAGTTAATTTGGGATGTTCAAGAATTGCCCCAAATAAACGGTTATCGCGATTAACCGATGGCCTAGTTAACTGGAATCTATTGCATTTTCTTAAGTTGAATAAGTATTACTATTGATGTTATTGTTATTATCGTTCTTGACTTTCTCGGCAAGAGGCAGTGAGCGAAAGGCAAAAATATGCATCTCAGAATTGCAAAAATGTATAATACCTGTCGCATGCAGAACGACTGCCTTTTGCATTACGCCAAACAGTTTTACAAAAATCCTAATTTTTTGAGATTTTTCAGAAAGCTTTTGGAACCAAAGTAGTTACCGAAATTACACCATTTGTGTTACATTTTGTTTCCGAATCATCTGGATTTAAATTCGTTGGTTTTTGATATTTTTGATTCAGGGTTAAACGACCCTAGTGAGCAACTTACAAAGAGCTATTAACAGTAGACTGTTCCCTAATTCTGAGTCACTGGTTACAGGAGGGAAAGAGAGACAATGCAGTTAGACAATCGAACCCTCTATGCCTCATTAGGGACTCAAAGCAAGACCCATCCCAGACGAATGGTAAGAGCGAAAGCGCCTCAGTCCACTCGGCCTCAGGAACGGCTCTCCCAATGTACTCTGTAAGAGAGGCCATTACAGAGAACATCAAAAAGAGCAGTTTTTGAGAATTAGTTGCACGTTTTTCATTTTTTTGTCTGCAGTGTTAATGTTAGGTACACTTTCGTCAATGGTCTTATCTGCGGTAATAGGTTTGTCAGATATGGACACCCATGTATGGGGGGGGAAGAGGGGACGTTTGCCCTCTGCAACGAATGATTTACTCAAAAGTGTAGCGACAACATGGAACTTGAATACCATTCGTTTGAATGTTCATTCGTGATATGACTCTTTTGCATAAATAATGAATGAGCTCCGAAGGAATTATTCATAACATCACTATACAGAACTCCCCAGAAAAAAGTGGATTGTACCTGTACCACCACTACACAGAAACAACCTGGTTTGTGAACTTCAATTTTTTTATTGGGAGTTTAACGACCACCATGTGCAACTCATTAGGCTATAAGCAGTCGCCCGTCCCTAATTTAGGGCCACATGTTCCAGGAAAGGGAGAGTGCCAGAGCCATTCATCCATGCCTCACCAAGATTCGAACCCGGAACCATCTTGGATGAATGATCAGAAGCCATCGCTTAGGCCACTGCGCAACCGGGGTGGCTGCTTCAAAAATTTCCCGGTTAGAGATCGAAGCCGCGTCTCCTCGCTCAGGAGTGAGTCGCCCTAACAGACTGAGCTACACCAATGGAATGTATCGCTGCAGATTTGTCATCTTGGCACGTGCTTCACCTCTGTAGTACTTCACAAGTTTAAAAACAAGTTAGTAAAATCATGCAATGCATTGATTATGATACACTTTGCAACATACCAGAAATCATTACCCAAGTTATTACTCAAGTTATGAGGATAATGGCTGTAGAACAAATCTCGCTCCTGTGATCTGACCTTTGACGTCATTTCGATTATATTCAACAGAACCGGTAAAGTATACTTCCGGAACAACATGATAAAGTTTTGTCTCAATCGAAGCATTTTTACGTAAGTTATAACGCATAAGGGTGATGGAATGGATCCCGATCCTATGTCCTGACCTTTGACTCCGTTGCGTCCATTTTCATTAGGGTTCGTCCAGAGATGGTCCCCCACCACATACTAAAATTTCATTAAAATCGAACCATTTTTACGCACGTTATGACGCATAAGGGCAGTGGAATGCATCCGGCTTCTATACTGGCGGAAAGTGAAAAACGAACACCAAGAAGGAGACGTCTGATACCAACGAAATTTATACAGCATAATAACGGAATACAGAGGATAACGTGATCAAAACATTATGGCAAAATACAGCTGTATTTGCAGGTAAACTGAAAAATAACATTTCCATGTAACATGGTTAGTACGAGGTTGAACCGCCATGAACTGCATCACACTGTGCAATTCTGGCATGGAGTCTGTCGTACAGATATGGTGGATGTAAATTTGAGGTATTGAGTTCCAAGCATCCTCAACCTGGACGCGTAAATCGGGGATGGTCGTGGCTGGCCGTGGAGACTGGACCCCATTGAGCACGTGTAGGATTTTATGATAATCCCATAAAATCCTACACGTGCTCAATGGGGGACAAATCCGGTGAACGTGCAGGCTATGGAAGTTGTTTCACACCCTGAAGTGCATGTTGCGTTGCACGTGCCATGTGTGGGCGTGCGTTATCTTGCTGGAAAACACCACGATGGACCGACCTTACAAATGGCACAACAACGGGCTGAATGATGTTGTTGATGTAGGAGGTGCTGCTTAACGTACCCGGTACAAACACTAGTTGTGTACGGGAGTGATAGCTGATCGCTCCCCACACCAGGAGACCAGGTGTAGGCCCTGTGTGTCGCTGGCGGATGCAAGAAGGGTGGAGACGCTCCCCTGTGCGTCTGAGAACATGCATAGAGCCATCGGAGGCTCCCAAGCAGAATCTGCTTTCATCGCTGAACAAGACAGATCGCCATTGCGTTCTCCTGCGCAGACGTAGGCGACACCACTGCAGTCGTTCCTGACGGTGGGATGGAGTCAGAGGCACACGTGCCGGTAGTCCTGCATCCAGTAGACGGTTGCGGATTGGTTCGCACAGTCACCTCAGGTGCAACGGCAGCTCAGATTTGTGTTGCAGTGGATGTTCTGCTTGACAACGCCGCTCTTCTTATGCGTCGATCGGTCCGCTCATCAGTCCGTCTGTGACTCCCGGTTCCACGTCTTCTCGTGTGGGAATGTTCCTCGGACCATCTACGCCACCATCGTACCACCACAGATACTTCCAGTCCAATTCGCTCCGCAATACGACGATACGACCACCCGGCCTCGCGGAGTCCGGCTAGACGACCTCGCTCAAAGTCCGATAACTGCTGAAGTCGTACAAGTCTTCCATGTCCAGGCATTGCAGCTTCTTCAGGGTCTTCCCTCGTGTCCGTACGCCAACGACTGATTACATTCACTTCGCCGTACTCCTTAAATACAACCAACGATAATTTGCATATTATGCCGTGCTGTGGCGTAAGCGCTCACCGGTTGGTCCCGAAATTAACATCACACCTACGTAAACTCGACCCTATTAACATAAGTAAATTTCATGATCGTCCGCCAATTCCTTCTTGGTGTTCTTTTTTCACTTTCCGGCAGTGTGTGTCATGACCTCTAACCCCACTTTACCCATTTTTAATAGCCTTCGTCCCAAGGTGGTCCCCTACGACATACTAAAATTTCATTGAAATCGAACCATATTTACGCAAGTTATGACGCATAAGGGCAATGGCATGCATCCCGCTGTTATGACCTGACCTTTGACCCCACTGCACCCATTTTCAAACGGGTTCGTCCCCAGGTGGTCCCCTACCACATACTAATATTTCATTGAAATCAAACCATATTTACGCAAGTTATGACGCATAAGGGCAATGGAGTGCATCCGCTCCTATGACCTGACCTTTGACCCCACTTCACTCATTTTCAATAGGATTCGTTCCCAGGTGGTCACCTACCACATACTAAAATTTCATCAAAATGAAACCATTTTTATGTGAGCTATCGTGCGGACGGACGGACGGACAAAGCTGGAGCATATACGCTTCTTCAACCTACGGTTGGAAAGCGTAAATAATAAAATCTAAAATTTTACCCCTACAAAGCGCTTCTATGTAACATCGCATCCTTTCAGTATACAAAAGACTGAGTATTTTTTTCTACCGTGATCAAATTTTACTCTGTAATCTAAATAAGAGTAATTGCACTTTCCTGCACAGTCATAAAAGATATTTTTCCAGGAACCTACAGAAAAATCAAGAAAAATTACTATTTCCGATATCCAGCACATTCGCTCATTTAAAAAGTGTTCAATATCTCTTCTTTTCTTCGTACGACAGATATCCTACCTGTAAGAGATTTTGTCCCAACTCCACCAAAGCATATCTACATCGACTTTTATAACTGAATTGGCGAAGGCGGAAAGTGGAGTTAAAGCTCCCATGTTCGCCTCCTAAACCCAACCTTGTTAATAAAATTGCGTTGAACTGAAGAAACGTAAATGCTCCGGCTTTGTCCGTCCGTCCTCACGATAACTGGCGTAAAAATGGTTCGATTGCGGTGAAAATTTAGTATGTGGTAGGGGACCACCTAGGAACGAACCCTATTGAAAATGGGACAGATGGGGTCAAAGGTCACGACGTAGGAGCGGGATCATTACATTGACCTTATGCGTCATAACTTGCGTAAATATGGTTCGATTTCAATTAAATTTTAGTATGTGGTAGGGGACCGTCTGGGGACAAATCTTATTCAAAATGGGGGAAGTGGGGTCAAAGGTTAGGACATAAGAGCGGGATGCATTCCATTGCCCTTATGCGTCATAACGTGCGTAAAAATGGTTCGAATCCGATGAAATTTCAGTATGTGGTAGGGGACCACCTGGGGACGAACCCTATTGAATGTGGACGAAATGGGGTCAAAAGTCAGGACATAGGAATGCGATTAATTCATCCCTCTTATCCCATATTATTAAGGTGGACGTCAAGTAATTTTGCTTACTATACTTCCAATGGAAAAACTTTTGTACACATTTCCTTCACAATTAATGTGTTCCCAAGGATGAAAATTTGAACATCGATTAAAATAACTTTATTACAACTTGGAATACTTAATATTTTCTAAAACATAACCATAATTACATTAAAAATCAATACCTTTTCCTTTGGTGGTGTTGTAACCAGAAAAAGGATGGCGCGACTTGTACTTTGATGACGTCAGTAGACAAACAAATGTTGGAATGCATAATTATGGTTATGTTTTAGAAAATATTAAGTATTCCAAGTTATAAAATGAAGCTATTTTAATCGATGTTCAAATTTTCATTCTTGTGAATGCATAAATTGTCCAGAAAAAAGATGGCGCTACCTGTATTTTCATGAAGTCAGTAGACAAAGAAATGTTGGATTGCATAATTATGGTTGTGTTTTAGAAAACATTAAGTGTTCCAAGTCATAAAATGAAGATATGTTAATCGATGTTCAAATTTTCATCCTTGGGAACGCATTAATTGGGAAGAAAATGTGTACAGAAATTTTTCCATTCGAAGTACAGGAAGCAAAATTACTTGACGTTCACCTTAAAGGAGCAATTCTTGTATGTATGTAAATTTTATTTTGAAAACGGCTCTGAGGATTTTGATGAAAGTCGTTAACCTACCGTTTTCTGGTACTAGAAATCGATTTAGCTTGATCTCGACTTTAAGAAAATTTGTTTAGTGGGTTAAATAACCATCCCGAATTACCAAGTTGTAGTGCGGTGTCATGGCGTCGCCCCTTTAGATGTTGGCGCGCGGTCATGCCATCTATCTGATTACGTCACGCGTTGTTTGTGGATCCTATTAAAGTTTTATGACGTCACATCTTTCTAGCAGATGGTCGCGATTGCCATCTGCCTCATTACGTCACGCGTTGTGTGCGTATGTTCGTCCGCACGATAACTTGCGTAAAAATCGCTCGATTTCGATGAAATTTTAGTATGTGGCAGGGGAACACCTGGGAAGGAACCCTATTGAAAGTGAACGAAATGGGCTCATAGGTCAGGACATAAGAGCGAGATCCATTCCACTGCTCTTATGCGTCATAACTAACGTAAAAAAGGTTCGATATCGATTAAATTTTAGTATGTGGTAGGAGACCACCTGGGGACAAACCCTATTGAAAATTGGCGAAATGGGGGTGAAAGGTCAGGACATAGGAGCGGAATCACTTCCATCGCCATTATGAGTCATAACTTACGTAAAAATGTTTCGATTTGGATGAAATGTTGGTATGTTGTAGGGACCTTGCTGGGAACGAATCCTATTGAAAATGGGGTGAAAGGTTAAGACACAGGAGCGGGATCTATTCCATAGCGCTTATGCAACATAACTTACGTAAAATTGCTTCGATTACGACAAAACTTTATCATGTTATTTCGGAGATATAATGAACCAGTTCTGTTGAATATCATCTAAAGGGATCAAAGGTTAGGGCACAGGAGTGAGATTTATTCCACAGCCATTTTTCTCATAACTTGATTAATAGCTTGAGTAATGATTTCTAGTATATTGGAAAGCGTATCATAATCAATGCATTGCATGATTTTACTAACTTGTTTGTTTCGTTGCAGATGACGATGCATTCGTCCTGGCGGAGATAGAGGTGATCCCAATCCATGCTTTGACGTATTTGGGACAAAATCTCTGACAGGTGAGGTATCTTTTAATGGACGAAAGGAAGTCACACAACATTATTGATTTAAACTTGTGGTTATGTTACATCCATGGAAACTCACGTTTTGTATTTGTATAGCATAATCTGCTCTTTTTTTGTGTGTTTTTCAATCCTTATTTCTTCAACTAATTTGTAATAATCTTATATATAAAACACAAAACGTCTGTTTGTCTGAAGCAGTAAAAACTATCGAACGCCGAACTGTGGCATCGTGAAATTTGCGTAGCTTATTAATAGTGGAATTTTTATCTCAACGCAACTATTTGAAGATCTCTAAGTTGTTCCTCTTGCGAGTTATGAATTATAAGCTAATCAATAAAGGCAGCGTCGTTTGCTACGTCATCGTTATCTGAAAGCACGTGACTGCATTCACCACCGCGGCACATCCACAGGTGTTTCTATTCTTTGAGAACTGTGCATAAAAAAATGCAAAAACGAACTTTGCGAAATCTTAACGAAACGGGATGAAATTTTTGTCAACACCATGAATTGGTAATAAGCGGAATCCTTCAAAATTTCATCGGAATCCGGTCAAAAAAATTTAAAATAGGCATAGAATTTATAACTTTTAAATATAACTTTTTAAATAGGCATGAAATGTATATATATATACCCAGAAACGGTTAATAAAATTTTAACGGCTAATTTAAAAAGTTATTTACCGTTTCAGACGAAATTTGGAGGTCATGTTCCTATTACCTATTAACGGTTTATAGTGTTCATTAACATATCCGCCAGTTTCATAAAATATTCGCAAAGATACGTTTTTAGCGTTTTCCCCCAGAGATTCGCCCCTCAAAAACGTCTGAAACTGAAAGCACGTGATGTATTTGATCTTTGATAACAAATTTTTAACGAATTATGTTTAGTCTCCTGGTCGCGTGTTAAATGATTCGTAACGCCTTCGGTCCATTTGATTATACAGCTGTATGTTGGAATGTCAAGAGCAAAGGATCCAACAAAATTATATATTGTCGCCGATGAAGGAGAAACCAAAAATATTGTGTACGGCGAAGTGCTGAATTAATCACACTATGAATAAATAATTTGTAATGACCGAACTTGTGAAATCAGCTTTTTTCTTTCTTGCAAGCACAATTTTTTTCCCGATGTTTACAGTGACATATAAGGGAATATAAAATTAATAAGCCTAAATCCAGGGTAAAGCCGAGTAGTACAGCTAGTTCTGTATAAATGGACATTTGTTCTGAACTGCTTTCTCTCCAGGATAAAACTTTTTAAATAGCCAAAATACAAGCAGAAATCACCGTTTTTAGTCTCTTGGATGCGCACAGTTTGTGCTGTCGAACACCCAATAAAACATAACACATTGCTTTTCCACATTTCATGAAAATAAACCAACATTAAATGAATTTATTGCCAGTATAATACGAATACACAAACTTTTGCTCTTCCTCAAGCAGCTTCAACCAACGTCATTGCGACTACTATGCGGGTGCGCATAGTAGTCGGAATGGCGAAGGAGGTAGCCAGGACAGTCTTCATAAAGTACAAGATTTTTTTTTGTTTTTCATTGGAGGTTTAACGACCACCGTGAGCAACACAATGGGCTATAAGCAGGCGCCCGTCCCTAATTTAGGGTCACTGGTTCTAGGGAAGGGAGAGATCCAGTGACGTAAGACATAAGAATTGCGTAAAATTTCGTTGAATTTAGCGAATGGTAGCTGTCAAGCACCAGGAAATTTACGGATTACACACAAAACTTGGATAAACTTGAAATAGTCGAGAACATTTTGAAACATCCTTAAAAATACGAACGTAATATTACAGCGGAGGCTTCTATAATTTCTCTGGCGGCAATTTTGATCAGCCGCAAGTATCTTTAAATTAGGCATTTTTCCAGGGTTTTTAACACTATAGCAATGTTCTTACTCAAGTCTGGCTTCAAACAAAAAATATAGAACCATGATACATCTTCGATCTAAATGGTTTCTTTACACGTTGATAACTCCAGCAAAAATGAAACTCACGCAAGCAACTAACGACTGATATTGGCACAGAGCTTTTTATGAGTACATCAAAACGCAATGCAACCAACCACGATTTCCACATCATGCAAGATTTTTGCGCAAACAGAGTTAGAACTCGTCTGACCGGTGGAAGTTTTCCAGCATTTCGCTTGACAAACAAAGACTATAAGAAGCCTACTGTTGCCTTTTATATCGCAATTTTGGCTTACTGTAATTCGTCGGTGTAGAAGTACAATTAGTGTACGTTAGAGTAGATGCTTGTTGAGAAAATAAAAAGCCATTAGATAAAAATAGCTGAGCGGAGAAAGAAAATGAAGATATAATATGAAGCTGTATTAATTTCTGTTTTGCCCAAAACGTTGCTTTGCCTCCCCTGTGGCGCAGTGGTATAAGCCCTGGCTTTTGACCATTCATCCGAGATCGACCCGGGTTCAAATCACGATGAAGTATGGATGCCGTTTTCGTTTTATGTCACGGGTTATCTCCTTCCCTGAAACAAGTCCTAAATAAGAAACGGGCTACTGCTTATAGCCCATCGAATTGCTCACGCTGGTCATTAAACACTTAAACAAACGAAGCAACGTTTCTTTAATATAAGTCTTGCTCATTTTTTAAATTAGGCACGGGCGACTGCTTATAGCCCATCGAATTGCTCACGCTGGTCATTAAAGCCTTAAACAAACGAAGCAAAGTTTGTTTAATATATGCCTTGCTCGTTTTTTAAATTGGGAACGGGCGACTGCTTATAGCCCATCGAATTGCTCACGCTGCTCATTAAACACTTAAACAAACGAAGCAACGTTTCTTTAGTATAAGTCTTGCTCATTTTTTAAATTAGGGACGGGCGACTGCTTATAGCAAATCGAATTGCTCACGCTGGTCATTAAAGTCTTAAACAAACAAAGCAACGTTTGTTTAATATACGCCTTGCTCATTTTTTAAATTGGGAACGGGCGACTGCTTATATAGCCCATTGAATTGCTCACGCTGGTCATTAAAGCCCTAAACAAACAAAGCAACTTTTCTTCAATATACGCCTTGCTCATTTTTTAAATTGGGAACGGGCGACTGCTTATAGCCCATCGAATTGCTCACGCTGGTCATTAGAGCCTTAAACAAAGCAACGTTTGTTTAATATAAGTCTTGCACATTTTTTTTAAATTGGGAACGGGCGACTGCTTATATAGCCCATCGAATTGCTCACGCTGGTCATTAAAGCCTTAAACAAACAAAGCAACGTTTCTTCAATATACGTCTTGCTCATTTTTTAAATTAGGGACGGGCGACTGCTTATAGCCGATCGAATTGCTCACGCTGGTCATTAAACCCTTAAACAAACGAAACAACGTTTAATATACGCCTTGCTCACTTTTGAAATTGAGAACGGGCGACTGCATATAGCCCATCGAAATGCTCACGCTGGTCATTAAACAAACGAAGTAACGTTTCTTTAATATAAGTCTTGCTCATTTTTTAAATTAGGGACTGGCGACTGCTTATAGCCCATTGAATTGCTCACGCTGGTCATTAAACCCTTAAACAAACGAAGCAACGTTTCTTTAATATACGCCTTGCTCATTTTTTAAATTAGGGACAGGCGACTTCTTATAGCCCATCGAATTGGTCACGCTGGCCATTAAACCCTTAAACAAACGAAGCAACGTTTCTTTAATATACGTCTTGCTCATTTTTTTAAATTAGGGCGGGCGACATCTTATATCCCATTGAATTGCTCACGCTCGTCATTAAACCGTTAAACAAACGAAGCAACGTTTCTTTAATATACGCCTTGCTCATTTTTTAAATTAGGGACAGGCGACTTCTTATAGCCCATCGAATTGGTCACGCTGGCCATTAAACCCTTAAACAAACGAAGCAACGTTTCTTTAATATACGTCTTGCTCATTTTTTTAAATTAGGGACGGGCGACTGCTTATAGCCCATCGAATTGGTCACGCTGGCCATTAAACCCTTAAACAAACGAAGCAACGTTTCTTTAATATACGTCTTGCAAATTGTTTTCCTGTTAATAAAGAACTGGTGACTTTCTATGATCTTAAGTGTCACTTTATAACGGGTGTTTGGTCGTATCTCTGGTAACACAAGACAAAAGAGAATAAATGAGCTAATTAGAACTTGCAGTGTCTTTCCTTATTTTATTTGCTAAAAACGAGGACAACAAAAACACTTATAGTTGAAGACACGAACAGATAAGTTCAGGGACGAACTATGGATAATTAAACCAAGGTAAATATAGTAGCGAATCATTATACTTACCTAGGTGTTAAAATTACACAAGGTAGAGAGATGCAACGGGATGAAGAAATAGAATTGCACAGGGAAGAAAAGCTGTTAAATGCCTGAATGGAATATGGTGGAGTGAAGGAATAACCAGAAAAAGGAAAGGGGTATTTATAATAGTATTGCTAGGAACATCTTTATATATTGGGCAGAGTCCTGTCGATTAGCAGAAACGGATAGAATGAAAATAACAGATGTAGACATGGATGCTTCAAGAAGGTCATGTAGTGTGTCAAGAAAACAGAAAATAAAGAATGAAAGGATTAAAGAATAGATGGAAGTGAAGTAAACAATTATATAAGACATACAGAAGAGGCAATTGCGTTGGTTTGGTCATGTGAAAAGAATAACCAATGAAAGACTTCCCAAAATTGCCATGAAATTTAAATCAAACAAACGAAAAAATAGGGGCCGGCCTAGAATAACATGATCTGATGGAATAAAGGGACCACTTAGTCAAAATGGCCTGACGGAAGAATGGTGCTTAGATAGAGAAAGATGAAAAAAGCTTTTGGAGATCGGAAGGCGACGTCAGACGCCATAAACCGATTATATATAACTTGGCTTTGAAGAAATAACCTGTTGACACAACAGCGATAAGTCACAAGCTTGATAGCTAAATTGCACATGCTCCACCCAGTGCTCAAAAAATGAAGTTTTATCTACCACACACGGCTATCTACCAAGAGTTTCCAAACAGGTAAACCCTTTAGAGACACGAAATAAGAAGAGATAACGAGAAGTTACAGTTTTTTAAATAGGAGCAGACAATTAAAATTGAAAGTTAAATCAAAGCATACACGTCACATAAGATTTGAGCAGTTCGCTTCAGTCATGCGTGACAGTTACTGTGACGTTAACGGAGTAAAAACATGTGTATCAGGTCAGATTTGAATGGCTTTATTTCAATGAAATTCATCACGTGAGTTACGCTTAAAATTGTGAGATTAAAATTCGAGGATTTTAAACATATGGGGACTTTTTCAGCAGCATAAACGAAGCAGTCTGTTCTTGGTGGCGCCCATGAGGTAAAGCACATACGCAACTCATTTGCATATATTTCTTCCTAAGTGTGGTCGCAAGATTTTGGTACATGCATAAAACGTACGACGGAGAAGTAAAAAAATAGGTCGTGCTATTTTTGCTACCAACCCTAATTCGCATTCTTGAATCACATATGCATATGTATGGTTCTTACCTACGTTTTTCTCAATGACCTCTAGACAAAGGACGTGTGTCTATTGATTTTGCCGTCAGGCTACCACGGTGCGTAACAGAATAAATGACAGAGCTTCAGAACTCAACAATGGTGCCGTTTGTGTTGCCGTTTGATTAAGTGACCTACATTTACTGAACACTATCCTCCTTCTCTGCCTCTCTCAGAAGCATCCGACTGCATCTTCCCACTCCTCGGCGTCCGCTTTCTCTTTCCTCTCTACGTTCCCTCTCAGTTTCTAACTCCTCAATCGATCACCCCCTATCGTCGAATCTCCTACTTTCCAGCTGATGAAAGAACACGCGCGTGTGCCTGGGTGCGAAAAGAATTCGCATTTCTTCCATTGTCAAATGCGTCATTTGGTGAAGATTCTTATACAGTATTAGCATTATTTCAATTAACGTCAGTGCTTCAGAATTATGAGACTTCTTATAGCAGTGGCAGGTGTAGATATAACATTGATGCTCGTTAACTTAATCGCCAAATACGTTACATTGAATGAAAAGAATTTTGGAAGCAACAGTATCCACATCGAACGACATGCATTCTGTCCTGATGTATAATTAGCAAGCACACTGGAATAGAAAATTATTAGGAACACCCAATAGCAATCAGACACGTGACAATGTCACGGGTCTGATTGCTGTTGGGTGTTCCTAATAATTTTAAAGGGACCCGTGATCTAAGCGACTTTGAAAGAGGCATAGTAGGCGCTTGGCGAGAAGGTGCAAGAATCTCAGAAAGAGCAAGCCTTTGCAGCTACGCAACAGCAATGTTATCAGGTATAAAATGAATGCTGCACAAACAACAAAACAAGCAGTCAGCGGTCTGAAATGACTGATCGATGCTGGAAGGCAACGACGGTGGCTGGAGAGGATTGTATGAGGTAACAGACGAGTTCCATTTGGTCAAGTACAACTGCTTAGCACAACTGCTTTCAGACTGAGGGAACACTCTGGTGTGTTTATTTACGCTTTCCAACCATAAGTTGAAGAAGCGTATATTGCACCAGCTTTGTCCGTCTGTCCGTACGATAATTCGCGTGAAAATGGTTCGATTTTGATGAAATTGTAGTATGTGGTAGAGGACAACTGGGGACGAACCTTATTGAAAATGGGCGAAATGGGGTCAAAGGTCAGGCCATAAGAGCGGGATCTGTTCCATTGCCCTTTGAGTCATAACTTGCGTAAACATGGTTCGATTTCACTGAAATTTATGTGGTAGGGGACCACCTGGGGACAAATTCTAATGAAAATAGGCTAAATTGGGTCATAGGTCAGGATATAGGAGCGGGATCCATTCCGTTGCCCTTATACGTCATAACGTACGTAAAAATGCTTCAATTTCGATGAAATTTTAGTATGTGGTAGGTGACTATCTGGGGACGAACCCTATTGAAAATGGGCGAAATGGGGTCAAACGTTAGGGCATAGGAGCGGGATCCATTCCATCGTCCTTATGCGTTATAACTTACGCAAAAATGCTCTGATTGAGACAAAACTTTATCATGTTGTTCCGAAAGTATAGGTAACGGGTTCTGTTGAATGTAATCGAAATGGGGTCTAAGGTCAGGGCATAGGAGCGAGATTTATTCCACATAACTTGAGTAATGATTTATGGTATGTTGGAAAGCGTATCATAATTAATGAATTGCATGATTTTACTAACGTGTGTGTTTAGTATATTGAGGTAAGGTATCGTACAGGACGAATATCGATTACCGGGGCGGCTAAGTTATGCCGACAAACACAAAGTGACAATCGCCAGGTAACAAAATATGAAGGTATAAAATCAAATGGCGATCAGTTTATAGACACTACTGTAACCGACAAGAAAGCGCAAATTTAATGCGTCGCAAAGTGTTGATATGCAAGGATACACCTGAGGTCAACCAACCAGCAGAGTAGGAAAAACAAAACATGATGCTTGACAATATGGCAAACGAAGGAGAAAAAAATTTAATTTTGATAAACACAGTAATAAGCAACCAACACTGGTGAGACGTGAATAGAAAGTAATTCGGGTGGTGCATATGGAGGGAGTGGCTGGCGATGAGCAGTAACCTTGCGCCAGAAACGGTGACGGAAGGACAAACTAACAGTTACCCTGATAAAAGTACACTACCTTCCATGAACTGAAAATATTTCCAAGAAAAGGCAAAATAAAATTGTACATGAATGTAGTACAAGGCTATCTTATGAAAATGAAACTACGGTAACTCTCAAATTTATCACACGAGTCTCAGTTAGCATCAAGAATGATAGGCGGTTTACAATCCACGTTAAGCAGTTCATCACGTTGCGGTTAAAGAGCGGGGAAACTGGAATTATCACCAGAATGTAGAAAATCACAATATTCAGGATAGAAAGTATATATGACGAGGAACAAGAGAATTCCCAATATACAAGTCAACGGGAGCCGGAGACGAGGTAACAGCAGACACCGAATGAGAAGCGCGGGGACGATGGGCAATGAAAGGGAAGTGGGTTCAAGGAAAGAAGTATTGGAACGAGAAGACGGAATCAAGGAAAAAATCGAAGAAAGAGGGCACTTCAATATGAAAGAAACGGTAGAAACCGAAAGAGGGGAGAAGATGAAGATGATCGGGAACGAGCACAACGAGAAAGTGGTGCTCTAAAGAGCAAGCAGCCAGGCATTTGACCTAGACGATGTCAGATGTAACCATGAACGCATCAGCTCCTAGGTCTACAGAAAAAGTACCCCTACTACCACTATCAACTCAAATGGTTGTACCGAGTATGAAGGAGAAACAGGAGAAAAATCTCCTACAACAGAACAATAGAAAAAGAAGATGATAAAAAAAGAGAATGGAGAAGCAAAGGAGAGTGATGGAGGAGCCAAAGAAGTGACAAGTTAAGATGAGGACAATTACAGCGCATATGACCGGATTATGGCAATGAAAACATTGAGCAGAAGTATGGACATTGGACTGTTAAATAACACCCAAAGCTTGGACAAAGAGTTGAAAGGCCAGACTAAAGAGCAGAATTCAGTCAGAAAAACAACCCGGTGTAGCCGACGAAGTACACAAACATGAGGGTATGAGGACAGCGTAGAGGCCACGAACTGGACCGGACCGACGATCTGGCAGATAGACCGTAAAGATAAAGATAAGCCCAAGTCCGGGAGCTCAAAAGAAGCAGGGTAAAACGAAACAATAGTAGGAGGTTGAGGCAACGGAGAAGGAATCAACAAAGCAGAACAGAAAGTAAGACCAGAACAGGAAATCAGATCTGCAGGAACGAGGGTGCCAAAAATAGCGGTAATTCCACGAGAAGAGCGAGTTAAACTTTCAATATCCGCGGACGGAAGATTAGTGATAAGAGTTTTCATATCTTGTAGGAGGTATGTGTTACGAAAAGAATGAAAAATAATACTCTTCGCAGATGAGAAGTGAGGTTCAAGCCAACTGATAAAGCATCTGGTACAAAGACGCTAACTACAGAATCTTGAAATGCAACTGTAGGTGAAGTAGAAGCAAAACGATGTAACACAGTACACTGAAGTCAATGAAGCATCGCATTATTGAGGAAGACACTCGGTAGCAGCATAATGACACGAAGAAGAAACAGAAGTCTGTGGCGATGACGCAATAATAACACAGGATGACGTCATACTAAAGGCAGTCAATGTAGCAGAGACAGCAAGCTGAAGATAATGGCGCATGCTATCCGATGGATGGGGACATACTGAGGAAGAAGCAGAAGTCGGCAAGTAAGTGTGACAGAACTTGAGGTGACTTCGTCGGAAATGCAGTGATGACATCAGAAGTATCCAGCTGTAGAAGAAGCCAGCTGTGACGAGAAGGTTGGGAAAGCATCGTAGAAGGAGACAACATCATTAGCAACGAATCAGCACCCAAGGGATCGAACGTGACATCCGTAAGAAGTCACATAACAGGGTGGAGCACTTCCGATAAGGCGGCCCTTATCGAAGAAGAACGGAAACCTGTCAACTGCAAAACAAACTAGCGTAGGAAGTTCATAGTACGGCAAGTAATTCAGATAGAGATTTACTGAAAGTTCATAATGAACGCAGAGTAAAGTGTGGAAACTGCTAACAGTATGAGAACGTATGAGCGAAGAAGTAATAATTAAGTTACAGTCTCACGATGGCGAGAAGCAGAGAAAGTTTGCGTCCAAAGTTAAACGAACAAATAATAGGCTTACGCTCGGCCTGAACACATGAATGAGTGTGTAACGTACTACGGTGGTGAAGCACGTGTCAAGATGACAGATCTGCAGCGATAAATTCTATCGGTGTAATTTAGTTGGTTAGGACAACTGGCTCCGTAGCAAGGAGGAGCGGCTTCGATCCCCATCACAAACAAATTTGTGTTTTCACAAACACAGGAAAACATATGAGGTATGGGCGCCAAAATTAGTTCCACAACGAAAAAGAAAAATCGAAACTAGGTGAATCAGCAAAGCTCTTAAAGAGGCGTCCGAAGAAAACAATATTATAGAGAGGAGAATATGTAGAGAGGAGAATAGTATCAAAAGATGTAGAGGATAAATGGTATCGAGAGGAGAATATAGTATCGATATAAGAATATGTAGAGAAGAATATGGTATCGATATAAGAATATGTAGAGAAGAATAGTATCGAGAAGAGAATATGGTATCGATATGAGAATATGTAGAGGAGAATAGTATCGATATGAGAATATGTAGAGGAGAATAGTATCGATATGAGAATATGGTATCGATATGAGAATATGGTATCGATATGAGAATAGTATCGAGAGGAGAATGATATCGAGAGGAGAATATAGTATCGATATGATAATATGGTATTGATATGAGAATATGTATCGAGAGGAAGAAATTGCCTGTTCCGTTTAATTGCGTTTTCAGCTAATACACGCGGATGACCGGGCCAGACTATGGCGTCAACATGATTACAAGTAAACATGGATCGTAGCTGCCAAGTGTTAACTGCACAAGTTGGTGGAGGCAGGGTAGTGATTTGATGTCTGTCTTCCTGGGGAGACTGGGTTTCTTAATACCTATGGATCAGCATTTGCATGAAACTACGTATCTTATCACCAATGCGGGACATGCAAACCCGTACATTGGCATGGTGCTTCCTGATGGAGAGGGCTAGATATGCATTTTCGACAGAAAATCATTAGAATAAGCGGAAAAATTATGGAAATTTGATCGTTGTTGCTTGTACTAGTGCTGATCAATACCTTCCGATGTCAAATTACAATGATTATTACAACCACATAAAATGAATATGACCAATGAATATGGAACATAATTGTTACTTTATCATATAAACTGACCAATTAACAGATTTATCGCAGCGATATATCAATTTTTGGAAAAAGCTGTTATATCCGTGGGACAAATCTGTTAATCAGTCAGATTATATTGTGCGAAGAATTCAGCGTTTATTGTCCGCATTCAAAGCATCAGCTGCCACCTCGAATTCATTGCGGATATGTTTTCTTACCAGGTGCAGTTCAAGAAAGCTAAACCGCTGGATATCCGATGGTGCCAGACATGTGCTGAACCAGAGATGGAGGAGACAAGATTAACCAAATGTCTCCACTAGGTGCGTTGTCTTACAAAACGAACACACCACTCTTGAAAACCCTCCTAGGCATCATTTACAGATTGGGTTTTTTTCTAACGCCACATAGTGGCGCAATACTGGTTGGCAATTTTTTCTTTTTTTTTTGATTGGAGGTTTAACGACCACCGTGAGCAACTCAATGGGCTATAAGCAGTCGCCCGTCAATAATTTAGGGTCACTGGTTCCAGGGAAGGGAGAGAGCCAGCGCCGTAAGACAAACACAACATCCATGCCTCACCGGGATTCGAACCCGGACCCCGTTCGGACGAATGATCAGAGGCCATCGCTTAGACCACTGCGCCACCGGGGCGGCACTGGTTGGCAATGATGGTTGTCGAATGGATCAAGTTGTACAAGAGAAGAATGCGTCAGGCATCCCAAAATGCCGTCATCATCACCTCCCTTGCACATTGTACAGATTTGAACTTCTTTTTCACAGTTGATGACGTGTGCTTCCACTTCACTGTGGTTCACTTTGACCTCTACTTGAACTGGCGCACCTGCGTTTCATCTCCGATGATAATGCGGCGGCGAAATTCGTATCTTCCTTCCGCATGATGTTTCAGATGTGAAAGGCAGAGTCCCTTTCGAAATCTTTTCATTCAGACGACAGTTATGGTGGAACCCATTTTGCTGAAACTCTTCAAAACACCAGAGTACATCGTATAGGATGTGATCCACGGTACCGAAATAAATATTTGAAACCTGACGCGAAGACACCCTTCTGTCTTCTTGCACCAGTCTCCCACACACGCTGCCCATTTTTAATGTCTATGGCCTTCCACCGCGTTTCTTATTCGTCAACGCATTGCGATTTTTTACCCCATTCCGATAGGCTCGGACACCCGTGACTTAATGACGTAGACTTCTTGCACTTGAAGACGGATCACCTGTACTGGCGTTTTCCTTTCCCAGAGAAATGCAATCACTGCGCGTACCTGCGAAAGAAATTATGTTTTCAGGCTTGTCGCCACTTACACTTGAATCTGTTTTCTAGAACGTTGCATTTTTATTCAAACTTCTGTGCTAAGCTAAGCCCTCTAAACAGTGTAGTGTGATGATGTTGGGGAACACCAATTTACATGTCCCTAATCCGCTTCCAAAGGTCATCGGAGGCTCTTTATTGATGAGCCTACATGCGTCACAGGTGAACTGGTAGGCGAACAGCAAACTCAATAAAAGAAGCGAGCCATTTTTTTCAGCGACTGCATTTCAAAAACTTTCTAACAAGCATTGAGAATACTTGAGAATGATTATAGTATACAACAGCAGCCATTTCAGTGGGTCTAGCCGCCAATGGCACGATGAAGTAGGGCGGGTTCTTCTAGTGAACTGCGTAGAAACCTCCTAAAATCGACATACTCCGAAAATTGATCAACTACCTTTGTTTTAGTTGTAAATACCAAGTAAAGCGTAAACGTTATGTGAACGCGCCAACACAACACTCCACAGAAATGCAGAACGAAAAACAAACTAGCGCGGAACGAATAAATATCGGATAGTGAGCGTAACAATAGGAAGAAGCGTTAGGGGTAGGGCTTGGAAAAATTCCGCTCAAGGTTAAACGCTCAGAGAACTTTTCGTCTCAACGACATGTTCGGAAAAGACATGGTGCATATTTCCTATGCCTCCATTCACTGTTTGGAAAATTTCCTTAATGAATATGAGATGTTCACACCACATAATATGTGTTGCTCCGTACCCTGGTTAACTGCATGGAATACTGTATGAGACTAGCCAAAGTCTTTAAAAAGAAAATACTAAGGGTGTAACTATCTGTTTTAGTTAGAGACAAGTTTGTTTCGACTAGTGCAGTGAAATCAAAATGTCTGAAGTTTCAGATTAATGCTCCAGTTGTTTGGATTCCATTGTCCTGGGCGGTGTAGTGGTTATCATATTAAAGCGCAAATTGGAAGATGTGTGTTCGATTCGCGTTCCAGGTTGATAAAAAAATTGTAATTTTTGTCGTTATGTTGCATGGAAAGAACAGCTTAATTGTATTAATTATTCCATGTCTATCAACTTGATATGTCCGTGAAAGCTGTTTCTATAAAAACAATACCGATATCGAAATTCTTGCGTTGTTAGCGGGCGATATCTCAATACAGCACATACACTGAAGAGCAATTGAATTAGAGATATCTGTCTAGTAACGTGTGGCACCACCTTTCGCCCTGATGACGGCGGCGATTCGTCTCGGCATGGACTCGACAAGACACCGGAAGCGTTGGGATGCCATACGGATCCACGACACCTGAACAAGCTCCCACAGTTCACGAAGATTTGATGGAGGTAGTCAGAGCCTCGAACATCCCTCTCGATGGCATCCCAGATGTGCTATATGGGATTGAGGGCAGGTGACATAGCTAGCCAATTAAGCGACGTCACGTCGTTGGAGTGTTCATCCAACCATTCGGATACAATTCGGGAGCTGCATTGTCTTGTTGCAGGATGAGGTCCCCATTGGGATGTTCAAGACGCACAAACGGGAGAAAATGGTCGTCCAGGATATCCCGGTAACGTTGACCTGTGAGGGACTATGTCACACGTACCAGGGGTCCCATTTCAGTTCACGAAAACAGTCCCCAGACGAGGATGCCACCCCCACCAGCTTAAAGAGTACCCTGCTCGCAAGAAGGATCCATCGCTTCATGTGGTTTGCGCCGTACTCGCATCCTGCCATCCGCATGTACCAACGTGAATCTCGACTCATCAGTCCAAGCAACATTTTTCCACATATCTAGGGTCCAGTGGCAATGTTCCAGCACCGTTGCTAATCTTTGCACCCTGTTATGTGCGGTCAGCAGCGGTACCCTCGTGGGACGATGGCTTCTGTACCCCATAGCGAGGAGATGGTTCTGGATGGTGTGGCTGCTTACACGTTTTTGTGCACCAGCGTTAAATTGCCGAGTGATTTCTTGCACTGTGGCCCGTCTATCCACTGTTACAATGCGAGCTAGCCAACGATGACCCAGCTCATCAACAACAGTTGGCCCTTGCAGTTATGGTTTTACCGGATTCGATGTCCTCACAGTGCACCCGTGAAAATCCCAGTGCCTGCACGACTTCCGAGATGGAGTGACCCATTCGTCGGGCCCCGACAATTTGCCCACGATCAAATGCACTTAGATCCTTCGTCTGTGTCAGACTCTTACTGATTCCGAAGACAGAATTCGTCATTTTCATGTAGGACTTCCGTCCACAGGGAGTAGAGTTTAGGTCAAAGCCACCTACAGCGATATTGCCTTTTAGGCAGGACACAGAAACGGAAGGAATGAGAGCAAGTCTAGCGACTTTTTGACAGAACAGTTTGTAGTGAGATTAGAGTACAGTAGATGGCGCCACCGTACAAGTACGATATTGCCCATAGATGGGTGAGAGAATTTCAGGGGGGGAGGGCATAGGAAAAGATACCCATTTAACCAGTGGGTCCAGCCTGGGGGCCGTCACTTTACGTGCTCGTCCGATGCACGGCGGATATTCAGCGATTGTTAGTAAATCACACCATCTCGGAAAGATCAGCCCAGGCTAGAACCTGGGGACCCAGCATCGATAGTCTGAAACACTAACCACTAAGCCATCCGCGGCTGCTCTTACTGATTCCCGTCGCAACACTCCTTATACTGTCGGATCGCTGCATACGTCATGTCGTTTCCGTTTACAGGGCCGCCCACAGCGCCACCTTTGCATAACGCCAGTTGTCTCTAATTCAATTGCTCTTCAGTGTATAATATACATGTGCCAGCTGGCTATACAGAAAATTTATAGGATAATAACTTCTTTTTTTTTCAAACTGAAAGATTACGTAACGTCTTTTAAAACAAACATGTTTTTATATTTTCGATCCTCAGCGTGAGTTTCCTGCATAATTAAAATAAAAATTAATGCTAGTATTATCGCTTCGAACCACCCACACTTTAAACTTGCGTAACAACTTCTCTTACTAATTTTTTTAACTCAGTGAAAATGAAGCTACCCTGAGTTAATCAAGATAAGTACATATTTGGATAAAAACAAAAACATCAGATTTTGCCAACAAACCTTCCAAAATGTTGACAACTTTGAAAACCGCGTTGAACAAAGCGCCCTTATCAACACAAATTTGGGAGGGGGAGGAAGTTGCAGTGTTCAAGAGGAAATAAAAATATTTGTGCTTAAAACTCTTCGCTAGATTGCATGATTTTACTAAGCTCACGAAAGAAATTACTTTTTTTTTCTTTTTTAGTACTGGGTCACATTGCTTGAGCTTATCGCATTAATCAGGAAACGATGAAACTTCGGAAATAATGAGATTTTTCCGGAAGGGTGAAAAAGCGGCCAAAATTTCAACCTTCCAAATGTAAACACCCGTTTTGCGTGCAGGCAGGCTTTAGCTACCGCCATTTAATAAGAAAAAAAAACGCTGGGAGGCTTTCCGCTGCAGTGCATAGTAAACATTTTTAATCGATTCAGAAGCGAGGTTTATCAGACGTAAACTGCGCAGATTTAGTCATTTTTGCAATGCTTTGCATTACAGACGTTGGAAAGCGCTCTTTTCTTTAACGCAAGAAACAATATTTTCCTAATGAGATCAGAAGCTTTTCGAGAAAAACGCGATGTTTACCACACAGGCAAATAATAAAGAAATTTAGCTCAGCACGAGATGTTTCAGGACAATATCGATGTCAAAATATCATATCATCCAACTGCTTCTGTGCCGAAGATGTGGTTTCACTCTCCAACGCGCTTTTGTAAGCATTTCTTCCAAATTAAGAGCTTTTTGCTTGAAACTTATCCAAATACTCTCATAAAACGGGCTGAGTCGAATACATATTTGCAAATGCAAATCTTACTTTTTGAAGTCACACAGACCAATGAGAGGCGACGAGGATGAGATTGCTAATCCATTTATATACACAAATACACACTATACACGAAAACACACACGTTAGTACAGATAAATCACAGACTCCTTATTCAATTCTCACTTCGAAATTACTGTCTTATGTTCTTCGCACTTAGTCTCCTTCCTGCTCATCGAGTCAAACCAGAACCAAAGCGCCGCCCCGGTGGCGCAGTGGTCTAAGGCGCTGGCCTCTGATCATTCGTCCGTAAGGGGTCCGGGTTCGAATCCCGGTGAGGCATGGATGTTGTGTTTGTCTTACGGCACTGGCTCTCTCCCTTTCGTGGAACCAGTGGCCCTAAATTAGGGACGGGCGACTGCTTATAGCCCATTGAGTTGCTCACGGTGGTCGTTAAACCTCCAATCAAAAAAAAAAAATAGAACCAAAGCCACCAGCGCACCGCGGTTGCATGTCTTACGTCACCCACTAACAACGATCACCTGCTGCTAGGCTCCTCTACTAAGTCCAAGTTACTGATTCGATCTCATCCATGACCATAATTTTATCCTTCGTAAATGTTTCTTTGAGTAAACAAAAACGGAAAGTCACAAATCGACGATCAAGAGTGTGTTCAATAAGTTTAATGTGGTCTTCCTTCAAGAAATTTACTGGCTGCGCGGAGATTTATCTTGGTGCAATACTTTTATTGAGGGGAAGAGAGTTAACAATGACCATGTGCAACTCTTAAGACTATAAAAGAATTTCACTACCCTAATTTAAGGCCACTGGCTCCGTGTAAGAGCGACAGCTGTCAGGCAAACGCATCATTCATTCCTCCGTCTTCTTGGACTCCTGACCGGGCACATTTCAGACAAGTGGTCAGAGGTCAGCGCCTCTGGCCACTCAGGCATCGGGACGGCAGTGTACAAAATTTAACCACTAACAGGAACTCTTGCAGAGTCTCAGGCATACATCTTGTCATGTGCTACATAGTAATGACTGTCTTCCAGATTAACATCTTCGGCCGAACCTCCATTTTTGACGCGCGTGACATACATCACTCTCTTCAGTGCAAACTGTTTTTTCTCCCCGACGTTTACGTTGTTTCATCTTCATGAATTCCCATAAAGCTCCCTTTTTGAAAGGTGGAGCCTGCTGCAATCTTTGGAAAGAAGGCGGATCACCCCGCTATGTCAAGCAAACTTGGTCTATTCCCACGCAGTCCCTTTTCAAAAACATTTCGTGTCGTGAGTGATGAAAGAGTCAGTAATGACAACCCGAAGAATTTTTTCTAAAAAGTTCCTCTCTCATTTAATCTTGAGGTTAATTTGATTGTGATGTATATCTCTAATTTAAACTTCATTTCTGCTTTCTTATTCTCAGATAAATTACATAATTTTCCGTTACATTTTCTTTCTGAACGGCACGACACTTCCCTGGATTTCCTCAGAATTTTGGGAAACAACTGATAGTGAATCGTTAGTTAAGTAATAGCTAAGCAGAGTATAAAGTGCTGGTACGAATAAAAGATTATTCACTGATCGTATTATGACGCATGGTGAGTTGTGCACTTAAATTATGTCTACGGGATTAACAGTGTGATTAAGTTCACAAATCTCCGCGAGTTGTTAAAGGAATTATGAATCATTTTGTAAGTATACAACCAGGAAGCAAGTTCACAAGTTAGTAAAACCATGCCATGCGTTGATTATGATACGCTTTCCAACATACCAGAAATCATAGGAAAATGCCTTGGTTTTGAGGGGACTAAACTATGGTATAACGTTTGAGGTTCACATATATCAAAATTAAATCTCTTTGTGCCAGTGTTACCTACTTCTATTATCAAGAGCTAGCACACATAAGCCGTTGTATAACTAAAAATTCCATCTAAATCGAGAAATTTTCACCGAAGTTATCGTGCGAAAATAATGGCTAACGAATCTCACGCATGCGCACTACCCGCAATTGCTGACAAAAAACATTTTTGGCGGAACTGCTTCCAAAGTCGTTACGAAACAACGTATCGTATTTCGTCGCAATCGAAGAATTTTTACGCAACTTATCACGCAGAAGGGCAGTAGAAAAATTCATTAACATCTGTTGCGTAAAACATCTGCACTGCGTCGTGGGTGAAATATCTGCTGGTCTTATTAATGCTTTAAGAAAATGTAATGCTTCTCGTATGTTATGGGTAACCTCAGACAGTTTTCAGCCATTTTAAGTAAGAATTGTTACCTAATATACCCAAACACTACAAATTGTGAGCGCCAAAATCGAATAATTTTAAGTAAGTAACATTGCGGGACGACCGAAGTACACTCAAGAGCAATTGAATTACAGATACCTGTCTGGTAACGTGTAGCACCACTTTTCGTCCTGATGATGACGGCGATTCGTCTCGTCATGGACTCGACAAGACACCGAAAGCGTTGGGAAGCCATACGTATCCCCGACCCCTGAACAAACTCCCACAGTTCACGAAGATTTGATGGAGGGGGGGGGGGCAGAGCCTCGAACATCTCTCTCGACAGCATCCCAGATGTGCTCGATGTCAGGTGACCTAGCTGGCCAAGGAAGCGAGATCACGTCGGTGGAGTGTTCATCCAACCATTCGGATACAGTTCGGGAGCGATGGCACGCTGCATTGTCTTGTTGCAGGATGAGGTCCCCACAGTGTGATGTTGCAGACGCACAAACGGGAGCAAATGGTCGTCCAGGATATCCCGGTAACGTTGACCTGTAAGCGTCGATGTTACACGTGCCAGGGGTTCCATTTCAGTCCACGTAAACAGTCCCCAGACGAGAATGCCACCCCCACCAGATTGAAGAGTACCCTGCTGGTAAGAAGGATCCATCGCTTCATGTGGTTTGCGCCGTACTCGCGTCCTGCCATCCGCATGTACCAACGTAAATCTCGACTCATCAGTGCAGGCAACATTTCCCCACATGTCTAAGGTCCAGTGGCGATGTTCCAGCGCCCATGCTAGTCTTTGCACACTGTGATGTGCGGTCAGCAGCTGTACCCTCGTGGGACGATGGCTTCTGTACCCCATAGCGAGGAGATGGTTCTGGATGGTGTGGCTGTTTACACGTTTTTGTGCACCAGCGTTAAATTGTCGAGTGATTTCTTGCAATGTAGCCCATCCATTCGCTGTTACAATGCGAGCTGGCCGACGATGACCCCGCTCATCCACACGCTGTTGTCCACGGCAGTTGGCACTTGCAAGGATGGTTTTACTGGATTCGATTTACCTCACGGTGCACCCGTGACACAATGGCTCGTGAAAATCCCAGTGCCTGCACGACTTCCGAGGTGGAGTGACCCATTCGTCGGGCACCGACAATTTGCCCACGATCAAATGCGCTTAGATACTTTGTCTTACCCATACTGCATCAGACTCTTACTGATTCCCGTCGCATCACTCTTTATATTGTCGGATCGCTGCATACGCCATGTCATTTCCGTTTACAGGGCCGCCCACAGCGCCACATTTGCATAACGCCAGTTGCCTCTAATTCAACTTCTCTTCAGTTTATATACTCCGTTCCAAAACCTTGAAATGTATTGTATTGACTAATGATTCGATTTTGACGGTTTCTATGCACTTCTCTCCGTCGTTCCCCACAAAAGCATATTGAACTGTATCGAAATCAAGCAATTTCTATGAGTTATCCTGCGAGCAGACAAACCCTCCTCCCTAACCTGACCATTGATTCGTTCAGTATATCTCTGGAGCAACATACTACAGTTCTGTCGCAATAGAAGCATTTTTACTCAAGTTATTACTCAAGTTATGAGGATAATGGCTGTGGAATAAATCTCCCTCCTGTGCCCTGACCTTTCACCCCATTTCGATGATATTCAACAGAATTGGTTCAGTATACCTCCGGAACAACATGATGAAGTTTTGTGGCAGTCAATGCATTTCTTCGTAAGTTTTGAAGCATAAGGGCAATGGAATGGATCCCTCTCATATGTCCTGAACTTGGACCCTATTTCGTCCATATTCAATAGGTTCGTTTCCAGTTGTCCCCTACCACATACTAAATTTTCATCAAAAACCATTTTTACGCGAGTTATCGTGCAGACAGACAGACGAACGAACGAACGAAGCTGGAGCATATACGCTTCTTCAACCTACGGTTAGAAAGCGTAAAAAAGCCGTTTTAAATTTTATTTTTTTACTATAGAGATCCGTGAGACTGCTAGAGGTCTAAGCCAAACAGTATTATTTATACACACGAAAGAAAAACGGTCCGATCCATGGCACAGTGGTATAAGTGCTGCCCTCTGACCGTACGTCCGAGTCGGCACGTGTTCAAGACCCGGGTGATGCATAAGGGATGCTTTTTACGCTTTCCAACCGTAGGTTGAGGAAGCGTATATTCTCCAGGTTTGTCAGTCTGTCTGTCTATCCGAACAATAACTCGCATAAAAATGGTTCGATTTCGATGAAATTTTATTATGTAGTATAGAATAACTGCGGACGAACCCTACTGAAAATGGGCGAAAGGGGGTCAAAGGTGAGGACGTAGGAGCGGGATCCATTCCATCGCCCTTATGTGTCATAACTTACGTAAAAATTCTTCGATTTCGACAAATCTTCAGTATGTTATTCCGGAGGTATACTGAACCAATTCTGCTTAATATAATCAAAATGGGGTCAAATGTCAGGGCCCAGGCGTGAGATTTATTCCATAGTCATTATCCTTATAACTTGACTAAAAATGCTTCTATTGCGGCGACACTTTAGTATGTTGTTTCGAAGGTATAATGAACCGGTTTTCTTGAATATCCTCGAAATGGGGTCAAAGATCAGGGCACAAGAGCAAGGTTTATTCCGCAGCCATTATCCTCATAAATTGGGTAATAACTTGAAGTACTGATTTCTGGTATGTTGGAAAGCGTATCATAATCAATGCATTGAATGATTTTACTAACTTGTTGTTTTACTGCACTTGCTCTCTCTTTTCAGATTAGGAAATGGCGATTGTTTATAGGATTTAGAGTTACTCACCGTGGTCGTTAAACCCCAAAACAAGACAGTGGGATTTAAACCAACATATTCTTACTCCTGAGCGGCTGTTCTCCTGATTAATCCACTCCTGTTGGTTTTCACTGCTCCATTGTCCATTTGACTCGTAATTAACATCATCCCTTCCCCCTTGAGAAAGGAGTGAGTATGAAATCGCTCAACAGTTCTCAGCACAACCACACTCCAAGACAATTTCATTGCAGAAGTATTCATTTATAATTTATGTACGTTGGGCGAAAGAATCATAACACCATTTTTTTAATCCTGGCGGACAAGAAATCAGTTTTTGCTTGAGCGCCAATGTGACTTTTCTTTGCCGACAGCGGGTTTCGAATCAAGATCTTCCTATTCCGGAGCTGCTGTTCTTCCAATTCAACCATGCCGGCCGTCTTATTGCTGCTTCATTGCCCATTTGATTCATACGTCAACAATGATCCTCAACAAACTAGGTCTTATATCTTCATTGGGGTTTTTATCTTTTGTGGAAAATTAGACGCCCCTTCCAAATAACCCATGGACTATTGCAATTCCACCGTTCTTCGCAGTGTTCCTATATTCTACTGGGTTACCACCGAGAAGATTTTCCACTGCAGAATTCTTCCATGCAAAAGTTTAAGTTATTCTGATGAGTCTTAAATCACGGGGAAACTTGTTGCATGAGAAGCATTGTTATACCCAAAGACTCCTTGCGAATGTTGCATGCATTCTTTGCCCTTAAACGAACCTTAAAATCACATAATACACTATAATAAAACAGGGGGAAAGGGGTCTTGCTTGTTTACTTTCACCACCAGCATCACTGTTGTTGTCAAACAAGAATATTTGCACAATCCCTGTCTGCTCTGTTTGTACGTTATTCCCAACATCTAACACAAGAAATCCAACAGCAGCAGCAGCAGCAACTATGGTAATATTCTCCGTAGGTGTCGGTCACCATGTGGCAGCAGATTTCAATCGTCCTGTATTGTTTTACTACCAGCGCATCGACACTGATTTGGTAAACCTAGTCATCCTAAGGAAGGGGGTGCCCAAGGACAAAGTGCGTCCGCGGCAGACATCACAGGGAACCATCCACGCATTCGCGTCTCCAAACACGGGGATTCTGCGAAACAAAACCCGGAAAAACCGCAGACTAGATGACGGTGCAGGTCGGGATTCGAATACCCGTCAGAAGTGTCCGCCTGTCACACAGTGCGCCATGCCGGTGGTAAGAAAATAATACTGAACATTTTTTGTTTGTTTGTTTGTTTCGGTGTTTAATGACATCCACTCAGTGTCGCTCGTTCCTGATTTAGGGCCACTACTGGTCCCAAAAAAGATACAAGGCCAGCACTATCCTACAAACACACCACCCATGCTTCATACGAGACTCGAAGCCAGGCCCAACTTGGGCGAATGCTCAGAAACTAGCGCTTCGAAACTATTGCGCCACCGCGAGGACCCACAAAACGCCTTTCTGAAATTGCCAAAATCATTGACACTCAGCTTGTTTGATCGGTTTCGTGTAGAGTATTCTTACGCTTTTCTCAGTTTTCTTAACTTTAGGTTCTTAGCTCTCTGGGGAGTAAGGTAGACTGACATATACATTAACTTTCGTGTCTAGTCAAGAATCCTTGTGTGTGAGTGATCAAGACGTTGATTGCATTGCATGAGCAGTTTCCAACGTCTACAAGTTCAAAGCGTATTAAAACGTTTTCCGCCGTGATCAATTTGATGTACAAGTCTGCACGGGTCGGGTCGGGCCTTTTTTTACTTTAAAGAACAAAGCAACGGACCGTGCCGGGCCGGGATGGGCTTTTTCCCAGACACTTACGACCGGGTAGGGCAGGGCAGGGCAGGACCAAGTCGACACTTACTTTCTTTTTATCGCAATCGTAAAGAGAGGAAAAATTCGTGTTCTCCGATTTCCTGGTTTGTTTAATTGTTCTTAAAGACACTCAGTGTTTTTACCATATAAAGGTATTAAGATGGTAAAACCATTTTATGGTTTTGTTGACAACAAAAAGATTCGACCCCGAGCGAGAGTGTGTGTGTGTTGCGTGAGAGAGAGAGAGAGAGAGAGAGAGAGAGAGAGAGTGGGACGACATGGATATTTTTTCGTTCCATAATCTCTTTAGGATTAGTGTTACCTCTTAGTAGTTCAGAGAAAGGGAGATTCTGAACGCGCATTGTCTTCCTTTTTCTCTCCTTTTAAAGGTAATATTTTTCGATAATTGTCAAAGTTTAGTTCATTTTTTTGGGCTTACATTCAACTAAATATTTTCAATAATATCTCATTTCATTATTTAATTTTCACATTTTAATAAAATACAATAGAAAAACAAAATAATACCAAATGGCACATCACGGGCCAGGGCGGGCTCACGAAATTAGGCCCGTTCCGACCTCTAATTTGATGACCCTGATACCGAACTATTGTCTAGAAAAATAATTTTTGCTGCACAAGGCTTTTTGTGCAGGGTTAACTTCTGTTTACCAGAGTTCCATGACTCAACAAGGTCTCTCTGCTGCCAAACTCCTAAGCTTCGTAATTCATCAAGTTCCTTCAAGAGAATACGCACATACTCTCAATTCTTCCGTTATTTGTGTTGTTTCATTGTTCAAGTCACAATGTAGAAATTCTTTCTTCATCTGGTACCTGTTGCTAGCTGCAATTGCGGATATTGTCATGCATAGGCTTGTTTCGTATGCCTACTTGATTTTTCTAATATGCAGTTTTCATAATATATGACGTTAGCGTATTTTTTTTACTTTTCTGATGCTACAGGTTTTGAGTAAAATTGTGGAAGCTGTACCTGAAACGAGCATCTAAAAAATTTCCATATTATACTTATTTTCATATTTATTTCTTCTTTTATTTTCATATTAAATGCCACCAGATGGCGACATCTCAGTTGCTTAAGCCAATCAATACGGATTTGTGTAGTCAGATGTTGACTGGCGAACCACGCTTGGCGCTAAGAATTGTTGGCACCGTAGCGTAAATGTGAACGCACTCGACTAGTTATCGAGAGCCCGTGGGTTCGATCCCAGCGATGTTGGAATAACAATTTTTCCGTTGCTATGCGTTATTTATAAAATTACGTGGACAGAGCGATGACATCGTCCATTTCCATATACGTTCCGATCTTCGTAATGTACAATGCTTTCAGCAGATCATAGAAATTTATATTGGTATTAGATTGTTGCAGATGAAATTCGGGAATTGAAGAAAACTTCAAATACCCAAAATACAGTGCAAAATAAACTTCATTAAGAAAGAAAGAAAGAAACAACACAGTTTTTCTAACGAGATGAAAGCTTTTGTACGCAGTCTTAAAAAACATCAATCTCTGGTATGCAACAACCACATGGAATGCAGTTCCAATTTATGTTTAATTGGGAAACGATTTGCCGTGTAGAATGATATCTTAGTCCTTGAAGAAGTAATAGTCCGTAAGTGACAGATCATGTGAATAAACCTACCTATTTTTACACTCTATTACAATAATTTCCCAACAAAAAGAAATACTGTATATTATAGAACAAGACAAATTAACAACATTAATTTAGAAATATTCCGTATTATATTGTTTACCATTAACTGGAACGAAATACTCTCACTCGATAACCCAAATACTGTATACAATGCATTTTCCAAATTGTTAAAGGAATTATATAATCATTCTTAATTTCCTGGAGGAGTAATAGAGCGAGAAAGAAATGTAAGCCCTGGATAACGAATCAGCTTCTGAATCACATAAATAAAATAAAATAAGTTGTATGCCAAATTTCTGAAAAGAAAATCAGTAATAGATTTTAATAACTTCAAAACTTATAGAAATAATTTAAATTCAGATATACGAATACTCAAACGTAATTACTATTTACATATTTTCTCTCTTAATGTACCAAAATTAATCTGGAAACACTTAAATGTATTACTCGAAAAAAAATAATACTCCACTAACGCCTGAACAAACTCAGATGACTAAAGAATTACAAAGACGAAATGGTCACCATTTTAAATTATTATTTTATGTCTATCCCACAAGTTATCAAACAAAATTTGAATATGTCTAGCATTCACTTTACTCAATATTTGTCCGGTACATACAGATCTAATACGTTTTATATGCAGGAAATTACTAGAACTGAACTTTTACATATACTTAAAGAAATTAACATGAACTCAGGACCAGGTTATGATGTTTTTCACTCCAAGGTTATTAAGTATGTTGCAGAGGTTATTGTTGAACCATTACTACTAATTTACAACTCTGTACTTCATTCAGGATTTTTTCCAGATGCTTTAAAAGTAACCAAAATTTCTCCTAAATTCAAAAATGGTTCAAAAAATTAAGCAAATAATTATCGTCCTATAGCAAATCTTTCAATGTTTGCCAAGATCCTTGAAAAATTAATTTATACTCGACTAATTTTCTACCTTCAAAAATATAAGATACTTCTTGAGTATCAATTTGGATTTTCAGCTGATAAATCTACAGAATTAGCATTGCTATACCTTCAAAATGTTATACAAAATAATTTCACTCAAAAATATCAAACAATAGCTTTATTTCTGGATTTATGAAAGGCATTTGATACTTTAAATCATGATATTCTTCTTTCTAATTTACAAAATATAGGAATCAGGGGTAATGCTTATTCACTTTTCAAAAATTATTTAACTAACAAACGGCAATATACACAAATTGAACATTATCACTCCTCATTTCAAATTATGAGATCAGGAGTACCTCAGGGTTCTGTCCTCGGCTCTTAATATATACATTAATGATTTATGTTCGCTGTCAACTCATATGGATCTTTTCTGTATGCTGATGATACAGCTGTTCTTATAAAAGGAAAAAACTTAGGTGAAATACTAACACAATGTAATATACAGTTGCAAACTATATCTGACTGGTTAAATTCTAATGAATTAATAATTAATGTTCATAAAACTAAAGCAATGCTTTTTTCTAGTACATCATCTCCTTTAACACTGAATGCACAAATAGCCCTTAATAATAAAAAAATTGATATAGTACCTTCATTCAACTAACTAGGAACTACAATAAATTTTGACCTCAAATGGAATAAACATATCGATTTTCTTTTAATTAAACTATCTAGAAATATTGGCATGGTAAGTGTTAGATCAGTCAGGATCTAACAACTAAAACATTGAGATCAATGTTTTAGTTGTTAGATCCTGACTGATGTAACAACTAAAACATTGATCTCAATGTATTACACATTATTTCAAACTCATTAATTTCTGCATACCATCATGGGGACAAACGACACAATACAATATTAATAAATTACAAATTCTACAAAATAAATTTATTACATTAATTGATTTCAAATCACATCCTAATACTCGGCCTTTAATAAATTTTAGAACAAAAGTATATCCTAATAAATATAATATACTTACTATTACTCAACTATACTATTTTAATCTTGGTAAAATTATGTTCGAACGAATTAAATATAATTTATATTCGGATCTCATATTTCTTAATACACATTCGTGTAATACAAGGAATAAACTACAATTACACCCTGTTTTTCCAAAAACGGAATCAATTAAACTTTAAATTACAGAGGCCCCCAATAGTGGAATTCTTTACCTAGTAACCTGACTAACTTAAAAAATTTTAATTTATTTAAAACAAAACTTCAAACTCTATCTTCTTCAAAAAAAAAAAAAATGAAAAGATTGGCAACACTTTTTCTGATTGTCTGACTTGATGTGTCTATCTGTTGTTTCATTTGTTTCTCCTACGGGGAGTATAGGGCTATGTCAGGCCATTTTGGCCTTTTCCCTTGTCTTCCCTGTTGTTACAGTCTATGTTCATCATTTATGAATTGTCAGGCTGGAGGAGGGGGTCCACTCTTTTTTTTTTCCTTCTAAGAGCATGTAACAACAAAAATAAATAAATAAAGTGGATGAGGTAAGGTTTTCGTACTTTCAACTAGTGCAGCTTCTGAACCGTCTGGCGTACAACGTGGGATTTCGCGTTGTCATGGAGATGTACGGTCCCATAGCGACTGATTGTTTTTATTAAGGGCTTAACGACCACCGTTAGAAACTCAGTGGGCTATAAGCAGTCGCTTGTGCTTTATTTAGGCTCACTGGTTCCAGGGAAGGGAGAGAGCCAGTACCGTAAGACAAACACAACATCCATGCCTCACCGGGATTCGAACTCAGACTTATCTCGAACGAATGGTCAGAAGCTATCGCTTACAATACTGCGCCACCGGGGCGTCCTATAATTAATTAATTCCAAATTTTTGGTGGAGAATTTTCCCTTAATAATACATAGCTTGTCCCAAAACCACCGAGAATGTGTTCATAAAAAAAAATCTGCAATACTGCGTTCGAACTTGGCACGAGTCTCGAAAAAAGTGATAGTCGTTGTAGTAATCATAGCAACCAGCCACACCTTTTTATCACTCACATATCGTCCGTAGCGCGCAGTTTAATAATCATTGTTTCCTGAACCCCTAACAGGTGTTCTTGCGCTGTGATTTTTCGAAAAAATGGATGTGAAAGAGGAACAAAAATAAGCCATTAAATTTTGCTGTCGACTTAAGAAGTCTGTAGGAGAGACTTTCCCGTCTTATGCAAGAGGCTTATAAAGGTGAATGTCTAGGAAAATCAATACAGATGGCATAAAGAATTTATGGACGGTCTTGAGTCTGAGGAAGACCCCTTCAACGAGTGTTACAGAGGTAAACATCAATACAATAGGTATTATTATACCGAAAGACAGACACCTATTAATTAGCGATATCGACGATATGGTTCACATTTCAAAGTCATCAATTCACAGAATTTTAACCGAGCATTTGGGAATGAAAGGAGTTGTTCAACTTGGGTTAACCATTTCTTTTCATGTGCGGCCCGATGCAAGGCCGCAAGTAGCCAGTTCTGTTATTTCTTATTTGGGGAAAGTGAATATTAAGTTGATGATCCAACCTGCATATAAGTCCAGACGAAAATTTTAGACTCATCAACAACTTATTACAGCTGCGCAGGAGTGCTTCAATGGAATTTCAGAAGAATTCTAGAAGACATTCAAAAAGTGGGAGGAACGTTGGGACACCTGTATTCGATGCAATGGATAGTATTTCGAAAAAGATGATCACTTCCTTTCTAATAAAAGTATGCATAACATTTTTTATAAAAGCATACTCACTTGTTTTGGAACAACCCTTGTACTAAGATTTTGACAATACTTGTGCGCCATGATGGTTTGACCCGGCTGTAAGAAGCAGGACTGAAGCAGGACTGGACCAATCTAAGAAGCAGGACTGGACCAATCTAAGAAGCAGGACTGGACCAATCCAGCTACGAACCATCAAACGCTGACCATCGTCTTCAGTGCTGAATTTACGGAGATGCCTACGATCAACTACGAACCATCAAACATTGACTATCGTCTTCATCAGCTACGAACATCCAACTCAGAGCCATCAAACGCTGACCATCGTCTTCAGTGGTGAATTTACGGTTATGCCTACGATCAACTACGAACCATCAAACGCTGACTATCGTCTTCATCAGCTACGAACCATCAAACGCTGACCATCGTCTTTATCAGCTACGAACAATCCAGATACGAACCATCAAACGCTGACCATCGTCTTCAGTGGGGAATTTACGGTGAAGCCAACGATCAGCTACGAACCATCAAACGCTGACCATCGTCTTCATCAGCTACGAACCATCAAACGCTGACCATCGTCTTCATCAGCTACGAACCATCAAACGCTGACCATCACCTTCATCAGCTACGAACCATCAAACGCTGACCATCACCTTCATCAGCTACGAACCATCAAACGCTGACCATCACCTTCATCAGCTACGAACCATCAAACGCTGACCATCACCTTCATCAGCTACGAACCGTCAAACGCTGACCATCGTCTTCATCAGCTACGAACCATCAAACGCTGACCATCACCTTCATCAGCTACGAACCATCAAACGCTAACCATCACCTTAATCAGCTACGAACCGTCAAACGCTGACCATCGTCTTCATCAGCTACGAACCATCAAACGCTGACCATCACCTTCATCAGCTACGAACCGTCAAACGCTGACCATCGCCTTCATCAGCTACGAACCATCAAACGCTGACCATCGTCTTCATCAGCTACGAACCATCAAACGCTGACCATCACCTTCATCAGCTACGAACCATCAAACGCTGACCATCACCTTCATCAGCTACGAACCGTCAAACGCTGACCATCGCCTTCATCAACTACGAACCATCAAACGCTGACTATCGTCTTCATCAGCTACGAACCATCAAACGCTGACCATCGTCTTTATCAGCTACGAACAATCCAGATACGAACCATCAAACGCTGACCATCGTCTTCAGTGGGGAATTTACGGTGAAGCCTACGATCAGCTACGAACCATCAAACGCTGACCATCACCTTCATCAGCTACGAACCGTCAAACGCTGACCATCGTCTTCATCAGCTACGAACCATCAAACGCTGACCATCGTCTTCATCAGCTACGAACCATCAAACGCTGACCATCGTCTTCATCAGCTACGAACCATCAAACGCTGACCATCGTCTTCATCAGCTACGAACCATCAAACGCTGACCATCACCTTCATCAGCTACGAACCATCAAACGCTGACCATCGTCTTCATCAGCTACGAACCATCAAACGCTGACCATCGTCTTCATCAGCTACGAACCATCAAACGCTGACCATCGTCTTCATCAGCTACGAACCATCAAACGCTGACCATCGTCTTCATCAGCTACGAACCATCAAACGCTGACCATCGTCTTCATCAGCTACGAACCATCAAACGCTGACCATCGTCTTCATCAGCTACGAACCATCAAACGCTGACCATCGTCTTCATCAGCTACGAACCATCAAACGCTGACCATCGTCTTCATCAGCTACGAACCATCAAACGCTGACCATCGTCTTCATCAGCTACGAACCATCAAACGCTGACCATCGTCTTCATCAGCTACGAACCATCAAACGCTGACCATCGTCTTCATCAGCTACGAACCATCAAACGCTGACCATCGTCTTCATCAGCTACGAACCATCAAACGCTGACCATCGTCTTCATCAGCTACGAACCATCAAACGCTGACCATCGTCTTCATCAGCTACGAACCATCAAACGCTGACCATCGTCTTCATCAGCTACGAACCATCAAACGCTGACCATCGTCTTCATCAGCTACGAACCATCAAACGCTGACCATCGTCTTCATCAGCTACGAACCATCAAACGCTGACCATCACCTTCATCAGCTACGAACCATCAAACGCTGACCATCACCTTCATCAGCTACGAACCATCAAACGCTGACCATCGCCTTCATCAGCTACGAACCATCAAACGCTGACCATCGTCTTCATCAGCTACGAACCATCAAACGCTGACCATCACCTTCATCAGCTACGAACCATCAAACGCTGACCATCGTCTTCATCAGCTACGAACCATCAAACGCTGACCATCGCCTTCATCAGCTACGAACCATCAAACGCTGACCATCGCCTTCATCAGCTACGAACCATCAAACGCTGACCATCGTCTTCATCAGCTACGAACCATCAAACGCTGACCATCGTCTTCATCAGCTACGAACCATCAAACGCTGACCATCGTCTTCATCAGCTACGAACCATCAAACGCTGACCATCGCCTTCATCAGCTACGAACCATCAAACGCTGACCATCGCCTTCATCAGCTACGAACGACCAAACGCTGACAGTATTTACCAGTTACGAACAATCCAGCTACAAACCATCAAGTTCTGACCATCGTCTTCAGTGGTGAATTTACGGTGATGATACTGCAGGGACCCAAATATAAAGATTTTTTCTTAATTCGTTTGCCCCCTCTCTTTTCATTTTGCTTCTCAAAAAAAAATCGGAGAAAGTCAAAGTTAGAGATAATTAGTTGTTCTGAGTTTTGGGAGAATGATTTCATCCAAACTCTATGTAGAGTCTCCCCCCTCCCCCTTCCTTCTTTGCTTTTTTTTTCATCTGTAGAAACCATTAACCTTTTATTGAGAAGTTTCGTTCTTCTTTTTCGTAGTTTACAGAAACTGATGTGACCCAGAGGAGCCATCAACATAAAGTTTTTATTATGAAGTCTGAACTTCTGATTCAGTTCCCAAACATCCACATGAGTGGAGATCGAACTTCAAAGAGCCGACGGCAATCAATGTTAACGACGAAAAGGAAGGTAACTCTCAAAAGTCTAGATTGAAGATGAAGTGATCGTTATGACTGGAACTTTTTCTCGAAGCCGAAGCGATTGGGAAAAGGGCTGTAACTCAGACAGAGCGCACACACCGCCGTTGGTTGAAATGTTTTCAAGAATTACCTGTTGCAAACAGAGGATTTAAGCAGAACGTTTTAAAAATGCATGGTGCAAAACCAGCTTAAACGGAAATATTACAAACTTTTTCTTGCGCACAACAAATCACTTTGCCTGCAAATCATGATGTTTAAAGGTGCATTAGTAAACTGCGAATAAGTTTGTTTCCGTATCAGACAGCGGGCGTCAGTCAGCTGTTGGGCATTTAGGAAGCTAACAACGTGACTTGCTTTCGAGTTTTGATGAAATATGGGAGTAGTGTTGATGCTTTGCAAGTCTTTGTTTGTTTGTTTGTTTGGAGCTTTAACGACCACCGTCAGCAACTCGATGGGCTATAAGCAATCACTTGTCCCTAATTTAGGGCCACAGGTTCCAGGAAAAGGAGAGAGCCAGTGCCGTAAGTGAAACATAACATCCTTGTGTCAGCGAGATTCGAACCAGGACCCTCTCGGACGAATGGTCAGAAGCCAGCGCTTAGACCACTGCGCCACTGCGGGCGACATGTTTCGCGGAACTCTTTCTTCTGGTGGAACGCTCCGGAACGGTGTTCAAACACCTTTTTATAACACAAAATTCTTTGGTTTTCAATTTGTGAATAATATCTAATTCGAATACCATAATAACCGTAACATGCAACAACATGTAATGTTTAAGTAATGCAATAACAGTACAAGTGAAGGAGAGAAATTACAGGAGAGAACCCCTTACGTTTTAATATTTTCTAAACTGTACGCGGAAGCGTTTCTTCCCCGTACATAAAGTATCGCTGCACGAACTTTGTACAGTAATGCCGTATACACTGACTGACCACTTTATTATGACCACCTGCCAGTTTTAAGCAAATGAACTATAGCTGCACGCTGCTGCCGCCAGAGGGCGAGGCTAGTATAAAAAGGAAAGCTTAGTGCTTGCGACAGTAGCAGAAGAGATTTTTCGAGGACGAGATGGGCAAAAAATGCGATTTAACGGACTTTCGACGTGGGATAATTGTACGAGCTCTGAGCCATGGAGCGAGTATCACCAAAACAGCCGCATTCGTGAAATGTTCCAGATCAGCTGTTGTTAAAGTGTTTAAAACTGGACTGTCAGCCAAAAAAACTGGGTCTCTACGTGCAGTGTGTGGTTGTCATCGACTAGTGACTGCCCCGGCGGAACGGTGAGTGTCCAGGCTGGCAACAGAAAACAGAAGGGCAACAGTGCAGCAAATTACAGACAATCTTAATCAAGGATCCCCTCAAATGATCTCTGCATACACTGTTCGCCGTACACTGCATCTGATGGGATATGGCAGCCGAAGGCCTATTCGAGCACCTTTGCTGTCTGCAGTTAACAAGAGAAAACCGTCTCCAGTTCTCAGAGGAGCACAAGGATTGGACAGTCGATAATTGGAAGCACATTATGTGGTCCGATGAATCACGTTTTCAGTTGCACCATGCCGATGGCCGAGTGAGAATTTGGCGGAAACCGCACGAAAGCATGGACCCCAAATGCATTGCTACAACCCTTCAGGCTGGTGGAAGCAACGTTATGGTTTAGGGAATGTTTTCCTGGCAGGCTTTGGGACCTTTAATTCGCGTTGATCAACGTCTGACTGGCACATCATATCTAAACATCGTTGCGGACCAAGTGCATCCTGTCATGTGGATGGTTTATCCCAATGGCTACTTTCAACAAGATAATGCGTCCTGCCATAGTGCTCGTATTGTACAGGACTGGTTTCACAAACATGCCGGTGAGTTTACTTTGCTTAGGTGGCCCCCACAATCTCCAGATCTCAACCCCATTGAGGATTTGTGGGTTGAAGTTGAACGAGCCATCAGACAGCTGGATCCACAACCCTGCAATCTCACACTCTTGGGAAGTGCTATTCATCAAGCATGGTCTCAGATTCAACAAACCACCTATCAACATCTCGTGGAGTCCATGCCACGAAAAATCGACGCAATATTAAAGGCAAAAAGGTAGCCTAAGGAAGTACTGAGGAGGTGGTCATAATAAAGTGTCCACTCAGTGTATAAACTGATACGACAAATTAACGTGACAAACCCAAAATCATGAATAACGTACAATACGCACGACGCAGTTTAATGACAGTTGATACGGACGTACGTGTATGGATAACGCAGCAATACACAACAGAAAAGAAATACCATCACCCCATCTAGAGGAAGCGTGCACATGGCAGCATAAAAGTTTAGTGGCGATGCATAAAGTGGGTCGAATTTCGGGGGCCTAATAGGGAATGTGATTAGCATGAACAGAAACGCAGCTCTCACAATGAGCTCTCAATGTGTTTACAAGGTTATGAAGGGGATTTGGGGGCAATAAATAGCTCCTCCTCCTCCTCCAGGGCGCGTCGGAGTCCGCGGAGGAAGCTTCCAGCCTGCAATAGCTTCTTGTTGTTGTTGATAGGAGGTTTAACGACCACCGTGAGCAACTCAAAGCGCTATAAGCAGTCGCCCGGCCCTAATTTAGGGCCACTGGTTCCAGGGAAGGGAGAGAATCAGTGACGCAAGACAGACACAACATCCATGCCTCATCGGGATTCGAACCCGAACGCCTTTCGGACGAATGACAAGAAGCCATCGCTTAGACCACTGTGCCACCGGGGAGGCGCAATTGCTTTTCCCAGTGCGTTCCGCACATGCTCTATCGGATTCAGATCCGGAGATCTCGTGGGCCACTCAACCTTGTGAATATCCATCACTCCCCTGGGTATTCTTCGACTAGACGATCTCTGTGGAGACGGAAGTTATCTTTCATAAAAAGGAACTGGGGGCCAACAGCTCCTGAAAAGCCGTACATAGGGTTTTGGGATGTCATCCCTGTAGCACGCAGCAATCAGGATCCGTTCCGGAAGCACGTGCAGCAGCGTGCGTCCATCTAACATGATGCCAGCCCAAAGCAGGAGTCCACCACCATCGTAGTGGACAATTTTTCTAATGTTGGATGGAATATTTCGGCTTCCAGTCTCTCTCTAACTGTACAGACGTCAAGAGCCAGTTTTTAGGATGTACCACGACTCGTCACTGAAGAGAGCACAGATCCATTGACGTTGTCTGGTATGTCTTCTCTTCAGTTGTCACCAGGGTTCCGATTCAAACGGACCCTGGCCACAATTCCGTACAGACCATTGGCCTTCTTGCATGCAGATCTCTGTCGTGGAGTGTTCTGTAAACTGTTTGCCTCGATATCGCGGTTCCCGTAACAGAGGAGAGCTCTTCTGAGAGTTTCCTGGCTGTCGACTCCTTATGGCAGCGGGTTGTTAGAGACAAATACCTGTCGTGATGACTTGTGGCTCATGAACGTACCTGCCGCAGGATTATGATTATTGTCCTGGTTTCGTGGAAATGGCTCCAGAGACGTCCCTAATGTCTCGTTGACGTCCCTGTCACTTGCCTCCTCAACACATTCAGCCATCCTGCTTCCTGAGCTTGAGTTTGCCCTGCTTCCAATCTACTGATCGCTTTCTACTGTAAAAGTCTTCTAATCTAAAGGACGGCACGGAGACATCGTTTCACTAGCCGTCTAACTAAAAGCATCAGTTGCCGCACACCGCTCAGCACAACATTTATCAACGTTGCGTGCATGGAAACTGAAGGCGTACAATCGTCATTTCATATTTCCTTTGGAGCAATGATAATGTTGTTTGGGTGTGTCGACTTATTGATTTCCTTTGCAGTTGCCTCTGAAAAATCTTTACAATAGGTCGTCCCGTTTTGGACATATTTTTGAATGTGCATTTGTTACATTAATTTTGGACACCAGTTCATAAAGGGAAATATACTATATAGTGAACAAGAAATGAAGTTATCTAATAGGTTTTAACTCAATGAAATAGACATTATTCTAGATTTCAGATAGCACTTACAACTTCAAGCAAAATAAATATTTAAGCATCCTCTACAGCTGAAGGGAACTTTGCAAATCACTGCTGTATCTTCAACAAACTGAAAGTAAATATTCAAAGACGAATTTGAGACAACCACCACAGTTAGGTCTTCTCTTTCAATTACAGCAAGAACCTTACTATTAATGAAAATTGATAGGCCTCGGCTAATTCAGTTTGGTCGCACAAAATACTTCAGATTGTGGTTCTTTGGAGGACACCATCCTGCGGTGGATACTATTAAATCTGGACTATACTATAGTATCAAATGCAGTTTCATTCTGTTCCTCCTTACAGGGTAATCCTTAGCGCAAATTTAATTCATTCGTCCGTAAGCTTGACAAAGATTTGAATTTGAGCATTTGCTACCTATTGTAAAACCGTTATAAAACCACTACAAAATGCTGGTTTTTTAATACAATAATTTAACATAATAAAATTTACATACCATGCATCGGAGCGTACATTTATTAAGAAGAACATGGAAGCCTACTCGGAGGAGCAAGGCGAGCGTTTCCACCAGGATATACTGGACATTGAACGCCTCTACCAAGGACAGTGTAACGAGAGCATGATGGGAGACTACATTTGCGGGCTGATTCGTGAAAGTAATTTACAGTATAGTCATAAATCTCAAAAAACTATTCACTTCTAAATCTTTTCTAGTCATTTTTGTATAACTAGTATAAATGCATGCTAATTTTGATTCATATGATGTTTTGTCTTACTTTTTGCGAACGGGAATACGAGAATTGGCCTGTTTCCTCGTCGAAAATAGATAAATTTCAAACGATCGCTGTTCTAGTAACCAAAGTAAAGTTTATGGGGAATAATATCCATTTTTTTATACTTTGTAGGTATAAGGAATCAGGAAATAACAGTTATTATCCAGGAACAGAAATGGTGTTACACAGTCACTGGAAAGCTTAAACCTCAAAGAACAGGAGAGTCGTGAGGAAGTACTAGAAAAAGGAAACTGCGTGCACACGAATGTTGGCAACTGGTGCTTTATTCTTTTTCTTTCAAGAATAAATTCTTGAAAAATGCAAAGAAAACACTTACAGATGACTATAGCCAACTTCTGGTTTATTCCTTTTCTACCAAGAATACATTCTTGAACGCACGATGACAGAACCACGTATTAGACACGTGGAATTTTCACATCGCCAATTAACAGATTGAAGAGTCGACAACATTCAGGTTAAATAACCAGAATATAGAAAAACCAAATATAGAAGGAAAAGAAATTGAAAAAGTAGACGAATACATATATTTATATCAAGTAATCAGTTTTAAAGAAAGACAAGAAAGAGAAATCACTAGAAATATTATTCAAGGTAATACAGCTTTTGGATACTTAAAGACAATTTAACCGGCGATCTTTCATTACATGGAATATCACAGAGCGATAATGTTAAAAAAAAAGTATCGGTAAGAAAGTTAGAGAAAAGAAAGTTAGGAATAACAACAAGAGATAGAGTTAGAAATTAAATTATAAAAGAAAGAACATGAATAACAAATCTTTTAAAAATAATAAAAGAATCAAAGTGGAGATGGGAAGGACATGTTGGAAGACTGAAAGATGGACAAGATTAATAACAAGAATGGCAACCGAGAGGTACAAGGAGTGGAAGAGGGCGCCAGAGAATAAGATGGAGAGATGTCCTTCAGAAATTTAGAGGTGCTAAATGGTGGACTGAGGCTAAGGTTCGAGGAAGTTGGAAAATACTGGGGGAGGCCTATACCCTGCAGTGGGTGTCAATAGGCTAAGAAGAAGAAAAACAGAATATATTAATTTCATTTCGAACATCAAAATAGTAAGGGAGCGTAAATTTGACCACTATCATTATCTCTTACTGATATCCCACAGTGAGTCCATATTTTATCTGTCTTTCTTCACTTCTGACCTTTTTGGGAGTTCAGATATGACATTACGGTGAGAAAGTTCAATCGAGCAATAAACAAAATTTACATAAGAAACAGAAAGTTAGAATTGACCTTATGAGACCTTATGTTCGGTATGTACTCAAACCTTATGTTCGGTATGTAAATCATTTCAAGAAGCAACCACAATTTATATAAGTGAAAGTTCACAAAAACGGAAAAGCTAAAATACAGTACGCGTTACAAACTCTGTAAGGCGCAATCGACCATCCAAAAACATGCATTGTAAAATGTTTTCTATCACGTATATGACACACACACAAACATAGCTACAGGAATATCCACAACTGAATTTTCTTTTTCATAATAACTATTTCCAGAACATTTCATCAGTTTGCCTCACTCCGAAGCACTTTAGAACTTCCCAACAAATATTTACGTGTATCAGACGAGGCAAAAAAAAAAAAAAAAAAAAAAAAAAAACGCTAGTGGCACCAACACCATCGATTTTAAATCAGAACCGGAATATTCAACCGCGAAACTGTTCCGTTAAAAGAATCGATTTCATGAATATTGCATACGTTCGCGCTGGTCCCCAAGCGCACATTAGTGAAATGCCATGGCTAAATCCTAGTTGATTACTAACACGTGCTATTGACCATCGCATAAAAAAGAGGAAATCAGATACGATTTCGCATTCCGAGATATAAAGCTTTTTCTTTCGCTTTAACAAGCTTCTTTGGCACCATAGCAGTCATCGTTAAAAACAGTCATTCAATGCCTTTCAGTAAAACTGTTGCTTGCTTTCATCAAACTTGACACGCAGATACACTCTGTTTGCCTGAAATATGTTACATGGGCTAATGGTACATTACTAAAAACAGGGACTGATGAAAATGTAAAACAGGGACTGATGAAAATGTTCTATTGGTAATTGTTTTGGTTGACAGAACCCAAGTACTCTTTGGCTAATGCAAAGATAAATCAAAAAGTGTTTGCTAACAAGTTTTCATTTGGTACTCTTTCACTTTTACGAAAATTTCAGAATATAGAAGGTGAGAGCATGAATCTTTAATTTGGCATAATCATCTGTATAAGAGGCGAAGACACTCCACTTACTACAGCAACATTAAAAAAACGGGTTAATTTCATCTGTGTCCACAGTATAGGAACATTTAGATTTTGTGTGAGATCTATGATCCCAGAATACCACATCATGCGATTCTTTTTTAGTTTTTGATTTTAACGACCACCATGAGGGTTATAAGGAGTCGCCAGTCTCTAATTTAGAGACACTGTTTCCAGAGAATGAACATAGCCAGCACCATCGAAGAGTTGTCAAAAGCCAGAGATTCAGAGTACTCAGCCGGCTAGGCTGCACCAATATTTGAAATTTTAATGTCATGTCATTCATTTAATCAACACATCTGAAATATTTGTAATACTCTAAAGATGAGTTCACACTGTCGTAGTACGATAATGTAACTTGCAAAGCTCAAGTTGCACTAAATAAAAGATGATTTATTTACAATTAAAAAACCAAGCAAGTTAAAAGAAAAAGGTTAAAATAATGCCAAATCTTTCAGCCTGGCTACCAACCCATCATCAGACATCACCATATGAGATGAACGCATACAGAACAAGCATTATATACAAAGTGAAACGTCTGTGGCGTAAGATCCATACAGAGCTCAGAATCGTTGAACCGACATTTAGGCGTAGCATTGAATGGAAAAGGCTTTTGATATCGTCCTGGGGAATAGCCTGCCAGGTTGCATCTATGCGAGACCAGAGTTCATTTGTGGTGACTGAAGGAGGCATTGACGGATCAGTCGTTTAGCTACCATGTCTCAGATATGTTTGGTAGGAGGCATATCCGGCGAACATACGGCTAGGGAAGAAGCGGTATTGCCATGTATGGAAGAAGACTTGCACATTCTGGTCCACATGTCCTGGTGCTATTTTCCAGCAGGACAATGCTCGGCTACAACTCTGAAGGAACGGTATCCCCTCTGCCTCTCAAACATTTTCGATGCATCGCTGGCTATTGAGGATTCCCTCATTTACTGCAGTATCATACGAGATCGGCGAATTAAACCCAATGGCACCCCAGACCGTGACGATTGGCGTTGTGCCGGTATGACGCTGCAAAATGCACGCTGGCGTTCAACACGATGTCTTCCAAAACGTATGCGGTCATCATGGTACATCAAGTTAAATTGTGAAAAGTCAGAAAATACAACCTGTTGCCAATGAGCGTGCTAATGTCTGTGTTCGAGACCTTATTGCAGCCTGAGGTTGATAGACAAAGCAATGCTCAGCAATTGGTTACTAGCAAACAGTCCTTTGTTAAGCAGATGACGTCGAACGGTGATGGAGGACAAAGCCTGACCTGACAGTGCTCCACTGATGCAGTAACACATTGGATGTCGTTGTGTGACCAGTCACTGTCACGCGGGAGAGTTGTCTGTCATTCCGTGCAGTCGTGCGATTCTTCTGTGCATTTCCCGGATTTCTGTGCGTCCGAACACACAAAAATCCGGATACCTCTATCATATGGTAGTACTGCATGTAGTATCCCTGTACTGGCGTTTCATTCCGTACGAGTGGCATTTTTGCAGGAGGGAAATTCAGCATCTCTCATCCCAACAATCCTTCCTCGCTCAATGTCAGTCTGGTGTTCGTAAAAATGTCACTCTGGTGTTCTTCGTCGGCGAGGCAGCCTAGTGAGACACAAGAAACACCCTTTCGACCCAAAATTGGCTCTTCACTGATTGCAACATCCCGTTTGAGCCAGCTCTTTATACCCAAGACATAGTGAGACACAAGCAACACCCTTTCGACTCAAAGTTGGCTCTTCGCTGATTGCAACATCCCGTTTCAGCCAGCTCTCTATACTCAAGACCAAACAGTTCAGCGGGCGTTGCTCCGAAACTGCATACGCATTTTCCCTGACATTTTAATCATTTGCATGTCCCATATATCCTGTAAGTTTCAGGCTAATATCAGCAGTTCTTCATGGTGTTGCAATTTTCTAAAGCAGCAGTGTACGTTTTCAGAATAATCAGACTGATACGTTATCAGTACCGCTTATTATCGGCTACTCTTTAGTTGATTCAAATTAAAGTTAATCTGAATCCATTAAATAGTAGGCAATAGTCAGGGAAAGAAAATAAGGCCTCAGTTGACATATGTTTTTAGAATAAATACAAAAGCATGTTATCGGTATTGCTTTAGTTTAAGTATAATTTCAATATCTGATGAGACTCACGATTCTTATATCATTTGATTTCTCGCTTGGAAATGATACTTTGACATTTGGGAATTGTGTTGCTTTGGGGGTGAGGGGAAATCATGCGAGTTACGCCTGACTGAAAGTTGGTCCGTGTCAACTAAAATGTAGCTGATAATAAGGGAAAGGCAACAACGCACGAAAGGGTACTATTGTTATGCACCAAAAAAGAAAAACTTGGGCAACTGGACTCGCGCAATGAATGACAAAAGTCGTTCATCGACAGTCTAAAAAAGAGAGGGATTCGTCGTGTCACTTCCGCATAGGGTTTTCTAAGTAAAAAAAAATGATGTTCTTTCACGACTCTGTTATCGACTGCCGTCTTCATTTCAAGTAAAAGAATCTGCTGGTTCACAGATTTCTGCTGAAGAATTTACATTCCGTGTTCTCTTTGTAAAAGGAAAAAAAATCCTTTGTTCTTCTTCCTTCTCCTGTGGCAACTGTCCGATTTTTTCTTGGATCTGTTCCAGGCAATTGAACAAAGAAAACAGTCTTGGGAATTTATTTTGCTATTTGACTAGACTCTTACATGAGAAGAAATATTATTCTTACTTTAACCTCGTCTTGTTACCGCATTATGATGCCAGGTCTCATTTCCCCCCTTTCCTTTTTTTTCTTTTCAATAAAGCCGCTTTGTTTACCCATTGTTACCTAAAGCATTTAAGCCTGGCATATCTCCACATTGTATGAAAAAAAAATCTGAAAAATTCCTTCGTAATATTTAAAAAAAAAATGAGAATCTGAGAAACGGCGAATTCATTTTAGCGATCAAAGAAATTATGTAAGGATTTTTGAGAAATATCAAAAAACAATTGTTCAGTACCAACAGATTCTATATTTCTATAAATTTGTTCACCATTATATTTTTAAATTTTTGGAGTTCGATACACCTATGCATACAATAAAGAAAATTATTAATAACATTACTGAACAACGTGTTCGGACACCCTTAACTTCGAAATATCCTCGACTATGTGACATGCATTCAACGAGGTCTTGATATTTAAGCAAAAACAGTGTTGATGGGCCAGTATTCATGCCAGCACTGGCCCAGCACTGTGTTGCCGTTGCCCAACCGTCAATAAAATGTCCCGGTGGCAACCACATGGGCCAGCAGCTGACCACCCCATCAGTTGTCATATGCCAGAACAGGGCCATCAGTTATCCATCACAGGCAGTGGTTGCCAGAACCGGTCCTTAAGCAGCTCTGCAAGCACATGCCATATGGTCCGCTAGTTTCCCGGCAGTGGCAATCATGTGACGTAACTGATGGCTTGCCGAATCTTGTGCACCAATTTCTCAGTAGTAGCCATTAAAAAAATGATAACCGCAGTTTCCCAAAGGCACAACTACTTTTTCCTCCTACAGAACTTCTGCATGGCGTCACTGCGCTGGGGGACATTTTCTCTACAGGTCCTGAAAAACGCCCGTTTGGATCTGGCTAGAAACGAACCAACGACAGTCTGCTTGCAAAGCGGTCGCTCTAACCGCTAAACTGGTTTGCCACGCACGATCCTCTGCTTGAAACTTAGCCTCTTTCCAGCACGACGTGAAACGAAGTGTAATCATTACAATTATTTTAATTTAACAATATTGAGAGGTACTTTTCATAAATGTCCGTTTCATATAATTCATAAATTTATTTTTCAGCATAATTGTTTTTATTTACCTTAAGGAAACTTCACTCATTTTCAACGAGTGTACCAACTTAAAAGCGCTTTCCAAAGCTTTGTGTTTTCCTTCTGGTCTTGAAAGGCGATTGTTTAATTAATGTATTTACCCGTTCGTGTGACATTCTGTTACATTTTTAACGTATCTTTCCTTTCGGCGGTCCGAAGCTACATTTGTTCTAAAGAGGAAGGATATTTTATTTTACTTGTCGGTGAATTCCTCCAATCTTGTGTATTCAACCCATGGATGAGTACATTATATCCACATAGTTTTGCTGTTTTCTCAAATAATTGATAAATTTTGGACGCGTTTTATTCTTATTATTTTCCAACATAACGATTTTTAATGGTTTTCGGGGACTTCTGTTTGAAGTGGTTTAGTGTATGCTAAAACGAAAGATTACACAGAAATTATTTGTTATTCATGGGAATGGAGTGGGTGTATTTTATGGATGTCTGTATTCTCGATTCTTTGTGTGTTAGTGCAAGAAGTTTGCTACGAAATGAGTTTCTGTAAATACACTAGAGTAATTGACGATTTCTTACAGTTCTTTAATAATTATTTATGTATTCCGACGGTAATCTTCGTCGACGTGGCATTTCATTAGGAAATTAATTCGCCTCTCTACATATGGCTTCTTTTTCTTAACATCCACTAAAATTACACAATGGCGATAGTGTCGTCTTGAAGTAACTGGTGACACATCATGTGTTGCTTCCGCGTATGCGCAGTTCCGTTGCTTCGGTTGCCAGCTACGGGCCACTAGCGGCACTTGCTTGGAGGCTCGCAATTCACGGCGATGCTGCAGGGCCATCAATGGCTGCCACCAGCGGATCGCTACCTTGCCGTGAGCGTCAGATTTCAGCCAGTAGTGACCCAACACTGCCAGCTGGTGGCCAGCAGTTTCCCAACACTTGTGTTTTTGCTGGGATACAATAAAATATAAGGGTGTGTGAATTTACGGAAAATTTCTGAAAATAACGTGCCACAAAGTTGCCGGTAAGTGTCAGTCTTGTAACGAAATTTCCGTTTTTAAAAGTGCCCGTTTTTTTTTTTTTTTTTTTAACTTCCGTAATTTGAAGGATCTTTCGTAGTCAGTAATTCCGTTTATTTCAGAAAAGTCCGTTTCAAGTTTACCCGAATTCATGCAGAAATTTCTCAAAATGGAAGACGCTAAAATTTTTAGCCCTTAACGTCTGAGAATCCTTTCGCGCAGGTGGTGGGGTTTGAACTTAGGTCGACTGGGTTAGCTCTACACAAGCCAAGCGTCTTAACCACTGAGCCAGAAAGTCTTAGAAGTGCACTCACGTTCAAGGTAAGACTAATCTCGCGACGATTTTTTTTTTTTTTTGCCATTAATGTGGGAGATTTAGTCATTTTTTGTCAGATCTTATTATATTTCTTGCATACGATTGTAATAATTGTATTTTTTCTGTAGGAGGAGTTATCACATATTAGGTATTTTTTTCAACGTGATATTTCGAAACAACAGAATGCTTTGGAACTTGAGATCTGTTTTTCTTAACTGGTAATAAATAACTTTCATGTATCTTTAAGAAATGGTGAAATGTACTCTTTTATAGTACTATTTCACAAAATTTCTAAATATAAAATTTCTTCTTGATAGCTACAATAGCTTTTGTCTTAAGCACTCCACAGACTAATACATACATATCGTACAATCACCTGTACAATCATTTAAATACCCGGATTCGTGGTTTCGTACGGTTACACAATATATAATAGCTGGTGCACAAAATGGAGACAAGAGAAGAAATAAATATCTTGTGCCACAAATAACCAAAATGCATGCGATATGCTATCCACAATATCAATCTCGTTACAGAACTTCAAAATCAGTTCCTCTGACAGACGACTGAAATTTAACCGTTAACCAAACCTCAAGAATACACGCGAATCTATCCTATTACCAGAATATTTTCGTCATATGGATACGGAAAAAGAGTGAGAATGGAGTTTTCCCGTTAATATAAGAAAGAAATTGCGCAAACATTTCTGAAAATTCACACTGTTAAAAAAATCTCAAAAATGAGAGCCTGAACCTACTCCGTTTTTTTAAGTACAATAGTAGCATAAACGAGTACATGACATGCTCAAATATAAGTAACCACACGTACTTACAAATAACTGCGTCAATAAATATAATCTCGTATTACTTCATTTTAGATATTATAGATTTCAAAAGAAATTGTTTAATAAATGAGTAAAGTGTCACACATAAATAATTAGTACAACAAAGTCATTGATCACAAGTAATTTAATTATGAATAAAGTATCTACGTGTACGTTTTTACATTAACTATATTTGTGCCAATCTCAAATAATATATTGTCGCTTCATCACTATATTTGTCATAAAATTGTGCGGTCCATTTGTCCAGCATGTGACAACGAGTATATCTATTATCCAAGATGTGCCACCGAATAATATACTTCCAGTTAATTATATGAATAAATGAGTATGTATGGAGTACACGTGTTCCAAATGTGGAATTCACTTGTGGAATTGGGCCGCGGATGGCCTAGTGGGACACGTTCGTGACTGCCACGGAAGGAACCTCAGATTCGATCCCAGGCAGGTATGAACGCTCGATCCACTAAATATCCGCAGTGTGTCGGATGGGCACATTAAGCCGTCGGACGCCGGGTACTGCCCCCCAGTAATAAATAAGAGCGTCTTCTTCCTCCTTTCTACTTCACATCTGTGTCACTTTCCTATCGGGAACTCTAGCCCAAATCTCCTTGCTTCCTAATTTCTAAAGGTTGTTTAAGACTTGGGATCAGGCACGCCTTTCCTAAAATCCTCTGCATATGATCATTTGATCAAATTTGGAATCGAGCCGCGGATAGCTTAGTGGTTAGAGATTCAGACTATTGATGGAGGGACCCCAGGTTCAAACCTAGCGTGGTGGTGTGAATTTCTAACAATCGCTGAATATCCGCCATCCATCGGACGAGCACGGTAAGTGATGGCCCTGGGTAGAAATCCCCCGGTTACATATAAAGGTGTTCATTCCTAAGCCCCCTCCCCCCCCCACCTAATTTCTCTCCGCCTTCTATGGGCAAAATCGTACGGTGGCGCCATCTAGTGTGCTCTCTCACACGAACTATCCTGTCAGAATAGCTAGATTCATTTCTGAGTAAATATATTTGAAATATATGTACTCAAAAATGAGTACATATATTTCAAATTAGAAATACCAGGTATACTCACAATTAATTCCCTGCATGTACTAAAAAATGAGTACGTGTCTTTTCCAAAAATGAGACAAGTACTCGGAGCTATTATAAGCCCAGAATGTTTTCAAAAACGAGTACATTTTGCTTATCTAAGTACCAGTTTTTAACAGTGCAAAATTTGCCTGTCGTACGAAAAATCCGTAAAATTCCGATTTCTTTCCGTTGTTTCACGGAAATGGCTGTTTCAGAAATATGCTTCGTTAATTCACGAATGGACACACGGAAAGTGTCTGGTGAATTTCAGATTTTTTTTTAAAGTGCATGTTCTACAGGTATGTTCAGATAAACAGCAACATACAATTGCCGAATTGGCGTTGTAAGAGATTTCTCTTCATCTCACCCCACAGGAGTTCCATTGAGTTAATATCTGAGGACTGTGGGTGCCATTTTAGCACTTTAAAGTTACTATCGAGTTCCTGGATTCACTATGTGACGAATCGAGGCTCATGGCATGGAGCATTTCCCTTTTGGCCTCTTCATCAGACAATACGATGCATAAAGGCGGGTGCGAGTCTACAGTGTTCCACAGAAGTATAGGTCCACCATGTTTTGTCGATATGCGAGACCGTACAATAATCGCCTATGAAAGATATTTGCATATCTAAGAACACTCGTTGCTATACACACCAGACTATGCAAATCGACGTGTTGGACGTCATGCGTATTGACTATCACTGAATACCACGTGTCCCTGCCACCACTTAAATATACAGTACGTCCAGTTGTCAGGCAACTGTTAGAACGGAACTGCCAGTGTCAGTTTCCTTTGAAGTTGAATTACGCCGCGCGTTGTGCAATTGGCTGAACGCGAAAAAGTTTTAATCGAAGCTTATCATTGGTGTGGTAAAGCTGTTAGGGAAATTGCATCAATGTGCAGTTCTTTTACAACAACCGAAGATTTAGTGGTTGATGGGGCAAATTTAGAAATAGCCGACACATAAATTTAACTTTGACAACATATTAAGGGAGAGTCACAACGAAGAAGAAATTAATGGGCGTATAAAACATAGCTGGAGTGCATTTGGAAAAAACAGTACAGTTTTCAAGGGAAATTTACCATTATGTCTTAAAAGAGAAGTATTTAATCAATGCAACCTTCTAGTCCTTACTTGTAAGTCACATACGTGGATGGACCTTAACTAAAACAGGACACACACAGGTTGCAGGCAACTCAAAGGAGCATGAAGAGATTCATTTTTGGTGTAACCAAAGTAGATAGGGAAAGAAACTCGTGGATTAAGAAAATGGCAAGAATGAATGGCATCATAATCAAAGTAAAGACCCTCAAGTGGCAAAGGGCCGGACATCTTGCTTGAAGACCTGACCACCGTTGGACAACTGAAATAATAGATTAGATATGAAGGATGGGAAAGATCCAGGAGAAGAGAGACTTGTGGATGAAATACATGGGGGAGATGGGTGATGAAATTCGAAAGCATACTAAAATAACATTGAAAAGGATTTATCTACCCAGAGAGTTATGAAAGACTTGATAACTTTATCCAGCAGGGATTGAGATTTTTACGATGATGAAGAAACCATTATTCAATCGATAGGATGTTTCGCAGGTGTAAAAAAATCGTATTATTCATGTAAAATGCTGGATCCTCTCAAACTAACTTTCAGGGCGCCGCGGGTGGCCGAATGGGCAACGTTCGTGACTGCCACGGGAAAGGCCTCAGGTTCGATCCCAGGCAGGTACGAACGCTCGATCTACTAAATACCCGCCGTGCGTCGGATGGGCACGTTAAGCCGTCGAACCCCGGGTAATAAATAAGGGCGTCTTCCTCCCCCTTTCTACTTCGCTTCCGTGTCACTTTCCTATCGGGCGCTCTAGCCTAAATCTCCTAGTTTCCTATTTCTAAGGGTTGTTTAAGACCTGGGGTCAGACACTCCCTTCCTAAAATCCTCTACTCATGATCATGATCACTAATTTTCAGAAAGCTTCATTTGAAACGAAAATAAAAAAATGACCCTAAAATATCATCAAAACATGCCTTTATTTTCAAACCTGTCTATAAGCATTTATATGTCAAAAACAATTCCATGTCTTTCTAATCAGAATACGCTAAAACGGTCTTGCAGTAAGTTTTTAAGAATAATAAAGGGAAAAAGCATGCAAATATTACGGCACCACTTTTTGCACATTATAAACATTATGTTTCTGCACAATCACGTTGTTACAATCGTTCCATTTCTACAAGAGATTCATGATTTTATCATGATCAAAACATAGCTCATAATGATGCAGTCATTCACGGACAGCAGTTTTTTACATTCTTATAACAATAGCTACGAAAACATGTGTTCAGTTAACACACAGCTTCTACTAAATTTCCGGGTGAGTTTTCGAAAATTAGTTCTTCCCCTCTTTCGGAATTCACCTCCTATGCCGACGTCTTATATTCTACTACACATTTCACCTTGTAAGTTTGATTACTAGTAATCGAGCTCTCTTGTCTATTTCCGTATATGATGAATAGTCATTATGTTCTCCCGTAAACACTGAACTTCAATTGTCTCTGAATTCCAGCGGAAGAAACAATTTCCGTCCCCAGTTTTTGTTTGTACAATTTACCCCATGTTTTTTTGTTTTCGAAGTCTCGTTTCTAACAGCTTTACCGTTTAAACCGACAGCAACATAAACACACTCACTTATGTGACGCGACTACTTCCAAACATCAGTGCTGCTACTTGAAATATTTCTGAGGGTTAAATCGTATAATACTACCAATTTTTTTATCCGACTTCGTGGATCTAGGGACATCTCTAACTACCAATAAGTTTAAATGTCTAAGTTAAAACTCTCACAGGTGTAAAAAAAATAGTACTTTCTGTATGTTAATACTTTATTAACTCTGTAGTAAAATTTAAGAGGATAATGGTGAGACGTAGTAATTTAGAAAGGTGTCATCCTTTTGATCACGACCTGAATATTTAATAGATTACAAAGGATTTTCTGGGATTCTTTGTCCAGAATTTTCAAGATTATAGTCGAGGTTCGCCTTTTCGAGAATTTAAGAGACAGCGAACTTGAGAAATATTTCATTGGGATGAAGTCGAGTGCCTGCGCTGACTGGTCAAGACGTTTGTCATCATGAGAGATGCCATCTGAGTTCCGTAAGGGGTGCCATTTCATTTTGAAAGATGAAATCAGCACCAAAAAACAATCCGCTTGCATTTGGAAATAAGAGTGATATCAGTTCCTTATCTGTTTTCTCCTTTTTTTCCCTCTACCAGTCTGTCTTTCAGAAACTCTCTTTCCCCATCTGTCTAATTGTCTTTCTTGCTAGTACTGCCTCTACCTTCAAAAGTTAATTTTCTACCTTTATTTCTTTATGCCTCTCACAGTGTGCTTCTCTCTTCATTGCTCTCAGTCTCGCACATACTATTTGTTTCCTGCATCCTATACGTTTTCCTCCATCCTTTATCCTGTCTCCTACAGGATTGTTTCCACTTCCCTCCTCTCTGTCTTTGTTTCTCCTTCCCTCTTCTCTTTTTCATTCTGCTTCTTAGTCTGTCTCTTTTGCTAATCTTTCATTTTCTAGGTTCTTTCTTTCCTCACACACACTTAATTATTTACGTTTCCGTCTATCTTACTAAATATATTTCACTTTTTCCACCTTTTATTGTTTCCTTCGCTTTGGCACAGGAGAGAATCGGGTGCAAAAGAAAAATGCAGCCCCGGTGGCGTATTTGTTTTTCCTAGGTGCTGCATTCTGACAATTTACCCTAGTGGCCATGGGCTCTAGCCCCGGATGAGGGATAGGTGGTGTGCTTGCCTTAACAGTGGCGCTCTCCCTTCCCTGGAACCATTGGCCTTAAATTAAGGAAGCATGACATAGCAATCAGAGTTGTAAACTGTGGTAATTAAATTTCAAAAAAAAAAAAAAAGCTGAACTAATGTCCTTATCTCAGCGTGTGCTTAATACTTCTACAAGTGAAGATACAAGCTCGTCGTTCTTTTATGCTCTGCGCAACACTCTGTATCATTCTATATATATTATTCCCTTTCACTCTCAATCATTTAGGTTGTGCCTATCTCTCTTGCTCTTCTTTTTTCATATTTCTGTCCCTGCTAAGTACATATTATTTCATTTCTTCCGGTTTTATCTTTCCAGTACTGTGCCCTCTCTCTCTCTCTCTCTCTCTCTCTCTCTCTCTCTCTCTCTCTCTCCCTCTCTCCCTCTTCAATGTGTAATTATCTTTCGCTCCCTTTCCGTCTCCATTCCTCTTTACTTCACTGTTTGGATATTTTATTCATATTTCCGACTCTGTAATGTATAAAAGTTTTAGAATGTTGTATTACATTGTTTGCGCAAGTATTTCCTTACATACTAAGCACTTGGACAAATAAAACGGCCGGAATTCATTTGACTACTTACATAGAAAGCCATATTTGTCCTTATTCTTTCTTACAGCTTGTAGACACGTAAATCCACTATAGCATCAAAAATTTATATATTATCATGGGATACCACTTTAACACTTATTCATCGCAAAGATCATCACTGATGTTGAAATATTACCATAACATGCAATCCTACTTCAAACAGTACATTGTCTTCATTGTAGACCAGTGGTCGTCAAACTGGTCCCTACCGCCCACTAGTGGGCTATTCAGGCTTTCGTGGTGGGCGGAGGGGGGTTTGTCCGTTATTCCAAATTTTGTTCTTCCGCCATATACACTCACGGACAATGAAATTTTCTCACCTAGAAGAAAACATGATACAACCGCGAAACTTTGCAGACAGCTAGAGTGCGTGCTGGTACGCAAGTGATCCATGTTTGGTGCGATTGCTCATGACCGCACGCCTTGTGGTGGCGCTGCAAGCACGAACCCGCAGCCTTATAAACCGGCGTGTAGTGGATGCCCCATGAAACCCAAAAGCACCAGCCGACGGAAAGCAAGAGTACAGGGTCACAAGAATGCCGGGTAGACGCCAGAGACGTCGATTTACGCAACTTACGGACTATGAAAGAGGCCTGATCATCGGTCTGGAAACCGCAGGGTGATTGGTGCGCCGTATAGCCCTCCACGTGGATCGTTCTGACCAGGCCGTCCGACTGTGTTGGGAGCAGTGACCACGTAACGGCAATGCCACACGGCAGAGCGGCTCCTGACGGACCAGGAGGACCACCGGTAGAGAGGATCGCCGGATCGTGTGTCAGGCACGAACGGATCCCACTGGGGACCCGCTCCACTATACAGGCAGATGTAGCGGCTCCTGTGTGCCCACGAACCATTTCCCGACGCCTCGCGGAAGTGAATCTGCGATCCCAGCACCTCTTACGTGTGCTCCGATTAACACTAGAACATCGCGGCTCCATTTGCAGTGGTGCCAGGCCAGAGCGACGTCGAACGCCGCAGACTGGTGACGTGTGGTGTTTAGGGATGAGTTCCGCTTCGGTTTGGAGACAGATTATCATCGTGTCCGGGTGTGGAGGTCCCCGGGTCAACGGCACAATCCCAACCTTGCTATCGAGCGCCAACTCCTTCCCAACTGCTGGCATTATAGTCTGTGGAGCCATTGCCTACGATAGCCGACCAGCTCTAATAGTGGTATGTGGATCACTGATGGGCCACTGGCGTGTGGATGAGATCCTACGGCCCCATGTGCTCCCATTCCTGGCCGGGATTCCAGGTGCGCTATACCAGCAGGATAATGCCCGCCCACACACGGCCCGAGTTGCCCAGGACTGGCTACGTCATGTCCAGACACTTCCATGTCCTGCCCGCTCCCCGAACGAGTCTCCTATCGAGCATGTGTGGAACCAGTTGGAAGCCAGCTGCCGCCAGGCCACACTATCGGGGATTTGGAGCACACCGTCCAAAACGTGTATGCCAGTTTGCCGCAGGACAACATCAGGCATCTGTTCGCATCCATGCCGGACCGTATTGCAGCATGAATCGCTGCACGAGGCGGTGCGACGCGCTATGAAGATGGCCGGACTGAGTGCCACAGATCCCTCTGTAATTGTCCTGCTGCTCTGTTTTTGCCATCATGTATATCATTCATCTGTACCATTAAATCTATAAAATTTCAGTTCAATCCGATGCTTCCTTTTTACTGCGCAAATTTCATTATCCGTGAATGTATCTAGAACATTGCTAACAACTTCGCGAGTTTGACTTTTTTACGCTTTCCAACCGTAGGTTGAAAAAGCGTATATGCTACAGCTTTGTCCGTCCGTCCGCACGATAACTGGCGTACAAATGGTTTGATTTCGATGAAATTTTAGTATATGGTAGGGACCACCTGGGGACGAACTCTATTGAAAATGGAACAAATGGGGTCAAAGGTCACGAAGTAGGAGCGGAATCATTCCATTGTCCTTATGCGCCACAACGTGCGTAAATATGGTTCGATTTCAATGAAACTTTACTATGTGGTAGGATACCACCAAGGGACGAACCCTATTGAAAATGGCACAAATGGAGTCAAAGGTCACGACGTAGGAGAGGGATCATTCCATTGCCCTTATGCGTCATAACTTGCGTAAATATGGTTCGATTTCAATGAAAGTTTACTATGTGGTAGGAGACCACCTGGGGACGAACCCTATTCAAAATGGGTGAAGTGGGGTCAAAGTTCAAGACATTAGATCGGGATACATTCCATTGCCTTATGCGTCATAACTTGCGTAAAAATGGTTCGATTTCGATGAAATTCCAGTATGTAGTAGGGGACCATCCAGGGGACAAACTCTATTGAAAATGGACGAAATGTGGTCAAAGGTCAGGACATAGGATTGCGATCCTTTCCATTGCCCTTATCCCATATTATTAAGGTGGACGTCAAGTAATTTTGCTTCCTATACTTCCAACGGAAAAATTTTTGTACACATTTCCTTCACAATGTGTTCCCAAGGATAAAAATTTGAACATCGATTAAAATAACTTCATATTATAACCTGGAAAACTTAATATGTTCTAAAATATAACCATAATCATATTAAAAATCAATAACTTTTTTTGGTGGTGTTGAAACCAGAGAAAAGATGGTGCGACCTGTACTTTGATAACGTCAGTGGACAAAAAAATGTTGGATTGCATAATAACGGTTATGGTTTAGAAAATATTAAGTATTCCAAGTTATGAAATGAAGCTATTTTAATCAATGTTCAAATTGTCATCCTTGTGAACGCATTAATTGTCCAGAAAAAAGATGGCGCTACCTGTGTTTTCATGACGTCAGTAGACAAACAAATGTTGAATTGCATAATTATGGTTATGTTTTAGAAAATATTAAGTATTGCAAGTTATAAAATGAAGTTATTTTAATCGATGTTCAAATTTTCATCCTTGGAAACGCATTAATTGTGAAGAAAATGTGTACAGAAGTTTTTCCATTGGAAGTATAGAAAGCAAAATTACTTGACGTCTACCTCAAAGTAGCAATTCTTTTATGTACGTATGTACATTTTATTTTGAAAACGGCTCTAAGAGTTTTGATGAAAGTCGTTAACCTACCATTTTCTGGTACTAGAAATCGATTTAGCTTGACCTCGACTTTAGGAGAATTCGTTCAGTGGGTTAAATAACCACCCCGAATTATAACGTTTTTAGTGATGGCGTTGTTCCATTATTCCATTAATGTTACCAATGCTTAGAAATCTTATGACGTCACAATCTCGCCTTTCAGAATGTTGGCGCGCGATCACGCCATCTGTCTCATTACGTCACGCGTTGTGTGTGGATCCTATTAAAGTTTTATGACGTCACACTCTTGCGGCGAGCGATATCGCGATTCCCATTTGCCTCATTACGTCACGCGTTGTGTGCGTACGTCCGTCCGCACAATAACTCGCGTAACAATCGTTCGATTTCGATGAAATTTTAGTATCTGGTAGGAGATCACCTGGGAGAGTACCCTATTTAAAGTGAACGAAATGGGGTCAAAGGTCATTACATAGGAGCTGGATTCATTCCACTGCTGTTATGCGCCATAACTAACGTAAAAAAGGTTCGATTTCGATGAAATTTTATTATGCGGTAGAAGACTACCTGGTGACAAACCTTACTGAAAATGGGCGAAATGGGGTCAAATGTCAGGACATAGAAACGGAATCACTTATATCGCCATTATGCGTCATAACTTACGTAAAAATACTATGATTTGGATGAAATGTTAGTATGTTGTAGGGTCTTGCCTGGGGACTAATTCTATTGAAAATGGGCGAAATGGGGTCAAAGGTTAGGACACAGGAGCGGGATCTATTCCATAGCCCTTATGCATCATAACTTACGTAAAAATGCTTCATTTTGCGACATAACTTTATGATGTTATTTCGGATGTATACCAAACCGGTTCTGTTGAATATCATCGAAATGGAATCAAAGGTCAGGGCACAGGACAGAGATTTATTCCACAGCCATTATTCTCATAACTTGAGTAATGATTTCTGGTATGTGGGAAAGCGTATTATAATCAATGCATTGGATGATTTTACTAACTTGTTTACTCTTTCCAACCGTAGGTTGAAGAAGCGTATATGCTCCAGCTTTGTCCGTCCGTCCGTCCGTCCGCACAATAACTGGCGTAAAAAAGGTTCGAATCCATGAAATTTTAGTATGTGGTAGGGGACCACCTGGGGACGAACCCTATTGAAAACGGGACAAATGGGGTCAAAGGTCACGATGTAGGAGCGGGATCATTCCATTGCCCTTATGCGTCATAACTTGCGTAAATATGGTTCAATTTCAATGAAATTCTGCTATGTGCTAGGGGACTGCCTGGGGACGAACCCCGTTTAAAATGGGTGAAGTGGGGTCAAAGGTCAGGACATAAAAGCGGGATGCATTTCATTGCCCTCATGCGTCATAACTTGCGTAAATATGGTTCGATTTTAATGAAATTTTACTATGTGGTAGGGGACCACCTGGGGACGAGCCCTGTTGAAAATGGACGAAATGGGGTCAAAGGTCCGGACATAGGATTGCGATCCATTCTATCGCCCTTATCCAATATTATTAAGGTGGACGTCAAGTAATTTTGCTTCCTATACTTCCAACGGAAAAACTTTTGTACACATTTCCTTCACAATTAATGTGTTCCCAAGGATGAAAATTTGAACATCGATTAAAATAACTTTATTATAACTTGGAATACTTAATATTTTCTAAAACATAGTCATAATTATATTAAAAAACAATAACTTTTCTTTTGGTGGTGTTGAAACCAGAAAAAGGATGGCACGACCTGTACTTTGACGACGTCAGTAGACAAACAAATGTTGGATTGCATAATTATGGTTATGCTTAAGAAAATATTAAGTATTCCGAGTTATAAAATGAAGATATTTTAATCCATGTTCAAATTTTCATCCTTGGGAACGCATTAAATGGGAAGAAAATGTGTACAGAAATTTTTCCATTCGAAGTACAGGAAGCAAAGTTACTTGACGTTCACCTTAAAGAAGCAATTCTTGTATGTATGTAAATTTTATTTTGAAAACGGCTCTAAGAATTTTGATGAAAGTCGTTATCCTACCGTTTTCTGGTACTAGAAATCGATTTAGCTTGATCTCGACTTAAGGAAAATTTGTTTAGTGGGTTAAATAACCACCCCGAATTACCACGTTTTTAGTGTAGTGTCATGTCATATCATGGCGTCGCCCCGTTAGATGTTGGCGCGCGGTCACGCCAACTGTCTCATTACGTCACGCGTTGTTTGTGGATCCTATTGAAGTTTTATGACATCACACTCTTGCGAGCAGATGGTCGCCATTCCCATCTACCTCATTACGTTACGCGTTGTGTGCGTATTTTCATCCGCACGATAACTCGGGTAAAAATCGTTCGATTTCGATGAAATTTTAGTATGTGGTAGGAGAACACCTGGGAAGGAACCTTGTTGAAAGTGAACGAAATGGGGTCAAAGGTCAGGACATAGGAACGGGGTCGATTCCATTGCTCTTATGAGTCATAACTAACGTAAAAAAGGTTCGATTTCGATTAAATTTTAGTATGTGGTAGAGGACCACCTGGGGACAAACCCTATTGAAAATTGGCGAAATGGGTTTCAAAGGTCAGAACATAGGAGCGGAATCACTTCCATCGCAATTATGAATCATAACTTACGTACAATTGTTTCGATTTGGATGAAATGTTAGTATGTTGTAGGGACCTGGCTGGGGACGAATCCTATTGAAAATGGGTGAAATGGGGTGAAAGGTTAGGATGCAGAAGCGGGATCTATTCCATAGCCCTTATGCATCATAATTTACGTAAAATTGCTTCGATTGCGACAAAACTTTTTCATGTTATTTCGGTGGTATACTGAACCAGTTCTGTTGAATATCATCGAAATGGATCAAAGGTCAGGGCAGAGGGGTGAGATTTATTCCACAGCCATTTTTCTCATAACTTGAGTAATAGCTTGAGTAATGATTTCTAGTATGTTGGAAAGCGTATCATAATCAATGCATTGCATGATTTTACTAACTTGTTAAAATATGCCTTTACAATTTACTTTTGAATTCCCTCTCTAAATTTTGAATACAGATAATAATGAAAACAAGGTAATCCGTAAATACAGAGTGTTGAGGATAACACAAAACACGTTTTGTTAATGTTGCAGATCACGCACAAAATAATATAAGATTAAATTAAATTAGAAAAAACTTTCTCTTCTGGCAGACAATGTTATCTGCAGAGCTAGAACAACAAAACGTTGAAGGTCGACGACACAAATACCTGTGTGAAAGCACTTAAAAATGAACACATAATTCGTGTGCGATTTTTATCGCTACAGAAGAGAAACAACATAAAAGTGTTTTCCCTTCCTTTGACAACGTAGTATACGTGTATAAAAATAATTCCTGCGTAATAAAATAAAAACTGCCTGCGTTATATCCAAATATGTAGAAAATAATGTTTAATGTATTTATATCTTTCCCTACCTCATATCTTGTAGTATCAGGCTTGAGTGCTCTTAAACATATCGCCAAACTGAGAAACCGTCTGAATATCACCGAAAGGGGAGACCTTCGTTTGTTTCTTACGAAAATCGAACCAGATATCAAATATTTAGTCACGCAGCATCAGCCTTATGGAACTCATTAATTAAAGATAATTTCAATAAGCTTTATTGTTTTCACATTTAAATTTCATTTTCTTCAATTTAAGCAGCTCTCGCACTAGTAGGCGCAGTATCGAGGAAGATGCAGAAATTCACTAAATTGAAATTACTTATGTATAAACATACATAAAGTATAAATAAAAGATACATTTAAGTACATATTTTTTACAACCCCCCCCCCTCCCCTCTAAAAATCGCTTCGCACTTGCGCTAAATTGAGTTACTGTGGCACTGGTGGGTGGGTGGTAAATTTTACCATCAACAAAGATACAAAAGAGGGCGGTAAGAAAATTTTACCGTCGACAAAGATACAAAAGTGGGCGTTAAGGAAATTTTACCATCAACAAAGACACAAAACTGGGCAATAAGGAAATTTTACCATCAACAAAGATACAAAAGTGGGCGGTAAGGAAATTTTACCATCAACAAAGATACAAAAGTGGCGGTAAGGAAATTTTATCATCAACAAAGATACAAAAGTGGGCGGTAAGGAAATTTTACCATCAACAAAAGATACAAAAGTGGGCGGTAAGGAAATTTTACCATCAACAAAGATACAAAAGTGGCGTTAAGGAAATTTTACCATCAACAAAGACACAAAACTGGGCAATAAGGAAATTTTACCATCAACAAAGATACAAAAGTGGGCGGTAAGGAAATTTTACCATCAACAAAGATACAAAAGTGGCGTTAAGGAAATTTTACCATCAACAAGGACACAAAACTGGGCATTAAGGAAATTTTACCATCAACAAAGATACAAAAGTGGGCGGTAAGGAAATTTTACCATCAACAAAGATACAAAAGTGGCGGTAAGGAAATTTTATCATCAACAAAGATACAAAAGTGGGCGGTAAGGAAATTTTATCATCAACAAAGATACAAAAGTGGGCGGTAAGGAAATTTTGCCATCAACAAAGATACAAAAGTGGGCGTTAAGGAAATTTTTCCATCAACAAAGATACAAAAGTGGGCGGTCAGGAAATTTTACCATCAACAAAGATACAAAACTGGGCGTTAAGGAAATTTTACCATCCACAAAGATACAAAAGTGGGCGGTAAGGAAGTTTTACCGTCCACAAAGATACAAAAGTGGGCGGTAAGGAAATTTTATCATCAACAAAGATACAAAAGTGGGCGGTAAGGAAATTTTACCATCATCAAAGATACAAAAGTGGGCGGTAAGGAAATTTTACAGTCAACAAAGATACAAAAGTGGCGTTAAGGAAATTTTACCATCAACAAAGATACAAAACTGGGCGTTAAGGAAATTTTACCATCAACAAAGATACAAAAGTGGGCGGTAAGGAAATTTTATCATCAACAAAGATACAAAAGTGGGCGGTAGGGAAATTTTACCATCAACAAAGATACAAAACTGGGCGGTAAGGAAATTTTACCATCAACAAAGATACAAAAGTGGGCGGTAAGGAAATTTTACCATCAACAAAGATACAGAAGTGGGCGGTAAGGAAATTTTACCTTCAACAAAGATACAAAAGTGGGCGGTAAGAAAAATTTATCATCAGCAAAGATACAAAAGTGGGCGGTAAGGAAATTTTACCATCAACAAAGATACAAAAGTGGGCGGTAAGGAAATTTTACCATCAACAAAGATACAAAAGTGGAAGGTAGGTATTAAAAGGTTGACGAACATTGGTGTAGACACACACACATACACACTTTTACCTTGGATGTGGCTTTTAATTTATCTATGGTTCATTGTCGCGCGTTACCAAAAGTTATAAAGAAACTTGTGATGTGCCGTTCAGAAAGAAATATTAAGAAGTAATATATTTACATTAGAACAAAAACTCGAATACGAAGGTAAATTAAAGATATACATGGAAGAGCCAAACTATTGTGACCACCTGCTTAATATGATGTTGGTCTTCCATGTGCATCCAAAATAGCTTTTACCCTTAAAAGGCATGGAGGCTACAAAAGTGCTATAGGCGTCGTGTGCCCAGAAAAAAAAACAAGTGTTTGGAAGTAGTTGTGCCTTTTGGCAGCTATGATTATCACTTTTTTTTTATGACTACTGCTGAGAAATTGGCGGACAAGATGCAGCAAGCAATCAGTTACGTCACGTGATTGCCGGCTGCCACTGCCGGGAAACTAGTGGACCCCATTAGGGTAGCCATTACTTATGGCATGTGCTTGCAGGGCCGGTTGTGGCAGCCAATGCCAGTGATGGGTAACTGACGGCCCTGTTCTGGCGTATGACAACTGATAGGGGCCAACTGGTGGCCTGAACTGCTGGCCCATGTGGTGGCCGCCGGGACATTTTATTGACGGTTGGGAAGCCGCAACATAGTGCTGGGCCACTGTTGGCTGCCAGTACTGACTTGAGAGCTGGGCTACTGCTGGCTGCCAGTTCTGACTTGAGTGCTGGGCCCACTGCTGGCTCCCAGTGCTGACTTGAGAGCTGGGCCACTGCTGGCTCCCAGTGCTGACTTGAGAGCTGGGCCACTGCTGGCATTCAGTGCTGACTTGAGAGCTGGGCCACTGCTGGCTCCCAGTGGTAACTTGAGTGCTGGGAAACTGCTGGCTCCCAGTGCTGACTTGAGTGCTATGCTCAGCAACACTGTTTTTGCTGGATGGTACAAACAGGTTACCAGCAGATCTTTTAAGTATTGTAAGTTACGTGGTTGAGCTGTCGCAGATAGAATTTACGGTTCGAACACGAACCACAGATCCTCGATTGGATTGATGTCTGGGGAATTTGGAGGCCTGAAAATCTTCTTGTTCCGCGAACCAATCTCGAATAACCCGGAAAGCGTGGTGTGGTGCAATATCCTGCTGAAACAAAACACTACTAGAGGAGGAATACGGTTGACATAAAAGGATGTACCTGGTCTGCAAATATATTTCAGCAGATGGCAGACGTCATAACTTTCTGCACGTGAATGACTTGACCCAGGGTTTCCCATAAGAGCATTGCCCAAAGCATTACACTTCCACCACCAGCTTTGTCTTCATCCCACGATGCATCGTGGTGCCAACACTTCCCCAGGTAAACGACTCACACGTTCCCAGCCGCCCACATTACGCAACAGTAAACGAGATTCATCGGACCAGAAGACCATCTTCCAATCATTCAACACCCAGTTTTGATGCTCACGTGCCCACTGTAAGCGTCTTCGACGGTGAATCGAGGCTAGCATGGGCACTCGGATCGGCCGAGGCTAGTCAGCCCCATTTTCGGCAGGGATCGATATACTGAGTGTTGTAACACATTACTCCCGTCACCAGTATTCAAATTACCGGCAAGCTGTGCCACAATATTCCATGTGTTTGGCTCGTACCATATGGGATAGTCTTCGCTCACTTCTAGTATCGATGAGCTATGGTCGGTCCAAACCTTGCCGGCGGTTTGTAAGTCTTCACTCTTCGGGTAACTTTTTGAAGATACTAAACATGGATGATCATGAGCACAGCACAAGCCTTGATGCCTCGAAAATGCCAGACGACTGGCATTTTCGAGACATCAAGACTTTAGTGAGTTTGGCCTATGTCAAACTCTCTTACGTCCGTTGCTTTTTCAGTCTTAAGAACAACAATAACACTAATCAACAGAATACGTAAGAAACGCTTATAGCGTAATAAATCAGTTTATTTTCGTGTTGTAAATTTGTATAAAGATTCGCCAAGCTTTCGCACACTACTAGGAGGCTTCCTCAAGGCAAGGTAGACATAAAATGCAGGAATTAGAACACGTAGGAAATAAAGACGATTTTGTTTTTAAAATAACGTGGATTACATCACTACGTGAGTTTTTATCACGCAATTATGCGGTGTGTCGCGATGTGTTTCTATCTTTTAACAACGCATGCCAAACCATTGGTAATTCCATACAAACCATGTCATTGCATGCCAGTTTGATGGAAAGGATTTCGACTGTTTCCCTGATGGTAGTTTCTTTAAAGTTCGTGTAAGCGGCAATTCTTCTAATACAGGGGATACTGAACAATGCATAACTTATCTGGCGAGTGCTGTATTCTGCATGTCCTGGTTGGCACTTCGGAGGTGTTCTTTACATCTAGTATCAAAGGATCGCTTTGTCATTCCGATGTACTGTATATATCTTTTCCGTATTGACAGGATACACCAACGGTGTAGCGTACACACCCGCTTTTTCTTTCTCACACTGTCTCTCCTTGCAGCTTCATATTATGTGATAACGGGGTTGGTGATTTCATTGCTATTGAGATGTGCTTACGCAATAAATTCCTCAACCAATATCTAAAGCCTCACGTAATACTGCTCGTGATGTCACCCACGTTATATTCAAGAAATCATCTTTATTTCCTGCGTGTTCTAATTCCCTGCATTTTATGTCTACATTGCTTTGAGAAAGCCTCCCAGTGGAGTGTGAAAGCTTGGCGAATCTTTATACAAATTTACATCACGAAAATAAACGGATTTATTACGCTATAAGCGTTCCTTGCGTATTCACGACCTGGTGTATTTAAAATAAGAGTACTAATTTTAACAGAGTTCAGTATCAGGTGTTATTTACAGCGTTTCATGACTTTCACACGCTCCATAGTTTATCTGCAGTTGCTTCGTTTTGCATAAAGATGCACTGGCCATAATGGTTTAGCTCCTTGGTTCACGCCACAACTCTCGCTTTTCATTTCTGTACGTCGTTGTTCTTGCCGGATTCCTTCCGCAGAAATCTCGGCCTTTTTGTTTCCTTCGCGAAGAAAGTGTCTGCATTCCTTTCTTCCGGTGCGTCGGTGAGATGTCTTATTTCCTGTCAGCTGGTTGATTCCCCAATAGTATGTCACTGCACCTTGCTTTCGGCGCCAATCAGTTCCCTTCGTCACTGATCGTTACTACATCTGACTGAGTTCAAGCAGCCGCCGTCGGCTATCATGAACAGAGAAGGGATTTTTGCTTTCGTGCCAGACTTCGAAAATGAATCAACTGTTATGTGACCAATGTTTATGAACGTAGATTTTTGATGAGAAGAAATATCAACACTGCATTATGCCCAAACAACCTTTAGTTGGCTGAGATAATGAAACATTCCCCACAATCGATACTTATGTTTTTCAGTTGGCCCAGCAGTATTTCTCTGCCAGGACCTTCAACTGAAATGTCAATAATGCAGTAGCTCCATGCAACCTTATGTTGGATGCGATGATGAAAACGAATCGACAGTCAACACTTATGCTGCATTTCAGTCGGTCCAGGAGTGTTTTTCAATACCTGATATGCTATCTCTGCGTAACATTGCCTTTCTTCCTCTTTGTACCTCGTTCTCCTTTTTCTTTCTCCGTTTGTATAGCTTTCTTCCTTTTCCTTCTGCCTATGTTATTTTCTTTCTGCTTCCCCATGCTACTTTAGCGCGTCATACTCTTTCTTCCTTTCTCTGGGTATCTTCCTTTATCCCCTCTCCATACAATTTTCTGTCACCATCTCCCTCCTATTTCTTACCGCCCCCTCTCTCTCTTCTCTTTAGTTTGGCTCGACGTGAAAAAATCCCCAGCATCAAACCGCAAGCGTATGCAGCACAATTCTGTACTATTCCATAAAACTAGGTACCCGTACATTTACGGTTCAATACGTATCCTGGGGCTTCTGAATTTTCCGATGAGTGTCTGACCTTCTTTAACGCTGGAGCCCGAGGATATACAAGAACAAAATGCTCTTTCAAACTCCTCTTTGACGCGAATAGATCAAAAAACAAAAGGTAACTCACAAAATAACGAGACGGCTCCGTCACTTCCTTTCTTTTCAACCTCCTAAAGGACTCGCCGAAAGAAAATGTGAGATAAGCATGTTTAAAAACTTCTAACTTCACGGAATATTTTTTAACGTCTAACAGCTCTGCACTTTTGTGAAAAGCGCTAAGATGTATATACGCTGAAAAATATGCAAACTCTCAGTGTTCAAATGAGACCTAGAATTCCTTGAAAATTCCGAGAAACGTTATATAAAAGATCACGAAAATGTGAGTATAACGCATATAAATGGAAGTGTAAACTGTAAAAATTTATTATCAAAACATGACGTTTTCTGAAGCAAACACGAAGGTTTTAAGTCAGTCAAAGAAACAATATAATCACGCAAATTTTGAAGATGACAATCCATGTAAATGAGATAAAGATGAAAAGTCAGATAATATCTGAAAACTTGAAAAATTCATCGTCCTGGAACCCACGTCTCCCAGATAGCGCCCGGGTATGCTAACCACTGCACCACCCAGAACGACCAAGACTAAGTTTTAGATTAATTTGAATAGAACCATCCTTGTCACATTTACACCAAAAATTGGATTGTAATCTTCAAAATTTGTATTATATGGTGTAATCCCGTATTTCTTTCATGATTTATCTGCTCGTCCGGGTAATCATTGGATAGGATTCTTTACCTCCAGATTCGCTAAACATGAATGCCGGTTGCTTCCACTAGTGAATCCTGTGATGGTTTTATTCAAATTAATCGGGAACTTGAGTCTTGGTCGTTCTGGGTGGTGTAGTGGTTAGCATACCCGGGCGCTATCTGGGAGACGTGGATTCGAGTCCCGCTCCAAGAAAAAAGAAAATTTTCAAGTTTTAGGATATTATCTGACTCACTATATTTGTCACATTTACACCAAAAATCCGATTGTCATCTTCCAAATTTGTATTATACTGTGTAATCCCTTATTTCTTTTAAAATACACTGGCGTGCAAAAATTAAGGACGAGGCGGTTTTTCGAATGTAACGTCGTGCAGAAGTGCTCCACATCGACTCAAATCATACCGTAAGATCCCCAAGATGTAAATATGGGACAAGTGAGCAAAACCGTCCAAACAAGGGATCCAAAGGGTACAAAGGCACTTTATTGAAAAGGTAGCTTTGAGCACAACTGGACAGAAGACACAAACGTCCATGTGACAGGTAGCTGCCAAGAAAAATCCAGCCTTTACTAGGGGATATGATCACCCCTGACTGCGTTGCAGGATTTACAACGTCTGTCCATGCTGAGGACGAGGTTGTCAAGGAGCTGCTGAGGCATCGCGGCCCATTCCTATTGTAGCGCCAATCGCAGCTGCGGAATCGTTGCTGGCGGCTGGTGACGTGCAGCCAAGCGTCTCCCAAGAAGGTATCCCACGTGCTCGATTGGATTTAGGTCCGGGGACCTTGAGGGCCAATCCAAGCGTTGAATATCTTCACTCTCCAACAGCTCTGCGACAGCCACTGTACGATGAGGTGTAGCTTGGCATCCATGAAGAGGAACTTAGGACCCACAGCACCTCTGAACAGACGCACGTGAGGCAGGAGAACCTCGGTACAATACCGGACACAATTGACTGAACCTCCTTGGAAGATGTGGAGGTCAGTACGGCTACCAAGCATGACACCGCCCCAAACGAGAACTCCGCCACCTCCAAACCGGTCCCTTTCGATGATGTTGGAGGTGTGGTTGCGTGTTCTCTGCTCTCTCCAGATGTGTATACGTCCAGAATCGCTCGTCAGACTAAATCGGCTCTCATCCGTAAAGAGAACTCGACCCCATTGCTCATGTGTCCAGTTGTTGTGTTCCTGGCACCACAGAAACCGCCGTCTCCGATGAGCAGGCGTTAATGACACACACCGTACTGGTCGTCGTGCAAATAGACCACCTTTGTGCAGCCTCCTGGCCAGGGTAAAACGTGATAACGGACGTCCAGTTGTCTGTTGCATGTGCCTTGCGATTTCTCCCGCTATCTGCCGTCTGTCACTTCTCGCCTGTAGGACAAAATACCGGTCATCCGCCGCCGTGGTTGCTCGTGGACGACCACTGCTAAACTCTCGGACAGCTGTTCCTGTCGTTTGATATGCTCTCCAAGCTCGTGAAACGGTGCTGTGAGCTATCCCGAACTCCTCGGCCACACTAGTCACACTTCGACCTAATTCCAACTTCCCAATGACGCGACCTCGGGTAAAGTCATCTAGATGTCGTTTACCGGATTGCCTGTTGGCCATATCACACGGTAGCAGCAACTCAACGTCGTTCAAACCGATGTACGCCGTGCAATAGCAGTCACGGAATTGCTGGGCGTACACCGCCCGCGTGCTTTATACACTTCCGACCCCCCCCACCTCCCAACGTCATGCTGCATATATGCGCATGCCCTACCGTACCGGACCCTAGTTTATCTCCTGAGTGGTTTTCTGTCCGTTTTGCCTGCTCGTTCCGTTTTTATGCTAATTTTTCCTCTTCCTCCTTAATTTTTTCACACCAGTGTATAATCATGTTTTCATTATATTAAGCGAATGCGAAATAATGCACAGAAATTGTTGTTCGAGGAGTTAAGAAGTGGGATACTATTGAATTCAACAGGAAACGATACCTCTAAACACGTCAGTATAACGCCTTTTTCGCTCAGTTTGTCCTGTAACAGGAGCATGAGAGAAATAGTTATCAGAAAAAGGCATTGAATGAAATCTAAAGGCCTTAAAAGCACTTTGTTTTTCTTTGGCTCCTCTTCTTCGGTACATCGTTTTGGTGTGCATTTGCGTAATCTTGGATGCACGTTCCTTGGCGGTTGTTTGAAATGAAATAAATTAGCATTTGACGAAGATTTCATCGCTTCTTTGTTCATGAGGAAAGAGCCCTAAAAAAACATTTGAAGCCGGGAGTAGGTTATTCTTGCTGGCGTTATGCTGTTTGAGGAATGGAGTACATGCCGAGCGAAACTGTGTGTGGAACGTGATGTCGTAAACTGAATTGTCGTTCTCACTTGTTCCTGCTGACGTCGCGTGTGCCGAGAAGTGACGTACAGGCCAACCATGACGGTTCGCACCTGTTCCTGCTGACGTCGTGTGTGCCATGGGGTGGTGTACATCATGAGCCTGACTACTGGCTGAAGTGATGTTTTCACTTGTTCCTGCTGACGTCGAGTCTGCTATAGAGTGGAATACAGCTTCGTGTGACTAGTTACCGGCTGAGTTTGTTGAGATGACTACCAATTTATATAGTGTTTTGGCTGATTCGATTTGGTGGAAATGATTGCTATTTTGGATTATTTTGTTCTGTGCAAGACTTCGTGCCGTAAAGAGATCTCAGAAGGTAAATGTCGTTCTCTGATTTAAAGTTAATGTCTAAAATTAAATAGTTGAGTTCGAAATTTGTGTTTGTTAAATTTTTGCGCACTGTCAGTAAACTTGAAGTACATGTCAGCTTAGCTTTAGACAGTTCTTCTTGCTGGGTTGAGCTAGTTGGGCATCATACAATCAATTAAGATCAATTAATCCATCATACAATAAACTCAAATAATCAATCAATCCATCATACAATCGATTCATATAATCATACAATTATGACGGTAGATAGAGGTCAATAGTAGGTAATGCGATAGACACCGTGCGTTTGGGAGCGGTCCTCTCGAATCGCTGATGTCGGTGGGCAGAAATCAATAGTAGGTAACGCGATGGGCGCCTTGCGTTTAGGAGAGGTACACTCGAATCGCTGATGACGGTTGGTAGAAATCAATAGTAGGTAACGCGATGGGCGCCGTGCGTTTAGGAGAGGTACACTCGAATCGCTGATGACTGTGGGTAGAAATCAACAGTAGGTAGCGCGATGTGACGCCGTGCGTTCAGGAGCGGTCCACTCGAATCGCTGACGACCGTGGGTAGGAGTCAATAGTAGGTAACGCGATGACTGTGAGTACGATTCAACAATATAACGACGGTGGTAGGGATCAACAATAGGTAATGCGATGACGGTGGGTAGGGGTCAACAATAGGTAATCGCACGTTCGGAAGCAGTACACTCGAATTGCTCATGACGGTGGATATGGGTCAATGGTGGGTAACACGATGGGCGTATTCGTGTACGTTTGCTTCATTTAACCCGTTTGAAGTGGTATGCCTTGTTATTCGGTGACTGATGCCCTGCCATACCTATGTACTCGAGCCTGGGAGCGAGATTGTCAGCTCTCTATGTATAAGATCCGGTCGCCCGATAAAACAGTCTTCAAGTCCTATAATCGCCGACAGCTTCGAAGCCGACGCAGATGTGCATGCCTTCTCTTATTCACTGCGTATTGCAACGATTTGCTGTGACATTGTGGTGGCCCACATGTTACGAGATATGCTGAGTTTACTAGCCGATTTCGTACAAGCCAAAAATGCGTCCTCTGTTTAAGTCCGTTAGTTGATGCCAACTACACGGAGCTGCCGAGGTCCCGGTATTTTGCATATGATGTTTATTCTCCAGGAGTAATTTCTCAGCAACGTGTGGCAATGTTACTTGGACCGACACGTTTACCTCTTATTCCCGGATCATCGCACTGGCACTGTTGAAGCAGCTTCAGCTTTTACCCGGATGGATCCCGTACAGGAATAATTTGCATGCCCTTTCCGGCTAGCATGCAAGCCGCACCACAACATCCCAGTGTTACATTTTTTAAATGACACAGCGTGTGATTTCAAGCTATATGTTCGCTTTATATTTTTGATATAGCTGCAGGTGCCGTTAGAACGACTACTAATGACAGACTAATTAATCACAGTTCCTTTGCTGAAATGCACCATGTATATCAGTTCTCCTTAACATCTGCTCCGTGTTTCTAATTCCATCCTTTCCCGTAGCACCACACTGAATTGAACATTTGGATTTCTATAAAGTATCTCAGTAGGACCACAAAAATTTTGTTTCGGGACCTAGTTGATAACTTACACGGTAAGTTCATAGTAACAATTATATATCCACTAATACATCAAATACCATTACGTACCTCTAATCCTTAGTTACGGTGCACACTGTTGGTGTGTGCACCATAAAATATTATTCAAAAAATGATTTTTGTTATAACAATAACATATATGTTTAAGAGAGGGGTGGCCCAAAGGTATCACCTCTCTCTCTCTCTTGTTTATTTGCTGAGATAATCTTGCAAGAACTTGAAAGCAAGATAATAGATACATTAACAGAACAACCATTAATATATAAACGTTATGTGGATGACATTTTTTTTTTTTTTTTGGTTTCAAATATGCAAGAGGAGAATTTAAAAAGCTTAGTAACAATTATATATCCACTAAATAGATCATATCCATGTGCTGAGAGAACTAATTGGAAGAGCGAGGGAGTGTGAACTTCCATTGTGCATGGCTTTTATCGATTATGAAAAAGCCTTTGATTCGGTGAAACCATCAGCAGTTACAATGGCTCTGAAAACCTGCGGTATTGAAGATGCATACATTAATATTGTTAATAACATCTATGGAAATGCGGGTGCAAAGATTGGGCTGTTTGAAAATACAACACACATAAAAATTGGAAAGGGAGTGAGACAAGGTGACACCATATCTCCGAAGCTCTTTAATGCCACATTGGAGGGTGTTTTTCAGTCACTGAGCTGGGAAAACGGGGGGATGGATATTAATGGAGATTATCTAACCCACCTTCGTTTTGCTGATGACGTAGTCATTTTTGCAACTAGCCCATCAGAGCTGCAGAGTATGATCCAGGAACTTGCGGACAAGAGTAAAGAAGTGGGATTAAAAATGAACTTTCAGAGGACAAGAGTGATGTTCAATGCTTTTACAAGAGATGAAGATTTATCGATTGATGGAGAAAAGCTGGAGATGACAGACACGTACGTTTATCTTGGACAGCAGATATCAAGTGAGGGTCACATTGATGAAGAAATTAATCGGCGTGCAGGACTTGCCTGGAGAGCTTTTGGAGGAAACAGCATAATTTTAAAGAGCAATATGCCATTATGTCTTAAAAGAAAAGTGTTAGATCAATGCATCCTTCCAGTGCTTACGTATGGTGCAGAGACGTGGACCTTAACTAAAAGAGACATACAAAGGCTGCAGACAACTCAAAGCAGCATGGAGAGGTGCATACTTGGTGTAACCAGGAGAGATGGGAGGAGGGGCTCGTGGATCCGAAAAATGACAAGAGTGGAAGACATCATGATCAGAGTTAAATCCCTGAAATGGCAATGGGCTGGACATACTGCCAGAAGAACAGACCATCGATGAACAGCCGAAATTTTAGATTGGATTCCGGGGGACAGGAGGAGACCCAGAGGAAGACCACATGGGAGATGGGTGGATGAAATTCGAGGGTATGCGGGGGTGACATGGAGGAGACTGGCACAAGACAGACCGTTGTGGAGGAAACTTGGGGAGACCTTCGTCCAGCAGTGGATTGATAATGGTTGGCAATGATGATGATGATGATATAGTACCTCTAATCCTTAGTTTATAAGATGCACATTGTTGGTGTGTCATTGTACTTTGTTTGTGGATTCATTGACGATTATCAACACATGTCGTGATATTCCAATGATAATACTATGAACTTTCGGAGTGAGTTATCAACGAGGACCCGAAACAAAACTTTTGTGGTTCTATTGAGATATTTTATTAAAAAGATTAGCAAAAAGGCTTGCAGAAATTTCCCCAACCATAGTTCTAACCTCGGAAATGGAGCAATACAAAAGTATATCATTCCTAGATGTTTGTATAACAAGAAAAGAACATGAATTTCAATTTAAAGTGTATCGAAAACCATCCTATGAACCAATATTGATTCCAAATAACTAACCATTAGATAGCACAAAAATGAAATGCTTTTTATAATCTGATAAAAAGAGCATATACACATACAAGCAATATTGAACTTCAGAAAGAATTAATGTGCATAACAACAGTAGCAGAGAAATATGGATATTCTGAACATGTAATAGAATACTTAACAAAACAAAACTGAGTCTACAATAAACAGTATGAGTAAGACCACTAGGCAAAGAGAAGAGAAACATGGACAAGACCAAAAGCAATACATAGGTTCGTTTCCATATATTGATGAAGTAACAGGAAGAATTAATCATGAAGTAGCAAGATATAAGAAAAATATTGAACAATCTGTAACAACAATGTCTAGTGATAAATAATATGAGGCAAAAAGTTCCAGATTTACAAAAAGAAGGAGTTTATAAAATACCTTTAGAACATGAGAACAACCAAGTAATACAAAAAGAGTATATATTATTATGGATAAAAAACACATTTGAATCTACGAAAGCGCAAAAAACAATTAGTGGGCAAACGAACACATTGAATGGACAGAAGACAAGTGAAAAAAGTTATTTGCAGTGACGAAAGTGAGATATTCTTATGTGGTAGTGATGGGAGAAAATATGTGAGACGTCGAGTGGAAGAACAACTACATCCGACCGCATGGAGGCAAATGTAAAGCACCCAACAAGTGTCATGATTTGGACATGTATGGAAACAGATGGTGTTGGCTACCTTCGTGTAAGCGACGGCACGCTAAAAGCAAGAAAATACAGACCATCCTGATTCCCATGTCTGTCAGTCACCTACGCAAGAAACTAATGAAAATAGAGGCTTGAAATTTGGCGGAAAACCATCGAGGTACACGAGTGAGTGACTGTGTGTACCTTGGAGACCCCCGCCTTTTATTTTTATTTAATTTAAATTCGCAAACGTTTAACCGGTTTTTAAAGTTTTTTCCAACTGAAGATTGATTTTATTTCTTCAACTACTAGCAATCATGCCCGTTCTCCGAACGATGAATCTATTAAATAATTTTTTGAACATAAAATTAAAGAAAGGGAAAAGTAATTAGGGAAAAGAAAAGTAATTTAAAATCTGTAACTGTTTTCCGATTTAGAGCAGCGTTGTGACGTCGATGCATACGGTTTGTCGTAAAACGGAGCAGGCTTTGGCGCCGCTTAATTTTAAATCAAAATTTTAAATTTTCAGTGATTCTGGCAAAATTTTCTTTAAACCTATCAGCATTTTAAAACAGTAAAGCTAAGCCACCCATTTGAAGTTTTTGGTTTTCAGACTTTTGTTCTAGGTATGAAAGTGGCAGAAAAATTCAAGCAGACAATGTTTCAGAGCTCGGTCAGCTTTTTTTTGTGTGTGTGTGCATTTGCAGGTATCCGGACTTAAAAACCTACCAGCATGCCAATTTTCAGATCTCTAGGTCATTTAGAAGTGGTCAAACAATTCGCGAAAAATTCAAGCAGACAATGTGCCAAAGAAGACTTTTTTTTTTGGCTCTCGCATTTTTCTAGGCATACGAACCTTAAGACCTATATCCATGCCAACTTTCATATCTCTAGGTCATTTAAAAGTGGTCGAACATTTCGCAGACGGACACACTCGCATTTTCTCTCTTTGCTTTTTATATACGAGGCGGAAGCCCATATTTACATAGATATTCACGTATGCCGGCGGAAAACGCTGAAGTTTAAAAGCGTCGTTACTTCATTAAGCATTGCGTCATTACAGTTTAATTGTAGCCTGTCCTTTCACCCAATGAGAAGAAAGTGCTGAAAATAACAGCGTCACCATGACATGTCACGGGACCAAAACTTTCATGTGTGGTTAACGCTGAAGGCAGAGTAAGCTTCTCGTTTCCTTCCTTTGAGTCTTTAAAAAATGCTTAAAATTCAGAAAATGACTTTTTCTTAAAAATAGTTGCGAGTTTATGCTGTAAACATTGCAGTGCGTTATGATTTATAGTATGCCATATATCCGTTTTTTAAATGGATCCCATCGCGAAATCGAGAATTTTGTTAAACTTAAAAATCTAATTCCTCGTAAACTAAATCGAAATTCAAAAAAAGGGGCGACGAGGTGCAAAACTTCTGCCATGGCCCTGCATGCCTACAAAATTTCGTGGTTCTGTTGCTGTTAGTGTGTCTGGAACGCGACCTGATAGCAATTTTTTGCTTACCTTAACTTTGAAATATAATAGCTCCTGAAGTATTACCAGAATCGAGAAACGGTTTATTTTAGCGTGTATTCCGAACAATTCTCTACAAACGATGTACATTTCATATTTTTGTGTTCAATACTTTTTGCGCTGCGAGGTAGAAAAGCGCGAGTGTTGCAAAATTTCTAAAACAGAGGCAGCGGCAGTTACTTTTTTAGAATAGACAGATTGTTTCAAACTTGACATGGCACGCGATTTGCAATTTGAAATATGATCGTGGAGTTTACTGAATTATAAGCTTACGCAACAATAGTTCATTACATTTTTGCTTAATTTTGAAGTAAACGAACTACGAGAATCTCACGCCCAACGTGAGAGATGCAACAGTATGTATTAATAGGTTGTCCCAAAATTTTGGAGTTGGACTTCAAGTGTTAAGTGCACCCTTTCAGCGCAGTTGGCAGAGGTTTTGTTTACGCTTCAAACCGATGCTCTCCATGTGATACTACGTACAGTTAATAAAAAAGTTGTTCCACGACACTTTTTGAGGCCAATCACATTTCATTGGAATGCAATCAGAACTTTTCTCGCATTTCATTTCTTCAAAGTTTAGCGTTTCTATTGCTTCGTTTGCGTATTCTATCACCTTAGCTTAACTTTCTTTTTATCTTGACATGAACTGTACTCATCAACACTGTGCGGTGGAACACGACTCACTGTAAAACTCATCAAATATCGTCGAAGATTTCATAATGACTGTCGATACTGCAAGAGACTGTTTCTATTACACGTATTCTAATCGTCTTATTTGATTCCATTTCAGTTTAAGAGCTTTAAGTTTCTTGTCCGTCTCACGAAAAGGAAACTGTAAAAACGTCTGTAAAAAAGATTTTTACAGGAAACCGTAAAAAACACCGACTTGTAGACTGTCAACAAAGTCAGAGTTGTTGGGCTCAACGTGCAAATCCCATGCTTTTCTTATTGCCAACTCTTTGTCGGTGGCTCCAGAGTTAATAAAAACTTCACCTCGGCTCCGAATGGAAGAAACTTCCACATCATTTAACAAGAGGGTCTTCAAGGGTAAACTTACTTGCACTTCTGAAAGATTTTGCTAAACACTGGTCGCTACGCACTGGAAAATGTGAATGTTTCAAATTTCCTGTATATTCACAGTCAGTAAAGATTGCGGGCCGCGAATGTCCTAATGGTCAAGGTTCATGACTGCCAGAGAGAATCCTCAGGTTCGATCCCAGGCAGCTACGAACGCTCGAAACACTAAATATCTGCAGTGCGTCGGATGGGCACGTTAGGTCGTCGGACCCTGGGTACTGGCCCACCAGTAATAAATTGAGCGTTTTTCTCCCCCCTTTCTACCTCACTTCCGTGTCACTTTACTATCGGGCACCCTAGCCCAAATCTCCTAGATTCCAATTTCTAAAGGTTGTATAAGACCTGTGGTCAGACACTTCCTTCCTAAAATCCTCTAAATATGATCTGACCTGATCAATAAAGATTGCTAGTTCCAACCAATCGCGCCAGCACAGATATAGATTTAACTTTAATGTCTTTCTTTTGATTACTTATATTACATGAAAGCATCTAACTAAAATATATTGCAGTAGCCCGGAAGCACATATGTATACAGGGTGCATCGGAAAGTCCCTTTAGCCTGAAAGAACTTGTGAACGGAGAGAGGTAGTTATGCAAGTGTGATAAAGGTATAGTAAAGCGACTACGCCCGATCGAACGCAACCGATAGCAGCGCCTCTAGTGGCGAAATGCGGAAGTTAGCCATTGCAAATCGAAAACGAAAAGAAAGAGCAAAATTTTCAACTACAAAGTTGTAGAGCATCAATCAATTAGTACAAAACGACATTTGTTTCACACGGATAAGATAAATTGTCGCCTGAATACCCTACAATGTCCGAAATCGATGCGCGACGATTCGAATCTGCATATTGCAGATTGTGACGTTGTGCCGTGCCTACGATAAAAAAACCAGTAGCAGGATGTACCCTGATCAGAAGTTTAGGTCTACGTACGCTGTGTGAGAATGGCGAGCTTCACTCAAAACATCAGGTGTACGCAACAGCGCCTACAAGACTGCTGGATCTACGTCGTCGTATTACAGATGCTTGCAATGGTGTGACACCTTCCATGCTGAGGAATGTGCATGCAGAGTTACTTTCACGAATACAAATGTGTATCGTGGGCAATGGCGAACTCTTCGAACAGTGACAACATTACTTTTTGTCACTGTGCGCCAGCTTGCCTTTTTTGTTTTTGTTTTGTCTGACGTCATCAAACTGTATTGACATAAGTACGCATTTATGCAATAAATTGTGTGTATTTGCTCACACCTATACTTATTCGCTTCAAACGTTCAGACAAAAGGTCGCGCATCGATTTCGGACATTTTAGGGTATTCAGGCGACAATTTATCTTACCCGTGTGAAACAAATGCCATTTTGTACTAATTAATTGATGCTCTATAACTTTGTGATTGGAAATTTTGCTCTATCTCTTTTCGGTTTCGATTTGCAGTGGCTAAGTTCCGCATTTCGCCACTAGGGGTGCTGCTAATGGTTGCATTCGATCGGGCGTAGTCACTTTACTATACCGTTATCTCACTTGTATAAGTGTACCTCTTTCCGTTCGCAAGTTATTTCAGGCTAAAAGGACTTTCCTATGCACCCTGTATATCATCATCATCATTGTCAACCATTATCCATCCACTGCTGGACGAAGGTCTCCCCAAGTTTCTTCCACAACGGTCTGTCTTGTGCCAGTCTCCTCCATGTTACTCCAGCATACTTTCGAATTTCATCCACCCAACTCACATGTGGTCTTCTTCTGGGTCTTTTCCTGTCCCTTGAAATCCAGTCTAAAATGTCGGCTGTCCAACGATGTCTATCCTTCTGGCAATATGTCCAGCCCATTGCCATTTCATGGATTTTACTCTGATCATGATGTCTTCCACTCTTGTCATTTTTCTGATCCACGAGTTCCTCTGCTTATCCCTCCTTGTTATACCAAGCCTGCATCTCTCGATGATTCTTCGAGTTGTCTGTAGTCTTTCTATGTCTCTTTTACTTAAGGTCCACGTCCCTGCACCATATGTAAGCACTGGAATAATGCATTGATCAAACTCTTTTCTTTTAAGACATAATGGCATATTGCTCTTGAAAATTATAGTGTTTCTTCCAAAAGCTATCCAGGCAAGTTTTATACGTTAATTAATTTCTTCATCAATGTGACCCTCACTTGATATCTGCTGTCCAAGATAAATGTAGGTATTGGTTATCTCCAGCTTTTCCCCATCAATCGATAAATCTTCATTTCTTTGAAAAGCATTGTACATCACTTTTGTCTTCTGAAAGTTCATTTTTTAATCCCACTTCTTTGCCCTTGTCAGCAAGTTCCTGGATCATACTCTGCAGCTCTGATGGGGTAGTTGCAAAATTGACTACGTCATCAGCAAAACGAAGGTGAGTTAGATAATCTCCATTAATCTTTATCCCTTTGTTTTCTCAGTTCAGTGATTGAAAGACATTTTCCAATGTGGCATTAAAGAGTTTGGGAGATATATTGCCACCTTGTCTCACTCCCTTTCCAATTTTTATGGGTGTTGTTTTCTTCTCAAATAGCCGAATCTTTGCAGTTGCATTTTCATAGATGTTATGAATAATATTAATGTATGCATCTTCAATACCGCAAGACTTCAAAAGCCATTGTAACTGCTGATGGTTTCACCACATCAAAGGCCTTTTCATAATCGATAAAAGCCATGCAAAATGAAAGCTCATATTCCCTTGTTCTTTCAATTAGTTTTCTCAGTACGTGGATATGATCTATAGTGCTGTAGCCACTCCTGAATCCAGCTTGTTCTCTCGGTTGAGCCATGTCAAGTGTCACCTTCAAGCGATGTGAAAGAACTTTAGTGAAGATCTTATAAACCACTGATAGGAGGCTGATAGGTCTGGAGTTCCTGAGATCCTCAATATCACCTTTTGTATGTAGCAGGATCATTGTAGCGGTGTTCCAATCCTCAGGAATCTTCCGTGAAAACTTGGGCGAGTACTGTTTCAATTTCTCTACTTGCTTATATATATATATATATATATATATCATCATCATCATCATTGTCAACCATTATCAATCCACTGCTGGACGAAGGTCTCCCCAAGTTTCCTCCACAACGGTCTGTCTTGTGCCAGTCTCCTCCATGTCACCCCTGCATACTTTCGAATTTCATCCACCCATCTCCCATGTGGTCTTCTTCTGGGTCTTTTCCTGTCCCTTGGAATCCAATCTAAAATTTCGGCTGTCCATCGATGATCTGTCCTTCTGGCAGTATGTCCAGCCCATTGCCATTTCAGGGATTTAACTCTGATCATGATGTCTTCCACTCTTGTCATTTTTCGGATCCACGAGTTCCTCTTCTTATCTCTCCTGGTTACACCAAGCATGCACCTCTCCATGCTTCTTTGAGTTGTCTGCAGCCTTTGTATGTCTCTTTTAGTTAAGGTCCATGTCTCTGCACCATACGTAAGCACTGGAAGGATGCATTGATCAAACACTTTTCTTTTAAGACATAATGGCATATTACTCTTGAAAATTATGCTGTTTCTTCCAAAAGCTCTCCAGGCAAGTTTTGTACGCCGATTAATTTCTTCATCAATGTGACCCTCACTTGATATCTGCTGTCCAACATAAACGTACGTGTCTGTTATCTCCATTTCATATATATATATATATATATATATATATATATATATATCAGGACGAATACGTGGTAGTGCCGATCCTACTTACTTGAAAAGAGGGATTCTAACAAAGGAAGCGCGTCACTTTCAAGGACAAAAGCAAGTACATTTCAAGTGCTACTTGTTCAAATCAACTTTCCCTGCGTAAACCCAGCTTTGCAGTTAGTAATGGCAACTGCTTTTTTTAATGACACGTGTGTTCCTTGCCACAAACACGATTATTGATCAAAAAAATTTTGCAGCACAGCAAGATTTACAACGAGAAACACACGCCACGCACGCACTCATTCGTTCCACGTGTAAAGTAAAATCTAAATTATTCAAACAGCTTTTTTATTTTCTTTGACATGCACTTATCTCTTACTATCCAATGTGCTTGGATACACCATTTTTACTGACCCATTCCTTTACGATTTCATGTTATAGAAACGGGCGTTTTGGTGTAGTTTAGACCATGTCTGCGCATTTTTCTCTGAAATTGATAGCTTCCTACAGATCAAAGAAACGCCCCCACATGTAAAACCCCTTCTTTTAAAGAAAAGGAGCAAACATTTTACGGCACTTGAAAGTTTTGGATTGCATCGATTTGAAGAACTTCTCCCATGCCTTTACTCATGTCGACATCGTAAACTCAAATTTCGGAACTAAGACAAGTAGCTGCTTCTCGCTTCCCGAATTACATACGTCCCTCTTTAAATGCGATTTATTTAGTTTTTTTAATTGTTCAGGATCTACAAATTGAGACAGTAGAATTAATTTTGGGTGATTAATCGACCATTTTCGCCCGGTCATTGGTACACTTACGCCCCTGCTGAACGTTGGTTTCATGTTTGACACGTCCAATGACCGACCCCGGCACCTGCATCTTCTCAATCTATTGATCAGACCTCTTAGTAGGACATACATCAAGGTCTAAGGCTAACAATGCCCTTCCCTAATTGCCGATCTGTCACTTCTGTTCGTACTAATTAGAAGAATCGGGGGAGACTGGGAAGCGGTTGTTGCAGCTTTCCAAAAGCTCCTAATGAATTTAGAAAACAGGCTTAATTTTGACTTCAGCAGCCCCTTAGAAACTGGAATTAATTTCGTTCCTCAATTAAATGATGGGATAAATGTTCGCAGATTCTTTTCCAGATGGATGCATATAATTTCATCACAAAGTCCTCTACCTGTCAAATTTCCTTTGGAAAAGTACATATGATATAAAAGTGCCTAAAATAATGTAACGTTTTCATTTCGGTAGTAACGAAGTTAACCTCTAGGTACACTGCCGGACAATTGCTAAGGACGGATGACAATAGCAACCATAAAATGGAAGGCAGGAAAATGTGTAAATTAGCATAAGTGCGGGATACAGTAAGACGTGTTGTGCGTATGCAAATTTTGGATTGCCGAACTTGTTCGTGACGTCATAGCGCTGATAAGAGATACAAAGGATTTGACGCGTATTGACCGTTGTTGTTCAAACGCAAAGTTGAAAGGGAAAGAATCAATTGACGAACTTGCAATTTTCAGTATGTCTTCCCGACATCACCTAGATGATTTTACGCGTGGCCGTATTATTGGCAAGATAGAGGAAAAGCGAAAAATAACAGATGTTGCCAGGGAGTTCGACGTCAGCCACAGTGTTGTTTCAAGGCTTTGGAAATCATTTCAAACAAATGGAGAGTGTAGCAAACGTCACGAGAGAGGTCGTGTTCGCAGTACGACACCTGCAGAAGATCGGTACATAGTGCTATCAACAAAAAGACACCGGCGCAGCACAGCTAGTGAGGTAGCAAATCAGTTTATGGCTGCTACTGGCAAGCGAATCTCCCGAAAAACTGTCGCCAGACGTTTGCATGAAGGAGGACTATACGCCCGCCGTCCTGTTGTGTGCATCCCATTGTCCAGACGTCACCATACCGCCCGTTTGCAATGGTGCCATCAACATCGCAATTGGACTGATAACGACTGGTCTGCTGTCCTCTTCTCAGATGAGAGTAGATACAGTCTATCGTCTGATTGTCGACGACAACTGATCTGACGTGATAGTGGTTCTGCATATTGTCCAGCAAACATACAGGAAAGGGACCGATATCCGACTTGTAGTGTCATGGTATGGGCTGGAATCATGATCAATGGCCATACGTCCCTCTATGTGCTTCCAACTGAGACTATGACTGGCCAACGATACATTCATGATGTTCTGCTACCTTATGTTCACATGTTCCGTGGCGCTGTCGGTGATAGATTCATTTTCATGGACGACAACGCAACATGTCATCGAACAGTCGCTGTCCAGGAGTGTCTTGAGAGCGAGGATATTCAACACCTCGTATGGCCAGCGCGTTCTCCAGATCTGAATCCCATTGAAAATGTGTGGGATGCTTTGGGGAGGAGTCTTGCTGGACGCCAATGCCCTCCAATAAACAAGGACACCCTCATCCGTGCACTGACAGAAGAATAGAATAAATTACCCCAACAGCTGCTTGATAATGTTGTGCAAAGCATGACACGACGTGTGGAATCTTGCATCGCCATCCATGGCGGCCATATCCCGTATTGACATCTTAACGCCTGCGGACGGTAATTGCATTTTTTCACGTTTACGTATTCTGCACAAAATGGCCTGTTTGTCCCTTGAACACGTTCCAAAGCCTTCTGGATTTCAGAGCACAATAAATTGTCTTTCTTGTAATGTCCTGGCATTCTGACATTATTTTATTTCACTTGGCATCCAACCACACGTACTTTTTTATGCGCTATATAGCCGTTTATGATCCGTCCTTAGCAATTGTCCAGCAGTGTATATACACTACTAGTCGGGGGTTTAAAGGGCTTTCGCCGAGTACAGATTGCAAAGGGTTTCGTAAAAGGAGATATTTCTAATCTGTGCGGTGATTTTCCCTGTATCTTAACAGAAAATGTAAGGTTTGTAACTATTTTATTTTCCTTTACAGAGGGAGTTGAAGTGCGGAAGGTTAATGAAAATGGTGACAGTTGAGATAATCAAGCACGACGCAGTCATTGGGTAACTCCATTTAAAGGGAATATCGCCGAAAGAAACTGGTGACATGCAGCGAACATTAGGTAAACCTTGTCTTTCATACGCCAATGTCAAAAACTGGATTGAATAATTTAAGCATTAAAGAGAGCATGTTGAAGATGGGTTAGGTGTATATGGGCCGAGCCCGGGCAGGCTAGCATAGCCCGACACGTTCCTCGGGCTGAGCTCATCTTTTTTACTTTTTTTTTCCCCTTAAGTGACAATTTTTTTTTTTTTTTTTTTGTCAGTTAAGTGTAATTTTTTCTCAGTTAAGTGCATTTTTTGCCGTCAGTTAGGTGACAAATTTTGGGCAGAACAAGCCCTTCTCAGGCCGAACAGGGCCTGTACTGAAAGCTTGAGCATTTTGCTCCTAAATTAAAGAAAAACTTTCCGACACACAATATAACGGTTCACTTGTTAAATAATCAGGCAAAGATCACTAAGTGAAACGAAAGACATTGAAGTACATCCACCACAGGATGTGTTTAATGAATTACAGCTGGAAACAATAAGCCGAGCGGTAAGATGCGAATCTGAAATGGGCCGGTTTATTTCTTTAATGATTGAAAGCAAATTCCGTTCCCAATTCATTAGCTTTAATTTTCTCCATCCGGTGGTGGATGTCTTTCGCTTCACAAATCATGACTGCGGTAGCGGTTGGGATTTGAAACAAATGACCGCGGTTGCGGTCGACTTCGCACAAGTTTTACACATGATACAGTTACGTCGTTACATTGTGGGATTTCTTTTAATTCATGCTTGAAAAAGAAACTAAGTTATGACCACTTTAGAACTGCTGCCGTAGTCGGCTTGACTTATAAAGATTTCATGTACAATGCGCATGGGTGGATTGGCCCACCGGAACACCGGGACATTTCCAAGCGGGCCCCTTTCGTATATTTTGTCTCTTTCTTTCTTAATTTCTTAAAACAAAAATTCAGTTCAGTTGTTTTAAACGCACAACTGAACCACAACACTTTTTTTATAAACGAAATACACATAATGTAATTATAACGAGCGGGGGAAAAAATCCTTCCATTTTGAATTAGGGGAAAAAAATCCCCTCACCAGGCAACTGCTAGAATCCCAACTACAATAGATGGGCCATGTGTGTTTGCAAACTTCTGGGTTCACTTCGCAGCTGAGGAACGAGAATGTATGTACCGTATAATGCGGAAAGGCGGGGTGTGTACAAGATGTTCTATATATTCCCCAAAGAAGGGGTGTAGTTTATTTTTCTCCAGTTGGTTGTAGGAGGCCTTAGTGTTGTGCTCATAAAAGCTTAGTTCGGGTTCAATTTTATGAGCCCGAGCCCGTCCAAGCCTGAATTTTATATTGCAAAACAGACCCAGGGCCCGAACGAGCCCGAAAACTATAATTAATCTGTTTAGGCATTAAAAAAAACATCCTCTTCCAAACGTCCACTCTTTCCTCTCCGTGCAATTAACCGGTGTCTTTCTCAACTGCGGAGTGAGGAAGGAATGTCTATCTATTTCTATAGCTTTTTTGACCATTCATTTCATCCTGAAATAAATGGTCAAAAAAGCTATAGAAGGGGCCCGGCATCAGGAAAAATCGGGAGGCACAAAAATCTACGTATGTTAACAGCATTGGGGTGGGCACTGAACAGGGCTAAAAAAATGTCACTACTTTAGTTAAAGTAGTGAAACATGGGTGAGTATTTTCACTACTTTAACCAAAGTAGTGAAAATACTCACCCATGTTTGATAAAGTTGCAGAATAATGGTCATTATGGGATGTACTATCCACTATATGACAACACAGAATTCAGTGAAAGCTAATAATATCAAGAACTTATTTTGAAATAACTAAGATTATTTGCGGGGGTGTTCATATACGATCCCTTTTCCCCCGAAATGTTCTACCTACACAGCCTTACGCTCCTTGTAATAACTGACAAATGCTGCAAATGAAAGCATTTACGGAGATATCATTTCAACATGAAGTTGCAAAATGTTTTGTTTACGTTATTTAGTAAGGTGTCTTTACAATACATAATCGCAGTATAAAAGCACGTTTTGTAATTGAAACACATACGAATATATGATCACTAAATGAAGAATCTGTTCGCCACGATATTTAAAAATCTTTAAATTTCTAACTGTGATTGTCCACAATAGAAAAATTACAAAAATCGCATTACAAATAGAAATTTTTACAGTGTAAATATTCTATATTTTTTTCATTTGTTTAAATTTAAAAATCATGTCTTTTGCGAAAGGATTTTTGGTGTAATTTTCGTATAATCTCTAGCATAATTTTCGTATAATCTCTAGCATAATTTTCGTAGTAGCAGTTCTCTCTCTTAAATATTTACTGGAATTTCAGCCCATTTCGTTGAAAATTTAAGAGCTGGAAGCTCAAAGGTATGAAAATCAAGATTATTTTACGATCTATCAGACATGAAAAGGCTATATAAGCAATGTTTTTTTTTTTAAAGTAATGTTCTTACTTCTGCTTTCTTAAAGGAAAATTTTTTAAACAAATATAAATATTGAGTGTGTCCAAAATTAGAAGCTTCTCCAGCGCGATTACATACATAACTAACTAAACTAGTGATTTAAACCCGGTTATTCGCTTTTTCCACGTCGATTAATTGAGTTTGCCACGATATTTAAATATCTTGAAATTTCTAACTGTGGTTGTCCACAACAGAAAAATTACAGTACAATTTTTCTGCAGTAAAATCTTGGCATGGGCCGATGAAAAAATTTCCACAACACCCACTTCAATTTAAGGTTGACGCGTGTACATTTTAACCCCCACCCCCTCGTAATATGCTTGCCACTGTTTCCAGAGCATCTGTACTTTTTGTTTTGTTTCTTAAATAAAAAAGTGATTTTCAGTTGTGATACAATAGAACCGCAGAACTACATGTACAACTGAACGGGCCCATTTGCTACCCCTAATCCGCCCCTGACAATGCATTAATTACTGGGGATTCGACATTAGTCAAGGTCCTTCGATGTCATACAACACGTGACCGTCGTTTTCGAGCGATGTTTATATAAGCAGCGTTAGCGGCTAAAACATGTTTGTTTGTTGTTGGGTTTTTTTCCTTTTCAGAGGAATATTTACATAAACAGATTTTTTAGCTTAACGAAATCAGGTGACTGAGATTCTGGCGGGATTCGTTGCTACAGTGGAAATGAGAAAATTCGAAGTATTTGTTTACATACTTTGATGTACCTGTCAGCAGGACGCACACGACATAAAGGCAGATAGCAGTCAGAACGAACTTCCGCGTAGCTCAATTGGTAGAGTGACTCTTTCCGGAATGAGGGACCCGGATTCGAGCCCCGGCGTGGACCAAACATGACAGAGAAATCTACTTCGTTACAATGGCACCCGAACTTTCCGGATGACCCGGCCGTTCAAAATCTTGCAATGGTGTGATGTTATTTCCACACCGCGAGATAGGAAAAATCGGAGAATCCCTTCTTCAGCGCTTCGAAAAATAAATGTGTGTGACGTTGCATTCCACACACTAGATTGACTGGGTGTTCTCAAGTACGTTCTACAGCGGATAGCTGCCTGCAACGATTCACAGTCACGGCTGACCCGTGGGCCATGCTTCCGCCCCTCTTTCGGAAGGGGGTGTGTGACGTACCTGCCAGCAGGACGCACACGACATAGAGGCAGATAGCAGTCAGAACGAACGTCCGCGTAGCTCAATTTTTCAAGAAACTCGATAGTTTTGTACGACTCTTTCGGATGAACGGAACGCAGCTCTCTGGAAAGGTGCTATTTCTCATAGTAATTCCGCACACGGCTGAGTTTTAGACTTGACTAAATGTGACGTACCTGCCAGCAGGACGCACACGACAAAAAGGCAGATAGCAGTCAGAACGAACGTTCGCGTAGCTCAATTTGTAGAGTGACTTATTCCGGAATGAGGGGACACTGGTTCGAGCCCCGGCGTGGACAAAAAATGACGGAGAAATTTACTTCGTTATAATACTTAAGGATCGAGGTTACCTTGTTCGTACTTAAGTGTAGAAGCCGAAAGGCCGACAGAAGTAAGTAGACAAGTCTAAACCTCAGCCGTGTGCGGAATTCCTATGAGAAATAGCACCTTTCCAGAGAGCTGCGTTCCGTTCATCCGAAAGAGTCGTACAAAACTATCGAGTTTCTTGAAAAATATAAAGAAACCTCAATGGATACTTTGTAGAAATATAAAATTTGTGGCAGACATCTTCCTACTCCGGAGCGGCTATTCTCTCAACTGAACTACGCTGACAGGCTTACTCTTACTTTATTGCCCATTGAACCATACGTCAAAGGTTGAGAAGTGAAAATGAATGACCTATTCATTCAAATTTCGTGATCGGTCAAAAGTTATTTTAACTCCCAGATGCTGATCGAATGCCAAGAATTATTCAGTTTCATCCTCACTAACAGCATAAATTTAACATGATTTTCAGCATTTTCAGCACCCTGATATGCAACATTTCGAAACATTTATCTTCAGCAGAGGAATTCCCAGACATGACAGGATGGCAATTAATCTAAAGTTAATGAGTGGAGTGAAACTGCTTCTAAACTGAATGGGCAAATAACACTGGACAGCACACAATTTGCCTCTGAAATGAAAATAGCGGAAATACTCATTTCACTGAGCTGAACACGAAAATGACAAATCTGTCAATTGGCTCTTGTTTAAGAGAGACTCAGTCCGCAACATTTTGCCTCATATTGCATCAGCGCAACGCCCTCAGAAGCTATTGCATCATTGTCTGACGCAATGCAGTTGAGTCATGACATCGCTGACATAAGATGATGTAATCATTAGTACAAACTGAAGTCTCGTAGGGTGAAATCTGTCTGTGCGACTTCCTGGGCTACACTACATTTACTCCTGCGTCATATACACAAGTGATCCCTGCAGTGTAAATCCAGCAGTAGTGATGCCTCGTAACTGTGTTATTAGTTCAAATAACGTTTGTTATATTTGCGGGGAAGTGAAGTTTGCAATCCAGAAAAAGGCCATCACTCCGATAATGAAAGGATTAGATTAGCGTTATTTTGGATGCAAGCTCGTGGGCCACGACAAGGAATGGACCTCACACACGTATGCTGCGGTACGTGTGCTAGAAATTTTCCTAAAGGGTTAAAATACTGAAGTGTCGATGCAGTTTGATGTTCCTATGGTTTGGAGGGAGCCAAGCAAACATACAAATGACTGCTATTTCTGCATGGTACTACTTGCTTCGGAAGGCATTACTTAAAAAGAAGAAGTGAGCAACATCTTACTCGAATATATCTTTTGCTATCCTACCAATTCCGCATGGCGCAGGACCTCCCATTCCCGAACCTCCGAAAGAATTTTCCGTTGAACAGAGGACGATGAGAACGGGAGCGGACTGGTTTTGCGTTCCCCTGAGCCTTCGACGTTTAATGATGATCCATATGTCAGCCACGATGAGTCATCTGCGCCACGCATTCTCACACAAGAACTGAACGATCTTGTTCGCGATCTGGAGCTGTCCAAGTCCAAGCAGAAGACTTCTATAATTGAATCTTCTCAGGAAGAAGTCTGAGTGACTTCGTTTTGCACTCATCATGAGCAGTTTGTGCCTTACTTCCGAAAGGAAGATTACCTTGTGTTCTGGTACGATGTAGATGGCCGGAAGAATGCCCTTCGAATCAAACATGACCAGCATGGAGACTATTCGTAGACTCGTCGAAATGTTTGCTGCAAAACGGAAACCAGTTTCCATCTGTTCCAGACGGACACACTATCTGTATAAAAGAAGCGTACGAAAACCTAAAACAGCTGCTGGACTGTCTTCAACACATCAAGCACGGCTGGCATCTCAGTGGTGACTTGAAATTAGAGTCTGTGTTGATGGAGTATTCAGCTGGGATATACGAAGTACTGCTGTTTTTTATGTGAACGAGACATCCAAGCAAGGAATTTGCACAATATCTGAAGAGAGACTGGCCTGCAAGGAAATCTCTCAAAAGGCGGACAGAAGAATGTGCAACATCGAGCACCGGGAAAAACGCACAAAATTCTATTACCGTCTCTATACATCAAACTCGGTCTGGTAAAAAATAATTCGGAAAAGCCATTGACCGGACTGGATCAGCCTTCGAGTAAATGGCTGAAAAATTCCCTCGACCTAGCGAAGCTAAAATTAAAGAGGGAATTTCTGTGGGTTCATTGATCAGAGAGCTCTTCATTGAAGAGATGTCCGACAACTTGCTACAGGGTGATGAGAAAAAAGCTTGGGAAGCGTTTCGTCCGGAGTCAACTAACTTCCTCGGAAATGTCAGGGCAGAAGCCTACAAGAAACTGGTTGAGGACATGTCTCTGTATCACAAACTTGACTGCAATATGTCTTTAAAAAAACACTTGCTTCATTAATCAATTGGATTTCTTCCCCGACAACTGCGGAATGGTTAGTGATGAGCACGTTGAACGTTTCCATCAGGAAATTGCAACGTTGGAGAAGCGATACCAAAGAAAGTGGTCCACTTTTATGTTGGCTGACTATTTTTGGAAGCTCACTAGAGATACACACATCTACGGCGGCTCCTCGGCATGTCTATCGCTCAGGGATATCACCTGACTCTTACCATGCACTTCGGGACGAATGTGAAGTCCCCTTCGCGGAGTCTTATAAGCCCCAAGGATTGTGATTGCAGTGCCGGTCTTGGACGAGCTGTCCTGCGAAACCGCACGAAACTTGAATCATTTGCATGTCTGCCCTCCCCGCAGCTATTCGCCGAGTTTCGCGTTAATCGCAAGGTTTTTTCTTGGTACACGGATTTTAATGACAATGAATGTATGACCCCAACTTGACAAGCCGGGTCCATTGCTCAGTGTGTTTTTCTCCACACACCCAACCTCCCATTGGCACGATGGAGTTTACACAGTAATTTGTCAGACCAGATGAAGTGTTTCCAGTCTTTTGCACTCCAGTTGCGGTAGCGCTTTGCAAACTGCAGCCTAAACATTTGATGTCTTGTGGTCAACATGGGTACACGACGCGGACGTCGACTGCCATAGCTAATTTGTTTCCATGGTGCGACGGTTGTTCTTTGTTCATAAGCCTGTAAATGGGCCCACATTAAATTCCGACATTATCTGCACCACAGTAGTCGTGCGATTGCTTGAAAGTATGCAGGACAGTCTGCGCTCGCCTCGAAATTCAATTGCAATTTTACGGTAACGTTGCTCCCGTTGGTTGGATGTTTTGCCGTATTTCATCTGGTCTTGGTATACACGTGTCTCACGTGGAAATCCTGTGAGTTCCGCAGTTGCGGTGGTTGAACAACCGGCCTATCTACTTATCTATTATCAATGATCGAAGTCACTTACATCGCTGCGTTTACTCACGATTACTTTTCCGTGACTGGTTTCCAATGGTTAGAGATATGTTCTATTTATATAAATTGCCAGTTTGAGCATATCACGTGACTGGACGTGGTATACATTATCGAAATGTATTATTATATCACCATCGAAATGCATCATCATATCCTTATCGAAATGTATTATCACCTCTCCTTTCTAGAAGTGAAGCTACACGCTTATCAGATCGAAGCTACGCGAGTTTTAACATGTTACTGTGACACGACATCTTGCGTTGATCAAATACTATATTGTTTAAATTTATGGTGCTGTTCTTGATATCTCAGTATGCAGCTAACACTGCAAAGAGGTAGTCATCTAAGTTGAAATTATTTGTTCCATTACAACAGCTGTTTTCAACACATGTCTCGGGAGCCCCTATCGGACACCCGAGCTAATTTTAGTGGCCGGAGAGACCTATTACCAGGCTTGAAAAATACGGTCGTCTGTTCGTCTGTGACGAGTGGAAAGTTTTAGTTGACGAGCAAAAAAATTCAGTAGAGCAGTTTAAATTCAATCGGCAATTACTTATACGCTATTATGCATATTGTCGGATACGTTAAACTATCAATTTCTTAACAAATCCTGTTTTAATTCACAAAAATGATGCGTGATTAATTCTAATTTGGTTTATCCGCGAAACAAATTAGACAGCAAATGCCGTGAGTCAAAACATCCGAGTACGGTGCGCTTCTTAACAAGGAACACGAGGCAAGCAGCCGCAAGTCCGGTACAATTATTTCCCCAAACACTGTGTGAAAAGATACGCAGTGTAAGAATCACATGCGCCTCGCGAGCTTCCACTTAGGCAATTAGTGTCGCAGGTCGAATGGCAAATGCGGGAGTTCGTGTTTCCGTGGAACTGTCAGAAAATTGCTTAAACATTAAAGGATTCTTGAATCATCTAATCTAGAGGGGGAAAACTGTGTTTGGTTATTATACTATTGTTGATCGTCTAAATTAGTTTAGAGATAAAACGTTATTCGAGAATGTGTATATATTTTTAACAAATCAAACTTTAAAACATGAAACGAAATTGACAGCCTTACAAAGCTGTCGATTTTCGGCTGGGAGAGATATTTGCCTGACTGGGGAACCAGCATAACATTTTTCAAGCTCTGTCTATTATTACACATACGAAATTCTGAAATACAAAATATATTAAAATTAATAAGAACTGTTATTTTTCTTCCATTCGTTTCCTATTAGTTTTTCATTTTACATTAGTTTCGATTACCCTTTGATTAATAATCGTATACTGATACGTTACTTTACCTATCTGTCCCAGATTTAAAAGTAATTATTTTATATACCTGTTCAACTTTTAAACAATGTTATTTCTGTGGGCACCTTGGCTCCACGGAATTTAATCCCAAATCTGCAGTACGTTGGGGAAAATGATATATTTCATATTTTTAAAGAGCGCTTAAAATGTAGGTGCATCAAAGTAACTACGAATTTTTTTGTAACATAGGTGGCATGTTAACTACACCTCATTTTTTGTTTTTGTTTTTCGGAAATTAAGTATTAGGATTCAAACCTCTGAAATAATCGATATTCGTAATAAACTTTCACTATAACGACAAATGTCACCAGATACCCCTTCAAAAGCAAATAAACGGATCCGCTGCGTTGTTAAGATGCGTGGTACCGCTGCAAACGGTAGAAAAAACAAGCCTGCAGCTGATCGCGATTTCGCACTGTGAGGTTGAGTGAAAATGTCGCGGCGGGAAACCGACTTTCAGAAAGGAAAGATTGTTGGGTGTTATATTAGTGGGTTTTCCATAAGAGAAACCGAGAGGAGAAGAAACACCCAAGTCAACTGTTTTGGATGTACTGAATAAGTGGAAGACACATGGCGTGCGTGAAGCAGCAAAACGTACCGGTAGACCAAAGAAAATCAGTGATAGAGGACGTCGAAGCCTCAGAAGAGTCATTACAGCTAATCGACAGAGTATTGCCCAAGACCTCAGTGTACAGGTGAATAAAAATACTACAACCTTGGTATGTACCCGTACCATTCGCAGAGAACTTCATTCCCTGAGTTACCGTGGCCGTGCGGCTGCTCATATGCCTTTCATCTCCACTCGGAATGCTACTCGTCCTTTAACATAGTGTAAGAAACTTATCGTGGACCGTAGATCAATGGAAACGGTCTTATGGACTGATGAATCTAGATACACGATCCATCAATCTAATGGTTGCGTGCGGGTATGGCGACAGCCGGGGGATCACTATTTACCACAGTGTACTGATCGTACAGTCAAGTCTGGAGCTGGCAGTGTAATCATGTGGGGGTGTTTTTCATGGTATGGTCCCGGCCCATTGGTTTTCGTGGACAAACCTGTTAACCAGCACGTCTGCCTCAGTATTCTGGACAATTATGCCCTACCAACTCTGTGGCAATACTGCGGAACCGAGCCTTGTTGGTACCAACAGGATAATGCATCGAGATATAAAGCAATGACTGTTAAGGCGTGATTTGACAATAATTCCGTATCTTGTGTGGACTGTCCAGCACAGAGCCCTGATCTTAATTCATTAGAGCACCTATGAGATGAATTAGAGCGCCGCATAAGACGTATGAAACCAAGACCTACTACTAAGCAACAGTTAGCGGCAGCATTATGTACTGAATAGAAGAGCATACCCATCGCTGTGTTCCAAAACCTTGTCGAAAACATGTCTCGAAGGGTCAGTGCATGCATTAAGGGTCAAGGTGAACCGACACCGTACTAATGTATGTCAATAAATGCTATGTTGTGTTTCTCTTCTAGGTGTCCAGTGACTTGTCAATATAGTGCACACTGAAGAGCAATTGAATTAAAGATGCCTGTCTAGTAACGTATAGCACCACCTTTCGCCCTGATGACGGCGGCGATTCGTCTCGGCATGGACTCGACATGACACCGGAAGCGTTGGGAAGCCATACGGTGCCACGACCCCTGAACAAGCTCCCACAGTTCACGAAGGTTTGATGGAGGGGGTCAGAGCCTCGAACATCACTCTCGATGGCATCCCAGATGCGCTCGATGGGATTGAGGTCAGGTGACCTAGCTGGCCAAGGAAGCGAGGTCACGTCGGTGGAGTGTTCATCCAACCATTCGGATACAATTCGGGAGCGATGGCACGGAGCATTGTCTTGTTGCAGGATGAGGTCCCCAGTCGGATGTTGAAGACGCAAAAACGGGAGCAAATGGTCATCCAGGATATCCCGGTAACGTTGACCTCTGAGGGACAATGTCCCACGTACCGCGGGTCCCATTTCAGTCCACGTAAACAGTCCCCAGACGAGAATGCCACCCCCACCAGCTTGAAGAGTACCCTGCTGGCAAGAAGGATTCATCGCTTCATGTGGTTTGCGCCGTACTCGTATCCTGCCATCCCCATGTACCAACGTGAATCTCGACTCATCGGTGCAGGCAACATTTTTTCACATGTCTAGAGTCCAGTGGCGATGTTCCCGCGCCCATGCTAATCTTTGCACCCTGTGATGTGCGGTCAGCAGCGGTACCCTCGTGGGACGATGGCTTCTCTACCCCATAGCGAGGATATGGTTCTGGATGGTGTGGCTGCTTACACGTTTTTGTGCACCAGCGTTAAATTGCCGAGTGATTTCTTGCACTGTGGCCAGTCTATCCGCTGCTACAATGCGAGCTAGCCTACGATGACCCCGCTCATCCACACGCTGTTGTCCACGGCAATTGGCCCTTGCAGGGATTGTTTTACCGGATTCTATGTACTCACGGTGCACCCGTGACACAGTAGCTCGTGAAAATCCCAGTGCCTGCACGACTTCCGAGATGGAGTGACCCATTCGTCGGGCCCCGACAATTTGACCACGATCAAATGCGCTTAGATCCTTCGTCTTACCCATACTGCGTCTGACTCTTACTGATTTCCGTCGCATCACTCCTTATATTGTAGGATCGCTGTATATGTCAAGCCGTTTTCGTTCACAGGACCGCCCACAGCGCCACATTTGCATAACCACAGCTGTCTCTAATTCAATTGCTCTTCAGGGTATATATCTTCACCTTTCTTTGTCGTGCAACACGTCAGTCTAAATTCATTGCGTCATGTGGCCCGCGATTCAGGAAAGGTTAAAGACCCCTGTATTACAGTAAGACAGTAAGAAACTTGAACAAAAACAATATATATGCTCTTCCTTAAGCTTTAAATGTTAAAGATCATCTTTCAAACTTACAAGAGATGGGAAGGCCGAATGTAATGAAAATGAGACCCTGAAATTATTAGTAATGTAAAACGGACTTCTTCGTTTCAAATTATATATGAAAAATCGTATTAAACAAATTAATAAATACAGATAACTAGCTGTGGGATGTAAGGTCAGGTGATGCGTAACATCACAGCCTCTCCTTGACAAATGTCAACCCCGCCTTCTCGTGGTGCATCCTGTTCCCACTAAAGGGGCTCTGACGACCGCCAATAGCGGTATAACTATACCATCGGGATTAGAGGAAATTCTATCCCACACTCACCAACCCGCTTGGCCAGAGTGGTGAGTTATGGCCAAACCCCTCCAAAATGATTCCACAACTTAAATCTTGGCCCTCAGTCTCCGGCAGCTGGAATGTACCTGGCCAAGGCAGCGGCCAGTGCGACATGAAGGCAGAGGGTGCTAAGAATCCCCGGAGGACCGGACTAGGCTGCCATCTGATGCTGACCTTGGCTACTTACAATGGACGCTCCCTATCTTCTGATTCAAGGCTTCTTGAATTGGAAGAGGAATTACAAAGGATCAAGTGGGACATCGTGGGGCTAAGTGAGGTAAGGAGAAAAGGAGAAGATCTCATTGAACTGAAAAGTGGACATCTCTTCTACTATCGTGGGACAGATACTGGCAGAACTAGTGGTGTTGGATTTATAATAAACAAGAAACTGAAGGATAAAGTTGTAGAAGTTGAAAGTTCCTCTGACAGAGCAGCACGACTTGTTATCCAACTCTCGAAAAGATACCAGGCTCAGATTATTCAAACTTATGCACCCACCACAAGTCATCCTGAAGAAGAAACTGAAGAATTTTATGAGGAAATTTGTCATCTAAATAATAAAGGTAAGCAGCACTTGAAAATAATTATGGGAGATTTCAATGCAAAAATAGGGCAACGGCAACAGAATGAAACTTCAGTAGGTAAATTCGGTCACGGCAACAGAAACCAGCGTGGAAATACTCTCGTTGAGTTTGCAGAGGCAGAAGGGTTTTTCATCTTGAACTCCTTCTTCAAGAAAAAGCCACACAGGAAATGGACATGGAGACATCCAAATGGGACGACAAGTGAAATTGATTTTATTATGTGTAACAAAAAATTCGTCATAGAAGACTGCAGTGTGCTAAACAAGTTCAACACAGGTAGTGACCATAGATTGGTGAGATGTAAGATGCACCTCAACACTAAACTTGAACGTGGCAAGCTCATAAGACAAACAAAACCTATTGACATAACCAACCTTAAAAAACACCATAATACCTTCAAGTTGGAACTGACGAACAGGTTCTCTGCTTTGGAAATCCTAACATCGGAAGAAGTGGACATCTCTGAAGTTAACAGAAAAGTAACCAAAGCTCTTATGGAAACAGCAACAAAATTAGCTGGGTCTAAGAACAAGTTGCATGTAAACAAATTATCAGGAAAAACGAAAATGTTGATGCAAAAAAGAAGAGAGATGAGGACAACTAAAGAAGATGTGACTTCCAAAGTGGAATATATAGAGCTATGCAAGACAGTAAGAAAAAGTATCACTGAAGACGTAAGAAAATTCAACTGTGAACTAGTGAGGAAAGCAATTGAAAACAACCAAAGCCTAAAGATAGCAAAGGGACATCTCAGTAAGGGAAGAAAACAGATTATGGCACTGAGAAAAGAAGATGGTTCTGTAACAAGAAATAGAGGCGAAATTTTGACAAGGGTGAAAGATTTCTACTCCAAATTATATGAAAGGGATGATACATGCACTCCAGACATCATGAAAGATACCAGTACCAGAGTTCCTCCAGTCCTTCCAGCAGAAGTTGCACATGCAATCAAGAACATGAAGCGGGGAAAAGCTCCAGGAGAAGATGGAATTACTGTAGACATCATACAAGAAGCAAGTGGAGAAATCGAAACAGTACTCGCCCAAATTTTCACTCGATGCCTTAATGAAGGAAAGATTCCTGAGGATTGGAACACCGCTACAATGATCCTGCTACATAAGAAAGGTGACATTGAGGATCTCGGAAACTACAGACCTATCAGCCTCCTATCAGTAGTTTATAAAATCTTCACTAAAGTTCTTTCACACCGCTTGAAGGTAACACTGGACATGGCTCAACCGAGAGAGCAAGCTGGATTCAGGAGTGGCTACAGCACAATAGATCATATCCACGTACTGAGAGAACTAATTGAAAGAGCGAGGAATATGAACTTCCATTGTGCATGGCTTTTATCGATTATGAAAAAGCCTTTGATTCGGTGAAACCATCAGCAGTTACAATGGCTCTGAAAACCTGCGGTATTGAAGATGCATTCATTAATATTATTAATAACATCTATGAAAATGCACGTGCAAAGATTCGGCTGTTTGAAAACACAACACACATAAAAATTGGAAAGGGAGTGAGACAAGGTGACACCATATCTCCGAAGCTCTTTAATGCCACATTGGAGGGTGTTTTTCAGTCGCTGAGCTAGGAAAACAAAGGGATAAAGATTAATGGAGATTATCTAACCCACCTTCGTTTTGCTGATGACCTAGTCATTTTTGCAACTACCCCATCAGAGCTGCAGAGTATGATCCAGGAACTTGCTGACAAGAGTAAAGAAGTGGGATTAAAAATGAACTTTCAGAAGACAAAAGTGATGTTCAATTCTTTTACAAGAAATGAAGATTTATCGATTGATGGAGAAAAGCTGGAGATAACAGACACGTACGTTTATCTTGGACAGCAGATATCAAGTGAGGGTCACATTGATGAAGAAATTAATCGGCGTACAAAACTTGCCTGGAGAGCTTTTGGAAGAAACAGCATAATTTTCAAGAGCAATATGCCATTATGTCTTAAAAGAAAAGTGTTTGATCAATGCATCCTTCCAGTGCTTACGTATGGTGCAGAGACGTGGACCTTAACTAAAAGAGACATACAAAGGCTGCAGACAACTCAAAGGAGCATGGAGAGGTGCATGCTTGGTGTAACCAGGAGAGATAAGAAGAGGAACTCGTGGATCCGAAAAATGACAAGAGTGGAAGACATCATGATCAGAGTTAAATCCCTGAAATGGCAATGGGCTGGACATACTGCCAGAAGGACAGATCATCGATGGACAGCTGAAATTTTAGATTGGATTCCAAGGGACAGGAAAAGACCCAGAAGAAGACCACATGGGAGATGGGTGGATGAAATTCGAAAGTATGCAGGGGTGACATGGAGGAGACTGGCACAAGACAGACCGTTGTGGAGGAAACTTGGGGAGACCTTCGTCCAGCAGTGGATTGATAATGGTTGACAATGATGATGATGATGAACTAGCTGTATTTGAGAAGATTCCTTCAGAGGACGTTCAAGTTTGCAGATGACAAGAAAGATCCATCAAATTCGTATTACTTTCGGGTACAGTACAGAATATTTAAATGCATTTTTAGAGTAATGGGATCTCGTATTTGTAAACGACGAGAAAAACATCAATAAATGCATCATCCGATGAGAATATTCATAAGTCTTCCAACGTATTACAGAACAAAGGTTTCCCCAATTTCTCAATTTTCTTCCACAACTGTGTCTTGAGCCTGTTTCCTCCGTGTTACTCCGGCATGCTTTCGCATTTCATCCATCCATCTCCCGTGTGGCCTTCTTCTGGGCTTTTTTCTCTCCCTTGGAATCCAGTCTAAAATTTCGGTTGTCCATCGGTGTTCCTTTCTTCTGCAATATGTCCAGCCCATTGCCATTTCAGGGATTTTACTCTGATCATGAAGTCTTCCACTCTTGTCATTTTTCTTATCCACGAGTTCCTGTTCGTATCTTTCCTGGTTAGACCAAGCGCGCATCTCTCCATGCTGCTTTGAGTTGTCTACAGTCTTTGTACGTCTTTTTTATTAAGTCCCTGTCTCTGCTCCATATGTAAGAACTCGAAGGATGCATTGAATCAACACTTTTCTTTTAAGACATAATGGCCTATTACTCTTGAAGATTGTGCTGTTTCTTCCAAAAGCTCTCCGGCCAAATTTTATACTCCGATTAATTTCCTCATCAATGTGGCCCTTGCTTTTTTTTCTTTTTTTTTTTTGAATGAAGGTTTAACGACTATCGTGAGCAACTCAATGGGCTATAAGCAGTCGCCCGTCCCTAATTTAGGGTTGCGGGTTCCAGGGAAGGGAGAGAACCAGTGCCGTAAGACAAACACAACATCCATGCCTCACCGGGATTCGAACCCGGACCCCTTTCGGACGACTGATCAGTGGCCATCGCTTAGACCACTGCCCCACCGGGGCGGCTCCCTTGCTTGATATCCGTTGTCCAAGGTAAATATACGCATCAATTATCTCCAACTTTCCCCATCAATTGCAAAATCTTCATTTCTTGAAAAAGCATTGTACATTAGTTTTGTCTTCTGAAAATTCATTTTCAATACACCTCTTTAACTCTTGGCAGAAAGTTCCAGGATCATACTCTGCAGGTGTGAAGGGCTAGTTGCAAAAATGATTATATCATCGGCAAAACGAAGGTGAGTTAAATAATCTCCATTAATCTTTGTCCACTTGTTCTTCTAGTTCAATGATTAAAAGACACTTTGCAATGTGGCATTGAAGAGTTTGGAACATATGATGTCTCCTTGTCTCACTCCCTTTTCAATATTTATTAGTGCTATATCCTCAAATAGCCGAACCTTTGCACTTGCATTTTCATAAATACACTGCTGGCCACCCAAAACACAATACCAATAAGGACACGAGATAGCGAAGCCAGATTTACTGGACACATAACAACAGATACAAAGATGAAACGATTGAGCTTACAGGCCCGTGCGTCTTGCGAAACACGAAGACATCAATAGTTCGTGTAGTCCCCCCCCCCCCCATGGCTGGCAAAAACGGCCGCTACACGCCGCGGCATCGAACGAAAGAGGCTTTGGATGTGGGCTTGGGGTATGTCGGTCCAGGCTGCTTCCACACGTTGCCACAGTTCATCAGGCGTAGCCGCTGGTGGTGCTTGCTGGGCCACTCTGTTGCCGATCAGCGACCAGACGTGTTCGATGGGCAACATATCGGGAGAACAGGCGGGCCACGGCAGCAGTGACACCTGGTGGACCGTGTAGAATTGTTGCACGCTGCGTGCCACGTGCGGGCGCGCATTGTCTTGTTGAAACGTGGCCGCTGGCAATTATGGGAGGACTACAGGCTCTAAAACGTCGGAGATGTAGAGATGGCTGTTGAATGTACTGGCGATGCGTACCAGAGAGGTGGGGGTGTCATATCCAATTGCGCCCCATACCATAACGCCAAGCAACGGACCGGTATGGCGATGCATAATGCAGGTGTCATACAGTCTCTCATCGCGGTGCCACCACACGCGGATCCGACCATTGTGGTGTTGCAGGCAGAAGCGGGATTCGTCGCAGAACACAATGTCGTGCCATTCCGCAGTCCAGGTGCGGCGTTGAACTGCCCACTGCCATCGCACTCGCCGGTGGTGTAATGTCAATGGTAATCGGAGCAATGAGGGCCGTGAGACAAGTCCCCGCTCCTGCAGACGACGTCGAACCGTACGTGCTGACCCAAGTTGTTGCGCAACACACCTTAATTCCTGCGCTAACGTTCGTGATGTGGTGGTGCGAGCCGCCAATGCCCGCCGCACAACATGCCGGTCCTCTCGTCCGGTGGTGTGCCGCGGCTGCGGCAATCGCTCACGTCGGTCCGTCCGTCCCTCCTGCACCCACCGAATCCATACTCGCCTCACTGTGGTTGGATGTCGTCCCACACTGGCGCCGATGTCTCAGTACGACAAACCGCTGTCGCGATAAGCTACTATTCGTCCTCTGTCGAACTCCGAAACGTGCTGGAATGACTGCCGTGTTCTGCGACGAGGCATCAGGAAGTTTCCCACGCACAGGTCCGGCAGCACAACACACTTCCACTACTTACACCCCCGCCTTCTGTGCACCCTTTTTATAGTGCTTCTCGGTGGCGTGCCGGGCGCACATGATTTGCATATGCCCTGCAATGCTAATCGTTTGCATGTCCTCTCGCGGGCAACGCATGCTGCGAATTTCAGGCCAATCGGATGCTTCCTTCTTGGTGTTGCATTTTGGGTGCCCAGCAGTGTATTACTAATAATGCTAAAGTAAGCATCTTCAATATCGCAAGATTTCAAAGCCATTGTAATTGCCGATAGTTTTACAGAATCAAAGGCCTTTTCATACTCAAATACAGCCATTCATAATAGGAGTTCATATCCCCTGGTTCTTTCAATTAGTTTTCTCAATACATGAATATGATCTATCGTGCTGTAGCCACTCCTGAGTCCAGCTTGTTCTCTCGGTTGAGCCATGTCCAATGTTACCTTCAAGCGACGTTAAAGAACTTTGGTGAAGATTTTATAAACCACTGAAACGAGGTTGATGGGCCTGTAGTTCCAGAGATCCTCAGTGTTACTTTTTTATGTAGCAGGACCATTGTAGCATTGTTACAATCCTCATTAATCTTTCCTCCACTGAGGCATCTAGTGAAAACTTGGGTGAGTGTAGTTCTTATTTCACCGCTTGCTTCTTGTATAATGTCCACAGTAATTCCATCTTTTCTTGGAGCTCTTCCCCATTTCGTGTTTTTAATTGCATATGCAACTTCTGCCAGGAGGAAATTTGGTACTGGTATCTTTCTTAATGACTGGAATAGGTGCATCATTTCTTTCATATAGTTTTGTGCAGCAATATTTCACTCTTGTCAAACATTCACCTCTATTTCTTGTTAGAGAACCATCTTTTGTCACTGTCATAATCTGGTTTCTTCCTTTACTAAGATGTCCCTTTGCTTTCTTCAGGCTTCAAGTATCTTTAATTGCTTTTCTCACTAGTTCACAACTGAATATCCTTATATCTTTAGGGATATTTTTCCGAATCGCCTTGCATATATTATACTTTAGAAGTTAAATTTTCTTTATTTGTCCTTATCTGCCTTCTCTTTTGCATCAGCAGTTTTGTTTTTCCTGATATTTTCTTCATTATTGAAGCAAACGGAATAATACTTTGACGTCTGCAGATTAACAAGTGGGGCACAAATATAGTTTAGTCAGTTTAAAGAAATCAATTTCTCATTTTTAATAGAATTTATATGAATATTAGAATCTAAATCATGTTCAGTTACTTCCTGTGTGAAAATAATCAAAAGTGAACACAAAACAAAAACTCCACCATAAATACAGTGGATATGATAGATGCTAATTCCCCACGAGACTGAATTCTAAAGAATTCAGGTTTTAAAAATAACTATTTAGGTTCTTTCATCTTTCTCACAATTTTGAATAAATTAAACAGAATATTCTGTTAGTTCGACAAATTATGTTAAATAAAAAAGCAACTTGTTACTGATGACTTGAAACATTGGCATTTGTAAATGTATCACTACTGAAAAAAAATGACGCTTCAGATAAATTTAAGATAGCACACTTTAAAATGTAGCGCATGTGAAGCTCACTTTTGAAAAGTAAGGAATTACCTTTTGTCTCTTTTTTTCTTTTTTTCTAATTCATCTGTCTTCAGATTTTTTGACCATTACTGATAAAAACTCCAATTAAATAAAAAAATTCAAGTTAATTGAAAAAGTCCTACATCCTCTCAAGTGATTTGGTTTCCTGAGCATTACGCCGATTTTACCCGATGTACGTGATAGCTATAAGAAATTTAATTTTTATACCACATATTTGTACTACATCTTATTTTGTGTGGGTGGGTGGGTATATGTGTGTGTGTGTGTGTGTGTGTGTGTGTGTGTGTGTGCGTGCACCAAGAAATTGCGTCCTTTTACATTTTTTGTTTTGGTGTTTTATTATGAAACCGTCCTTTTGCATGATAGGGCGATTTTTTAATTATTTTATTTATACATAGTATTTATTGCGTTTTTCTGTGACTTCTGGAAACCTTTGCTTTTATTCTTTTTTATTTGCATGCCTTATAAATATTTTAATCGCGGAAACTAATATTTGTATTTTCTAAGAATTTGAATTTGTGAATTCATTTTAAACCCGTGAAAAGTAATTGAACTATTAATCAAAAAGAAATAATATATATTGTTTGGCTCTTTTGTTAGTGCTCTAATATAACATTTATGACGCAGAAGAAACATAAGGACGTAACAACGAAACAAATTGCGTAAAAACATTCCATTTTAAACACATCGTGAACTAGACAAATCTGTTTGGATTACTCAGATGTGTTACTACTTGTTTATAATAATACAAATATATGGAAACAAAGATACTTAATAAGTTCTCTTTGTCGCATATTACGTTCCTATTTAAAATAAGAATGAAATTAAAACAAAATGAATTCAATATAGGTGCAATCATAAGTTGCCAATAGTCTTTAAAGTTTCATCGTTAATCTTGAGAGAAAATTTCGTCCTGCGCATAATTGTTCTGATAAGTTTGATATCCCATATTCTGCATGTAATAAACTAATTCCATAAGTTCGATAGGTTATGTGAAGCTTAACTTATCTTTAGATAATCCCTTATCTCGAGCCTGTTATTGCAACTATGAGTGTTTTCGTGTAAATATAATACCGTGATAATAAGATACAGTAGGGATTCCGAACCTGGATTCCTCTATCCAGATGAGGTACGGGATCCATTTTTAGTTAAGATTTTAAGTCAAATTATTAATAATGAAAAATGAATTTGCTTTATTAGGGGTACGGAGTTACCATAATTCTCTGCAGAAGGCATCTAAAGCTTAAGTAAGAACCCCTATTAGGGCATGCTCTACGCTTTTTCTATTTATTTACTTTAGTTGCTTCAATATGGAACAATGATAAACTGTAAAAAATCGGCGATGAAAAACTAGAAAACAGTGTCTTTGCTTGTGTAGACAAGACTAGCAGAATGTAGACATATGCGTCCACGCTGTACGGGGATAGTTTTCAAATTATTGGGAGATTTTGCAGATAATTTTTGTTTGTAGATTAAAAAAAATAAAAATGTTATTTACAGCAATTAAAACACTTACTCAAGGCTTTACTCGGATTGATATATTTAACTCTATTTTAAATTGAAGAACTTCCATTATTTTTCACACCTTCCGAGTTGTTTTGCTTTTACAGACGTTTCTGACCTATAAATTTTATCAAGGCTTGTTCTCAACGTACAAGAACTGTATCAAAAGCTTCGTTTACGCAGAACAGTTTAAAATTGCTAGGTTCCAATATTAAATTTAAATATTTTTCTGATGTATTTTATAAATCTATTTTTGAATTAAGTTGTTGAAAATACATTTATAATTTTTGAAGGTTCATTAACGGAACAGCTTTTCTGGATTAAAGACTTTTTTAATTACTTGTTTTCATGAGATCCATAACCCAATATTTTTTTATTTTTCCATAAAGGTCCATTTCACATGCATTGCTGCACATTCAATTGTAATGTATTTATTTTGTCCTCGTTGCAATCTGTAATGTTCTAATAATTATTTATTGTTTTATTACGTTCTCTTTAAATTATTTTATCGTTATCGTGGTTCACACTATGCCGATTTGCAACAAGTTTTATGTTTCAATGATTGTGTACGCAGATACATTTTATTTTTATACAACTCTGGGGTAGACTAAGATATTATCCATCCAAAATTAAATAATGTGAAGTAATCCTAATAAATGCGAAAAAACATCTGCGTCATAAATTTCTGAAACCAAGCTTATTCATCTTTATATAAAATGGTAAAATTATAAGTCATGCAGTCCTACCTTGCTTTCCGATTTATACGAGGAAACTAAAGAATTCCATGCAATTAGGCTTCACTTGAGGCAAAGGTGATTGGAAACGTGTTCGGACCATCCCATAGAAAATGCCGCACTCTATCGTTAAGACTGTCAACAAGAATCACTTCTCCGCGGATGTTGCGATACAACGGGAAAGGAAGTTTGATCACTTAAATGATCCGCGTGACCCTCAAATTGAAAACCATCATTGGGCCACAGGTTCCCAGATTCAATGGGAAGAAGACCCTGTAATTCGGAGTCTCGAGCGATGGGATGAGATTGACGAAAAGAACAGGAGGGGTGGGGACCGGATAATGAAAGTTTGGTGTTGCTGAGGACATCCCATTGGTCGACATGAAGCATTTGTAGGTCGGTAGGAGAAGGTCGATGGTTACCATGGTTACGGCGCGACGTCCACATTCAAAACGACAGAAATTAAAAAAAAAGTTGCTATGGACCAATGAGAGGCATTTCTCCTTGAAACGCCACCTTTGGTCAAAGTTTGCCGGATCCCCCATGTCCATTACCCGTATCCAGGGTTTTCCAGCTGACCGTGACACTTTAGGAAACGAGGAAACAGTTATTTATATACATACACACATATATTGATTTGTACACCGACAAGAAGCAGGGTGTTGGCATTCATGAACGGCCACTTGTATTCCGAAAGGAATTTCTCCGATAAGAACTTAACTGGGACAAACGTTTACAGAGCATTAATGAATCTCAACGAAAGAAATGAAAATAAAAACGCATAGCTTTCTAAATTCTTTAGGAAAGTACCGTATATTTTCGTGATAATATAGTCTGCTATTCAGCGGTATCCGATATGAAATAGGTATTATTCATGTTCGCTAATTTAAAAGCTGATAGGTCTGTGTTTAATGAACATGTCACTTCGACAGAAACAGCCTGGGAAAACTGGAGAAGCAGATGTTGTTATTAACTTACCCACTTCTTCAACATTTAAGAGCAGGAAATTGCCCATGCGTTAGACTTGTTACACAATACGCCTGACATCACATGAAATTTAATTACACAAACACACTAATCCACAGGTAACTGACCTTCAAACGGACACATGCCGCTCTGGTGATCAGATGGCCTGAGGCGTTGACTTTCGATCACTCGTACTAGATGCTAGTCACGGATATAACATGAGCGGTGCGTTAATCTGATGGCGCTCGGTCTGTTTCTTCCCTAGAACCAGTTACCTTAAATTAGGGACGAGTATCTGCTTAGTGTCCTGAGGCAGCGGATAGCCTAGTGGTCAACATTCGTGACTGCCAAGGAGGGATCTTAGATTCGATCCCAGCCAGAGATAAGATCATATGTAGAGGATTTTAGGAAGGGAGTGTCTGACCCCAGGTCTTAAAAAACGCTTAGAAATAGGAAGCTAGGATATTTGGGCTAGAGTGCCAGATAGGAAAGTGACACGGAAGTGAGGTAGAAAGGGGGAGGAAGACCCCCTTATTTATTACCGGGGGGCAGTACCCGGGGTCCGACGGCTTAATATGCCCATCCGACGCACGGCGGGTATTTAGTGGTTCTAACGTTCGTACCTGCCCAGGATCGAACCTGAGGTTATTTCCATGGCAGTCACGAACGCTGACCACTAAGCCACCCGCGGCCCAGATCCCAGGCACGTACGAACGCTCGAAACACTAAATATCCGCCATGCGTCGGATGGGCACGTTAAGCCGTCAGCCACGGATACTGGCAACGCGGTTAAAAATAAGGGCGTCTTCCTCTTTCTATCTCGCTTCCGGTGGGGCACTGTAGCCCAAAATCTCCTAGCTTCCTACTTCTAAGGGTTGCTTAAGACCTGGGGTCAGACACTCCCTTTTTTTTTTTTTTTTTTTTTTTTTAGATTTAAGGTTTAACTACCACCGTGAGCTACTCTATAGGCTATAAGTAGTCTTCCGTCCCTAATTTAGGGCCACTAGTTCCAGGGAAGGGAGAAAGCCAGTGCCGTAAAATAGATACAAACATCCATGCCTCACCGGGATTCGGACCCAGACCCTTCACTGAGGAATGGTCAATAAGCCGGCGCGGCCAGGCACATCCTTCCTAAAATCATCTACACCTGATCTGTTTATTTCCCTGTGTGCTGTTCAGGGTGGTCGTCAAACCCTGAAATAAAAGCAGAAAAGTGTACACGCGTATTATCTGTACATAATCCCTAAGTACGACGATGGAAACTGAAAGAAACCTGACAAACAATAACTGCATAACGTGTGTATTTTCTATTTCTTGTTAACTTTTTATCCACTGGTTCCGCCGGCGTAGATTAATAGTTCGAAGATCTGCTCTATAAAAGAGCACTCTTACAAACACATTTCCTGAAAGCAGACGCGTTCTTTGGGAAAGCTCCGACAAGTTTGTTACACACTTTACTCTCTCAGTACTCCGTCTGAAGGAGTTGTTACATTAGAAAGGCTACGGGTTTTTGTTTCGAAATAAGCTAAAGATATTGACTGATTCCTTTTATCTTCATTACTGATGCGTTGTCTGCTGTTCGCCTAACACTAGAAGTGCGTTTGCAAAAGAAAACCACGAAATTTACACAAAATCTCAATTCCCTGCTCAAGCATTTCTCTCGTACAAGGAATTGTTATTGAGAATAAATTCAAGAACAAATGCTTTACGGTTGTCACATGTTTGTCTTGTTCTTTTGGAAAAGCATTTGGAAGCAGCTCCAAGTAAATGTTTATAGCCGATACTGAAACTTCTGAATCTTAAAATGGGACTGATGAGAAACTGAATATATGATATCAGAATTTACAATAAATGAGTAGAACGATAGAAAAGTGCGGAAAATTGTAATGAAAAAGGAATGCAAACACACAAATCACGGTAACTCCAGTCAGAAACGAGATAGTTTGTATAAATATACAGTCATTTGCAAAAGTTTAAGACCACTGTTGGTATTAGGATATTTCTGCCGATTGCGTCAGCTACTGTCTGTATTACTCAACTTCCTGTCGGTGTTGCGTCATCCTACAGTGGCAGCTGTTGATAGAAATGGGGGAAGCGTGCGAGCGTCAGTTTGCTTCTGGTTTTCATGCTGAGAGGTTTTGTACGCATTTTCTATGTAGCGAAAAATAGGCAAAAAAGCGTCATTAAATATTGCTCAGAGCATCATTAAGTGTTACTCCAAACGTGACATAACCAGAAAGGTGAATGTGAGCAAGACTGCTATTCATAATACGATCATGAAATATCAAGATACAGATGAATTTAGAGACCTAAAGAGAAGCAGATATTTTAAACCTACAGTGTTCGGTGAAACAAATTACAGCATAACTAATGGTACAATTCCGTTGGAAGCCTTTTTTTTTTTTGGTAGACCTTAATGGGATTTCTTTCATGTTTTCGAAAGTGGTAAGCTGCATAGATTTGTCACTGTCAAATATTTGCTTTGGCAACATGCCCACGACCTCACTCTGCCAAAAAAAGAGACTTTCTGTGCAGTGAAATGTCACACTTTTACTGAGACTGAAAACTTTAATTACAAGACACTAGGACCGGGCCTTTTTAACAAGTTTGATCCAGCCATGTTTTTTTTTTTTTTTGAGGTTTAACGACCACCGTGAGTAACTCAATGGGCTATAAGCAGTCGCCCGTCCCTAATTTCGGGTCACTGGTTCCAGGGAAGGGAAAGAGCCAGTGCCGTAAGACAAACACAACATCCATGCCTCACCGGGATTCGAACCCGGACCCCGTTCGGACGAATGATTAGAGGCCATCGCTTAGACCACTGCGCCACCGGGGTGGCCGAGCCATGCTCATACTTATAAGGTTTAAATGACGTGTGAAGTTTATAATGTTGCGTTTTTATTCAGGCACCAAACGTTAATTTTAAGACCATGGGCCTAGGCCTTTTTAGAAGTTTTTGATCCTCCGCGCTCATATTCATAATATTTACATAATAAGTCAAGAATAATGCTGAGCTTTTACTTCAGCATTAAATATTAATAAATAGGATCTCGGCCTAGGACTTCTTAACCGTTTTTATTCTGCCGTACTCATATTTATAAGGTTTATACACCAAATCAATTTAGTAACATTGCGCTTTTACTTAAGCATTAAATATTAATTAGTATGATCTAGGCCTTTTTAACAGTTTTGTATTCTATTGTGCTCATATTCATAACTTTTGGGCACCAAGTCAAATTAGTATTATTACGACCCTCCCCCATTAATTCTAAAATTAATGGGCACGGTGGAAGTAGCAAATTAATTAGGAATGAATTAATTTTGGGTTTTGCAGGGGCTTGGTTAGGAGCTTACAGAAAGAAAAAAAAGAAAAGAAATGTGGAGCAGGCGTTTGTTGTGTCAGGAAAAACGATTGTCTTCGCACTTGCGTGAAGACATTCGTGCGATCATAAAGTGTGTTGACTATTGCATTTCGATCATAAAGAGTCGATAAGCTTTTCGGAAACTAAACAATTTTAGGAGTTTTATTGTGAGACAGATCGGCGTTAAAAGGGGTTAAAGGCATAAAAAGCGTATGGGGGACAGTGAATAATTGTAAATTCGTCTATTGTTTAGGTGAATGTTTAAAAAGACCATTGTTCCCTTTGTGTGTGTGTGTGTGTGTGTGTGTTGCCGCAATTCGCTCGCCGTTTGCGACAAGAGAACAAAGCGGTAGTTGCTTGGTATGATCTCCAATGTGAAAGATCTGGTGTCTTTGGCTGCTGTGTTTTTCGCAAAAGGAGCAGCGAATCTCCCGCATTTTGAAAAACGGTGGTTAGCAACTCGAGGTATCCGGAATAAGCAAAGATTTCCGTGAAGAAAGCGGAATGCTTGTGACCGCGTGAGAAAGCAGCGGTTTTCCTGCTGTGAGCCGAATGGAAATTTGCGACTCGTTGGCTCAGTAAACAAATTGAAGCAGCGGTGAATTAAGAAGTCGGCGAGCTGATATTTTTTAGTCCTCTAGCACCAAGAAAAAGCGAATCTGAAAACGAAACACTGGTTTGGAACTCCAATGACAGCGACACGGAACCATCACCAGCATCATCACCAACGTAAGAAACGCGAAGCTCCCGCAACCAAGAGGGGTGTGTGCGTGTGTTAACGGATGCCGGGGTCGTGCAAGAGCGCGTGAAAGCATCGAAACCAAGCCCGCGCAAGGAAAATGTTCAGCATAAAAAAAAAAAAGTAGGCCGCAACAATTTGTGTTATCTAACAAGTGCAACAAATTATAGTGGATTTACACGTGACTGCAGCCCCATGTAAGTAAAATCATTTTTTATTGTTGTTGCATCTGGTACGCTAACTAATAGTCGAGTTCAAATGTTCTTTATTTTACAACAAGAGAATTATACAATATATACAGATTATGAATGATTATATTTACATTATGAGTATGTTACAGGTGAGATGCAGGGAAAAAAAGAAACAAAAATTAAAGAGTCTTTGAATTTAGCAAACATGATCATGATGAGGTTACAATACTTGTGTACGTATACTATGAACAACGGAAATCTTGACATTGATGAACGTTGATGGAAAGCAGATGGTTTTGAAAAACCAAAGAAAAATTGTTCACTGTAAGAGGAAGAAAAAAAATTGTGGGAAGTTTTATGAATTTAAAGTGTTCAGTTTGATACGATGATTGATGATCCCGTACCAACGATCAGGTGGAGACCAGTCTTTGTGGAATTTAGGCACACAGTTCTTGCGTAAAGCTTCTGAGTAATCTGTTTGTAGTCGGGCTGTAAGTCTGCAGCGGAAAAACCTCAAGAGTTTCCGTTGAGCAGATGGAATTGTAGCAGTTGGGCAGGTCGAATCAGCGTGTAAGTGAAAAGAGTATATGACATACTTGAGTAACACAAAAAGGTAGGCACATATAGCTGGCATGTGAAGAGTTGTACAGCCAGGAGACACGAGGTAAAGATATTCAATGTGGGTGTGGCTGGTGGTGCAAATCTTGGGAAGAAGTGCAAAAACATAGGTAAACAGCGGTGAGGGTACTTGGCAAGTTGAATAAATATGATGCACATCGCCTGGTATGCAGAAGTAACGGCAGTTGGGAGATGATGTAAGCTGAAACCTGTGAAGTACATTCGGAACAGGAAGCCTGTTGTGTAGGTGAAGCCAATGCGTGTCGATTTCCTTAGGATGAGCATTAGTTGATTGTGCTGCATTCCAGATGAAACGAAGTTCAGATGGTCGTACGTTGAGAATAGTGCATGGAGAAGCATTGCGAAGGCGGGAGATTTGATATTACTTTGTGGAGGGGACGTAGTGCAAAAGATATGATTGTTCTTGTAAAGTAATTGTGAACGGAAGCAGAAGAGGAGCTGATGCTGTGGTAATCAAGCCTTTAATGGTTGCCGAAGATGTAAAGGACTGACAGATAGCATCCTTGAGACTTTGGAATTTAACTGCATTTTCAGCGGTTGAGGGAAGATGCACTGAGAGATTGTTTAAAATTTTTCAAGTAAAATCCTGATTTACCAGTTGTGAACCAGTGACAATTCCAGCTTTTAACCAAGTAGGGTAGAAGAAGTATTCTTGGTGTGCCGGGTGCAGGGAATAAGAATAAACAGTGGTTCTGCAACAAGATCAAGTGTTGTGCCAGGTAAGAAGTTTTTCAAGGAAAGCTGTTTTAAGAGTGAAATGGCTTCTTTATACACAGGAGGGAAACGGAGAGGAATTAGCTGGTATCTGTCCATTCGCAAAAACGCGAGAAACGTGAGATGTGGGTTCCTTGGGGATGAGAGAACATCATTGATAATCTGAGAAGCAATGGTTGGCCTTAGAAGAAGATTGATGAAAGTCATGATCCTTTGGGTATTGTATTTACTTTGGATATCACATAAGTCGATGCCTCCAAACTTGACTGGAAGGGTGAGAACATTTGCCTTCTTCCAATGGACTCTAATCCAGATGAAGTTAACAGTGAGTCTAAGGATTTCTATGAGAACGTGAGTTGGTAATGTGCGGATAGCCCATGTATACTGCAGGGACTGAAGCATGATTTCATTCATGATTTTTTGCTCTGGCATGGAAGCACGTGAAATGTTTTACTCTTGACCAGTGACCAATAGATTGTTTCGTCTTGTTGATCATAGATGTACAGGTGGTTTGATCGGTAATAGTGTTTTTACCAAAATAAATACCTAAGAGATTTTGAATATTAGAGTCCCATTGGGCTCCCCAGGGATGATCCGTGCGATGTATCCATGCTTCACACAATAACCCTGCTGTTTTTTCAGTATTGAATGAAGCTCCTGAAACCGAAGCGTAAGTGTTATAAATTTGAAGCACGTGCGGGAAATCTGTATCAGAACGTATAAATAGCGTGAGGTCGTCTGCATATGCTGTTAGTAAAATATGATGATGTCGCAGACTGGCAGAAGTGGAGGTCGCTTTTAGGAATGTATAAACAGATCAAGTTACATTCTATAGTGAACTGAACTGTGGATTTAAGAACACGAAAACTTTATAATGGAAGCAAATTTCGGACAAAAGGACCCAGCACTTCAGAATAGCAGTTAACTCAATGTGATGCATATTTGTGCCATTTTTATTTTATAGCATATTAAATGTTGATGTTTCAGTGCAGTCAGGGCATTTAGAGGACCCATTATTTATGTGTACAAGTGTGGTTAGTTTTGATTGTTTACGTGTGTGGCTATAAATTACAGTCTTCGCGCCAAGAACCTATGTTTTGTGATTGCGGAAGTAAAAATAACTTAGTTACTCGGCGAAAGGCGCAACAATTGGTGGTTAGCGTTGGGATAGCGACCAAGGCTACAACAATTGGTGTCAAGCGGTGGGATTTCTACCTTCGCTCGGCACGACCACAACAGTATTACTGTGCTTTTACTTAATGTATACTACGTTGTAAAGATCGTTTTGGGCCAAATTTCACATTTTGTAAAAATTCGTTTTTTTAAAGGCCCATTCTTTAGGATTTCAAAACTACCTTTGTTTCTTGTCTACGATGAATAGATACAGAGTTATTGCAATTGGAATGTTTAAACCCAGGTGTCAAACGAACGGCAAGTGACACTTGAAAGGCTGGAAGTTGGGAAATAATTATGTTAGTATTACTATTTATACATAAAATTGTAGTAAAAAATATTTTGTACAAGGTTTTACGGATCTGGCAATACTTTAAATACAATTATGTGATGCAATTTATGTTTGCGAGGGTGGCAAACAAACATGCTTTTCATCCCATCAAAACTGTGTCTTTTAAACTTTAATCGCGATTTTTGCAGGATGAGATTTTTGTCCCGAATTCTTTACGGAAAACCTGATAATTGCAAAAGGTATGTAAATAAGTTGATGAAACTTGGTATACATCTTTCTTACAATGGTGTGCATGCAATGAACTGAAAGTTTTGTTGTTTGCCAGTTCAAAGTTAGGTTATAGCTATTTAAATAATGAAGAAATATGTCTAAAATTCACACTAATGCATGTAGGAATGAGTATCTCAGCAGTGTTTAGGAACATCACTTACCTTTTAGTTAACTGCATAGAAAACACAACCCAAGAAAAACAAATTCTGATGCCTCGGAAGTTAGACCCATTCTTGGGCATATTTGTGGCACTGATTCCAAAAATGGCATCCGTTTTGCCCTATCAGCTCGAATTTTGGAGACAGGACATACCCGCCCTATATGCTGATGTGCATAAATATTTTTATTTTATGTGCGTAAAGTCAGTGTATATTGTTATTTTATGAGTGTGAAGCCAGTGTCTGTTATTCTAATTGGGAGTTTGTGAACAACTATACAACCAGATAATCTAATGTGATCTAATTTTGTTTGCAGGTTGAGTGGACGTCATGGCTTCCCCACGTCATGGCTTCCCCAGAAGTTGCTTGAATCATCCAGATGTATTTTGCTACATTTGTGGCGAGTACACCCTTAAAGAAAGTAGGAAACCTATTTTTGAGTTTGTGAAGAGGGCATATCTTGGTTATTTTGGTGTTCAGCTTGGAGACCAAGATAAGTCGTGGGCTCCCCATATTGTAAGCAAAACTTGCACAGAGCATTTACGGCAGTGGACAAATGAAAAAAGGAGCTCTCTTAAATTTGGAATACCAATGGTGTGGAGGGAACCTAAAAACCACCATGATGACTCTTATTTTTGTCTTGTCACCATCAAGGGCATCAATCGAAACAATTGGATATATCCTGACCTCGATTCAGCAAGACGACTGCATTCACATTTAAATGAGTTACCCATTCCACCTTTCATCATTTACCTACCAGAGCTGCCAGAGGATGAGGAATCAAGCATGTCTGATCACATGCAAGATAACAGCAGTGGGAAAAGTGACAGTGATTTCGTTGGAACTTCATCAAGTGCTCAACCTTTTAACCAACATGAACTGAGTGACCTCATCAGTGATCTGAACCTCTCAAAGGAGTCTTCAAAATTGTTGGCCTCCAGGGTGAATGAAGAGAATTTACTTAAATCTGGAACCAACATTACGTTTTGCCGTAGCAGAGAAAAGGATTTGCTGCCCTTTTTTCTCTAAGGAAAACAACCTAGTGTTCTGCAATGGTGTCAGTGACCTTCTCAGGAAAATGGGTCTATCATCATACATGCCAAATGAATGGCGCCTTTTCATTGATGAGTTTGAAATATGTTCTTTTGCACAACGGCAACAGATATGGCTCAATTCTAATTGGTCACTCAGCCAGTATAACAGAAGTACAAGACAATCTCTCTAGACTTGGAAAACCTGAAGTATCAAAAACATCAATGGATGATTTGTATAGACCTAAAAAAGGTGAACTTTCTTCTTAGTCAGCAATGTGGCTACACAGAATATCCGTGATTTATATGTCTTTAGGACAGCAGAACCAAACACCACCACTGGATAAGAAAGGTGTGGCCTCTCAGAAAAGACATGGTAGTTGGAAAACAAAATGTCATTAAGGAACCTTTAGTAAAAAGAGGCAAAATCATCCTGCCACCTTTACATATCAAGCTAGGCCTAATGAAACAATTTGTAAAGGCTTTGAACCCAGAATATTTGTGCTATGGCTATTTATCACGTACATTCCCTGGACTGAGCACGGAAAAACTTAAAGCAGAGATTTTCGATAGTCCCCAGATAAGGCAGCTTATAAACGATCCCTATTTCATAGATTAAATGGAGAACATTGAGTCCTGTGCCTGGACTTCGTTTGTTCTAGTTGTCAAAAACTTTCTTGGCAAACATAAGGCAGAAAACTACTCTGTATTAGTTGAGGACATGCTTTCCAATTTTAATAAGCTCGGCTGTAATATGAGCATCAAGGTCCATTACCTACACAGCCACCTAGATCGCTTTCCAGAAAATCTTGGTGATTTAAGTGAAGAGCAAGGTGAAAGATTTCAACAGGACATAAAAGCTATGGAATAAAGATACCAAGGTAGTTGGGATACCCACATGATGGCAGATTACTGCTGGAATCTTCAGCGGGACTGTCCTCGTAGATCTTACTCTAGAAAGTCTTATAAAAGACGTTTCTCATATGTTGAATGACTAATCATTTTATATGCCCTTGTGTTAAACTATACGGATTTAGTCATATGTGCTTGTTTCAATAGTATGTATATAGCATCAATATTTGTCAAGATCATGTCAAAAATAGCAGATCATGCGATGTAGGATCCCAAAATTTGACGGATGATAGGGTATACCAACCTTATATGCTGATTCCACCTATCTCCAAAGCTAGAGCTGATAGAGCAAAACTGATGCCATTTGTGGACCCTGCAACTCATATATTTCCAAATGTATCCAAGATTTTGTAATACGTGCTTGTTTAAATAGTATGTAATATTAATAACATCAATGTTTGCCAAAATCATGTCCAAAATAGCAGATCATGCGATGTATGATCCCGAATTTTGACGGATGACCGGTGGAATCATCATATAGGGTGGGTATGCCCTACCTCCAAAACTAGAGCTGATGCCATTTTTGGAAGCAGAGTCCCAACTATATCCAAGAATAGGTTTAACTTTCAAGGCATCAGAACGTGTGTTGGGCAGTGTAATAGTCATGCCCATATAATGATTCAAAAAATGCTATCATATATCTGTAATTTTTTCATTTAGAGCGTTTACCGTAAACGACATATTTCCTTAAATTATTTCTCAAATTTTCCAATTTCTTGAAAATTTATATTGATATCATTTTTTTTCAACGTTTATGTGTTTTTGTGTGATAGACTTCCTAAAAAAAATTACCCATTCTTGCATTTTTTCAGAAAAAGTGCCCTCAACATAGTGGGATACCTTAAGCATTTACGTATTAATAAAAAAAAAAAAGAAAAGTGGCATAGGCCTCTTTTTTTTTTTTTTAACAGTTTTCATTCCATCGTGCTCATTTTCATGAGGTTTGGACACCAAGTCCAGTTAGTAATACTGCGCTTTTACTTAGGCATTAAATATTAATAAACATTCCTTTTTAATAGATATTGTTCAAGTGTATGAACTATTTTTACTTAAGTAAAAAGCGCAATATTACTAACTTGACTTGGTGTCCAAATCTTATGAGCACGACGGAATAAAAACTGTTAAAAAGCCTAGGGCATATTAATTTATTTTTACTGCCAACGTAAAAGCGCAATATTACTAACTTGACTTGGTGTCCAAATCTTATGAGCACGACGGAATAAAAACTGTTAAAAAGCCTAGGGCATATTAATTTATTTTTACTGCCAACGTAAAAGCGCAATATTACTAACTTGACTTGGTGTCCAAATCTTATGAGCACGACGGAATAAAAACTGTTAAAAAGCCTAGGGCATATTAATTTATTTTTACTGCCAACGTAAAAGTGCAATATTACTGGCTTGTTTTGGTGTCCAAACCTTATGAATATGAGCACGACAGAATAAAAACTGTAAATACATAAAGTTATTGGACTTACAAACAAATTCTGCTTCTCATACCAACTTCCCTCTTCTCGCCATATTCACGTCATTCACAACAATTATGGAAATACACTGAAGTGCCAGAAAAACTGGTACAGACGAGCTTATGCAAAATACAGAGCAACGTCACCTATGAGCGTACTCGGTTCCGTCCTCCAGTGCGTATATAAAGCGATAGACATCCTTGCCAGCTGTCAGAGCTGTTTTCGGCATAAGAATGACAAGTAATATCAAGTAATAACGATTTAAGCAATTTTGAACGCGGTGTCATAGTTGGCGCTCGTGAGATGGGCTATAGTATTTCGGAGCTAGAAACGAAGTTCGGATTTTCACGGACGACCATTGCAAGGGTGTACCGTGACTACAAGAATTCCGGCAAAACCTTTAACCTACGATACCAGTGTGGCCGTTAAAAGACATTAAGTGAACGTGACCATCATCATCTGCCAGGAATCGTTTCACTCGATAGGCGTGCATTACTCTCGCGGGTATAATCGGAACTCAATGCTGGAGCCTCAACAAGCATCAGCGTCCGGACTGTGCAACGTACCCCGCACGATATGGGCTTTGGGAGCCGACGCCCAACTCGAGTCCCATTGATGGGTACAAAACACAGAGCTATGCGCCTCGCTTGGGCACGGCAACACCGCCACTGGACACTTGATGACTGAAAACAAGTAGCCTGGTCTGACGAGTCGTGTTTCCAACTGTATCGAGCAGATGGAAGGATTCTTGTGTGGCGCAAAACCCATGAAACCATGGATCCCGGCTATCAACAGAGAACTGTACCGGCTGGTGGGCGGTTTGTAATGGTATTGGGTGTGTTTATCTGGACTTCCCTCTGACCCCTTGTACGTCTACAAATGTCTGTGACCGGCCAACGTTATGTGTGTATCCTTTCTGACGAGGTACACCCGTTCATGCCCTGCATTCATGCTGATGGGTTGGGCCTGTTCCAGCAGGACAACACAAGTGTCGGAATGCCACATTATGGTTAGAGGAGCATTCATCTGAGTTTGAGGTGTTGCCATGCCACCCAAGTCCCCAGATCTGAACGTTATAGAACACATTTGGGATGCCATGTAACGCGCTATCGAGCACAGTAATCAGAGATCACGGAATACACCCGAATTGTGGAACGCTCTGCAGGAAGTATGGTGTGCATTGCCTGCAGCATATTTCTAGAAGCTAGTGGAGTCCAAGCCCCGTTGTTTTTCTGCAGTCCTGCGCTCCCGTGGGGAACCTACTAAGTATTAGACTGATGTACCAGTTTTTCTGGCACTTCAGTGTATGTCTGTTAAACAATTATTTGACTTTCAAATCGGTAGACTAATTTTCTAAAGAGTAAAACAAAATTTATATACAGACATCATTGAATTGAATTTTCATACTTATAGCTATGAAACGAGACATAGATCATTATTAAGACCCACAGATCAAAAACCTCTCATGATGAAACGGAGTTTAAATTATATTGGTCCTGAATTTTGGAATGCACTACCTGTCGAGTTGACTATAATAAATAACATAAACTTATTCAAAAATAAACTAAAAAAAATTACTTGTTAAGTTAAATTAAAAAAATAATAAAAAACAAATTATTTATAATATAACTAACACTTAATATTGCTGTTTTGTTTGATGAACCTGTGCTTGCTTGTCTTATATTTGGGAAATCAGGGCTTTTGTTAGGACTCAGGCCTTTTCCCTGATTCTCTCTTGCTGCTGTTTATAATACAAAATATTGATGCATATTCATAAATCCTAAATGTAACAGCAAGAATAAAATTTATTAAGACTTAAATCATCTAAGCATCTCTTTTTTTCTTTTAGGAGGCAAAAATTACAATAAAAGGCACTACGAAAAATGATGACAGGAATCGGATTCTACAACGTTAAACTAGTCAAATTCTCCTCTGGGAGCAAACTGTGCATCCACCCTTTTTGTGCATATTTCAATCACTTACCCTGCGATCTCTAAGAAACAAGTAAATATGCTGGGTGTTAATCTATGAAAGTTCTGCAAAGCGGTGAGTGTAAAGTTCAAGCACTTCAATATCAAATGCAAGAGTAAATATATCTAAGAGACAACACAGAATCAGATTTTATGCATTTATTAAGTGTGCAACTTAATTCTCGGCCCCTAAAGGCAAGCGATCATAGAACGTCGGCAAATGCAAATGGCTGTGTGCAATAATGGCTGATTGCAGAGCCATCCAACAGCTTTCCAGGTAACCGTAACCGCTCACAGCTGTAGTGACAGAAGGGACAAAGGTTGACGGTGAAAGCTGCCTGCTGTTCGCGTTTCAGCTGAAAACAAGTGCCCAGCAAATGGTCTGTGCTGCTCTGGGGGATGCTGCTGTGTACTACAGTACGTGTAAGAAGAGATTCCACCGGTTTAAGCAGGGAAATTTCGATCTCCGTGATGCAGAACGTCCGGGAAAGCACCAGAAAATTGACGATAAGGAACTGGAACAATTGTTGGACGCGAATCTCTGTAGCACATAGTCAGATATCGCCCATGAACTCGGAGTAACACGGCAAGCCATTGCAAAGCGCTTGCACAAGCTTGGATGAATTCACAAGGAGGGTCGTTGGGTGCCCATCAACTCACAGCTTCGAACAAGTCTAGACGCTACGATGTTGCTGTGTCCTTGGCTCTCTAGATTCAAGAAGAAGGATTTCCTCCACAAGATTTTGACCTGTGATGAGAAGTGGATCCTCTACGATAATCCTAAACGGCGCAAATCGTGGGTTTAGCCAGGTCAGCCTACCACCAGTAACGCCAAACCGAACATCCATGCCAGGAAGTTGTTGTTGTGCATATTGTGTGATCAGCGCGGTGTCGTACACTATGAGTTGCTCAAACCTGGTGAAACGGTCAATGCTGAGCGTTATTGTCAGCAACTCATTCGTGTGAGTGACGCAATGGAGGCGAAAAAGGAAATACACCGGCAAGGAATGAAAGTCGGTCCTGTTGCTTGAAGATAAAGCGCGCCCTCACACCGCGAAAATGACTTTAAACACGATCACTGACCTGGGATGGGAGATTTTGTTCCACCCGACATATTCTCCAGACTTCACCCCGTCGGATTATCACCTCTTTAGCTCCCTGCAACTTCACTTGAGTGATACACACTTCATTTCTATCGAGGAGGTCCACACAAGTATTGATGACTTTATCAACTCAAAACAGCCCTCTTTTTTCCGCAGTGGCATTCGGCAGCTCCCTGGCCCATGGCTCAAATGTATCCAACACGACGAGGATTATTTCCCTGATTAGGTACGACTGTCAACATGGTCGTGCCTGTTGCCGAGAATTAAGTTGCACACCTAATATAATGCTTATTGATAATCGCATATTGATCGTGGATTAGCTGTATAACATACACTATATTATCAAAAGTATTCGGACACCACAATGTTTTGGGGCAAATGTTATTATCGCAATTAGTTGTTAGTCGGTGAGCCTTTTGATTGTATGACGGCAGCAACAAGTCGAGGCATACGATCAACCAATTTACGGTATATCTCGACAGGAATGGCTCGCCATTCATCCTGCACAGCAGCTGCCAGAGTGGACAACGAAGACGGTCGTTGTGGTCGATTTCATATCCGTAGCTGAAGTTCATCCCAGAGGTGTCCTATGGGATTACAATCAGGGCTCTGAGAAGGCCAGTGTAGCAATTCCACCTCATTTTTAAGAAACCAATCCTGCCACACATGCCGTGCAGTGTGGCAGGGAACTCTATCGTGTTTGAAGAAACAAAGGTCAATAATACTGACAGGTTGTTGGTAGGGAAGAATTCTCCAGAACGTCGAGGTACACTTTAGAGTTCATGGTATAATAACCCACGAGCCGAGTCCCATCCACGAAAAACAACTCCATACCATGACGGAGCCTACGCCGAATTAACAGTTGGAAGAACACAGCCCGACGAAAATCGTTCGCCGGGCTGTCGCCAAATCCAGGTACGCCCATCAAATTGGAAGACTGAAAAGCGTAACTCATTGTCAAGATCGTTGTTACATTTCTCAGTTTATTTATTTGTTGTGGGATAGTGGGAGGTATTGCTTGGTGAATCTTATTGCATTTTATTTCACTGCTATATTCTTACCACCAAAGTGCACTTACTTTTTCTCTCTGCCACTAGTCTAGATTGGGGAAAGGTCTAGACGCCTTATCCAGATCCACTTTATTAGAGAGATGCGTGGTGGAAAACTTCCATTCCAAGCTGGTGTTGAAATTAGCTGAAGATATTTAACAAATAATAACGAACTTTATTATTCCCCTCTTAGGGTAAAATGAAGACTGGTTTTTACACGCTTGCGATATAGATAGATATTTGACAGTACAAACAGAGCTTGAGCTGAACATGTAGTTATATGGTGCTTCCTTGACAGTACCTTTCAATTTCACAAGAGTTAAGTGATGTAAGGTTAAGTTCTTGTTTGAGTTCATCCGGTAACAGTATTCAGCACACATGGTACTTATAATCACGTTCCATCTCATGCAGACAATTATGCAACACTTCTGACACTAGACGTGAGATTGTCCGATCTAAGGTGTAATGGATCTAGACCGCAGCCCTTGGAACAAAATATAGATATTTATGACTAACCTTAGTTAATCTAAATCTACACCTAGCTAACTCGACCGCAGCCGAGCGCTTTTCTTACGTCAAAATCATCCGACGCGGTGATCTGACGTCTTACTCCTGTGGAAGCTATATAAGAAGAGAGCCCGCCAAAAACCTAACTTCCGCCGCGGATGGCTTAGTGGTTAGTGTTTCAGACTATCGATGCTGGGTCCCCAGGTTCTAGCCTGGGCTGATCTTTCAGAGATGGTGTGATTTACTAACAATCGCTGAATATGCATCGGACGAGCACGTAAAGTGACGGCCCCCAGGCTGGACCCACTGGTTAAATGGGTATCCTTTCCTATGTCCTACCTGAAATTCTCTCACCCATCTATGTGCAATATCGTACTTGTACGGTGGCGCCATCTACTGTACTCTAATCTCACTACAAACTGTTCTGTCAAAAGTCGCTAGACTTGCTCTCATTCCTTCCGTTTCTGTGTCCTGCCCAAAAGGCGATCTCGCTGTAGGTGGCTGGGACCTAAACTCTACTCCCTGTGGACGGAAATCCTACATGAAAATGACAATCCTACTAAAACCTAACTTCCCGAGTCCCCCTAAATTTTTATGAGCCCCAGCGAGCGCTCAGCCAATCACGACGACGCATTCGACACCCCTAGCTGGGCATCTCGCACTCTCCACGTCCTAAACTTTCTCGGTTACATCCGCCAGTCATTACTCCCTCGCTATTGCTTTGCTCTCTCAAAGAATTCCAAGCTCAAAGTTTTGAGAATACATGGGCTCGTCCTGACCTTGTGAACTGGTCACCAAGATGGCCGTCCTCTCCGTTCCTTGCTTTTCACTTCAAAATGGTGTCTCATTGCCCATTTTTCCCACATTTACTTTCAAATTCAGTAGTTCTCCTATTCCTGTACACCACTGGCATTTTTCCCCAATTCTTTTTTTTTTTTCTAACGGTTTTCACATCATGACACTCATCACACCTAAGAACAGCTTTCCAGTGGGGCTTACTGATAGCCCCCGCATTGCGGGAGGGCCTAACGGTTAAGAGGGCCTCTAGTCTCAGAAGATTTTACAAAATTTTCTTCGAAAACTTCATATGAAACTTGTTAAAAGGAATAGCAAGGAATTTAAGCAGCTTTGAATGAACTACTCAAAAGAAAAAACAATGTTTGCTTTTTTTTTCAGTAATTAAGTAAATTACTAGGAAATCACTTTCGTTGCTTTAGTTCATAAAAGCTGGATGACGAGGAAGCAGCTATTTCAGAGGACCTGAAGCCCCTTTTCACAGCCATAGCAATAGTTCCTATGCATGTTTAGTAATTAACGGGAGAATGTGAAAGAAATGTCAGTCCAATGATTAAAATTGTTATACCAATGAGGATAAGATATTATATATTACAGTTCTTTGCACATAACTACGCATCTTCCAGAATTTAATGAACTAAAAGTTATTCTTCGCGGAACGAAGGAACAGAGGCCCGTGTCATTTCTTTTTTTTTTTTTTTTTTTTTTTTCGTAACAGTCAAGAGAAACTGTTTTGCCCTGCACAAAACATTGTGGTGTTAAGTGTGTTTTTTTATATTCAAGAGTAAATAACTTAAGTAATTTTGCGTTTCTTGTTCTACAATTTTTTATTGTAACTTATTGATTTGCTTACTTATGTTCTGAGTTTTCGTATAAAGCGGAAAAGGACATTAGACATTGTAACACGGCAGTTACACATTTTGCGTGTGGTTGGCGGAAGACTGCCACACATCTTTCAGCGACTTAGAAAACTGCCACACTAGAAAACTGCCACACGCTTTTCATTAAGGGACCGGGCACAAATTGCTATTCCTCCGAGGAACACTTTGAATGTGTGGCAGTTTTCCAAGTTTCCGAATTATGTGTGGCAGTTTCCCAAGGTGCGTAACGATGGGAAGGAGCTCTTTTGTTTGTCGGAATTTTCAAGTCGGTTCATACTTAGGGAAACTGGTCACAGAAGTTCGAGGAGAGGGGGGGGGGGTATAAAGATTGCCGGTTCCTGGCCTATATTGAGAATTGAATTGGGAACTCCAAACAAAATTTGAGAAAACGTTCTATGTAAGCCAAGCGAAAATTGCTGTGTTCAGGAAAGGACAATAAGGTGAGATTTTTAAATAAAGCTTCACCTTGACTTAAGCACTAAATATTTACATAACATGTCAAATTTGTAATATTTTTCTTTTACTTAATTCATAGGCCCTACAGTTCGACCTTTTTAACAGCTTTTAATCCGCCGACTTTATATTCATAACGCTTACGTATCAAATCAAGTCAAATAGCATTGCTCTTTTACTTAGGCACTAAATAGTCATAGGCCTTTTTAACAGTTTTTATTCTACCAGTGTCATATTCACAGCGTTTACACATCAAATCAAGTTAATAATATTGCGCTTTTATTTAGGCACGAAATACTTATTCACAGGCCCCAGGCTCTTTTACCAGTTTTTATTCTACTAATGCCATATTCACAACGTTTACACAGAAAATCAAGTTAATAATATTGGGCGTTTACTTAGGCATGAAATATTAATTCATAGGCCCTAGTCCTAGGCCTTTTTGACAGTTTTTATTCTACCAATGCCATATTCACAACGTTTACACATCAAATTAAGTTAATAATATTGCGCTTTTATATAGGAACGAAATATTTATTCACAGGCCCTAGGCATAGGCCCTTTTAACACTTTTTAGCCCGTCTTTTGTAAAAAAAGATCGTGCTTATGTTATCGGTTTATCCGTCAGTCCGTCCGTCCGTCTGTACCCACGATATCTCTGCAACTATTAGTCCAATTTGAAGAATTCTTTTTGCGTTGGGAAGCTTAAAATATGCGAATGATGATCCTTCATTTCGATATTTTTTGCGATATAAAATTTTGCCGCTATAGGGCGTAAATGCAGATGTCGAATTCAAAATTACGTTTTATTCCACATATTTGCTTCTAAACATCAGATTGAAAAAAATATTTCATCTTTCGATTCCATTTATGTCGAAGAGTATTTTAGATATAGTTACTTTTTCAAACTACGCATAGATTTTCCGCTAGGGGGCGTAAAAGTAAATTACATTTTTCCCGATAACTCTTCTTCTAAAACTCCGATTTGAAAACTGTTTTCTTCAGCGGATACATCTCCTGGTGGAAAACCTTTTGCATATAATTTCAAATTTTTGGTAAAGAATACTTTGGCCACCAGGGGCGTAAGTGTTAATTTTTCCTTCTGATTATTTGCCATAAAATCTGAGCTTCTAAAATATCGATTGAAATTTTTTTCCGTCGAGTGATGCCACTCACATCGATAAACCATTTTGGAATATTTTTTTCCTAAAATATTCCACAGTTTCTCCGCCAGGGGGCGTAGATGTACACCTTATTTTTGTCAATATCTCTACTTCTAGGAGTCAGATTTGAAAAATTCCTTCTTTGTTGGAAAGTGTTTTCCGTGTGACATATTTTTTATATAATTTCAAAATTTTCAAGTAATTCACAGACTTTCCGCTAGGGGGCGTAGCGGTAAATTGCGTTTTCCCCTATATCTGGGCTTCTAAATCTCCACTTTGAAAACTTCCTTCTGCACCGGATACAGCGCCTGATGGGAAATCGTTTGCACATAATTTCTAATTTTTGTAAAAAACATGGTTTGGTCACCAGGTGGCGTAAGTCTTAATTTCCGCTTCTGATGTATTTGCAGAAAAATATGAGCTCCTAAAATCTCGACTGAAAAAAAAGTCGTTTGTTGACCGATACTACTCATGTCGACAAATCTTTTAGGAAAATTTTCTTCTTGAAATAATGCATGGTTTCTACGCTAGGGGGCGTAGATGCATATCTTATTTTTTCAAGAAGGAATTTTTCAAATCGGACTCTTAGAAGTAGAAGAGTCCGATTTGAAAAATTCCTTCTTTGTTGGATAGTGTTTCCGATGCGAAATGTTTTTTCCTATAAATTCAAAATTCACAAGTAAATCATAGACTTTCCGCTAGAGGGCACAACGGTAAATTGCGTTTTCTGAGTTATTTCTGCTCCTAAAGCTCCGATTTTAAAAATTCTTCCTGTATCGCATGCAAGACCTGATGGAAAAAAATTTCACATAAATCTAATGTTTTGTAAAGAATGGTTTGGCCACCAGGGGTCATAAGTGTTAATTTCTACTTCTGATGTATTTGTAGCAAAATCTGGGCTCCTGAAAACTCGACTGATTTTTTTTTTGGACCGATACCGCTTATATGGAAAAACCTTTTGAGAATACTTTCTTCCTAAAATAATGCATGGTTTTCCCACCAGGGGACGTAAAGTCACATCTTATTTGTCGATATCTCTGTTTCTAAGAGTTCGTAAGCTCACGATTCCGTTTACAGCAATATCTGAGGGATCAAAAACCCGATTGAAAATCATCTTCCTTTCGTCAGATCTATTGTTTTCCATACCGTTTCCATTGACTTTGAATAGCTTTGATAAATTTAATTCGCGTCAGAACGGATTGAAAAGACGTGCTTATTACACCCGAAAATTCGGTGTCATCTTTCTTGTTATTCTACTAATGCCATATTCACAACGTTTACACTGCGAATCATGTTAATAATATTGGGCGTTTACTTAGGCACGAAATATTGATTCATAGGCCCTAGGCCTTTTTAATAGTTTTGACTCTATCAACGCCATATTCAGAACGTTTACACAGCAAATGTATTTAATAATATTACGCTTTTACTTGGGCACGAAATATTAATTCATAGGCCCAGACATAGGGCCTTTGAACGAATATTTCGTGCCTAAGTAAAAGAGCAATAATATTACGTTAATTATTTTTTTGTGTGTGTAAACGTTGTGAATATGGCATTGATAGAGTCAAAACTATTAAAAAAGGCCTAGGGCCTATGAATAATTATTTTTGCCTAAGTAAACGCCCAATATTATTATGATTCGCAGTGTAAACGTTGTGAATATGGCATTGGTAGAATAAAAACTGTCAAAAAAGCCTAGGCCTGGGGCTAATTAATTAATATTTCCTGCCTAAGTAAAAGCGCAATATTATTACATTTATTTGTTGTGTAAAAGTTCCTAATATGACAATGATAAAGTTAAAACTATTAATAAGGCCTAGGCTAGGGCACATGAATTAATATTTCGTGCGTAAGAAAACGCCCAATATTATTAACTTGATTTTCTGTGTAAACGTGGTGAATATGGCATTGGTAGAATAAAAACTGGTAAAAGGGCCTAAGCCTATGCCTAGGGCCTGTAAATAAATATTTCGTGCCTAAATAAAAGCGCAATATTAACAACTTGATTTGATATGTAAACGTTGTGAATATGACACTGGTAGAATAAAAACTGTTAAAAAGGCCTATGACTTTAATATTTAATGCCTAAGTAAAAGCGCAGTGCTATTGATTTCATATGTAAGCGTTACGAATATAAAGTCGGCGGATTAAAAGCTGTTAAAAAGGCCGAGATGTAGGGTCTATGAATTAATTAAGTAAAAGAAAAATATTACAAATTTGATATGTTATGTAAATATTTAGTGCCTAAGTAAAGGTGCAGCGTTATTAAAAAATCCCACCTTATTGTCCTTTCCTGAACACAGCAATTTTCGCTTGGCTCACATAGAACGTTTTGTCGAAATTTGTTTTGAGTTCCCAATTCAATTCTCAATATAGGCCAGGAAACGTCAATCTTTATACCCCCCCCTCCTCGAACTTCGGTGGCCAGTTGCCCTAAGTATGAACCGACATGAAAATTCCGACAAACAAAAGAGCTCCTTCCCATCGTTAGGTACCTTGGGAAACTGCCACATATAATTCGGAAACTTGGAAAACTGCCACACATTCAAAGTGTTCCTCGGAGGAATAGAAATTTGTACCCTGCCTCTTAATGAAAAGCGTGTGGCAGTTTTCCTGTGTGGCAATCTTCCGGTGCGGCAGTTTTCTTGTGTGGCAATCTTCCGGTGTGGCAGTTTCCTTGTGTGACGGTTTACAGTGAACCTTTGTGTGTGTGTGTGATCATGGGGCATTTCATAGAGGCTGGCCTTGGTTCTCTAAAGAATGAAATTTGCATTATATGATTAACTTTGGCGTGAGTGTTTTGTAGCACTTTGTATCACTATAAAAGTAGGGCGATCATTTTAATTGCAATGTGAAGATTTTTTTACGCAATAAAGTGTAATAAATTTTGGTTTTACGAAAAATACTTGGAGGCTCCAAAGAATTTTATTTATTAAAACTCCCGTAAAGCCTGGTTATTAATATGGAAGTCAAAATTTTCAGTAATGGAAGGCTGATGTATTTTCGGAAAAAGGGGCTCGAGTTTTTCCGGAACGCCACTGTACCACAGTACAGGTACGACGGGACTCATACCACTCTAAGTGGCGCTTGGTATTCGCGGTAGTGATGTGTGGTTTGTGTACCGCTGCTCTACCGTAACAACTCACACTGTGCAACTCCCTGCGGATAGTTATGGTACTAACCGAGCCATTAGAAGCATTTCCTACTTCAACAGCGATTGAAACGTCAGAGGAAAAACGGGATTTCTTAACATTTCTTACCATGGCTCTTTTGTCACGTTCCGTCAGTTTGTATGACTTTCCTGAACATTTTGTCTGTGTGTGTGTGTGTGTGTGGGTGGGTGGGTGCAGTAGTTGAACCGTTTTGCTTTCCTCTCTTCACGATATCGCTTACAGTCGATTTTGGTATGTTTAGTTTAGCTGCAATGCTCCGTATGGAAACGTTACTCAAAAGACGTACTATGACCAGCCCATGCTGGATCTTGGAAAGTTCACTTCCACGACGCATATCCGCTTCAAAGTTACTGATAACGCGACAGAGCATCTGAGTTTTATACACGTCCCCCTTCCCCCGACTCACAGCGCATCTTCCTCCGCTCTTTGCATTTATATAAATATTTGGTAGTGTGTCCTAATACTTTTGATAATACAACGTATTTACACTGGCGTGCACAAATTAAGGACGAGACGGTTTTTCAAATGTAACGTCGTGCAGAAGTGCTCCACATCGAATCAAATCATACCATAAGATCCCCAAGATGTAAGAATATGGGACAAGTGAGCAAAACCGTCCAAACAAGGAATCCAAAGGATACAAAAGCACTTTATTGAAAAGGTAGCTTCGAGAACAACTGGACAAAAGACAGAAACGTCCATGTGACAGGAGGCTGCCAAGAAAACTTCAGTCTTTAGTAGAGGATATGAGCGTTGCATGATTTACAACGTCTATTCATGCTGAGAACGAGGTTGTCAGGGAGCTGTTGATGCATTGCGGCCCATTCCTCTTGTAGCGCCAATCGCAGCTGCATAATCGTTGCTGGCGGCTGGTGACGTGCTGCCAAGCGTCTCCCGAGAAGGTCCCACAAATGTTCGATTAGATTTAGGTCCGGGGACCTTGCGGGCCAATCCATGCATTGAATATCTTCACTCTCCAACAGCTCTGCGACAGCCACTGTACGATGAGGTGTAGCGTTGTCGTCCATGAAGAGAAACTCAGGACCCACAGCACCTCTAAACAGAGGCACGCGAGACACGAGAACCTCGGTACAATAGCGGACACCAGTGACTGAACTTTCTTGGAATATGTGGAGGTCAGTACGGCTACCAAGCATGATACCGCCCCAAACGAGAACTCCCCCACCTCCAAACCGGTCCCTTTCTATGATGTTTGAAGTGTAATTGCGTGTTCTCTGCTATCTCCACATGTGTATACGTCCAGAATCGCCCGTCAGACTAAATCGGCTCTCATCCGTAAAGAGAACTCGACCCCATTGCTGATGTGTCCAATTCTTGTGTTCCTGGCACCACAGAAACCGCCGTCTCCGATGAGCAGGCGTTAATGGCACACACCTTACTGGTCGTCGTGCAAATAGACTACCTTTGTGCAGTCTCGTGGCCACGGTAAAACGCGATAACGGACGTCCAGTTGTGTGTTGCATGTACCTTGCGATTTCTCCCGCTGTCTGCCGTCTGTCTCTTCTCGCTTGTAGGACAATATACCGTTCGTCCGCTGCCGAGGTTGCTCCTGGACGACCACTACTGAACTCTCGGACAGCTGTTTCTGTCGTTTGAAATGATTTCCGAGCTCGTGAAACGATGCTGTGAGCGATCCCGAACTCCTCGGCCACACTAGTCACACTTCGACCTTCTTCCAACTTCCCAATGACGCGACATCGGGTAAAGTCATCCAGATGTCATATACTGGATTGCTTGTTGACCATATCACACGGTGGCAGCAACTCTACGTCGTTCAAATCGATGTACACCGTGCAATAGCTTTCACCGAATTGCTGAGCGTACACCGCCCGTGTGCTTTATATACCCTTCCCACACCCACACACCCCTCTCCCCCTACGTCATGCTGCATATGCGCATGCTACCGTACCGGACCCTAGTATATCTCCTGAGAGGTATTTCGGTCCGTTCTGCCTGCTCGTTCCGCTGTTATGCTAATTACTCCTCTTCGTCCTTAATTTTTGCACACCAGTGTATAACGGAAAAATAGTTACAGCTACTTGTAAAGGCAATTTTCAGAGAGTAACTTTTGAATAAAATGGACAAGATGTTAACTGTTAGTCTTTAATCAGCACCGGCTGCATATTTAATATTGCCTTCAGAATTATATCTGGAAAATAATTACTAAATCTATGCATGTTTGTATCAACCGTATCAGCTTTTCTCATCATTAAGTCCGCAGCATCGAAGTCTCGTAACATTGGTTGTTTCATATCGCTGTTGGTGTTTCAGGAACCATAAAATCCTAAAACATTTTACACACACCATGAAAACGAGACTGAGTGCTTTATTGCCAGTCTGCGCTACTGTCAAACACAGCTAGGAAAACAGATGTATTTGACAAACAACGTGAGAGAGAGAGGCACTTAGAAAAAGGGAGATTGCAACAGAGGCACCCTTTACGGAACTCATGCTGTGAAGGAAAGAGAAACAGCGCTCAGACTTATTTGTATTTGTCAGTCTTTTTCTCTCACATACATGCATAAAACGAAAAACCAAAAAACAGCGATGTCATTGAAGTTCTGTCCCATCGAATCAAGGTGAAGACACAAGAATAACGCCTGATAATATGGAAATGGGGTACTGTTGGAAACACCTTGTAAAAAATAATTCGGAATTAATTAATCTGACCCTAAACGCTATCTTTTGGTTTCAGTTCACATTGAGATGAAATTTTCTTGGAAGTGACTTTATTGTATAATTCTGTTTAACACATCAAAAAAATATAATTCTGTTTAACACAATCGGTCGCAAAAAGATATTTTCAAAAGATTTGTCTCTCAGGCTTCGATGTTCTTAAAGACAATAACAATATTTGAGGAAACATACACTGAAGAGCAAAAATATTATGACCAACGCGTCTTAATGTTTTGAATGCAAATCGAAACAATTACAGGTAAACAACTGCGCACGTGAAAGTCATAAAACGGTATGAATAACACCAAATACTAAGCCATGTTGATCAGTATAAGGCCGGCAACGTTATTATTAATTATGTAGTTATAATGCCGTACCAGCAACCCACCACCTCGTCTTTAATATGGAATCTGACAACCGAGGGGCTGAAAGAACTTTCTTTTTTCTAATGAATTTTAGGCATAACTCAGTCCATTCTACATGGTTAAAACTTAACAAAATGTTTTATTCTAAAGATTTCATCCTTACTCCATCCGTGTTTCCCATGGCTTTCTCGATATGAGATTCACGCGTTACCATCTGGCGCGCCCTACACAATGTTCTCCGTGCTGCACCTATCTATGGACCGCAGGTCATACCTGGGTTCAGCATCCAACCTCATATCCTCACCCTTCGACGGTCGGGAAGCCAGTGTAAATTCAGATCATATCATATGCAGGGGATTTTAGGAAGGGAGTGTCTGACCCCATGTCTTAAACAAACCTTAGAAATAGGAAGCTAGGAGATTTGGGCTAGAGTGCCCCATAGGAAAGTGACGCCGACGCGAGGCAGAAAGGGGGAGGAAGACGCCCTTCTTTATTACCGGGGGGCAGTACCCGGGGCCCGACGGCTTAACGTGCCCATCCGACGCACGGCGGATATTTAGTGGTTCGAGCGTTCGTACCTGCTGGGATCGAACGCGACGTTTCTCCGTGGCGGTCACGAACGCTGACCACTAGGCCTAATTGTAAATTCTGTTCTCAGCCAACCCTTACTTGGTTCCTAACCCCAGGGGTGATCCTCAATTGCCCGTGCGCGAACTACATTCCCGCCCTACGTGATCAACACAAGACATCTAAACCCGACATCCCATCGGAAAACACCAAAAACTACAATTCCATGCAACATACATGACAGAAATACAAACACAGAGTCAACCACCCCAATGGACAACCGGTGTAGGTGACCTCTCTAAGGTGACCGCTGGGTCCCTTCAAGGTCGAGCGTTCCCTTGAGAAGAAGTTAAGGCGCGGCGAGAATATAACCGTGCCCCAGCGCCTGCTGTGTGTGCACTGGCAGTAATTATGAAAATAACAAGGGGAGTCACTCGAATCTCAAAAACTATGCCTTCCCAGTAATAGAGAAGACACAGGCTCCCTATTCGAGGACGGGCGTTGTGTTTCACCCAGCCGACGATCCGTGTATCGCGGTCCGCTGAGTGCCGCAATGTTTTCAATGTGATCGCCTAGCTTTTTAAATTTTAATTAGGTTAACTCGAAATTTGGATTTTATAACTGCACTGATCTGAAAAATACTCGGTATTGAACTGGAGGATATTTTTCCTGATCATTCAGGAAAAAGGTGGGGCCGATAGCAGTTCGTCGATGCTAGAGGTGAGGCCGACAGTGGATCCTCGAGGCTAGAGGTGGGGCCGACAGCAGCTCATCGATGTTAGAGGTGGGGCCGACAGCGGCTCATCGACGCTAGAGGTGGGGCGTACAGCGGTTCATCTATGCTAGAGGTGAGCGAAGGCTGTTCCGTATGGTACGAACCAACATAAGGGATACTGTTGGCACAGCTCACCGGTAATTTGAATGCTGGTGACCAGAGTAATGTGTCACAACACGCAGTACCTCGAACCCTGCTCAAAATGGGGCTGCGTACCAGAAAACTACTCTGAGTGCCCATGATAACCTTGGTTCATCGTCGAAAGCGCCTGCAATGGACACGCGAGCCTCAAAACTGGACCTTGAATGATTAGAAGAAGGTCGTCTGGTCCGATGAATTTCGTTTTCTGTTGTTCCATGTGGACGGCAGGCCACGTGTGAGTCGTTTACCTGGGGAAGTGTTGGCACCAAGATACACCGTGTGAAGAAACCAAGCTGTTGGATGAAGTGTAATGCTTTGGGTATTGTTCTGTTTGAATACCCTAAATTCAGTTCTTCATGCGAAGAAAGCTATGACCTTAACCACCTACCCAAACATTATCGCAGACCAGATACATCCTTTCACGGCAACGGTGTTCACTTTCTAGTAGGGCTTTGCTGGGTAAGAGCTGTTTTGCCGGCACGTGGAGGACCAGCATCATTATAAGAAGGTGGTCGTAATGGTTTGGTTCTTCGGTGTATGTGTAATACAGGGTGGTCGAAAAGTCCCCGAGGGGTTTTGATTGGCAACTGTACAGAAACGAACTAATCTACAGCAATGTGGTTTGCAGCATTTCAAAGAGTAGGTATTAGAGTTTTTAACGCCATCTCTTTCCAACAGATGACGTTACGTGCTCGCAAATACCGACGCCGACTGCAAAACAACTGAAAATGTCGTCGCCACAGGAGAAAGCAATGTGCGTACGTTGTTTTTTTGAGACGAAGTCCATGATTACAGTACAAAGGAATTACCGTCAGACATATGGGAAAGATCCACCGAGTGATTTCAGTATCAGAGAGTGGCAGAAGAAATTCTTGTAGCGTCCTGGACCGGTAAAGAAGGGGCAGTGACCGGCAAGAAGTGGCAGTGAAGAAACTGTGCAGAACATACAGGAGGTTTTCGCTCGCAGACCTGGCAAGTCTATGAGAAGGGCCTCTTTACAACTGAATGTTCCACGATCTCTATTGATGGGAGTGCTTCACAAACGACTGAAACTAACCACATACAAAGTGCAACTCCTACACCAGATTAAACCGAATGATGGGCCTCAACGCTTAGCATTCGCTCGAGATATGTTGGAGCGGCTGGAACTTGATTTAAGTTTCCTACACCGTGTAATGTTCTCGAATGAGGCAACCTTTTACGTGCACGGAAAAGCCAACCCTCAGAACGTTCGTTTATGGGGTAGTGAAACCCCACATTCAGTCAGGGCGCACGTCGCGCACAGTCCAAAGGTGAATGTTTGGTGTGTGCTCATGCATAATCGTGTAATTGGGCCATTCTTCTTCTTCTTCTCCGAACAAAATAGTAAAAATGAATAATTGCCTGGACATGCTTCAGAACTTTGCGGTTCCTCAACTATAGAATTTGCAAACAAACGTCATACTGCAACAAGATGGCACTCCCTCACATTAGGGACTTGACGTTTGTGAATATCTGAACAGTGAGTATACCGACAGATGTATTGGAAGAGAGGGTCCCATTCCTTGGCCACCTCGGTCCCCGGATATCACTCTTTTAGACTTCTACCTCTGGGGGCTATGCGAAGGACATGGTTTACCGGAAAAGATTAAGCAGCGTTCAGGAACTCAAACAGCGCATTACAGCAGTGTTTTATAGAATCGATCCTGACATGTTGGAGCGCACATGGCAGGAAATTGAATATCCACTGGATGTGTTACGTGTCACCAAAGGCGCACATGTAGAGGTGTATTAAGGTGAGATTATTAAACTCTAATATTTAATCTTTCAAATGCCGCAAACCGCATTGCTGTAGATCTGTTCATTTTTGTACACTTGTCATTCGAAACCCCTAAGGGACTTTTCGACCACCCTGTATACACTGAGAGGCCACTTTATTATGACCACCCCCTCAGTATTTCGTTGGGCCACCTTTTGCCTTTAATACTGCGTCGATTCTTCGTGCCATGGACTTCACGAGATGTTGATAGGTGGTTTGTGGAATCTGAGACCATGCTTGATGAACAGCACTTTCCAGGAGTGTGACATTGCAGGGTTGTGGATCCAGCTGTCTTATGGCTCGTTCAACTTCATCCCACAAATTCTCAATGGGGTTGAGATCTGGAGATTGTGGGGTCCACCTAAGCAAAGTAGTCTCACAGGCATGTTCCTGAAACCAATCCTGTACAAAACGAGCATTATGGCAGGACGCATTATCTTGTTGAAAGTAGCCATCGCCATTGGGATAAATCATCCACATGACAGGATGCACTTGGTCCGCAACGATGTTTAGATATGATGTGCCAGCTGGACGTTGATCAACACGAATTAAAGGGCCCAACGCATGCCAGGAAAACATTCCCTAAACCATAACGTTGCCTCCACCAGCTTTAAGGGTTGTAGCAATGCATTTGGGGTCCATGCTTTCGTTCTGTTTCCGCCAAATTCTCACTCGGCCATCGGCATAGTGCAACTGAAAACGTGATTTATCGGAACTTTTCCAATTATTGACTGTCCAATCCTTGTGCTTCTGTGCGAACTGGAGAACTTTTCTCTTGTTAACTGCAGACAGTAAAGGCGTTCGGACAGGCCTTCGGCTGCCATATCCCATCCGATGCAGTGTACGATGAACAGTGCGTGCAGAGATCATTTGAGGAGATACTTGATTAAGATGGTCTGTAATTTGCTGCACTGTTGCCTTTCTGTTGTCTGTTACCAGTCTGTACACTCTCCGTTCCGCCCGAGCAGTCACTAGTCGATGACGACCACACGTTGCATGGAGAGGCCCAGGTTTTTGGCTGACAGTCCAGTCTTTAAACACTTTAACAACAGCTGCTCTGAAACAACATTTCACGAATGCGGCGGTTTCAGAGATTCTCGCTCCGAGCTTCTACAATCATCCAACGTTGAGAGTCCGTCAAATCGCATTTTTTACCCATCTCGTCACCCAAAAATCACTTCTACTACTGTCGCAAGCACTAAGCTTTCCCTTTTTATACTAGCCTCGCCCTCTGGCGGCAACAGCGTGCTGCCATAGCTCATTTGCTTAAAACTGTCAGGTGGTCATAATAAAGTGGCCACTCAGTATATAAACCAAGAGATATTTTATTTTGCTTTTATATAATTTTTATGAATTACTGCCTGCGCATCTAAAGACACAAAAACTGCACCGAGAGAAACATATCTTTTATGAAAAAAAACGTTAAATTAAAAACAAGATGGATATGAAAGAGGCATAGTTGACATAATGATCAAATATCACTTTTTACATCAGAAGTCATACTAAATATGTACAGTCTATCCTCTGGTTTTTCTACCTAGATTTTTGCACGTTACAAACCTCTTCACCCGTAAAAACATGTAAGGAGAGGTGCGTACTTCGTATAAACAGAAAAGATAGGAAGGAGAATGCCTGTATCAGGAAAACGACAAGAGTTGACATCGTAATCCAGATAAAATCCCTGATATTACAATGAGCTGGAGATAATGCTAAAGGAACTCATCACTGTGGAAGAACATAAATACTAATCTGCATTCCAAGCAACAGATCAAGGTTGAGAAGGAGACGCTGTGGAAAATGTGTGGATGATATTCGAAAGCATGTCTCGAGGGAAATGGAAGAGAGTTGGTAAAGACAGCAAGTTGTGGAAGAGACTTCTACCAGCAGTAGATAGGCACTTGCATGTAAGTGGCGCCTACATCTACGATAAGATTGTGTGTGGTGGCGTAATTAATGTGGTTTATGAACTTCATTTTTATGGACGATAACGCGAGGCCACACAGAGCTCAGCTCGTCGACGATTTTCTGGAGAGAGAGAATATTCGCCGTATGGTGTGGCCAGCGAAATCGCCGGACCTAAATTCTATGGAGCATGTTTGGGATGCCATTGCACTACGTCAACCCCCTCCCAGGACCCTCTAGGAGTTAAAATCCGCGCTTTTAGAAGAATGGGATTTGTTGCCATAAACTGTTATCAACAACCTCATTTACAGTACGAGCGCTCGTTGTACGACTTGTAAAGCTGTGCGCGGTGGCCGCAATCCCTATTAGCCGGACCATTCTCGAGATATGATGCATCATGTTTGGACCGTTTTTGGTCAAATTTGAACATCTTACGCAATTTACCTCCTGCTCATTTTGTTCTGTTGCTCTTGCATGTCCCATAGTATAAGGCATCTCTGTACCAAACTTCATTGCAATAAACCACTTAGTTTTCAAGATATCGCAGAATGTGTGTTTGTGACCTTAATTTTGGACATCAGTGTACATTGGACAACATATACCAAGCAAGGATCACATGGAAAACTAAATTAATAGGCGTATAATATATCTTTTGGAGCTCATTTTAAAGGAACAGAGCCAATTTACTGTTATGTTTTATAAGAAAAGCGTTTAATAAATGCATCCTTCCTGTTCTTACTTATGAATCAGAGACATGGACCTTAACCAAGAACAATATTCTGCTACTGAAGATAACACAAAAACGTGTGGAGGAACCTGTGCTTGGTCTAACCAAGAAAGATATGCAAAGGAACTCATGGATCAGGAAAATGACAGCAGTGGATGAATTATGATCAAAATAAATGCCATTATGTGGCAATATGCTGGATTTATTGCTAGCACAACTGATTGCCATTGGACAACTGAAACGCCAGACTGGACACCAAGAGACAGGAAGAGAAACAGAAGAAAACCATGTGACAGATATGTGGTTGAAATTCGAAAGCATGCCGAAGTGACATTGAAGAGACCTTGGGGAGACCTTCACCCAGCAGTTAACAGAGTGATTGATGAAGATGAGAATTATATAATTCTAAGGAAAGGGAACAGAAATTCCATTATTTTTGTTGTTTGGCTGTCGTGCGTTTAACTTTCGTACACATTTTCAGGAGCGGAAGATATGAAAAAAATAACAGCTGGTCTGTATTCATACGAAAAGAAAACGTGTTATTTCTTTTAACATTCCATTTTAAGAAGATTCTGTGTAATGATTAATTTGCTTCTGTTCCATAAAAACAGGTTACAGTGTGGGATCAGTAACTGCCGGAAAATAAATCATCTTTTCCGGACTTTTAATTTCATTTCGTTTTTCAGTTTCTTGACAAATACTCTCCGCCTTCCATAGGGAAAGCTGTGGTTTACAAAAATATGATAGCATGGATGACCTTGTTCGCGGGTATAGACCGGCTGCACAAAAGAAATTTTTCGGTTGGACAAAGCTGACTTCACGATGATGTGCAATATTGATATCATTTTCTGACAGAACTCCAGTGAAAGTGTGACCTTTGCATTCCTGTGGCGCAAAGGGCATTTGGATTGTATCCAGTCTGGAAAGAAACAAAATCGAAAAAAGCATGTATTTATATATAACTGACAAAATCAGTCGGCCTTGTTTTATGATTGACTACATTGTGTCTGTTTAAATCCAGTTGAAACTCTTACTCATTTTCTGGTGTTAAATCGGAGCTTGGATGAGAAACAAACTTCAGACGATCAGCTATTTGGTTCAGTTGTTTTTATGCTTCAGGTTGAAAGATTTTTTTTCACAAACATTTTAGCAAGTCCTTCAGTACATACAGTATATGTACGTTTCTGCCATGTATCTGTTTGCGCGGGATCTCTACTTTTACGTGGGAGTAACATTCGATAATTTTCTTTCGCGTCGCATTAAGCTCATCTCCTTTTATCGCACCGAAGACAATGCGTTTTCATATCAAACAAACGAGATACCGTTTACATAAAAAAAATTAAAATCTATGTCGGGTAAACGTGGTACAGATATTTTCCTAGTGGTAAAAATGCATAATTGCATTTATCAGGAATAACTTCCTGTAGACGATCGGACTAGAAACATTCTTCCTTCAACTAGTTAGAAGTCAGCACGTTTGACATCTTCCATATATTTTAAGCTTTTCCTGATTCAAAACTTTGTAAGTAACCCCAAAATGTACAGCGGAACCTCGGTTATACGTTTTTCACTTTCATACGTAATTCTGTGCTAGACCCGCTATGTTACTGCAGTTTATACCGCTTTTTTTTTCAATTCGGTTACACAGCATGTTCAAAAAATTTTAGAACGATTTTGAGCAATGTAATTAATGTTTGAAATAAAATTATTTCTTTCTTAAATGTTCTATCTGATAGCCCTTTTTCTGGACTATGAACCTACATCTAGATTTCTAAGATAACAGGGCATTTCTGAAAATCGGTAGTGGTATTTTATTCCATTCCTCTTCCACTTCCTACATCTACATTTCCAAAAAAACAGGGCATTTATGAGAATTAGTAGTGGTATTTTATTCCATTCCTCTTCCACTGCCTACATCTAGATTTCCAAGATAACAGGGCATTTCTAAAAATCGGTAGTGGTATTATAATGAATTAGCTTTATTTCCTTTCCGCTAAGCTAATTAATATGAATGATTCTCTTCCTACCAGCTAGCTACTAAGCTTCAAAATAGTGAATTCAAAAGGGTGTTGTTACTAGTTAATTACGAACGTAAACAAAGTCTTAACGCTGGTTATTTATAGTAATAAATAAATGTTATAAACCTAACAGCCAGACAGAGGTCTGACAAAAACTATGAATTGAGAAAGACTAACTTACGGTAACTTCTTTATTCTAAGACTCTTGGTCAACTAAAGCACACACACAACTTGTTTTACAATAATGAAGAATCTCTCCTCGTACTATAAACGCTCTCCGTAAACAACAACGCTCTCTCATAACAACAACAAAAGCTCTCCCTAAGTCTCGATGAACGCGCCTATATACTAGCTACCACCACGTCATGACTTACACTCATTGCCAGATCTCATTCAGCGGGTGAAATAATATTTCGTTCAGTAAGAAGATAATTTACATAGTAAAATAAAATAACCAGAGATAGTAAAATCAAAAGGAAAGTGAATATAGAGTATACGTTACATCATCTCCCCCTTAATTTTTCTTTTTTTTTTTTTTTTCTGATCTTTTTTTTTTTTTCCGAAAAACCTATCAATTTTGGAGTGTAAGTCTTACATATCGGTGATTGACGTTTCTCGACCTCTTTTTTGTTTTGTTGTTTGGTGGTAGCAGTATTTACATTATCAAACTTGGCATGACAAATTAAGAAATCTGTATTCGACTGTGAAACTTGTATTGTTGAACAAAACAAACCTGCATCGGCATACCTTCCTTTTATTCTGCCTAGCAGGAATCACTTTTTTAATTTCAAATGACGTTCTCATTATTCGGTGAATACATACCAACTGTATCAGCAGCGAAGATTGCCTGGAGCTGCCTAACAGTAACAATTTTATTATTTTAATTTCAAATCACGTTCGCATTATTCGTTGAATACATACCAACTGTATCAGCAGCGAAATTTACCTGGAGCTGCCTAACAGTAACAATTTTATTATTTTACCCCTAAGCACATAGATATATAAAAAAAGTGGATTAGTAGATGGACATAGAAGAAATATAAAAAAAAACACACATATATACACAAAAAAGAATGCATAGGCCCACACGAAAAAAAGAAATTCTGACACGCCAACTGGTCGTGCAGGAAAAACAACAAACTGAGAAAAGAACCTGCCCCCGAGAACTTACTTATCTCGAGGACGCATAAAAAACTCTAGTGCGATAACGTTTCCCAGGTCTAATCGGACTGGTAAAATCAGGTGGCTTGGATCTCTTCAGGGACTTTAATGGATCTGGAACATCGGTCTGCTGTCGGTCAGGAAATCCCGGCGGCTGACGGGAACGGTCAGGAATGGCGGAAATCCTTCGGTCCGAAACGGCTGAAGTCTGTGGGTCCAAAAATCCCTGCGGCTGAGAAGAACGGTCAAGAACGTCTGAAGTCCGGTGGTCCGGAAATCCCTGCGGCTGAGAAGAACGGTCAGGAACGGCTGAAGTCTGGCGGTCCGGAAATCCTTGCGGCTGATAGGAACGGTCAGGAACGTCAGAAGTCTGGCGGTCCGGAAATCCTTGCGGCTGATAGGAACGGGCACCCCCAGGCTTTTGATATGAAGTCCCTTTGTGCTGGGGCCCGTTGTGTCCTTCCAGTATTCTCTTGGACGGACGTGGCTCCGGCCACATCGTTTGCTTTCGCTTACGCCCACGTGGCATGAGAGTAGCAGCAGGCATCGGCCCTGTTTGCCCTGAACGTAGGTTCCAGGGGCGAAATCCGGGCGGATGCAAAGATTTCTGCCTTCGTCGCTGTTGCGGCGAAGCAGATTGGGGAGACAAGTCACGTTTGCGCCCAGCCTTTGGTGGTTCTGGACGGCTTGTAACATAAAATTTAGTGTTCATAACTGATAAGTCAGAAATGTCCGAAGCCTCTGAGTCGCTGCTGTAATTCAGTGGTCGTGCAGGGCGATGTTTAGATTTGCCTATAGGAATACTCTCTGACGAGGTATTCAAAGAAGTAGTAGCCCGCGTTGGTGCAGAGTTATCCGGAAACGGCGCAGCAATAGTCTTGGCAATGGTTGGAGGGAAAGGAACGATACTAGTATTCGAAGAACTCGATTCGAGCCTTGGTCTCATGGGAGAATCAGGTTGCGTGTGTAGAAACCCGTCTGGAGGAGGGGAGGGTGAAGGAAAAATCACTGGAGATTCTTCAAAAATGTTTGTTGGTTCGTCCAAAATTTCTGGCGGTTGAACATGAGATATAGACTCGAGTCTGTGGAACAGAAGGTTGAGTAGGGTTGATTATGAAATCGATATTCCGTGCATGATACTTGCGACACTGATCAACGTGTACGTATTGAAATTGGTTGTCAGGTTTTTCCAGAACAATATTATTTTCAAACATATTTGCCACCCGATATGGACCTTCGTAGCTGGGTGCAAATTTCTTCACTAAAGTATGCGAAACAGAAGACTGGAAGTGCGTTTCCACGAGAGTGAGATCTCCAACGACAAGATCTGGTTCCCTAAGCCTAGAATTATAATATCTTGCTTGAGCCGCTTGTGCTCCTAGCATTGCAACACGAGCTTTTTCTGCCATGATGCGTACTGATTGCGGAGTTGGTCGCTGGTTTAGTTCGTCGATAATCCCCGTTAAATTTTCAAAAGGGGTTTTAATTTTGCGACCCAGAAAAAGTTCTGCAGGAGTAATTTTAGTAGACTCGTGGACAGACGAGCGGAGGGCGAACGCAAAAAGCTCCAAATGGTCATCCCATCTTTCATGATGATCCATTACAAAAGTCGCAATCATTTTCACTAGCGTGCGGTTAACGCGTTCCGCAGGATTACTCTGGGGATGATATGGGGAAATGAATTTATGTTTAATGTGTAGTCTCGCACACATTCTTTCAAAAATGTCAGAAATAAATTGAGGACCATTATCCGAAACTACTTTATTAGGTGCACCATATCTAGAAAATACTTCATTAACTAAGACATTACAAATAACTTCTGCCGTAGCGGCTTTAATGGGAAAAACTTCAACCCATTTAGAAAAATTATCAGTTAGTACTAAAACGTAACGAGCTTTATTTTTAACAGATAATGGATAAGGTCCCAATAAATCTATGGAAATAATATCAAACACATGAGAACTTGAACTAGATTTCAAGTGACCGGCCGGTCTTACATTACGGTAATTATTAATCTGACACACATGATTGAACGTATGCGAGCACACTTTGGTACATGCCAGGCCAATAGGCAACATCCCGCAATTTACAACGGGTCTTGCGAATACCTAAATGGCCTGCAAGAGGTTTGTCATGAAATTCGTTTAAAAGGGCCATTCTAAGGGTTCGCGGAATACATGGGCGAAACTCCGCCCTAGTAGTCCTAGACTTTGTATAATAAAGAAGACCCTCTATTACTTCAAAATGTTGTGACCTTCCAGCCAGAGAAGGATCACTTGGTAGGGGCGAACCCGCAAGCAAAAAATTATAGATATCCCCAAAATCTGGATCATTTATTAATTCTGCCATTATCTGCTCTCTGGGTGTTATATCAGCTATTAGAAGTAAAGGCTGACATCCAGGAGTAGTTTCTGTGGGGACCCCACTAATCGGAACGCGAGATAATGAGTCCGGTAATTGATTCTTATGACCTGGCTGATACGAAATTTTGATATTGCTCTCTTGTAACTTCAGAGCCCACTTCATAAGTCTTTGAGATAGGTGCTTAGCAGAATTCAAATACTGAAGGGCAGAATGATCCGTAATTATGTTAACCGTCAATTCGTTAAGATAACATTGAAATTTATTCAGCGCATACACAACAGCAAGACATTCACGTTCCGTAGCTGAATAATTGCGTTCAGCTTTGGCTAAAGTACGAGACGCAAAAGCTATTGGATGCCCAGCTTGTGACAAAACGCAACCAAGACCAACTCCGGATGCATCAGTATAAATATCAAATTCCTTAGTATGATCCGGGAAAGCCAACACCGGAGGCTGAGTCAATGCAGACTTCAGTGTTTCGAATGCAGCGTTAGCCTCAGGTGTCCAAATAAACTTCTTGTATTTACGTTTTAAAGCATACAATGGCTCACAGATTGTAGCATAAGCGGGGACGAACTGCTGATACCATCCGGTCATTCCCAGAAAGCGGGATAGTTCTTTTGCTGTTTTAGGCCGAGGAAAGTCAACAATAGGCCTAATTTTTTCATTATCAGTAAATAAGCCGTGGGGAGTGATTTTCAACCCCAGGTATACAATCTCGTCCCTCGCTATCTGGCATTTACTAGGTTTTAACGTCAAGCCAGCATTGTATATGAGCTGGAACACCTGTTTGAGCAGAGAAAGGTGCTCGTCAAAAGTCTCGGATGTAATAATAATATCATCCAAATATACATGCACATGGGGACCCAGGACAGGTCTGAGAACCGTATCCATAAGCTTTTGGAAAGTAGCAGGTGCAGAAGCTAGTCCAAAAGGCATACGTAAATATTCATAGGCCCCAAAAGGAGTCACAAAGCCTGTTTTATCGACAGAGTCCGGATGTACTGCTACCTGCCAATATCCACTCGCCAAATCCAGGGTTGACATCCATTTGGTTGACGACAGGTCATTTAAAATATGTGACATGACAGGTAGTGGATAATTGATCGTTTTTGTGACTTGGTTGAGCTTGCGGAAATCTGTCACGAAACGAAAGTCATTGGATTGTTTCTTTGGAACCAAAAAGGCAGGAGCAGCCCAGGCGATTGTGGATTCCCTTATTATGCCCTGCTTAATCATTTCAGCAATTTGACGTTGCATTTCCTGTTTTTTATGTGGAGCACAAGGGTAAGGTTTCGTCGCAATGGGTTTCGAACCATCAGTGTCAATGACATGATAAACCACCTGTGTGAAACCAGGTTGATCCGAAAACAAACCAGGGCTTTCCTGTAAAAGAAGAGAAAGCTGGTCTCGTTGCCTCTCATTCAATTGGTTACTCAATAACAAACTCGTTATATCTACAGAAACCGTAGGAATCATTTCGACAGGTTCCGGAAAGGAACTCACATGTTGTACAAAATTCAAAGTTATTTGAAACTGATGTATAAAGTCCATTCCCATTAGACATTTCACATGTAGCTCGTCTATAAGCAGGAAAGAATGCGTAAAACGAGCTTTTCCCAGCCCTAAAGATAATGTGACAGTTCCTGTGATACTGAAGATTTCATTATTTGCACCTCGCAAATACTGCGTTGCAGGCTGAACGTGTATTGCAGGAAAATTGTCAGTGCAAAACTTTGTATTTAGGGCTGATATTTCAGAACCAGTGTCGAACTTTGTCTCGACAATAATATCTTCAATTGTCAAGAATACATCAGGCAACTGAGGAGTTTGAACAGTCACTAATACTGTTTTAGGGTCAGAATGTTTGGTATCAGGAAGCAGGACCGACCCTTCGTCTACTTCCTTTGGAAGTTTAAAGGAATCCTGGTTTGATTATCATGCGGTCTGAAATCTCGACCCTGCCAGGTATCGGGAAAATTTTCACGATGAGGAAAACTGCGTGAAACCTGCGTCGGGAACTCCGCGCGTCTGTTGACATTTTCATATCCTTTACGTCTGCCCTCAGCACGGGCAGAAAAATTATCATTGCCCTGAGCATGAAAACGTTCCGAATGCTGCTGATTGAAACGGGGTCTAACATACTGTGCATTTGTACGATATCCCGAAGCTTGTTCAGAAACTCGCTGTTGGTTTGCTACTCTTCTGTGTGGTGGAACGTATGAAGCTTGGGTGTGCACTGGTGTATGCTCGCGCTGAAAGTTATTATGCTTATTATGCCGCTGAGGGTTTTCGTAATAAGCCTCGCGGGGTGCCCGAGCATGGTGAGTTGAACCATGTTTGCCATGTCGCTCTTCATACGTGCGTATGAGGCGAAGGCATTCATGAATTGTGGCAGGGTGTCGAACCTCAAGAAAATCTTGTAAGAATGGGTCGAGCTGCTGCACGAGGGTATCCAACATGTCAACATGACTGGCATGTGGATCCCATAGGTTATATAAGCGTGTTGTTTCCAACGCAAATGCAACAGGGCTATCATTGGGACCTTGCTGACGCGAAAAAAGCTGTTGAGCAAGGCTAGCTCGACTGAGGCCGAAAGGAAAGACCTCCAAAAATTCTGCACGGAAATTCTCATAATGAGAATCCGGGTTCGACACTCTCCACTGCCGATACCAGGTCTTAGCGGTATCCCTCAAGCAAGTGCCGGCGATTTGGACTTTGCAGTCTTCAGGAATATTATATAGATCAAAATGATCTTCCAGATCTTCGAGGAACTTTAAGGACATCTCCAAACCATTGAAATTAATTGTTCCTGCATGCGGCACGAAATGGGCAAGCATTCTGCTTCGCTGAGAGGATTGAACTCCCTCAGGAACGACCCGCGACTCAGAGTAATAGGAAGCTGGTATATTACGAAATGGTGAAGAATGCCTGGGTACGTGTAGATCATGCATATCAAAGTCAGACCCACAGGCTTCTTGCAAATTGTCCAAAAACACACCATCACCCTCGAGACTTGCCGGAGGGTGGAAATTTGAAGTTGTCTCAGGTAAGGAAGACATGGGTAATAATCGTCAAGATCTCGTGTTCGAGAAAAGTTCGGGCGCCAATTATAATGAATTAGCTTTATTTCCTTTCCGCTAAGCTAATTAATATGAATGATTCTCTTCCTACCAGCTAGCTAATGATATACTTGTACTAAGCTTCAAAATAGTGAATTCAAAAGGGTGTTGTTACTAGTTAATTACGAACGTAAACAAAGTCTTAACGCTGGTTATTTATAGTAATAAATAAATGTTATAAACCTAACAGCCAGACAGAGGTCTGACAAAAACTATGAATTGAGAAAGACTAACTTACGGTAACTTCTTTATTCTAAGACTCTTGGTCAACTAAAGCACACACACAACTTGTTTTACAATAATGAAGAATCTCTCCTCGTACTATAAACGCTCTCCGTAAACAACAACGCTCTCTCATAACAACAACAAAAGCTCTCCCTAAGTCTCGATGAACGCGCCTATATACTAGCTACCGCCACGTCATGACTTACACTCATTGCCAGATCTCATTCAGCGGGTGAAATAATATTTCGTTCAGTAAGAAGATAATTTACATAGTAAAATAAAATAACCAGAGATAGTAAAATCAAAAGGAAAGTGAATATAGAGTATACGTTACAGTATTTTATTCCATTCCTCTTCCACTGCCTACATCTAGATTTCCAAGATAACAGGGCATTTCTTAAAATTGGTATTTTATTCCCCTTTTCTTCCACTGCTTTCCATAGTCCAATGATTGTTTTAGGTCTGCGTTTGGAAAGAACTCTTTTTTTAATAGTACGAAGGCACAAAATAGTGTTACAGGGCTTGGTGCTGAGTTCTATCACAGCGCCCAGTGTGGACGGTTCGTTGATGCTTCCTCTGCAGTAAGTTCGGTATTTGTGGTATAATCCGTACACTGGAGCAGATAAATACAATACAAAGCATAGAAAAGTGAATCGACTGAGGCTAAATTTTGCAGTGAGGAAGACTTATTCAGATGTTACGGGGAATGTCTTTAAGCCTTGTCCTGATCTCCGTCCTTTGTACATATTCCGCTTATGATCTCTTTCCGTCTCCCCTATCATCGGTGTCATTTCATCCTCCTTCCCTTCGTCCCGAAGATACTCACCCCCGCTAAAGATCGATCTCCTGCCTCGTCGACCTTCTGCCACAGAGTTCTCTCAGCCACACCCTAAGATGCCTCCTCTCCGAAAAACGCAAGATTCCTTAATTGCCCTCTATATCGGACTCTCTGGGACGGTGGAGAAGCAATAATGTCCAGTTTCATTCTTCTCACATCGACGAAACTAAAAATCTAACACACCCTCTGTTGCGACGCGTGGGAAAAAAGGTACTTTGCCTTTCCGTTGCCCATTCCATCCAAATGGCGGGAATTGAAAGAAAATTACTACAATTCACTATCACTAAAAATGGCTACAGAATTTTGCTTCCGATAAATATGGAAGCCCCGTTTACAATAGTCCATTGGTGACACATGAGGGACTTTGAAGGAACATGAGCAAAAGGAATACACTTGATACCAGTCTCTTTTTTCATTTTTTCAAGAAACAGAGTGGTAGATTTGGATGTATGACCGGCAGCCTTATCCTGTTGGAGTTCTACTTTTTTTGGAAGGCTATGTGGATAAAGAAATGGAATTTCCTCTTTACTTATAGGAGTTAAAAACATCATTTCGGTATTACGTAGAATTGATTTTAACATTCTTTTCAACTTTTCTTATGATACAACGAGCCATTACACACTCCTCCAGCAACCGGCTGAAGTAACAAGAAACTGCAAAAATTAAATAAATCGCCCGAAACCATGGCTATGGAAATCATTTGGTGGATTCGATTTACAAGAGACTCGGAAACTCAACCAGGTCCACACTTGTGAGGGAAACAAGAGATAAGAAATTTGTTCGGTCTATGTGCAATGAACCACACGTCACTCGCATTATGAAAAACATGTGTCATCGTCACAAAATCGATTTTGGCCTCAGAACATCAAATACTTACTCCATCATTCGCAACGACCGCGATCAAATCAAACAGGGATCCCGTTATGGAATATATAACATACCTCTTTACAGTTCTGAGACAGATGATCCACCTCTCACTTACATAGGATCTACTCAGAGGACGTTGGATATCAAAATGAAGGAGCACCTTTATGACATTAAGACTCCAAACCAAAAGACTGCGTTACCACGCCTTACCAACAAGGGTTCATATTTCCCAGCTTGGCAGGAGGCTTCCATCGTTACAACACCCTGGAACAAAACCTCGTTACTTTTTGCAGAGAGCTTGTTAATTTTCATCAAGGGCAATCAATGTTGTAACGACTATATACCTATGTACATAACCAATGCTGGAAAAAAATTGTTGCCAATGGTCTGAAATAATGCTCAAAGTGACACCTTGAATGCCTTAACACCAGATGACACAATCACCCATTCAGCGATTCGGAATTTCCCGTGAACAATCCCAGACATGCGCAGTGAACGCACAGTTTGATTCGCGACACTTACCCCTTCTGTTATTTAAGGGTCGGAATCACTAATTTGAGAGCACATCTGAGGATGATCCCAAGAGGGATTGAAAGATCTCATGTTTGTTTTAACCTGTCATTCATATCACCTTCACCACATTTGGTGTGTACAGGAGCATCAGTTCTTTTAACTTTTAGTTATTCTAATCGTGCATAAGACGGCAACCTTATTTTATGACTAACTGAGCACGAACTTTTCATCTATTTTAAGTTCAGTTTCCCATTGTACGAGAAACCTGTAATAATCATGAATCCTTTGCTGAAACTTTCTTTGGATTCTTAGAACCAAGTTTGTAAGTCTATTTCTGTGCTTTTGCGATAATAAAAAGTCATTTTCTGTTGTAGTCGTTTAGGAAGATCCTTGCTTCATCAATAGTCACAGTAAACTTCTATCTGTCTCTATATAAGTAATTTTCATAAAGAAATCTACAGTGTTCTGTACTCAGCCACCTGCCTAGGCAAAAGGAGGTGAATATTATGTTTCTTGTTTTTTTCCAGATTCAAATCTTTGTTTATTACCTTGTTTACAGTTGATACAAAGATTTTTAACGACTTAGCGATTGTTCTTTGGATCGTTGGATTTTCGTTTAAGACCAGAGACCTTACCTTTGAAATAGCCGTAAAAGTAGATACTTTCTTTGGATATTAGTTTGGTGCTTTTTTTTTCCTGTTAAGAGCAATGCTTGACGATCTTTCCCTCTATTATTAATAATATTGCTTATTTTACATTTAGAAATGCTGATTCCATGATTTTCACAGCGATTTTAATTACAGAATACGAATATTTCTCTTCGTAAAGAGTAAAAACATAACCTTCCACCCACAACTTCTTTACGTGCGCAATTTTCTAAGCAGACGATATTTAACTGCAGCAGATGTTTCTTTCGTGTTCATCTAATACTCTGTTGCCAGTTTCAATTCTTTGAATTTCTTTTATTTTCTGTAATTTCTTATCAAAAACGTTTTAAAATGTGTCAATACGCTTTTTCCGCTCAAACGTTAAATTTCAGTTTATCAAAAAATCCACGGTTATTGATTCTTTCATACGTTAACTGGTATGTTACAACTTTGAGAGAATTGAGACAGCGTCTTTTGGCAGCCATAAAGTAGATGACGTAACTAAAAGTTTACTAAACATCTTTTACAGTTACCGAGTTACACATTTTTTCTCCGAATTGAAGAAATTTGAAACAAGAAAAGATTAAAGGACATTTACCTGGCACTAATGCCAAATCAACTAGTGATAAAATTTAAAAAAATTAGAATCAGATCATATGTAGAGGAACTTTGAAAAGATCAGATTACATGTAGAGGTTTTAGGAAGGGAGTGTCTGACCCAAGGTCTTAAACAACCCTTAGAAATAGGAAGCTAGGAGATTTGGGCTAGAGTGCCCCATAGGAAAGTGACACGAAGTAAGGCAGAAAGGGGGAGGAAGACGCGCCTCTTTCTTACCGACGAGGGGGAGGCAGTACCGGGGCCCGACGGCTTAACGTGCCCATCCGACGCACGACGGATATTAGTGGTTCGAGCGTTCGTACCTGCCTGGGATCGAACTCTAGGTCATCTCCGTGGCAGTCACGAATGTTGACCACTAGGCCATCCGCGGCCAAACTTTGAAAAAAAAACAGGTGCATATTACTAAAGGATGTGTAATATTAAGTGTAAAATAAAACTGTATTTGGATTTACTGCTCATGGGTAAGGATTATTTTTCACATACTGAAAATATGAAATCGTATAGAATTTAACCTAGATTTTATATAGAAATCAGAATGAAAAATTAATTCGAAGGCCAAAATAGACAAACTTAAAGTTGCGTACAAGGAATTCATGTATGTATGTTTTACATTACAAATCAACACAATATAAAATTACTAGATTCCCCTTTTTTACGCTTTGCAACCGCAGGTTGAAGAAGCGTATATGTTCTAGCTTTGTCCGTCTGTTCGTCCGTCCGCACGATAACTCGCGGGAAAATTGTTCGATTTCGATGAACTTTTAGTATATGGTAGAGGACAGCCTGGGGAGGAACCCTATTGAAAACGAACGAAATGGGGTGAAAGGTAAGGACATAGGAGAGGGATCCATTCCATCGGCCTTATGCGTCATAACTTACATAAAAATGCTTCGATTGCGACAAGACTTTAACATATTGTTCTGGAGTTATACTGAGCAGGTTCTGTTGAATATCGTCGAAATGGGGTCAAAGGCCAGGGCACAGGAGCGAGATTTATTCCACAGCCATTACCCTCATAACTTGAGTAATAAGTTTAGTAATGATTCCTGGTATGTTGGAAAACGTATCCTAATTAATGCATTGCATGATTTTACTAACTTTTTTTATTTTATTTTTGTAGGCATTTAAAATTTTACAACAGTATTTGGAAATACCTTTTACGCGTGTATTTGAGAAAAACATTTGTACGTTTCAAGGCCAAACCTCTAAAAAAACGTATAACAGAGGTTCTAATGTAATTGTATTTGTCACGTTATCTACTGTATATACCGAGCAAATGCAATTGTCACGAACACTGAAATTCCCTCTTCTATCTGCTCTTACTGTAATGTTACTGGATCCATCTCACGCGTTTATTCACAATGTGCCATCCTCACTCCGTTACATGTTTACTCTCTCTAATTCAGTTTGAACTCATGATCACTCACTCCGAAATTACTTGTTCACTCCTACTCATGACGTAGTTACTACCTGTCGTGCTCCACCCACGCTGTGCATACAATCTTCATTCTCGTGAAATCCGTGGTGTACAGCTTTTTCATCGAACACGCAACACCAACTGCTTTTATGTCCATCCAACTCGCTCGACATCAACTACTTCACCAGTTTAGATATGTGCTCACTTCACGCATTCAGCTTGCTTATACTGCTGCACGTTAAAACAACCAACTTCCAACAGTTCCACCCCACATGGTTAAGGTGGTTCCACCTGAAATCTCTGCTTTATGTTTCCAATGGTAAAACTTCTTTACATATTTTCTTCACATTTAATGTATTCCCAAGGATGAAAATTTGCACATCGATAAAACTAACTTTAAGTTACAGCATGGTATGCTTAATATTTGCTAAAACTTAACCATAATTATATTAAAATTCAATCATTTTTCTTTGAGCAATGTTCAGACCTGTTTGTAGATGGCGCGACCTGTACACTGATGACATCAGTAGACAAACGAATGTTGGATTGCTTAATTATGGTTATGTTTTAGCAAGTATTAAGTATCCCATGCTCTAACTTAAAGTTAGTTTTATCGATGTGCAAATTTTCATCCTTTGGGAATACATTAATTGCGAAGAAAATATGTAAAGAAGTTTCACCATTGGAAACATAAGGCAGAGATTTTAGGGGGAACCACCTTAACATTAACCGGTTAGTTGTCTGTTCATCACAACCAATGTGGGGAAACTAGCTGGCGCAAGTCGCAAAATGCGACCTCAAATTTTGTTCTGCGACAAGTGCACAGTGTTTCACTGGCTCTCAGCCCCTGAGTTTCCCTTATACGTTGCAAACTAATGGACGTAGTTCAGTGAAATTTGACACGGACCTAACTTGTTGTATGAGAAGCATGGTCAGCGAATTGCTGAGGACAGGGAACACGCAATCGGCCTTCACTTCGCGCAAGCGGGACACACAGGCTAGAGAAAAGCGAGTGGTGGCGCGGCTCGCCACTCTCAGAATAGCCGTATTTGGGCTAGTGGGAATCCTAACACCGCGCACGAGACACCTCTTCATGATAAGAAAATTGGGGTGTGGTATACTCTGTCGCTGCGCCGCATTATTGAACCAATCTTCTTCCATACAACGGTGGATACCGAAGTCTACATGGAAATCTTCCATGAGTTTGTGAATCAGTTGGACGAGTGGAAACTCCGTACTGGCTATTTTCAGCAAGATGGTACCACCTGCCACACCTCTAATGTCAGCATGGCTGAAATTGTTTCCTTCTTTGAAGATCGTGTTCTTTCTATGGGACTTTGGCCACCAAGGTCGGCTGACCTTATCCCGTTAGCTTTCTTCCTATGGGGCACGCTGAACGGGAAAGTACATCGCAACAAGCCACGGACTCTCGTGGAACTGAAGGAAAACATTCGGTGGGAAATTGAAGCTGTGACTCCCGATGTGTTGGTGAATACTTTCTGTAACATGGAGAGGCGTGTGCAGGCATGCCTTGATGCTAATGGCTATTACTTTCAACACTTGCTCTGAGATCATCATTCTTCCCAGACACCAAGGTAGGTCTGTGTCAAATTTCACTGAATTACGTTCATTAGTTTGCAAGTTATCAGAGAAATTCAGGGGCTGAAATCGATTGAAACACCCTGGATTTTGAGCACTCGAGCAAATTCGCGACTGCACAAATTTAGAAGAAATTGAAGATCTGGATTACTTCTGTTTCTATGAAAGCATCTTCTAAATGTTCAGTCTTACAGTTGTAAAATCAGAGCATATGTAGAAGATTTTAGAAAGGGGCTGTCTGACCCTTCCTATTTCTAAAGGTTAAACAACCTTTAGAAATAGGAAGCTAGGAGATTTGGCCAAGAGTGCCTGATAGGAAAGTGGCACGGAAGCGAGGTAGAAAGTGCGAGAAAGGCGCCCTTATTTATTATCGGGGGGGCCAGTACCCGAAATCCGACGGTTTAACATGCCCATCCGACTCACGGCAGATATTTAGTGGTCGAGCGTTCGTACCTGCCTCGGATCGAACCTTATTTATTATCGGGGGGGGGGTAGTACCCAGAGTCCGACGGCTTAACGTGCCCATCCGACTCACGGCGGATACTTAGTGGTCGAGAGGCGTTCGTACCTGCCTCGGATCGAACCCGAGGTCTTCTCCGTGGCAGGATGGACGTTGACCTCTAGGCCACCCCGGGCCCGTTACAGTTGCAAAAGTAAAATTCTTGCTTACAAGTACACATTTTTTCAGATATTTTGATGGGTATCAGTGAAGCATTCGTTAACCTTCTTAAGTCCCTCAAATCTTACGTATGTACACACATTAGCTTTGGGGTTATTAGGATCCCAAGGCAAAATATGTAACACTTACCAATTACACAAAACTTATGTATAATGACTAAAGGTTTTGTGCTTCGTACTAGATAAATAAGTCACAAATTGGCGCTAAAAAAACACAACAGTCAACAGAGTTACCAAAGCTCAAAGATCTGCTGGGGTCTTATAAAGCACTAAATGCCATAGGAAGGTGAATGAATCTTTGCTTAGTGACACATATGCTAGAAAGATGTCTGGAAAACTTATACGTGTAACTTCTGGTAACTAAAGCATAGTTAAAAAATTTTGCGTACGGGCTAAGTATGTGTTAACTTCTGTGACTAGCGTAGTGTAGATGATACACTTAGTAAATAGCTAAATATTTTCCCCTTCTCGTCATGGTTTTTCAAAATGACAAATCTGTGGAATTTCAAAAATGTATGGAATTCATGCATGCAGTTTATTTTAAGTACAAGACGCTGAATATGGTTTACCTCGATCTCTATTAAGAAAATACAGTATATTTCAATTTAATTTAGGTGTTCATGGCATTTACTATGCATCTGATGGAAAAAATAATGAACATTTTACTGATAAAATCAGAGTTTTAAGCTGCAGTTTACAGCGAGTTTTGATAAAATGTGGTTTAAAAAATGTACAAAAATGATCCCTCACTCCCACCCTATGCATAAAATGTTTTATTCACATAGGTCAAATTTTAAACATATAAGAGGATAACCCAAATACCTAATATTTGATTATTTAATTCACAATTTCTTTTAAATGCATGTGAGCATACCTGTTACACGCTTTTCACTCGAAAAACAGATTCTGCGTAGATTTGCGCCTAGAATTTTAGCTATGGGCACGATGCCAATTTTTCCTGATTTCTCACCCTGATCACAACCGTATTCGCCTTAAAATGTAACAATTCCCTCAGGATGTCTGCTGCTCTTCACTGTAAACTGTCATTGCTTTTTCGTCAACTATTCTCGTCCTAAACTATTCGAACTTTTTGCTCATGAACTGTAGATCTTCAAGCTGGAGTTACTTTACTCCTTTATTGTGTTCTTTTTCTGGAGACAACGATTTCATGATACATACGAGGTGAACGTGGCAATGAAGAAGTGGGTACAACAGTCCACACCTGAATTTTTTCAAATAGGATTCGAGAGTTGGGTTGAACGATGCCGCAAATGCGTCGCTTGTGATGGAGACTATGTTGAGTAGCACCTTTGTATCGAGAGAGAGTTACTCTACCAACATGTGCAATTTGAACGACCTCTGTCAGTTAATAAAGTTATGCCAACTTTTGCATTACTTTCGGTAAAACCCTCGTATATACACTGAAGAGCAACTGAATTAAAGACAGCTGGCGTTATGCAAATGTGGCGCTATGGGCGGCCCTGTAAACAAACGACAAGACGTATGCAGCGATCCAACAATATAAGGAGTGATGCGACGGGAATCAGTAAGAGTCGGGCGCAGTATGAGTAAAACGAAGGATCTAAGCGCATTTGATCGTGAGCAAATTGTCGGGGCCCGACGAATGGGTCACTCCATCTCGGAAGTCGTGCAGGCACTGGGATTTTCACGAGCCACTATGTCACGGGTGCACCGTGAGTACATCGAATCCAGTAAAACCATCCCTGCAAGGGCCAACTGCCGTGGACAACAGCGTGTGGATGAGCTGGGTCATCGTCGGCTAGCTCGCATTGTAACAACGGATTGACGGGCCACAGCGCAAGAAATCACTCGGCATTTTAACGCTGGTGCACAAAAACGTGGCAGCAGCCACACCATCCAGAACCATCTTCTCGCTATGTAGTACTGAAGCCATCGTCCCACGAGGGTACCGCTGCTGACCGCACATCACAGGATGCAAAGATTAGCATGGGCGCGGGAACATCGCCACTGGACCCTAAACATGTGGGAAAATGTTGCCTAGACTCATGAGTCGATATTCACGTTGGTACATGCGGATGGCAGGATACGAGCACGGCGCAAACCACATGCAAACCTCTTCAAGCTGGTGGAGGTGGCATTGTCGTCTGGGGACTGTTTACGTGGACTGAAATGGAACCCCTGGTACGTGTGACATCGTCCCTCACAGGTCAACGTTACTGGGATATCCTGGACGATCATTTGCTCCCGTTTGTGCGTCTTCAATATCCCACTGGGGACCTCATTCTGCAACAAGACAATGCACCATGCCATCTCTCCCGAATTGCATCCGAATGGTTGGATGAACACTCCACCGACGTGACCTCGCTTCCTTGGCCAGCTAGGTCACCGGACCTCAATCCCATCGAGCACATCTGGGATGCCATCGAGAGAGATGTTCGAGGCTCTGACCCCCTCCATCAAATCTTCCTGAACTATGGAATCTTGTTCAGGGGTCGTGGATCCGTATGGCTTCCCAAAGCTTTCGGTGTCTTGTAGAGTCCATGCCGAGACGAATCGCCACCTTCATTAGGGCGAAAGGTGGTGCTACACGTTACTAGACAGGTATCTCTAATTCAATTGCTCTTCAGTGTATATACTGTATATATTTTGCTTCTCATGAAGTGCAACTTTTTTTCCAGACGGCCTGCATGTGTGCTTGCTTTTCTCATCGTGTCAGCGTTTCCAAAAGCTTAAGTGCATAAATCAGTTTAGATTATACGCAGATGTGCATGGCGCAGGGTTTTTCTTTTAATGTAGGATTTTCCTTTCAAGTGAAAATAACATACAGTGCGTCAATAAATGATTACCCTAGTTTAAGCATGTTGCAACTTTTAAAGGAACGCTGGCAATTACACATGGTTTTAAAGAGAATGAGATAACATACAAAATTTTTAAAAAGTTAATGAACTTGTGTCAAACAGATACTCACACTCGGGTTACAAATTTCACAATATATGTGGGGGGTAACTCTTACTCTTTGCACCTGCAATGCATTCTGTCAAATTCCAGCTGTCTGGGACAACTGCTGCATGAATTTTAGCAAACTCCCACAGAAAAAGATCCAGTGGGGTATGATCTGGTGAAATAGGTGGCCATGGAACAGGTTCCGTGCTTTCAATCCGCCGATTTGGAGATGATGTGTCGAGAGTTTCACGAAAAATATGTGCTCAAGTAGGAGGCGCCTCGTCTTGTTGGAATATGACAGTCGGCTTCCTATCCTGCAGCTGGGGGATGCATAATGGATGAGCATATCCAGGCAGGAATAGTTTTCTCAGCGAATAAGAAAGGACCCACTATCGGGTCATGCTCACGCCAAACACTGATCTTCGGACTCTCCCGAATATACGTTCTAATGGCATGTGGGTTTTTCCATACCCAAATGCGCACTTTGTTTTTATAGAAGGTTTAACGGCCACAGTAAGCAATTCGATGAGCTATAAGCAGTCGCCCATACATAATTTAGGGCCACTGGTTCAAGGGAAGGGAGAGAGCCAGTACTGTAAGACAAGCACAACGTCCATACATCGTATTAATTCGAACCCGGACCCCTCTTGGACGAATGGTTATGAGCCAGCGTTTAGACCACTTAGCACATTTTTTAAAGGTGGTTTAACGGCCACCGTGAGCAACAATGGGCTATAACAAGTCGCCCGTCCATAATTTAGGGCCACGGCTTCCAGGGAAGGGAGAGAGCCAGTGCCCTAAGACAACCACAACATCCATGCCTCATCGGTATTAGAACCCGGACCCCTCTCGCAAGAATGGTTATACGCCAGCGCTTAGACCACTACGCCACCGGTGCGGCAAATGCGCAAATTTCGTCTGTCGGCCATACCAAAACATGGAACATAGCCTCATCTGAAGAGCAGGCACTTTGCAAGAAGTCGCTGTGACAATGAGGTTCAAATTATCGTTAGCTCACGTTTTAGATGGTCATACAGCTGCAGTTGTTGAAGAATTTGCAACTTGTTGGCGTGTAATTGCGAACAATTATGTAACCACGTTGTGCACCGTATACCTCGATATCTGCAGCTGGCGTAAAGCTTGCCTCGCCGATTTCCGTGGTGACCGCGTGAAAGGAGTTTGAATGTTTCACACAATCTCATCGGAAATTGATGGTCAACCAACGCTCTTTCACTTTTCCTGTTTCGAAGAATTTTGTCTTCCACGATTTAGTTAACTTCACATCAGGTGACTTTTTTCCATACTTCGTTCTGAACTTTTGCTGAATCATGACAGGGGATCTTACTTTTACCAGCCACACAGCAGCACATTGTGCCTTCTGTGTCACAGATGCCATCTTAACTGCACAGCTGCTATAGCGCTCCTAGTGGCGGATGGGGTAGGAGAAACACACCAGCACGTTAACTGAGTGTGTCTGTTCACCTGTGAACGACATCGGATGTAAGCCACTAAAAAATTGTATAACAGTAGTTTGTTTTGTATTGAGGTTTAACGACCCCCGTCAGCTACTCGGTGGGCATAAGGAGTCGCCAGTTCCTAATTTAGGAACACTGGTTCCTGGGAAGGGGTGAAAGCCAGTGACGTAAGACAAGAAAATCATCCATGCCTTACCAGAATTCAACCCAGACCCATCTCGGACGTATAGTCAGAAGCCAGCGTTCATACCACTAGGCCACCGGGGCGGGCATAGCATATTGTGGCCAGAGTAAACATTTATAGACACCCTGGATAATCAATAATGTACGCAATTTGAAAAAAAGACTGTCTCCTGATGTATTGTATATTTAGTGTTGTTTTTGAGATATCTCACCTCACAGGGTTATAGGTGGCCTTCCGTCTGAAATTTGGGGCCACTACTTCCAGAATCAGCGCCATCAGGAAGACGCGCCGCCCATGCTACGAGACACGGCTCCTCTACTGAAAATGGCCAGAAGCCAACTCCTCAGATCATTCGGCCACCGAATCGGCGATGCAGAATATTCCCTAGTATTTAGAAATATTGTGAAATATACTAAATCGTTGCATACATTTTTTAACAAATACAAAGTGCTCATAACTTACCAATAGGCAGTAAAATCATTCTTGATAGAAATTTTGTTGAACTAAGGGCACCTTCACGCACTAAACCCAAATAAAGTGTAAAATTGATCTATGAGAGCATAGACTAGTTTTATCGGCTGCCACCTTATGAGCAGGTGATTATTTACGAAGATTAAAACACATGCTCTTTCCATGATATTCTATGCACAGTACCTGAAGAGATCTTTTTATCAGGCTTTTAAAAGGGGAATTGAGTAAAAGCCGTTCAGGAACTATGGTAACGATTTTCAGACGACAGTGGGAGTCTGAAAACCCATTCTTTACCATCGATGGTGTCCTGTCTGATGGTCCTTTACTGTCGCTATTGATGTACAACGATTTCTATTGTCCAAAAATGTTTTAAAGTACAGTCGTGCTGATAATGTCCCACTCCTCCTTGCCCACTTTCTGAAGACCATCTCTTGCACTCAATCGGCATATCCGATCAGAACGTTTCAAATCCCCAAAAGGGCAAAATCCATCAGACAGGCGTCGGGAGATTTGACAAGATTATCGCTGTACCATAGTGTCTGAATCCCAATCTTCTGGTCCATCTGGCATAAGAAATGCATAATTAATTTTGTGTGGGTTGATGCTTTTTCTTGGTGGTGCGCATGACTTTTTCGCTACCATACAGGGACGCACTTCCAGCTCGTAAATTGGTGTTCAAATGTGCGTGGTAATTTGCTGAGTTAACTTTAGCATTTTTAGCCACCCGACGCATGTGTAGGTTGTCTCTTGTACGAGAAATCGAGGCAATCGTAAAGTTTAATTCCATTCTCGATGCAATTTCCGAAAGGTCTTGACCCCGTCCCGCTTAGTGTAACTTGCACGGGGTTTGTTGCAGATTGATAGATAAACGTAGGTTTCATCCAAGGTGACCACATAATCCACCTGATGCAGGCCAGGTGTTAACAGAGCTTTCTGCAGGTGGCCCATCTCTCCGAAATGTGTCTTAAAATTAGCTTCTGCACTCAACCCTTGTATGTTTCTGTATATTCTAATCTCTGTTCTATGGCTTATGGTGTTAATGGTTCCTACGGACGCTCCCGTCTTGACCGCAGTGATACATTGTGTCGCTGGGTATGCACCTGACAGCAGTGTCCTTACTTTCTGGATGACAGCCTCAGAACGATTTGTGCTGGGCCTAATATTTAGCTGTTTTATACCAATCGGAGGGTTTCCACTGCGCGAAAATTTTTTGCTATGTAATACAACATTGGATGCCTTTCCTCGAAATCTTGAATCCTCGAGCTTTGCACGCTTTTATGATTTGCGAATAACTATATTTCACATCGGACAAGGCTGTGATACACCCGCGCATGAAGTCAGGTATTTTTGGAGTCATCATGTCTCAGACTATAATGATTAACGGCATTCCACACTTAATACTGACCTTGACGCGAGTGAGGACCTGCAATTTTATTTGCATTCTGGTCACAACACTCTCATATTAACAGTTACCTGAACAACCTATAGGCATCGTACTTCCCAAGATCTTCAGTGCCACGTTGCAGAATGTCCTCCAATCATTGAGCTGGGAAGACAAGGGGATAAGGATTAATTGAAATATTTTAACCAACCTTCGTTTCGCTGAAGACAGTCATTTTTGCAAGTATCTCTCAGAACTCCAGAGAATAGTCAAGGAACTTAATTGACCAGAGGATTGAAAATGATCTTACAGGAAACAAAATTGATGCATAATGCTTTTACAAGAACTGAAGGTTTAAGGGTTGATGAGGCAAATCTTGAGGTAACCGATGTCTTCATTTACTTCGGGCTGCAGATATCAACTGAGGGTCACATGAAAGAAAAGCTTAAGAGGCGCCTGAAACTTTTCTGGCGTGCGTGTAAAAGAAACCACACAATTTTCAAGAGATACTTACTATGGCGTCTCAAAACAAAACTGTTTTATCAATGCATCCTTTTCAGTTCTTATATACCATGGACCTAACTAAAAAAGGCATACAAAAGCTGCGGAAAACTCAAAAAAGCATGGAGAGATGAATGCTTAGGAAGATAAGAAATGGAACTTGTTGTTCAGTAAAATTGCGACTGTAGATGACATCATGATCAAAGTAAAGACACTAACTGGCAATTGGTTGGACATATTGCTAGACTTGACGACCGTTGGAGAACTGAAATATTAGACTTGATACCAACGGTCAGGAAATGACCTCGAAGAAGACCACGTGTTGATGGAAAAATGGAACTTGAAACCATGTCGATGTGACATAGATCAGAATTGTTCAAGACAGTTGTGGTAGAGTTTTGAATGAGATCTTCATTCAGCAGCGGATTCAGAAAGGATGGTTGGTTGGTTAGTGGCGCAAAAGAGAGCCAATTTCGGAAAGATTGAGGATGTGACGCTGGTTTGTACATCTATCAAGACCCTCTCTTTGGATAACACTCTCCGCTCTAATAAGTCAGAATGAAAATGTTTAGTTTCGAGCAGATATAAGCATGACAAAGATTTTCCATTGTGCTTTATCTGTTCATACAAGCATCTTACGGCAAAAATATTTCTTCGCTGGAAACAATTTAACTATCTTTTGGTAAAAAAAAAAAAACTCTTGAAAAATAAACAAATCAATGAATAATTTAAAGTTGATTTAGAAATAGGGACAAATTTTTCTACACCAAAGAAAAAGACAGAAAAATAAAAATGATTTGAGTAAATCGAATATCACCTGCAACAATCTTTCTAAAGCCTTAATTTTTGCAGTCGTAAATTTCTATTTCCTTGATAAAGTAAAACTCTGAAAAATTGCGAATGTTTGAGGGAGGTTTTGGAGTGATAACAATTGAAATTTTATTGTATTCGTTTTTGTAAAGGCCAATTCACCGACAACAATGCAAAGGAGATCAAAATATTTCTGATATAAAATTTCTGACCCATATCCAAAAATTGTGTACTACGCATTTCTTAAATGCTTTTTGTTTTAAAATAGGTAAAGATAATAAGAATTTTCTACTGGTCCTTCCCATTTCGTGAAATCAATCTGCTGTTATTCTGCTTTTACGGGGTAGGCAGAGTAAAACCATTTCGCAAAAACGAAAGAAATTTGTGCCTAGCGATAACAGGAGGGATTATGGTTTGTGTTCAACCATCATTCATCACATGTAATGACCTCTGCCACGACCAGAATCTGTTTCTTTTAGTTTTTTTCAGCTTTTGTAGTGGTGAGCTTAACGCAATACCTCACCTATCTTTTTAAAGCATATTTTGTTTGTTTTCTATTGTTTTCATTCAGCCAAGATTTAAATAATGCCGTTTTAACTGACAAAGCTGCTCGTCATTTGTTTCACATTTTCCATTTATCCCTTTATCTCTGGTGGTATGAATAAATATGACAAAATGACTTAAATAATAGACTGGGAACATTTTCTATTGGAATCACGTGAAGGTTTAAAAAATGCGTGTAATCTCGGAATGTTTCTGGGAATATTGATAGAAATTGGTGAAGACTAATCACAAATCGCACAACCACTCATCATTAACAAGATTTCTCTCTTAGCTGATGAAATTACAGGAGACAGAATGTTCAACAAAATCTGCAATACTAGATTTCTCAAGCACATTACTGGAAGCACAGGTAAGAAAATCATTGGAAGCACAGACAAGTAAATCACTGGAAGCACAGATAAGAAAATCATTGGAAGCACAGACAAGCAAATCACTGGAAACACAGGTAAGAAAATCATTGGAAGCACAGACAAGCAAATCACTGGAAGCACAAGTAAGAAAATCATTGGAAGCACAGACAAGCAAACCACTGGAATCACATGAAATCACATCGTTGTAAGGACATCAGGGTAAAACTTCCCATGTGAAAGTTCTAATACATGAAATACTCCGAGATTTTTTGGGGGTTTTCTGCCGAAATTCTGCCAACAAATACCATGCGCGTATTTATGTCTAAAGGGTCTACTGTGCGTGAAATCTGTGTCATTTCATGGGTCAAAGGTCTACTAATTTTTGCATCTGTGTGTGTTCCTCCATCAGAGTATACTTCGGGTGATGCTGGAGCGAATTCCTGCAAAAATATTCTTCCTCATATGTGATTAATATGTGGAGTCAAAGATACGAAGAGTTTAGCATGTGTGCCTGTTCCTGCTTCAAAGTACAGTATATTTCGTGTGCCACCTGTGAGAGTTTTTGCTATCAAACTATTGATTTTAAAAATTTGGTGGTATCGTGTTACACGTATGTTACATGTGAAATCCGTGCAATTTCATTAGTTTCTCCGTCGAAGGTCTATGCATAACATTTGCATAGTTCCACCGTCGAAGATAACTACGTATGTCAGCCTTTAAATTCTTCCCTGTAAGGTCTTAGCCTTAAAATTGTCTAAGTTCCCCCAGTGTAACTAAGTGTAAAGTCTATGTGATCTTCTGAAGCACAACCTGTATTCGTTCTTGATTCAGACACCACCACGCGATTTCCGTCGTCAAGAACTTACTGTATGTGTCTATGATTTCAGTGCAGGTCGGAATCCCGACATCCAAAAAAAAAATGAATGACACAGTCCGAACAAGAAAAGCACCGACAAGGCAAAACATCGATATATAACATACCAACACCAAAAACACCGGTCGACACATTCCAGCCAATCAAATCACCAGTAGACAATTCAAACAGGCAAAGCATCGATAACCAGAACGCCGAGGGACAAAATGTCGACAAAAGTAGTCGGTTTTGTACATCAAAGCACAAATTATGGTAAACTGTATTCTTCTAATAAATAAGTGTGCCCCTTTAATATGCTTCGGCAGATTTTGCATTTCATCATTTTTTTCACATCCAGGCACCTTCCAACGAAGATTCAGGTCTCTGTCAAGAAACGGATTCAACCTCCTCTGATAGGTTAGTAGACCTTCCAAAATCTGATGCCTCCCTAGTGGTGCAGTGGTTAAGCGCTGGCTTTGACCATGTGTCCGAGGTGGGTCCGAGGTGGGTCGAGGTATGGATGAGGGTTTGTCTTACGGCGTTGGCTCTCTCCGTTCCCTGGAACAAGTGGCCATAAACCAGGGTTCAGGCGACTGCTTATAGCCCATTCAGTTGCTCATGGTGGTCGTTATGCCTCCAAACAAAACAAAATCTGATGTTTTTTGGAATGTTCTAGTAAACCCGCTTTTCATAAAACCACGTACAGTTCCAAATCACTGACCTTTTCACTAACATCGGCTGTAATAATTTTAGTAGTTGAACGTTGATAATTGATTTGTTAGATTCCTTAGCTAACTGGCCAAAGATAAAAGAATATGCAATTAATTAGAAATAAACTGCCAGGGTGAAAAAAAACAGCACTTACGTAAACTGGTCTTTATTTTCCGGAAGCGGTAACACACTGAAAGTTTTAGTCCCCAATGCACTTTATTTTTATAATCATCAAGTCATAATTCATTAGCTGGCACTTAACAGTAAGCTCTTACAAAAATATAGAAACATCAACTGCATAGTTACAAAGCGTTATTCATCTATTCATTCTCCACCTGTTCTAATTCCTCACTTTCCAGGTAGACTTTTCATTTACTACTGACTTTTTTTTTTTCGATTAGAGGTTTAACGACCACCGTAAGTAACTCAATGGGCTATAATAAGTAATCGCCCGTCCCTAATTTAGGGCAATTGGTTCCAGTGAACTGTGAGAGCTAGTGTCGTAAGACAAACAAAACATCCATGCCTCACCGGGATTCGAACCCAGACCCATCCCGGAGAAATGATCAGAAGCCATCGCTTAGACCACAGCGCCACAGGGGCGACACTGACTTTTTATGCGGAGGACAAGTATAAGGTTTAAATGCTCTACAGGGGTATTTCGCCCAACGGTATCAGTGGAATGGTGAACTATCTGGGTAAACCCTGATTTGCTGGAAAATTATCCAGGTCTTTTTTGCAACAAAAGTGGAATAGTTGACTCTTCTGAGGTTGACATTTTTTAACTGTGAAAAGTGAGGCCAACCTCCACAACCGAACTAGAAATTGAAAGTTGCGGCGTTAAGTCCATCCTCAAAATTTAGCGTTAGAACAACTTCTTAATTAATGAAATCCAGTCCCAATAAATATTTCACTGGCAAATCATGAATTAGCAGAAATTTACGTGTTAGCACAACTTAACTGGCATGGAAACAGTATAACGAAGTAAATTTCTCCGTCATTTTTGGTCTACGCCGGGATTCGAACCCGAGGCCGCTTATTCCGGAACAAGTCGCTCTACCAACTGAGCTACGCAGACATTTTATTCTGATTCCTATCTGCCTCTATGTCGTGTGCGTCCTTCTGGCAGGTACGTCACATCTCCTGGTACGTTACATCATCTCCCCCTTATTTTTTTTTTCGAAGTGCTGCTCTTATTTTTCCTATCTCGCGGTGTGGAAATAACATCACACCAATGCGAGATTTTGAACGGCCGGGTCATCCGGATAGTTCGGGCGCCATTATAACGAAGTGAATTTCTCCGTCATTTGTGGTCTACGCCGGGATTCGAACCCGAGGCCGCTTATTCCGGAACAAGTCGCTCTACCAACTGAGCTACGCAGACATTTTATTCTGATTCCTATCTGCCTCTATGTCGTGTGCGTCCTTCTGGCAGGTACGTCACATCTCCTGGTACGTTACAACAGAGCTTGACACTTCAAAGATATCGTTGTTACTTTTCACAAATTTGGCGTCCCTGAATCAACAAGTATGTTAGGAAAGCATTCATGGCAGAAGGCATCACTCAAGGCTGAAATATCTGAACTGAATTTAGTAGAGAGAGAGACGGAATAAGAAATCCGAAGGTAAGAAGAACATCCGGTAATCAAGGTGGCTTTCACTGCAATAAGTATTATCTTTAAGGTCTGTAGGAGAGGTGGACGAGATCAACCTTTCACTTACCTGTACTTTAAAGCTTGACTATTTCCTTTGTTGGTGCGCATTATTACTATTCGGATTTCTGAGCCTGTATTTTTGATATCAGGAATTTTAGCTTTGTGCAAAACCTTTTTTTTTTTTTTTTTTTTTTTAGAGGTTTAACGACTACCATGAGCAACTCAATGGGCTATAAGCAGTCGCCCGTCCCTAATTTAGGGTCACTGGTTCCAGGGAAGGGAGAGAGCCAGTGCCGTAAGACAAACACAACATCCATGCCTCACCAGGATTCGAACCCGGACCCTTTTGGACAAATGATCATAGGCCATCGCTTAGACCACTGCGCCACCGGGGCGGCCTGCAAGACCTTTATTCTGATTTTGATACCGTGAGTAGTTAGGTAAGTACATCAGATAAGTAAATCAATGGGGGGGGGTTTAGCCCACAGCTGAGGGTTCCAGTTGGTCTGAAAGTCATAGGTGCTCTGGGAGGTTTTCAAAGGAATGATGGGTTCGCCAGAGAGTCCGGCATGGCTGTGTATGAAAGTGTAATTATTCCTACTCTGATGTATGGCAGTGAAACCTGGGTACTGCAGAAGAAACATAGGAGACGTTTGTGTGCTGGAGAAATGCGTTACTTATAGGGGCTTTGTGGCAAGACACGGTCTGATTGTGTGAGGAATGAAGATGTGTTGCAGTTGTGTGATATGAAGCAAAATGTTGTTACCAAGGTGGAGACCAATATGCTTCGGTGGTTTGGCCATGTTGAAAGAATGAGTGATGAGATGCTTACTAATAAAATCATTTTAGCCCAAGTGGCAGGAAGGAAAGGCAGAGGAAGGCCACGGAAGACATGGGTGGATCAGATTCAGGAGTGTCTGCATGAGAAAAAGATTATGAGTATGAAGTATAAAAAGATCTTGTGTACGGCGTGAAATGGATATCAGTGAAGCCCGAGTTGTATGTCAAGATCGCTGAAAATGGAGAAGTTTGATACGACAACAGTAAGTAAAAAATATCTGGTGGTTTGCATTTTTTGAGCTAACCTCTGAATCTCGTAGAACAGCTTAGTGATATGTATAGCAGATATCAAGTGAGGGTCACATTGATGAAGAAATTAATCGGCGTACAAAACTTGCCTGGAGAGCTTTTGGAAGAAACAGCATAATTTTCAAGAGCAATATGCCATTATGTCTTAAAAGAAAAGTGTTTGATCAATGCATCCTTCCAGTGCTTACGTATGGTGCAGAGACGTGGACCTTAACTAAAAGAGACATACAAAGGCTGCAGACAACTCAAAGCAGCATGGAGAGGTGCATACTTGGTGTAACCAGGAGAGATAAGAAGAAAGCAGCATGGAGAGGTGCATACTTGGTGTAACCGAAAAATGACAAGAGTGGAAGACATCATGATCAGAGTTAAATCCCTGAAATGGCAATGGGCTGGACATACTGCCAGAAGGACAGATCATCGATGGACAGCCGAAATTTTAGATTGGATTCCAAGGGACAGGAAAAGACCCAGAAGAAGACCGCATGGGAGATGGGAGGATGAAATTCGAAAGTATGCAGGGGTGACATGGAGGAGACTGGCACAAGACAGACCGTTGTGGAGGAAACTTGGGGAGACCTTCGTCCAGCAGTGGATTGATAATGGTTGACAATGATGATGATGTATGTATGAGTAGTCAGGATTACGCTGTTATTGGAAATCTGTTTCACTTCTAGAAACTGCAAATGTCAAGTTGCTGCGATGTCTTGCTTTATCAGCAGCACGGAAATTGTGATGTGTTTGGTGGGGTCTTAGATCAATACCTGCCCTGGGACGAGAATTATATGGTACTTCATTGTATAAATCACGATACTATTGGTGTGGTGGTTGGCCAACTTGTTTATTTTTTTTTCATTGGAGGTTTAACGACCACCGTGAGCAACTCAATGGGCTATAAGCAGTCGCCCGTCCCTAATTTAGGGTCACTGGTTCCAGGGAAGGGAGAGAGCCAGTGCCGTAAGACAAACACAACATCCATGCCTCACCGGGATTCGAACCCGGACCCCTTACGGACGAATGATCAGAGGCCAGCGCCTTAGACCACTGCGCCACCGGGGCGGCAACTTGTTTACACCAGTGTGGTGAGTAGTAGGAAATGGCGGGTCCGGCGTCAAGGATGCATCCTTCTAGAGAAGGGTGGGGGCGTGGCTTGCGGCAGAAGGATGTGGGCGTGGCGTGTGCTCAAAGGAAGTGGGGGCGTGGCAGATGACGCTAGCGTGTTGGATCGATGTGCTGCCCCCTACCGGTGCTTCTTGGAACTTTTAATGGACCTTTGAGAGATGGCAACGACCGAGTCGGGGAAAGGAGATGTGCTGCCCCTAGCGGTGCTTCTTGGAACTTTTAATGGACCTTTGAGAGATGGCAACGACCGAGTGGGGGAAAGGGGATGTGTACGTTTCAACCCCCCCTAGCGGTGCTTTTTCTAACTTTTCTCGGGAGATTTATTGGACGTTGACAAATTTTTAAGAAGTCTTTCGAATATTTTAATTTTTTTAATTTTCTCGGGAGATTTATTGGACGCTGACAAATTTTTGAAGGAAGTCTTTCCAATATGTTTTTTTTATTAAATTTATATTTTCAGGAATTCCCTGAGGTGTTATAATTTTTATAGACGTTGCATTATTTTTTTAATTCTTATATTTGTCCTCCCTCCAATTTTAATTTAGGCGAAGAAAGGCTTTGTTTGAAAAGATTTCGTTCCCGTTGATTCATGTTCCGCCATTTTAGTTTCACCACGTTGTCATTTTGTGAGCCATGTGTTTGGGGATGAGTCACAATTTTCTCTTTGACTCAGAAAATTTTGTATGACGCATGTTTTGGGATGACTCATTGTGATTAGTGACGCATTCGTGATAGCAGACATGACATCAGCCAACGTCGTTTTCTCCTCAGCGGGGTCGGCTTTATTTATTTTTTTTATTTTCTCGGGAGATTTACTGGACTTTGTCAAATTTCTGAAGGAAGTTTTTTCAATCGAAGCATTTCCTCAAATTTGTTTTATTAAATTTATATTTTTAGAACTCCATGAGGTGTTATAATTTTTATAGACGTTGCATTATTTTTTTAATTCTTATATTTTTCTTCCCTACAATTTTAATTCAGACGAGGAAAGGCTTTGTTTGCAAAGATTTCGTTCCTGTTGATTCATGTTCCGCTATCTTTTGTGAGCCATGTGTTTTGGGATGAGTCATCATTTTCTCTTTGACTCAGAAAATTTTGTATGACACGTGTTTTGGGATGAGTGACTATGCCGGGGGATGCATGTCGTGATAGCAGACATGACATCAGCCAACGCCATTTCCTCCGCGGGGTCGGCGGTTGACGTCATTTGAGATTCTGTAGCCACATTAAGTTCCAAGACTGATTTTTTTTTCAATAACTTGTTCATTTTGCAACGAATTCATTCCTTATTTTTTCCTCATAATTTCCCATTTTATATTCATAATTTTTCAACGTAACGATTTTTTTATTTTCTTTGAGGAGACTTCACGCATTTTTAACGGACGTTCCAACATAAAAACGTTTTCCAAAGTTTTGTGCTGCAGACATAATCTTAAAACACGAATGTTTATTTACGTATTTACGTGTTCATGGCATTTTCTGTTACATTTTTTAACGTTGTACCTTTTTCCAACGTACAAAGCCACAATTTTTTATGCATAATTAAGATGTTTTTTTTTATTTCTTCATGATTATTCAGTGAAATGTACCCTTTAATCTTAATCTTTTTTTACTAAATGCTTGCATACTCGTTAAACTTCTCGATGTACCAACATTATTTTATTTTCAAACTCACAACTACTTTTATCGAGGCTTTATTTTTTCTGTCTATGAAGAATTTTTTAGTTTATTCTCTCAAGATATGAAAATTAATTATAACGAAATCCTTTCACTTTTCTATCGCTAAGAATTTACCTTAAAATACGTCCTGAGCCATAGTTCGCTTTGTCTGGTTAGAGGTGATTCATCAGTAGCATGTTTGTGACCAGATAAGGTTCCGTGCAGTTACTGCCTGAAGCGATGACGCATGGGTGACGGGTACGTCGTGATGTCATCCTTGTGAACTTGGAATGTCATCATACTGCTTGAAGCGATGACGCACGGTGACGGGTTTTTCGTGATGTCATCCTTGCGAACAGATCCCAGAAGAATTTCTGAAACTGTTTCAACTTCGAACCAATGACGTTTCTTCCAATGTCGGGGGGTCAAAAAGGCATCCTGTTTGCTATAAAACTGGCGTTGTTCATTCCTCCTCCTCAGTTTTTCTGCTGCTTTGGTTTAGTACGTACGTTTAGTTTTCAACTACGTTTAGTTTTCAACTACGTTTAGTTATCGACTGTCTTGCTGTCTGAATATTATGGCGTGTTTTGCAATGGCATCTAAAAACATTTTTTCATCAGTTTCTGCAATGGAAGAGGTAAGCGTTCTTTTATTAGCATGCAATGTTTTTATTTATTGTTAGGTCCCCAAAGTTGTTTGAATTAGAATGTTGTTAGAATTTCGTGAGAGGATTCCCTTAAGTAAAAAATATATTAGTGTATTAGGAACAGTATGTGAGTTCTTTTGCGTACGATTTAAGTTAGATTTTCAGGAAGGAAAATTCATGTTAGTGGAATTGTTTAAAACATAGTTCTTTCTTTTAAGTATTTTAGGAATTCATGTTTTTACGATAGCTCTCATAAAAATTTATTCTCAACGTAGGAATTTCCCATTTTAATTTCCATGAAGATGCGTTGATAGGGGTTTAAAACATGTTAGCGGTATGTGAATTCTTTTGCATACGATTAAAGTTAAATTTTCAGGAAGGAAAATTCACGTTAGTGGAATCGTTTAAAACATAGTTCTTTGTTTTCAAATATTTTAGGAATTCATGTTTTTACGATAGCTCCCATAAAAATTTATTCTCAATGTAGGAACTTTCCATTTTGATGTTTATTCCATGAAAATGGGTTGATATAGGTTTAAAACATGTTAGCGGTATGTGAGTTCTTTTGCATACGATTTAAGTTAGATTTTCAGGAAGGAAAATTCATGTTAGTGAAATCGTTTAAAACATAGTTCTTTGTTTTCTATTTTAGGAATTCATATTTTTACGATAGCTGTCATAAAAATTTATTCTCAACGTAGGAATATCCCATTTTAATGTTTATTTCATGAAAAATGCTTTGATAGGGGAGAGGGTTAATTTTTTTATTATTATTCTTTCACAGAAAGAATGGTGGCTGGAAGATGAACAGCTATTTTTGCAAAATTCAGAAGTGTTTCAGGCATTAGAGGAAATTCCAATGTCGCAAGGCCTACTTTCCTCATTTGTGTCTGACGTACCCCCTGCCCCTTTCACTTGTAAGATCTGTCAGAAGGTCTTCACTTTGAAACAGAATTTGCAGAGACATGTCAAAATTCATTCTGGGGCACTGATTCCGTGTATGTTGTGTAGGAAGAGTTTTTCTAGAAATGCGTACTTGCAGATACATATTCTTAAATGTCATTCGAGAATGCAGGTGGGGGGGAACTCGTTAAATGCGTCTTCGGTAGGCCCCTCCAATGCTGCTAGCCCCTCCAATGCAGCAGGCCCCAGTCATGAAGTTGTTGCAGGCCCCAGTCATGAAGTTGTTGCAGGCCCCAGTCATGAAGTTGTTGCTGGCCCCAGCCACGTTGTTGAGGACCCCAGTTCCGAAGCTCCCATTGTTCCTCCATTGAATATGGGTGCATACATCCAAGTGCAGTCGGTGGCTCAGAACCGATTACAAACATTTAAGATTGTTCCGGAAGGGGAAACAGCGGTCAGTCTCTCCACATTTTTGAATGGTATCCAAAATTCTTCTGAAAGCATTCTAGAACATGCACTGGCAGCCCACCCATCCATTAAAGTAAATGCATTTATGCAGGCAGCTTTTAAAAAGCCTAAACCCGATGACCCGGAGGAATATGACATATGTTCTCGGAATTTAAAAACAACTAATAAGCCAGTGTATCGGTCGACAAATCTCGGGAATTTTTCGATACCATGTCCAGGAAACTACTTACTGAATGTTCTGAATGCGAGCTGAAAGGATCAGGTTGGATGTTTTCTCATGTGGAGTGGTTCGAACTCCGGGTTAATCGGTTTAGGCCATTGAGAGGAGGTTCCTTTATTATGCTTCCCAGCCATATTCAGAAGAAATATGCTGTCGTGAACGTTAAAAATTCAGACGTCTTCTGTTTCAAATATGCCGTGTGGACCCCACGTCTTCAAGACGAAAATAATAATCGTCATAGGGTAGCCTCTTATCTAAACGATTCTTGTTTTGAAGGCGGCTACAAGTGGGATTGCGTGGACTATCCCGTCAAAATTTCCGACATTCCAAAATTTGAAAAGTCTAACAACATGAGCATCAACATTTACGGGATAGATGAAGCTGGTAAAATATTTCCCATTAAAGTATGTGAAGAAGAGCTGGCGGACTACAGAGATTTGTTGTATTTAGAAAATGGAGGTTGCAACCACTTTGCTTGCATCACAAATTTTGAGCCGCTTATTTCCAGTCAATTGTCAGTCCATAAAAGTAAAGTACACATCTGCAAAAAATGTTTTAAAACTTATGATACGAGGTACAATGGAGAGCAAAAATTAAATGAGCACAAGAAATTATGCAATAAAAACAAGACTGTCCTCATCAAGATGCCAGAAGACAAGGAATTAACTTTTAAAGATTTCAAATTCAGTCAGCGGGTTCCTTTCGTTGTGTACGCTGATTTTGAGAGCGTCTTAAAAATAGTTCAAGGTCCGATCCCGAATCCAAGCGAGTCCTTCACCACGCCAACCCAATCTCATGAAGTTATATCATATGCTTATTTCATAAAAGATGTGGAAGGTCGTTATGATGTTTTCCGAACTCATAGAGCAGAGCAGGGAGTTGTGAGTCATTTCCTTCACACTCTCAAAGAAGATGTGGAAGTTATTGAAAAAAATTATAAAATAAATATCCCTATGATTGCATTGACGGAGGCTGAAAAAGATGTCTATCGGAAAGCAAGCATATGTCATATTTGTGGTGAAGGTGGATATAATTCATGCAGCAAATCCAAAAAGAAAGTGGCGGACCACGATCATCGTACTGGGAAATTCAGAGGACCCGTACATGCTTCCTGCAATATCAATTTCCAAAATCCTCCCTTTGTTCCAGTTCTGATGCATAACCTTTCGAGATACGACTCGCATTTTATCATCAAGGAATTAGATTGCCTTCCAGGAGAAATTAGCGTGATCCCCGAGTCGACCAAGAAATTCATTTCTTTTTCTAAAAAGATGGGTGGGCTTGAAGTTCGTTTCCTGGACAGTTTTCGATTCATGCCAAGCAGTTTATCGAAATTAGCAAATAATCTTCCGAGAACGCATTTTAAAATTGCACGACAGCTTATTCCTCATTATGAAGAATTCAATCTCCTCACGCAGAAAGGCATCTTTCCCTATGACTACATTTCGTCGTATAACAAGTTAGAAGAAACTTCTTTACCTCCCCAAAAGGATTTCTTCAACAAATTAACGAATTGTCATATAACAGATGAAGAATATGAGCATGCCAAAAAAGTATGGGCGGTCATGAAGATTCAGAATTTAGGTCAGTATGCAGATGTGTACTTAAAAACATATGTGCTCATTTTGGCCGACGTGTTTGAAAATTTCCGAAATATTTGCCAGGACACTTATACTTTAGATCCTGCCTGGTTTTTCAGATGTCCTGGATTAAGTTGGTCCGCCATGCTCAAATGTATTAAAGTTTCTCTCCAGCTTTTAAGTGACTACGATATGCTACTTTTTCTGGAGAGCGGAAAGCGGGGTGGCTTGTGTATGTGAGTGAAGCGGCATGCTCAGGCCAATAATAAGTATCTGAAAAATTTTGATGCCTCCAAAGAAACCAGCTTCATCTCTTATCTCGATTGTACGAACCTTTATGGTTTTGGAATGCATGAGTCACTTCCGGTGGCTTTCCGATGAAGAACTGAAGCAGTTGGATGTCACGTGTATAGCGGACGATGCCAGCACGGGATACTTTCTCGATGTTGACATCAGCTATCCTGACTCCCTTCACGATCTTCATTCGGATTTGCCTTTCTGTCCGGAAACGGAAGTAGTACCTGGAACCAGGCAGGTCAAATTATTAACTACTTTAAATAAAAAATCCAGGTACGTGGCTCATTATCGTCTTCTCAAACAGGCAGTCAAAGCGGGTCTCGTCATAACAAAAGTGCATCGAGGAATAAGCTTTGATCAAAGCAAGTGGTTGCAACCTTATATTCAGCTTAATACTGAAATGAGAAAGAGGGCAAAAAATGAGTTTGAGAAAGATTTTTTCAAATTGATGAACAATTCCGTTTTTGGCAAAACAATGGAAAATATTCGCAACCGAACCAAAGTTGAGCTGGTGTGCGAAGACAATCGACTGGAAAAGCTGCTCAGTAAGCCCAATTTTAAAGACCGCTCCATACTAAAAGATGAAGATGATGGAAATTTTCTTGTCTATGCATTTTAATGTCACTCACCTCACCTTCAACAAACCCATTTATTTGGGAGTCGCCATTTTAGACATCTCTAAAACTAGAATGTACGACTTCCATTATGAAGTGATGAGGCCTTTTTATCGTGACATTTCCATACTTTATATGGATACTGATAGTTTCTTCTATCACATCAAGACAGAAGATCTATTTAAAGATATGGAAAACATTAAAGATGAATTAGACACGAGTGATTTTTGCACAAGCCACCCGCTCTATTGTCTGAAAAATAAAAAAGTAATTGGGAAACTTAAAGACGAGACCCAAGGAAGAGCCATAAAAGAATTTGTTGGTCTTAGACCGATGTATGCTTTTGCTACAGAAGAAGAAGAAGTCAAAAAAGCTAAAGGCGTGAGCAAAACAGTAGTTTCCCAACAGCTTCGTTTGAATGATTTCAAGTCTTCACTCATTCATATGCAAGAAAAGAAGAACATGAGCTATTGCATTCGAAGCATGAAACATTCGGTTTTCACTGTTGCCACAAACAAAACATCTCTTAGCCCATATGACAACAAGCGAGTCGTATCCCAGGACAATATTCATTCTCTTCCTTATAGGCATTATTCGTTAGAATCGGAAGAGCCTCCCCGGAAGAAATTAAAAACAAAATAGCTGCCTGTATTCGAACCACTCCATGTCGATAAACTGCTTGGCATGGGGGTCCACACGGCGCATTTTACCCAGGAAGAGAATGAATAATTCAAGTCTTCACTCATTATTCGAGAAAACTTCCCTCAAGAAAAAAACTTCTCTGCTCTATGAAATGCCTCCGTCATTTTTGCTGCTGCTCGCTTGGATTCATAGAAAAAAAATTTCGTCTCAAAATGTTTGTTTTGCTCACGTGAAGATATTTCATCTCAGTTGCTTATATATTTCGTCTCAAAATTTTTACTCTGCTCATGCGAAGATATTTCATCTCAAAATTTTTACTCTACTCATGCGAAGATATTTCGTCTCAAAATTTTTACTCTGCTCATGCGAAGATATTTCGTCACAATTTTCTCATGCGAAGATATTTCGTCTCAATTTTCTCATGCGAAGACTCAAAATTTTTACTCTGCTCGCATACATTCTTTTCCTGTTGGAAGAAATTTGTCATGAAAAACCTCCTCTCAAATGACGTCATTTTAAAAATGTGTGGAGACAGTCCAATGTTTTTTTTTTTTTTCAAATTTGTTGCTGATCATAGTTTTAACTGTCTGTACAGAAATAACGAGTGATCACGTTGCTTTGAATCTGCATTCCTCAGGGAGTGAACCCCTTTCGGAACAAATCATTTTGAAAAGAACAGAAGTTCAGCTTTCGGGGTTGTCAAAGATGCATTTAGCGAGAAAAAAATTACAAGAGAAGGAACTTTAAAACCAGTAGAGGTTGTTTTTTTTTAATATAAATTGAGGAATGTTGTTACTTTAATATTGTGTCTTCATGTACGCATTTCTAGAAAATTTCTTTGTCAACGTAATTGGGGGGAGTAATTTTTCCCCAACATTTCAAAAGGGTAGGACCTTCTGACAGAACAAGCAGGTGGGGAAAGGGGGAAAAGCTGCTTACTCATCTCTCGGAAACCTGACGTCATACGCCTTATCGCAAGCCTGCCTGCCTGACTGACTCATTATCGCTTCGGTGCTTGGTGTGAGTGTGTTGACCTGAAAAATATGTTGTCTCTTCGTCATAACAAGGAAAATCTGAATTTTCGTTACTCTCAGCTCTTCTCCCTTGCTCAAGCGATTCATTACTATTCTCGTTTGGAAGATGAAGTGGAATATTTGAGTGGTGAATTCTCAAAAATAAAAATTTTCGGAAAGTGTTACAACATTCCAAGACAGCATGTTGCCTTCGGGGACCCCAATCTGAAATACACTTTTAGCGGTTTGACTTTAGAACCTCACCCTTGGACCCCATTGCTTCAAGAAATCAAGCTCGCTGTTGAGAAAGAATGCGAGGAGACTTTCAACTTTGTTTTAATAAACAAATACCGAACTGGAAAGGATAGCATCGGATTTCACATGGACAATGAATCAGATTCAGAACCTTTGTCGTGCATTGCTTCTGTATCTCTCGGGCAAGAAAGAGATTTTGTTTTTAAAAGAAACGGATTTAAACCAGTTTCATTAACTCTGAGATCAGGTTCTGTTCTCCAGATGCTTCCGCCAACGAATTCTTATTGGAGTCATGGTCTACCGCGTCAAAAGAACGCTCCAAATATTAGGCTAAATTTAACCTTCAGAAAGATGATAGCACAGACGCCATTGTCTCATGACTCATTCACGCGCTCACGCAGTAAACAGGATGACTACCAACCTCTGTTATCAGTTCCAAGGCCCACCGTTTGTTTGTCTGCTGATAACAAACCAGATAAAGACAGTGCTCTTTCACCGTCAGTTCGTCTTGTGCATTCGTCCGAGTCACTTGTGCCTTCTTCCTCCTTGTTGTGTGCTAACGATTCAATTTCCCGAATCATGATGAAGCGTTCGTCGACCACTTCCTCGTCTGTTGCTAAGAAAGCCTGCGTAGCTGAGCCGAACATTATGAATCGTTCTCCAACTACAAATGATCTTTCCCCCATCATTTTCCTTTGGGAGGAAAAGTTGTGGTGAAAGTTACTGATTTCACAAACTCAGTCAGAGTCCATCTCCGAAGTTATCGTTATGACGGAAAAACTTTCCAGCCCACCAAAAATGGAATTACTATGTCAGCTCTAACTTTCCGAAAGTTTATGGAACGTTCATATAGTTTCCGAGCTAGGATTGACGAAGTGATTGTCAACAGTGAACTGATTGTTTCTTCCTCTCCTGCCGGAGAAGTGGGGGACAGTTGTGTGTATTCCTTTGAACAGATCTCTCCTAGAGTTCATGGTTTCCGTCGATTAAACCCCATTTCCGTCACATTAAAGTGGGAAGAATTTGATGAACTGTTGGAGAAATGCGACGACATATGGAAAAGCATTACTCAGCTGCAATTTGGATCCATTTTTAGAAAAGCTATGTTAGAGCTGCAGAGTACGAATCGTCCAGGAACGAACATTTCTGATGAAGAGTTGATTTTCATCTTGACCGAGGTGCTCACGACACAAATAGAAGAAAAGGTAAACCTACTGTTTCGATGTCCGGAATGTCTCTTGCCCTATCGCGAATTGCCTAACAACATCATGGAGCATGCCTGCTCTGATTCCATGAATATTAAGTTTAGCACTCACTTTGCCTGCGCCGTTGCTATGCTGCAGCCTGTGGTTGTAGCGGAATCTTTCGTTGCTGCTTCGAAGGGACTCATCTCCAAAGAATTTTTAGAATCTCTGGACATTACGAACTTGTTTAAAACGGTTCACGACATGCACGTAACCCAATACGACTTGTATTGAGTTGGAGGAAACAGCAGCTGTTGAAAAAAGTCCTTTTTAGGGCTCCTAAAAATTTGGGTAAGGGAAGGGGGAGGGAGGTAGGTAAATTACTGAAAAAAAAAGTGAGAATTCAAGTTTTTAAAAAAAAGTAAATATTTTTTTGGAAATGTTTAAAGTAATTTTTTTTCTATATCCAGAGCCTAAATTTAAGTGTAAGTATTTTATTCATTCTAAGATATAAATTTTCTGAAATTATTCTTTTATTAACCTAAATTTAGTGAATATATGTTTTTTTTATTGAAATGAGTCAAAATAATAAGCTTTCAAGAATTTTAAAAGTAAAAGAAATTTCTTTTTTAAAATAGTAACAGAATGAATTGATTTAATGGGGAACTAGTATTTTTTTGCTAAAGTCTTTTCTTAAGGATATTTGGGTATTTATTAAGGGAAATGGGCCTGATGTTTTCCATCAGGCGGCCAATCGGGGGGATTTCCGACTGGTGTGAGAGCAATGCTGTACAGTATTGAGCCGAAACCAGAGTACACGGCTTATTTTCGGGGAGTTTGAAATGTTTCAAACTGACTCGCTTCATTCTTTGTGTTGAAAAAGAAGAAGCGCTCTCACTGAAGACCCCTCTAGCCTGGGAAAACTAAAACAGTTGTGTTTTATAAAAATTTCTTTCCTTAGACATTTTTAGTACATCCAATTTTCAACTTTCAGGAACTTGCTGTGACTGTTTTTACTATTTTCTATTTCCAACTTTTTCGAAAACGAACTTCAACAGATTTTTACTCGTTTCGAAACAGTCTTTTTATGTATACTAGTTTTCCCATGTTATTCTATGAGAATTTCCCTGCTTTTAATGAAATGTGTTTTCTCAAAGCTGTCCACTAAGAAAAAATGAAGTGTTCCATTTTTAACTCTAAGAAGGAATGAACTGTTCCGAAAATGACTACATTTAAAAAAGAAAAAAATGACACTTTTGTTCAACTAAATTTTTTTAATATGGAATTCAACGAACAATTTTACATATTTTCTTAGAATTTGTCTTTTTTCATTTAGAAGTTACAACAGAATTTCCTTCTTGTACAGAAACTTTCAACATTTGTTTATTTTTAATGTACTTTTTGGGCAAATTTATGCTTTCCTATGAAAGTTTTTCTCAAAGGACTCCATTAAGTTGATCTCAAGTCTTTGAAATGAATGGGAAGAAAAATAACACGTAAATGAGTTATGAGAAAATGAACGAATTTCCTTAAGACGATGTGAAGTGAATTGAACATCAAGCAGTAGTAAGATATTTTACTATTGTGATGTGTACATACATTTTAAGACAATATCTTCTAAAGTTAGAGGGAAAAGTATATGAATATTAAAAAAAACTTCCTTAGATTTACAAATAGAGTATTTGAAGTAGAAAGAGGGATGGAATGCTTTGAATAGGAATTTCTTGTTTCAGTGAAGGGATTCTTATTCTGGAATTTTTTTTTTAAAAGAGAAACTATCATTTTCAGGAAATTTCTGGGGGAGTCGAACTTGGACATTTAACAAAATTCTTGGATATATAGGAATTTGAAGAAAGTTTATGGAATGAAACATGAAGAGAAAGAAATGGTTAACATTCAAGCTGCATCAATTTTTTTGGTTCCTCATACAATCTGAGGAAATTTTACATTTTTGTGGGAACTCGTTTTTTTTTTTTTTTTTTTTTTTTTTTTCAAAATCAGCCCTTTAGAAGTTTTTAAGATAGAAAAAATATTGACTAAGGGAAATCTTAAGTAGTACAAATTCTGAATTGAAGCACTTTAAGTAAGAAAATATTTGTCTGAAGTAATTTTTCAATGTCTAAGCATTGACATCTAAGTATTCGTTCGTCCGAAATTGAATCCTGGGGAGTCTTGAGTTATGAGCTTTTGAATTACGACACTAGCTTTCTACCTTCCTTGGAAACAGTGGACTAAATCAGGGTCGGCTTACTTCCCTTCTAGTGGTTCACGACGGATCTCTTAAATGGAGAATGAAGGGCAAAGTTCAAACGCTCTGTCCCATTGAGTCAGCAGTTTTAGATTTTTGTCATCTTAGACAGTTTAAGTTCACTCAGAAAACTATGCTTTTGCGAGCTTGAGTTTGCATTCAAAGTTCAAAACCAGAATTTAGTTTAATCTCCCAAGCAAAGTGATTTCATGCCATATGAGGTTTTCCTGTAAGCAAGAGACGCGTGAAAACAGTTGCAGGAGATTGTCAGTTTCCGACAGAAACAGGGGGGAATTCAAAGTTAATTTCTTGGGGAAAGCTCACACACTGGAGAGAGCGTAAAAACACTCTTCTTTCATGTTTTAATGTAAACCTCGAGGAATTTGTATCTAACTATGAAAAGTAAGTTCTAAAGATTTAGGAGCATTTACACTAAAATCCTACAATGACTTTATTTGAAACAGGGAAGAATCAGCCTTGTAGACTAAAATACATCTGAAGATTTTAGATACATTTCTGTTCAAAAGTAAAGTCGAATGGGAAAATAAGAGTAATTAAATCGATAGGAAAACATTGACAGTCTGGATCAGAAAAAAAAACTAAGAAAAAACAGAAGTTTCATAAAAATAAACCAAAGTTTGAAGAATCATATAACACTGAATAGAAGGAAAAATATAATAAGTAAAATAAGGAGAATACAATATTTTCACAATGGGAGTTTGGAAACACCTGCTTTTCTGACGAATTAGTAAAACGTGAAATAAAAATGTTTAGAGGAAGTACGGACTTAGTCGCTATGTCTCCAGAATGAAAGCTTTTTTCTGGTGAGACAATGAATAAAAAAATATGATAATGAAAACCTAATTAAAACGAAAAAAGGTCAATGAAACTAAACGTCTAAAGAAAAAATGCAGCATGCACAGAAGTTGAAAATGAAGGGACAGACACTTGAGAACCGGACATTGAGTGAATGAAATATACTCGAAGTTTTGAAACATCTCAATTTAAAGCGAACTAAATGAAGAAAAGGAATGAGATTGACTTTGATGAGGTGAGTAAACAATAAAAACTTAGTTATACATGAAAAAAAGCGCGTTTAAAAATATGATTTTTGGTGAAAGTATGAAATTTTATTATAGCAAACAGGATGCCTTTTTGACCCCCCGACATTGGAAGAAACGTCATTGGTTCGAAGTTGAAACAGTTTCAGAAATTCTTCTGGGATCTGTTCGCAAGGATGACATCACGAAAAACCCGTCACCCATGCGTCATCGCTTCAGGCAGTAACTGCACGGAACCTTATCTGGTCACAAACATGCTACTGATGAATCACCTCTAACCAGACAAAGCGAACTATAGCTCAGGACTTATTTTAAGGTAAATTCTTAGCAATAGAAAAGTGAAAGGATTTCGTTATAATTAATTTTCATATCTTGAGAGAATAAACTAAAAAATTCTTCATAGACAGAAAAAATAAAGCCTCGATAAAAGTAATTGTTAGTTTGAAAATAAAATAATGTTGGTACATCGAGAAGTTTAACGAGTATGCAAGCATTTAGTAAAAAAAGATTAAGATAATGCATTAAAGGGTACATTTCACTGAATAATCATGAAGAAATAAAAAAAAACATTTTAACTATGCATAAAAAATTGTGGCTTTGTACGTTGGAAAAAGGTACAACGTTAAAAAAATGTAACAGAAAATGCCATGAACACGTAAATACGTAAATAAACATTCGTGTTTTAAGATTATGTCTGCATCACAAAACTTTGGAAAACGTTTTTATGTTGGAACGTCCGTTAAAAATGCGTGAAGTCTCCTCAAAGAAAATAAAAAAATCGTTACGTTGAAAAATTATGAATATAAAATGGGAAATTATGAGGAAAAAATAAGGAATAAATTCGTTGCAAAATGATCAAGTTATTGAAAAAAAAATCAGTCGTGGAACTTAAGGCGTCTACAGAATCTCAAATGACGTCAACCGCCGACCCCGCGGAGGAAATGGCGTTGGCTGATGTCATGTCTGCTATCACGACATGCGTCACCCGGCATAGTCACTCATCCCAAAACACGTGTCATACAAAATTTTCTGAGTCAAAGAGAAAATGATGACTCATCCCAAAACACATGGCTCACAAAAGATAGCGGAACATGAATCAATAGGAACGAAATCTTTTCAAACAAAGCCTTTCCTCGTCTAAATTAAAATTGTAGGGAAGAAAAATATAAGAATTAAAAAATAATGCAACGTCTATAAAAATTATAACACCTCACGGAGTTCTAAAAATATAAATTTAATAAAACAAATTTGAGGAAATGCTTCGATTGAAAAAACTTCCTTCAAAAATTTGACAAAGTCCAGTAAATCTCCCGAGAAAATAAAAAAAATAATTAAAGCCGACCCCGCTGAGGAGAAAACGACGTTGGCTGATGTCATGTCTGCTATCACGAATGCGTCACTCATCATAATGACTCATCCCAAAACACGTGTCATACAAAATTTTCTGAGTCAAAGAGAAAATTGTGACTCATCCCAAAACACATGGCTCACAAAATGACAACGTGGTGAAACTAAAATGGCGGAACATGAATCAACGGGAACGAAATCTTTTCAAACAAAGCCTTTCCTCGCCTAAATTAAAATTGGAGGGAGGACAAATATAAGAATTAAAAAATAATGCAACGTCTATAAAAATTATAACACCTCAGGGAATTCCTGAAAAAATAAATTAATAAAAAAAAACATATTGGAAAGACTTCCTTCAAAAATTTGTCAGCGTCCAATAAATCCTCCCGAGAAAATTAAAAAAATAATGCAACGTCTATAAAAATTATAATTCCTCAGGGAATTCCTGAAAATATAAATTTAATAAAATAAATTAGAGAGAAAAAATAGGACAAAAAAATGCGAGTAAAAAAAAATTGGAAACGACAAAAAAACTTCCTTCAAAAATTTGATAAAGTCCAGTAAATCTCCCGAGAAAATTAAAAAAATAAATATTGGAAAGACTTCTTAAAAATTTGTCAACGTCCGATAAATCTCACGAGAAAGTTCGAAAAAGCACCGCTAGGCGGGCAACGTACACACCCCTTTTCCCCCACTCGGTCGTTGCCATCTCTCAAAGATCCATTAAAAGTTCCAAAAAGCACCGCTAGGGGCAGCACATCGAGTTGACATCCCCCTATATCCACCCCCTTTCTCCCACTCGGTCGTTGCCATCACTCAAAAACAAAGATCTAACATAATAATAAAGTTCCAAGAAGCACCGCTAGGGGGCAGCACATCGAGTTGACATCCCCCTACATCCACCCCTTTCCCTCTCGGTCGTTGCCATCCCGCAAAGATCCATTAAAAGTTCCAAGAAGCACCGCTAGGGAGGCAGCACATCTCCTTTCCCCGACTCGGTCGTTGCCATCACTCAAAAACAAAGATCTAACATAATAATAAAGTTCCAAGAAGCACCGCTAGGGGCAGCACATATCCTTTCCCCCACTCGGTCGTTGCCATCCCTCTAAAATCCATCGAAAGTTCCAAGAACCACCGCTAGGGGGCAGCACATCGACCCAACGCACTAGCGTCCTCTGCCACGCCCCCATCCTTCTGCCGCAAGCCACGCCCCCATCCTTCTCTAGAAGGATGCATCCTTGACGCCGGACCCGCCATTTCCTACTACTGTGGTGATACACATCTTTGTTGAAACGGAGTTAGGCCTATGACACTTCTCGTGCGTTTTGATAAGTCGAAAACACCCATGTACGGTATGGGAGTGCCGCATTTCAAGGAAATGCTGAAAAAGCAGATCTAATCGGTGTATCAATGTGTCTGGGATATCTTTATTATTAGCTAGGGTATCCCATAATTTGCACAATCTGCTGGTTTCAAGGCGAATTTCATTGGAATATCGCGTAGTTTTTGCTTCCAGAAAGTAATTGCTGTAGGATAACGGCCCTGCTGAGTCCGTACATTAAGACTTCCAGAAAGCCGTTACTAAAAAGCCCCGCTGTGGATCTTCCGCCATTTGCAATAAAGTATCTTGGCAGAATCTTTTTAAGCCAATTCCCGCAATTAGAGTCTTGCATTCTTCAAAAATATTTTTAAGTCGAAATGATCTATAACTTCCAGAAATTTAAAAGATCCGCCGGCTCTATGAAAGGCTGTGATGAGACACAATGATTGAGAATCGGATTCCGCGACGTAAAGGGAATAAGTACTGGTCTTTCTAAATCATAGACCCGTCCCAGAAACCGGTCACCTTTGAAACTTTTACATATATTTTGTTCTTACATCGGACTTTTACATATATTTTGTTCTCGCATCGCACATTTCCCTTATGCATTTCTTGTGGGCTCTTTCTCTGCAACATCCAGAAGTAGTTCACTGTTATTGCGTTTAGTATTGTTCCCTAGAACATTACAATAGCAATAGTAGCAGTCATCAGGGCCGGACTGTGCCATGTTGTGGCTCGGGGCTGACACTGAATTACGGCCACTTTCAGCAAATTTTTTCTTGCTATCAATTACTTTTAGTGAAAGGTTAACTTTGTTGGAGGACGAGAAGGGTAAAAATCATGAGAAAAAAATCATATTGTATCGTTATCATTATTGCTATAAAATCATAGTTATTTTTGTCATTGGTAATCCACATTTTACTTTACCTAACTAGCGGCGTGCATATTAATTGTATTTTTATTTGTCTTACATAGCCGGACTACACAAATCATTCGCTTTTAACTAAAAATATTTTTAAACACTAAATTAAAGAGATGACAACGGATGAATTACATTCAAAAGTACAGTATTTATATACATTTTCTTAGATCAGAAAAAGTGTCTTCGTCAGTATGGTGCGAACAAATCTTTCAGCTTATAATATAAAGTATTCATATTTAACCCTAAGAGGCAGAAATGGCTATTCCAGAACATTTTAAGCAAGTTTTTCTTTCGTAATTTTGTGTTTGCGCAGTCAAAGTTTTTTACAAATGCCAATCGACGCATGACATGACGTTGAACAGACATTAAAGTTAATGCATTCAAACATTCTTCTTACATAGTTGATAGAACCAGTGATTTCCAAAGAGAACGTTTTGAGGACCGTTCATTCTCGCAGTTGGATATGGGAACCGCTAAAAACTGTATAATCGTAAGACAAGATAAAACTTTGAGGAGAAAGAAAAAAAAAGAATTCTTCTGCACAGATAACCGGACGGAATTTTTTTAAAGCTAGATTTTTTAACGCTGATGCAAAGCCGGAAACTTTTTCGGTCTTGCTATGCGCAAAAGTCATTTTAAATCAGGGTTAAAGTTAGCCTTAAGTAAGCCACAGTGGTCTAAGCGATGGCCTCTGATCATTCGTCCGAAGGGGTCCGGGTTCGAATCCCGGTGAGGCATGGATGTTGTGTTTGTCTTACGGCACTGGCTCTCTCCCTTCCCTGGAACCAGTGACCCTAAATTAGGGACGGGCGACTGCTTATAGCCCATTGAGTTGCTCACGGTGGTCGTTAAACCTCCAATCAAAAAACAAAAAAAACCTTAAGTAAAGTAAGCGTAAAGTAAAAAGAAAATGTTTTAGAATATCAGTGAAAGGCCCACCGAGGTTGAGGCCCAGAGCTTCAACCCCTAAAGACCTCCATCCCTCCATAATCTGCCCCGTGCATTCATCAGTGGTGTTTTTCGTTACCTCCTAAATGATTGGCAGACTAAAACGAATGGATTTTTTTTTCTTACCTTTTGGCCAGTTCTTCAACACAAACAGTACAGACCTTGGCTAAAGCACATAATTAGTCCTGGTTCCCAAGTTTCACTGCAAAGTATGCACACTAAACTTGTCCACTGCCTTAGTTATTCAACACAAATAGCATAGATTTTATGTGGAGCCTATGATGTTTTCTCGTCACTACGTTCACTCGAACGTACGCATAGTAAGCTTTTCTCACAGTCTGTCACCTTCCTCTGTTCTTTTCTAAAGGCACACTCCCCACAAAGAAAACAGCAAGTGTTCGGACCATAAACACATCCTCGTGTGTAGCCGCACTCTCACAAACACGATATACGACAGTTCAGTGCAGAGTTAACTCCAACCGGAAGCTTTCAGGGTTAAAGTCGTAAAAAGGTGTGCAAGTTCAGTGCAGAGTCAACTCCAACCGGAAGCTTTCAGGGTTAAAGTCGTAAAAAGGTGTGCAAGTTCAGACATGTTTGAATACTGCTTTGGGATGTTTCGCGCTCTGTGTTTTTTTTTTTTTTTTTTTTTTTGATTGGAGGTTTAACGACCACCGTGAGCAACTCAATGGGCTATAAGCAGTCGCCCGTCCCTAATTTAGGGTCACTGGTTCCAGGGAAGGGAGAGAGCCAGTGCCGTAAGACAAACACAACATCCATGCCTCACCGGGATTCGAACCCGGACCCCTTCGGACGAAAGATCAGAGGCCAACGCCTTAGACCACTGCGCCACCGGGGCGGCCGCTCTGTGTTATCTTCCTTTTTTATTTTGTTGTTGAAGTTGATGAGGCTTCCAGACTGAGCTTTGTGCCTCACAGCAACTAGTTGGCCGAGCTGTAGTAACGAAAATGACTCGTGATCACGATGAAACACTAAGATGCACGAACAGCACGTGAAGCCACGGCAGCATCACAAAAGCGCATCATGTGAAACGCTCACGAATAGAGGAGAGTTAGAAATGGAGTTCAAAGTGAGAAACATCTGGAGAGAACTATAAATTCCTCCAATTATCTTCCTACTTCTTGAGTACCTCTTTTTCCTCTAATCAAGTGTTACCAGAACCACTTTCAGATCTGCTTCACAACATTTTTTTTTTTTCGGTTAGACGTTTAACGACCATTGTGAGCACCTCAATGGGCTATGAGCAGTAGCCTGTCCTAATTTAGTCACTGGTTCCGGGGAAGGGAGAGAGCCAATGCCGTAAGACAAACATAACATCTTTGCCTCACCGGGGTTCGAACCTGGGCCCCTTTCGGACGAATGATCAGAGGCGATCGCTTAGACCACTGCGCCACCGGGACGGCCAACAAATTTGAGTTGCAACATTAATTTTTAGGCTATTTTTTTCGGTGTCGCACAATTGGTCGAATAACGATTGGATGACAGTAACGATTGGTCGGCAGCACGATTTGGTCGACATAACGATCAGTCGACCGTAACGACTAGTCGACAGCACGATTGGTCGAGAAAACCATTGGTTCAGAGGATTATGGTTTATATTCGCAGCGGTACCTCTCAGAACTTACTGACCTCTCAAAACGTAATGTTCCTTTTTTTTTTTTTTTTTTTTTTTTTGATTGGAGGTTTAACGACCACCGTGAGCAACTCAATGGGCTATAAGCAGTCGCCCGTCCCTAATTTAATTTAGGGTCACTGGTTCTAGGGAAGGGAGAGAGCCAGTGCCGTAAGACAAGCACAACATCCATGCCTGACCGGGATTCGAACCCGGACCCCTTACGGACGAATGATCAGAGGCCAACGCCTTAGACCACTGCGCCACCGGGGCGGCAATGTTCCTTTTTGGAAATATTATATTTTAGAATGTAGTCCTCAGAACGTACAGTATTATAACATATTATATCCAAATAGGCCCCCGTGTCATCTTTTGTACTCTAAGTGAAATCTATATAGAGGGCCTTCTGAACGATTTTATTTCCGAAAGGGTCCCGGGGCACTTTAGGTATAGGCACCTTGGGGAAACTGCCACACATAATTCGGAAACTCGGAAAATTGCCACACATTCAAAACGTTTCCCGGACGAACGGCGATTTGTGCTCGTCCCCTTAATGAAAACCATGTGGCAATTTTCCGGTGGGGCAATTTTTCTGCGTGTGTCAATTTTCCGGGTTGCTGAAAGATGTGTGGCAATCTTCCGGTGGGGCAATTTACCGCCAAACTGTTTGAACTTATTCAATTTTTTGTTTTCCAAGTTCCGTTGACCATTTTATGTCGGCCAGTCGTTACTGTAGACCAATCGTTATGCCGACTAATCGTTATAAGCAGTCCCCCGTCCCATATTCACTGGTTCCAGGGAAGGGATAGAGCCAGTGCCGTAAGGCAAACACAACATCCATGCCTCACCGGGATTCGAACTCGGACCCATTTCGAACGAACGGTCATAAGCCACCATTTAGAACACTGCAGCACCGGGGCTGCGCCACTCGTTCCAAGGAGGAGAGAGACCAATGTAATAAGACAGGCACACCGTCCATGCGTCATCCGGGTCTCAAACTCAGGCCTATCTTAGACGGATGGTCAGAAGCAAACGCTTAGACAACTGCGTTATCGGGGCTGCAAAAAATCTAATTGATAGACAAATTAGAGCATCTTTTCTAAATCGACACATCGATAAGAAAGATTATGAGAAAGAAGCAACAAATTTTAAATAATTAAACTGTTGTAGACATGAGTTATTGTCCAATCTTATTTTTATTTCCTTGAAATTTTGAAGGCAATTTGACCGCCCCGGTGGCTGACTGGTCTGAAGCGGTGGCTTCTGACCATTCGTCCGAGACGAGCTCAGGCTCCGAATGAGGCATGGCTGGTGTGTTTGTCTGATGATACTGGTTCTTTCCCTTCACTGGTACCAATGGTTATAAATTAGGAACTGGCGACTGCTTATATCCCTTGGAGTTTATAATGTTTCAAGCTTTATCGTGGATGTTTGTTGTTCCTAAAAGGTCATTTAAGTTCTCAAGACGCCGCCATGGATGTTGTATTTGTCTAACGGTGTCTAACCATTCGTCCGTAATTGAACCGGAGCCGCCCCGGTGACGCAGTGGTCCCAGCGAAGGCCTCTGATCATTCGTCCGAAAGGAGTCGGGGTTCGAATCCCGGTTAGGCATGGATGTTGTGTTTGTCTTACGGCACTGGCTCACTCCCTTCCCCGGAACCAGTGATCCTAAATTAGGGACGGGCGACTACTCATTTTTATAGCCTATTGAGTTGCTCACGGTGGTAGTTAAACCTCCAATCAAAAAAAAAAAAATTAACCGGGTTCGAATCCGGTGAAGAATGTACGTTGTATTTGTCTTATGGCACTGGCTCTCTCTCCCTTCCCTGGAATCAGTGACAGTAAATTAGGAACGTGATCTTTAAAGCCCCCAAATCAAAAAAGTATTCTAAAGATTCACTTGAGTACTAAAGATAGCAATAACATTTCATCATCATCATAATTGTCAATCATTATCAATCCACTGCTGGACGAAGGTCTCCCCAAGTTTCCTCCACAACGGCCTGTCTTGTGCCAGTCTCCTCCATGTCACTCCCGCATACTTTCGAATTTCATCCACCCATCTCCCATGTGGTCTTTTTCTGGGTCTTTTCCTGTTCCTTGGAATCCAATCTAAAATTTCGGCTGTCCATCGATGGTCTGTCCTTCTGGCAGTATGCCCAGCCCATTGCCATTTCAGGTATTTAACTCTGATCATGATGTCTTGCACTCTTGTCATTTTTCGGATCCACGAGTTCATCTTCTTATCTCTCCTGGTTATACCAAGCATGCACCTCTCCATGCTGCTTTGAGTTGTCTGCAGCCTTTGTATGTCTCTTTTAGTAAAGGTCCACGTCTCCGCACCATACGTAAGCACTGGAAGGATGCATTGATCAAACATTTTTCTTTTAAGACATAATGGCATATTGCTCTTGAAAATTATGCTGTTTCTTCCAAAAGCTCTCCAGGCAAGTTTTGTACGCTGATTAATTTCTTCACCAATGTGACCCTCACTTGATATCTGCTGTCCAAGATAAACGTACGTGTCTGTTATCTCCAGCTTTTCTCCATCAATCGATAAATCTTCATTTCTTGTAAAAGCATTGAACATCACTTTTGTCTTCTGAAAGTTCGTTTTTAATCCCACTTCTTTACTCTTGGCAGCAAGTTCCTGGATCATGCTCTGCAGCTCTGATGGGGTAGTTGCAAAAATGACTATGTCATCAGTAAAACGAAGGTGGGTTAGATAATCTCCATTAATCTTTATCCCTTTGTTTTCCCAGTTCAGTGATTGAAAGACATTTTCCAATGCGGCATTAAAAAGCTTCGGAGATATGGTGTCACCTTGTCTCACTCCCTTTCCAATTTTTATAATTTTTATGTGTGTTGTATTTTCAAACAGCCGAATCTTTGCACTTGCATTTTCATAGATGTTATTAATAATATTAATGTACGCATCTTCAATACCGCGCAATAACATTTACACTAACCAAACAGAGTTTCTAAGTCTAGTAAAAAAGCTAGTTGCTAAAATTTCGCAGCTTCCTTTTTTGGAGTAAGAACCACGAACTTCGTCTGTGTACACATCCTGTACACTCTTGAATTCTATGATCGCAGAATAACACAGTATTGTTTCATCACACATTCAAAGTGATGGACCGCTTGGCGGTTTAGACGCAGCTATATTAGTCCCATATGCAATACACGCCGTGTACTAAAAGCTGGGGTCTAAAGGCTCTGATAGGAAAGTGGGTAGAAATTGTTGAGAGTACCAGACGCGGAAGAGCGAACTGAATATCGTGGCATAATGCCAAACGTTAACAAAGTAAAGTGTTCACTTCGATAAGGAAGGAACATAGAAGCATTAGTGCAAATTAAAGCTTCTTAAGTCTCTTTTTCTGCGACCCTTGTGGCGCAGTATTCTCAGCGCTTGCTTTTCACCGTCTGGGATCGGTCCGAGTTAGAATTCCGGTGAGGCATGGATGCTGTGTCTTTCTTACGGCACTGGTTCTATCCTTTCCCTGGAACAAGTGACCTTAAATTAGGGGCTTACAGCCCATCGAGTTGCTCATGGTGTTTGTTAAGCATGGATGCTGTGTCTTTCTTACGGCACTGGTTCTATCCTTTCCCTGGAACAAGTGACCCTAAATTAGGGAAGGGCGACTGCTTACAGCCCATCGAGTTGCTCATGGTGTTCATTAAGCCCCCAAACAAGGAGAAAAAGTTTCCCACCAAAACTGGGATACTTTATACTACACATCCGCTACTTTAATATGAGCATTCTTAAACATTCTGCTTTCCCGGCAGCTGAGAGGTCGGAAGCGTGGTTATTGGATCTGTCGTCCGAGCTTGACCTGGGCCCGAACCTTGGTGCACGCACAAGCAACGACCTCCTTTCTGAAATGCGTGCGGCCAGGAGGGTGGAGCGGTTGGTGACTAATCACTCCGACCACGCGTATTTTGGGCAACCATGCATCTCTACAGCAACCACGCAGTGATGAGCCCTGGTGGTATTCTTGGGAACTCTTATTTTGGTGTGGGTTTAGAAACCGAAAACCAAAAATTCTTAAGTATTCTTCAGAAGAGAATTTTGCATCTTCGTCTGTCAATATTAATTTTAATTAATGAATGCATAAAATGTTCGTTCATACAAGGTAATAAATGTAAAAAAAATCAGTGAGCCAAGTGCGTAAGTCTTGGTATGATATTATCCAGCGTAGGGAATTGTTCACAGCAAGGAACCTGTCTGAATGAAGCACATTCTTCTTAAAGAAAACTTTAAGCTAATCTCCTCTGCTTCAAAATTTATGAGGGGAAAATGCCGTGTAATGATGAAAAGATGTATAAAATATGTCGCTTGCTGAACTAAATCTTATACAGTGATAAAGAAATCCAACTTTAATGAGCAACAAAACTCAAGTTTTATACTTTTTTTACTTCTCTTATTAGGGACGATAATATGTTCTTCCAGGTAGAGCAATTTTAATGGCGGAAATTCGTTACTTCTCTTTCACTGTCACCGGCACAGTATTTCGAGACGTTCCACGCAAATTAATGTAATTGGTGAAATTCTTACGCCAAGGAATTCTTGAAATAATTAGGTACGGCAGAAAAGAATATCAAAATCGTAATGATTTTAACGTAGGCCGCAACTTAAGCACAAATTCCCTTACGGTGAAAAAAAAGCCTTTCTCTACCCCGATATCATTTCAGCTAATTATTGAGGGCAATTTCTTTGTCAGTGACATTCAGTTTTGCACCTTTATTATCCGCTTCCCGTTTAACGCTGGTATCTACGTTGGCCTGCAGCGTAGGTTGCTAATCACTTGTACTAGACCGACTTGGGTTCGAATGCGGCATGAAATATGAGTATCGTGTGTTTTCAGGCAGTAAGTACGACGGCTAATTTAACGGCCTATATCAGTAGCTTAGAAATACACTCGCCGCCCAGTGGTTTAAGCGATGGGTTCTAATCATTCGTCGGAGATGGGTCCGGGTTCGAATCCCTGTGAGGCATGAATGTTGTGTTTGTCTTACGGCACTGTTTCTCGTCCTTCCCTGGAACCAGTGACCCCAAATTAGGGACGGGCGACTGCATAACACACTGAGTTGCTCTTGGTAGTCGTTAAAACTTCAATCTAAAAACAAAAAGAATACAACCTCTGATCAAAAGTATCTAGACACTTGTCTGCCCTCAAATTCCCTGTCAAAAAGATCCGAGACTAGGCCGATGTACAACGAAGTACTTACGTGACTTAAGTCTGGCTATGATCTTCCCTTAAAGTAGTCTCCTTGGGCAGCGATACACCGCTGCCAGCGTTTCTGCCACTGTTGGAACGCTCTCTGGAAGTCCTGTTCGCGAATCGTGTCAAGCACCGTCTGCGATTCGCGCTGGATATCGTCCACGGTTTCAAAGCGGCGACCCCTGAGCTTCGGATTCATCTTCGGGAACAGAAAGATGTCGCACGGGGACAAATCTGGCGAGTAAGGCGAGTGAGGAAGGGTAGTCATGCTGTTGAGGCTGCAAAACTGGCGTGTTGCTAAAGCTCTGTCAGCTGCTGCATTGTCGTGATGGAGCAGGAAATCGCCACTGCACCAAATGTCAGGTAGTTTGCGGCGAATGTCCTTTCTCAGACGCCGCAGAACATCGCAGTAAAAAAAAGGCGGTGACGATCTGGCTCTGGGGGAGGAATTCACGGTGCACAACTCCACGAATGTCGAAGAACACGATGAGCATGCTTTTGGTTGCGCTCCTAATCTGTCGGGCCTTCTTCGGTTCGTGGAGATGCCGGACTCTTCCACTGCGACGACTGTTGTTTGGTCTCCGGGTCGTAAACGTAGAGCCAAGTCTCGTCCCCAGTGATGACACGCGACAGGAACCTTTCATGCGTTTCCGCTTCCGATTTGTCGAGTTTGACGCAGAATTTGATGTTCGCTCGCTGCTCTAGTTTTGCAGTCCATACCAAAATAGCAGCTGTGTTATGCACGTGGTCACCAAATATCGTGTAGCAGAGCTGCTGATGTTCACAGAACAACGCCACTCGGCACAATTATTCACGAAGGTCACTGCCCTCGACCACTGCTCGCGCATCCGAGTACTGCCATCCGTTGGCGCGGTATGTACCTAGTCTCGGAAATTTTTGATAGCACTACGTATTGAGATGGTCCACCTTTTGCTGCTGTCACAACCTCCACCTTTCTGGAAAGGCTTTCCACCAGATTTTGTTATGGTGCTGCAGGTTACCCCAAAAGTATTAGTCAAATCGGTCATCGTTGTCTGCTGGTTCGGCCTGGCTCGCAGCCGACGTTCCAATTCACCCCAAAGATGTCCTACAGGGTTGAGATCTTGGCTGTGTGCAGACTAGTCAAGTTGTTCTACACCCTTCTCATCAAAACATTCCACCAAGGACCTCTCTTTGTGGTGGGATACATTAAGTACTGTAGCTAGCTTTTATTATCTGGGATGGCGAAACTTGAAATTACGTCCCCTTCGAGTTCAAAATTACGCTCCTTCGAGTTCCACTCAAATAACACATGGCTTTTACTTTCTCACGCATGGCCGTTATAAGACAGTATTATGATCATTCAAAAATCGCACTTGAGGTTTTTGGCATAATTTTATTAAAAATGTAAAGATTAGGTAAATACCCATGAACTACAGGTTGTAATGAACAAAAAAAAAGGGGGGGGGGACGTTATGTGAACTCCAACAACACAATATTCCACATAAATTCAGAACAAAAAGCAAACCAGCGCAGAACGAATGAATATCGGATACCGAACGTAACAATAGGAATACGCTTTAGGGGTAGGGCTTGGAAAAAATTCCGTTCAAGATCGAAAGCTCAGAGAACTTTCTTCGACAGAACAGAAGTTATTAATTAGCTCTTCATCCCAATGAATTGCTCGGAAAGGTGATGGAGGTTAGGCATATCAGCATATTGTTTTCTATGCCTCCATCCACTGTTTTGGAAAATTCCCTTTGTATAACACCTCAGAGTGCATGCTAATGTGTACCCTGGTTAACGGCATGGAATACTGTATGAGACTAGCTAAAGTCTGTAAAAATAAAATACTGAAGGGTGTAACTTTCTTTTTTAGTTACAATTTCTATTCTTTGTATCCCCCAGAGCAGGAATTTATGCCCCTGGTATGACCGTTCTGGGAGAGCAACCACCCGACCTGCCCTCACAGTAAGTACGGCCTTGGGTACATTGAGAGTTGGCAAAGTAAAGTGCCTTCACCGAACAGTTGCGATAATGTTGGAAGCACAGAATTGTCGAGAATGACATTATAAGCCGCAGGGTTAAGATTACCATGCCAGCCTAAATTTTGAGAAACATTATCAGAGCATGATACAACAAACCTCAGAGTTGGCACACCCCAGGCAGACAGAACAGATAGCGTTCACCCGGCATCTTCCACACCCTAACTCGTTGTTAGAGTGCCAGATGGTGAAGCGGGACTCATCACCCTAGATAACGCGTTTTCCCCGCTCAAAGATCCACTTGTGATAAACTTTATACCACTCCAGCCGACTCTTGGTTTTAATCTCATTAATGTTGGGCTTGTGTGTGGCTGCTAGGCCATAAAAACCCATTTCCTTCAGCTCCAGCCAACGCTTGGCTCTGATCTTGCTGATGTTAGACTTACGTGCCGCTGCTTGGCCATAGAAATCTATTCACTTCAGCACGAACCAACGCTTGACGTTCACCTTGGTGATGTTAGGCTTCTGTGCTGCTGCTCGGCCATAGAAACTCATTCCTTTCAGTTCCAATCAACGCTTGGCGTTGACCTTGCCGATGCTAGGCTTCTGTGCGGCTGCTCAGTCATAGAAGCACATTTTCTTTAGCTCTCGATGGACCGTTATAGAGCTCTGGCATTGCTTTTAGAAGCATTTTAGAACTCTGTAGCGAGCGTTGCAATCGAGGGCAGGCGATTTTGTCGCACCACCGGCTTCAGTACTTGGCGCTCCCGCTCTTTAATTTTTATTGTACTACCAGGTCACTAGATCGCACTGTTATTGCTCCTAGGCATTTTCACTTCACAACAACAACGTCACTTACAGTTGACCGGTGCAGCTGCAGGAGGACAGAAATATCCCCAACTGTCTTGGGGCTACTATGGAATCCTATGATTGTGCCACGCTGAAAGTCAGTGAGCTCTACCACTGACTTTGAGCTTGGCACAGTCTTAGGATACCACTGAAAGTCAGCGAGCTCTACCACTGACTTTGAGCGTGGCACAGTCTTAGGATACCACTGAAAGTCAGCGAGCTCTACCACTGACTTTGAGCGTGGCACAGTCTTAGGATACCACTGAAAGTCAGCGAGCTCTACCACTGACTTTCAGCGTGGCACAGTCTTAGGATACCACTGAAAGTCAGCGAGCTCTACCACTGACTTTGAGCGTGGCACAGTCTTAGGATACCACTGAAAGTCAGCGAGCTCTACCACTGACTTTGAGCGTGGCACAGTCTTAGGATACCACTGAAAGTCAGCGAGCTCTACCATTCTACTTTTTGTGCTTGTCTATCGAGCTTTCCAGACCACATGACGTCTTTTTGTACATATACGTCCCATTGCTGTGACGTATATTTGCAGGTCCACTACTCAGAAAAGAATAGCTGGAGACTTTTAATCAGCTAATGTTTCTTTGACGAAGAAACTTCTAACAAATCACTCTGTACCTCTAAGAGGTTGTTACTGGGATTCACGAGGTGGTCTACAACAAATGAAATTAACTTTCATCCTTCAAAACAATGCAGTTAAACTTTTTAGTAGTTTCAGAATCTTTGACAGAAATAATTTCATAAAGGAGAAAGGTTGGGAATTAGGATATTCCTGAGTTTAATGACCGCCATGAGTAACTCGTAGAAGAAACACCAGAAAATGAAAGAGATGTCATGGACGGGTACTGTGTCGGGATATAAGGTTTTGGCATTTTCAACTGAGGAATTTCACTTACTCGAAAAATAAATCGTTTAAAAAATCTAATCAAACCTAGTCAGGAATCTTGATCCATCTCATACGTTTTGAAAATTTTTACGCTGTTGTCAATTGTTTTAATTATAGATTTTGATAAACGTCCTGGAGAACACGAAATTTCACGTCGCAACCTAAAAATACAAAATATGTGTACTGTGTGTAATGGAAGATTTCATGGCAGAAAGAAAAATGTATGTTTTGGCTGGTTATAAATAACTCTTTGTTTGTAAACTTAGGGAGAACTATGCCTGTATTTCCGGATGCAACCGCAGCACACTAAAATATGTCGAAAATCGTCTTTCTTGTCATTCAGTAAAATGTAAAAGAATTTATCATATTCCTCGAATTTCTTCATTGTCGTGATAGGACGAAAATCTCTGCCAATGTTAATCGTTATCCATAAAGATGCAAATTTACCACCTGGTCACGTGATGAGATTGCCTCAGACAGATTTCATATTTATAAAAATCGCCCAATGAGTCACATGACGTCTTTTATACCTATATTGCACATGCGTGATGCAATGACGCGCGGGTGCTGGAAGCATTAATTAACATTTTTTAATCTTTAGGCAGCACAAACACAACGAGAAAGTCACTGGGCATCAGTTGTTAGGATTCAACATGTGATACTTTACGTCACTTAGAAATGGTAGACAAAATTTCAAAAATGAAGCTCCACGAAGTGATTGTTTTTTTCACAAAACGATTAACTAGCGTACGGTTGAAATCTACGGGGCTTCTGTACCATTCCTCCCATCCCAATATTCATTCATTGTCATCTCCAAAACCTTAAAACGTTTCAATATCAACAAATAGCTACTGGAAGTTATTAGAGATTTGATTTCCAAGAGATGACAGAGCTGTCTACTGCCAGAGACTAACAAAACAGGAACAGAGATGTGTTAAATACTACCGGGAACTGTGTCAAAAAGTCTTGATATAAAACTGCCAAAATAGGAAGCACTGGAACATGTCATGGCAATAAGAAAAAAATTACGGACCAGGAAGAACGGCGGCACATGCTGATACTGCAGGATGGCGGGTTGAACACGTGTTGACTTTTAACAGTTATATAGCAAGATGTCATATTCGCTAGTCACCAAATCAAAAGTTATAATTGTAAATCATCATCATCATCATTGTCAACCATTATCAATCCACTGCTGGACAAAGGTCTCCCCAAGTTTCCTCCACAACGGTCTGTCTTGTGCCCGTCTCCTCCATGTCACTCCCGCATACTTTCGAATTTCATCCACCCATCTTCCATGTGGTCTTCTTCTGGGTCTTTTCCTGTCCCTTGGAATCCAATCTAAAATTTCGGCTGTCCATCGATGGTCTGTCCTTCTGGCAGTATGCCCAGCCCATTGCCATTTCAGGGATTTAACTCTGATCATGATGTCTTCCACTCTTGTCATTTTTCGGATCCAGGAGTTCCTCTTCTTATCTCTCCTGGTTACACCAAGCATGCACCTCTCCATGCTGCTTTGCGTTGTCTGCAGCCTTTGTATGTCTCTTTTAGTTAAGGTCCACGTCTTTGCAGCATACGTATGCACTGGAAGGATGCATTGATCAAACATTTTTCTTTTAAGACATAATGGCATATTGCTCTTGAAAATTATGCTGTTTCTTCCAAAAGCTCTCCAGGCAGGTTTTGTACCCCGATTAATTTCTTCATCAATGTGACCCTCACTTGATATCTGCTGTCCAAGATAAACGTACGTGTCTGTTATCTCCAGCTTTTCTCTATCAATCGATAAATTTTCATTTCTTGTAAAAGCATTGAACATCACTTTTGTCTTCTGAAAGTTCATTTTTAATCCCACTTCTTTACTCTTGTCAGAAAATTCCTGGATCATACTCTGCAGCTCTGATGGGGTAGTTGCAAAAATGACTAGGTCATCAGCAAAACGAAGGTGGGTTAGATAATCTCCATTAATCTTTATCCCTTTGTTTTCCCAGTTCAGTGATTGAAATACATTTTCCAATGTGGCATTAAAGAGCTTCGGAGATATGGTGTCACCTTGTCTTACTCCTTTTCCAATTTTTATGTGTGTTGTATTTTCAAACAGCCGAATCTTTGCACTTGCATTTTCATAGATGTTATTAATAATATTAATGTATGCATCTTCAATACCGCAGGATTTCAGAGCCATTGTAACTGCTGATGGTTTCACCGAATCAAAGGCTTTTTCGTAATTGATAAAAGTCATGCACAATGAAAGTTCATATTCCCTCGCTCTTTCAATTAGTTCTCTCAGTACGTGGATATGATCTATTGTGCTGTAGCCACTCCTGAATCCAGCTTGTTCTCTCGGTTGAGCCATGTCCAGTGTTACCTTCAAGCGGTGTGAAAGAACTTTTAGTGAAGATTTTATAAACCACCGATAGGAGGCTGATAGATCTGTAGTTCCTGAGATCCTCAATGTCACCTTTTTATGTAGCAAGATCATTGCAGCGTTGCTCCAATCCTCAGGAATCTTCCCTTCATTAAGGCATCGAGTGAAAATTTGGGCGAGTACTGTTTCGATTTCTCCACTTGCTTCTTGTATGATGTCTACAGTAATTCCATCTTCTCCTGGAGCTTTCCTCCGCTTCATGTTCATGATTGCATGTGCAACTTCTGCTTGGAAGGACTGGAAGAACTCTGGTACTAGTACCTTTTATGATGTCTGGAGTACATGTATCATCCCTTTCATATAATTTGGAGTAGAAATATTTCACTCTTGTCAAAATTTCGCCTCTATTTCTTGTTACAGAACTATTTTCTTTTCTCAGTGCCATAATCTGTTTTCTTCCCTTACTGAGATGTCCCTTTGCTACCTTTAGGCTTTGGTTGTTTTCAGTTGCTTTCCTCACTAGTTCACAGTTGAATTTCTTTACGTTTCCACTGATAATTTTTCGTACTGTCTTGCATAGCTCTATATATATTCCACTTTGGAAGTCACATCTTCTTTAGTTGTCCTCATCTCTCTTCTTTTTTGCATCAACATTTTGGTTTTTCCTGATAATTTGTTCACATGCAACTTGTTCTTAGACCCAGCTAATTTTGTTGCTGTTTCCATAAGAGCTTTGGTTACTTTTCTGTTAACTTCAGAAATATCCACTTCTTCCGATGTTAGGCCTTCTAAAGCAGAGAATCTGTTCTTCAGTTCCAACTTGAAGGCATTATGGTGTTTTTTAAGGTTGGTTATGTCAATACATTTTGTTTGTCTTATGAGCTTGCCACGTTCGAGTTTAGTGTTGAGGTGCATCTTACATCTCACCAATCTATGGTCACTACCTGTGTTGAACTTGTTTAGCACACTGCAGTCTTCTATGACGAATTTTTTGTTACACATAATAAAATTAATTTCATTTGTCGTCCCATTTGGATGTCTCCATGTCCATTTCCTGTGTGACTTTTTCTTGAAAAAGGAGTTCAAGATGAAAAACCCTTCTGTCTCTGCAAACTCTACGAGAGTATTTCCACGCTGGTTTCTGTTGCCGTGACCGAATTTACCTACTGAAATTTCATTCTGTTGCCGGTGCCCTTTTTTTGCATTGAAATCTCCCATAATTATCTTTAAGTGCTGCTTACCTTCATTATTTAGATGACGAATTTCCTCATAAAATTCTTCAATTTCTTCTTTAGGATGACTTGTCGTGGGTGCATAAGTTTGAATAATCTGAGCCTGGTATCTTCTCGAGAGTTGGATAACGAGTCGTGCAGCTCTGTCAGAGGAACTTTAAACTTCTACAACTTTATCCTTCAGTTTCTTGTTTATTATAAATCCAACACCACTAGTTCTGCCAGTATCAGTCCCGCGATAGTAGAAGAGATATCCACTTTTCAGTTCAGTGAGATCTCCTCCTTTTCTCCTTACCTCACTTAGCCCGACGATGTCCCACTTGATCCTTTGTAGTTCCTTTTCCAATTCAAGAAGCCTTGAATCAGAAGATACGAAGCGTCCATTATACGTAGCCAAGGTCAGCATCAGATGGCAGCCTAGTCCGGTCCTCCGGGGATTCTTAGCACTCTCTGCCTTCATGTCGCACTGTCCGCTGCCTTGGCCAGGTACATTCCAGCTGCCGGAGAATGAGGGCCAAGATTTAAGTTGTGGAGTCATTTTGGAGGGGTTTAGCCATAACTCACCACGCTGGCCAAGCGGGTTGATGAGTGTGGGATACCATTTCCTCTAATCCCGATGGTATAGTTATACCGCTATTGGCGGTCGTCAGGGCCCGTTTAGTGAGAACAGGATGTACCACGAGAAGGCGGGGTTGACATTTGTCAAGGAGAGGCTGTGATGTTACGCATCACCTGACCTTACATTACCTAATAATTGTAAATACATATGCCTATGTACATTCCCACGTGGAATTTCTTTTTTCGCGCGATTTTTTTGCAGAACGGACGAAATCAGCATGTTTAAATCTGTTGCTGTCAGACACACATGATTAGCCGCATTGCTGTCTGCTTAATACATACGTAAATAAGTACTTGAAGTGTATTGTATCGGTCTTGGGTGGCGATGGGATTATCTCAAGGGCGCACTAAGAAGTGTGGCAGGTAGCCCCACGTGGGGAAATTAGATCGGAAATCCCATAGTTGAGCTTTTCTGAAGTTTTAAAAGAGAACAGACACATTTTTTTCTTTTTTACTTGGTCGCGGACGGCCTAGTAGTCAACGTTCGGGACTGCCACGAAGGAATCTCAAGTTCGATCCCGGGAAGGTGCGAACGCTCGAACCACTAAATATCCTCCGTGCGTCGGATGGGCACGTTAAGCCATCTGACCCCGAGTACTGGCTCCCGATAATAAATAAGGACGTCTTCCTCACCGTTTCTACCTTGCTTTCGTGTCACTTTCCTATCGGGCACTCTAGCACAAATTTCCTAGCTTCCTACTTTTAATGGTTGCTTAAGACCTGGGGTCAGACCTACCTTCCTGAAATCCTCTACACATGATCTGATCTTTTTTTTTTTACTTTTTGAAATGAAAGCAAGCCAGACGGGATCGGAGTTTTGGAGAGATAGGTCGGGTCAGCAGTTTCGGCGTCAGCGGTAACAGCAACGTCGGTTTACGAGAAACAAGAAGTTCTAGTGTCGATAGCACGGACGGGAACGAAGTCAAGTATACCCTTCCATTAACCAGTCCTAGAGAAGTCTCAAGCCACATAGTTTTAGCGAAATAAACTGTTTGTCTTTGTTATTGTTAAAAAAAAAGGGCCTGAATTCTATTTTTCTTCGAGTGCGTAATTCTACTGCGGAGCGAATTAAAACAAAATTATGTGACAGCTCTCGCTCGATCGGGGCTATGTTGAATGTGAGCTAGAAAGGAGCGACGGTCGTTACAGCAACATTTGCCCTATGAGCCGGACTCAGTCGACCATCGCATTGAAGAAGGTCTGCAGATATATAAATGCTTATCTACAGTCACGGTAACTCGAAGCATGGAAATCACTGCCTTTCCGAAACTGTTTTCTAAAAGTCCTAACAAAGCAAAAAATGAATGAGCAGCTAGTTTCCCGAAGGAAAAACTGGAGCCGTAATAATGCAACGTCAAGATCTGAAAATATTATATAGAGGGGCGTTGCAAGAGGCACACCTATACCTGCTTAATTTAGGAAGAGGACATATTACCCATGAATGACCAGAAGGAAGCTGAAACATTTGGATATTGCGTTTTGAGAAGGATAAAAAGTGGTGTGCCATTTCCTTTCTTTTCAGTCATTTTGTCTCGAACGCAGATCCAAAATACAGGAAAGTTTCACGCTAACAAAGAACTATTTTTTTTTTCGGAACTCCAGCGTGTACGTTACACTGTTAAACATTTTGTAGCATCTTGCACCAAAAAGTAGTGCTACACCAGCTGCACCACTTTTGGGGAAAGGGTAAACCATTGTGTCATGCATAATATACACGAAAACATGATGCCACGAGGGTCATTTCAAAAATTCGCACACTGTGGGTTATCTCCTAAAAAACGAATTTATTTCACAACATACCTTTACAAGCCTTCGAAATAATCTCCATGTCTTTTTATGACAGCGGCCGAACGTTTGGGCAAGTCTTGAATTCCAGTCAGCGCACCTCCATTGTTGAGGCGTCGGATTACTCGGGTAACCTCATCAGAAGCATCCTGTATCGTACTGAATCGTTTCTCGTCGAGTGGCTTCTTCAATTTTGGGAATAAGTCATGGTCTATACTCGGGGCAAACTTAACCTGGCAATGGAAGGAAGGCTACAGAGTGTATACTTCCACTGCATAAAATAGTTCTAGTCTAAAAGCTCGTATGCATTTAAAAAATTCAGATCTCAGTTTCAGCGGCATTTCTAAAAAATACAGATGTTCACGTTTGGTGACATCACTGATCGTCCTCTGTCACAGCATTCTTCTTTGGGACAGAGTTAAGCCGTCAACCCAGGAAATATTTATTGCTGTGGAGGTTTGGGGGTCATTAGCGGAAGGGTGATAGCGAGATAAGTGTTCCGAGGGCATTTCGCGTTTCTCCTTTTTGATTGCAGTCCAATGGCATCTGCTGGTCACTACCGGTCTGCAACGTGCGCGTGGGTGGAAGTGGAGTACTGGGGATATGGTCAGGGCACGGTGTCAGACAGCCCTGAGGGCTTGTGGGAGAAGCTCCCTCGCAAAATTTCCGAGTGAAGATTACTTTCACACCATTAGTGCGGAGTAATACTGGAAACTGGGAGTGAAAAGGAACCGTAGCATTTGCCTCATTGCCAGGATAGCTTTGCCCCGAGTATGTTAGGACTGTACACCGCGTGGGGAAGAATTCCCATCCATAATTTCCAGAATGTCTCTTGATGTACGGGTAACATGCGGTCTCGCGTTGTCGTGCAGAATGATGACACCAACTTCGAGCATGTCGGGCCTTCTTTGGTGAATCTTGGGGCGCCAAACATTTTGCAGAGACCTAACCTTCGATTGTTGGCGGCGGAATTTTTTCTGTCAAGGTGATTCTGGATGTTTCCACTGAGCGGACTGAGATTTCAGATCTGGTTCAAAATCTGGTATCCAGGTTTCGTCTGCAACAATTCTGTTCAAAAACTGCTCGCATTCTGTCTTGTACCGCTGAAGCAATTCTTCTGCGATCCCTTTGCGAACTGCTTGCTGCTCTTCACTCAGATTATGCGGAACTCATTTGGCAGCTATTTTTCTCTTCTGTAATTTTTCAGTTAGAATTCTGAAAACCGAAGTGGTAGACATGTTTGCTTCATATGCAATCTCTTCACAGGTTTTCCGTCAGTCTTCTTCGAAAATATTGCTGATGATAACCACAGAAGTGTCGTCCGTTGCATCTGATGGCCGACCGCTTCTTGGTCGTCTTCGATGCTTTCCAGATTTTGGCAGAAACGAGAAGCCCACGGTGAAACTGCGCTACGGTCCACTACACTAATCCCACAAACTTAATACAAAGCTTTATGAATTTTTTAGGGATTTTCCTCGCAAAGTTTCAATTTCAATGTAGCATCGCTGGTCGCTATATGAGATAAGACCTGACTCAATTTCTTCCTGCATTTCTAGGCAGAATTTTTCGGAACAGGAACAAATTAGCCAGAAAACATAGACACAACTTTGTATACTGAAGTCTGACTCGCAACTGGCGTAATGATTGGAGTAATCTACGATTGCATCATCCTACGGGCTGCGCCCGCACAGTGTGCAAAACTTTTGCAATGAACTACGTTTATGCACCATGGCATGGTATCAAACCTAAACGGTGCGAAGTTGCACCATCTTTATGTATATTTGATGTGTCACACAGTGGTTTACTACTTGCCCTAAAAGTGGTGCAGCTAGTGTAGCACCACTTTTTGGTGCGACCTACTGCAAAAGTTTTAACAGTGTAAGAATCCAGCATCAGTCCAGCTGAAAGTTTTTCAGTATCTTGGATACTTAACTCGTCCCTTCGTCAAAATATCGTTCAGTGCTGGTAAAAACGAATTGGCTTTGTGCCCTTGGATTGACTGTTGATTCTTCAGTCGACTGCTGTTTGCGTATAGGGAAACATTTTGGTGTTACTTTTCAAAGCAGTACTTTCACCTTGTGGTCCCTAATGACAGAAATGTCCCGTCCCTGAAGCAGAGTTTGATTCACTGCAGAAATACTTATCCCTGACTACTAGAATGAACATACTATTTTATACATTTATTTAATTTGCTATGTAGCAAAGATATGAAATACCTGCATTTTTCTTATGTCTGTATAGAAACGGACATTAATTGCATTTTTCTTATGTCTTTATACAAACGGACATGAAGTTGTGTCAGAAAGAATAAGTAAAAGAAGACACCACGGAAAAGGGATAATCACTAAGAAGAGTAAAAAAAAGTAAGGCAATGACAAAAAAAATGCAATAAGGATCGATAGGGAATTCTGACAATCCCTTCTGCCTCAGAAGAAAAGCAAAGCAAGTAAACACTGCGTATCAAAGCATGAAAGATAAAGATTCCGCTACATGTATGGAATATTGTCTGACAAAAATGTATTCCTGCAGAGCTGGAATATCATAATTGATTTAATTTCTAATTGATACTATTCTTGTTTCGATAACGTGGCATTTACGCACAGGAGCATTTCACTAACTGATGTGAGAACAAAATATAATCACCCATTCATCACCGCATCTACACTGTTGTACAAAATAAAAGTAACACTTCAAAATAATAGAGGAATGTTCAATAAATTTCACGACACTTTCGTACATACCAAGAAATTTATTTAAAGGAATATGAGTTAGATTCAAGATTTGTGATCATCGTGACACAATCTGTTTTCGATACCTTGCAGAAACAGCTTAAGGTTATACACTAGCGTGCAAAAATTAAGGACGAGACGGTTTTTCGAATATAACGTCGTGCACAAGTGCTCCACATTGACTCAAATCATACCATAAGATCCCCAAAATGTAAGAATATGGGACAAGTGAGCAAAACCGTCCTAACAAGGAATCCGAAGGATACAAAGGCACTTTATTGAAAAGGTAGCTTCGAGCGCAACTGGGCAGAAGACAGAAACGTCCATGTGACAGGCTGCTGCCAAGAAAAATCCAGTCTTTAGTAAGGGTTATGATCACCCCTGTCTACGTTGCAGGATTTACAACGTCTGTCCATGTTGAAGACGAGGTTGTCAAGGAACTGTTGAGGCATCGCAGCCCATTCCTCTTGTAGCGCCAATCGCAGCTGCGGAATCGTTGCTGGCAGCTGGTGACGTGCAGCCAAGCGTCTCCCGAGAAAGTCCCACACGTGTTCGATTGGATTGCGGGCCAATCCATGCGTTAAATATCTTCACTCTCCAACAACTCTGCGACAGTCACTGTACGATGAGGTGTAGCGTTGTGGTGCATGAAGAGTAACTCAGGACCTACAGCACCTATAAACAGACGCACGTGAGGTAGGAGAACCTCGGTACAATAGCGGACACCAGTGACTGAACCTCCTTGGAAGATGTGGAGGTCAGTACGGCTACCAAGCATGACACCGCCCCAAACGAGAACTCCGCCACCTCCAAACCGGTCTCTTTCGATGATGTTGTAGGTGTGATTCCGTGTTCCCTGCTCTCTCCAGATGTGTATACGTCCAGAATCGGTCGTTAGACTAAATCGGCTTTCATCCGTATAGAGAACTCGACCCCGTTGCTGATGTGTCCAGTTTTTGTGTTCCTGGCACCACAGAAACCGCCGTCTTCGATGAGCAGGGCGTTAATGGCACACACCGCATTGATCGTCGTGCAAATAGACCACCTTTGTGTAGCCTCCTGGCCACGGCAAAACGCGATAACGGACGTACAGTAGTCTGTTGCATGTGCCTTGCGATTTCTCTCGCTGTCTACCGTCTGTCTCTTCTCGCCTGTAGGACAATATACCGGTCGTCCGCCGCCGTGGTTGCTCGTTGACGACCACTGCTAAACTGTCGGACAGCTGATCCTGTCGTTTGAAATGCTCTCCAAGCTCGTGAAACGATGCTGTGAGCGATCCCGAACTCCTCGGCCACACTAGTCACACTTCGACCTTCTTCCAACTTCCCAATGACGCGACCTCGGGTAAAGTCATCCAGATGTCGTGTACTGGATTGCCTGTTGGCCATATCACACGGTGGCAGCAACTCTACCTCGTTCAAGCCGATGTACACCGTGCAATAGCTTTCACCGAATTGCTGAGCGTACACCGCCCGTGTGCTTTATACCCTTCCGACCCCCCCCTCCCGGTCATGCTGCATATATACGCATGTCCTACCGTACCGGATCCTAGTATATCTCCTGAGTGGTATTTCGGTCCGTTCTGCCTGCTCGTTTTGCTGTTATGCAAATTTCTCCTCTTCGTCCTTAATTTTTGTACACCAGTGTAGTATCTCCTGTAACTCTGAGAGGCATTGAACAGGCAATTCTGAGTCACTGGCGGATCCACCTGCGCACATTGGCACAGAAATTTAACGTTTCGTATGGTATATCGTACGATGTTGTGCATGACAAATTGCAATTTCGCAAGGTCAGTGCGCGATGGGTGCCAAGAACTTGACAGACAATCAGAAGGGACATAGAATGATGTCATCCTTGTACCACTTGATGCTTTACGCCGAAGGAGAACATGAATTAAGGCAGGTGTAGTGACGGGTGATGTGTCCTGGGCGTACCACTACACTGCAGACACGAAGAAGGTCAGTATGGTGTGGAAACTTTCCGAATCCCCGCCATCAAAAAAATTCAGAATTACCCAATCTACACAAAAAGTCCTCATGACGATCTTCTGGGACATGCAAGCCGTTCTCCTGGTGGAGTTTCGTCCAACGGAGACCACTGTGAATTCCAAAACCTAAGCAAACACATTGACAAAGTTGTGTCGTATCCTTCGTGACAAAAGACACAGCAGAGACGCTGCAAATGTCAGACTGCTTCATGATAACGCTCGTCCACATGTTGCACAACACGTTCGTGACATAACTGCGCAATTTAGCTGGGAGGTGCTCCAGCACCCACCGTACGTTCCGGACCTGGCTTCTTCCGATTTTCATCTGTTTGGTCCCTTGAAAAGATTCCTAGGCCGCCAACGCTTCGATTTGGCTGACGAAGTCAAATCGGTTGTCCGCAGTCTGCCACTGTGAGAAGCGTTAAACAGGCAATTACAGAACGCACAGAAAACGGACTTTTATGAACAAAGTATACTAAAACTGGTACCACGGTGGGATAAATGTCTCGAGAATCTCGGTTCTTATGTTGAAAGATAGCTAAGAAATGTACTTTCACTGTGTATAAGTTTTGTTCTGCTTATCTAGCATCTGCAGGGACATTTATTCATTTAGTATCTACGGTGACAAGGAAAATTCCATAATATAGAAAATAAAAAACATATATTTTTGTACACTCACGGATAATGAAATTTGCGCACCTAGAAGTAATCACTCTACAAACGCAAAATTTTGCAAATAACTAAAGTACATGCTGGAATGCAAATGATCCACGTTTGGTGCGATTGCGCAAGGCCGCACATCCTGTGGTGGCGCAGCAAAGCACGAACCGGCAGCCTTATAAACCGGCGTGTAGTCGATTCCCCATGGAAGCGAAAAGCACCGGCCGACGCAAGCAAGAGTACAGCGTGACACGAATGCCGGGTAGATGCCAGGGACGTCGATTTATGCGACTTAAAGACTTTGAGAGAGGCCTGATCGTCGGGCTGAAAACCGCGGGGTGGTCGGCGCGCCGTATAGCCCGCCACGTGGATCGTTCTGACCATACCGTCCGACTGTGTTGGGAGAAGTGGACACGTGACGGCACTGCCACACTTCGGAGCGGCTCCGGGTGGACCAGAAGGACCACTGGTAGAGAGGGTCGACGAATCGTGCGCCAGGCAGAAACGGATCCCGCGGGGACCCGGTCCACTATACAGGCAGATGTAACTGCTCTGGTGTGCCCACGAACCATTTCCCGACGCCTCGCGGAAGCAAATCTGTAATCCCAACCCCCTTACGTGAGCTGCCATTAACACCATAGCATCGCTGGGTCCGTGTGCAGTGGTGCCAGGCCAGAGCGACGTGCAACGCCACAGACTGGCGACGTGTGGTGTTCGGCGATGAGTGCCGCTTCGTTTTGTGGACAGATGATCATCGTGTCCGGGTGTGGAGGTCCCCGGGTCACTGGCACAATATCAACCTCGCTATCGAGCGCCACACCTCCCCCACTGAAGGTATTGTGGTCTGTATTGCAGCATGTATCGCCGCACGAGGCGGTACGACGCGCTGTTGAAGATGACCGGACTGCGTGCCACAAATCTCTCTGCAATTGTCCTGAAGCTCTGTTTTTGCCATCATGTGCATCATTCATCGGTATCATTACGTCCATAAACTTTCAGTTCAATCCGATGCTTCCTTCTTGGTGCGCAAATTGTCCGTGAGTGTATTTTTGCCTACATATTTCTATTTTGTTTGCTATACTAAAATAAGTGTTTAAAACTGGAAACTGTAATGTGTTCTTATTGATGTTCTCCTGTAAAATAGAAAAAAAATGTATCACAAAATTCCGAAGATATCATTTCTCCTCTCTTTGGTCTCGCTAAAAGAGCAAAGAAGTACTTTGCCTTTGATTAAAGGCAGTGCCAAACATTTTGCAGTTTAATAAAAATGCAAAACAAGAAGAAAGGTTGAAGTAGTAAAATGTTTATTCCGTATACGTCTAATTTAACCTTCCTTTTGAGTTTGTGTATTCTTATGTAAATTCGGTTTCTTTTCTTTAAATGTTTTTCTAACCTAACAACACATTGTTTTTCCCAGATGAGTTTTCTAAGTTTAGTATCACTGGAAGTGAGACAGAGATCAATAAAATATAAAGAAAAAATGTTAGAAGAGCAGGGAGTTGAGCGAGTCAGATTGCAAAAATCCCATTTTTGGAAAAATACTAAGATAGTGAGAGTTGCCGTGGATGAAGGAAGCAAACTTCAGCATGTGTTCAATAATTTTCAAATCATGTATAACTTCACGAAAGATGAAGTTAGAATTACATAGAGTAAAATCTCTTCAATATATCAGAATGCAAGAAGTCTCATAAATTGTCGGTGAGGAAATCGCGGAATTAAAGACAATTTTTAAATCAAAATTCCATACCTTTGTTTAAAACAAACGATTAAACATAAACTAGTGTTTGCGAGGGACTTAGACACAACCGTAAACCATGTGAATTTACAGGCACCATACAACGCATAAATGTAATGTTTCACATGAACCCTAAAAAATTATGAAAATGATCTTATAAATTTCAAGAGGATGACCACATTCAAATAGGCAAAAGTAAACAACTTTCAGGAAAAAATACCGTCATCACAAGGTGAATGCGATTTCCATCACTTTCCTTATGTGTACATTGGGAAGGAATTATTGGAAGGGGAATTAGCTGAAGAAATAAACTGCAAACAAAGAAGCTTTCCAAGACATGGCTCTTTAAAACCATTAGGCCAACTGATTTTCTGACAATGAAGTATCACATAGTTTCCTTCATGTACACGTACCTTGTGCACATACTGAATTAGAAACTTTGATTCAAAACCGGAATAGACTTCCTTTAGCCCGAGTTACAGCACGTATGCGGATTGGCATAGATTCCACAAGATGTTGGAGTGAATCTACATCTACAGAATACTAGGCGTTCATCAGACATGTAACGTATACTCTAGATTCACTTTCCTTTTGATTTTTACTATCTCTGGTTATTTTATTTTACTATGTAAATTATCTTCTTACTGAACCGGATGTTATTTCACCCGCTGAATGAGATCTGGCAATGAGTGTAAGTCATGACGTGGTGGTAGTCAGTATAAATAGGCGCGTTCAACGATACCTAGGGAGAGCTGTTGTTTATGTGTCAGAGAGCTTTTGTTGATGTGCGTAGGAAGAGCTGTTGTTGTATGGTGAGAGCTTTGCTTCGTGTGTAAAGAGATCTTCGTTTATGTGAGAGCCAGATATCGAGTGGTTGTGCGACCGATGAAGTGAGTGTGGATAAATAACAGAAGTTTACCAAATAAAAGATTGTCTTAGTAAGTACGTCTTTCTCAGTTCATAGTTTTGTCAGACCTCTGTCTGGCTGTTAGGTTTATTTCATTAGTTGATTATTATTAACAACCAGCATTAAGACTTTATTCATCTTAATTACTACTACAACATTACTAGCAGTTAAAAGCTTGTTTATTATTATTACTACACTACTAGCAGGCAAGTTTATTCATGATATAATTAACAAACAACAACCATTTGAACAAGCATTAGAAGAAGCTGAATTCATTATAATTTAGAAGAAGCGATATTCATTATAGACAGTTCTTTAAGTGACTCAGATTTGACGTAAGTGGACTTTACTCCAGGATCTGTTTTTTACGCTTTCCAACCGTAGGTTGAAGAAGCGTATATGCTACAGCTTTGTCCGTCTGTCCGTCCGCCGCACGATAACTCGCGTAAAAATGGTTCGATTTTGATGAAATTTTAGTATGTGGTAGGGGACTACCTGATGACGAACCCTTTTTAAAATAGACGAAATGGGATCAAAGGTTAGGATATAGGAGCGGGATCCATTCCATTGCCCTTATGCGTCATAACTTACATAAAAATGCTTCGATTGCTACAAAACTTGTAACGTAGCAGGAGATGTGACGTACCTGCCAGAAGGACGCACACGACATAAAGGCAGATAGGAATCAGAATAAAACATCCGCGTAGCTCAATTGGTAGAGTGACTTATTCCGGAATGAGGGGATCCGGGTTCGAATCCTGGCGTGGATAGAAATGACGGAGAAATTTACTTCGTTATAATGGCGCCCGAACTATCCGGATGACCCGACCGTTCAAAATCTCGCAATGGTGTGATGTTCTTTCCACACCGCGAGATAGAAAAAAATAAGAGAATCCCTCTCCAGCACTTCGAAAAAAAAAAAAATAATAAGGGGGAGATGATGTAACGTACCAGGAGATGTGACGTGCCTGCCAGAAGGACGCACACGACATAAAGGCAGATAGGAATCAGAATAAAACGTCCGCTTAGCTCAATTGGTAGAGCAACTTATTCCGGAATGAGGGGATCCGGGTTCGAATCCTGGCGCGGATAGAAATGACGGAGAAATTTACTTCGTTATAATGGCGCCCGAACTATCCGGATGACCCGATCGTTCAAAATCTCGCAATGGTGTGATGTTCTTTCCACACCGCGAGATAGGAAAGATAAGAGAATCCCTTCTCCAGCACTTCGAAAAAAAAAAAAAAAATAAGGGGGAGATGATGTAACGTACCAGGAGATGTGACGTACCTGCCAGAAGGACGCACACGACATAAAGGCAGATAGGAATCAGAATAAAACGTCCGCGTAGCTCAATTGGTAGAGTGACTTATTCCGGAATGAGGGGATCCGGGTTCGAATCCTGGCGCGGACAGAAATGACGGAGAAATTTACTTTTTTATAAACTTTAGTATGTTGTTCCGGAAGTATACTTAACCTGTTCTATTGAATATCATCGAAATGGGATCAACACAGGAGCGAGATTTATTCTACACCCATTATCTTCATAACTTTGACTACAAATGATTCTATTGAGACAATATACTTTAGTATGTTGTTCCGGAGGTATACTGAACCACTTCTGTTTAATATCATCGAAATGGGGTCAAAGGTCTCAGGATACAGTAGCGAGATTTATTCCACAGTCCTTATCCTCATAACTTGAGTAATGATTTCTGGTATGTTGGAAAGCGTATCATAATCAATGCATTGCATGATTTTACAAACTTGTCTAATATGCTCCATACATTCTCAATTGGGTTCAGATCCGGGCTTTGTGGAGGCCATAAGAGATAGTGGAAGTCGTTGTCATGCTCGCTGAACCAATGCTGAACTCATCTTGCATAATAGACAGTAGCATTGTCGTTCCATGAAACAGCCGTCACCTGCTGTATAAAAAGTCAACATTGGAGGATGGATTTGATCGACGACAGTGTTCAGGTAATCTTTGGAGGACACATGACCGTGCAGCAATATTAGAGGACTAGTTCCGTACCAACAGAACATGCCTCACACAGTGATACTACCTCAGGAATCTTGAGTTGTGTTTACAAGGCTCCGTTCTCATGATTCCGAGATAGCTGTCCGTAGAACGCTCGAGCGTTGCTGGTGTATGGTTTTTGTGCTCGAGTGCACCGCCCACTTCGTCCAACAGATGATCAATGGGGATGAAATGCAGAGCGCCTGCGGGCCAACCTAGGTATACTACTGTGGAAAAGGTATAGAAATAAGCAGGTGTAGGTAGCCGGCGAGTGAGTTATTATGTCAACATATCTTTCTGCGATTATGGTGGTCTCGTTACTTACAAGGAGCTCCAAGGTAGTCCACATGAACACGCTCCAGATGTAAAGTTTAGTTGCCAATTGATGTACTATTGTTAATTGTTTATGGTACAACTAAAACCCCAACATAACTTCACTGTAAAGCCCTCTTCTTACTTAAGCGTAACCTGCTGTAGTAACTTGTATAACGCAACCCTTTTTTCGTGTGCGAGATAGGTGTTACGCTTTGTCTAAAACCATGACTAAGGAAATGTTGAACTAAATGAGAAAACGAAGCAATAGTTGCACGAAATAGCTCTAATTAAATTTTTACGGCCAGACAAAGCATATACAGAAGTCAAACTTAGGATAACCTTTGATTGGTCTAAAAATATTTGATGAACTCCACAATATAGCACTACAAATTGTAAACTTCACTATCTTAACAGCGATCGAACATCTCCACACACACACACACACACACACACACACACACATACACATACCCTAAACAACTGCTGTATCGTCCTTTTTATCTAACGTTCTTATCACATCACATGCATACGTCACTCTCTCTGACTTCAAAAGTGTTGCCAACCTCATTCATGTGAGAGAGAAGATAAGTTTGGAAAGGACAAAAGAGAACAAACTCAAATTCACATAGGGAAAGGAACTAAAAATAAAAGTTAAATTAGAATATACGTCACACTTGCTTCACTGTAAAGCTTATTGAAATGACCAGGATAGTTTAAATATAATTAACATGTGAAAGCTAATTAGGCTTTTAATAATAAGGTCTCGTTCAATTGAAAAAGCTTATTAACGAGGTCCGCTACCTTCTATATTGGCCTTTGTAAACAACACAGGTAATAAACTTGATCATGTCATGAAAGAAATACGGGATTACACCATATAATACAAATTTTGAAGATTACAATCCGATTTTTGGTGTAAATGTGAGAAGAATGGTAAGTCAGATTGTGAGAGCGAAAGCACTGGTCACGTGTTGTGGCGCCGCCTCCTACTCATGGATCTGAGACGCCCACGCAATATGATCTCTCACAACAACAAGGAAGTGTTTGTACTTCTCTGAAACACTCTCCCAAACTCCATTCGAGCGAACAAACGAAGCCTTCCCCACTTTAATATTAGATCTGTGATTCGGGAAGACGGAGTGACAACAGCTGAACGTACGGAATAATATTCTCACTAAGATAAAATGATATCCAGAGGAACTTCTGTTAACAATACACAAACATTTATTACATAAACAAATAGAGTTTAGACGGCGGTGGATTACTCGTTCTCTAACATCAGGCTTCACTAAGGATTGGACCTGACCAGAATCGTTGAACGCGAAAGCTAGTATGATTACTTCCCTAGAAAAATCTCTCTCGGCGTGGAAGTTCTAGCTAGAGTCTACCTGACACTAAGTAGCTCTATATCTCTGTGAATCTTGAGAAATAGTCTTCTAACTATTCTTCTCTACCAGATGTTCCAATCTTAGCCTGGTGCTAAGCTCGTATTTCCTGTAGCGAAATATCTACTACACCAGCGGAATCCCTGACTATGCCTATTCCGATGCAGCAGGGCAATCTATCTCTTCTAGGATAGATGCTCGCTAATCTCGACTTGGGCGTCGGACACTCTCTGGCTTGGAGCGTCCCTCGGCCCCCACACAAAATAAAAGGCAAACGCTTCGCTTCTCCTCTCATCGGAGAACTGCTCTCCCCGTTGAACGAAAGCAGACTAACTAACAGCTCCTCTTTCAAGGGACCTGCTAGACCCCCTGCTCCGCGCTGGACATGCGCGAAGCCCTCTGCGCTAACCTAGACCTGTTGGTGTGGCTCGTCTCTCCGGTCACGTGGGTCACCTTTGGCGCCCTTCGCTAACCACACCCCTGGGCGTTGGCCCAGCTTCTTGGTGATGGATTTTAATCTTACCTTCCGCGTCTTCTCGGTTCTTCTCAGATCCTACATTAGTGAGTGCTCCCTTTGAGAACGTACATTCCTATAATCACACAATACACATTGTTATGTTCATACAAAGATGGATGGCTGTTTTCCAGACTTGTAGGCGTCTGGACGACACTAACAATGTACAGCGAAAGTCGCGGTGTCATTGACGATACTATCAGTTCGTCGAAAAAAGCCTCGCCCTTCTAAGAAACTGAAGTCATTTGTTTGCAGCTCTCTACCTCTGAAAAATAAGCAATGTTTGCGAACTTTCTTTCGCTATTTTGGGCTTGTAATGACTTTTTCGTCACGAAAAAGCAACATAATGTTCATCATTAATATTAATTATCATGGTTAATGTGTCCGTTCTTACACAGATAATATCCGAAAACTTTAAAATTTTATCGTCCTGGAGCGAGACTCGAACACGCATCTCCCAGATAGCGCCCGGGTATGCTAACCAGTACACCACTCAGAACGACCAAGTCTCAAGTTTCCGATTAATTTGAATATAACCATCACAGAATGATATCAAAGGAAGAACGTAACTCCAATATTTAATCAATCAAAGATCACTTCCATATCAGAATAACAAAGTGCTCGTGATACAGAATATTCGTAAAATAACATCAAGCCACCCAAGTGCTGCAGTAGTCTAAGCGATGGCATCTGGTTACTCGTCCGAGATGGGTCCGGGCTCGAATTCCAATTAGGTATGGATGTTGTGTTTGTCTTACGGCACTGGTTCTTTCCCTTCCCTGGAACCGGTGACCCTAAATTAGGGACGGGCAACTGCTTACAGCTCACTGAGTCGCTCACGGTAGTCGTTAAACCCCCAATAAAAAAAATTATCAGCAACGCTCGATAAACAATTCAGCTGATAGAACAAGAAAGCGTAACATTCAGCATGAGTTATTCAAATCAAGCTCGAGTAAAATCAACTCTCACCAAATCCACTGATACAATTAAAAGCAGAACTCTTATTTTTGTCGTTTACATACGTGACCTGTAGTCAAGTTGCCAAACCATAAATTCGGCGAGAGAGGGGAAAATGTAGTGTTAAGGCTAGAAAATGCTTAAAAAGAATAAACCAACATACGAAAACAGGAACCAAAAAGGAAGGCTAAATTTGATTATACGTTGCACAAAATATTACACTTTCGCCCATGGGATCTATGGCCTGGTGTGGTCAACACCATATACGTACCTTTCCGTCGTCGTGCTGTTGTTGGAAACTCATTTCGTGGAATCAAGCTTCCCATTTCCAGTCTTCCACGGTCCAGTGACTATTCTTCTTTGCTCACTGCAGTCTCATAGACCGGCGACGTGCTGTTAACGAGAGTACTCGATGTGAACGTTGGCTACTGCACCCCAATCGAAAGACCGCCGAATGGTCTTTGCACAAACATTCGTAAGTGGTCCTTTATTGAATTATGACGTCATCCTCTTCACTGCGGCACTCCTTTCTAAAGTTGCGAAACAGAAGTCTGGGCGCTCAACACGGGCATCATTTCTTCCTTTATGGTAACTTGTTTTTCGGGTGACAGCTGGTTTTTCCGATTTTATGTAGTCTTAGTATGCGCGTACGGCGGTGTCACGAGAAAATTCCTTACATTTTGTGGTCGCTGACATGTTCTCGTAGCAACTATCTACTCATGATCTAACTGTCTCAGATTGCCTTGTTTACCATTCCTCACTGTCGCAGGTGCTCTGCAGTATATATATCAGGTTTGTATCTCACCTATTTATAATCCGCAGTTGCTTTCAGCCGGCAGTTTTATTATAGCGAGGTGGGGCAAGGTTGCGGATAGGTGCAGTGTGTATAAGATGTTGCGTTTTGAGTTGAGGGTATTTGGTAAAATTGCTAGTGGCTATTAAGAGTCTGTAGCGTGAAATGTAATAATGTAGCTATTAAAGCATTTTAATACTAATTTCTGAATGTGCTATGACATTGGAAACATTAAAGAGCCCATTCGAAGTGGCATTCACGTATTCTAACATCACGAAGTGACGATGGCGTAATAAATAAGTGTACGTAATTGCATTTCGATTGCCTAATTCTCAGTACAGAGGGATATTTTAATGGGTCTCTATTCTACATTCTCAAATATGGGTGTATAGCATAGGCGCCGACTTCGTGGGTTCGAGACACTTTTTGAACCTCCAGTGATTTTATTGTGGGTTCCTCGAACCCCTCATATTTTTGCGCGTAGTTCGTGTAGAAAATGTTTTTCGTTATCAATTCTTCAAGTTTTTTTTTATTATCCATTCCCCGTATACTACCTACAGTATATATAATATATAGAATGTGTGTATAGAAATTTACACCTCAGACTGTTTATTGTGTTTCAAAAAAGAATTAGTGTTTGTTCGCGCTCGTCAAATTTGACGCGACAGACAATACCTCAGGTACCGTTGTTTAAGAGCATTTAAAACTGCCTCCTTTATATAAGAAAATTCTTCGGTTAGTCTGGGTTCCCACAAAATACAAAAGCCAAGCTCTGCATACGGACACGAGAACCTATTCGAAGCCATAGTGATAAAGGCCGAAATACGCTGTACAGTCAGTTGACCTATCCTATCTTCGGACAGTCGGGGACCAAGGAGGTTAGAAGAGAGAGGAAATGGCATCAGCCGCAGAAGGTGAAGCCAAATCTGATCATTTGGTTTCTTGCGCCCTTTCTGGTGGGGAGGGTTCAGTGACGTGACGTCACTTTCCGAAGACCTGCGCTGGAGCACAGGTTGATAGCGGCCGTCTCTTACTCTCTGCAGCAGTCCCTGAAGGTCAACGAGGCTCCCACAGCTTTAGCAAGGACATGGTTGGTTGATGCGCAATATGCATTTCCGCTCTACGAAGCATAATTTTGTTTGATTCTTTTTTAGAAAATACTAAACAGTATTTTTGTAATTTTTTTGCAAATTTTTAGTTACGTGCATGTAAATTTCGGTCTCGTTTTTTCCTGACAGTACATGCTGCACAAGTGCCCATAAAACCTCTTCAAAATCGACAATTTCTCCATAGAGAAGTACAGAAGCAGCCCAAGTTGGGCATAATGGGCATACACAGCTGATACGAAATGGTGCCCACGGAAAACAAAAGGCGTGCGGCTGATGCCATGTCCTCTCCCTTCTAACCTCCCATTTTAACTCGGAAATCATTTGAAGAAAAAATTTGTTGGCATTTTTAAAATTGGTAAAAACACCTAAAAATAAATTTTACATGTTTTTGTTACTTTTATAGACAATTGAGTTGGAAATTCACACAGCATCTGTGTATTGCATATAATAACGTCGCGCACACAAAAGCAAAATAAATGAAATAAATAATTATCTAGAAAAAAATATTTTCCTGTAATTAGCCTTAATTTGCTTCATTCTAGCATTTCAGGCGTCATATTGTGCCAGATAATCTGACTGAATGATATTTAAATTAGACTTAAATCCTTTGAAAAATGCGTAGGTAATTCGATTAAAAATTTCTGGAACCCCCAATAAGTTTTCAAGTCGGCGCTTATGGTGTATAGTTATGCTAGTGAGTCGTTATGTGCACAAGATTTTAACTCTAACCATCTGCATGATTACTCGGAGAGAGATGGTGTGGTTACAATTCTTAGTAACTCAAAAATATAATAATTTCTTTGTTCCATATCCAGACAAATACGTAGGGGATTCATCACCTGTGACGTATCTAGCTCAGAGACGAAGTACATGTGAAGACGGCAAGTAGCAGTGTACAACGAAGTAAATTTCTCCTTCATTTCTATCGGCGCCAGGATTCGAACCCGGATCCCCTCATTCTGGAATAAGTTGCTCTACCAATTGAGCTACGCGGACGTTTTATTCTGATTCCTATCTGCCTTTATGTCGTGTGCGTCCTTCTGGCAGGTACGTCACATCTTTTGGTACGTTACATCATCTCCCCCTTATTTTCTTTTTTTTTTTTTTTTTTTTTTGGAAGTGCTGCTCTTATTTTTCCTATCTCGCGGTGTGGAAATAACATCACACCATTGCGAGATTTTGAACGGTCGGGTCATCCGAATAGTTCGGGCGCCATTACAACGAAGTAAATTTCTCCTTCATTTCTATCCGCGCCAGGATTCGAACCCGGATTTCCTCATTCCGGAATAAGTTGCTCTACCAATTGAGCTACGCGGACGTTTTATTCTGATTCCTATCTGCCTTTATGTCGTGTGCGTCCTTCTGGCAGGTACGTCACATCTCCTGGTACGTTACAAGTGATAAGAACTTGTCGTTATAGATGAAATGGAAAAGCATTCAGCCCCGGAGCAGAGGCGGGCTCGAATACACTACCGGCAAAGGGTTGGTTACGCTGTATTGCAATATAGCGTAACCAACCCTTTGCCGGTGGCTATTTTCTATCTGCATCCTTCTGCTGCGGAGCCAAATGCTTTCCCAATTAAACTACACATCGACGAAGTTTGTCGCTGCAACTTTGCCACCTTGACATGTGCATCCCCTCTGAAGTAGGTACGTAACATATACCCCAACCCCTTCGGAAAGGGCTGGAATTTCTTCTTAATACTTGATAAGTACGTCACCTCTGACGTAGGTACGTGGCACACCATCAACTGCGCACAGTCATGATCCCGAATATCTTGCGGAATGAGAATTGCAATGAGGTGGCTTTCCACCAATGAGGTGGCTTTCCAATAAATATAAGGTGGCTTATATTTATTGCATATGGAGCTGTTCGTGGTAGTCGTTAAACCCACACAAAAAAAAAGTGATCATTTGAGAAGCTGTCAAGTGGAATAATCAGTATGGCAGCTCCAAAGGTGGTAGTGCGTTCAGGGAAACCTCTTCAATTTCGCATCACAAAACTGAATTTAACCACAGCTCAGATGGGCCTCCTCTGAGCATTCGTCCAAGATGTGTCCGGGTTCGAATTCCGGTGAGGCATGGATGTTGGGTTTGTCTTACGGCAATGGCTCTCATCCTTCGTAGGAACTAATGGCCCTAAAAATCAGGAACGAGAGACTGCTTATAGTCCATTGAGTTGCTCACATAGTTTTTAAACCCCCACACAAAGAAAAAGTGATCACTTTTTTTTTTTTTGATTGGAGGTTTAACGACCACCGTGAGCAACTCAATGGGCTATAAGCAGTCGCCCATCCCTAATTTAGGGTCACTGGTTCCAGGGAAGGGAGAGAGCCAGTGCCGTAAGACAAACACAACATCCATGCCTGACCGGGATTCGAACCCGGACCCCTTACGGACGAATGACCAGAAGCCAACGCCTTAGACCACTGCGCCACCGGGGAGGCAAAAGTGATCACTTGAAAAGCTGTCAAGTGGAATGGTCAGTATGATAGCTCGAAGGTGGTTCTTTTTTTTTTTTTCCTTTTTTTTTTTATTGGAGGTTTTTTTTTTTTTTATTGGAGCTTTAACGACCACCGTGAGCAACTCAATGGGCTATAAGCAGTCGCCCGTCCCTAATTTAGGGTCACTGGTTCCAGGGAAGGGAGAGAGCCAGTGCCGAAAGACAAACACAACACCCATGCCTCACCGGGATTCGAACCCGGACCCCTTACGGACGAATGACCAGAGGCCAACGCCTTAGACCACTGCGCCACCGGGGCGGCAAAACTGATCACTTGAAAAGCTGTCAAGTGGAATGGTCAGTATGATAGCTCCATGGTGGTTCTTTTTTTTTTCCTTTTTTTTTTATTGGAGGTTTAACGACCACCGTGAGCAACTCAATGGGCTATGAGCAGTCGCCCGTTCTTAATTTAGGGTCACTGGTTCCAGGGAAGGTAAAAGAACCAGCGCCGTAAGACACCGGGATTCGAACACGGACCCATCTCGGGCGAATGATCAGAAGCCGTCGTTTAGACTACTAGCCCACCGGGGCGGCCCAAAGTGGTTCAAGGAAACCAATTCAATTTTGCACCTCAAAACTGATTTTCACGGCAGCGCGGCGAGTAAATGGGCTACAACAGCGATTCTTCTCATCAAAACAGTTTCTCTTTTGCAGTCGGTAACGAGTTTGCAATTTCCCTTCACCTTTAAATCGATGTTCTTGACTCCTTTAAAACAGGAGGAAAAGAGAAAAGTTAAGAGTAAAAAAAGCATTTACGTGCATGACTAGATTGGCATTTTATTTCTTTGACAGATCATTTTCACTAATACGCCCGTTTAGTTTACTTTCCATCATGTGATGGTTAAGTGCCTGGCATACTGTAAAAAACAGAAAAACAATGGTGGGATCGCTAATATTCTTCTGGAGCTGGCGGGGAGAAGAAACTTGAGAAGGCAAAGAGAAAGGCCATCCCCACACCCCACCCCCTTCCCAGCTTACGGTCGATAGATATCTTAGTTCTGAGCCTTCATCCATCAATGTCCCTTGTATGTCGAATAACCTGAAGCAACCAAACCCTCTTGCAGGAAATATATCAAGAAAAAAGAGCATCAGCAGCCTACACTACACACATAAGTGAACTTCGAAACACTTCAACATATCTGAATCCCGAGATCCTACCATTTGGCCTAAGCTCATAGAAAGAAATTATCGCTCCAATTCTTTGTACTTAAAGTGAAAGAACATATCCTGAAGATGTATTTTGGGACTTGCAAGTATAAACACAATTTGTTTCAAGTGTTTGTCAAATTTTGAAAGCAGTCATACTTTTGGAAAAGATCAAATTAACTTACAGATGATTTTTCACTCTTAAACTTCTCAGAGCACTTCGTCGATTATTACAATACAAAAGCTCGCCAAAATATTACCTGAAATAATTTTCAGTACAGGCGAGGCCCGGTTAGAACTAATTCCAAAATTACCAAATATTTCAATACTGAAATTTGTGACGTATCTACCTCAGAGGTGGCGCACACATGTCAATACGGCAAAGCTGCAGCGATATGCTTAGTCGGTGTAGTTTATTTGGGAAAATAACTGACTCCGGAGTGAGGAGATGTGGTTTCGAGCTCTACCACCCGCAAATGGGGTGAATTTGGCGCTGGAACGTAAAAATGAATCTCATGGCCGTTCGGTTCTTTGAACAATGTGTATACATCGTCTGCAACTAACGAGAATTCCTTCTTCGCTTCGAAAAATATGTAATGCATCTTACGCACATCATCTGGAATTAGTCAGAATTCTTTCTTCTGCAGTGAGCTCTCCTTCAACCGTGGTTCGACCAGCAAACTTATGATCCCATCCCTGCACTTTCTGAAGGGGTGGATATATGGGACTCACCTACCTCAGAGGTTAGGCACATGTCAAGACAGCAAGTGCCAGTGATAAACCCTTGCCAGCGTAATTTAATTAGGAAAGCATTTCTCTCCGGGGCAGAAGGATGTGACAGTATGGAGCTCTTTTTCGTGGTTCGGTGGGGGTCCATTAGTCGTTTTGGACAAAACCATAATTGCGGACCTATACTCGCGTTGTCACAGATTGGTTTGAGGACATCGGCATCAAAAAGTTGGACTGTCCAACATAGCATCCTGACTTAAACCCTATAAACAAATTAGACACGAATTTGATATGGGGGAGGAACAAAATCATCAAAAATACTTGTTTGTTGTTCTTGACTATTATTATTATTATTATAAAATATGTTGATTCCATCTCTTCCTGAGGTTTTCTTCTCTTCTTTCAGGGATGGGTACGACGTACCAAGTCTGGGAAGTGGTGTTTCTTTCTCTCAGTAGTCCGGGAACTTCCTTACCATCCTATAAGTGTTCAGAATAGCTGCCTTCTGTAGTTCCATGTAGGTGTTAGTTTGAAGGTCTAGTGTCTGTATAGAGATGTGAATGGTCTTAGGTACAATTCCTGTGGCTGATATTACTATGGGGGTGGTGGTGACGTTCTCCATATGCCCCATTTCCTTGACTTCGTATCGTAGGTCGTTATACTTTGACAGCTTATCTCCTTGCGTCTTTTGGATGTTGCACGCGTTGGGCATGGCTATGTCGATGAGGTATGTTGACTTCTTCTCCTTGTCGACCAGGACGATGTCGGGCCGATTGTAAGGGATGGTCTTATCTATTCTGATCGATCTGTTCCAGTACATCTTGTGGATGTTGTTCTCTAGAAACGTTGTTGGCTCATACTTGTAGTAGGAGACAGGCTCAGTTTTAATGAGATGGAGCTTTCTTTCCAATTTCTGATGGACGATCTTGACGACTTGATTGTGACTGTTCGTGTACTCTGTTTGTGTGTGGGCTTTGCATCCTGTTGTGATATGTTGGATGGTCTCTGGCGCTTGATGGCATTGCCGACATGTGTCACTTTCCACTGATGCGTGTCCTTCAGGATATGCTTCCGGTGGTTTCTGGTGCTTACAACATGATCTCGTATATCCATCAGGAAACCTTTAGTCTCGAGGAAGAGTGATCCGTTTGTTAGCCATACATTGGAGGCAGTCTTATCCACATGGTCCGATTGTAGATCGTTGTATGTGCCTTTCGTGGAGGACTTTCTTGCCCTAAGCTTCTTTTGGCTCCCTCGTTCCAATCTCAATTATTTGAGTAGAGAGGTCTAGGGCTGTGTGCTTCTTGTCACTCTGGTTTATCGCTTGGTGAAGGGGTCCCTTGCTCTGATGGAAGTATTTTCTGAGGCTGCTAATTTCTTTATCTCGGTGTTCCAGGAGATCAATCATTCCCCGTCCTCCTTCTGCCAGTCCAATGGTCAGCCTTTCTATTGCTGACTTTGGGTGGTGCTGGTGATGTTTAGTGAAGGTTGTCCTGGTATTGCGCATTATTTCCTCAAGCTCTGTTTTGGTCCACTTGATGATTCCGAAGGAATACGTGAAGACTAGAACTGCGTATGTGTTGATAGCCCGAGTGCTGTTGGGAGCGTTGAGCTTGTTCTTCATTAGTCTCCTCAGCCTTTGGTTGTATTTGGCGTCTACATTCTTTTTGATTTCTTTGTGTTCTAGGCGTTGTGCTTGAAGCATGCCAAGGTACTTATAGGATATTGTTATTATTGTTGTTGTTATTCAGCGGTTAAAGACTCGCCCTGACCGAATTTGGTACCGCTGGTTCCAGGTACGGTAAGGGGCCGTGGCGGCAATGGCCACAGTTCATAGCTGGTGGGCTGCCAGGGATGGCTGGGCCCTTCCTAAAATATTTTGGGCCTCCCCTACGAAAGACACAACAAAGGCAATGAGCACATGCCATATTTGAAAAAAAAAAAACCCTAACGAAAAAAAATTCAGTATCGCACTTTAAGTGATCTGACTAAGAGTAACAGCCTGCAAATTATCTGATCCAAGATCATGGCCTTCGAGTCATCAGAATGGAAATCGAAAGTTTCAAAACACTGAAGTGTTTTTACAGAAGCTTGTTTAAGACAACAATAGTTTGCAGATGAATTTATCTCTCTGACTTCCATGACAAACCATGTACACCGTATGACAGTCCATATTTCTCCGTACTTATTACAACTGCACATTTTTGAAATTCTTTGCATTCAGCGAGATCCGCCGCAAAAGTTTAGGCACACACACACACACACACACACACACACACACACACACACAATATATATCATCGATATAAGTATACGCATATAAGTATACGCAGTATATAAGTTTACGCAATCGATATAAGTATACGTAGTTATATTATGAAAAAAGGAAAATCCATATGTTTCAAAAGTTTAGTAACAACAGAAAATGCAAAACACACCAATGTTTGACATATTTACAAACACCTATATCAGTTCAAAAACACGTTTCTTCGTGGAATATATTAAATTCTATCAAGTTTACAGTTAATACAATTTTAAATTAACTGTTTATTAACAATTCATCTGATAAAAATTAATCAGCATATTGTCTTTGGTGAGGGAACATATTTAAAAGAGGGACCAAGACGACTTGCTGACTCCCCCGCCCCCCGAAAGTGTTTCATTTTTATGTTTTTTGTTAAAATGCGACTTACATTAGAAAAAAAATTCTTTAACTTAATAAAAATGCATGCATTTTCATCAGTAAAAAAATGCCTTAATTTTTTCTTCTAATTATCATTAATTTTTATTTTGTCCTGGTGAATTTCAAAAACTTCCATACATATTTTATTGCCCCCCCCCCCCTCCTTCTTCCCGAATAAAAATTCTATATACATCCCCCTGTCTTTGGTCTTCCTTGGTTGATTAAAGTTCTCAAAAACTTTTCGTCCGATTTTGTTTTTTAAATCATTTGGTCCAGGGAAAACAAACAACGGTATCACATATTATATAGAGGATCAGTTTTAAACCAAAAGATTTAAAAAAAAAAGGTTTTAATCAATCTTGGAAGTAGAAAATTTCGTCTTGATCGGTTAAACAAGTTTTGAGTCATTTGATTCTAAAAAAAAATAATAATAATAATTTTCCAAGAGTACATCCTCTTTTGCTTATTTGATGCCATTAAGAGCAGGAAAACCCACCCTTATATCCTTAAAGCAGTATGGCTGTGCTTATTAATTTTTCAATAAATTTTGTTACAAGTATATTAGGTTAAAATTAATTTACCCAAGCAACTAAAATTTCTCTAGCCTCCTTCAAGGTCGTAGCTATTAGGGGGTGATGGTTCAGTCACGCTGCAAAGCGAGCGAGTCGTCCCTTCCTCCCATCCCACCCTGGAAAATGGACGATGTAAATTCTCTCAATATTTATTTTTAGTGGCTAATAAAAATTTCTTTTATATTTCATGATAAGCATAAATATATTACCGTATTTTTTCGTGTACTGCACGTTTCTAAAAAAAGTAAAATTTAAATTATGCAGCATGACGATGGATGACTCAAAGGAAATTACATCTGGAAGTGGATCAGTATCTGCTCCGCCAATGATTCTCTGCCTCCTGGGCACCGGACTTGTTGCTGCTAAGGGTCAAGGAAAAGAGTAATTCTGTTTGTTTGTTTGTTTTTGTGTTGTTATTTTAGAGCAACGTAAAATGTAAAAGAACACTGTTGATGTGGGAATGTCTTAGCTAAATGTATACTTCTAGGCGATGTGAAACAGTGCTGAAGAAAAATCTTTGTATGCGCACAAGAGAGAAAGCTTTCAACTTCTTCCTGTTCATTGTTTTGTCGTCAGCAGGAGTGATTTTGCGTCGCATATTTTGAAGATGAAGCGTTTATTAGCGGAGCTTTGGGGTTTTGAGTGGTGAAGGAAAGCTTTACTGTGAATCACTGTAAGAAGAGGCTATCTCTGAGCACAAACAAAGCGAGATTGAAAGATGGAGTGGGAAAAGCCAAAATTCAGCATCAATAACTCCTCAATGCCACTGTGTTGACTCACGGGAACAAACCAGAAAGTTAAAAAATATATATATATAATTTTTCATGCTAGCTGGAAGTTATATTTCATATAGTGATAATGCCCCCGGTATTAAGCCACCGTTAAAGAAATTCTGTACTTTTATATTTCATGAGAGTTGAGTTTTCTCACTCCTCCTCTTTTTTCATATTTTGAATTTAATTTTTTTTTTATTACTTATCAGTATGAAGAAATTGTTAACTAGTGAAGTAAATTAACAAAGGGAGCGAAACTACAAAGTAAAATTTGCATTTGTATTCGTGGATGACTATAGTGCGTCGTTGAACACAGAGCCCTCAGATGAGTCTTCATACCCTCCCAGATTCTGCGACCTAGCTATGGCCCCTGCCTCCTTTACATTATTAATAGCCTTTCCTGGAAATTACCACTAGCTGCAGCCTTGCTGCTTCATCCGGAACTCGGGTCCAGCCCCGACGACCAGCCGGTAACATGCAACTGTAACCACTCCGACACCTGGACCACTTTCTTGGCAGGGCCGGCGCTATCATTCGGAAAACTATAAGTTAGCCACCAAGAGCGCAGACCTCAGAGGGGCGCATTATTGACTTTTGAGGGGCGCAATTATAAACAGATTAGTTTTTCAACCTATGCGAATAATGCAACCGACACTTTTTTTTATTTTAAGATAAATGCCCCAGCATTTGACATTAAAATATAATAATAATTATTATTATTATTATTATTATTATTATTATTATTATTATTATTATTATCATCAGTGAAAAGCAACACATGTCGGCAAAGCCGTCAAGCGCCAAAGACCATCCAAAAAAAAATGCATGAAGAAACCCTCAGGAAGAGTCTCATCATCTATAATAATAATAATAATAATAAATAACGTAATAATAAACGCTGTTATTTATCCTTTTTTGTGTTTTTTCCTTTCTTTCGAAATTAAGTGATAAATGGAAATGGGTATCTTTTTTTTTTTTTTTGGTGCAAATATTTAACCTTGCCTATGGCACAAAATAGCCTGGCATCGGACGTTCAGTGACGCAACTACAAAGTATGCGATTATGATAAAAAATGACTCCTTGCAAATTTAGATTTTTAAAACTAACCTCCACATGTTTCGTAGGAAATAAAATACAACCATTTATTCGCTTTCCGTTAAGGTCAATGACAAACACAAAATTTAAAAGAAGATGCAGCCAAGGGCGCCCATAAGGAGGGGGGCCAGAGGGGCTAGCCGTTGGTATAGCCAAATTTTTGATAAATTTAAATCACTAATAATAACGAAACCTTTTTTTTAAAGCATTTTTAAAAATAATAAGATATTAATGATTGATTGTATCACTTATTTTTGTTGTATTTTAGCATTTTGTACATTTACTAAAATGTTTGACAGTCTGAAGGAGATAAGGATTTTTCGTAGACCCCCCCCCCCCTAAAAGTAATCATATGGGCGCCATGGATTATTAGAAACGCTTTATTAGAAACGCTTACTTGGTGTCTTGCAAATCGTCTGTTATTTGCACGTGGTGTCATCTGTTAGCCATCGGTAGAAAATAAATGATTGGTTTGTGAGAAACCAATTTGTGGTTTCGCACACAAACATATGCACGAAAGCTAAAGCTCAAAGTAGGAAAGGAACTTCTACTAATATGAAAATGATTACATGAAATCTTGAGATTCATGAATTTTAAGTTCTTTGATGAATACTTTTATTTTTCGTAGAAAAACTTCATGTGCTGTCCCTTTGGATGTTTGTTTATTTTGTTTCGTTTTGTTTTAACATGATGTACCAAAAATGCAAACTCAGCACATTCACCTACAACTGATTACATTCACCAACGTTTCATCTAAACAGTAAAATTTACGAAGAAACGTTGGTGTATTAAATATCATATGACATTAAATATATGAGTTAAAATAAGGTTACTTTTATTTTATATTATACATGATAATATAATTATTTAATTACGTATGCATATCACTTTCATTTTTTTCTATTCATATATTTTATGTATGCTAATATATTAAATAAATTTCATCCATAACCTATATGTATTATAGTATAATAAATATTGTGTTATAATATATGCCCTACTTTTAATATAGTGTATAATGTATCAATATAAGTAACAAATGAATTATCTAATGCACCGTATATCATCATCATCATCATCATTGTCAACCATTATCAATCCACTGCTGGACGAAGGTCTCCTCAAGTTTCTTCTACAACGGTCTGTTTTGTGCCAGTTTCCTCCATGTTACTCCCGCTTACTTTCGAATTTCATCCTCCAATTTCACATGTGGTCTTCTTCTGGGTCTTTTCCAGTCCCTTCGAATCTAGTCTAAAATTTCAGCTGTCCATCGATGGTCTGTCCTTCTGGCAATATGTCCAGCCCATTGCCATTTCAGGGATTTAACTCTGATCATGATATCTTCCACTCTTGTCATTTTTCTGATCCACGAGTACCTCTTCTTATCTCTCCTGGTTACACCAAGCATGCACATCTCCATGCATCTTTGAGTTGTCTGCAGCCTTTGTATGTCTCTTTTAGTTAGGGCCCACGTCTCTGCACCATACGTAAGCACTGGAATGATGCATTGATCAAACACTTTTCTTTTAAGACATTATGGCATATTGCTCTGGAAAATTATACTGTTTCTTCCAAATGCTCTCCAGGCAAGTTTTATACGCCTATTAATTTCTTCATGAATGTGACCTTCATTTGATATCTGCTGTCCAAGATAAATGTAGGTATTGGTTATCTCCAGCTTTTCCCCATCAATCGATAAATCTTCATTTCTTGTAAAAGCATTGTACATCACTTTTCTCTTCTGAAAGTTCATTTTTAATCCCACTTCTTTACTCGTGTCACCAAGTTTCTGGATCATACTCTACAGCTCTGATGGGGTAGTTGCAAAAATGACTACGTCATAATACTAGCTGATGACTTTACCTGCACCGTCAAAGTGCTGACTTCGCAGGGAAATGCGGAACTCTCTCGAATAGTTTGGGATTGATAGGATCCCTGACGGCGTTCCGACAGCTAGCCTGTCAGTCACCGGAAATCACAGTCTTCCACTCTGACAGATTCGTTCCAGTGACCTGTGGGGATCTGCCTCCCCCACGGGACCGGTACCTTACACCCTTCTGTCACAACCCGTGTGTGCGACGTGCTATGGGCAGTTGGGGCAAGCAACTTTCTCAAGAAAATCCCATCTCGTGGCCGGGAGATCGCCCGCCAACGCGAGTTTGTTTGGGACTAATGTCCTTTATTAGGTATCTTGAGTAAATACAACCACATGCACATTTCACTATGAGGGCCTCATGCACCCCTCTCACAATATTCAAACACTAAGAAATTTTTAAAACACATCACAAAAACAATATTTTCCACAGCGCTAGGGCCAGTGCTGTGGTGATGACCCGGGCCAGGGTCCTCAAAAACACCTTGGTCAATAGACCCAAAAGCTCAATACTGAGAGCGACGTACCTCCGAGGGTACTTCCATCTGTCAACCATAGTTGACCCGACTCTTCCTTTGCTCAAGTTCCCTAATAAGACTAGGGCATGTCTTACTGAAACTGGAGTGTGAGACGTCCAGTTTCAGGCGGAACTTGGCATTCGCAGCGGTGCAGTTGCTGCATTTCGGTGCGGCTGCACACTGGTGGTGCTGGTGCCCAACTTCACCACAATTGCCGCACCTTGCATCTGTCTCGGGGCAGTTGCCTCGGAAATGGCCGAAGCCATTACACCGAAAGCACCTGACCTCCCTCAAAAATTCCTTTAGACGGAGCACTGACCAACCCAAGTTCAGTGTCTTCCGCCTCACCAAGTGCTTGAAGGCCTTGGGTTCCACGTCTGCCACACAGTGGACCCTACCTTCCTTGCCCTTGATGGGAAAACAGGCTTTGAACCCGTTCTCGAGCTCTGGGTTCTGCCCGCAAACCGCCTGCTCGAACTTTTTCCCTGAGAGATCCCCGTCGACCCCATACACTATCAACCGGGGGTTTCTCTTTCGTGGGGCCGTGGGGAATGTGCAATCCTTGGTCAGCGGATTGCTTCTCAACTCCTGGGCTAGGCGGTCGAGCTCCCCGGGATGGGACCACTGCACCGCGACCCCTCCTTTCCTTATACTCCGAAAGCTCTTGACCCCTATCTGCAGTTTAGTTGGGTTTACTGCAGTTTTCAGGGTTTTCTTAGTGTCCTCTGAGGACGCACTCTCAACTGTCGGGTAGACTAAAAGCACGTGTCACCTGTCTCCCGACTTTACCTTCTTTTTAATCTCAATCGGGGCGGGCGAAGGCCCTTTCGCCTTGCTAGCCCCCTTCCTAGCCACTTCGGCTTAGGAAACTACTTTCGCGTCGGCTTCGCAGCCCGACTCATCCCACACGGACAGCCTGCCTTCGACATAGGCTACCCGTGCTGCTTGCTCTTAACAAGTGTTTCTAACACTGCTCAGGGCAGCTTTCACCTTCTCTCTCCCTGAGGAAGTGACCCGCGAGTCCGAGAGAACGGACTCAACTTCCCGGGTGAGGTCGAGGATGTGGTTAACAAACGCCTCGGGTGTAAGCACCGGGGGTGTCCTGGGATGCATACCTCCCACCAAAGGTACCTCTGGGCACCCCGCGGACGACACCTCAGGAGCCCGAGAGGGTTCGGGCTGGGGTGGTGTTTTACCTTTCCTTGCCATGGGCGGAACTGGCAAGGGGGTGCTTACACCGCTAGCTGACTGAGGCTGCTCAGTCGAGACTCCCTTCGTGGGTGTAGCGGCTTTAGAGCCCTTCGCTGGGGGAAGTATTTTTGACGGTTTCCCCCTAGCATTGGGCTCTACCTTCCGGCTGTTCTCGGAAGAGGGGCTAACCCCTTTAGCACTGCCGACAGGGCTTGGTAGTGCTTCTGCCGCTACCTTCTGCGTCCGGGATGTCCCGGACGATTTGGGGACTGACCCCTTAGGTTTCACTCTACCCTTCTGGGTAGTTGACATCTCTGTGAGAGAGATGAAAAACACAAAATTTTCTTCTAAGTACTGAGTGGGCACCCAGAGGTTCTCCCACTCTAGTCAAACCTTAGAAGCCGGGCTCTTGGGCTTTGGGCGGGCGAGGGGTCAAAGGGCCCCTTCGTCCGCGGGACCAGAACGGCGTCGACGTACCCAAAACTGATACCAAAGTCTCAATGCGGGCTGAACGGAACTTCGCCCTCACAAGGGCGTTTTTAATAAGTCCCATCACTGCTCTAATTGGTGGGTAACATGAACTTCACCAATTGATTAAAGAAAAATTCGCGAGATCGGGATGGATCCCGTCTCGCGGTTGAAATCTTCAGTTCTGCTTCACAGTGCAGTATTGCTCAACACTAAGAACTCTCACCCGGTCGGTATCAGAGCGACCGGTCGACTACGTCATAAGCAAAACGATGAGTTAGATAATCCCCATTAATCTTTATCCCTTTGTTTTCCCAGTTCAGTGATTGAAAGACATTTTCCAATGAGGCATTAAAGAGCTTGGGAGATATGGTGTCACCTTGTCTCACTCCCTTTCCAATTTTTATGGGTGCTGAATTCTCAAATAGTCGACTCTTTGCACTTACATTCTCATAAATGTTATTAATAATATTAATGTATGCATCTTCAATACCGCAGGTTTTCAGAGCCATTGTAACTGCTGATGGTTTCACCGAATCAAAGGCTTTTTCATAATCGATAAAAGCCGTGCACAATGGAAGTTCATATTCTCTCGCTCTTTCAATTAGTTCTCTCAGTACGTGGATATGATCTGTTGTGCTGTAGCCACTCCTGAATCCAGCTTGTTCTCTCGGTTGAGCCATGTCCAGTGTTACCTTCAAGCGGTGTGAAAGAGCTTTAGTGAAGATTTTATAAACCACAAATAGGAGGCTGATAGGTCTGTAGTTCCTGAGATCCTCAATGTCACCTTTTTTAAGTAGCAGGATCATTGTAGCGTTGTTCCAATCCTTAGGAATCTTCCCTTCATTAAAGCATCGAGTGAAAACTTGGGCGAATACGCAACGATATCATCATCATCATCATCATTGTCAACCATTATCAATCCACTGCTGGACGAAGGTCTCCCCAAGTTTCCTCCACAACGGTCTGTCTTGTGCCAGTCTCCTCCATGTCACCCCTGCATACTTTCGAATTTCATCCACCCATCTCCTATGTGGTCTTCTTCTGGGTCTTTTCCTGTCCCTTGGAATCCAATCTAAAATTTCGGCTGTCCATCGATGATCTGTCCTTCTGGCAGTATGTCCAGCCCATTGCCATTTCAGGGATTTAACTCTGATCATGATGTCTTCCACTCTTGTCATTTTTCGGATCCACGAGTTCCTCTTCTTATCTCTCCTGGTTACACCAAGTATGCACCTCTCCATGCTGCTTTGAGTTGTCTGCAGCTTTTGTATGTCTCTTTTAGTTAAGGTCCACGTCTCTGCACCATACGTAAGCACTGGAAGGATGCATTGATCAAACACTTTTCTTTTAAGACATAATGGCATATTGCTCTTGAAAATTATGCTGTTTCTTCCAAAAGCTCTCCAGGCAAGTTTTGTACGCCGATTAATTTCTTCATCAATGTGACCCTCACTTGATATCTGCTATCCAAGATAAACGTACGTGTCTGTTATCTCCAGCTTTTCTCCATCAATCGATAAATCTTCATTTCTTGTAAAAGCATTGAACATCACTTTTGTCTTCTGAAAGTTCATTTTTAATCCCACTTCTTTACTCTTGTCAGCAAGTTCCTGGATCATACTCTGCAGCTCTGATGGGCTAGTTGCAAAAATGACTACGTCATCAGCAAAACGAAGGTGGGACGCAACGATATACAATGTATTAAATTAATGTACATAATCATTTCGTTTTACGATAAATGGACCTAATTCTGCGGTGATACCAAGACTTTGTAATCGAAACTTCGCGGTTTTACGGAGGACGAGGTGAAGGAGACAGGGGAATGCACTGCCATCAATTTACTGAAAACATATTTATTGAAAACACATACGCTTTCTGTCTGACCTCCGTTTTTTGATATTTGACATCCAGATTTTTCAGGAAAAGTCCCGATATTATAAGTTTTACCAGGGTCGGATTCAGGTCTTAATGGATCCCTAGGCTAAGACATTTGAGTGTGCCCAAGGATAACACATATGGATGGGCCCCCTAAGAACTTATGATGGAGAATCATTATGAAGTCCGTTAAAACACGAAACTGTAGCAATATACACTGCTGGCCACCCAAAATGCAACACCAAGAAGGACACGAGATAGCAAAGCAAGATTTACTGGACACATAACAACAGATACAAAGATGAAACGATTGAGCTAACAGGCCTGTGCGACTTGCGGAACACGCAGACATCAATGGTTCGTGTGGCCCCCATGGATGGCAATAACGGCCGCTACACGCCGCGGCATCGAACGAAAGAGGCTTTGGATGTGAGCTTGGGGTATGTCGGTTCAGGCTTCTTCCACACGTTGCCACAGTTCCTGAGGCGTAGCCGCGGGTGATGCTTCCCGGGCCACTCGGTTGACGATCAGCGACCAGACGTGTTCGATGGGCGACATATTGGGAGAACAGGCGGGCCACGGCAGCAGTGACACTTGGTGGGCCGGGAAGAATTGTTGCACGATGCGTGCCACGTGCGGGCGCGCATTGTCCTGTTGAAACGTGGCGGCTGGCAGGTGCTGCAGGTAAGGGAGGAATACAGGCTCCAAAACGTTGGAGATGTAGCGGTAGCTGTTGAGCGTACCGGCGATGCGTACCAGAGGGGTGCGGATGTCATATCCAATTGCGCCCCAAACCATAACACCAGGCGACAGACCGGTATGGCGATGCATAATGCAGGCGTCATACAGTCTCTCGCCGCGGTGCTGCCACACGCGAAACCGACCATCGCGGTGTTGCAGGCAGAAGCGGGATTCGTCGGAGAAAACAATGTCGTGTCATTCCGTAGTCCAGGTGCGGCATTGAACGGCCCACTGCCGCCGAACTCGCCGGTGGTGTAACGTCAATGGTAATCAGGAGCAATGGGGGCCGTGCGACAAGTCCCCGCTCCTGCAGACGACGTCGAACGGTACGTGCTGCACAGGTTGTTGCGCAACACACTCTAATTCCTGCGCTAACGGTCGTGATGTGGCGGTGCAAGCCGTCAATGATCGTCGCACAACATGTCGGTGCTCTCGTTCGGTGGTGTGCCGCAGCTGCGGCAATCACTCACGTCGGTCCGTCCGTCCCTCCTGCACCCACCGAATCCATACTCGCCTCACTGTGGCTGGATGTCGTCCCACACGGGCGCCGATGTCTCGGTACGATAAACCGCTGTATCGATAAGCCACTATGCGTCCTCTGTCGAACTCCGAAGCGTGCTGGAATGACTGCCGTATTCTGCGACGAGGCATCAGGAAGCTTCGCACGCACAGGTCCGGCAGCAAAACACACTTCCGTAACTTTCACCCGGCCTTCTGTGCACCCTTCTTTAGTGCTTCTCGGTGGCGTGCCGGGCGCACATGATTTGCATATGCCCTGCAATGCTAATCGTTTGCATGTCCTCTCGCGGGCGACGCATGCTACGAATTTCAGGCAAATCGGATGCTTCCTTCTTGGTGTTGCATTTTGGGTGGCCAGCAGTGTACTTGTGGTAATTAATATGTAGTGTATTCTTCAAATTAATAAATTACAAAAGCAGTTCCATAAAACCTGAGAGTCATTTCTTTAGTTGGCAACATTGCGAGAGGGGGGGGGGAGGGATAACCACGCAGACGACTGACTGAATTAAAAAAGGGTCTATGGCAAGCAATAGTTATTAGCCATGGTAGACAATTCTGGTATTGTTATTGCGCAGTTGTTTAAGGTACGTCTTCATTTTGCCATACAACTATTATGGTGAGTGATTCAGAGTTAAGGAGTGAAATGCATTGTGCGATAAAATGTTGCTATCGTTCGGGTGAAACGGCTCAAGAAACAGTTGATTTAATGAAAAAAGCTTGCAAAGATAAATGTTTGGGTCATTCAACGATTTTTAGATGACACCATGATTTCAAAAAAGGTTGTTTATCGGCAGAACTGGCTTTTAGGCCTGATCGACCTGAAAGTGTTGTTACGGAGCGTATTGCTAACACTGTTTGAGCAATCCTGCAAAAAGATAGACGAATTATGTGGGAAGACATTTCGGCGTCAACTAATATTTCAAAAACGTCGGCATTCCGCATTTTTTTTATTGGGTGTTTAACGACCACCGTGAGCAACTTAGTGGGCTAGAAGTTTAACGACCACCGTGAGCAACTTAGTGGGCTAGAAGTTTAACGACCACCGTGAGCAACTTAGTGGGCTAGAAGCAGTCGCCTGTCCATAATTCAGCGCCACAGGCTACAGGGAAAGGGTAGAGCCAGTGCCTTAAGACAAACACAACATCCATGCGTCACCGGGATTCGAACCCGGACCCATCGCTGACGAAATGGTCAGTAGCCATCGCTTTGACCACAGCGCCACCGGGGTGGCCATTCCGCATTTTATGTGACAACTTACTGCTGCATCGCGTGTGTTCCCCATAAGTACCCCATCATCTGAGGAGAGAACAATTGTTAGCCATAGTTCAGGTGTGTCGTGAATAGAAACAAATGATTGCAAAGGATCCAAACTTTCAAAATGCGGTATTTACTGCTGATGAAACATGGGCCCACTATTTTGACCCCCTCACGAAGAACGCAATGGGTATCTGAAAACACACAGGCTCGGCTCCTCCGAAAAATGTCCTCCAAAGCAAATCTGCTGGGAAGGTGATTATGATAATTTTCTTTGATCATAAAGGTGCAGTCTACCAGCTTGCCGTTCTTCCACAAATTACTGTCAATGCTAAATATTACATTTTAGTCTTGAAGTGTCTGAGACGACACATATTGATTAAACGATCGGAACTGGTAGGCAAGAGGACCATACACCATGATAACGCCCGCCCACATGTGGCTGCTTGTGTTCAACAGTTTCTTACGAAATGCAGTATTGAAGCCATGCCACAGCCACCTTACCGTCCTGACCTCGCCTAGTGTGATTTCTGGTCGTTTTTGACAATGAAGAAGTTCCGTGGCGAAGCATTCAACACAGATGCTAACGTTATTCAAGCTGTACAGGGATCGCTAAATCCGCTTCCACAAAATGCCTTCGCCACATGCTTTGAAAAGGGGACTGAACGATGGGACCGTTGCATATCATCCGAGGGAAGATACTTTGAGAAAGAATAACATATATTTTGCTGTATCTATATTTCTTCATTTTTGTGTGATTTTATTCTCAGATTTTATGGAACAGCCGTTGTATCTGCAGAGTTTTCATGAAAAGTCACTGTACTTTTCATTGTTCTCATAAGAACATGAGTTAAAAGCTTAAGACTTCTAAGTTTTGTCATGCATTTTTTAATGATTTAGCATTTTCTTAACTCATCTCTTTTTTGTTAAATGCAATGTGGAGCCACAGGATATTTCGACTATTAACGGTTCCAAGTGCAAATTGGTAGGTTTGGGTAGATTGTAGTGAAAAAGTTGAAACTGTCTCTCCGACCCCATATTGTACACAGCGACATGAAACCTTGACCCTTGATGAGTCACTCTCTTCAAATCTGTTTATCTTCCAGCCTCTGTTTCAGACAAAGTGAAAATCATCATACGAGACAAAAGTAAAACTATTTTATAAACCTTTATCTCTCCATCTATCTATCTATTATTTGCACAGACATACCTCCTGGGCCCTTGGTCATGATGGGTCCCAAGACTATATCCCCTATAGACCCCCTCGCCCTCAATCTGGCCTTGGGTTTTACAAGCTTTTGCCAGTTCGGTTCGGGAGGGCCACATGTCTTCTGTGTTTTCAAGTCATAAAATATACATTTCTACAAATGCCGTTCAAACGTTTTGACTTTCTCATGTTGGAGAAATAACCAATAACGAAAGACAATAGTTTGCAAGTTACCCCCAAAGACCTGTAGTTACCTCTTACTGTTCCAGGATCAAATGCTTATGTAGAACGCATGCGCTGAATCGTCAGCCGGAACACCGGTAAAGTTCCCGTTGTGCCGCCAGTGGCTTAACTAGTACAACGTGCGCCCCCCCCCCCTCCCTCCCGCAAGATTTACTTTAGCACCGCTAAGCACAGTAATTTTCCCAGGATTTCGAACACAAGGGAAGGTGCTCTTTTCGCGGTGTGTGTGTGTGGTAGTTGGGGGAAGGGGGGTAGGAAATCAGGGAGATTGTCTGCAAAAGTATTGAGGGTACCTAGAGCTCTGTAGTTTAAACTTTTTGAGTAATAGATTTGACAATACGTACAATTGCTTTGTCCAAAACTAAAATAAATCTCTTGAAGAAATCACCCTCTTACACATGGCAGATCTGCGGCTGCTGTGAATAAATGTTTTGACGCCTGTCGTGCACGTGTTTTCCCACATCCTCCAAGGGGAATCCCACTGTGGCCTCGCGCTTTTCCTCACCAGCTCAGAGAGAGGGCGATTGGAGAGCGGTGGTATTACAACCCAAAGTCAAAAAGCCGAACACTTTCAATCTGTAGGACATTCAGTGTTTTAAAAGTGAAACTCGGCATTTATTTAGACAAAGCTAAATATATCTTAAGGCAAAATATCAATCTTTGGGTAAATGATTGTGCGTGTTCGAATTTTTTCATAAAACTATGATTGGCAGCTGCATTACGCCACTTTGTTATCTGCGCCCCCCCCCCCACAACTAGCTGTGTGGCTGGTAGTTACACCACTATGTGCAGCCTTATTCTGGGCGTTATTAGGCCCCTTGATAATCAAAAGAATAATTAAAAAAAACTATACCTTTCTGTACTTTTCCATGATTTTAGAAAGAAATCATGTTATGCTGAAGACCAAGTCTGTTCACCACTTTGGCGATTCCGGAAGTAAAAAAAAAATGTGAGGTGCAGTTTTTTTTTTTCTTTTTCTGTAGCCAAAAGCTCTTTCAGACCTTCAACCCTCTCCGACTCTCAAAATTAAACTCCCTTTCTTTCAACTGATTTTTTGTATTGCACCTCACTTTTGCGGAAGTATTTTCCACTGGTGTGCATTCCAGTAAGTTCTGCAGAAGTGCTTGTTCTGAAACCGGTCCCCGCAGCTAACAGCAGAAGTAGTCGCTTTTGCTGCCGCCCCTTTTGCGACCTGTGTTGAAAGCCATAGTTTATGCGGCCACTGATATTTTGGCAGTTCCTTCTGTGATACAACAGTGTATTGACCCCCCCTTCCCCCCACACACCCCACCGAATGCCGGAGGGAGGAAAGACACAGTGTGGTTTATAAATCGCCCAGTCTGACAGGCCACTTAGACTGACATTTCATTACAATTCATTTAGAGTCATACCGTTTTCCATTCTAATTTTAACTTAATTGTAAGCCGCGATTCTTTTGCGCTCTGTCTTGAGCTGTCCCCAGACAAAACGGCACTTCCTACCCTAGTTACGCCTCTACTTAAATTCCTAGAGAGACCATGGTCAACATCAGTGTGCAGTCCTGCAAAAAAAAAAAAAAAAAAATGAGAAGTGACCTGGCACTCCAAAGACCGGCCCAGGTGTTATAGACTTCAGTGGACGTTATGGACTCCTAATAAACTTTGAAGTTCTAAAACGCCAAAGGCTGCGTAGAAGAAAATTCAAAACCCTATAATGACAATCAAGAGGAAAACAGAAAATCAAAAACAATAAAATCTTTACTTGCAAACTGAATAATGCAGAATCCCACACTTCCTGGTCTATGTTGAAATGTGAGAGTTGTCTGTGCTTGCCCCTGACGACACCATGGATGACAACTACCATATGTTCTGCAATCCTTGTCTTTTCTCCTGGTTGAAATTCTGAATTTTTTATTTAGTACGCATCCATGTTGCCATTATTTTTGTTTTATTTTATTTTATTTTGTTCTGTTTTATATATATATATATATATACAGTGTATATATGCACTGTCTGGTACCCACTTCACCACCGAGTATTTCTGAAGTGGTTTAGGTAAACAGATGTTCTACGGATTTTTGCATAGCCACTATGAAAAAAAGAAATAAATAAAGAGAGAGAGAAGAAGAAGAAGAAGAAATGTGCATTTCAATAGGCAACGACTGAATAAAAAAATATTTAAAAGTCTGATTCATTTAGGTAAAAGTAGCCTGTCGACGACAGGCAATGCCAAGCCTCGACTGCACCCCTGGTCAACATTGAAAAAGATCACATTCTAGCAATGCACTAATTACGGCCTAAAGAGTTCAACTGGTAAGTACCTCTTCTGTACCCATTATTCTAAGTCTTCATCGATAGATTTGTAAACGGCACATGGATCCACGGACATAGGCGCTGACTATGGGAAGGGGGAGAGTAGATAAAGTGAGTCTTGCCCTTCCAATAATTTTACTCGGGGGGCAGTGCCCACCCAATATTTTTCATCCTGTGTAATTAAATAATGGCTTTAGCCTCATAAGATGGACCAGGCTCCACTTTGATGCCAAAACGACTTTATGTTTTCCGAAAAATTAATAAATGAGAAAATAAACTTTTTTTCCCATTCTCCACATTGCTCATTTGATAAGAAACTGAATTGCCAGCCACGTATTGTGTTGGCCATGTTCTCGTGATGTGTGGCAAACATTTAAAACAATTGTCAAAAATAAAATAGGTAAAAATACAGAAACGTATGATCTCTAGCGGAAGAGGCGTAACTAGGCATTTCTGCGCCCGGGGCAAACCAAAAAAAGTAATGTGCCACACATTTCCCTCTCTCTCTCTCTCTCTCTCTCTCTCTCTCTCTCTCTCTCTCTCGTATAACTAGGAAAGATAGGAAGAGGAAATCATAAATAAGGAAAATGACAAGAGTGGAAGACATCATGATTAAGAAAAATCCCTGAAATGGCAATGGGCTGGACATGTTGCCAGAGGAACGGACAACAAATGGATAACCTAAATTTTAGACTGGATACCAAGGGAAAGAAAAAGACCCAGAAGAAGACCAAGTGGGAGATGGATGGATGACAATAGAAAACATGCCGGAGTAACGCGGTGGAGACTGCCTCAAGACAGACAGTTGTGGAAGATACTTGTGGAGACCTTCATCCAGTAGTGGATTGATTATTGTTGACGATAGATAGATAGACATAAATATGCAATCCTCGACCAGAAAAAAGTTAACGTCACACCCCAATGTTATCTATTACCTCCATGTGGGAGGAACAATCAAACCGTGACTCTTCGCACAACTTTTCCCAACTGTTTTGGAGATCGCACCTTCGGTACCGCATCAAGCAGACCGAATGCACCTGGAAGTCGTACTTCACAGTCACAGTAATGATTGAACAGCCCCCAGAGAACCTTCCATAATGTGAACAAAGTTCTTGGCGCACCGATGGCCGAGTGGAACGAAGCGTTTGGTCTCTAATCATGCATCCGAGATGGGCCAGGGCTCTAATTCAGGGTGAGACACGGATGTTGTGTGTGTTATGGCACTGGCTCTCTCCCTTCCCTGGAACCAGTGTTCCTAAAGTAGGGACGGGCGACTGCTTTTAGCTCACTGACTTGCTCACGGAGGTCGTTAAACCACGAACACCGTTGTCTTGGAATGTACATACAACCGCGCCTTTATTTCGGAATGTGGTCAACGAACAACACCCCCTAAACATTTTGAGGAAGAAATGGGGAATTTCAAGCTGCCAAGGCAACCGAAACGATTACAAGCAAATTTTTTTAATGGACAAATGACAAAATATGGGGCAACAAAACTGTACCAGAAATTGGTGCAATAATTTCAATTCCAGTTTTAATCTGATCGTAAGTAGAGATTTTTGCGCCATCTCTTGAGCTGCGCCGAGGGCAGCCGGCATGCCCGATGCCCGCCATAGTTAAGCATAGCGACTTTCTTTATTTACGTGTATTTATTTTTTGCACTTCTTGTTCTTTGTTTGAGTAACCCAGCTAGTTTCTCGTATTTTTTTTTATTTTTATTTTTTATAAACGTTTGTGAATAAAATCTCTGTGGATGTATCTTTATAAATCCCCGGCTAATTATATATTTTTTTTAAATTAATGTTCAGCAAATGGATATTTCGGTTTCCTTTTTCCTTTGCTGGTGAGCAATTACAATTGGGTTTTAAAATATATGCCGAATCTCGTAGTTTATCTTTTTGCCCCCTTTTTTTCTTTCCTGACAATGAAACAGACGTGCTCTCCCACGTCTATCCTGCCCCTTCCCAATAATTTGCTGAAGTCGGCATCCCTGCCCGAGAATATTGTAATGCATTTTTTAATCAAAATGTTTACATAGACAGGGGAGCCACCAAAGCATTTGCCAGGGTCCCACACAACCTAGGGGCGGCCCTCATATTTCTTATTTATCTTAAGGGTTGGTTTTCTCTTCCTCCACGCTAGCTGAATCGCAACAACATCCAAGATATCCAAGATATCTTGTATTGGAAAATGTGCTGCCATCTGTTGTTGATAATATATAATTTGTAAAGGAACAAATGGTTTTTGTACTTGCAAACGAGCTCTATGTATAAATTGAATATTAAGATTATTGCTATATTAGTAACTTAATATAGGGTTGCAACTAGGGGCATATTTAGAGGAGACCAAGGGACCTTGATCCCTCCTCGAAAGTGTTCCTTTCTTTTTTTGTTAAAAATGCGACTTACATTAGAAAAATATGCTTTGATTTAATGAAAAATGCATCAACTTACATTAGAAAATATTTCTTCCATTTTTCTTGTATTTCTCATTAACTTTCATTTTGTCTTGATGAATTTCAAGAACTTCCATTTTTCCGCCCCCTCCCCCCAATGTTCTATATATGTCCCTAGTTGCAACCCTATATTAGTGATATAAATATATACTTGCCAACATTAGTGATATAAAATCATACGTGTAACCCGATATTAATTTTATTTGTTGTTGATCATTCTCTGAGATTTTTTGGTAAATCTCGGGGCATGATACACAAAAAAAAAAAAAAAAAAAAAAAAAATGTCGCTGGGACGCAAATGCAACAATTTCTTTAAAATTAACAAGAAATTAAATATAAATATGTTGTTATTAATTGCTGTTCAGTAGTAAACTTTTAAACTTAGTGCCAGTTTTTTTTTTTCAATACTCATAGTTGTGAGTAAATTTATCAAACTACCAAAAAAAAACGTTCTTGTTCTTAAAATTTTTCTTTAAAAATTTTCCATTTCTCAATAGATCTAAAAAAAGTACATTGTATTGTATTTAACACAAAATTATAGCTTATACCGCATATTGCACAATATGATGTAATTCTACTAAAATAATATACTCAACATAGAACATACACTATTTCAACAGCGTGTGTGTTGAATATATTAATTTCGGTTTTTAATAATGTGTGGTTGATAATAACAGATGGAAACATCCTATTCCATAAGTTCAAATACAATATAGAAATGTTATCCTAAATATAATTTAGGTTTATTTTTAAGGGGCATGCTTAAGCAACGGAACATTGCTAAAGATACCCTTTATAAAACGACTTGGCCCATTTTAGTAACGGGAAAACATAACAGGTGGCGACACATCTGCTCTACTGAAAGGATGGAGAGTCCTGGGCACGAAAAGTTTTGCTGTTTATTGGCAGCCTTCACGTTTTTATTTTTAAAAAATCTCTGTTAATAAAAAAAAAACTGACTAAAAAAACCATGACCTGTCCGGTATCTTCCCGGTGAAAGAAAAACTACACGAATCGGCTTCTGGGCCAGCGTTTTTTGAGTTTTCTCTAGAACTTAAAAGTTATGAATTAAAAAATACAGTATATATGGCACAGAAACAATAAATTGAAATGTACTAGGCACTCTACCAATAAAGGATTTTTCCAAAGGATATTTAGAATCAGGGTTACTCACTGACATATAGACGGTCACCCACTGTAGGAAGAAGTGTGATTTCGGGGAAATTACAAAATGTGGTCAAATATTCTCCACAGCAGAAGCTATGGCTTGGAAAAGAAATTTTTCAAATATGACTCATAGAAGCAGAGCTAGCAAAAAAGAAAAAAATATATTTTTTTATATATACCCCTCTACTGTGTAACTCGTGCATTATTTAAAGAGTATAATGTTCAATATCTTTAGGTCAGCGAATGGTATACAGCATAAAAAGGATTTTTCCAATAGGATTTTTAGCACTGGAGATAAACTTGCAAATACACACTAACGTCAACTAGCACTGGAACTGTGCATTATGCAAAGTGCGAAATATTCGACGAAGTGCATTGTACGAGTACCTGATGTTAAAGGAATGTTTAAAATCAGTGATTCAGAAGCACAGCTATCTAAGAAAATGTGATAGACACTTGCCGCTAAATTGTTTATTGTTTAAAAATGTGATAGACACTTGCCGCTAAATTTTGTATTGTTTAAATATGTGATAGACACTTACCGCTAAATTTTGTATTGTTTAAAAATGTGATAGACACTTGCTGCTAAATTTTGTATTATTTTGAGAAAGATATGTAAATAAATTGTTTTCGCGTGAGCAGTATCTGCCCGAAAAAGAATTTCTCCTATAAAGTATTTTTGACGCGCAGCATCAAGGAGATTAGAAATTATTGGTAAAATCTTCCTCCCTGTGGTCGCTATCCAACACGAAAGGAATTTTTCATATCGCGCTATTAGAAGCAGAGATATCGAGAAAAAGATGACACACATTTACGCCACTAAGCGGGGTAACTTTTTATTATTTTGAGAAAGAAATATGTGAAAAAGTTTTCTATCGAGAACGGTATGTGATCGAGAATGAATTTTCCAATCGTTTTATTTGGAACGCGGTTACTGGTGTTCCTCAAATAACCGAAAAGAAGAAATTACGCTTACGCCTTCTTGTAATTAAATTGTGCGTCACAAAAATCAGATTTTTAAAATATTCTCCACCACAAACTTTGTCACAAAAAGGATCTTCCAAATCAGCTGTTAAAAGCAGAGATATGGGACGAAAGGCAATATACACTGACTATATGCAAAACTGGCTTTCTTTGAAAACGTTTCCATTGTCTCTACTATAAATGTTCACTTTCTGCACTGACGCTCTTTGGCCCTTGCTACATTAAATGCTAACCAACGAACCACTTTCTCTATTGTAAATTCCCAATGGTTTTCCTAATTTTACAGCATACAACGCTTGCAGAAGCTGCGACGTACCACGGAGGTGAAGCATACGTCAAGACGGCAAGAAGCAGTTATAAGGCCAACCGTCGTAGCTTAATTGAGAAAGCATTAGGCTCCGGAGAAGTATGTGGGTTCCAATACAGCCACCGGAAAATTCGGCTTCCACACTGACGCCCGAACCTTTAAAAAAAATGGATGTACTAGTTGTTAGGTTCATCGAAATTGTGTGATGTTCCTTCCACACATCGTCTAGAATTAATGATAATTCCTTCTTTGCGTCGAAAAATGTGTATTAGTCCTCCCACACATATCTGAAATAAATGAATTCCTTCTTCGCGTCGAAAAATGGGTATTGTTCCTTCCACACAAAAAATGGGTATTGTTCCTTCCATGGGTATTGTTCCTTCCAGAATTAATTAGAATTCCTTCTTCGCGTCGAAAAATGTTTGATGTTCCTTCCACACGTCTGGAATTAATGAAAATTCCTTCTTCGCGTCGAAAAATGTGTATTATTCCTCCCACACATGTCTGAAATTAATGAGAATTCCTTCTTCGCGTCGAAAAATGGGTATTGTTCCTTCCACATATCGTCCGGAATTAGAATTCTTTCTTTGCGTCGAAAAATGGGTATTGTTCCTTCCACACATCGTCCGGAATTAATTAGAATTCCTTCTTCGCGTCGAAAAATGTGTGATGTTCCTTCCACACGTCTGGAATTAATTAAAATTCCTTCCTTGCGTCGAAAAATGCGTGATGTTCCTTCCACACATCGCCTGGAATTAATGAGAATTCCTTCTTCGCGTCAAAAAATGTGTGATGCTTTTTCCACACATCGTCTGGAACAAATCCGTGCGTGCCAGAACTACGTAGAACAGGGGTCGGCAAGTAATTTTAGGTGGGGTCCGGATACTTTTGAAAATTTTTATCGAAGTCCAGAAAAAAAAACTCATATTCCTTACTAATTTTTTATTTTAATTTTCACTCACAAAATAATATGAAATACAATAGATAGGCATATTTGTATTCAAAAATCAATGGGAGAAACTACATTTGCTGTCTTGAGCCAGTTTCGAAGTGTCTTCAAGGTGTGCGGCCGTTAATCTTGAGCGATATTGGTTCTTCAAAAAATTCATTTTTGAAAATGAAGTTTCACAAACATATGTAGAGCCAAACATAGTAGCCAGGTAAATGGCTAATTTTTTTGCAATTTCCGTAATTTTCTGGGACATGTTTACTCCAAAATTCTTCGGCCGATGCAGTTTTATACGTTTGCAAGGAAATGTCTTCCTGCAAGTCCATTATCTCCATTTGGAGTAAAGGCTTTGAAAGGTGGAACAACTTCGCAACCACATCAGTCCATTCTGCCGCTGGAGAAACTTCAAAAGGAGATTTTAAGAATCGCGACAACTTCTCTATCTCTGCGAAGTCTTGGAATCTTGCTGCAAATTCCTTCCTAAGATCTGGCATAAAATTTGAAAATACTGCAATATCTATTTCAGAATTATTTTTATATTCCAGAATTGTTGGAAAGTGAATAAATTCTTGACTTGCAATGTCTTTTTCAAAGATATCCAGCTTGCGACGGAAAGAAGACACACTTTGTATCAGATCACATATTAATTTCCCATTTCCTTGTAGCTCGGTATGGAGCGCATTTAAATGTTTCAGAATGTCTTTCAGGAAAGCCACAGCTAGCATATTGTGTTCGTTTGCTAGGAACTCCAAATGCTTTCTTACTTGTGTATCCAAGTTGTCTAAGAAGGAGGTTACTTTTATTTGCCAAAAACGTTCAATCACTTGACCTTTTTACTTACTGCATAACAACAATGTTCGTTGGCTAAGTCAGAATGCGCCGAATCACACTTAGATAGAAACTCTTTGAACTGTCTGTGCTGAAGAGCAGAACGAGAATTTATAAAATTAATCAACTTGATCAAGCTGTCCATTACTTCTTTCAGAGTGGCACTAAGTTTTCCACAAAGAGCTGCCTGGTGAATTATGCACTGATAAGATAGTAGCCTAGCATTCTTATCCTTGATTCTCTTTACTAGTCCCTTTTCTTTGCCGATCATCGCTGGGCCCCGTCAGTTGAAAGAGACACCATTTTATCATAACTAATGTTTGATTTTGTCATGAAGTCATCAAAAGTCTTGAATAAATCTTCTCCGCGAGTCCTGCCTTTAAACGGCAATATTGCTAGCAATTCTTCCCTAAATGTTTTACTTTCAATATCCAAAAATCGCACGAAATTACATTTGTTCATCAACAATGTCACATGATTCATCAAGTGCTATGGCGTAGCAAGGCGCCTTCTGCAGAAGTTCGAGCAAACTACTTTTACAGTATTGTCAGCAGCCAAAATTTCGGTTCTTCTTGTATTGCTTCTTGCCGACAATGGAATACCTTGAACTGCGGCAACAACATCCTTTTTCTCTTCAAAAAGTGCAGCGGCCACTTCCAACATACATTTTTTTACTATCTCAGAGCCTGAAAATGGCTTCTGGTGTTTATTAAGCGTCCAACACACACTTAACGCTGCTCCGGCAGATTTTTCTTGCTCGCTCATAGAGCGAACTAGTAAGGCCGTGCTTTTTTTGTAAGAAGCTAGATATGCCTGGAGTTTTTCTTGACGAGCTTCACTACCCAGAGGAAAATTTTTATGGAACTGCTGATGAGTTGTTTCGTAGTGTCGCTTTAAATTGGCACTTTTAACAAGAGCGACAGTTTTGTTGCATATGAGCAAACTGGAACAGCTCCAGGCCTATCAGGCAGCGTAAAACAATATTGTTTGGTCCACTCAGTCAAAAACTTCCTATTTTCACTATCAACTTTACGCTTTTTAGGATCCATATCGATGCAAAAAGAAAACGTTATAAGCCTCGACAATAACAAAACAAATTAATAAAAGCTCCGTACGAGATCGCAACAACTACTGACGAATGACGAAAAAATTTGTCTATTTTATTTAGATTCGTTCTTTATAAAAAATACTGCCGCCCGGCATAAAGCACGTGCCGACGCACCGCAAAGGAGCAGCTTCCATGTCAAAGGTCGCCGCCGGCGAGTACACCCGCACGAAAGGTAAAATTGTCATTTCACATCAAAGTTTCATAAAGCGGCGTTAAGTTTTCGTTCGAGTTACGAGCACAAAACTTGTGTTAATATGAATATGCCTGCTCCGATTAAGAGGCTTCAGAGGTTGCCAGAGTCAGAGATCGATTTATAAAATTTCCTATTTCATTAAATAAAATTCTTGTGTTGCCTTCGGGTGTACAGAGCTTTTATGTGGGTCGAAAAATGATAAGGGTGGCGCTCAAACGTATTGTTATCTACAGAAAAATATTTTTTTTTAAATTTATTTGAGTAATTTATACTTTCAAAAAATTTTTGGCGGTCCAGTTGCCGACCGTGGGCGTAGAATAACCTGGCGGCTTAGAACTCTATACGTGTCAGAGCGACACAGAACTGCGCATTCCTCCTTCAAATCGAATCCGGGACGAGTCCCCATATTTTTGTAGTATCTCGTTCGTCTAGGGGAATTCCATTGCTGCACTACTGATTCAGTCAGCCATTATATTTGTAACATCTTCATTTGGAGAACACATAGCACAAATAAAATAAGACTATAATTAACAACTTAAAATTAAAACATTCTATAACGGACAACTGCCATCAACCACCTTCTTCCTTCTGCTCTGTTCTGCACGCACGGTCGTTAGACAGTGCTCTGCACGTGTGTCGTCTCATCTGTGGAGCGCTCCTTAGACGGTGCTTTGCACGTGCGTCGTCTCATCTATGACTTATATTTGTCGTTATACGTAGTTAGTCCGTTTGAACAAAAACGGACTGACTACTATAGGGGAGGGGGTGGCAGACGTGGGAGAGGCACCTCTGTTCAATATTCCGTATCGTGTGTGCTGGCCAGTCCTCATGCGGTACGGAATTATCGTCAAACAACGCCGTAACAGTCTTTGCTTTATGACTCGGTGCATTATCCTGCTGGTACCAACAAAGTTCGGTTCCATAGTGTTGTCACAGAGTTGGTAGGGCATAATTGTCCAGAACATCGAGGTAGATGTGCTGGTTAACAGGTTTGTCCACGATAACCAATGGGCCGGGACCATACCACGAAAAACATTCCCACACGAGTACACTGCCAGCTCTAAACTTGACCGTAGGAACAGTACACTGTGGTAAATAGCGTTCCCCGGCTAATGCCGTACCCACACACGGCCAGCAAAGTCATGGATCATGTATCTGGAATTATCAGTCCATAGGACCCGTTTCCATCGATCATCGCTCCACGATAAATGTTCTTTACACCATGCTAAACGACCAACAGGGGCTGATTGGCAGACCCGGACATTTCCCGGTGGGCCCCTTCCGTATATTTTGTCTCTTTCTTTCGTACTTTCATAAAAATGTTTTCAGTTCAACTGAACCACAACACTTGTTTTATAAACGAAATACACATAATGTAATTTTAACAAGCGGGGGAAAAAATAACTTCTATTTTGAACTAGGGAAAAAAATCCCCTCACCAGGCGACTGCTAGAATCAAAATTACAATAGGTGAGCCATGCGCGTTTGCGAACTTCAAGGTTCACTTAGCAGCTGAGGAACGAGAATGTGTGTACCGTATGTTGCGGGATGGTGGGAGGTGTGTACAAGATATTCTATATATTCCCCAAGGAAGGGGGGAGTAGTTGATTTTACTCCCGTTGGTTGTAGGAGGCATTAATGCTGTGCCCATAAGAGCTGAGTTCGGGTTCAATTTTAAGAACCTAGCCCTCCCGAGCCAGAATTTTATATTGCAAAACAGACCCCGGGCCCGAACGAGCCCGAAAACTATGATTAATCTGTTTAGGCATTAAAAACAATTTCCTTTTCCAAACTTCCACTCCTTTCTCCCCGTGCCATTAACCGATGTCTTTCTCAACTACGGAGTAGGGAAGGAATGCCTATTTATTTCTATAGTTTCTTTGACCATTTATTTCATCCTGAAAAGTTTCGAAGGGGCCTGGCATCAGGAAAAATCGGGAGGCACAACAATTTACGTATGTTAACAGCATTGGGGTGGGAGCTGAACAGGGCTGAAAATTTTTCACAACTTCAGTTAAAATTTAGTTTAAACTTAAACTGAAGTAGCGAAAAAGTATTTTAAACTAAAGTGTGAATTAAAATTTACTTTAGTTAAAGTAGTGAAAATACTCACCCATGTTTGATAAAGTTGCAGAACAATGCTAGATAATGGTCAATATGGAATCTACTATCCACTATATGACAACACAGAATTCAGAGTGAAAGCTAACAATATCAAGAACTTACTTTGAAATAACTGTAAGTTTATTTGCGGGGGTGTTCACATACGACCCCTTTCTCCCGAAATGTTCTACCTACGCAGCCTACGTTCCTTGTGATAACTGACAAATGCTGCAGATGAAGGCATTTACGGAGATATTATTTCAACATGAAGTTGCAAAATGTTTTGTTTTCGTTATTTAGTAAGGTGTCTTTACAATACATAACCGCAGCATAAAAGCACGTTTTGTAATTGAAACGCGTGCGAATATATAATCACTAAATGAAGAATCTGTTCGCCACGATATTTAAAAATCTTTAAATTTCTAACTGTGATTGTCCACAATAGAAAAATTACAAAAATTGCAGTACAAATAGGCAATTTTACAGTGTAAAAGTTCTGTATTTTTTTTCATTTATTTAAATTTAAAAATCATGTCTTATGCAAAAGGATTTTTAGTACAACTCCAACATGATTTTAGTAATAGCAGTTTTCTCTCTCTCTCTCAAATATTTGCTGAAATTTCAGTCCACTTCGTTGAAAATTTAAGAACTGGAAGCTCAAAGGTATGAAAATCAAGATTATTTTACGATCTGTCAAATATGAAAAGGCAATATAAGAAATTTAAACAAAAAATGTTCTTACTTCAGTGTCCTTAAAAGAAATTTTTAAACAAATATAAATATTGAGCGTGTCCAAAATTAGAAGCTTCAGCGCAATTGCATACATAACTAACTAAACTAGTGATTTAAACCTGGTTATTGCCGCCCCGGTGGCGCAGTGGTCTAAGCGATGGCCTCTGATCATTCGTCCGAAAGGGGTCCGGGTTCGAATCCCGGTGAGGCATGGATGTTGTGTTTGTCTTAAGGCACTGGCTCTCTCCCTTCCCTGGAACCAGTGACCCTAAATTAGGGACGGGCGAATGCTTATAGCCCATTGAGTTGCTCACGGTGGTCGTTAAACCTCCAATCATAAAAAAAATAAAACCTGGTTATTCGCTTTTTCCACGTCGAATTAGTGAGTTTGCCACAATATTTAAATATCTCGAAATTTCTAACTACGATTGTCCACAACATAAAAATTGCAGCACAATTTTTCTGCAGTAAAATCTTGTCTAGGGCCGATGGAAATTTTTAAATTTTTCCGCAGCACCCACTTCAATTAAAGGATGACGGTGTACCCCCCCCCCCCAGTACTATGCTTGCCACTGTTTGCAGAGCAACTGTACTTTTTGTTTTGTTTTTTAAATAAAGAAAGTGATTTTCAGTTGTGATATAATAGTACCACAGAACTACAAGTAAAAGGGCCCATTTGCAAAAATTTTCCCGGGCGCTTTTGCGACCGCCAATCCGTCCCTGACGACGAGTAACATTCCTGGTGGAGATGAAGGGCATATGAGCAGTCGCACGACCATGGTAACCCATGGAATGAAGTTCTCTGCGAATGGTACGTGTACATACCGAGGTTCCAGCATGTTTACTCACCTGTACACTGTAGTCTTGTTCGATTAGCTGTAACGACTCTCTTGAGGCTTCGGCGTCCTCTATCACTGATTTTCTTTGGCCTGCCGGTAAGTTTTGCTGCTTCAGGCAGTCCACGTGTCTTCCACTTATTCAGTGCATCCAAAACAGTTTACTTGGGTATGTTTAAACGCCTCTCGGTTTCTCTTATGGACAAATCACTAATATAACACCCAACAATCTTTCCTTTCTCAAAGTCAGTTCTCTCCCGCCGCGACATTTTCATTCGACCTCACAGTGCGATATGATCGCGATCAGCTGCAGGCTTGTTTTTATACCGTTTGCAGCTGTACCGCGCATCTTAACAACGCAGCGGATCCGTTCATTTGCTTTTGAAGCGGTGTCTGGTGACTTTTGTCAATATAGTGTAACACTATAGTGTACTATGTAATGTAACACCATAATGTAATATGTAATGTAACACTATAGTGTAATATATGTGACACCCTAGTGTAATATAGATAGTGTAACACTGCAGTGTACACTATACAGTATAGTGTAACACTATTGACAAAAGTCACCGGACAAGCGGGATCATTGCACTTAAACAGGATCTTAAGGTTCTAAACAAAGCTATTACAACAAAAAGTGGTGGATACCTTTGCCTATTGCCATGTACGCATCTGCATTAAAAGTCACGTCTCTGAGCGTGGCGTTCACATTATTCTGTCCAACCCCTGTATCTGTAGGTGCCATACTTCGAGTTCGGGCGAAATCCTGGAGACCTAGTAGAAGCCAATTTATCTGTCACTGCATTTTGATGCCATGCATCTTTCCCGACAGCAATAAAGAAAATCGCAAATAAAAAATTTCGGTGTAATGAAAATGGGTAACGGAAGTAGTCAAAACCATTGTTGAAATCTGATTTTTTAATGCTGTTCCATGAAGTGAGGCAATAATAGTTGATTTCATTGTTACTCCACAAAATATTTTCCTAAGCGATCCCTAAGTCATTGCAGCATCGTTTTACATGAACGTTACAATATCTCATCGCAATCTGCTAAAATTATGAGAACCTGATGCTAAATGTGATAGAAAACCATTACAAAAATGCATTGTTTGCGCTTTCCAACCGTAGGTTGAAGAAGCGTATATGCTCCAGCTTTGTCCGTCTGTCTGTCCCTACGTCCGTCCGCACGATAACCCGCGTAAAAATGATGAATTTTTTTTTGTGGTAGAGGACCACCTGGGGACGAACCCTATTGAAAATGGAGTAAATGGGGTCAAAGGTCAGAACATAGGAGCGGGATCCATTCCATAGCCCTTATGCGTCATAACTTACGTAAAAATGCTTCGATTGCGACAAAACTTTAACATGTTGTTTCGGAGGTATACTGAACCGGTTCTGTTGAATTTCATCGAAATAGGGTCAAAGGGCAGGACACAGGAGCGAGATTTATTCCACAGCTATTATCATCATAACTTGACTAGAAATGCTTCTATTGCAACAAAACTTTAAAATGTCGTTCCGGAGGTAGACTGAACCAATTCTGTTCAATATCATCGAAATAGGGTCAAAGATCAGGGCACAGAAGCGAGATTTATTCCACCGCCATTATCCTCATCACTTGAATAATGATTTCTGGTGTGTTGGAAAGCGTATCATAATTAATGCATTGCATGATTTTACTATCTTGTTGATGCTATGAAAACGGTGCGTAGTAGCGAACTTTGGCTTCCTCTCGACTTTCTCGGGAGGGGGTTCTTGCTCTCGACGAGAGCTTTCATTTAAAATTATGTGTTACACGGCGGAGTGTAACCTGTTGATATCCATGACGAAAAGTTACCATTCTCACTGACTTGCCATTCAGCTTTTCTTTCTATCTTGAGGTCGGATTTTAGCTTTCGCTACATCACATATCACTGGTGTCAGTATCGTTTCTTACGTTTCTCTAAATTTGAATAATTTGTAAAAATAATAATAATAATACTGTTTTTGAAAAACAAAACAGTTAAAATACAATTGCCTCAGCCATAGTTTAGTAAATATTTACTTCTATGACTCACATATCTTCTTTCATTGGTTTTACGACAATAACATTCATTCATCCACCTACCTAAGTAGCGCGTAATGTCAAAAATTAGCGAGCCTTATTTTTTGTTGTTATAATTTAATTCCACTTATTATGTAGTTGATTGTGTCTTGATGTTATCGCGAGTGACGCTAATGAATGTATAGTCTCGAACTATTCGTTTGATTTTACATCCACAAAGATTTTCGCTTACGAAAGATGCATAGCATAAATTACTACGAAGAATACCATATATCTCTTGTAGTAATTTATGCTATGAAACAAAAAGAAAAAACATTCAGGTGTTATCCAAAATAATGGAAACACCTCGCTGAAAACAGTGACTTCGGTATGTGCTGTTTTTTGAGTAGAACGAACATGTACCTACACGTTTTTTTGTAAAAATGGGTTGCTTATAGTCTCAAGGGTCTGTGTGATTGCATTGTAAATCGGTGTTTGCATAATTTCGTTTCAGGTGAAGGCACAATGAGTGACCTGTCGGAGTTCCAAAGAGGGCAGATTGTAGAAGGTCTGGTTGGTACGTCGGTAACCACAGTGGCTCAGGTATTGGGGGTATCGAGAGGTACCGAAGGTCATGACAGCATACAATATTTACGGCATAACATTATCTGCGAGACACAACTGTGGAAGGAAAACCAAACTCACTGCGAGAGACAGGAGGACATTAAAGAGGATTGTGATGGCGAGGATTAAGAGAATAAATCGGTGATTGCATAGGCGACGAAAGTGACTGCTGAGCTTAATGCGCATCTCCAAAACCCAGTGTCGACCCATACCGTGCAAAGGAATTGCATAAGCACAATACTTACGGCAGAGCTGCAACTGCAAAACCCCTGGTGTCACAGGGGAATATGAAACGGAGACTACAGTGGTGCCAGGAACACAAAAAGTGGACTGAGGATCAATGGAAACATGTTTCCCGATGTATCAGGTTTCTCACTAATCCCCACCACAGGACGGGTTTACGTCTGGAGAACCCCCGCAGAAGCCTACAACCCAGACTGTCTCCTTCCTACAGTGAAGCATGGGGGCGGTTCCTTAAAGGTTGGGGATATGATCTCGTGGTTTACAGCAGGTCCCATTACACGGACGGATCACTAGCGGTGACTAGGTCACTCTTTTGGCCGACCATGTTCATTCAATGGCGCAGACATTGTTTCCGTCAGGGTATTGCACCTTTCAAGATGATAATGCCCCGATTCACAGAAGTCGAACTGTTCAGTAATGGTTTGAGGAACATGAGGATGAAGTTGCACACCTTTCCTGTCCTGCACAATCACCGGAATTAAACATCATTGAGCCCCTGTGGTCTGTGTTGGAAATCAGAGTGCGATCCCGTTATCCTCCTCCGGCGTCTCTCAATGAATTGGAGCAGTTTCTGGAGGAAGAGTGGTACAACATACCACTTACCACCATCCAGGACTTGTATGCGTTCATCCAAGGAGGATTCAAGCAGTTTTAAATGTCAAGGGTGATCCCACACCATATTAGATGCGGAACACCAATTGTTTCAAGATGTTTCCATTATTTTGGACAGTCCCTGTATTTTCATAAGCTGTTATTTTGCGGTTCTCTTGTTTGGGCTTCCCTGTAAATATCCCCTGTTCACGAGGAAAGTCGCATGAACTGTGAGGTACGAGAATTCTTCGTTAAATAGAGTCAGCCCTGAGATGGAGTGAAGGAAACGAACATAAATGTTTTATGTGGACAACTATCTGAAACTTTATTTAATTGTACGTACATCAACATATCTCTCGAAAAATAAAAATATTTGTCATTTATTGTTTATCGTTTAAGTATTCAAAAATACGTTTTTCAAACGCATTATGAGTTTATTTAAAATTCTTCCGATATACATTACACTGTGCTGCCATCTATTGGACTTTAGCTAAATTAATAACGCGAATTATTTTTCTTACTAATTGCCGTTAATTATAACTCAAATTTAGATTTTGAGCGAAATGTGATCTACAATAGAGAGCAGAAAAATTATCTTAGAAGCGTACAGAACATCCTTTATGAATGACGTTTCCAAATGGCTGATTTTTTTCAAGTACGGCCTATTGTTTGCGGTCGGGGAATGGGGGAAGGGAAGACAAGAGCTATTTATCCAATCCTATCATTCATGGAGGCCCGCTTTATGTTTTATTTTGCTGGGAACATCAAATAATGGAAGTTCCCTAGCTTTTCTCGAACCCTGAGAGGTTCCAGTTATAAATTTTCTTCAGTTCAACAACTTATCACTTTCTGACATGATGTCTAACTAACGTTCACAACGCATTTCGTCAGGCGGGGCTCATTTTGTTTGAATAAAGTTTCGTTCAGCGTTGTAAGATGGAGCTTATCAGAAAAATAAGCAAAAGAAAGTATTAAAAAAAACTCAAAGCGTACGAAAGAACTCGCACCTGTCAGATATCTAGCTACATAAAAATGAGTTTCAGATTTGAAAACAGTTCTAAGGAACAGATTTTTTTATGATTATTCACATGTAGAGCACAATTTCTTAGGTGTTTTTTTCTTAAGTGTTTTTTTTTTCTGAAATCTTCACAATTATTACTTGGATCGAGATGATATTTAAAAGACAATGAATTTTTATCCTGCAACCCATAATGGAAAAATAGAATTTTCACACAATGTTCAACCAGGGCAGTAGTATACTTAAGCACCCTTACGAAAGATTCAACAAATGTAATAATAATTAGTTCATGCCACATTTTGTAAAAAAAAAGGTAATGAAAAAATTTCAATAGCCACTGAGAAGAAAGCCCGTAAGACAGCTTCAAGATCGTGTCCGTCGATCAATCAATATGGAAATAGGAAGTTTTAAAACACAGAAGTGTTCTCACAGAAGATTCGCAGAACTATTTTTCCATGACATCGCTCTGATTTCCATGACAAACTGTTGCAATTGTACACCGTATTCCCGTCCATTTCCCCGTACTTACTGCAATTACTCATTTTTGAAATGCTTTGCATTCATTGAAGTTCATCGCAAATACCGAGACACAAATATGTATATATATACACTGAAGAGCAATTGAATTAGAGACAGCTGCCGTTATGCAAATGTGCGCTGTGGGCGGTCCTGTAAACGGAAACGACATCACGTATGCAGCGATCCGACAATATAAGGAGTGATGCGACGGGAATCAGTACGAGTCGGACGCAGTATGGGTAACACGAAGGATCTAAGCGCATTTGATCGTGGGAAAATTGTCGGGGCCCGACGAATGGGTCACTTCCTCTCGGAAGTCGTGCAGGCACTGGGATTTTCACGAGCCACTGTGTCACGGGTGCACCGTGAGTACATCGAATCCGGTAAAACCATCCCTGCAAGGGCCAACTGCCGTGGACAAACAGCGTGCGGATGAGCGGGGATCATCATCGTCTAGCTCGCATTGTAACAGCGGATAGACGGGCCACAGTTCAAGAAATCACTCGGCAATTTAACGCTGGTGCACAAAAACGTGTAAGCAGACACACCATCCAGAATCCTCGCTATGAGGTACAGAAGCCATCGTCCCACGAGGGTACCGCTGCTGACCGCGCATCACAGGGTGCAAAGATTAGCATGGGCGCGGGAACATCGCCACTGGACCCTAGACATGTGGAAAAATGTTGCCTGGACTGATGAGTCGAGATTCACGTTGATACATGCGGATGGCAGGATACGAGTACGACGCAAACCACATGAAGCGATGGATCCTTCTTGCCAGCAGGGTACTCTTCAAGCTGGTGGGGGTGGCATTCTCGTCTGGGGAATGTTTACGTGGACTGAAATGGGACCCCTGGTACGTGTGGCATCGTCCCTGAAAGGTCAACGTTACCAGGATATCCTGGACGACCATTTGCTCCCGTTTGTGCGTCTTCAACATCCCACTGGGGACCTCATCCTGCAACAAGACAATGCACCGTGCCATCGCTCAAGAATTGTATCCGAATGGTTGGATGAACACTCCACCGACGTGATCATGCTTCCTCAGCCAGGCTAGGTCACCTGACCACAATCCCATCGAGCACATCTGGGATGACATCGAGAGAGATGTTTGAGGCTCTGACCCCCCTCCATCAAATCTTCGTGAACTGTGGTAGCTTCTTCAGGTGTCGTGGATCCGTATGGCTTCCCAACGCTTCCGGTGTCTTGTTGAGTCCATGCCGAAACGAATCGCCGCCGTCATCAGGGCGAAAGGTGGTGCTACAAGTTACTAGACAGGTATCTCTAATTCAATTGCTCTTCAGTGTATATATACCATAAATACTGTTACAAAGTATTCAATGAAATAACAAAAGAAATTTAAAGATATTTTAATATACCTGTGATATGACGTAAGTAGTACACTTGTGAATACCACCAATCACTTTTCAAAATGGCATGCTTTTGCCTTTACACAGTCCTTCAGTTTCTGTGGCCACTCATGAATATCTTTTTTGAAAGCTGCTACTGCCTGCACCAAAGAGTGTTTGAGACTCTCAATACTGGGGTATCTCTTTCTGCAGGAAATGTCCTCCAGTGTGGCCCACAACTTGTAGTCCAATGAGATGAGGCCTGGGCTGCTTGAAGGACAATCAACTGGAGAAATGAAATCTGGCAAATTCACCCGAAGCCACTCTTGGGTTGACTTGGCCTTGTGTGCAGGTGCGGAATCCTGCTGAAAGCTCCACTGTCGATTTTGGAAGAGGGTGTGACTCACATTTTTGACCACTGGCTCCAAAACCCTGTCCTGGTAGACTTTGGCTGATGTTTTCACTCCTTCCTCACAGAAATGGTGCTCCGTGGTACCCTCGTAGAAGACTGCCCACCAAACCATGACAGAAACAGGATGATTACCCCTCATGATCATGATCCTTTGAGCTTTCCCATGAGCTTCTCGTGATGTTGACGCATACACCCTGTCATTTTGGCGGTTGAAAGCCTGTTCAATTGTGAAAACTTTTTCATCAGAGAAAAGGATATGTCTGTGGTGATTGTCTGCAGCAAACGTTTCAACTTATGCACCCTCTGCTGCTTCAGTTGTAAGGTGAGGAAGCTCTAATCATTAGGTCACTCCGCAGCACGTGTGGCATCGACATTTTTGAAATGTTCAGCTTAAATGTTTACAGTCCTAAGGCGACTATGTCGGAAAATGAATAAATGTACCTATAAATCAAGATACATCCCCTGAGTATATCTCTTTATTTTTTTCTATTCAACAGTGTAACTAACTTTTTGATACCCCCTGGATCACGAGTGTGAATGCCAAACGTCGGTTGCTGAGAATTTTACACATTTTTCGTTGTCCAACGTCAATTGTGTGCCTTGCCAATCGCGTGCAGATGTTATCAGACGGTTTCATCACTAACACCAAATGATGGGTTAGTTTCTGTCATCTTTGGCTACTGTCCTGCTCAATAGCTACTTTCAGGGCTTTTGTGTTAAGGCTGACAGGACGACCAGTACGGGCCTTTTCTTGAAGGGATTCATCTCCGTCTCTGAACTTTCGAAACCAATTCCGAGTTGTGCGTTCCTGCGCAACATCAGCCCCGAATGCTAAGCAAATGCGAAGACTTGCTTCTGCAGCAGATGGACCGATTTTAAATTCTTATAACATTCGCGAATAGTCTACACTGATAGCGCCATTATAATCGTAGATCTTTCCACTACCAAACTGCTTCCTCATCTGATTCATATGAGCCTACCATCTTGTGATTTTAGCTGGCGATATACCGCGGGAGGAATGCCACCTCTCCGCAAATTCAATCATTATAAGGGGTATCTTTTGCTCCCTCGAAAAGCGGCAAATACTTTTGTGGTTACCTTATATACCTGCCAAGCGGTGGGTTCGTCTACTAGTGAGAGGGGTGACAGGTCCAATTGCCCAGTAACAAGGTATCCCAAGAATTCTGTTGTTTCAGTATACCATTCTACATTAAACACACGCATAATAGAAAACTGTTCATGTCAAAAACACAACAACTCCAACTAATCGAGAAGAGATGAGCTTAATTGCAAGATCAGAAATGTTTAAACTAGGTTTTCCCATATATTTCACCGCCCTTTAACCCCAGCCTCTCTCAAATTTTATTTTAACCCACGCCAAGTATTACCAAATTAATGTTCAGACATGTTATATAAAAAGTCTGAGTGTCAACATGTAGGCAATGCGACAAATCAGTAACTTATGGAAACCCTTATTTTTGGCTTTTCGTGGACAAACTATACATGATGGACAAATTTGAACTATATGTGATAGACTAATTTCAGCACATCAAAATTCATAAAAAGCAGACGGAGAATCCCAAGCGATGAACTGCTGTAGACTTGTGATTAAAGTTATGCAGGCAAAACCTCTAAATACTCAGCTAGATGTGATCACTCGGAATCTTACCAAAAGAACAATAACTACAATTCCAGATTATTAGTTTCTACGTATTCATTTATTTATTATACACTGTATAGACAAAAGTCACCGGGAACCTAGAAGAGAAACACAACATAGCATTTATTGACATACATTAGTACGGTGTCGGTTCACCTTTGGCCTTAATGCATGCACTGACCCTTCGAGACATGCTTTCGACAAGGTTTTGGAACACAGCGATAGATATACGCTTCCATTCAGTACATAATGCTGCCACTAACTGTTGCTTAGTAGTAAGACTTGATTCCAAACTTCTTATGCGACGCTCTAATTCAGCACATAGGTGCTCTATGGAATTAGGATCAAGGCTCTGTGCTGGCCAGTCCACACGGGATACGGAATTATCGCCAAACCACTCCGTAACAGTCCTTGCTTTATGGCTCGGTGCATTGTCTTGCTGGTACCAACAAGGCTAGGTTCCATAGTATTGACATAGAGTTAGTAGGGAATAATTGTCCACAATATCGAGGTAAACGTGCTGCTTAACAGGTTTGTCCACGATAACCAATGGACCGGGACCATACCACAAAAACACCCCCACACGATTACACTGCCAGCTCCAAACTTTAGTGTAGGATCAGTACACTGTGGTAAATAGCATTCCCGCGGCTGCCGCAATACCACACGACCATCAGACTGATGGATCGTGTATCTGGATTCATCAGTCCATAAGACCCGTTTTTATTGATCTACAGTCCACGATAAATGTTCTTTACACCATGCTAAACGACAAGTATCATTCCGAGTGGAGATGAAATGCTTATGAGCAGCCGTACGACAACGGTAACCCTTGGAATGAAATTTTCTGCGAATGGTACGTGTACATACCGAGGTTCCAGCATTTTTACTCACCTGTACACTGAGGTCTTGTGCAGTACTCCATCGATTAGCTGTAACGACTCTCTTGAGGCTTCGACGTCCTCTATCACTGATTTCCTTTGGTCTGCTGGCAGGTTTTGCTGCTTCAGGCACGCCATGTGTCTTCCACTTATTCAGTACATCAAAAACAGTTCACTTGGGTATGTTTAAACGCATCTCGGTTTCTCTTATGGACAACCCACTAACATAACACCTAACAATCTTTCCTTTCTCAAAGTCAGTTCTCTCCTGCCGCGACATTTTCACTCAACCTCACAGTGCGATATGATCGCGGTCAGCTGCAGGCTTGTTTTTATACCGTTTCCAGCTGTACCGCGCATTTTAACAACGCAGCAGATCTGTTCATTTGCTTTTGTAGGGGTACCCGGCGACTTTTGTGAATTTAGTGTATATTTGTTTGACATAGAATCTCTCATTCCAAAATGTTTTCAGTTATGCTTGGATCTCTCTTATTACTAACATATCTGTTTTCTTTTTCGTAGATCAGAGAGAACAACAAAAAATCACGTTTTGGAATCAGATCTCCAGTGCGGACCGTTTAGATAGATGACAGCAAATTCCTTTCATATTAAAATAAATGAAGTAATTACGCCAGTTTGAACCAAGGGAGAGACAATATGTTGATCTGCAGCCAACAGCTCCCGGATTCCGCAGGAAACGCTTGGTTCTACTCACTATATTACATGCCATGCATGATGAATTGTTCCATGGAAAAGCATGATTATTCAGGCTCAGTAGCAGCAGCCTGTCGTTAGCAACAGTAACAGATGATGGATGAAATATTTTACCTTATTTCCTGTAAAGGAAGTGTAAAACATTCTACCTAATACGGATTTTCGGATGTGAACATATAGAACGACTTATACTTACAAGGAATCGTTTTCAGCTAATCCTTGAGTGTAATTTGTGAAGTGGTATTAGCACATGACAAACATTAACAATTTTCAAAGCTTTAGTAACCGATATACAAGGAACAAAATTTCGTTTCCCTAGTATAACCCTTGTGTCATAGCTGTTTCTCAATGCCTGTATCCTATTTAATTTATGTATTCTCAGATGTTTCACCATTTCATATGAGAGTAAATGATTTATAAAATGTGTTAACACGCACAGTATTACCATGTGACTTACTAAAAGTGCTCTATTTTCCTTTTATTTGCTGGTTACAGGAATAGTTCCTTTGTCCTTCGTTTCTTTCATATCATAAGTCTTTATTGTGTATTATTATCGTCGCTTTAAATATACTACAGTGTATATTTGAACATGTGCATCTCACCTTGTTATAGTCCATTGCATTTTCCCCCTCATTATTCATTTTTTTGTTTTCATATCTCACTATCTTTTCATCATTACAATATTATCTTTCAGTTTTGCACTGTCAATGTGTATCAGTTGTATAGTCTATCAGCTTTGAAGTCCTTTAGAAATGTTTTTGATAAACAGCCATTTAATTCTTTAGTTCATGAGGAGATATAAAAAACGGATTTGAATTTCAAGTACTCTAACCTGATGTCGTATATGTTATAAATTTTTATGGCCAGACAAATAGTCTGTATACCAGAGTGACTTTCATTTATCGCTCTTCCACTAGTACTATCTTCAATGCTTATTCGTGATACTTTATTTTAAATTTGTCATGTACCCATGCTCTAAATATATGGCTTTTTGTTTTTTTATTTAATTCATGAGCGAGAACCTTGTGAAATATTTCATATGAATCACAGGTGTGTAATTTTTTCATTAAACACCAAATTCATTATCATTCTTGGTCAGAACTCATGTAATAGCTTCCTTCTTTGTTACCTTATCGCCGTATTTTGCATGACTTGTCGCATTGCTTTAGGGGGGTTGTGTGTGTGTGTGTGTGTGTGTGTGTGTGTCTGTGTATGCTTAGCATAACAGGTTGACTTCATGGTACATAACTTCGTTGTCATAATTACTCTGTGGACTCAATGGCCATGTGACGACGCTCCATTTGTATTAATGTCTGTCGGTATTTTGTGATGCCTGACACATCTTGTTTATGTGCTAATTACTGTTTGCTTAATACGTATGACAATTTTGTGCTAAGACTTTCCTATTGGTTATGTTGTGCAATTATGTGTACACCTGCTAGCGTTGTATTTTCTGCCCCTTTTATGACAGTGTTGCGCTATACCTGTGCTGCTTAGCTGGGTTCACATGATATTTTCAGTGTCAATTGATTTCGACATGTCTCATGTTGGCCCACAATTAATTTAAGTCGCGCTGTATCTTATGCACCAGGTATGCCAATTTTGAAGGCAGGCCATCATTCCGTTTAATGTTTCTGTGAGTGCGTGTGTGGAAATGATACTGTTACATTCTAAGTCTTTAACAGACAGTTTTACGCAATACCTATGCATGGTGACATTAACATGATATTTTCTGTGGCATTTTTTAAAGCCTGAATCATGCTATCCAAGAGTTAATATAATACCTGCTGTAACTTACGCAACATGTAACAACCTATCATTTCCCCACTTTGTCATACATTATTGTTTTTTGTTTAAGGTTGTTACATTTTAATGTTTGTAATCCTTACATATTTTGCCTTTTACCTTTTTTTAATAAACTATGTATGCACTGCATACTTACAATTTATCAATGAAAAGAAAGGTGGCAAGACTCACCCTTCTCACAGCTGCAAACGCTTGGCTGTGAAACGATTCGTTGTTTACCAAACCACCAACAAAGCACTTAAAAGGAATTATTTATGCTACGTAACAATGTACTGTATATTGCTTCCACAGGCCGACTACAGATGCGCCTTACCGTAAAGCCCCGTTTCATTTTTGTGACTGAATATTTTCGCTCAGATCTAACACATTGCCTGAGAAACTAATCATTCTGTTCATTTGCTTTTGTAGGGGTGTCCGGTGACTTTTGACAATTTAGTGTATATTTGTTTAACACAATATATTTGTTTGACTGCAAACGATATAAAAACAAGCCTGCAGCTTACATTTTAATGTTTGTAATCCTTGCATATTTTACCTTTTACCTTTTTTTTTAATAAACTATGTATGCACTGTATACTTACAATTTATCAATGAAAAGAAAGGTGGCAAGACTCACCCCTTTTCACAGCTGCAAACGCTTGTTTGCGAAACGATTCGTTGTTTACCAAACCACCAGCACTTAGGAGGAATTATTTATGCTACGTAACAATGTACTGTATATTGTTTCCACAGACCGAGCTAAAGATGCGCCTTACCGTAGGGCCCCGTTTCATTTTTGTGACTGAATATTTCAGCTCAGATCTAACACATTGTCTGAGAAACTAATCAGTCCATCACATCACATAAAACATGGCGAAACTAGACTGTTTCTTTTTGACGTGAAATATCTTTTCCAACAATACTCCAAATTGTCCAAGACGGGGACAGTGGTCTGGTGCTAGATTCTGATCGGTCGTCCAAGTGGGTCCCGATTTGAGTTTTGGGTAAGGCTTGTCTTACGACACTGGCGCTCTCCCTTCCCTGGAACCAGTGGTTCCAAGTTAGAGAATGACATAAATGACCATGACCTTCATAGCTGCTCAAGGTGGCCGTTAAACCCGAAACAACAACAACAAGAAGAACAGCAACAACAACAAAAAAAAAACGTAAGTAAATATTTAGTCACCGAAATGACATCACTCTCCAGTTCTTCAACCAAGATAATAAAACAGTTGTTTGATATGCAGTGCGGCTCCCGTTACGCTGACGTCACCCACTGATATCCCAACCCGGCCTTCAGTCGTCATGTAACCGCAGTGTTCTATCTAAATTTCAATTAATGTGAGTTAAGAAACTCAAGCGCTGTAGTAATTTGAAATAAAACTGTAAGCATAAGTACACTTTTTTTTTTATTTTGAGGGAGTTGAACGAACTCCGTGAGCAGCTCAATGGGGTATAAGCAGTCACCCGTTCTTAATTTAGGTCCACTGCCTTCAATAAATAAGTTTTTTTTTCACCCAAAAGAAAAAAATGCGTCAAGTGACCGCAGTGTTGTGACTAGCGAGCGTAACTCTTGCAACGTTGCATAGTGATATCTCAATTTCTTGTGGTGCAATTTTAGAAGTTCAACTTCTATCTTAGAATTTGAAACGGAATCGTGAAAATAAATTAATCATTTTCCAAAAATAAAAAATTCCAGATTTTTAGATATCATTAAATATGGAAAAATCAACTGCTGAACGAATGCGATTATATACGGAACTTGCCTTGCGGATTCTAAACAGATTAAAGTACAAAAACCGAGTACGGCTATATCATCTAAACACAAAGTTCTCGCCGTTACCAAGCTCGTTTAAAATTAGCAAAACAAACTGAAGACATTCATCAGCTATCGACTAGCACTGGATTAGAATATCTACACTAATTCTAATCAAGGGCCGTTGACTAGCTCTGACGCCACGTCAAAATAAGCGTATTAGGATATATATACAGTCGAGTCACATTATTGTGACCACCTCCTATTTTTGAAGTCAACAGCGCGTAGCCAATGACAGAAGGCACGTGTCGTGAGCTGGCTTGGAGAATATATAAGGTGATATGTTTTCAGGCATTCTGAAAACATATCACTCGTTGCTGTCATGGATAAAAGGAGCGATTTATCAGATTTCGGGCCAAGGGTGGCAGTATTTCTGAAACAGCGCAGTTTGTGAACTGTTCGCGTGAGGCTGTGGTCAAAGTGTATCGCGATTGGAGAAATGGAACCATCGCGAATAAGCGACGTAGAAACTGCGGAGCACCACGTGCCATTGATGTGAACGTCGGCTCCGAAGGTGCGGGTGGGCCGATCGGCAAACCACAGTGGAACAACTCACTCGCCGAATAAACCAGGGGGCTACCGGAAGTGTGTCTAAAATGACAGTTCAGCGAACCCTGCTGCGTATGGGGCTCCGATGCAGACGGATGGTCACTGCATCTATGCTAACGAAGGTGCATCGGCAGAAAAAGCATACATTTGCGCGGCAGTATTGGAATTGTACCTCCGCTGATTGGCAGAGGATTGCCTTCCCCCATGAGTCACGCTTTGTGCTTCATCGAACGGATGGTCGTTGGCGTATAAGGCGAGAAACATGGGAGAACAACCAGTCTTTAACCATTGCTGGAAAAAGACAAGATGGTGGGGAAAGCGTTATGGTCTGGGGAATGTTTTCGTTGCATTCCCCGGGTCCACTCATACCTGCGGAAGGCACTATGGACCGAATTCATTATGAATCCATCCTTGCAGACCACGTACACCCATACGTGCTGATTGTCTTCCCTGGGGCGGATAGGATCTCCCAGCGATACAATGCGACGTGCCACACAGCTGAAAATGTCCGAAGGTGGTTGGAAGAGCACGATGGAGAATTCAAAGTACTTCTCTGCCCCCTTATTCCCGAGACTTAAACGCAATTGAGCATCTGCTGGACCACCTCGATCGTGTTGTTCGCTCTATGGATCCTCCACCCCGCATCCACCAGCAGCTGTCAGATGTACTGCAGTCAGCATGGATCCACATACCTGTGAACACCTTCCAGCACCTTACTGAGTCACTCCCAGTTCGTCTAGCTGCTGTCCGCGCTGCACACAGCGGTTAATCTGGATATGGGCTGGTGGTCACAATAATGTGACTCGACCGTGTACAATCCTTTTTAATTTTTTTTTTTTTTCGAGGTTCAACGACCACCGTGAGCAACTCGATATGCTGTCAATATCGCCCGTCCCAAATTTTGGGTCATTAGTTCCTGGAAAGAAAGAAAGCCAGTGCAGTAAAGCATACACAACATCCTTGCCTCACCGGGATTCGAACCTGGACCCTACTCAGACGAATGGTCAGAAGTCAACGCTTAGACCACTGCGCCACAGGAATGGCTTTGATTTCTGCGTTGCATTCAACATGTTTCATGTACAGGAGCATCTAATCCCATCTTTTTTAGTTACATCTCTCACCTTTGCGAATATTTTAAGACCAGGAAAGGCTACCTACTATGATTTATTACTAGTTTCCTGGAAGGAAGAGGATTTTAATCTTTGAAACACTGTATTCATGTCGCATACGGACTCGAACTGGGACCTTGTGCTCATGTGGATTGAGTTATACACTATATTGTCAAAAGTATTCGGACACTACCAAATATTTGCATAACTGTAAAGAACGGTTCCGTAGGAAGGTGCGCAGTGAGTGGGGAACTTTTAGAGTGGATATACTGCGGTGGACTGGTCATGGGATGTCATTTGGGTAACGTTTCCATACGGAGCATTGCAGCTAAACTAAACATTCAAAATCCACTGTAAGGGATTTCGTGAAGAGACAGAAGCAGGACGGTGCAGCTACAGCAAAAAAAATAAAACAAAATAAATAAAATGTTTAGGAAGGCCGCTCAAACTGACGGAAGGTGGAAGAAGCGCTATTGCAAGAAATGTTGTTAAGAAATCCCATTCTTCCTCTGCCATTTCTATCACTGCTTAAGTAGGAAATGCTTGGTTTTTTATTGGAGGTTTAACGATCACCGTGAGCAACTCAATGGGCTATGAGCACTCTCCCGTCCCTGATTTAGGATCACTAGTTCCAGGGAAGGGAGAGAGCCAGCGCCGTAAGACAAACACAACATCCATGCCTAAACTAGGCACAGGCGACTTATAGCCCATTGAGTTGCTCACGGTGGTCGTTAAACCTCCAATAAAAAAAGGGGGAAAATGCCTGGCAGGGATTCGAACCCGGACCCCTTTTGGACGAATGATCTGAAGCCATGCTTAGACCACTGCGCCACCGGGGTGGCTAGAAAATGCTTGTAATGGCTCGGTTAGTACCATAAATATCCGCAGAGAGTTGCACAGTGTGGCTTATGATAGAGCAGCGGCACACAACCCCACACATCACTACCCTGAAAGCGAAGCGCCGTTTAGCATGATGCCTTTCTCGTCGTTCCTGGACTGTAGACAACTGGAAATTTGTTCCGTGGAGTGATGAGTCACGCTTTTCACTTTTCTCATCTGATGAGCGTGTTTGAATTTGGCCCAGCGAACGGTTTTCATCGTACTGTGTTCCTCCAACTGTTAGATTCGGCGGAGGCTCCGTCACGGTATGGAGTTGTTTTTCGTGTGGATGGGACTCGGACCGTTGGTTATTATACCACAAATTACGAACTCTGAAGTGCACCTCGACGTTCTGGAGAATTACGGCCTACCAACAATGTGTAAGTATTAAGGAAATTATCGTTATCTCTTCCATCGTGATTGAACTCCCTGCCACATTGTACGGCATATGCAGAACTGGTTTCTTGAAAGCGAGGTGGAACTATTAGACTGACCTGCTTAGAGTCCTGATCTTAATCCTACAGAACACCTCTAGGATGAACTGGAGCAATGGATACGAAATCGATCGCAACGACTCTGCACTCTGGCAACATCTTTGCAGGACGAATTGCAAGCCATTCCTGTCGAGATCTATCGGAAATTGGTTCACAGTATGCCGCGACGTATTGCCTATGTCATACAAGCAAAAGGTGGACCAACTAATTATTAATTGCCATAATACTGCCATTTGCCCAAAAACATTGTGGTGTCCGAATACTTTTGATAATACAGTGTATTGCTTAATTCTTCCATGCATCAATGGAGTACATCCAAATCTTCGGTTGCGGCCCCCTTCCCATGACACTGTGGTTTAAGCGCTGGCTTCTGACCATTCAACCGATATGGGTTCGAGTTCGAATTTTGGTGAGGCATGGATGCCATGTCAGTCTTACGACAATGGCTCTCTCCCTTCCGGGGAATCAGTAGCCTTAAATAGGGGACGGGAGACTGCTTATAGCCCATCAGGGCCGCGGGTGGCCTAGTGGTCAGCGTTCGTGACTGCCATGGAGATAACCTCAGGTTCGATCCTGGGCTGGTACGAACGTTCGAACCACTAAATACCCGCCGTGCGTCGGATGGTCACGTTAAGCCGTCGGTCCCCGGGTACTGGCCCCCTGGTAATAAATAAGGGCGTCTTTCTCCCCCTTTCTACCTCGCTTCCGTGTCACTTTCCTATCGGGCACTCTAGCCCAAATCTCCTAGCTTTCTATTTCTAAGGGTTGTTTAAGACCTGGGGTCAGACACTCTCTTCCTAAAATCCTCTACATATGATCTGATCTGATCTGCTTAGAGCCCATCGAGCTGCTCACGATGGTCGTTAAACCCCCAAACATAACACACAGTCAAAATACTACCACATGGCGAAGGAAATGTGTATGTGTAACAACAAAATTATGTCATAGCTGTGATCTTTTGTTGGAGTCGAAGCAACACGCCTGTGACGTGGTCCACCAGTTGTTTATTCGCATTAGATAACGTCGAATAACAAGGCTTACACAAAGTATAACTGCTCTCAATCTAGCTTATGCTGTGTGTCAGACTGAAATCGTATAGTACTTTCAGTTGGAATCCGTCCCTCTTCTTTTACCGATATTCTATCTAACATAGAGTTTTCACCATTGAAAACCAAAATTTTGGATGCTTTAATTGAAACTTTGCTATTCCGCTTAAAAAATATTTAAATGTTTATCCCATATTTCTTAAAATCTAACAGAGTAGAAATGTAAAAGTACCTTAATCTCCTTCTATGTGTTTTTAACATCTGATATAATCTTCAAAATTTAAAGAGTCATCCTGGTTATTTTAAAGGGATATTTTATTTCCAAATTGTGTCTGAATTTTTTAATTCGTGGTGATCAATTTTCGGAAGAACTAGAGAAGTTAAGATTGCAAGTCAGGTTTCTCTCTCTCTCTCTCTCTCTCTCTGTCTCTCTCTCTCTCTCTCTCTCTCTCTCTGTCTCTCTCTCTCTCTCTCTCTCTCTCTCTCTCTCTCTCTCTCTCTCTCTCTCTCTCTCTGTGTAATCCACAGGAAAAAAAAAACTTCTGCTGTTCATAAAATAATCATTTTCAAATATTCACTAAAAGTTTCAGAAGCTGCGAGCACACTCAGTTGAGATGTCACAAAAAAAAAAATCAGAGAGGTAAGAGTATCTCAACAGTTTGTTCTTCATGATCTCAGAGAAAAAGATTTTTCTCTATTTAAATGGACAAACGAAAAAATATATACAATTTACACTGTTTCTGCAATTTTCCACCCTTCAGCATTCTGAAAGATGAATGAGCAAAAAAAATTTAATTCTCAACCTCCTATCTGAAGAAAAATTGTTTTTTTTTTTTTTGTTCTTAAGTGCTCTTTTTGCAACACATGTTTGAAAATTTACGTGAGCTGCTGCTCACCGACAAAGCATTTTATAAAAAAGTACTAGAAAAAAAGAAAGTTGTTGAAGAATAAACACTATTTTGCAGCAGTTTATGATGTTCTTTGTTAAACAAACATTTCTTTGTTAAATTTCACAAAATTATCTACGCTAAATGAACATGTCTTGAAAACAGTCTCGAATTATCAATTTAAATCCATTATACAACAAATAATCCCGTTCCGGAAATAATGTGAAAAATTTATATGGAACTATACAATCCTCTGGCATGATGAAGGAACGACAGATTGTATTCACAAATTACACAAGCCAAACGTCTGTGCGACAGTTTCTCCTAATTACTATAGTTTTTTTTGTTTTGTTTTGTTTTTTGTTTGTTTGTTTTTTTTACTTATATTTGCCTATCCATGACTTCGCAGAATCGCGGCGAAGAGTGACATTCGTCGCAGATTTTAGTTTGGTCCAACAGGCATAAACGATATCTCCCATAACCCTATTAAATCCTCTCTTGCAGACTCCAGATCGTGGATGCAAGTTTTCCGTTTTTCAGAACTTTTCGAAAACGGAAGTTAAACGGAGTGAAGATTTCTCCCGTAATTGTAGTTTTTTCCCCTTGCTATGTTCCGTTTATCCGGTGTTGTTAAATACTTATTGCAAAAATGTTTGTGTCTCAGTTTGAAAATGGAGGCAGCAATTTCGGAAAACGGAAGTTGGACGGTACCAAGTAATCTTATTCATTTTTCTCGCGATTTCCCCGTTGCTCCCGTACGGTTGTTAAATATCATTATATTACATAAATATTTGTATTTAAGATTGAAAATGGAGAAAAATTTTCCGAAGACGGATGTTGAACGGAGCAACGATTTCTCCTGTAATTGTGAAATGGAGGCAAAGATTTTCGACAACAGAAGCTGAAGCAGCAAAGTTTTTTTTCCGAATCGTTTTTCTTTTTCGCGTCCTTTTCGCTGCACTTCATTATTGTTTAATCATCACTTAATTACATAAATGTTTATAAATGTATTTCAGATCGAAAATGGGGAAAAAATTTCCGAAAACGGAAGTAGACCAAAGCAAGATTTCTCTAGTAATCGATTTTTTTTTTGAGATATTTTTTTATAAATGAAGCAAATACTTTCCAAATTTATATATATTTATTGTACAGTGTTTCTTCGCGGATTTTTTTCTTTTTTATGTGTTAAAACTCTATTTCTCGGAAAAAGCTATGATTTTGGTTTAGTTTTGACGTCTCTGAGTGTCGCTTCCTAGCTTCGTTTTCTTTGTACGTCCATGGTGTTTGCTATTGTGTGTAAAATGCGAAACCTCAGACCACGTGAATATTGGAGATTTCTCGAATTCGTCATATTTTCCAACATCTAAAAGCAGTATCGAAGTAGGCCTTCGATAATATAGCAGCATCGGCGTTCAGTCAGAGAACATCTGCAAAGCGAGAGACATTGTTTCAGGAGAATTCAAAGTGGGATGCTCATGTTGAAGTTATTTCATGGGACTGAAGATCTCGAATAGGAGTTTTATCTGGAGTTTTGGGTCTATTACCACTAAAGATTAAATTAACACTTTATTATTTTTTCATTTATCCCCTATCTGTCTTATGGTGTGCTTGCTTGTAAGACAGCTAAGGGTAACATTAATAGAATTTAATATTTACAAAAAAAATTGTTCGCTTGTTGAATCCATTGGAAGATGTGGAGATCCTGTTTAGTTGTTACAAATTATTGATCTTTAAGAAATTACATAGTTATCGAAGGATATTGTTAATGCATTAGCGTGTTTATACAAACAAATATCTCAATCTAATAAACACATGTTATCCTGCACACAGTTATCAAACTCGTGGGTATGATAACTTTTGAATTCCTGGGTCTCGTACTAACGCGCAGTATTTTAATATTAATGCTCACTGCCCCCTGCTCTTTAAAGGGTTGCCGATTTATATAAAATGAGTTGCCAGTTTTGCATCGTTTAAAAAATAACTAAAGGAATATTATGCTTATAGTTAAATTTCGTTCACTTCAATCATATTCTATTGCGATTACGTGTTATGAAAACGCAAGTTCGTCCGCGACTGAGATTGAACGCCTCCCCCCTCACTCCGATGTAAGTCCCCCTCCCAACTGAGCTACGCGGACAGAATATCGTGCTGCAGATTTGTCGTCTTGACACCTGTTTTCACCTCTGTAGTACGTCACAGTGTACATAAGTTGAAAAATATGTAATTACCTAGCATATTTCATTTTTTAGAGGTCAGGTGGCTAGTCAAGCTAGCATTAGCCTTTTTCGCTGGTTCCCTGCTATGTTGAACTATGGATGCATATGTGTTTTTTAATGGTACATAATGTGATTTAAATTTGGACTGTTTATTTCTGGATTATCAAGTAGTTGTAGTGTATGTTCTTAACTGTGTGTAACATGACAAATAAATTAACTAAACTAAGCCATCAGTGAAACTATAAGGGTCTGAAAAAAAAAAAAAATTTCGGCATTTAATGAAAGAGCAACGTTCAGTGAAAAGCAATTTCAGAGTTCAATGAAGAGCAAGACACATGTAGGCCTTCCACGACACAGTTGCATCTGAAGAGCAAAACCCGAATCGGCGTTTAGTCAGAGGGCATCATCTGAAAAGTAAGACTCAAGTAGGCATTCCATGAAACAGCTGCTTCTAAAAAATCGACCACGACTCAGCTCGGACGATTAGCCATAATTCCGCGCTTCTGACCATTCTACGACAGGAACAGTACAAATGTTTCTCCCCTCGAAACACAAATGCTGTTCCTTCATCTACTGTATCCAAATCATAATCATTTGCAATTTCAGCCTTCATTCAACTACATCCTTAACATTCCTACGGATTCTCAAACTACCATCCTTTCTTTCACAATTATGGAACATATTTGTATTATCTTCCATTACGGATTAATCAGAATAATTTATTCTCTCTCGCCTGGTGGCCTGGTCATTACCGTAGCAAGCTTTTCTTATCTGGGAGGGCGAGACTTAAAATTACGTTCCTTTCGAGTCAAATAATATACGTAGTTTTCACTTTCTTACACACCGCCGTCATAGGAAAGTATTACGACCGTTCAAAAATCGCATTTCAGGTTTTTGACATAATTTTATTAAAAATGTAAAAACTAGGTAAATACCCAAGGACCACAGTTTGTAAATGCCAAGTATAAAGCGTAAACATCATGTGAACGCCGACAACTCAACCGTCCACAGAAATGCAGAACGAAAAACAAACCAGTGCAGAACGAATGAGTATCGGATAGTGAACAGAACAAGAGGAAGAAGCTTTAGGCTTAGAAAAATTCCGTTCAAGGTTAAACGCTTAGAGAACTTTCTGTAACAGAGCACAAATGATTAATTAGCTCTTCAACCCAACAATATGTTCGGAAAGGTCATGGAGGTTAGGCCTATCAGCATATTGTTTTCTGTGCCTCCATTCATTGTTTCCCCAAATTCCCTCCATGGAACTATGGATGCATATGTGTTTTTAAATGGTATATAATGTGATTTTCACACCTGTATGTTACTCTGTAGCCTATAGTAGCCATAATACTGTATAAGACTAACCAAAGTCTTTAAAAAGAAAATACTGAAGGTGTAACTTTCTTTTTTAATTTCAATTTCTATATTTTTACATCTACCAGAGCACCAATTTACGACCCTGTAATGACCATTCTAGGAGGGCAAGCACTCGCCCTGCCCTTCCGGTAGCTACGGCTCTGGTCACTCGTAAGAAAAGAGAAAGGGAGGACAAGAGGCAAAAACTTTCAGTTCTGAATTATACAGAATGAGTTTCTGCGCGGGAAGTTGCAGTTAGGTGTTTCGCGATTTGTCTAGAGCTGAGCGTGACTTTTTGATGAATTCCTAGAAAATGTTTAGTGAACAGAGCAGATAAGGAAAAAATGGAAAGGAAAAATAACACTGTTCGTGTCGAACCTCCAATGTGAATCAGAAATGTTCGTGCTGCACATGCGCGTGAAATGTCGGGAAGTCTAGAAGACATTAATGGGAATTGAAGTGACAGGCTTCAAGGTGAATGCTGAGGTGTAAGTAGACACCGCGAACTCAAGGAAAGATCAGCCAGCCCTTGGTGGAAGTAATGAAATAAACCTTTCGAGCCGTCTTTTCCCAGTTCGCCTTTCTTAGGCATTCAGGTTACATTCTTTCTTGGGTACTAAAGCTACGCAGCTTACCGCATTTAGTGCCTAAAATAAGTATTTTGACTGAGGTCACATGACACCACACGTGCGCGCGCGCGCACACACACACACACACACACGTCTTAAAACAAGAATGTTAAAGTTCCACAATATTGCTGGAACCGCGCCTGTGGGCAACGGGTCTGAGGCGCTGGCTTCTGGCCATTAGCCCGCACTGCGTCCCCCGGTATCTAGTCCGAATGAAGTGGTGTGTTTGAACAAAAGAACTGGCTCTGTCCCTTCATGGACACACAAGCGCGCGCTAGCATACACACACACGCGCACATATATATGTAGGGTGTCCGAAAAATAACTGTGCACTGAAAGTAACACTTACCATGTCGAACTGGTTCCTTCAAGAGGTGTTGGAAATGGGCCCCACCGACGTACAGACATGTCAGCACACGCTTCTGCATGTTAGTGAAGACCTTTCTCAGGGTAAGTGGTGTGATTTGTTGGATGTGGGTCTTTTTTGCAGACTGTAGCTCTGAAAGTGAATGTGGATTACCTGCGTGCACCTTTCCCCTTCAGTGCTCCCCACAGAAAAAGTTAGGTGGTGTCAGATTCGGTAACCGGGCAGGCCACAGTCCCCGGAAGATGATGAGATTTCCGAAGAATTCCACCAGAAGCTGTACTGATGCGCCAGTGGTGCATGTGTCTTGCTTGAACCACCCTTTGTTGATTTCCCGTTCCGTCTTTTCTGATATCAATGGCTGGATAATCTGGGCCCGAAACCTTTCTGAGTTAATGGTTTCACTGAAGAAAATGGGCCCAATAATGCGCGTATGAGTCAAGCCACATCAAACACCGACCATCCGGTTGTGGAGATGCACTTCCTGAAATTCGTGCGGATTTTCAGTACCCCACGGACAAGTGTTTTGGTTGTTGATGTTCCCGGACAGGTGGAACCGTACCTCATCTGAAAAGAAAGTGTCGTCCAGAATGTCCTCACGTTCTTCAGACAGGAGCTCTTGGATCCACCTGCGGTACCGAACACCGGCCTCGTGGTTTGTTTCTTTCAGCTGATGCACGGCAGACATTTTTGTACGGGTGGAAGCGTAACTTCCTTTTCAGAATATCGTGGACTGTACTCTTTCAGATTAGCTTGTGATGGCCGCCTCACGCACTTGTGTGGAGTCTTCTGTATCCTGTCCTGGATATCTGCAAGCAACGTGAACCAGGGTCGGAGGCCGGGGGTGTCTTTCCCGGATGAGTGACTCCCTGTTTCCGACCTTATGTGTTTGCTATTATTGTATTTCTATTATGGCTATTTTTATGTGAATATTTGTAACAATATGTGTTTTGGGTTACGTTCGTTAGTTTATGGGAGGTTCGGGGCTTTCCTCTGGGAGTTCTTCGTTGGTTGTGAGTTAAATTTTGTTTATATATACACGGTGCATAGGAACCTTTCTGCCAGTCCCTTACGCCAGTCTCTTTAGCCTGGCATAACTTGCGAACGGAGAGAGGTACAGTTACGCAAGTGAGATAACGGTATATTAAAGCCACTACGCCCAATTGAATGAAACCAATAGTAGCGCCCCTAGTGGCGAAATGCGGAAGTTAGCCATTTCAAATCGAAAACGAAAAGAGATAGATCAAAATTTTCGACTACAAAGTTGTAAAACATCAACTAATTAGTACAACACGACAATTGTTTCACACGGATAAGATAAATTGTCGCCTGAATACCCTAAAATGTCCGCATTCGATGCGCGACCTTATGTGTGAACGTCTGAAGGGAACGGACATAGGTATGAGCAAATACACACAATTTATTGCATAAATGCGTACTTATGTCAATACAGTTTGATGACGTCAGACAAAAAAAAATGCAAACTGGCGCACAGTGATAAAAAGTTATTGCCGAGTATGTTTGAAGAGTTCGCCATTGCCTACGATACACATTTGTATTCGTAAAAGTAACTCTGCATGCACATTCCTCAGCATGGAAGGTGCCACACTATTGATAGCATCTGTAACACGACGACGTAGATCCTGCAGACTTGTAGGCGCTGTTGCATACACCTGATTTTTTACGTAACCCCAGAAATCCAAGCTCGCTATTCTCTCACAGCGTACGTAGACCTAAACTTCTGATCAGGGTACATCCTGCTACTGGTTTTTATATCGTATATATGGTACAACGTCACAATCTGCATTTGCATACGGCTACATTTGCAAAATGTGAATATGCAGATTTGAATCGTCGCACATCGATTTCGGACATTTTAGGGTATTCAGGCGACAATTTATCTTATCCGTGTGGAATAAAAATGTCGTTTGGTACTAATTAATTCAGGTCTCAACAAGAAAATTCAGGTCTCTCAACAAGAAAATGCAGATCGATGGTTCAGCTCTACAACTTTGTAGTTGGAAGTTTTGCTCTATCTCTTTTCGTTTTCGATTTGCAATGGCTAACTACCTCATTTCGCCACTAGGGGCGCTGGTATTGGTTGCATTCGGTCGGGCTTAATCACACTGGCATAACTGTACCTATCTCCGTTCGCAAGTTATTTCAGGCTAAAGGGACTTTCATGCACCCTGTGTAACGCTATATCAAAAAAAAAAAAAAAATGTTATAATGGTTTTTGCCACCTTTTTGTACCCTCCCCCCCCCCCCCCCCGAGTAAATTTCTGGATCCGCCCCTGTGTGTGTGTGTGTGTGTGTGTGTGTGTGTGTGTGTGTGTGTGTGTGTTAAATGCATAGTTCGACATATACTCTAGTTTTCTGCTTTCAATTCGTTTGACTTTTTCAACAGGAAATATTATTTGATTATTTGTAAGGCAGCTAAAGAAAGGAATTTATATAATTTGTGTCCGTAAGCAGAAAGACAATATCAGGACTTTTTTTTTTTTTTAATTTGTCGCTGCGGTTTGTGGGGAAACACTGTTTTGTGGAAGGGCGTACTCACTGCATTCCATTCTTCAGTGGCACCACCCATGTCTGCTTGTTTTTCTTTTGTGCTGAATTCTTAGTAAGTGAATGAAAGTCTTCTGTTGAATACAGGAACAAATAAAAAAAAAATGGCTGCACGCAACTCAAATAAAGTGCAAAATCCGTTTTGTCGTTTCATGAGGGCAGGGAAAGTCTGAGCGTCTTTTCTTAACGTAATCATCAGCCTCTGCTCGGAAGAGGAGGTATTTGCTTTTGGAGTCTTCAGTCAAAAGTCCTTTTCTTGTCTGACTCTCCTTAACAAAAAGAAAGAGCTAAATTTTATTATTTGTTTTCTGCGTGTTTTGTTTCACTGTAATCAGTTGCTATCTTCTTAAAACTTTGTTGCATACCATTGGAATAAGTTTCTGCGTTCTGTTTAGTTTGAATGCTTGTTTTAAACCAACAAGAAAATGCAGATCGATGGTTCAGGTCTAATATTTCGTTTTCTATCACTAACGGCAAAAAGCTCCAGTTACTAAATTTAATGAAAGGAACTACTCAAAACTTAAGAGTCAATTTTAAAATGCAAGGAAAAAAACTTAAAGGAAAATGTAAAAAAAAAAAAACGGATTTTGAAAAGATATATTTAATAATATAGCACTCCACCAAATTTACGTTATTACCGTTTCTCTGTCACACAAAAAAACTGACTCTCGTAACAAGCCAGCTCCGTTAACAAGGCATTTTTTAAAACGAAAATCATCATAAACTTTGTAAAATCGGTCCAGATTTTGAACTTAATCACACAAGAAATTAAGGAATAGTACTTATCAGAAACAATAAAAAAAAACTGTTTATGAGAAGGGGGGGGGGGTGGCTATAACTTACCGAAAAATTTTGGTACACACTTCATTGGCCGCGGGTGGCCTAGTGGTCAACGTTCGTGACTGCCACGGAAAAGACCTCGGGTTCAATCCCAGGCAGATACGAACGCTCATACCACTAAATATCCGCCGTCTGTGGGATGGGTACGTTAAGCCGTCGGGCCCCGGGTACTGGCCCCCCGGTAATAAAAAGGGCGACTTCCTCCCCCTTTCTACCTCGCTTCCGTGTCACCCCCCTGTGGGGCACTCTAGTCCAAATATCCTAGCTTTCTATTTTCTAAGGGTTGTTCAAGACTTGGGGTCAGATACTTCCTTCCTAAAATCCTCTACAAATGATCTGATCTGATCTGGTACATACTTAAATTTGATAGTTTCTTTCCCACCGTTCTCCGAGTTGCAAGGGCCGGTTTCAAGTCCAAATTCCAAAATTTGGGCTTTCCAGCGGCAAAAAATATTTATCGTGTCATCTCAGTGATAGCCAGAGAGAGGGTTAAAGACGCTTATGTGACCTTAAAGTTGAATACGTGCGCTACCGTTTGCTCGAAAATATTCCTCTCATTCGTCACTCGCGATGGATGCAGTGCTTCACTATCGGTTTTAAGGAGGTTAAGTACATACACTGTGCAATATATACAATGTACAGTTGTGAAATGCATTTTCATTAAAATCCTTCTAACAGTGACAATTCATGGGAGGAGCTACGCAAACATAAAAGGCAAAAAAGCAGAGAAAAGAAACATTTCAGTACCTAATGGAAAGATCATTAATGTAGTTCTTAAAAAGGTATTTTGAGCCTATAACTGATATTTTTTTCATATCCATGTATTGCAAGCGTACTGTTACTACACTGCTAAAAAATTTACACACAACGAGTGCATGAAAACGAGTATTTTTCAAGGTTTATTGGGTTAATCAGGTGATAATTTTAACACAATCATTGACTGTAGAAATATTCAGAACCTACAGATTCCACCTTAAATGTTACACCCGACAGTTTAGTAAGTAGAGTAAAATCAAGCGAGTGAGTATCTCTCTGCTTCTTTTATGAGTGCTGATTCATGTTAACGATGCATCTATCAAAGCAACGATGAAGTTCGTCTCGATTCGTCATGATTTAACGTACCAAATAAAAAAATCATAAGAACACGTTACCTTCAGATATCTTGATTACAGAAGTATTTTGATGAAAATCATACAATTATATATACCTTTAGTCATGTAAAGGATGTGGAATACTTGTTATTCCTATGTGCTTTAAATCGGTAGACACACAGTTCCTTAGTTAATATCTAGCAGAAGCAGCTTCAACACATACGTCCATCTAAGTTCAGTTAGGAAGCATAAATGGCTTTTCCTTCCTAGCAAAGCCACCTGTAATCCAAAGCTAGTGTGACTAGCGCTGTGGATTGTGGGCACTGTAGCGTAAGGCGAACGCACTCGGCTAGTTATCGAGAGATCTGGGGTTCGATCCCAGCGGTGTCGAAATACAATTTTCCCGTTGTCGTGTGTTAAAGAAAATCGTGGAAAGAGCGATGACGTTGTCTATTTACATTGTCTCCACGTATTTGGAAGATTTTAACTATTTCTCTCGCCCTTTGGATTTATCAGCTATAATTAAATAGCTTGTGCCGTTAAGCCCCGCCAGATGGAGACGTCTGAGTTGCTGAGCCCATCCATACGGATTTGTGAAGTCAGACGCTGACAGATAGGCACACATAGCGCCATGGATTGTTGCCACCGGAGTGTGACTAATTGGATCACGTGTTTCACATGACCAGGTGAATACGCTCTCAGTATAATCATTCAGTTGTAATGCACTGAGCAAATTCAATCTGCGCTGCAGATATCCAACAAATCACAGATAGACTGACTGTCTGTAAGATTTAAAATATTAAAGATAGTACAGATTGTAAGACGTAAAATAAAAGGCAGTATAGGTTGTAAGACGTGAAAAAAACCCTAAGGTAGTCCTCTTTACCGTTTGATTTTACTAATAGAACACGAAAATTTAGTTTTTGCGTACCTTTGTTCACCAGTGCGTGAAGCAATAGAATGTTTTTTATTAGAGGCTACGGTTTCTGAGTAGTCGACTTTAAAACGCTGTCTTCAAAAGAAAAAAAATCATATATAAGGAAATATTTTTTTATGTTCATGTATTCAGAAATAATTTTTTGCGATGCAAAAGATCATATTGAAAAACTTAGTGAAAACTTTTTCGTTTGTCCTCGCACTTTCGCAGAATAATTTCCTTAACAAACTAAGGTGAAGTCCAAAGAAAATCCGTACGAATAGTCACCGTGTTTCAGTTTTGACACAAGAATTCAAACCGGGGCGTTTTCGAAAGACTGTTCCTGCAGTACGATTAGCTTTACTCCCTCTCCCGTGAGGACGATGAAACATTCTCTGCTTTCCCGAAATTGTGCAATTAAAATTTAATTTTCTATGCTTATGATAATCCAAAAGGAATTATTTTGAGGCCCAAAATACCATCCACTAAAAAGGTCTTATGAACAACAACAAAAAAAAAAAAAAAAAAAAAAAAGAAACTTGGAAGTAAGTGTTTTACATTTTATTGCGTAAGACTAATGCTATGCGGATTACAATGTATTTCAAAAATTGAGTTCTGATTAATTTGCCTGACATGAAATAAAAAGAATTAATACTCTCAGTGACTCCTTAAAAAACGTAGTGATAGAAAATTCTAAAAAAAAAAAAAAAAAAGGAAAGGAAAGAAAAAGAAAAAGCAGCCCCTTCATTATAATCATTCCGTTAAGCTTCTGCGAATACTAGCATTTCTACAAATTACTAAAATTGATTATTTTTACGCACCGGAGAAATCGCGTATGGGGTACATAAAAAGGCGCCCATGGGGGCTCTCCCCAGCCGTTTGCTATAGCAAATTTTTTTTTGATAAATATAAAACACTAAAACAGACGAAACCTTTTTTTTTAAACCATTTTTAAAAATGCTTTAAAGAAAAGATCAATTATTTTTGTTGCATTTTTCAAACAGTATCAATTATTTTTTTTATATTTTAGTATCTTGTAAATTTACTAAAATGTTTGACGACAGCCTTGAAAGAGGTAAGGATTTTTCTTAGCACCCCCCCCCCTAAAAGTACTCTTATGGGTGCCACTGGGTGCATATTTATAAGCATTTATATCCAACCTAATTAAAAGTAAGTAGATTTATTTCTTGCATGAAAACTCAGCTTCATATGATGCATGCACTATTCAAAGCTCTTTATTTAGTGGTCCCTTAGTTAAAGGTAGTTATGCTTTAACATCTTGTGGTAAATTTTTCAGATCTTGCCCGGTAGTTTAGCTGTAAGGGGCACAGATATTTAAAACACAAGGCCGTTCCTTTCTACAATCCGCCAGCGCCACACACTGGAGCGATTTTCATGATTTTTTTTAAATGAAAGCTACTGACCCGCAGATTTGTCATCGCTAATTTTTATTATCATAAGTGATTTTTTTATATGTTACTATGGCATTTTCTTTGTACAATCCGCCGTAAGCGGAACGATACACGGGAAATCGGGAACTATTTGAAAGCGTTCTGATTCCGTAGTCAATAATAATAAACAAACGAAATAGAAGTGCACCGGAAAGAAGTAAGCTTCTCAACGGTGAAAGAATTATCCAAATCAATTCAGTAGTTTTCGAGTTTAATAAAAAAAATCCATATTTATCGTGAACTACTTTCTTTCACGCTGTGTGTGATCAGGCTGTATGTAAACAAAGTGGGACGATACACGGGAAATCGGGAACTGCTTAAAAGCGATCTGATTTTATTTTTATTTTTTTTATTGGAGGTTTAACGAACACCGTGAGCAACTCAATGGGCTATAAGCAGTCGCCCGTCCCTAATTTAGCGTCACTGGTTCCAGGGAAGGGAGAGAGCCAGTGCCGTAATACAAACACAACATCCATGCCTGACCGGGATTCGAACCCGGACTCCTTTCGGACGAATGATCGGAGGCCATCGCTTAGACCACTGCGGCGCGATCTGATTTTGTAGTACAGCCAAAAAATAATAAAAAATAAACGAAATAGACTATGTCCACCGGAAAGAAATAAGCTTCCCAACGGTGAAAGAATAATCCAAACCGGTTCAGTAGTTTTCGAGATTACCTCAAACACAAAGTTTCTCAGTTTATGCAGTATATTAGTATAGATTACATAATGATAGGCTTTTATCGATTATACAAAAGCCTTTGATTCTGTGAAACCATCAGCAGTTACAATGGCTCTGAAATCCTGCGGTATTGAAAATGCATGCATTAATATTATTATTAACATCTATGAAAATGCAAGTGCAAAGATTCGGCTGTTTGAAAATACAACACACATAAAAATTGGAAAGGGAGTGAGACAAGGTGACACCATATCTCTTTCAATCACTGAACTGGGAAAACAAAGGGATAAAGATTAATGGAGATTATCTAACTCATCTTCGTTTTGCTGATGACGTAGTAATTTTTGCAACTACCCCATCAGAGCCGCAGAGTATGATCCAGGAACTTGCTGACAAGAGTAAAGAAGTGGGATTAAAAATGAACTTTCAGAAGACAAAAGTGATGTTCAATGCTTTTACAAGAAATGAAGATTTATCGATTGATGGAGATAACAGACACGTACGTTTATCTTGGACAGCAGATATCAAGTGAGGGTCACATTGGTGAAGAAATTAATCGCCGTACAAAACTTGCCTGGAGAGCTTTTGGAAGAAACAGCATAATTTTCAAGAGCAATATGCCATTATGTCTTAAAAGAAAAATGTTTGATCAATGCATCCTTCCAATGCTTACGTATGGTGCAGAGACGTGGACCTTAACTAAAAGAGACATACAAAGGCTGCAGACAACGCAAAGTAGCATGGAGAGGTGCATGCTTGGTGTAACCAGGAGAGATAAGAAGAGGAACTCGTGGATCCGAAAAATGACAAAAGTGGAAGACATCATGATCAGAGTTAAATCCCTGAAATGGCAATGGGCTGGACATACTGCCAGAAGGACAGACCATCGATGGACAGCCGAAATTTTAGATTGGATTCCAAGGGACAGGAAAAGACCCAGAAGAAGACCACATGTGAGATGGGTGGATGAAATTCGAAAGTATGCGGGAGTAACATGGAGGAGACTGGCACAAGACAGACCGTTGTGGAAGAAACTTGGAGAGACCTTCGTCCAGCAGTGGATTGATAATGGTTGACAATGATGATGATGATGATGATCTAATGATACCAAAAAAATGTTTAAACCAAACTGGCAAAACAAAACACATTTTTAACCCCATTGTGTAGTTATGTAGACACGATATCATTTCGGGTCACTGAAAGAATGTCTCAATACTCCAATGCAAGCCCGTCAACGACGGGCAAACACATGTTTATACAATGATGAGGAACGTCATCGTTAAATTCGTATACGAGTAGTTGGAAAAAATAAAAATTAATGGGAATATTACGAAAATTTTGTTGTTGGTGACCCATCTTATAGACTTCCCATTAATAGTTCAACCGTTTATTATAGCGATGCATTTTATTACGGTTTGTGTTATATGACAAGAAAAAGTTTCAGTCACAGCTTTTTCAACCGTGCATGGAATGGGTTACGGACTAGAATTTGATTAATCCCATTGTCAGAACTGAATTTGTGTTCCGAACAAAGCGTGGATTTGACGTTAACTTCCACGGCTCCGATTCTTGCCTTTCCCTGGCTATAGAGAATTATGTATAGGTTACTCTTCTTATCTTTGGATGACCACCCAGGTCGTAAACCTATAGATAGGACAAATAAGAAAGGTGCTACCAAATTTTCAGTTGCAATGATCGCGTCTTTTGAATCCTTTCTGACAGAAATAAAAAAATTCAAAGCCATTCATAGTCAGTAGAAGCCGTCGCAAAAAAAAAAAAAAAAAAAAAATCAAGCGAATTTCTACACTCGATAAAACGTAGAAATAGTGTTTTTTTCCCAATAGCTGCTGCAAACGTATGTTACGAAAATTAATAAACTGTGCACACAGCATTTCTCATAGATGAAGGAAGATATCAGAGACGTAGGATTTTCAAATCGAAGAGTTAGAAGAAGAGGCATGGAGGAAAACATGATATAAATTTACACCACGTCATTTTGAATAATGGAAAGGTAGGAAACACGCCAAAAGTATTTTCCATAGCAAAACCTATGCTAAGAAAAAATATTTTTGTTAAATACATTTCCTGGAAGCCGCTATAGCGAGAAAAGGGTTTTGACTTTTAAGCCCGCTAAAAGGAAAACTGTGCATTATGTAAACAAAATGATATACCCCATCTTTACCGTAGCGAATGGCATACAGTTAAAAAATGAAATTTTCAATGCGATTTTTAGGAGCGGAGATACAGCTGCAAAAAGAAATACACACCAATACCATCTAGTGTCAGAATGGTGAACTACAAAAACCCATGAGTACAAGCAAAGTATTCCAAGGAAAATGGTATCCGGTGACTAATTTTTTAAATCGGACTTTTAGAAGCACAGATTTTGAGAAAAACATATTAAACATTTTCGTCCTCTAGCGGGGACATTTTGCATTATTTCGGGAAGAAAGTACCCATAGATATTTTTCGTAGTTAGTACTATCTGACTGAAAAAGGATTTTTTCTTAATCGGGTTTTTAGAAGTGCAGATATTGCTGCAAATATGCTGTAAACATAAACGTGAACTTATGTCCTCTGGTGGAAAATTTATTCATTCAGAACTTTTTTAATTCTTTGCAAAACATTCCACAGGAACAACGACGCTCTAGGACAAAGAAAGAAGTTTTCAAATTGGACTGTTAAAAACAGAGATATCGAAAAACAATACGATATATGTCTACGCCTCCCCCTTCCCCCCACACCCGGGAGGAAAAGCTATTCATCATGTTAAGAAGATATTTTACAAAGGCTTTTCGTAGTGAGCGGTATTTGACCACGAAAGTATTTGTTTAAATGGTTTTTAGAAGGGCAGATATTACTACAAATACATCAGAAAGAGAAATATACACTTACGTCTCCTAGTAGCAAAACCATGCTTTAACAGAAGTTGGAAATTATATCTGCTGCCTCCGGTGGCGCAGTTGTCTAAGCACTGGCTTATAACCATTCGTCCGAGATGGGTCCGGGTTCGAATCCTGGTAAGGCATGGATGTTATGTTTATCTTATGGCACCGGCTTTCTCTCTTCCCTGGAACCAATGGCTATAAATTAGGGGCGGGCGACTGCTTATAGCCTACTGAGTTGCTCACGGAGGTCGTTAAACCTCAAAAAAAAAAAAAAAAAAAAATATGCAGAACATTTCCCACTAAAAGCTTTTTCCGACGCAAAAAGAATTGTTCAAATCCACGGTTCAGAAACAGAGATATCGGGAAATTACAATTTATGTTTACGCCCTCTAGCGGAAAAACTGTGTGTTATTATATCTGCCGCCCCAGGTGTTGCAGTGGTCTAAGCGCTGGCTTATGACCATTCGTCCGAGATAGGTCCGGGTTCCAAACCCGGTGAGGTATGAATGTAGTGTTTGCCTTACGGTACTAGCTCTCTCCCTTCCCCGGAGTCGGTGGCCCTAAATTAGGGACGAGTGACTGCTTATAGCCCATTGAGTTGCTCACGGTTGTCGTCAAACCACCAATAAAAAAAAACTTTTTATATGCAGAACATTTCCAACTAGAAGCTCTTTCCGACGCAAAAAGAATTTTTTATATCCATGGTTTGGAAACAGATATCGAGAAATTGCAGTTTACTTTTACGCCCCCTAGCGGAAGAACTGTATATTACCTGAAAAAGGAACTGTAACCAATATAGTCTTCGTTATAAATAGCATCGATAGGAAAGAAAGAATTTTTGCAGCCGTATGTTTCGAAATAATGATATAGGATAAAATGTATTTTTAATTCGATAGCATTTGCATTTACTCCCTCTAGCGGCGAAGTTGTGCATCGAAAAAAAAGCTTGAACAAAGGGTCAACGTTCTCTATCTGTCTTTGATGGTCTTGTGTGTGGCGCTCTGTGGCCAAACATGACCCTTGTGCCATATAAGTTAACCAACCGACCATCGTTCCCTCATTTTGGGTTTTCCAACGTATAAAGAATTTTACAAATCGGACTAATAGTTACAGAGATACGGTGTCCACAGACGGGCGGACGGATGAACAAAGTGATACTACACTGGTGTGTAAAACTTAAAGACGAAGCGGGAAAATTAAAATTATGCAGTAAATAGCAGCAGCACCCAAACACAAGTTAAGTCAGGACCGTGTCTGGGAACAGGAGATACAGCACATGCGTAATAATGGAGTATGATTGATGTATGGTTTGCGTGACGTGACAGCAAAATGCTCTTACACAATCCATCAGTTGAACGGAAGTCAACAAACGGTGTGCAATGTGCATAAGGGTTACAAACACTTGACTGTGTTTGTTGCGTACTAGAGACGACGGAATGGCCAGTCGAGAACGTCTTGATGGTTGCACTCGCGGTCGAATAATTGAGCGGCTCGAGGAGAGGAGAACTGTGCTACGTGTGACCCAAGAGTTCGGTATCGTTCATAGCATAGTATCGAGTGAGTTGTCTGCCTTCAGGATTACAAGTACAGCTGTGCGAAGATCCGTTGTTTGTCGTCCACCAAAAATCACCCCCAGTGAGGACCGCTTTCTGCTGTCACAGGCCAGGAGGGATAGACACCAGCCAGCAAGTAACCTTGCAAAGCTACTGGGCACGAGCACAGGAAAAACAGTATCACGGTTTACAGTGACCAGGAGACTACACAGAGGTGGACTGTTTGCCCAACGACCAGTGCCCTATGTTCCATTCAAAATTGCACACCGGATACACCGTTTACAGTGGTCCAGAAAACATAAGCGCTGGACAGCTGAACAGTTGGGTGCGGCACTCTTTACTAATGAGAATAGATTTAGTCTCCCTAACAATTTTGGATATCTGCTAATCTGGCGTGAGGTATGCCCTTGGTATCGTCCCGAAATCACCAATGAAAAGGATAGCTATGGTGACTGCGGAGTTCTCGTATAAAACGGCATTCTGATCAATGGACGTCCGAAGCTCCAGATACTGGAAGGAGGTACTGCAACCAGTGCGCGCTACTGTATTGAGGTAATGCTTCCCCATGTTCGTCTGTCCTGAGGTGCCATTGGCCCACAGTTCGTGTTGATGGTCGATAACACCACACATCATCATACGGTGGCTGTTAGTAAGCTGTTGGAAAGTGAAGACATTCAGCTGATGGACTGAAAAGCCAACACGTTCCCCCTACCTGAATCCCTCAAAACGTGTGTGGAATGCTCTGGTGAGACGCGTTGAGACACATTAACACACACACCGGAAACTGTCCAACAGCTGAAGACTGTCGCTTACGGAAGAATGGGCGATGTTATCGCAAAAGCTCATCAACAAATCCCAGCAGTGTATGGACAGACGGTGCAAATCATGCATCGACGTTAGGGGGTGACCATATCCCCTACTGAGGAGCTGCTCTTCCCTTCGTACCGTTGTTGGCAATGATGCATCTGTATCATGACACCCAGTGTTATGTAGCCAATTCTGAATAACGTTCCACTATATCCTTTAGTATCTGCAGTTGGGTTGTTGTTTCCATCATCATTCCTATAAGAAACGAGTTCTTATCGTTTAAATTTCACATATCCAGGTTGCTCCTGTGCGTCGCTACAAGCCAAAATCTGGCTCTTCCTTAAGTTTTGCACTCCAGTGCACGTTATTCTTTTTACAAAAGATGTTAAAAACGGTTTTTATACAGAAGTATCTTCCATTAAAATAAAGATCAAATCTCGAAAAACAAGGAAGCAAAATACGAATATACGCACCGAAGTAGGAAAACTATTAGGAACACCTACCTAATAACGTGTCGGGCCACCTTTGACTTTCAAAACAGCCTCGATTCAATGAGTATGGATTCAACGAGGTGTCGATATAGTTCTACAGGTTGGTTCAGCCGAGCTGATATAGTGACGTACGTCCGACAACTTCCAAATATTCGCTGAAGGCGGATCTCTGTTACGAACGGCTCTCTCACTCTCATCCCACAAGAATTTAATTAAGATCTGAGGACTTTGACGGCCAATTTCAGCACTATGAAGTCAGTGTCGTGTTCCTGGAATCACTGCGTGCAATCCAAGTCTAGTAGCATGGCGCATTACCCTTCTTGGGGAAGCAGTGGTATTAAAATACCACCTGGCATTCAAATGCTCTTCCAGATATATTAATGACTCCAAAGCCTGCCATGAAAACAGACACCAGACTATTACACCGCATACACCAACTTGCACGGTCAACACGACGCAACTGAGATCCACCGATTCGTGCCGTTGACGTCATATACTGACTCGTCCATTGGCGTGTATTAACTGAAAACGTTAATCATTGGACCAGGTGGACTTTTCCCAAGGGTACAGTTTTGATGCTTCACTGCCCACTGCAGACTATTTTTTCGGTAGTCACTGCTCATTCCAGCGAATTGCGGTATGCTGCGTTTGCTAAAATTATTCACTGTTACTTAACGCAATGAAGCTCATCTGTTACCACGTACAACCCTCTCCAGCCTCCGTTGCTCTCGAACATCGATTAGTCCTATCCGCCCATAGGAAGACCAGTTACTGTCTGTTTCGTTTTTTATGCACCAGTCATTGTGCACACACGATACAGTTGTTCTTGCATAGCCGAAAGGGTTTACCGTTTTTGAGATGCTGACACCTTCCCGCCTAGTGTCCACTTTCATGCTTCTTTCGAAGACATGTATCATGTATGAAACAGTGGATACGAATTAAAGTCATCATCCATTGTATATAACGGTAATTACTTTGTCGAACTGTACTGCGAATTTTCCTCATTCATTTTACGTTAATATTTTTCTAGTGAGATGTCACCCATTTTACGTTAAATATTATCTTTTCAAGTAACGATTAGCTCTAAAGATATGTTAATTTGCTAGGTTTTAAAGTAATTTATTTCATACAAGTGACTGCTCTGCAAGAATGGTCACTTTACCAAGGTACTTTTAGAGCAAATCTTTTTCGCGCTGCGATCAAAAACGACTGTTTTCAAGATTGGTTACCTTACCAGGTTCAACGGCAATACGTTTACCGATTGTTCTCAAATAAAAATTGCTAAGAGATTTTACGAAATTTTAACCCTGTAAAGTGACTAGTAAAGTCTGGTCATAAGAGCGGTCACTTTGTCAGACTTCACGGTAAGGACCTGTTTGAAATTATGATAACTTTACGAGGTTATATTTCATTGTTTTTCATTTTCAGGTAAGTGATATCTGGCTCTGAAGTTTGCTTCGTTTCTCTGCAGAATGACACTGACATGCACATCTTTAATTTAACCTTCCGTTTTAGTTTCTTCCTGTTATGTCAATTTGGTTGCCACTTAAGAATATATTTCATTCTAAACGTCATATAAGAACTATCGGATCAGTCTTTTTTCTAAACGTCATATCGGAACTGCCAGAAAGAGAGAGGGATGACAAGAGAATAATTCAAACGAATGTTTTCCACGACTATATAGTTACCAATAGTAACTCACAGATTATATTAATCTGGGAGTTACTATTGGTCTGTTAACATGCACGGTCGTATCAGAATTATATGAACATCCCCGGAATCACAATGTACCCGCACAGCCGCGTAACAGAGTACACGTGACAAGGACGACCACACGGAGATATAAGCGGCCGGCCAGGACAGGTGAGTCATACTACGTCACGTAAGCACAATGGACAGAGGCAGTGATTTGATAAACATTCAAAAGGAATGTTCATCAGCTACACCGTCAAGGGTGGAAGCATCTCAGAAACAGCAGATTTCGTGGGCTGTTTGGGAGGTGCTGTAGTAATGGTGTACACAAGAATGGGCCACTGGCACACCGAGTACCTCCCGATGTCACAAATGTGGAGCTCTAAAGGCCATGGACCCCAAAGGAGAACGTCGGCACCGTCGACTGGTAAAGCGTAATCGAGGAGCAACAGTGCAGCAATTGACCACCCAAACGAACGCTGGGGCAGGCAGTTACGTGTCACCGATAACAGTAGAGCGAACCCTGTTACGCATGGGTCTCCGGAGTCGACGCTGCGTCAAGGCGTCCAGGTTAACCCAGGTCCATCAGCAACGACGCCTGCAGTTCGCATGGGACTACCGTCATTGGACAGTGAAAGAGTGGAAAAAGGCTTCCATCTCCAACGAATCAAGGTTTCTACTCAACAGAAGTGACGGACGGTGGTGGATACGGCGTCAGACACAGGATAACTAACACCAGGATACGCTTGTCGGTCGAGTACAGGCCGGCGGTGGCAGTGCGCATGTCTGGGGAATGTTTTCCTGATATGACAAGGGACCGCTGGTACCATAGAGTTCTCAAGCTCTGATAGTAGATGTTCAGGGAAGCTTTAACAAAATTTATCAAAACAGTTCGAATCCAACGAAGCCACGAATTTAAGATATAATATCACTGATTTTAATTCATTGACACTTCACACAAACTGAACCAACTCTCGCGAAACCCGCGCTGTTACATGCGGAAGCAAGTGAGTAACTGAGATACTCGAAATCTTGTCTTTTCTGAGCAAGCCGTTGCGCAAAGCAAGGGTCTATTCCCCTCCATACGCTCAGTCATGTTGTCATGGAAACGCTAGAGGGCAATCCTATCTAAGTTCTTGGAATCAGAACAGCGAAGACTCAGGAAGATCTGCTTGCGTTATGCCGTTGGTCATCTCTCGCCAGACAGATTCTTTTAACCGAAAGAAGCGAATCCGCTCATGTTTTTTTTCACACCGAAAGCCTCAACATATCTTAATACCGTTGATAATTGACTTTTATTTGTGCATTCTCTGGGCTTCGCAGCTAACCGCGGGCTTCCTAGCTAGCCTCGAATAAACACTGAAGAGCACTTGAATTAGAGATACCTGTCTAGCAACGTGTAGCACCACATTTCGCCCTGATGACGGCATGGACTCGACAAGACACCGGAACGTTGGGAAGCCATACGGGTCCACGACCCCTGAACAAGCTCCCACAGCTCACGAAGATTTGATGGAGGGGTCAGAGCCTCGAACATCTCTCTGGATGACATCCCAGATGTGCTCGATGGGATTGAGGTCAGGTGACCTAGCCTGGCCAAGGAAGCGAATTCACGTCGGTGAAGTGTTCATCCAACCATTCGGATGCAATTCGGGAGCAATGGCACTGTGCATTGTCTTGTTGCAGGATGAGGTCACCATACAGTGGGATGTTGAAGACGCACAAACGGGAGCAAATGGTCGTCCAAGATATCCCGGTAACGTTGACCTGTGAGGGACGATGTCACGCGTACCATGGGTTCCATTTCAATTCACGTAAACAGTCCCCAGACGAGAATGCCACCCTCACCAGCTTGAAGAGTACCCCGCTGGCAAGAAGGATCCATCGCTTCATGTGTTTTGCGCCGAACTCGTATCCTGCCATCCGCATGTACCAACGTGAATCTCGACTCATCAGTGCAGGCAACATTTTCCCACATGTCTAGGGTCCAGTGGCGATGTTCCCGCGCCCATGCTAATCTTTGCACGCTGTGAAGTGCGGTCAGCAGCGGTACTCTCGTGGGACGATGGCTTCTGTATCCCATAGCAAGGAGATGGTTCTGGATGGTGAGGCTGCTTACACGTTTTTGTACACCAGCGTTAAATTGCCGAGTGATTTCTGGCACTGTGGCCCGTCTATCAGCTGTTACAATGCGAGCTAGCCGACGATGACCCCGCTCATCCAAGGATGGTTTTACCGGATGCGATCTTTTCAACAAGACCGGAAAGAACAAAAATGATCCCGCAGCCTATAGGCCCATCTGCCTCCTCTCGGCGTGGAGCAAGGTGCTGGACAAGCTCATAACGAACAGAGCGCTTGGCTTTCTCATGGAGCAGGGAAAGCTAAACAGGAACCAATTTGGTTTCCTTCCGGGGCGTTGCGCAACGCAGGCAATTCGCAGCCTCCGAGAGAGGGCAGAGAGGAACAAAGCGGAGGGGCTCCATACCTGCTTCATCTCACTAGACGTGAGGGGGGCATTCAACAGTGTCTGGTGGCCAATGGTTTTAACCAGACTTAAAGAACTTGGCTGTCCAAGGAACCTGTTCAAACTGATCAGCAGCTACCTGTCTGATAGAAGAGTCGAGTTCGAAGCGGGGAATGGGCAATCCTCGCGTTCGTACCATAGAGGGTGTCCGCAAGGATCCAACTCCGGGCCGCTCTGGTGGAATATAGTTGCTGATTCAGCACTGAACCTAGACCTGGGGCTCGCAGTGGAGATTCAAGCCTATGCGGACGATTTCGTTCTCGTTGTCTCCGCCTCAGGGAGACACGTGATCGAAAGAGAAGCACATAGGGCCTTGGATGTGCTAGAAAATTGGAGCAGAGAAAGCAAACTGTGCTTCGCTCCTGAGAAGACCACTCTGCTAGCAATAGCTAAGAGAGGAGTAATGAAAACACCACCCCAGTGCAGATTCCAAGGGTGCACTATCAAGGCGGTGCGTGAAATGAAATACTTGGGTGTGGTCCTGGATCAGAGTCTATCAGGGCTGCATCACCTGAGGCACCTTAGAACAAGGTGCACGGTGATTCTCAATAGATTGAATGGCATGAGGTTAACGGGCAAAACCAAGAAGGCCATCTATCAGAGAGGAATTGAAAGAATTCTGACGTATGCAAGTGGAGCATGGTGGACTCCCACAGTCAGAATGAAGAAGGGGATAAACCAAATCCAAAGGTTGGCCCTACTATGGATAACCGGTTGTTTTCGCACAACGTCGACCCTAGCACTCCAAGTGCTGGCGGGGTGCGAGCCGGCAGACCTAGTAGTGGAAAGGGAGGCAGCAATGCACTGCCTAAGGTCAGGCGAGGACGCCTACCTTATCGGTGCGCCGCATCGAGCCTCCAACATGGAGATGGAAAGCGTGGACTGGCAGATCCACCCTGCCGAGGAAATTTGCCCACCGTGGGACAAGGAGAAACCCACGGGAGTTGGGCATGAGCTGCTCACGGACGGCTCAAAGTTGAAGGGACAAGTGGGGGCAGGCTTCTGTGCGTTCTCGGACGGGAACGAAGCCACTGCAGGAAGCGTGAAATTATCGCAGAACGCTTCTGTCTTCCAGGCAGAACTTCTGGCGATAGAGATGGCACTCACCTGGGCACTCCCCAGGCGTAGTGAAGAAAGAATAAAACTCTACTCGGACAGTGAGGCAGCACTGCAGGCTCTGAGTAGATTCGGGGAAGAAACCCCATCGTCCAGAGGATCAAAACCCTCTTGAGGGCAGAGGGAGATGGGGCAGTTAGTTTCCACTGGGTACGAAGCCATGTCGGAACCCTAGGAAACGAAAGGGCAGATCAGCTGGCGAAGGCAGCCACGCTGAAAGAGACGGTCGACGTGCAATGCAGAACGCCGCGAAGGTGTACTCGCGCAGCATTAGCACGTCGGACCATGACCGAATGGCAGGTCAGATGGGACACGGGAGAGACAGGGCGGAAGACACACAGAGTGTTTCCGGAGGTCTTGACCAAACGAGCACAGACAAATAAGTTCCTGAATCAAGTACTCAGTGGCCATGGCATCAGCCCTGAATACCTAGGCAGATTTGCCATCAGGAACTGCACTTGTCCCTGTGGAAAGAGAACGGCAAGCATAGAACACTGCGTACTTGAATGCAGTGGCTTCGCCGAATGGAGAAACACACTGATCCCAGGTGTGCAAAGAACGCGAAGATTGGATCTGCTCATCCAATCTTCCGTTAACAGGAGGGGATAATAGCCTTGGTTGAAAGGCTAACCCTCCAACAACATACCATCTTCCCCAATCAAACGGGGACCGAAACGCAGGAGGTGAACGTGCACACCGAAAGCGATTCGGAAGAGGAATGAGGGCAGAAGTCTGCAGGAAAGCAGACAAAAATCCCTCCAGTGTACATACTATGTAAATACTCTTTAAATCTCTCAATGTTGTAAGTCCTAAGCATGAGGACAGTGTAATTGATGTGTGTAGGTGTTTTGAAAAAGAAAATAAAGGAAATTATTCCCCAAAAAAAAGTTCGAGGGCAAGGAATCTTCCAGTCAACGATAAAGTAAGAAACGACCTATCCCGCCAGACAGAGCGGGAACCCAGACAAGGTATACTAGGTCGCCTGCCAGCACGTCACCACGGGCTGGTCTCTAGGCCATTGGGGTGGCCAGGGTCCGAACCGGCGTCTCAAGGCAGGATAATTGTCGCAACATGTCAAAATAACATCCAAGGTGCTCAATAAGTCCCCGTGGAGCCAAGACAGATTGGCGGAACGGGACAATGAAATCAGTATATTACCGGATGCGATGTACTCACGGTGCACCCGTGACACAGTGGCTCGTGAAAATCCCAGTGCCTGCACGACTTCCGAGATGGAGTGACCCATTCGTCGGGCCCCGACAATTTGCCCACGATCAAATGCGCTTAGATCCTTCGTCTTACCCATACTGCGTCCGACTCTTACTGATTCCCATCGCATCACTCCTTATATTGTCGGATCGCTGCATACGTCATGTCGTTTCCATTTACACGGCCGCCCACAGCGCCATATTCGCATAACGCAAGTTGTCTCTAATTCAATGGCTCTTCAGTGTACGCCACTATATACATTCTCTGGGCTTCCTAGCAAGCCTCGAATATACGCCACTGATTGTAAGCAATTGACTGATGCTTATGCTAAACAGTTTTGACCAACATTTTCGTTGCTGATCCACCCGCAATGAAGTGTGGGATTCCCATACTTCATTGCGGGTAGATCTTGTGTTTCTAACTGGAAGTAGTCCGTCGGTGAAGAGAAACTTCTTTTAGATTGTTTGTAATCTACTCCAGTTCTTTTGAAGGTCGTGTCAACAAAAGGGGGGGGCACTTCTGAAGACCGGATGTAAACTATCTGTTATTAAGTGCGCTCAGCGTCGCATCACTGACGTACGGAGCAACCTATCTGAGACACTGAAAAATGATTTGCATAGTTAGAATTTTGTTAGTATGACACGAGAAGAGAGCACAGACAGACGTTAATGATGTTGCTCCTTTGACATACTGCAAGCAGGTGGATCGATTCTGTTCACTTAAAACGTTGAAAGACGTGAGAAGCAGCGTGTATTGTTTCCCTCGTGCTACAAAAGGAGGCAGATAGGCTGAAGGCCGTTTTTCCTTTCACAGACTCTGGGAATGACGTCAAAAGCAGGGTAAAAGAAAGACGCCTTTCAGTAACAAATTATTTGGCACCAGCGATGACAGCTAAGAAGAAAAGTGCTTTCGCGTTTCCGAGGAAAGGAGTTAAGCGTATTAATTTTAGCGTTTTATTCGGGCATGCACGAGAAAAAAGCTTTGCCGCTGATTCGATTTTTATCAAAGAAAATTTGTTCTGTCTTCTTCGAAGTACATCGAAAGCTGCAAACCTTAAATAACTATTTCCAGCCGGCGCGCTCCTGTGTCTTATGTTATACACTGAAAGGACAAATTATTAAGTACACCACGATGAAAATACGCATAGCGGCAGGGCAGCAGCAAATCGCTGTGTGCAGGAAAACCAGTTGCGGCTATAATAGAGTGGGTCAGTGCGCACAGGAATACAATCCGTCAAGTGCCAGCATGGGTCAAGGACGAAACTTAAGTGAGTTTGATCGAGGTCAAGTCGTGGGAGCCAGGAAGGTCGGATGTTCAATCAGCGCAACGGCTAAACTGTTAGGAATTCCGCGACAAACCGTAGCAAGTGTATACCAGGTGTACGTGAAATCCGGCAAAGCTTCTAGCAGTCGGATGAAATGTGGCCGTGAAAGTGCATTGGATGATCGAAAGCGCCGACGATTGGGCCGCATCGTACAGACCAATCGGAAGGCTTGTTTGCAGCAAATCACGTCACAATTTGATGAAGGAGCATCCACAAGCCTATGCTCGAAGACAATCCGTCGACATATGGCACAACTCGGCTGGGTCAGTCGACGACCACATCGTGTCCCGATGTTAGCGGTACAGCATCGCATGATTTGGCTGCAGTTTGCGAAGGCCCATCGAAACTGGAGCATGGCTGTTTGGAAACGCGTCATATGGTCTGACGAATTCCGTTTCACACTGTATCGCGCCGATGGCAGGCAGCGTATGTGGGGTAAACCACACCAAGCTATGGACCCCGCATGCCAAGTTGAGGTACTACAGGCCAGTGGAGGTGGTGTAACTGTTTGGGCAGCTTTCACGTAGTCCGGCCTGAGTCCCTTGATATTTCTCAAGTCTTCTGTCACTGGTTCCTGCTATGTGCAGCTTCTGGCCGACCATCTCCGCCCTTTCATTACATGCCTCTGTCCGAACCAAGTTCCGATCTTTCAACAGGACAACGCTCTACCCAATCGGTCCCGGCTAGCGACCGAGTGGCACCAGGAGCATAGCAGTGAGCTTACCACACTTGCATGGCCACCTCGCTCACTGGATATCAACCCCATTGAGAATTTATCTGACATATTGGAATGAGCTGTTCGTGATCAATCATCCCCACCTACATCTCTGTCTGCTCTATGCCAAGCACTCTTAGATTGTAGGTCAGCGTTACCTGTGTCTGTGTTTCGGAACCTCATTGCGTCCGTACCACAACGTTTGAATGTTTTCTTGGGTGCAAAAGATAGTGCCACACGCTATTAAGTGGGTGTACGTAATAATTTGTCCTTTCAATGTGCATTACGGTGGGTATGTGACAAATCTACCTAGCCAGTATTGCTTTCCAGGCAATGGACTATTGCAATCTGGATAAGTTCTTCGATCCCAAATTTCGCATTACATTCTTCAAGAACGGAGGAAAATCGGAACCAAAAAAAAAAGGCAGCGGGAGAAGGTTTTCACTTAGCACAAAAAAATTTACTCTCAACACACACACACACACACTAAAAACATCACATGAGAAAGCAAGATAGATGACACCGACTTCTCGGACGCAACTAGCATGTCCTTTGAATCCTTTCCGGCACGTAAAACATTTTTCAATGCAGATTTTTAGAATTTGCATGTACAGGATGAGTAAAAAGTCGCAGGTCACCCTTGTATTTCCGAGACGGGAAGGAAAATGAAATATCTGAATACCCCAGCAAATAATCAGTGCCGGGACCTAACTTTCAGCCTACTTCCGGAACATGGCCGCCATCTTGAAATCCTTCAAGATGGCGGCCATGTTCCGTCAAATTTTTCAAATGCTAAGAGGTCATGTTGCATATCAAATAAGACCACAAGTTTCTCAGAAATTGATTGGGCGGTGCATTTGATCGGGCGGTGCTGCAATTGTATGTTGCTCAAATAATGCTACTATTGTCGCTCCATAATGTGCTGCAATATATACAGTACGTTGCTATATAGAATTATACAGGGAACTACTGCGTGGAGATAAGAGGTAAATTATCGTCGGCATGCTATCAACTACCCAATATCTATAGTTCTTGAAAAAGCTGTTTTTTCTCTTTAGAAACATACTAATGCGTACTTTTCTACCCAAGCCCGGAATAAATAGCCAACTGGAATGCCCGCTCCTTAACCAGAACCAGTTGCCGAAGAATTCCCTTTACCAATTATAAAGCATCTCATTTGCTAAATCATATAAAATCACATTTATACTTAAAAAAATGTTTCTCGCTCTTCCTCTCTCTAAGAGCCCGTCCAAGCTCCAACCACAGTACATTTTCTACAGCCCAGGCCCGATTCGGGCCCGGGCTCTGCTTCGGGTTCGGCCCGTCTCAGCTCTGCTGTGAACCCCTTAAGAGGAAAGCTATTATAGCTATCAAAAGCAAATTTTATATTTTAGAAGTTTTATGAGCTAATACTATAAAGCAGCACATTTCACTTTTTCTTTAAAATAACTGAAAATCATTGTCAGTTTGAAAAGAACTCAAGTTCCAAAGCATTCTGTTGCTCCGAAAAAATCACAATGACAAAAATACGTAATTTTTAATACGTCTTCCTACAGAAAAAATAAAATTATTATAAACCTTTTCCGAAAAATAATAAGTTCCAACATAAAATAAAATAACTAAATCAACCACATTAAAAACAAAAAACATTTTATTATTGCGCGATTAGAGCTCTACCTTATGCGCGACTAAGAGCAACGTGTCTTTGTAGCTCATGGGTAGCATGCGCGCTTTCTGTTTGAAAGGTCGCTGGTTCAAAACCCACCTACGAGTAAAGTGGAAGTGTTTGTGAAAGGGCTGAAAAGTTAATACTGAAGTCTTAGCTAACTGGCTGTTAACATAGAGAAAAATCCGAAATGAAATTTTCTGAAATAAATGGAATTACTGACCACAGAAAATCTGTCAAAATACTGAATTTAGAAGAAACGAGTGCTTTTGAAAACGGAAGTTTCGTTAAAACACGAACATCTAGCCTCAATGTTGCTGCACGTGGTTCTCAGGAATTTTACGTAAATTCATACTTCTTATTTGTTACAGAGAAGAAACTGAAACGACATTTTGACAACGCATCAAGGCTGAAGACAATCTGGGCAAATGGCGGTGGAAAATTCTGGAACGTTCCCTATCTTTGTTGAATATGAGTCCACGAATTTCGACGCGTTGAGAAAAAAAAAAAAGAGGCCTTTAAATAAAAGCGCGTCCTGACTATTAACAGCATCAATTCTGCGTTAGAGTGTTCTCTGCGGGCATTGACCCAAAACAACGCTGCCGATGGCATTCAGCGTTTTCCAGTTGTTTGGCAATTGGTCTTCCACAAAGGTGGAGAATATGTCGGTGGACTTTTGACCGTCACTAGTATGTCCCTTCTCAATACACAGGGTTTCCATAAGTACAGAACTTTAGTATGCTATTGAAAAAAAAACTTCAATAAATAACAACTTACGTTTAATGTCAAAACACATGTGAAAGGTTTTTTTTAATGTCAGTGGGTCTCCACGTGTGCTCCTTTGGTTGCTCGCAGGATGTCAAAACGATAGTCCAATTTCACACACGTACGCTACAGAATGTCAGGTGTAACAAGGAGGAAGGCTGCAGTAATGCGTTCTTTGAGCTCAGTGATAGATGTAATCTTTTTCTTGTACACAATGTCCTTAATAAAGCCCCAAAGAAAAAAATCACATGGGGTAATATCAGGAGAGCGGGGGTCATGTCGTTAGACCCCACGTCTAATTCAACGCCCTGGAAAATGGTGGTCTAAAAATCTGCGTACATCCAAAGACCAGTGTGGAGGTGCTCCATCTTGCTGGAAAGTGGTTTCTTGAATATCCTGGAATTGCGAATTGTTCTAATATGTCCAGGTACGTTATGCCAGTAACGGTTGGTTCACACTCTGTTTTCTATTAGGCTAGCTCAAACATAAACCTTCGAGCCGTCTCTCTTGTGTGCTACGACTACATAGATATTCTCCGTGCCCCAGATCGGCAGTTATGTTTATTCACTCTACCAGAAACATGGAATGTCGACTCATCGCTGAAACAGATGCGTGAAAGGAGTGAGTGTGGGGTCTTCGTCAGTGCGATTAAGCATGTCTACCGCAAATACTTTTCGACATGGTTGAACATTTGGTCGAAGTTTTTGCACTAACTGCATTTTGTATGCAAAGAGGCGTACGCCTTTATGCTGAACCTCGTAAGCCGTTGCTTGCGGTGTTTCGAAAGCGGACAGACTTCATCGGGCTCCTTAGATAAGTCTTACGCACGTCTTCCACTTTTTCGCCCGAAATCGAAGCCCCCCCCTCACTGCTGTTGCCTTTCAAGACACTTCAATACACTTCGATGCTCCTTCGTGCCGGGGGATGTCTTTTGTACTCCGTTGTGAACTTACGCTGAACTGTTGTTAGAGATTTTGACTCCGCAAGCCAAAACACACACGTTGCTTTCTCCACTGAGGAAGCCATGTCTGTTGTATTCCGTGTTCGACGAGATTTTTCATTGCATAAGACACCTGGCGCCATTTATTATCTGAATTAACAAACTTTAACACTTGCCACGTCGCTTGACGTTTAAAGTGATTTTTTTCTATGGCATTTTTTAAATAGCATACTGAAATCGCATACTTCATTTATAGACACCCTGTAAATACTACTTAAAGCAGTGTTGAGAAAAATTGCCCTGGTGTATCACCGGTTCAAGAGACGTCACGGGGCTGTTGTTTGTATTAAGCACATAAAGGCACGAGTTTATCGTCTTAACATGACGTCATGACAGATCCCATTTAAAACGGGGGCTAGGGGGGCTGCATTTTTAAGGGGCCCTAGAATTATGCAGGATGCTTGAAGAATTGACAGAGTTTTACATGCCTTTTTCGGTTTGGTTTTTTTTTTCAGATAACACAGCAAAAACTATAAGAAACTGTCTTGCGATAAAAAAAAAAAAAAATCCGCTTTTTTAGGAGGAGTCTGCAAAAAGTATAGTCGCCCCCAGTCTATCCTCAAATCTTTCGAAAACATTACAAATGTTTTTTGTACACTGTATTTCGGAGAAATTTTCATACATTAAGAATTCGTTTGAATCATATTATTTTGTCCACTATAATTTCAACAAGCTGAACCCTGGGGATTGGGGGGGGGGGGGGGTATTAAAGCAGAACTGAACTGGTATCCATTTTTCAACCATGCATTTTGACATTTTTTTACTATCACTGATTAGTCTATGAATCTTCGGATACACGCTTCAATACGGAGGGGAAATTTCTATGGCTTCCTCATATTTTGGGAACGTTTTCTCTTAGGTATTTTTGTTTTTCATACCCATAGTGAAATCCTAGATGTGCCTCTAATACTGAGGCCCCAAAATACTCTCCAGCCCCAGGACCACCTGTCTCCTTAAATGCACTCTGCGTTGTAAAGTTCATCTGTAAAGGGGATTGAAACAATTGTGTCCATTTGCACAAAAGTTACATCATGTCTTGAATCATCTTTTAAACACATTCGGTTTTGGAGACGATGAGGGGCTCCAAGATGTCGCAGAATCGAACAGCACTTCCATTGACTACAACAATACGCTCGTAAATAATGGAGAGCACAATTCCTTCCTTCATTAAAAATTCAATCACTGTCAAAAAGTGCTTCACATCCATAATTTTCCCTAATGAATAGCTGCTTCGTCTTTTTTTACAGTGAAAAAGAATGATGCAGTACTGGAAAGTACTGTTAGCATCTACACGCGATTGCTTCAGACTTGGGCACGGAATATATTAACTCCTTTGTGTATCCTAATATAAAAATCAAAGGAACCAAAAAGGAGATGAGAAGCGAAACATAAATTTGCAAATCCATTAAAGGCAGGGTAAGTTAAGAATGAACGTATGCTAAACAATGAAACAAGCAAGAATCTGAAGGGAAAATATGATAGTTGAGTGGAACGACTTGAACATGAATAAATAAGATAAAACTCACAAATGTCTTTTGAGAACAAATAAGCATACAAGTACAAAACTTAAGACGCATTTTTGAATTTCAAAGAAATGGGAGTGATAACGTTCCGAAATAAATTTTGCAGAAACATTTGTATTTTTTTAAATATATAATTAGCAATAAATCTTTCATTCGTGAATATATTTCCCTCGTACTTCGTCCAGGATGCTGTTGGCGGAAATGAAGAAAAGCCATTTGAAACTTTGTTGCGAAACGCTTTTGGAGAGTTCACAGACGTTAACGAGGTTAGAGAATACAAGGGAGGAAAGTTTTCTCAAAAATCAACAGGCACAAATTCCAAACTGGAAAAAGGTGACAGAGACATTAATGGAAATTATTGATTTCTTGTGTAGTGGAATGAAAATGAACGCAAAAGGAATTACGAGAGAAACACCGGAAGGATATGTGCAACATTCTTGTAATGGCTAACCGTGTTGCTCGTTCACGGTCCTTTTCAAAGAAGAGAAAAAAAGATAGGTGTTTATTCCACCTAAGACTCGAGAGTTATGACATCAGGTTTATTAAGATTATTATAATTACTGCTTTTGTTTTTCAAGATTCTACATAACTGCAGGACCACGGCAATAGAAAAATTGCGTTAAAACATAAATTTTTGAGCGGGTTTTCTAGCTGTCATGCATTTGTAAAAATTCAGGGTGTCCCCCATAAAGGCGTAACCAATTTCAACTAATCATAACACTTTAAATATAAATGATCTCAAGACATAATTTGTGTTAATTGACAGAACAGATCATTAAATTTTATAGACATTCGAAATGGGCACCATTTGTCACCTGAACAATGTCTACACGGTATTCCAGTTCCAAAAACGTTCTTTTGAGAATGTCGGTATTAACTTTCTGCTGGGCACTTTAGGTCAGCAATGTCTGCAACAGGGATGCTGTAAACCTTACCCATGATGAATCCCCATAAAAAAAAAAGTTACCGAGTGTTAAGTCCGGCGACAACGTGGGGGACATGCAGTGGGACCAGCACGCCCAATTCATCGATTGGGAAATTTGGTATATATCCAGAGACCTACTCACGGTCAAAGCCCAATGAGGTGGCGCCCCATCTTGTTGGAAAGTGACCGGAGTTTCAAATTCATCCAGCTGTGGGTACACAAATTGCTCAGTCGTGTCCAGGTAATTGCCAGCTCTCACGGTCGCTTCCTGGATGAAAAAGGGTCCAGTAACACGGTCGATCATTATGCCACACCAAACATTCACTTTTGGGGTAGCATGTTTATGTTCCATTGCGCAATGCGGGTGTTCAGTTCCCCAAATTCTCACACTCTGTTTATTAACCTTTCCAAAAACATGGAAAATGCACTCATCAGCGGAACAGATTTGTCTCAGGAAAGATTCAGCATTTTGCAATGTTCTCCAACATCTCTTCAGCAAACTGTTTACGTTTCACGTGATCATCTGGGATTATGTATGATCATAAGTAGAGGACGCACGGCGGTACGGCGGCAGCCGCGGATGGCTTAGTGGTTAGCAGTTCAGACTATCGATGCAAGGTCCTCAGGTTCGAGCCTGGGCTGATCTTTCAGAGATGGTGTGGATGGTGTGATTTACTAACAGTCGCTGAATATCCGCCCTGCATCGGACGAGCACCTTAAGTGACTGCCCCCAGGCTGGACCCATTGGTAAAATGGGTATCCTTTCCTATGCCCCCCCTGAAATTCTCTCACCCCTCTATGTGCAATATCGTACGTGTACGGTGGCGCCATCTACTGTACTCTAATCTCACTACAAACTGTTCTGTCAATGTCGCTAGACTTGCTCTCATTCCTCCCGTTTCTGTGTTCTGCCCAAAAGGCGATCTCGCTGTAGGTGGCTGGGACCTAAACTCTACTCACTGTGGACGGAAGTCCTACAATAAAATGACAAGTACGACGCACGGCGGTTATTTAGTGGATCGAGCGTTCGTACCTGCCTGGGATCGAACCTGAGGTTCTTTCCGTGGCAGTCACGAACGTTGCCCACTAGGCTACCCGCGGCCCTATCTGGGGTTACGTGATGGGTTATCTGCATTTTATACGGGTGCATTTCCAATCTCTGACGTAACACTTTGTTCTGACAACTTGGGGATGGCCAGCTGTGGTGCTGCTTGTCTAACTGACTTTCGAGGGCTACGAGTGAATGTTTGTCTCACAATCTCGTTTTCTGGAACCAACGATGGTTGTCCAGGGCTTTTCTTTGTAAGGACGCTACTAGTCTCCTTGAATGACTTGTACCACTTGCTGATGCTGTTACGTGTGGGTGGTTTGCTCCCATATTTTGTTCTGAAAGTCCGCTGAACCTGCGTTTTGGATCGGGTTACAATAAACCACTCCACAATCTGTACTTACGTTGCAGAATACATTGGGTACACTTTTAGAATACTTGAGGGTATTCCTTACCACCTACACCAAACAGAATGCTGATATTAGTTTTGTATCCAAAGTTATCATCATTTGAAATCGGTTACACTTTTTTGGGACACCCTGTATGTTGGGGTTTTCACTGTGAAAATATGACGATTTAAGTTATTTGCTGAAGCTTTAGTTTAATATTTACACATAGAAGTTGCAAGTAGTAAGACTGCAAGATATGATATGCACATGTACTTGTCCCTAACTAAACACATGTACAATAGAACCTGTATATGAGGAAGTTGATGAGAGAGTTAAAAACATTCGGTATATCCGAACTTCGTCATAACCAGACATAAAAAATGGGGTATCATTCGCATAGTACAAGATGTACATCGAAAATATGAAAATATGTTGCATCGAAAATATGAGTCTTTTTGCTTGTTTTATAAGAGTATTTGTTATGTTAGCAGCTGTTAATTGTTTTTCAACTTCCTCTAACGCAACAGTTGTGATCATACTAAGCGCAAACTAAATACTAAGATTTTCTCAACTTTCAATAACAACTCGGAAATTGTTTTCGTTTCTTTAGTGATCCCTTCTACATAGTTCTATTGATCATCATTCGTGTCTTGATTCTCACCCTCATTTGGCGATTCTACAGTAAGCAGCTTCAAAAGTTTTTAAGTCCTTTTCTCACTAAACAGATTGCATCGATTTTCTTACCGAGCATTAAAGTTTTACATATATTTAAAGCATGTTTTATTTTCTATTTTCGTTAGCATGTTGCACAGACTACTGAGCACGCGAAGTCCATTTAAATTTACCAAATGTGACCAGTTTCATTCTTTGTTGCTTAGATGAGCTCACTAGAACAACTATGAAAAGACTCTTTTTCCGGTAGCGATGATCGAACCAGCATCCTTCTGCTCCGAAGCCGAATGCTTTCCCAATTAAGCATTTCCGACGAATTCACCGTTGAAACTTTTCCGTCTTGACACATCCTTTACCTGTGTAGTATGTTACATAATACCCATTGAAGAGGGGGATGACATTCCCGAAAAATTAAGAAATTCCATTCTGAAACTCCATTGCTAGTGCGACGTCATTATCCTAGTGTCTGGTACCAAACAAACAGGTTCGCCGCTTCAGGGAGCAGAGATTAGGTGATTATAAGGTGGCGAAGGAAGGAGAAGTAAAGATATATCTCTGTACCTCCAGGCGATCTGTTAATGGGAACGGGGGAGGGGCAGGAGGTGGTAACAAGCAACTAAAACATTCTTGTCTTCAGGCAAACATGCTTGTCTATATGAAGGACCTCGGGTTGTCAACAGCAAGTAACACCTTGTTTCTCAGTTAAAGAGAAAAGGTAAAAACTGCGTGAATCCACATTTTTGTACGCTGATACCCATACTAAACTTCGATATATGCTGTTTCATCAAAAACCATTTGTGAGAGCGAAAGTTCTGGTCACGTGTCGTGGCTCCGCCTCCTACTTATGAATCCGAGGCATCCACGCTACAGTTGCTTCTCACAGACACAAGGAAGTGTTTGTGTTTCTCCGAAACACTCCTCAAACTCTATTCGAGCGAACAAACGAAGCCTTCTCCTTTTTATTATAAAATCTGTGAATCGGGAAGGCGGATCGAAACAGCTGAACGGACAGAATAATACTCACAACTAAAATATAAGGACATCGAAAGGAGTTACTAGCAAAAACACAAGCATTTATTACATAATCAGTTAGGTTCCTGACGGCGATGGATTACTCTTTCTCTAACATCAGGTTTCCCTCAGGCTCAGACCTGGACAGTGGCTTAGACACGACATCTAGGGGAACCACTTCAGAAGAAAATTTCTTTCGGCGTTGACGTTCTAGAAAGAATCTACCTGCTATTAGGTAGATATATATCTCTGAGAATATTAGGAATAGTAGCCTAACGGTACTTCTCCGTCCATACGATTTCAATCTTAGCCTGTGCTAAGATTTGATTCACTGTAGAAGAATATCTGTTACGCAAGCGGGATTCCCTGACTTGGACCTGTACCGCTGCAGCCGAACACTCTATCTCTTCTAGGATAACGTGCTGGCTAAACTCACCAGAGTCCCGGACCTCCGTGGCTGGAGCGTCCGTCTTTCACAAAAGAAAAGGCAAACGCTTCGCGTCCCCTTTATCAGAGAACTACTCTCTCCGTTGGACGAAAGCAGACTGACTAACAGGTCCTCTCTAAGATACCTGCTCCTCCTCACCTCCTCCGCGCTGCGCATGCGCGAAGACTCCCGGCGCTAACCCTGCCCTCACGCTGACCTGCTGACGTGGCTCGTATTCTCTGGTCACGTGGTCTACCTCTGACGTCATTCCCCAACCACCACTGGGCGTTGGCTAGGCGTGCCCCGCTGATGGGTTTGAATCCTACCTTTCGTGTCTCCGCGGCCTGTCAGATCTTTCCGTTAGGAAGCGCACCCTTTGAGAAAGTAATCCTACCGCCGAAGTACATTCTTACACTAACACAATATCATCATCATCATCATTGTCAACCATTATCAATCCACTGCTGGACGAAGGTCTCCCAAGTTTCCTCCACAACGATCTGTCTTGTGCCAGTCTCCTCCATGTCACTCCCGCATATTTACGAATTTCATCCACCCATCTCCCATGTGGTCTTTTTCTGGGTCTTTTCCTGTCCCTTGGAATCCAATCTAAAATTTCGGCTGTCCATCTATGGTCTGTCCTTCTGACAGTATGTCCAGCCCATTGCCATTTCAGGGATTTAACTCTGATCATGATGTCTTCCACTCTCGTCATTTTTCGGATCCACGAGTTCCTCTTCTTATCTCTCCTGGTTATACCAAGCATGCACCTCTCCACGCTACTTTGAGTTGTCTGCAGCCTTTGTATGTCTCTTTTAGTTAAGGTCCACGTCTCTGCACCATACGTAAGCACTGGAAGGATGCATTGATCAAACACTTTTCTTTTAAGACATATTGGCATATTGCTCTTGAAAATTATGCTGTTTCTTCCAAAAGCTCTCCAGGCAAGTTTTGTACGCCGATTAATTTCTTCATCAATGTGACCCTCACTTGATATCTGCTGTCCAAGATAAACATACGTATCTGTTATCTCCAGTTTTTCTCCATCAATCGATAAATCTTCATTTCTTGTAAAAGCATTGAACATCACTTTTGTCTTCTGAAAGTTCATTTTTAATCCCACTTCTTTACTCTTGTCAGCAAGTTCCTGGATCATACTCTGCAGCTCTGATGGGGTAGTTGCAAAAATGACTACGTCATCAGCAAAACGAAGGTGGGTTAGATAATCTCCATTAATCTTTATCCCTTTGTTTTCCCAGTTCAGTGATTGAAAGACATTTTCCAATGTGGCATTAAAGAGCTTCGGAGATATGGTGTCACCTTGTCTCACTCCCTTTCCAATTTTTATGTGTGTTGTATTTTCAAACAACCGAATATTTGCACTTGCATTTTCATAGATGTTATTAATAATATTAATATATGCATCTTCAATACCGCAGGATTTCAGAGGCGTGGTAACTGCTGATGGTTTCACCGAATCAAAGGCTTTTTCATAATCGATAAAAGCCATGCACAATGGAAGTTCATATTCCCTCGCTCTTTCAATTAGTTCTCTCAGTACGTGGATATGATCTATTGTGCTGTAGCCACTCCTGAATCCAGCTTGTTCTCTCGGTTGAGCCATGTCCAGTGTTACCTTCAAGCGGTGTGAAAGAACTTTAGTGAAGATTTTATAAACCACTGATAGGAGGCTGATAGGTCTGTAGTTCCTGAGATCCTCAATGTCACCTTTTTTATGTAGCAGGATCATTGCAGCATTGTTCCAATCCTCAGGAATCTTCCCTTCATTAAGGCATCGAGTGAAAATTTGGGCGAGTACTGTTTCAATTTCTCCACTTGCTTCTTGTATGATGTCTATAGTAATTACATCTTCTCCTGGAGCTTTCCCCCGCTTCATGTTCTTGATCGCATGTGCAACTTCTGCTGGGAGGACTGGAAGAACTCTGGTACCTTTCATGATGTCTGGAGAACATGTATCATCCCTTTCATATAATTTGGAGTAGAAATCTTTCACTCTTGTCAAAATTTCGCCTCTATTTCTTGTTATAGAACCATCTTCTTTTCTCAGAGCCATAATCTGTTTTCTTCCCTTACTGAGATGTCCCTTTGCTATCTTAAGGCTTTGGTTGTTTTCAATTGCTTTCCTCACTTGCTCACAGTTGAATTTCCTTACGTCTTCAGTGATACTTTTTCGTGTTGTCTTGCATAGCTCTATATATTCCACTTTGGAAGTCACATCTTCTTTAGTTGTCCTCATCTCTCTTCTTTTTGCATCAACATTTTGGTTTTTCCTGATAATTTGTTCACATGCAACTTGTTCTTAGACCCAGCTAATTTTGTTGCTGTTTCCATTAGAGCTTTGGTTACTTTTCTGTTAACTTCCGAAATATCCACTTCTTCCGATGTTAGGCCTTCCAAAGCAGAGAATCTGTTCTTCAGTTCCAACTTGAAAGTATTATGGTGTTTTTTAAGGTTGGTTATGTCAATACATTTTGTTTGTCTTATGAGCTTGCCACGTTCCAGTTTAGTGTTGAGGTGCATCTTACATCTCACCAATCTATGGTCACTACCTGTGTTGAACTTGTTCAGCACACTGCAGTCTTCGATGACGAATTTTTTGTTACACATAATAAAATCAATTTCACTTGTTGTCCCAATTGGATGTCTCCATGTCCATTTCCTGTGTGGCTTTTTCTTGAAAAAGGAGTTAAAGATGAAAAATCCTTCTGCCTCTGCAAACTCAACGAGAGTATTTCCACGCTGGTTTCTGTTGCCGTGACCGAATTTACCTACTGAAGTTTCATTCTGTTGCCGTTGCCCTATTTTTGCATTGAAATCTCCCATAATTATCTTCAAGTGCTGCTTACCTTTATTATTTAGATGACGAATTTCCTCATAAAATTCTTCACTTTCTTCTTCAGGATGACTTGTGGTGGGTGCATAAGTTTGAATAATCTGAGCCTGGTATCTTCTCGATAGTTGGATAACGAGTCGTGCAGCTCTGTCAGAGGAACTTTCAACTTCTACCACTTTATCCTTCAGTTTCTTGTTTATTATAAATCCAACACCACTAGTTCTGCCAGTATCTGTCCCACGATAATAGAAGAGATGTCCACTTTTCAGTTCAATGAGATCTTCTCCTTTTCTCCTTACCTCACTTAGCCCGACGATGTCCCACTTGATCCTTTGTAGTTCCTCTTCCAATTCAAGAAGCCTTGAATCAGAAGATAGGGAGCGTCCGTTATAGGTAGCCAGGGTCAGCATCAAATGGCAGCCTAGTCCGGTCCTCCGGGGATTCTTAGCACCCTCTGCCTTCATGTCGCACTGGCCGCTGCCTTGGCCAGGTACATTCCAGCTGCCGGAGACTGAGGGCCAAGATTTAAGTTGTAGAGTCATTTTGGAGGTGTTTGGCCATAACTCACCACGCTGGCCAAGCGGGTTGGTGAGTGTGGGACAGCATTTCCTCTGATCCCGATGGTATAGTTATACCGCTATTGGCGGTCGTCAGAGCCCTTTAGTGGGAACAGGATGCACCACGAGAAGGCGGGGTTGACATTTGTCAAGGAGAGGCTATGATATACATTGTTATATTTACACAAAGGTGGATGGCTGTTTTCCAGACTTTTAGGCCCTGACAATGTACAGCGAAAGTCGCGGTATCACTGAAGATGTTATCAGTTCGTCAAAAAGGCCTCTCCCTTTCTAAGGCGTGAGAAACTAAGGTTCTTTGTTTGAAGCTCTGGACCTCAGAAAAACAATGTTCGCGAACCTTCTGTCGCCTTCTTGGGCTTGTATTATCTTACTTTTCTTCATGAAAAAGTAACATAATGTTCAGCATTATTATAATTTAACATAGTTAATATGTCCGTTCTTACAGGCCCCTACTTCCGAGACGAAACATGTGGGATGTCATATTTCACATGTAGAGTCTTAAACAAAATAATTAAAGAGAAATTACCGAGCGAACGCTCGGTAATTTCTCTACGGCGTCTCCTTAAGCAGACACGCCCACAAGTTTCCGTTACGACACACACATATACATATATACACTGGGCAGTAAACCCAAAGAACCTCGCTGGGTTACTACCTGAGTGTTGACTACTCCCCCTTTCAGTTATCTAGGGTGCGAAGCCCTACTCCTTCTTCACTGAAAGCTAAACGTGACAGTGCCTCTGCATGGGGAATTAATTTCCATGCGATATGTGATATGGTCAAGTTGAACTGGGCGATGGCTAAGCTCCACCTCTGTAGCTTTGAACTTTGTGAAGCCGCGCTGGTCAAATAAGTTAGATTGTTGTGGTCAGACATAATCTCAATCTGATGTCCAAAGATCCAACCTTCAAACTTTTGTAACGCCCACACTATCGCGTAGGCTTCTTTATGGCTCGCCGCCCAGCGTTCCTGAGTGCTAGTAAGTTTTTTACTGGCGTATGCTACTGGTCGGACTTTCCCTCTAATCTCTTTGCCCCAAACAACACGCTACGGCGTAGGCACTGGCGTCCGTGTGTAATACGAACGGTTTATTAAAGTCTGGGGTAAACATTACGGGTGTCGTACATAATAGCTCTTTTAGAACGGTGAACGCTTCCTCCAGTTCTGGTGTCCAAACAACCTTCTCTGACGCCTTTTTTCCGGTCAGATCGCTTAGCAGCTTCGCTACTTCTGCAAATTTAGGCACATAATCCCTGTAGTAACTACAAAGTCCAAGAAAGCTCCGTACCTCCCTTTTTGTCTTGGGTGGTTCTAAGTCCCGTACCGCCTGAAGTTTCTCGGGATCTGGCTGGTGGCACCCAGACCCTACTACGTGCCCTAAATAATGAACGCTCTCCCTGGCGAAACAACATTTCCTTAAGTTGCCCGTGAACCCGGCTTCCTCCGGACTCCTTATCACCAATCAAAAATGCTACGTACGCAGTAAACTTCCCGGTTTAACGGTAATTATGTGCTCCCTTTCCGTAGTGGCTCTTACCTCTCCGGAGAAAAATTTGTCCATACCACTTACTAATTCTTGTAGCACCTGTAATTGCTCCCGTGTCATCTTTTGTTTTCCTACTCGAACGTCCGTCGGACACGCCCTCTCCTCCTCCGTCTTCCTCGTTGGCACTTCCTGTATATCCCGAAATCCTCGTCCGATTCAAAGATAACCCCTACGACGTTGATCCTGGGCCTATACTTCTTCAGCTTTCTTACGTACACGTGGCGCTTGTGTCCCAGACCCAAATCGATTACGTAGCTATTACTCCCTCGCTTCTTTAAAATGAATACCGGACCCGTCCATCTTGCATAAGTTTTATTCTTAGAGTCGGGAATGAGTTCTATGACTTGGTCTCCTACTTCGAAAGTTTTCGGTCGCAACTGTCGGTTGTAGCACGAGGCGTACCGTCGCGGTTGCTCCTCGGCTACTTCCCCTACTTGCTGTGCCATCTTCTCCATTCGCTCCTTCATCTCTTGGAGGTATTGGGTCGTCGACGCGGATATGCCTATGGGCAAATTACATCCGCCCATCCAATTTCTCTTCAAAATAGCTAGCGGACCCACCGGTTCTGTACCGTACAACAACTGGAAGGGTGCTATTCCGATGGTGGCATTCGGTACCTCCCGGTACGCCCACAACAAATAGGGTAATGTTTTGTGCCATTGCCTCGGCTCTTCTCTGATGACGTGGTGGAGCATTCCCTTGAGGGTTCTGTTGTAACGTTCTACCAGGCCGTTGGCCGCAGGATACCCTGGGACCGAGAACCTGGGAGTCGAACCCAGTCTCTTTAGCATCTTCTGCGTCAGTCCTGACACAAAATTGGTACCCCTGTCCATGGCGACTACCTCCGGGATTCCTGTGCGCTGGAAAATTTTCAAAAGCGCGTCGCAGGTACTCCTGGCATTTAACGACATTAAACACACTGCCTCCGGCCATCGAGTATGCTGATCTACCAATACTAAAATCCAACTGTGCCCTTTACTCGACGCGGGTTCTATGGGACCAATAAGGTCTACGTTTACCACCTGGAAGGGTAACGCTGGCCTCCTAACTGGGGTTATGGGTACCCGGTCATTCCGTGTGACTGGCCTCCTAAGTTGGCAAGCTTGGCAGTCATCACAGTATTTTCTAACGTCTTTCTTGACGGATGGCCAATGAAACGATTAGCGGATCCGCTCTAAGGTCTTCTTGTGGCCTAAATGAGTCGAAAACACCGAGTCGTGCGCCAACCTAATCGCTTCCCCTCTCCTATATTCCGGCACTACTAGCTGGTTGACCTACAACTTGCTCTCGGTTATGTAGTAGCCCATCCTCCAAAAGAAATCCACCCTTCCTCTCTATGGCCTGGCTAAAAGCTTCCTTCAGCGTCTCGTTGCTCGTCTGCTGATCCTTAAAATTTCCGTAGCCTGAGTCGTAAAGTTCCCCGTCTATGGGACTCCCATCTCGGCAAGAGCTCGGCTCACGCGCCGTTGACTGCGAAGGTCTCGTCCCCGGATCTGATTGGCTGCCTGTCGCGCGCTGCGTGGATGCCCCGCCTAGCTCGGTAACCTCTCTCTCTCTCTGGTGCTTGGGGCGAAAACGGGTCTTTCGATGCTTCTTCCGTCCGCTCTCCTTTAGCGACGCAAATATCCTGGGTTTCTTTCAGGTCTATCCCTGTAAGATTTTTCCCTTCCTGCAAATCGATTTCGTCGTTCTCCTCTCCTGAAATTGTCAATGTCTCCAGGTTGAAACTATCCACTCGGGACTCGCTTGCCTTGCTTCCTTCATCTTTGCGTAATCTGACGGCGTAATTAACGCATCGTTACTGAGCTGGGGTACGATTGCACAAATTATTTACCCATTACCTCTTTCCCGGCCTTTTCCAAATCTGGGTCTATTAATCTAACTTGCAGTTGTTTTATGGGAAAGTTGGCGGTTCTCCCGTCAAATCCGGTTAAATTTATCCGCTCGATCTCCTCCTAATCTTCTTCCCCTAACTTCCCCTCTTTTATACAACAAAATTAAGCCCCACTGTCTACGATTATTCCGGCCCGAATTCCTTTCTCGGTTAATATCCTTAATTGTCCTCCTACGGGTATCTCCATTATCTCGCATTGGTCACTCTCGGATCCTAGTATCCTTCCCATTTTTGCATTTAATTTCATGGGGTCTTCTTCGGGTTTCGTCTCGACGCCTCCTTTATCTGTTAATTCCCTTCTCTCCTCTCTAGTGGCTACCCGACTTATTTTTCTATTCCCATCATTTCTACAATTGCCTGTTGATCCATTGTTATCTTGCCCTGGTGTAACTCTCAGCTTGCAATTCGCCTGTCGGTGCCCCGCCTTACCGCAAAGAAAACAGATCACGCCCTGATCAAAATTGGAGTTCCCTTGTGGCCTATTAATTGCCCCTCTTATTTTGGAACCCTGATCCGGTCGCTGGGAATTTCCCTTTATGGGGTAGCCCATTATTCGGCTGATTATCTCTCTTTATCTGGGTTGTTCCTGCCGTACTATACAGACTTCCCTTAAAATTAGAGCCCGCCGCATAATTAATTTTGGGTCTCCCTTCTCCCAATTCTGTAGCTTCTACATGAGTCTCGTAAAGGTTACATAGCTCTTCCAGTTCGCCCGCTACAACAAATTTCACCACGGCACCCCTCTGCAGCAGATAAGTTTTCAAACTTGGAGAAAGCAAACCCTTAAATTTATCGCAAATTAATAAATTCATTAATTGCTGGAACTCTGATACGTCGCTCTTCTTCGCGTAGTATTGGAGCGCTCGCCTAATACGACCTGCTAAGTGCTGGAAGCTTTCCCCTTCATTCCTATTCATTGTCTCAAACTGTTTGAGATAGATATCGGGGGTCAAGTGGCACTCCGCCAAAATTGCTTCCTTAACGGTCCGATAGCAGTCATACTGCTCCAGGGTTAGCCGTCTGAACAAGTGGTTCACGCATTCGGCGTTAAATAAAGCCACGACTAACTGTCCCTGCATCTCTTCTGGAACAGCATGTAACAGAAAGGCCTTCTCTATGTGATCGAATAAATCTAGGATTTCGTCAGGCTTAGAGGGACTCTTTGGAATTGTCCTCTCTATGATTCTCATATAATCGGCCCGGCGCCCCTGATCTTTCCCCTTCGTCGTCGGAGCCGGATTTTCTAAGGATAATTGTAGTTTCTTCAGCTCGAAGTCCCTTTCTTCCTTTCTGTCAGCTAATTGCAGCTGAAGCATCCTCTCAGCCCTTTCGGCTTCCAGCTCGACTTTTCTGACAAACATAAGTTTTTTCACGCAAAACATGAAAAGACCAGCGTTTTACGTTAAGCATTTTTGCAACTACGATTTTTAGCACGTCTTTTGTAAAAAAAGATCGTGCTTATGTTACCGGTTTGTCCGTCCGTCCGTCAGTCCATCCGTCCGCCTGTACCCACGATATCTCTGCAACTATTAGTCCGATTTGAAAAATTCTTTTTGTATTGGGAAGCTTGAAATATGCGAATGATGATCCTTTATTTCGTTTTTTTTTTACGATGTACAATTTTGCCGCTAGAGGGCGTAAAGGCAGATGATGTCGAATTCAAAAATACGTTTTATTCCACATATTTGCTTCTAAACACCCGATTGAAGAAATTATTTTATCTTTCGATTCCATTTACGTCGAAGAGTATTTTAGATATAGTTACTTTTTCAAATTACGCATATATTTTCCGCTAGGTGGCGTAAAAGTAAATTACACTTTTTTCGATAACTCTTCTTCTAAAACTCCGATTTGAAAACTTTTTTCTCCAGCGGATACAACTCCTGATGAAAACTCTTTTGCGTATAATTACAATTTTTTGGAATACTTTGGCCACCAGGGGGCGTAAGTGTTAATTTTTGCTTTTGATGTATTTGCCATAAAATCTGAGCTTCTAAAATATCGATTGAAAAATTTTTTTCGTGGACTGATGCCACTCACATCGATAAACTTTTTCGGAATGTTTTTTTCTTAAAATATTCCACAATTTCTCCGCCAGGGGGCGTAGATTTATATCTTATTTTTGTAAATATCTCTACTTCTAAGAGTCTGATTTGAAAAATTCCTTCTTTGTTGGATAGAGCTTCGGTCGTCAAGGAGAGAGGGTCCCAGTTCGGTCACCGGTTTGACGGAAGGGCTGTGGGTATCGCAGAAGTACAGCGTGGTGGACGGGAAGGAGAATTCATTCGCCCACTGGGTCTCGCTGAAAGCATTGTGGAAAAGCAGCACGTAGTCAGCACGGGGACCCAAAGGGGGAAGCAATTGGACCCCCGTGAAGCAAATGTTATTGGAATAATAAAATCTTGCTGTTTTTTATTTCCGTGTACTGGACTGAGTTTCGTCGAGGTAATAATTCTTCTAAGCAAGGACGCCTTCAGCCGCCCTGATAGCCAGATCGCATATTAAAGGCGAGACGGTAGCTCGCTATACGGCGGGAATCAAAAGGTATTATCTAAGAATTGATATATCTGGCCCTACAACCGCGTTATCACAACCCAGAGCTATAAGGAAGACAGAGAAAGTTGCATGTGAAAAATGTGTGGAAAAACCAGTAAAACCATAGAAACACATTTTTGCGCATTTGGAATGCGTCGAAAAGCAGCTGAAATTATAGAACACAGCACCTTAACAGACACAAGGTAACTATATCATTACAAACAAAACCATTGACTGCAATCGACCTAACATTACAATTGTAGACAAAATACTGAAGACCACACAGGTAGTAAATGCGGTTCCACTTATAGAAAAAATTCAAACAGTCTATGAGAAAATCTCAAAATATGAGAACCTAGGAATGAAAATCCAAAGGATCTGGAAACAATGCATAACGCAAATCGTTATGCATTGTTTCCAGATCTATGTGGCAATCCTAATTTCTCAAGATTTCTTAGGAAGTTATCAAATTCGGTTACACTGCGTTTGCCAGTGTAACCGAATTTGATAACTTCCTAAGAAATCTCGAGAAATTAGGATTGCCACAGAGACTTCTTCACTCAATCCAAAAAAAAAAAAAAAAAAAAAAAAATCAGTCATTCTACAAACCTGCCATATCACTAGAAAATTCATGAATTTCCAGGCCTGAGATGAATATATCCGATTTTTGCGCACCTATAACGAAGTAAATTTCTCCGTCATTTTTAGTCTACGCCGGGATTCGAACCCGAGGCCGCTTATTCCGGAACAAGTTGCTCTACCAATTAAGCTACGCGGACATTTGTTCTGACTACTATCTGCCTTTATGTCATGTGCGTCCTTCTGGCAGGTACGTCACATCTCCTGGTACGTTACACACCGGGCTTGCCCGAGAAAGTCAAAAATGATAATAATAATAATAATAATAATATGTGTGACGTATACCTCTAAATTAACCTTTTGAGTTCATGTGTTCTAATGCAAATTTAAATTCTCCTCGCAAAATGTTTTTTTAACTAAAAGATACATTATTTTCTGAGAAGAGTTTTTTTTTAGTTTGGCAGTTTCGGCTAACTTACAAAGTCAATATAACGTCAACAGTGAATGTAGCGTGTATCCATTTTTATTTATTTATTTATTTATTTATTTTTTTGCGAGAACAACTTGTCAGAAGTTCGTTTTGATATAATGATGTATTTTTTACGCTTTCCAACCGTAGGCTGAATAAGCGTATATGCTCCTCCTTTGTCCGTCTGTCCGTCCACACGATAACTCGCGTAAAAATGGTTCAATTGAAATTTTAGCATGTGGTAGGGGACAACTTGGGAAGGAACCCTATTGAAAATGGGCGAAATGGGGTCAAAGGTCAGGACATAGGAGGGGATCCATTCCATCGCCCTTATGCGTCAAAATTTACGTAAAAAATCTTCGATTGCGACAGAACTTCATGTTGTTCCGGAGATGTACTAAACCGGTTCTGTTGAATATAATCAAAATGGGGTCAAATATCAGGGTACAAATGCGAGTTTTATTCCACAGCCATTACTCTCATAATTTGACTAAAAATGCTTTTATTGCGACATGTTCCGGAGGTACACTAAACTAATTCTGTTTAATATCATCAAAATGGGGTCAAAGGTCAGGGCACAGGGGCGAGATTTATTGCATAGCCATTATCCTCATAACTTGAGTAATAATATTTAATATAGTTGCTTATTAGAAGTGCAGCTGATTAGTGTCTTTTTTGAAAAACGTGTATTGATTAAGAAGCATTGTGAATGTGTTATACGAATTGAAGCAGCAAGTTCATATTCTGGATAGTGTTGATCTACTTGTTCTGAAGTGCCGTTGATAAGGAACAAATGCGGACTCATGTAAGTCGTTTCAGCAGATTCATTACCTTGATCGTTCGTGATTTCTTTTTACTAGTGCTTTTTATTTATGTTTAAAAATTCAGAGATAAAGTTCATTACTTAAAAAATAAGCAAATAAGTAGTATAAACCTTACTACTACAAAAATGTAACAATTGCAGCTTACAGTTGCAGTGGCGCCCATATGAGTACTTTTAGGGGAGGGAGGGCTAAAAATCCTTACCTCTTTCAAGGCTGTGAAACATTTTAGTAAATGGGTAATTGTACAAGATACTAAAATACAAAAAAAATGATCCTTCTTTTAAAGCAATTTTAAAAATGCTTTAAAAAAGTTTTAGTCTATTTCAGTGTTTTAAATTTATCAAATATTTGGCTATACTAACGGCTAGGGGTTTCGAGCCCCCTTATGGGCTCTCTTGTACAGTTGTATGCAAAAGTAATGCATCACCTGCAAAAACAATGTATTTTTAACTCTTTTTAATTAATTAATTTTAATAGTTATTTCATCGTTTATATGTAATGAGATGCAAACTTTAATGGAGATTTAAAAAATGTCTTAGTTTTTCCTGTAGCTACATTTGTTCTTAAGATACAATACAAAAATCATGACCAAGTCGAAATAATTATGGAAGGATCATTGATTCAATACTTTGGTTTATAGCAATAAATCGTTTTTGTAATTCATAAGGAAGGAAATAACATTTAAACAGACAAATACGTATAATGAAGCAAAATTATGAAATGTACCTAATATTTTATTGCCCAGCCTTTAGCTTTTATCACAGCTTTGCATCTTGCTGGCCAACTGTGAACAAGGTTTCATGAAAGATTGGGTTGGACAATACGATTCCAAATTTGAATTACATCTTGAGTGAGTTGAATTTTGGTTTGCTTTTTTTTTTATATTTCATGCGACACTTTGAAGCACAAATTTTCGATCGGGTTTAAAGTCCGGTGACTGTGGTGGCCAATCAAGGTGCTGAACATTTTTTTCCTGAAACCACTTTTTCACTACTTTAGCACAATGACAGGAAGCATTGTCACCTTGAGAAATAAAATTGCCGTCATAAAGTCTTCCAGATTATGGTAGCATCTTGTAAAATACCTGAGGAAATACACCACTTAAACGCCACAACTTTGAAAAAACGAACTTTTAAATGAAAGTCCAGGGCTAATATATATTTTTTTGAAGTTCAAACACAGAAACTGATAGTTATGGGCAACGAACTAGCCGATTTTTCGAACCCTGGTACGGTACAAGAATTTGAACTTTTGAGCAGAAGATTCCAGCACCCGGTTCAATGCTTTTTAACTACAGGCGAAAATCAGAGCCAGGACAAAGTTTTGAACAGTTTTCGTTATTTTTGCAGAAATCGATAAAAATCCACGCTCGCGCAATTAAATGACGTGGAATGAAGCTCGGAATTTCAGCTATCTCTCTGGAAGAGAAGTGTGTTTAGCAGTCCTCTTCAGCCAAAGTTGATGCAGTTTATGGTTTCCAGAATCAACCTGCAATCTTTCATAACAAGTAAAACCAATTAATCATCCTTTTTCTCGCATGAATAGATTATCTAGAGGGAAACCAGTGGAAGTAAATGGATTTCTGCTCCAATTAAATTTTACACAGTCGTTTGATCATCAGAAGCACATAAGATCCCCAGAAGCACCTGAGATTTCAAATCAGCATCAAAGATAATGAATGCTGTCTTGTTAACTGAACAAGCTAACTCTTAACCTCGATGTTGTTTATTAAGATTTCCAACGCTTATTTCCGAAGAAACAAACAAAAGACAGCACGCTGGATCACATTCTTTATTCCTAAGTTATTTTTCAGTGCTTTAAATTTTCATTTGTTTTGCGTGCACTGAAAGAACCTTTACCACCCATTGGTACCACAACTACAGAGTAACATTTGTAACATACTGATATAGTACCATTAGTGACATAACAACCGACTGAATTACACACAACTGAAACCGCATTTCCACTGAAATGCGTTGAAGGAAACTTATATTTAAACAAACAAACTTAAAGGTTATAAATGAATAACTTTATATATACTCCTATTGAAATTTAAAGCTCTTTTTAATGAGATATGAGATGACTAAAATCGTAATTAGAAACACACACATGTATATAATTCTAAGGAACAAAATATTATAAACAAATCATTATAATGCAAAGAATAAACCCAAGAACAATATATAAGGGTTGCGCTAATTTAGCAGAAAAAAACCAGCTCAAAACTATTAGGGGATATTGGAGTTTTGATATGAACTACTGACATTAATTGTTTGTATGTTAAGAGACATTGAAGGAAAGTTATAAGAATGAAACTTTTGAACACTTACAAACACCTGAGTATGAAATTTTTTTTGTGAGACGTTAAAAAGGGCGTGTTACCGCCAACGAATGAAAAGTGACATGCATCCTACGATTCTTTAGTATAGGATAAAAACGACTCACATGCCTTGCATGTGTGTTACTGATGAATGACATGTGCGAACAACGTGATTTACCTGAATCTGTAGCCTGGAGGGCTATCGGTTGCTAAGAAGCGGGTCAAACCCAATCGCAAGTAGCGGAAGTCGTCGAGGTATCTCAAAGCGAAATTTCCAGACTTTGGAATCAGTTTTCTGGTACCAGAAATGTAAGACGAAGACCAGGGCAAGGTCGTTGGAGAGCAACATCAAGAAATCAGGATCGGTTTTTAATACTGAATGCCAGGAGAAAACGGAGTATGAACGTCACTCTTCTGCAACGCAAACTCCGTACGTCTACTGGCACAAATGTTTCAACTCAAACTGTCCAGAACCGACTCCAAAGTGTTGGTGTGCATGCTGAACGACCTATGTATGTGTTTCTTTAACTGCACGCCACCGCGCTGCCCACAGACTCTGGGCACAGGACCATGCCTATTGGATTAAAAATGAATAGAGCAATGTTCTCTTCTCAGACCAGTCGCGCTTTACTCTACATTCCGACAATAGGGACTCATCATTTGGAGGGAACGAGGTACTCGTAACAACCAGTTATTTGTGCAAGAAAGTATTCGATTTGGAGGATGATGGAATGGGTCGGCATCTCTATCAATGCTCGAACCGACCTGTACATCATCAGAAATGTAACGCTCACTGCTCAGCGGTATAGAGATGAGATCCTCAAACTCTTAATCGTCCCTTATGTTGTGTTGCAGCAATCGGAGATAAATCCATTTTCGTGGACGATAATTGCAGACCACATCGCACTCGATGTGTACACGACTTTCTGTTTGACGAGGGAATCATCCGAATGGACTGGCCGGTATATTCCCCAAACATGAACTCCATCGAGAATGTTTAGGACGTTCTGGGGAGAAGGGTTGCTGTTCGATTAATCCCTCCACAAACAGGCCAGCAATTGGAAAGTGGTCTTTTGCAGGAATGGGATGGAATTCCTCAATCCCTCATTAATACTCTGATTGAATCCATGCGTCACAGGTGTGCAACATTGCTTTCTGTCAGGGGAAACCATACCCCCTATTAAATCCAATTTTCTGGCCAAAAATGTACCTTTATTTTTATGATATGTTCATAAATATGCATTTTTACGTTCGTCTCCTTAAAAAAATTATTAAATGCAAATTACTATTTGTTTCGGCCATATTTTTCTTCTCACATAGCGTAACTATGTCTGTAGTTTTTATTCCAACTCCGAAGTTTTCCGTCACTCATTTTTCACACAAAACTACGATATCCTCTAATTGTTTTGAACAGTGTATATGTGGAATGCAAGGACAGGGGTAGAGCCAGTAGTCTCAAACAAGAACGCCACCAATGCCTCATTCAGGACTCGAATCCGGGCCCATGTCGAAAGAATGATCAGAAACCAGAGCGTCAGACCCCTTGGCCATCGATGTGGCTTAATATTTTTGCGATTTTTTACTGGAATGGTGTAGTGAGTTGTCCGATCCCGCAGGATAGGCAAGGCCAGTAAAGACCACTAATGCTGAGCAAGATTTGTGAATTTCAACTTTATTAAAGAAAACATTCTCAGACTTCAAAAACCAGTACGATCCTGTTTCTGTTGTGCACTACATGCGATCGATAAAAATGTAGGTTACACAAATTTATGAATTGCAAAAATGACGCCCTTGAATTCTGCTTTAAATGAGTCTGTCTTTTGTCAGATGTCTAAAACCTACAAAGGTACTTTAAGATATTTCAAGATAGTACATTATAAAAACTGAAGATTTCAAAGACAACATTGAAACCCCCAAGATGTCCTTTAGGTTATATTCGATCATGTCCAATGCAAAAACAAAGCTTTCAATCAGAATTAAATTAGCACAAATACGGTCTAAAATTGGCAGATATATGTGAGCAACAAGCTGTTCACCTCTGTCTTGTGAGTGATGACGAAGTCGCGAAAGAAATCAAGCTTTGCTTCGTGTGAATTAAAGAAAAACTCAAGCTCTCTCTGAGAAAAATTTGCAGTGGTCGTGAAGAAAGGGGCTTCGAAAATGTGAACGGAAAAATTTATCCACCTTGGCTCCATTGGTACGTTATAACACAATTTCCTTTCGTGCTGAAAAATTGTCGTTCTTACGTTATGTCTAAATCATTAGATAAGAATCATCATCATTGTCAACCATTATCAATCCACTGCTGGACGAAGGTCTCCCCAAGTTTCCTCCACAACGGTCTGTCTTGTGCCAGTCTCCTCCATGTCACCCCTGCATACTTTCGAATTTCATCCACCCATCTCCCATGTGGTCTTCTTCTGGGTCTTTTCCTGTCCCTTGGAATCCAATCTAAAATTTCAGCTGTCCATCGATGATCTGTCCTTCTGGCAGTATGTCCAGCCCATTGCCATTTCAGGGATTTAACTCTGATCATGATGTCTTCCACTCTTGTCATTTTTCGGATCCACGAGTTCCTCTTCTTATCTCTCCTGGTTACACCAAGCATGCACCTCTCCATGCTTCTTTGAGTTGTCTGCAGCCTTTGTATGTCTCTTTTAGTTAAGGTCCACGTCTCCGCACCATACGTAAGCACTGGAAGGATGCATTGATCAAACACTTTTCTTTTAAGACATAATGGCATATTGCTCTTGAAAATTATGCTGTTTCTTCCAAAAGCTCTCCAGGCAAGTTTTGTACGCCGATTAATTTCTTCATCAATGTGACCCTCACTTGATATCTGCTGTCCAAGATAAACGTACGTGTCTGTTATCTCCAGCTTTTCTCCATCAATCGATAAATCTTCATTTCTTGTAAAAGCATTGAACATCACTTTTGTCTTCTGAAAGTTCATTTTTAATCCCACTTCTTTACTCTTGTCAGCAAGTTCCTGGATCATACTCTGCAGCTCTGATGGGGTAGTTGCAAAAATGACTACGTCATCAGCAAAACGAAGGTGGGTTAGATAATCTCCATTAATCTTTATCCCCTTGTTTTCCCAGCTCAGTGACTGAAAAACACCCTCCAATGTGGCATTAAAGAGCTTCGGAGATATGGTGTCACCTTGTCTCACTCCCTTTCCAATTTTTACGTGTGTTGTATTTTCAAACAGCCTAATCTTTGCACTTGCATTTTCATAGATGTTATTAATAATATTAATGTATGCATCTTCAATACCGCAGGTTTTCAGAGCCATTGTAACTGCTGATGGTTTCACCGAATCAAAGGCTTTTTCATAATCGATAAAAGCCATGCACAATGGAAGTTCATATTCCCTCGCTCTTTCAATTAGTTCTCTCAGCACGTGGATATGATCTATTGTGCTGTAGCCACTCCTGAATCCAGCTTGTTCTCTCGGTTGAGCCATGTCCAGTGTTACCTTCAAGCGGTGTGAAAGAACTTTAGTGAAGATTTTATAAACTACTGATAGGAGGCTGATAGGTCTGTAGTTTCCGAGATCCTCAATGTCACCTTTCTTATGTAGCAGGATCATTGATCAGGATCAGGATCAGGATCATAGATAAGAATACGATGCATTAATTCCTAATTTAAACCTTTACGGCCAGACGAAACGTAAGATAGAAGCCAACTTACGGTAATTGATTTATTCCACCACTATATCATCAGCACAACATTGCACTGCCGCCCCGGTGGCGCAGTGGTCTAAGCGATGGCCTCTGATCATTCGTCCGAACGGGGTCCGGGTTCGAATCCCGGTGAGGCATGGATGTTGTGTTTGTCTTACGGCACTGGTTCTCTCCCTTCCCTGGAACCAGTTACCCTAAATTAGGGACGGGCGACTGCTTATAGCCCATTGAGTTGCTCACGGTGGTCGTTAAACCTCCAATCAAAAAAAAAAAACATTGCACTTCACATTTCACTTAACAAATCAATATTCCCCACATTTTCACCACAGCAACTGTTATCTCGTCCATTTATCTATCGTTCTTATCTCATACATTCATGCATCAGTTCACTCTGACTTCAAGAGTGTTGCCAACAGTATTCTTGTGAGAGAGAAGATGTCACGTTAAGTTGGGAAGCATAACTGAGAACAAACTAAAAATTTACATAGGGAAAAAAACTAAAAATGAAAGTTAATTTACAGTATACGTCACAACGTTTTGCCAGAAGTCCGCGTCACTGACCACTCAATCATCATGGTGACTCTTTTACACGTTCGAATTCCAGATGATCATCGGGTGGTAGTAATCAGGAGTAGGGAAACGTTGAATAATTTTTACCATTCCGAATTTACTTCTTCCTCAAGCTAAAATCTTTACAGTTCACTAATTTGGTTGTCGTTTGTGCAGTGTACAATGTAGGTGGAAGGGCACATTTAAATATACGGGGTTATTACAAATTAGTTGAGAAAAAAGAGTTTTTAAGAGTTGCTGAACGGAAAATAATAAATACAAAAATAAATTTTCAATATGATGCAACATAACTACAAGTTTAGATAGTAAATGTTCTGTGTGACTTCCTTTTTCACTCAACAAATATTCGACCTGTAAGAGATTTTGTCTCAATTGGCCGAAGCAAATCTGCATCCACCTTACGGCTTCGCTCCCGATTGGTGCACCTAACTCGTCTAAGCTGGAGAGAAGTTTCATTCTCATGGGTATAAATGGCGTTGCATTCTCGCTAGCGAGAAGCGAAGCGGACGTGACTGCTCAATTAATAGCCATAGGGATTTACAGTGCGTGGAACTGCACCAGCCCAGTGTTTTCTGTGGTTTTGTGGGGGAAATGGAGCATGGCTACGCAGAGGAGGTTTCGAATGAAGTATGGAAAGATTCCACCTCAACGATACACAAAAAGTGTTTGTAAGTACAAACGCTTTACTGACACGAGATGTGTGGCACACGATGAAATGAGAGAGGGACGCCCCAGGTGCCCCAGATGAGGTAGTAGAAAACTGAAGGACAGGCGTATCAAAGCAGCTCTCGAAAGTCATTGGTAGGTACTAGTCGCGAACTGATTAACAACCTGGACGATTTTGCTCGAAACATACACACAAGTTTATGTGTTTTCCGAGTTTTACCAACACAGTGTGCAACTGTGAGGGCTGTGAGCAGTCGCTCGTCCTAAATCTAAGACTACAAGTTCCAGGGTAGGGAGAGAGTCAGAGCCGTAAGTCAAACACACCACTCATGCCCCATTTGGGAGTCGAACCCGGAAATCCAAAGCTTAGACCACTGCGCCATCGAGGAGGCCGTTCAAATGTCAATTGTTGCAAGCATTGAAAGAAAGGAACAAACACAAACGACACGCGTTTTTTGTGGACATGACTACCAGAATGAAGAAAGAAGAATTTATCGATAAGAGTCTGTTTAGTAACGAGTTCAGATTTCATTTGAATGGCAAAGTTAATCGTCAATATATGTGGGACTGAACGCCCTAGAGATAGAGAGTACATGCAAAACGAACGGGTTGTCTCGAAATAGAGGTTTCATTTACAGCTTCATTAGTGAAGCTGTTGTTTTATTTAAACCCAATTATTAGCCTCTTGCCTCACTACTGCACAGTTATGCTTTCCACTCAGTATGACACAGCACAATGCAGAAATTACGTTTTCAAAACCGACGTAAACACTCATGTCTTGAAATATGAAAAAAAAAGAGCTTCATTCGTCACAAATACGAACGGTTATGATGAAATTACCAAGATGTCTGGTTGAAAGTTCAGGAGGTTTCCTAGAGAACGTATTTGAAGCCATCTGTTGGAGGTGTTTACCATAATGTTCTATCTAAAAGTTCTAATCTGAGGTCAGATTTCAAAAAACGGGCATCATGTTCCATACGCAGATGTTTCTGAAAGTTGATATTAAACTTTAAAATCAGTAGTTTTTTTCGCAGGCCAAGACACTGTGAAAACACAAGCTTGAATCCGTGTCACCTCACACCGGAGTAAGTCGATTTCCCAACTGAGCTACGCGGACAGAATGCCTCACTGCAGATTTGTCGTCTTGGCATATGTTTTCACCTCTGTAGTACATCACAACACACAACCCATTTTATTAGTATAAATAAACGGCTAATGGCATCGGTGGTACTCCTTTATAGAAGTTTATCAATTAGTTGCGGTTTTCCTCAAGATGATAGCAAACTATACACTCAGTAGACAAAACATTAGAGATACAAGCTCCCTAGTCGTGGTTCTAGTTCTGACCAAGGAAACAGCTGGGCCAGTCGAGATGTTTTTGAGCATACAGGCAGAACAAGGAAGAGTGCTCCACAACATGGACAATGTCACCGTGCCATCACGCGGGAAATCATTGTAGTGGTGGACATTGCGATGAGAGGAAACCGCAGAGAGTGACTTCTCGACAGCGAGTGCAGGACTTACACATCAGTATCAACCACGGTCATCTCAAATATCGAAAGATATGTGCACAGTAAATTCGAAAGCCTCTATAAGAGGAACAGAAGGCAAAGCGAAAGGGTCTTGAGTTGGAACGTCTTACACGCTACCAGGAAGCGGGAGGCGAGTTTCCGTCGCAAATTACAACCATCGATGAAATTGGTGTCACCATTTCAAGCCAGCGACCTTGAGCATTCTGTGGAAGCATTTTGCAAAAAGAGCTCGTATATTCGCCAGTGCAAGCAATGTCATGTTCACCTTTTTCTTAGAGCAGAAGGGTCCATTGCTCACTGACTGAAAAGCATTTGGTGCTGAAACGCTGATGTTTTACTACACTCATTACAGACTGGTTCATCCAACGGCTACCCACTTATCGGAAAGTATTCAAAATCTTATGCAGCGATGCAACACGTGTCTGAAAGCTGGAAGTATGCACCTGTAGCTAGTACAGTAGCTGTGTCTTTTGTATATTAACAGTATCACTCTGCTATGAAATCAAATGAACCAATATTGAAGCAAGGCCTCAATGTACATTTCAATAAAGTTCGGTGAAGATTCTCGTAAAGCGTAAAAGGAAAGGTTGTAGAAGGTGCGGTAACTTGCACAACGCATATCTTTTTTTTTTTCTTTTTTTTTTTTTTTGATGGCAGATTTAACGACCACCGTGAGCAACTCAATGGGTTATAAGTAGTGTCCTGTCCCTAATTTAAGGTCAACGGTTCCAGGAAAGGGAGAAAGCCAGTGCTGTAAGACAAACACAACTTTCATGACTCACCGCACCGGGATTCGAAACCGTACCTATCTCGGACGAATGGTCATAAGCCACTGCTTAGACCACTGTGCCACCGGGGTGGCGCACAACTCGTGAGCAAACATTACCATAACCGTCACGAAGCTTTGAAAAAGGGTGTGGGACAGAGAGAGAGAGAGAGAGAGAGAGAGAGTATCGTGGCACCAGACGTAAATGGACGTTGTTAAAGGGCAAAAACAGAGCAAAGAACAAATATCCAGTTCTGCTTCAAATTGGGCCAGTTTTGCATTTAATCACTCGCCGAATTCACCTGATCTGGCATCGGCTGACTGCTTTTTGTTTCTCCGACTGAAATTAGCGTCGAAAGAGAAGAGATTTTTGAACATTTCAGACATTCAAGGGAAAGTAACGACCAAGTTGAAAACGATAACAGAAGACTTTTCCCATAGCCTCCAGCAGTTATAGGTGTCGAATAATAACGATTCCAAAAGTGAATTCGGTTTTATTAGTAAAAAGCGTAGCGCGGCAGCGAAGCGCGAATCAATTATACGGCTTTGCTTCACGCAAAAGAAACAAACAAACAAAAACGTAACGTAACGTAACATACCTTGGTTACACGTGAAAAGTCGTATCCAATAATGAAATTCTACACTAAGATGCTACACGAATAACCTTTGAATTAAAATAAGTGTAAAGATAACGTTGAATTTTTGTCATTACCCAAAATAAAACAGATCAACGATGAATGGTTATAAATGGCTCCCTCACTACAGAGAAGCTGGGCGCGGACTGCACTCTTCCGAACCCCATGATGATGGTGTGATTTTTTTAATGAGGATTTAACGACCACCGTGAGCAACTCAATGGGCTATAAGCAGTCGCCCGTCCTTAATTTAGGGCCACTGGTTCCAGGGAAGGGAGAGAGCCAGTGCCGTAAGACAAACACAACATCCACGCCTCATCGGGATTCGAACCGGGACCCCTTTCGGACGAATGATCAGAAGCCATCGCTTAGACCACTGCACCACCGGGGGATGTGACTTTTTTTTTTCTTATTGATTGGAGGTTTAACGACCACCGTGAGCAACTCAATGGGCTATAAACAGTCGCCCGTCCCTAATTTAGGGTAACTGGTTCCAGGGAAGGGAGAGAGCCAGTGCCGTAGGACAAACACAACATCCATGCCTCACAGGGATTCGAACCCGGACCCCTTTCGGACGAATGATCAGAAGCCATCGCTTAGAACACTGCGCCATCGGGACGGCAGGATGTGAATTGGAAAATATCTTTGAAGCACACGTGTAAGATGGAGAACTTGCAGTTGTAGGGGAGATTTGCAACAGATAAACAAACACTCTCTGTTTGAAGCTCGGAGAAAATTGTATGACCTTTGAACGATACTTTGATTGGCAAATTGAAACAGGGTTCCTCGACTCATAAGCCCAGACAGTAAACATTAAAAAAGATGCCAAACGTGTATTGTAACTAGAGGTTTATTTTGACGGCCAGTAAATTTTCTTAAATATTGCCTGTTCTTTCCTTTTGTGCATTCACCGAACTGTATAGCATTACTTTGTATATACACTCAGAAGATAAAACATTGGAGATAGGGCGCCCCTTGGCCTGAGTAGTACAGACGCAAACTGAACGCAGATGGACAGCGGGGCTTTCCAACAGTGCATCGCAATCGATGAACATGGGGAAACGCTGTGATCAGAGCTACTTTGATCGAAGACGCATTGTTGGCGCATGACAGATGGCTCATTCCACCACCCAAGTGGTAAGAACCGTACCGTTCCCGAGAGCAACCGTATCAAGGGTGTACCACGAGTATACCGTCAATGGTCGCACCAGCGTCCAGGGAACAAGCGGTGGCCGACCACACGCCACAGATTTTTGTTTTGAAAGGAGGTTTAACGACCACCGTGAGCAACTCAATGGGCAATAAGCAGTAGCCCGTCCCTAATTTAGGGTCACTGGTTCCAGGGAAGGGAGAGAGCCAGTGCCGTAAGACAAACACAACATCCATACCTCACCGGGATTCGAACCCGGAACCTTTTCGGGCGAATGATCAGAAGCCATCGCTTAGACCAATGGGGCGGCACGCCACAGATAACTGGGGTCGACGTGGACTATCCAGGCTCGTACCGACCAACCGTTCGGCAACGGTAAAGCAAACCACATCGAGATTAAAGGCCCAAGCAGCGTCAGCAAGCGAATAGTACTGCGTGTGCTGCATACACTAGGCTACGGGAGCCGAAGCCCTACTCGTGTGCTACAGTTGACTGCTCATTTGACATTTCGCCTCGCCTCCTCTAGGGGGCGTCACCGCGTCCTGTGTTCAGATGAATCCCGTTTTCAGCTGTATCGAGCTGACGGGAGGTGCGAATGTGGCATCTACAGCACGAGGCCATGGCCATATCGTACCAGGGCAGCCCTGTTCCAGCGTGACGATTTTGTAGTTAGGGGAGCCTTTTGATGGGACACATTAGGTCTCTTAGTGTGACTGAAGAGGTCCTTACCCACTGCGCCGTACCAGCATGACCTCCTTCATGGACGATGCCCTGTTTCAGAGGACAATTCGCCACCCCACCAGACCGCAACCAAATAGGCATGCATGGCGCGAGGAACACTCATCTGAATTTGGAACCATCTACTGGCTCCCAGGGTCCGCGGATTTAAACCCTGTGGAAGTTCTCTGGGATGCCGTGGACCGACGTCTTGAGCGGAGTTTCGGACAATGCTACAGCATGCATGGTTGTCATTTCAAAAACTTTTTGGCCGCCCCGGTGGCGCAGTGGTCTAAGGCGTTGGTCTCTGATCGTTCGTCCGTAAGGGGTCCGGGTTCGAATCCCGGTCAGGCATGGATGTTGTGTTTGTCTTACGGCACTGGCTCTCTCCCTTCCCTGGAACCAGTGACCCTAAATTAGGGACGGGCGACTGCTTATAGCCCATTGAGTTGCTCACGGTGGTCGTTAAACCTCCATTCAAAAAAAAAAAACTTTTGTAGTAAATATGCCATCGATTTTTTGTATCAAATCGATGTCTTTCAAAAACATGTGCAGTAAATGTGGCATCAATTTTTTTTTTTTTTTTTTTTGAGATTTAACGACCACCGTGAGCAACTTAGGGGGCTATAAGCTATCGCCCGTCCCTAATTTAGGGCCACTGGCTTCAGGGAAGGGGAAGAGCCAGGGCCGTAAGACAAAACACAACATCCATGCCACACTGGGATTCGAACCCGGACCCATGATCAGGAGCCATCGCTTAGAACACTGCGCCCCATCGAATTTGGTATCAGAACATATATATGTTGTTTTTTTTTCGATGATAAAAAAAGATCTCGATCCTGTCACGACTGATAAAGTGGAGTATATAGGATCCCTCTGGCTAGCCAACACGAGGCTAAACTTAACATGGTTGATATAGGCTCTACAAGACGCTCCCTCGATACGAGAATCCGTGAACACAAATAAGACTTAAAATCCGGCCGTATGACTACAGCTTTGTCTAAATGGGTTAATGAGGGTTTGCATGTACCTAGCTGGGATGACTCTTCTATCCTGATATCACGCAGTACTAATTTTCTAATGTTGTTTCACTGAGAGCCTTGTTATCTTTTCCCATGGTTCGACTTGTTGTAACGACAGTTATCCACAATATATTTCCAATCCATCTAAAGATTTCATGACTAAAATACTTCAATCCTCCACTACCAGGGCCTTACCATTACCGGGGACCTGAGGGCATAAATTTTAATATTTAATCACATTGTCAAATCTAATACTGTTTGATTTTGTATCTTGTTTGATATTTGCCAGAATACATTTGTCACTGTATTTGCAGTATATTACAATGTCTTAGCTGTTTTTTATGTTCTTACTTTCCTTTTTGGTTTAGTTTGCGTTAATGCTCTGTATGTATTCTTTCTACATTTCATTATTTGCTTTCCCTTCTTACATTTGTATAATTTCACTACTTTACTTTCATTTTATTTTTTTATCTTTCATATACTTTTACGTTTATGTCGTGTATGGCACCACCTCCCGTCTTAATTAACCCTACTTTTTATGGTTACTAATCTTTTTGCGGTGCAACCACTTTTGCGCACCCATTGTATCGCTGTCAACGTCTATCGTCTCTATATACATTGTATATACGGCTCCATCTTTTACACGAATGTTCTTACATCTGAGGACAGGTCCAAGGCGGAATAGAAAGGACTAATGTGTTTTATATGCTTTTAATATATCATCTGGTTTTAACTTGTGTAGTACATTAATAAACCTGTTGTGCTTCATGGTTTACGAGTTAATCTACACTACGGTAATCTTTTACTTGATATCGTGCATCAAGGACGACTACCTTGGACTTTGCTTATATGCATGGTTGGTATTACATCCGGCATCTGGTGGAGTAGATTCCTCGGAGTGTACAGGCTTTAGAGGAGGACCAACATGCTATTAGGTAGGTATCTCTAATGTTTTGTCCAGTGAGTGTAGTATGTCTCACTACGGAGATTTGCTGTAGGATAAATCTAGAAAGAAAAAAGGAAAAAAAAAAAAAAAGAATTCTTCGATCGCGTTCCGATTGCCAATTTTTCTCATCATAATAATTACGTCACGATGTCAGGTTTGTACACTTATGAAAAAACTTTGTTTGAAACAGCAAGATAGTTTTGTTGAGCTGTTTTGTCAATTTATTTTGTTGTTTTAGCCAAACACCTTTGTTTGAAACAGCAAGATAGTTTTGTTGAGCTGTTTTGTCGATTTATTTTGTTGTTTTAGCCAAACACCATCAGAATTGTTTTTGTTGGCAACACAAAATTATTTCGTTGGCTATATTTTGTTAATTCAACTAAACGTTTTATCACGATAACAATACATATTGTTGGATCAAATAAATTCCCAAAAATCGACCTAGGCATTTTGTTAAATGAACAAAATGTTTTGTCATGATAACAATACATTTTGTTGAATCAACAATAATTTTCAGCAAAATGCATTTGTAAATTCAACAAACATTTTTGTTGACTCCTTGTTGACATTTTTGTTGACTGCATATCGACAAAATTTTTTGGTTGATTCAACAATTTTTTTGCTGAATTAACAAAACGTTTTTCTCAGTGTATCATGGTCAGGAAGGTGTTATCGTGAGGTGAAATAAATGCACACAACACAGAGTTCTTTGAAATTCAACTTTCTTCATATCTAAAAGACAGATGTACAATAATTCAAAAAAGCAAAAAAATCTCTACATTTTAAATTGTTTTTTGTCAAACAAAAGTGGCACTGTTTTGTTGCAATTGCTTCAGTCAAATCCAGGAAAGCATGTTTCTTGATCCATATCTCCAGTATCACAGGAGTTTACATTTCCAAATACGTGGAAGATGGCAGAACAAAACTAATACATATTATTTTGAACGACCAAGGATGGGTACATGCGATCATTTCGAAGGTTCCTTATTTACAACAGGAAACTAGCCCAGCTCGTTTCGTAATATAAGGTTAATGTGCGATGTACAACAGTGTAATTTCCAAATACATGCGGTGTCAAGAGAAATAATTTTTTTAACCACAAAATTACACAACGGAAAAAAATTACTCAGCTGGTACCATCGTCTTGATTTCGGAAACCACCAGAAAAACAACTAACATTTCTAGAAACCCAGAATATGATATTACATTTCTAAAAAAACGATTCTTCTTCAATGGAGAAGAAATTCGAATTTGCAGATTGTTTTCTTAATGTTGACAATGCAGTAAACAAAGGAATCACATAAGTTTTGTTGGCAAAATAATAATAATAAAAATAATTTTCTTGTTCACAAAAATTCATGGACGAGCACTTTAAAATGGAGAACAATACATCCATTCCGAAAAACGATACATTTACGAATTATTTAAGCTCGAATCAACGAAAGCATTTAACTACTTTGAGGACGACAGAAAATCAGCATAAATATTATGAGACCCGAATTTGCTAGAGTAGAACTCGATGCCTATTTTTACTTATGTTTACTTTCTCTGTCATTAGCATCACAACGCAAAAATGAATCAATATAAAATATTTTCCGATTATACTGTAAGACACAAACACGAACTACTGTCATTTCAACGGCGCATAGTTCTTTTTCCTATTCTAAACGGTGTAAGTACGCAGTCAGTTCGAATTTTAGTAAGACGTTCTGAATTGTTCAACAGCAGCATTTTCACACCCACAGCACTCGACTTAATTATAAATGGTACTAATGTAGAATATGGAGACGACGTAAGCAATAACCCAACAGATATTGAAGAACGCAACTGACGAAAGGCATCAATTAAATCGTTATAGTTGGTTGATGTTATAGCTGTTATGATCAAGTATGCCTAAAACACAAGAGGTCATGATGATTCATTCTCCATTAGAGGAGCTATGAAGAAACAACAGTTGGCTGGTGTCAGAACGGAAAAGTAGCCGACAAGAAAAAATAACATGCGGTTCATTATGTGTAAAACGACTTAAAAATACCGGTTGAAAAGCTGTCCACTGACAATGGAATCGTAGTCAAATATTAGCCCAATAGCTCATTATAATTAGATCAAGAAAGCATCATATAGAATGGCGCGGTCATCTCGTTTAGCAGTTGACTGCGAGGATTGGCGTCCTCACGGTTCCAGTCCATTCATTACAGATAATTTGTAACATAAGCTCTTTGGCCAAGCATGGCACCTACGTAACAAAAGTCCCAAACAAGCAAACAGTGCAGGTCAGAATCTTACGGACTGCCAACTAACATCGCTCACGAAAAATAGAGTGGGTTAATGCGATTAAATGCGAATAAATTAAACACTTTCTGGGTATTAGATCTAGTAAGCAGCATCAAAAATCAGCCTGGCAACTTTAAGATAGGTGTGTTGTATGCCATTAAAAGCCTAGTGTAAGCAGTTCGGGACTTCATCAAACGTTTTCAGCTGACAAATTTAGTTAATGTCAACATACGTCGGATTCACACTCCACGGTAATTAGTCTGCTGATTTCGATTGTACGAAACTGTCAGGGGAATCCCATCAAGCGTCGGCCCAAATATTTCACGATGTTTACTGAATATTATCAAAGGAATCCGACAACGTCAATTGTGGTGACCACCGTCATACGTTATAAAGGTGGACTGTGAATGGTGATTGCTTCTCATAAGACATAACTTGAATACTGGTAGAACTGTTTTATGGCAGTATGTCTGCTAAAGGTTATTAAACGGCACGCCCGATATGAAATCTAGCCAGTGTCGTTAGACTATCTGATATCTCCATGTGTGCCGAATATAAAAAAAGCATAGCCATTTGTATGAAGTCTAGTGAGCGATATTAAATATCGGTCAGGTGAAGTTTGAAAAGCTCAAAATTGTCGTCCAGACACAGATATACCCACGCTGTGGCCAAATAATTGAAAAACTATGTGAATTTAAGCACGTGAAGTTATTGTCATATTTCGGGATGTTTTAAAAGACAAATGCACGACAACGAACCAAACCAACGCATGCTGAAGGATAAAATGCTGCCAAAACGCACGAGAAATGCTTTAGTACAAGGTAAAAGTGGTTAGTCCAAAACGTGAACTAGCGGCAAGTGAACTGCAGACAAATTTTTCCCAAAATGGTAATAAAGGGAAATTAGTATGTCGAAGAAATGTGATAAATCAGATAAGTGTAGAAAAGCAATAGTAGATGATCACTAATCGCACTCGTGTCCAAAACTAATGCTAAGTCGCCTACACTCATACTGGTGTCCGAAGCTGAATACTAGCTTAGAGTGGAAAACTTAATATCCCTACCCACCGGTGAAATGGTTCCAACCGGTGCCTTAAAGTTGACGCACATCAAAAAAGTATCAGGGGTAAGGAACGCAAGCTGCTAGTCTTCAACAGATGTCGGAAACGAAGATTCATCGTAAGAGTGTAGTAAAGAAAGTGAAGTTCAGGTCTCGAAAGGCGACATACGTTTTGTCGGTTCCTATTGGTGTAGTAATCGAAATTGATCTTCTTCCTATGCTACTAAAACCTCTACGTGAAAATGCGGATTTATTGCACATACGCACCTAGTTGTACCAGAAAAATAAGTTGCAATCAGCCCTACCTATCCTCATACTAACGAAACGTTTATGCTTGGGAGGGATGCACACTGTTAAAAATTTTGTGTCACGATAGATTGCACCAAAAAGTGGTGCTACAGCACTTTCTGAGAAAAGAAACACCCTTCTGTGTTTTTTTTTCTCAGAAAGACCAACAGCATGGTGCAATTGCAATGTTACACCATGTTGTTGAGTTTTGTCTGCCCCACACAGTGGTGAATCGTTTCTGAGAAAGTTCTGCAGCTGGTGTAGCACCACTTTTTGGTGCAACCTACCAAAATTTTTTTGACAGTACATCGGATAGTACGACCTTCCTACCAGGGTAGCGTCAACACGCGAACATGCGTAGTCCGTTTCTATTGCTCGTGAATGATGGAACGTCAACTCGATTGTTTCTCCAACTTAGAAGTCGACAAAACAATTAATCTTTTATTGGCCGTAAAACCTGAATTATACGGAAATCCATCGAAAAATATCAGCCTCATAAGGAGAGAATGCTATGTTTCGTAAAGCTATTGTTACATGACGCCGACAGTTTGAAATAGACCACGCATATTTGACAGGCGCTCCACATGGACTTCTATCACTCCGGATCAGATTTCACTCCTTGCTGAGATTATTCGGTAATATTGCCGGATTAAAATCAAGGAAACAGCCCGTGCGTTGAACATTTCATATGACAGCGTGCATTCCATCATGCCCGTCTACGATTTCGAAAGTGCGTGAGATGGGTTTTTTTTTTTTTTTTTTTTTTTTTTGATTGGAGGTTTAACGACCGCCGTGAGCAACTCAATGGGCTATAAGCAGTCGCCCGTCCCTAATTTAGGGTCACTGGTTCCAGGGAAGGGAGAGAGCCAGTGCCGTAAGACAAACACTACATCCATGCCTTACCGGGATTCGAACCCGGACCTCTTATGGGCGAATGATCAGAGGCCAACGCCTTAGACCACTGCGCCACCGGGGCGGCTCGTGAAATGGGTTCCACCCATTCTAAAGAACAAACACAAAGAACAGCGTCTGTCGATACTTACGGCTTTACTGCAACGCTGTTGTGCGAAGGGCCACAACGTTTTGCGTCGAAACTACACAGGTGACAAAACTTCACTCCAGATACCAAGAGATCGTCGGTGGAAGAGAAGAACGCCTTCTCACCAATTTCGAAACAGTGCAGATTGGTATCATCTGTTGAAAAGGTCATGGCAGGCGTATTTTTTGAATGAGAAAGGGTTGTGTACACCGAATTCATGCCCAAAAGTAGCATAGTAAAACTTGCATCATTTTTTTTTTTGAGGTTTAACGACCATCGTGAGCAACTCAATGGGCTATAAGCAGTCGCCCGTCCCTAATTTAGGGTCACTGGTTCCAGGGAAGGGAGAGAGCCAGTACCGTAAGACAAACACAACATCCATGCCTGACCGGGATTCGAACCCGGACCCCTTACGGACGAATGATCAGAGGCCAACGCCTTAGACCACTGCGCCACCGGGGCGGCAACTTGCATCATACCGTAAAACGTTAAAAAGTCTGAGAACGAACACTAAAGGCAAAAGACGCGGAAAGTTAAGAGATTTAATCATTCTCCTGCACGCGACAAAGCCACATCTCACAGAGCGGCAGCAACACAGGAGTTCCTCAAATCCAAGTATGCATATCACGCCGACTTAGGTGCTATGACATAAATGCGTATATTCAAAATACCGTAAAACACCTAAAAATATGTTCTCAGCTTTTCCTTTCTAAAATATTCGCAATGATCTTAAAATAGTAAAAATTAAATGCTTCGTGTTCATAATACTGAGCGTCGATATAGATAAATCCACATATTTGGAAATCAGAAAAGGCGATTAAATGGCCTTAGTTTCGTGATGCGTGTTGCCGGATGGGTGATGCGTGTTGCCACATTTAATGTTCAAAACTACCGAACCACTCCCACAAGAACCGATAAATCGGGATATTTTTGCTGTTTTTGTTCCGGGTTTTAATGACCACCATGAGCAATCCTTATGTATCTATAAGCGATTTCCAATCCCGTAAAGGGTTGGACTTCCTATTTCAGGAGTATTTTAGCTTTGAACAGAAATACAAAACCTTTTCCGTCAAAAAATTAAAATACCCCCTTTTTGTACGAAAATAATGAGTAAAGCACATTTTTCTTGAATTCAAAAAACCAAAAGAAAAACAAAAATATCTTTTTAATTCGCTACTAGCGCCTGTTATAAGTACCAGACTGCTAACTATATTGTCTTTTTTTTTTTTGACTCGAGGTTTAACGACCACCGTGAGCAACTCAATGGGCTATAAGCAGTCGCCCGTCCTTAATTTACGATCATTGGTTCCAGGGAAGGGAGAGAGCCAGGGCCTTAAGATAAACACAACATCTATGCTTCTCCGGGATTCGAAACCGCACCCCTTTTGGAAGAGTGATCAGAAGCCATCGCTTAGAACACTGCGCCACTGGGACGGCACAGTCAGACGTTGCTGGTTAGACTTGGAGCTCGTGATAGTTAGTAGGCCCTATCATTCATTTGTAATCTTGAATGAGACACTATTACCCATCGTCTCTACACTGTTATCAACAGACAGACACAAAAGAAAGCGATTCTCCAGCAGTATTCCTAAATCTACGCTCCACCAGCATTTATCTTGAAAGGCACAACGATTTACTATTACTGGTTTATGAGACAAAATGACGGGTACATTTAAAAACTCCTTGCTCAAAGAGAAGGTTCCCACACCCTTGCGCAGTACGCGATCATTGACAACATAAATATAAAAACTATTTCCGTAGGAAAACAGCTATGGAGCAGGTGCGAATTTAAACTTCCAGAATGATCTTCGAAACGGGGTCTTCAATAGACTAGCGATTATAACTGTAAAAATCAAAATTTTCAAAGGAAGATAATTATCTGGTACAACACCGCGTTTTGATGTTGCGTTCGATCATGAGCGGATTTTTATAATTACTTCGCCGTTAAATTCTTGTTATAATTTGTTCACGGCAGAATGCGTTTCACAATGCATGTTTTAATACAGTAAAATTTCCACTAACGGACACCTCTGAAACACGGGAATATTTGGTTGGTACAGAAGAGTAGCCGTAGAATTAACGTTAAATATAATATCCAAACAGTGAAGCAACTTAACAGGGGGCAAGGGATACCGCAGTCTATCCCGAAAGAGATTTAACGGACACCTTTCTCTATAGGATTTTACGCAGTTCCTTCGGCGAAAGGGATAAGATAGGAAGACAGAACGCAACGCCGCCCCGGTGGCGCAGTGGTCTAATTGATCGCTTATGACCATACGGTCTGGGTTAGAATCCCGGTGAGGCATGGATGTTGTATTTATCATCCGGCAATGGCTCTCTCCCTTCCCCGCAACCAATCGCCCCAAATTAAGAACGGCCGTCTGCTTATAGCCCATTGAGTTGCACACGGTGGTCGCTAAACCTTCAATCAAAAAATAAAATTAAAATGCTACTTTGCGTTGAGCTCGATGGGTTGGATTACAACGAGTGCAATGGTGTGTTTCAGTGAAAAGAAGAGTTAAAGTTTAGTTCTATGTGAGACTAACTCCAGCTCCTGTGTATGTTTCAGTCGCAATCTGGAAGGGGGTTTTGCTGGTGCGTGAAATATTTTCCGTTGGCGGCGGTATATCTTTGATTGGTCCCTGTGGGTTTCGTTCCTGTTTTTCAGCACGTGGATAGCTAACTGTGCACTTCGACTTCACTGTCTAGCATATTTCTTTCTCTCAGCGACCCTAAACTTAACCACCTAGCTTGATATTTCTAAAAGGAAGTTTGAGACAACAGGTCCGACACCACTTTCCTAAAATCCTTTACATCATGATTTTATTTTAAATTGCTACCTTGAGTTTCATTCAGCATTCTACCTTTGGAGAAAGTTTTTAAACCGTTCTCTTTGTACGTAAGCTTTGTACAATTATTCTGCTGTTATACCAAAGCAATGCCAACTTAGGCGTAACTTTATTTTTTTCATTGGAGGTTTAACGACCGCCGTGAGCAACTCAATTGGCTATAAGCAGTCGCCCGTCCCCAATTTAGGGCCACTGGTTATAGGGAAGGGAGAGAACGAGCGCTGTAAAACAGACACAACATTCATGCTTCACCGGGATTCGAACTCGGACGAATGGTCAGAAGCCATCGCTTAGACCACTGCGCCACCGAGTCGGTTGCCTAACCTCCCAACAATGGTCATTTTTTCCCAGTCCAAGAAGCGACCGTTTTTCGGAGGTTTCACTTCACTTCTTTTTAATCTAGAATCTACCAGAATTTATCTTGATAGGTAATATCCCTCTAGGTGCGTTTTCGTTGTGGACGGTAAGACAAAAATTATAGGGCCTGGTTTGGTTGGTCTAATCTGCTCCTGATGGGGACCAACTATTAGCACTGAGCCAATGTGTATATTCATGGACGAAACGTTTGGTTGCATATTTTCAAACCTCCTGAGAAACGTTAAAAATAGGGGCTCTACTCTTAATTGTGAGTCAACAGCAAAAACACTGTCCATTGCTACTTTCGATTATTCACGATGAAATCGATTTGTGAAAATTTACGACATTCTGGTCGTATATTGGCACAGATACAGACGTATCTTCATTCACCTTAAGGAGATGTTTCTACCACATCTATACGTTTTCAGGCTTCTGAGAACAACGGGCATCAGAAATCTACGTAAATAATCCGAAAATCCAGTCATTAGCCTAATTAGATAATCTAGTACAAATTGCTTTTCGCAAAACCTTTATTTTCCAATTGTTTATAAGGTTCGAAACAATTATTTGAAATTTACAATTAAAAGCGAAAGTACGGAATCTGGAAACGAATTCTGGGCTCTTCCTACATTGCTTCTGTTCTTTAGTCGTAAATGATTTATCGATCAGCGTGCGCTTGTGAATTATCACGTCAGCACTGATTAACTGAATTTGGGTTCTAGATTCACACATTAATGACAACACAGGAGACGGGGGAAAAAAGTGGGAATCAAGTGTGACGACGTAAAGGCATTAAAAAGAATAAAGCATAAGCTGAACAACATTTACAATCCAAAGTAATAGTCTTTGACGTTATCTGGAGAAGCCTTGTGGATTGTTCGACAACGCTACTATCAGCACACGCGCCCAAGGAATCCGGTCCCAATCATTCCTTCACAATGCAACTATCGGAGCTCCCCAAGTGAAGGCGAGTTCCAGTGGGCGCTTAACGACATTTTCATACCAATTACCAGTCGCTCTGGCTGACGAACAACCTTTTCAAAACTAAATTATGCTCCATGCAGGGGGATTAAATAGGGCTTCGATATCAGACCTCCAATTTGCTGCCAGATTACTTGGAGATAACAAATGACACGTTGTAAGGAATCCTTACTCTATTCTCTGACAGCCCTTCCACAATTCTTTTCCTGTTCTTTACTAAAGCCCCTTATCTGACGACCCTCCGTCGATTTTGTTGTTTGACAGGAACATACGATCCAGGTTCCTCTGTGATTTTCAGTTAACAAGGTGGCTTTTTAAATGACGAAGGGAGAAAAAGAGAGAGAGAGAGAAACGCCATGCAGGAGGTGACGTTGTCATAAAGACGAAAGTTTCCGCAGGGAATTTCGAAATGCAAAGATTTCCCCTGTGGTTATCAGTCACAAATTTGATTGCCAGACAAAAAGCGGACAGAATTACAAGAAGAGAAAAAATCCGGAAGTGATGTTACCCAACTGCAAAGTGAGTAGGCATCTGAAATATAAATCATGACTCCTTAAAACTCCTAGCGGGAGTCAGTCTTTATTAGTATGTATGAAACGGAACCAGAATGAAGAACTGTGCTTAGAATAATTGATTTTTTTTTATTAGTGGAGCTCAACTTAAACTCAATAACTAAGACCATACTTAAATACACGTATTCTATAATGAAAGCTCCGTTTCGAAATAACGCCCCACAACAAAATTCTGATTATTTCGGGGGTAACATAATTCTATCCCCATTTGGTTCTTTGATAAAGAAAAAATCAGCAATAATAATTAAAATAGGAACAAACAGAAATACCTTCCCAAAGATAAATCAATAAAACCCTATTCTGCCTTTTTTTTTTTTTTTTTTTTTTTTTTCATTGGAGGTTTAACGACCACCGTGAGCAACTTAATGAGTTATAAACAATCGCCCGTCCCTAATTTAGGTCACTGGTTCAAGGGAAGGGAGAGAACTAGTGTCGTAGGACAAACAGAACATCCATGCCACACCAGGTTCCAAAACCAGGACTCATCACGGACTGTGCCACAGGGTGGCTTAAGTACTATTCCTATTCTAACACAGCAGCGTTATAAGTACTTTAGAATATAAATACGAAACGTGAACTTGATAGTGTTTATTACTTTTATTGGCAAATGTAGTAAAATTACATTAGTTCTCACCGAATTTCAAAATGGAGTTTCTCCTGTTTGCGGCCAAGCCAGGAGAACAACGAAGGTATGTGATCTTGTGGCTCCCAGAATGTCATGCCAAAAAATATTTGCTAACACGTGGCTAGTGTAAGCATTCTCTCTATGGAGAAATTACCCGATAATATTTTCAACAGTCTCGTAATTTCACACCAAACGACATTTTCATGAAAAAACATCTAGTAGTTTGCCGTCACAATACAACAATTACGTGTGTCGAACAGCACACAATTTCTGTTCAGTTGAATCGTTTCAGCAATTCATGTCATTTGGAAATCATCGTCCAGAGATATATTTCCTGAACAGTAGATATTTAAATCGGAAGTGGGATGGGGATTGCTTTTGAGAAGCGCCATATTTAATTAAGGGAGAGAAGAATTCATCATGCATTATAAATCTTGCAATTCATAATTGATTCTCCACAAAAGAAATCCCAGTATTCAATTTTAGCGTGGAGCAGGCGGAAACAATTGTTCCTTTGTATGCCATTTTTCGGACAACAAAACATACGTATGCTGGAACACTCCATCTACTATTGCATACGCAAGGAAAGAGTCAAAGCCAATGTTTAGGAAGCCGCGAGCGCAATAACCCCAAAGTAAATAAACAAATAAAATACTATAAACATACCGAAGATTTATTCTTCAGTTGTGTTCAATGAAATGTGTGGAAAACTTCAATATGTCAAATGCTGACAAACACTTTTTAATTACGTGGATAACTGATTAGGTGGAGGAGTGAATGCTTGAGCAAACGCAAAAAATGAAAGCAACTTTTGCTGACTGGATTTTCTCTTTTTTTTAGTACAATTTTGAAAAAAAAAATCTGTGTGTTTTACGTTATTACTATGTCCGCCGTCCGTACGCCTGAGGACACTTTGCACCTATCAGTCCGATTTGAAAAACTCCTTTTGCGTCGGGAAGCCTGAAATGTGAGAATGATTGTCCTTTACTGTTAGTCTATTTCCAAGCATTACGGCCTAAATACAGATGTTATTCATTTCAAAATATAATTTGTCCGATATCGGTGCACAAAATCCGATTGAACCCCCTTCACCCCTTTCAATATCCTTCACTACGCAGACTAACTGCATATGAAATATTAGTGATACTATTTAACCTCAAGAAAGGTAAATGGTTGTCCGAGGGAATTATTCAATGTTCTAAAAGGGATCCTTTATTTTCTTTGAGCTAAAATGCCAAATAAAACTTTCGGATATTACCATAAACCGTAATGTTTCTTGCGATTTAGAATCCCATGGTTGTTGTAATGCAAATGCCGTCAGGTTACACTGGTAGCTGGGATAATATGACTCGGAACGGTAAAAATTTATAGAGAGTTCCTTCTTCAAATAGTGCACAGTTTTGCCGCTAGAGGTATACATATATGTTTCATTTTTTTCGATATCTGTGCCAATAAAGTCTGATTTGAAAGATTCTACTCCTCATAGGAACTAATTACTCAGGAGGAAATTTTGTAGCCACCTTCGAATTTTTTCATCATGGTCCTTGGTCATGCAAATCTGCTTATGTATGCACTTGTATCTCCGCTTAAAAAAAAAAAATATATATATATATATATATATATTGCGTGCCGTTTGCTACGATCAAGATTGCGAACGTCATTCATACCAGTTTATGGTCAGTTTACCCGCTAGGTGGTGTATGCACATGCATAAATTGCTTTCTTTCTATCTTTACTTTCTAGAGGTTGCATTTCAAAAATTCTTACTCCGTAGCACAAATGCCTTTACGATGAATATTTTACGCATATTTTCTATTTTTCCATAATGCACATTTCTGCCGATAGAGGCGACCCAGTTTGCATTCTTATTTAAGTGTATCTTCTGTTCTTGGAACGCGCTGGGAAAAGTAGCATCTTGGTCTGACATCTTTGATCACGTGCCTTTTTTGCCCAGTTTCTTCTTTAAATAATGCAGTTTTACGGCTAGTATTTCCAATAGTTTGATTAGAAAAATTCCTTTCGTTTCGAATATCTTACTCTAAGACGAAAACTGCGTACAGTTTGTTATTTTCTGTAACATACGTTTCTGCCTCCTAGTGAGCATAATTAGATATTGCTACTTAAAAAATGTTTACCTGTTTTCGTAATTCAGATTTAAAAAAAAAAAAAAAAAAAAAAGAGGCAGGGCCTGTTCACTATTAAGAATACTGTGCACAAATTGTACATTATAAATAATGCAGTTTTTCCGCAAGACGGCTTAAAGATATTTTCGCTGATTTTTACTTTTAATTTCCGCTTTAAATTTTTCTTCTTTTTGCGCTGGAAAAGAGTTCAAAAGACTTACTCATTACACCTGAGAATTCGGTGAAACTTTTCTTTTCGTCTTGTGTGTGTGTGTGTGTGTGTGTGTGTTTAATGACTCGATAAGACAGGAGAGTCCCTCGTCCCACAGTGCAAACATTTTCTTAAATTAACGAGCCACTTTCGTTATTTTTTTTTATTTTTTTTTTTGTGAATTAACGAAGCATATTTCTGATATAACTTTTTCCGTAAAATGACGGAAAAAAAAACCTCTCTAAATCTCGTGAGATTTCTCATTTACGAAATCACACGGTTTTTTCGTACGACAAAAAAAAAATTCTGAATTTTCAGAAACCTTTCCGCAATTCTTTTCTCATATTGACAGCAAATTACCATTTTCAAGACGTGTTCACAGAAAATTCTGAATTTTCAGCTATCTTTCCTCAATTCCTTCCTTATATTAAAGGAAAAACTCCGTTCTCACTTTTTCCGTATCCATATGACGAAAAACAGGCGAGATTCACGGGAATACTTGGGTGTTTGATTAACTGTTTAATTTCAGTAGTCTGTCGAAGTATTTGATTTTGAAGTTCTGCAGCGAGGTTGGATATCTCCCCTTACACGTTATTTTCAGAAATTTTCCGTGAATTCACACCACTTATTTTTTACAGTGCAAAATAAAGACCATTGGTTTCAAAGAATGCAAAGAACGAGTGCTGTGAAAATTATTCACATCGTACACGGTTTTCAAATCCAGGTCCAAGTTAAGCCAAAACCGGGAGTAGTCACCCATTAATTGTTTTTGCCCCTGCAGTACGGTTATAGCATTTTTTTTTAAAGATTTTAAATACAATTTAATCTAAGTTCCAAATTACATATTAAGTATATCACATAAAATTTATAGTGTTAAAAAAAATAGAGGAACAGCGGCAGCTAGAGAAACTTATCATTTCTTTGTTACTTCACATTGATAAATTTTTTTGCTGTAGAACTGTAGCATTGTACTAACTGACAGGACATTTATTATCAAATACATAGTAATCAATCAAGAAAGTTTCATAAAGCAACCTGGATTTGGGTGGGTTTGACGTGTTCTGTGTAAGTTAAAAAATGGAAATTGTGGGTCACAATTACAACAAATAATAGAGTCCGTAGTAAATTGTATACATGTGGGTGTCTGTTAACATGGATTCACATACTGCAATATATATATATATAGATGTAGCAAATAAAACGCTTCAATGTATTGGGCAGAGCTCTCTGTAGAGCAAATTTTGCTTCTTTATGTCGAGAAAATGGTGATTTCGTTATGCGGCCGTCTACAGAATTAATAAAAATTCATCTATACATGTTATAGAACAAACTGGTGTTTATGCTACAGGGTAAACCTTCGCACCTAATGAGAAATCAACTTCACACAATGAAAACTGATCTCAAGCCTACAATGCATACATATATACATATAAAGCCACAAATGACTATTCCCAACATTTTCCGCATTTCTTCCCGGTCTCAATTTCCTATAATTCTTTGGGCATGCATTTTTAAGTTTAACCTTTTTTCAGACGGTATAAATGCACAGTTACAGTTTTGTAATTGTTTCTGCTTTTCCGTATTTGAATTCTGAAATTGTTTCCCTTGAAAATTCTTATCTGTAGCTTCCCGGTCTCAATTTCCTATAATTCTTTGGGCACGCATTTTTAAGTTTAACCTTTTTTCAGATGGCATACAAATCATTTCCCTTGAAAATTTCATTCTGCAGCTTCAGCGGGCTTAGATTTTCAATGCATTTTGGTGTTCTTGCGGTGTTTTGGATAGGATTTTTACCAGACTCGTGTATATGTACCCAGTATATAAATTTGAAAATGTAACTTTTTTTTTTTTTTTTGCGCGCAGTAAAAATAAAAGAATAAGAACTAGTGTTTCCTTCACACCGGTAAAAGAATGTATACTAAGCTTCCGAAACATTTAAATGTCAAGAGTTTTGTTTCGACGAAATTTATTTTTAACATTCAGTGTTGGAGTATCACTACGAAACCGCCTCCATTATTTTTTTTTTTTTTTTTTTTGGTGGAGAGGGAGCTTGTATAAAGCTCAATATATACGGACGAATAAAACAAGGACAGCGATATCCTATAAATTCCGTTATAGTAGCAACATAAGAAATCTGCTTAAAAAAAAAAGAAGGAAGATTGTCATTTTCAAAAATTCGAATTCCACAATTTGATTATCGTACAGATTACACACCATAGTCCATTGTAAAAGAACTGAGCACAAAATGTGCCTACTGAAGTTTACATCAGCATACGGAAATATTCTATTTAGGGTCATTTTTCGAAAATAAAACACTTAGACAATATTTGGACAAAGACGCACCGTCACGTTGGACATTTGCGGTCACACATCATGAGTGTCTTTTCCGCTGCAATCACCCCATTAATACGAACAATGTTCATTTGGAAATCAACATGTCGCCTACTAATGTAATCATGATACCTTTAATAATAAGAGCCTCCCATTCTACAGCAAAGCTGATGCTCTCTTGAGATGAATATAGAACTGAATAATCGATATGATATTTAACGCATCAATAATGAATGGCTCTTTCAACAGCAAATCTGGCGCTGATATCAAAAACATGCCGCCAGTTCGCGTAATCCAGATAACGATCCAAATGCCCGAGTATTCTATTCAATAACGTACTCTATGCTCATTTCGAAATCAATATGTGTGGCCTGCAGTGTTCTAATCCACAAGACATTTGCGTCTCAATATTCATTAGTAAATCTAGTATTCATTGAGAAACCTGCACTAATCTCTGGTACGTCGTTTTAGGCTGCTTGGCATTTATGTGTGAGAAATGTGGTTTTAATATAATACTTCAAAATGCATAAGCTCAAGGGAGAGTTCATAACACAATTGATCGGAGGATGGTGCCCCCACGGTCCGCGCCGAATTTATTCTTTAAGTGAAATGCGTCGTTCATGAGCTATTTGGCAAATTGAACCAGGAATTTAAAATAAGCAGACAAAAAAACCGCATTATATGTTTGCTGTTTTGTACCAAACGTGACTTTGATTGTTAGGAAGCTGTGCTGTTAAAACATGGAATCAGTGTACAAAGAAAAAAGAAAAAAAAAAAAAAAAAAGAGAGAGAAAAAAAAACACTATTGCATTGATTCAAAAATTAGAAGCAGCGTATCGTGGATAGCCAAACCGTTTATAACTTAACACGCTTCAGCTGAAGTGCAGACATTTCAAGACAAGTTCTGTCCATTCACGCATTTAATTAATAATTTAACGACCTCGCCGCCCAATACACCCGTACATGCAGACAACAACAGGCGCCCGAATTGCCCGTCTAGAGCTAGTACAATAGAATTTCCCGCCCCCACAGGTCCTATAAATTTGCATGGCGTCTGCAGGATTTGCAGTAGGGCCGCGGGTGGCCTAGTGGTCAGCGTTTGTGCCTGCCATGGTGATAACCGGAGGTTCGATCCTGAGCAGGTACGAACGTTCGAACCACTAAATACCCACCGTGCGTATGATGGGCACGTTAAGCCGTCGGACTACGGGTACTGGCCCCCCTGGTAATAAATAAGACCATATTCCTCCCCCTTTCTACCTCGCTTCCGTGTCACTTTCGTATCGGGCACTGTAGTCCAAATCTCTAGCTTCCTATTTCTAAGGGTTGTTTAAGACCTGTGGTCAGACACTCCCTTCCTAAAATCCTCTACATCTGATCTGATTTGCAGTAGTTGCCCTTAGTCACCACTGCTGTCACTAAACAAGGAAAAGAACCAGGAGTTGACTTCTCCAGGGCAGTGCGCCAAATGGGCCGGTATACGCCGGTGGGACATTCCGGCATTTCTTTCTTCCTAGTATTTCACACTGGCACTCTTTGTACCCGGAATTTACATACAGACACTAATTTTAGCAGTGGGAACTGCAGATTTTTTTTTTATTTATTAATCAGTTTGCCCTTTTTTATTGTCCCTGAATTACAAACACGCAATCTTAAACATGGAAACTTTAATATCCCTCGTGCCCTTGAGAAATATCTGTGTAGGAACCGTAAAGGTTAGGGAAGTGGTGTACCGTAAGAGGTGGAAGTGGTGTTGAATCGTTTAAGCAGGAGTCGGCAACCTTTTTCGGACATGCGGGCAGTATTTGACTTTTAAGTTATAGTAAGGGTCCGCAAGTGCAGTATATATTACACATTTATTATATATTTATATATATAATGTATATGTATTACATATATATTCGTATATAATACATATTTATTCTATATTTATATTGAGTGGCGCTCACTTCCGATTTTTAGCTGTTTTTATGGCATAGATAGGATATTTTAAAATAAAAAATAAGGTGATTGGTAAGGCGTCCGCGGGCCGCATGAAAAGACAGGGCAGGCTGCGGGTTACCGAACCTGCTTTAAGGGATAGAAATGAAGCTAACTATGGCGCATGACCATATCTGGCTCAAGCCCCAGATCATTTAACTAAAGATACTTCTTATTAAATCATCAATTTAATATATTCAGTTTAAAGAGCTTCATAGAACGAAGAATTGGGAGTAATAGATTAAACACAAATTTTCTGTTCTTTAGTTTTGCAGCAATGAGTATAAACATTTTCCACTTCGCACTTTTTTTTTTTTCTCTGGAGGGTGGTGAGATTGGTATTAATTTAAGACTCAATATTCATTCTGATTACGGAGGTTGTAATTGCTCGACTTCATGAAAGTACCTATTTGGAAGGGGGCTGCCTTCTCGGCTCGGGACCTTAAATTACTGGGTTAAAGTCAAGCTGAATCACTAATCATGAGCCGAGGTTCGGAAGTCTCGTTAATCCGTTAGTCCCACGGTAGAGACTCCTCACTGTAAACAAGTAGAGACTCCGGACCCAGTCCTCAGTGTGGCGTGAGTAGTGCCCACTGGGGTCCACAAACCAACCAACTCAATTCGACCGCCATCGTTTCTGACTTACGGTGCAACAGTAATCCACGGAATTGTCCATTACGTTTTCAAACGAAGGAGTTTTTCCTTTCAGGGATTATTATTATTTTTTTTTTTTTTTTTTTTTTCAGTTTTGGAGATTTTCTTGCGAAAATATTTTTTCCGGGTAATTTTTAGTTAAATATGAGCATACTGGCACTTCGAAATTTTCATTTCCAGTACTGCACCAGTGGCGATATTATTCACTTTCATGACGTAGTATCTCTCTACCATTTAAGGAGACAGTGACTGCCTTCCGGAAACGTCTGAAGATGAATGTATATCAAGCTTACAGGTCAGAAGTTTGGTGCCTGACCCAGTACTAATCCTTCTTTAGTTAAATTGTAAAAGGGAGGTCACAGAAATTCGAAAAGTAGGAACCGACAGTTTCAGACGTTACGGTAGGGTCGAAACGACTTTAAATTATAAATATCCGGCAATTCGTTTTTTGTTACAGCGGGCCATTACTCATTCTTCGAACCCCAAGTTGCGTTTTTTGGAAGTTCCGAGGATTAAGCGAATCGCTGGAACATATGGCTATGAAGAATTTGTGGCCCATAAAATCTACAGAAAATAACGGAACTCGAACTTTTCGACCTTACTTCGAGATGTACGTGCTTACACAATTCATGGGATCAATGCCCTTTGTACCAAAAGTTACTAATATCCTAAAAAAAGGCTTGTAAACAGCATGGAATCAAAACTAGAAATATGTCATTATTTAAAACTAATCAGGACCCTGTTGAACTTGAACATAAGTTTGGAGTATATTGTATTCCGTTAAAAGCTTCTAATCCAGAAGAACAAGACTCTGCATATATAGGATCCACTAAGCGTTCCTTGGGGACATGGCTTAAGAAACATATTTATAACACTAAGACTGGAGCTATGTCAACTGTACTTTCCAGACTTAGAAATAGTGGATCGCATTATCCACTTTGGAAGGAAGCCAAGATGCTAGCTACACCAGGTAAGAAAGCATTTCTACATCTCACTGAAAGCTTATTTATTCATTGTTACGGGACTTCATGCTGAAACGATTACAGGCCCCAAGTTATCCCTCAACCTTGGATTAATGTAATGACAAGTTCCCTTCGCCATTGCCCCAATGTTGTCTACTCGGCTGTTCATGAAGAACCATAACTGTGTCACACTCCCGGCTATGGCGCTGTGAGTTTTGCACTAGTGTCCTTTTACGCCATTCGGACATTACTTAAGATCTGTCTACACCATACTTCAATGCATTCCCATCAGATGATGAAGCCGAAGCGGCTTCGAAACATCTCATGTCTTTTAATTGAGTGTTTTTATTAGTAAAGAGTTTTTAACATGTAGAGTATTGTTTGTAATTGTGTTTGACCATATAATTTCACGTATTTCAAGACGTTATGCATGGTATTGTGCGCGACACATGATTTTAGGTTCCTGGTCGTTAAAGAGTTACACAAGTTTTGCTTTTTGAGGAAATATGACATTAAAATAAAAAATGATGATTCAGCAGGTCTCTAGATTAATTATACGAAAATTTCCACCTTTATCAACATTAAAATTAACGATGTTTAGCATTATAAACAAAATGCAGCGTTACACATAAATATTAAAAGTAGACCAAAAGTCATCGTCCTGCGGACTTCACATTTCAACAAAATTAATCACAAAAAATCCAAAAAGTGTTAAGGAGTCTCAAAAAATACGACATGTACCAGCTAAAAACAATAATGAGTGTCAAAAGACAAACCCGTGCCACTAAATGAGCCGAGAGAACATTATTTTACAAATACATATATACAGTTGAGAAAACAGAGCTACGCTTACATGTGAGCGCAACAATTGCTGCTTTAATGATCGGATCTTAATTATTTCGCATAACCAATGCTATCTTTTGAAGACAGACACCACTTTCTACCAGACGGTCACATATTTAAATTTTAAAGAATTGCACACGTTTTCTATTTATAAGTATATACACAGAGAGATATAAGTATATAAATCTTCAGCCTATCGCTATATTTGGCATTTTCTTTAATTGGCTCTATTAAATATTTTCTAAAAATTATTTGGCATACAAAGTTAAGGACACATACAAAACACTCACTCAGATTTTTCAGAAATCAGTCTTACTTCATTAGAGCGGATTTTGCTTCGAAGTCACACAATAAGAAAAGTCAGTAATTGGCTAAAACTGTCACAACTAAGTTCGTCTACATTAAAACAACAACAACAACAACTTCAGAATGTACGGCTTTATAGTAGTTTTCTTGAAAAAAAAATGGTTAGATGATCTCAATAGCTTTTCCTTTTTCTTATTCTTTTCCAGAGCAACCGTAGTAGAAGCAACTTACATTTGATCAATGCTACCACTCGGAGAATATACACCTCTTCCTAAGGGGCTTAGAAAAAAACAATTCCTTTGACAATCGAAAATTTTTGCTCAAGCTGGTACAGTGCTTTGTGGTTATAACACGGCAAGAGTGTTGTCCGGGTTTAAGTTAATATACACACAACTGCAGTAGTTCCGCATTTTACGCGGGGCTTACGTTCCGACGACACCGCGTAAAGCCGAAACCGCGTGTATTCAAAACCAATAATAAAACTACATACAATAAATAACTTCACACGCTTGTTTTCGTTATATATGTATGGTATTATTCGCTTACATATATCTATTACAGTATAATGTGTATTTTACAAAGAACATTATATACGTATTTCTGTAAGAGTTTCAGTTCAAATATGAGATAGCATGATGCAAATCCTTGCGCATACCTACCTTATCGTTGACCTTACTACGTAACACCACTGCAGAGTCGTCAAAGCTGAGGTCCAAAGCTGATGCATTAGGTGCAGTAGTTGGAGACTGAGCGGGACAATTGGGAGCCAGTAAAAGGAGTTGTTTTTTTTTTTTTTTTTTCTAGAAAAAACATCGTTATCGGCAACTGTTGCCGCTGCGTCTTTAGCTGCTGAAAAATCTCATAATACGGCATTAAAGAGTGCCGGTTTATTTTAAGGCGACATTCCATAGAGGGATCATAGTTAGAAATTGAATATTTCAAGTGCTTTGCTGCTTTGAAAATTTCAGCAAACTTATGCAGATTACCGCTGGCAGTTTCATCTTGTTCGTCGGCGTCGTCCGATTAAGTTTTCACAAGTTCTTCTAACTCTTCATTTGCCAACGGTTCTTGATGTCCAATCAAATCTGTTATTTCTTCATCCAGAATATCGACGAATCTGCTTGGCCTTCTGAGTAATATGTTTTGCTTCCTCGTTGATGGTAGGAAAACCCTTAAAATTATTGACACAGTCATATAACAGGGGCTGCCAGCACGCATTGATTGACTCTTTCCTAGCTCCATTTCCCGTGTGAAATGAATCTAGCAGTGAGACTGACAGCGTATAATTAAATCCGCGTAAAATACGGCACCACTGTAATTGATTAAAAACTAATTTCGGGAATAAAACTAATTATAATGACTGTCTCATGATCGAAAGGATGTAAACAAATTGAGCGTTCTCTCGCTACAGTGTAAAAATCCGATTTATTGTTGGTTGATGCGTTCCTTTAGTCGCATATTTATTCGTATACGGATAATTGATAAATCTCTCGTATACGCGCACAATATCAAGTAACAAACGCAGTGTTGCGAATGGTTACCTATTTTTATCTCTGCTGATGCTGCCCTTGACGTTAAGACCTAACACTTTCTATTGTTCAGATGAAGTATTTCCGCTTTATTATTCCCGTTTAATGTTAGCCAAGCAACTTTACAAGGTTCATAATAATTAGGATAAACATAACGTGCTTCTCTGAATCAATCACTCTATATCTCTTTCTCGTACTAATCGTTTAATAGTTTTTCGACGTGATTTCTTCTGAGCGATGATCATGGAACGCAACAACTAATAAATTCCACAGCGAGATCGGATTCCCTTAAAAAGAAACACTTGGAAATTTATGCACCGATTAATTGAAACACTTTTATTTTCGACTTTTCCCAACGTAAATCATTGCCAACAGCGGTTTTTTTTATAGGCTGGCTTAACAAAACATTTATGTATGTAAAAGTCTTGTTACAAAGACTCACTTCTACTGACTTCAATTTTTGGTGAACAACCCAACTTCCCGATCGGTAGTAATGAGAACGTCGAATATTTACACAGATGATTAGAAACGAAGAGAATTAATTTAACTCTTAACGAACTAATTTTAAGGAGATTAATTTAGTACACCAAGGAATTAAGAAAACACGAGAGAAAAATACTTTAGTACTTCAAAACGAATTAACGGAAATTTCAAAAGATCAGAAAATTGAGGCTACAAATATCAAAGCATATGTCGTGAAAAAAAAAGTGGTTACGTTACGGTAAGGTGCAATATGCACCTGACTTTTTCATTATTTCATTGATGAATCTCTGCGTTCTTTAAGAACAAATCTATACTTCCTCCAAACATTTCGTTTTCCTCTACATACTGGCATACTCTGTACTTGGAAACTCCTGAATGCTCTGCGAAACAAACCCTCGTGTCTATTTATTTTTACATTCTTTTAAAATTTAACTAAATTTTTCGCAACAAATGCTTTTCTGGTGAAAGGCACAAAAACTGAGAAATGACTGGTACCAAGCACTGGAGGCTTGTCGCCCGTTAGGACTCACTGTATTATGGGAAACATTAGTGGTCGGATGTGTAAGCTTTGATAAATAGCTTATATATTTGCAGGAATGCTCGATCTCGGCGACTCCTGCTATATATGTCCTAAAATGTCTTTAAAAATTCAGAACCACCTTCACGTCTGATTATTGACATAAAAAATGCGGGAATTTCGTGCAGCCAGCCGGATAGAGGACATATCGAACCGGATCTAAAATCACTGGAGAAAAACAATTGCCCATTGATTTTTACTTTTCTGTACGACAACAGCGGAAATATTGTAAAGTACGACTTCCACGCACAAAAGTGCGGAAGGATACATTGACATTTAATGACTTGAGCGTGTGGTGAGTGATGAGGAGAGTTGCGAGAGAGATATCGAAGGAGGAGGACATGGCGAGCTTTGGCTAAGACAACAAGTTCAGTTTATACCGCGGAGTGTATTCCAGTTGATGTTTTTGTGTAAAGAAATAAATGTTTTGTGTTGTGATCGAGTGTCTGTGATGTTACAATATCTCGAACTGTTAGCACGCTTACTGAGTATGTGGATAGTAATCGATTCAATTGCTTCTCATACGGATCATTATTTAGCCACATTCTGCGTCTGAAATTCACTTGGAAGTGCCACTGACGAATTAAAAAAGGAAACAGAGCACGGATATCAACTCCCTAGACGACAAATTCTAACTTAACATCAACATTTCAAAACGCCCAGCGAAACCAAATTGTATGTCCAGAAAATTGATGTTCTCGATTTGTTTGTTCTACGAATTTACTCCTGATGTTTCAAATCAAGCTCAGAAAAACGTATTTACCCAACTGAGTACTGTAAAAGTAACTAGACTTCCAGAAGCACAGGTTTCAACCAGCTACTGAAGAAATTATGAGAGAAAGTTGGCAGACGTTTCTGAAAATGGCCAAGGCCCACAGAGGGCTGTTCAGCCATTGATGATGATGTCCGAGATACTCCTGGAGTTTCCAGTGTTTGCCATATGGAAAGGTAAAAAGTTATTCTTAGAACTGAATGTCAGATTATGATTATATTGGGTTGATGCATAAGTTGATGCCGTTTTACTTCACGAGTGTTTCTCAGGTCAGTAGCGACGGTGCAGATGGCCACTTGTATATCAAAATGTAGTCAGTAATATCGTGTATCTAAATCATATTGCGCTGTGTGATTGTGGCTAACATTTTTTGGTTTCCAGGTCCGGAAGTATGGAGTGTCAAGTAGAGAAGAATGAACATATCCGACATCTTCTCATCTACGAGCTTAACAAGGGATCCTCAGCCGCCGAGGCTACTCGACGAATTTGTGCTGTGTATGGGGGGATGCTATTGTTCCGAAGACAGCCCGCAAATGGTTTATGCGGTTCCAAAGTGGCATTTTCGACCTCAACGAATCTCCACGCTCAAGGTCGCCCATCTCACTTTGATGAGGATTGTTTGAATCACCTCATTCACTTGGATACGCATCAATCCACACGCGAATTGGCCACTGAGATGGACTGTGATCAGGCCACGGTAGTGCGACACCTGGAATGTATGGGAAAGATCCAGAAATTGGGTGTCTTGGGTGCCTCACAGTCTCACCGAGGACAACAAGAATCAGCGTGTTGCCATATGTGGTTCCTTGCTAGCCCGTTATCACGAATGTTCTCAGCAACACAAACCCTTTCTGTCACGTATTGTTCCTGGAGATGAAAAGTGGTGCCTGTACGCGAATTTCAGGCATCGGAGGGAATGGTTAAGCCCAAACCACGTCCAAAACATGACTTCATCCTGCGAAGATCATGTTGTGGGTCAGGTGGGACATGGAAGGCATTATTCACTGGGAAATGCTGCCGAGGGATCGGACATCAACGCTGCACTCTATTGTGAGCAACTCAGCCGTGTGGAGGGAGTAATTCGGCAGAAACGGCTACATCGACACCATGGTGTCCTTCTTCAACATGACAACGCACACCCTTACAGTTCAAACATGACCAAAATGGCCATTCAGGTCATGAAATGGGAGATCCTTCCAGATCCGGATTATTCCCCAGATGTCGTCTATTCAGACCATCACCTGTTTCGTTCTCTGTCAAATGCACTCCGTGACAGAACGTTCAACAATGATGTTGATCTCCAGAATTTCCTTGATGATTTCCTCACAGCAAAACCTGCATGTTTTTTCAAGAATGGTATTGTAGACCTATCCAGGCGTTGGAACACCATCGTAAACAATGGGGGTACATAGTTGATTGATTCCTCCGTTTTCTCTTCTGGTGTAATACATTTCTGTAGTGCGGTAAAAAAAACGGCATGAACTTATGCATCAACGCAATATATATCTGAATCTACGGTGCAATTAATGCCATTACAACCAAAAAGCACTGTTCTACAATGGATTTTAAACTATTTGAAAACATATTTAACACAATTTTTATTGAATCCCTCACATTACTGTTATGTAACACGTTCCACATCATTTACCAAAATTTTTCAAATGTCTTCAGTAAACTAATCAACTTGTCTTCCTTAAAATATTATAAACACATATTCTCCAAATTTGAACAGATAATACAATCCTGAGAAACCTGATATAAACTACAACAGTTGACGTGCACATTGTTAATCGAAAAGGAAAGGCAAAAAATTTTCATAGAATTAGCTTACCACTTAGCCATCACATTTTTTGTTTTAAAGTACTATATCAGCAGATCTTTGACCTATTTTGTATCACAATACGAGAACCACAATAAAACAGTCTAGAAAACAAAGCTTTGTCAATGTAATGTCACATGAAAATTGATAAAATACTGCATACATCTAAATTCCTTTTATTTTTTGCAGACTTGAAAATTATTTTCGATCACATACAAGTAGACCTATCAATCGATGGGTAAACGAAATACGAAATTAAGAAATAATGCCCTATTCTTAAATATTAAAAAAACACATAACAAAAATGTTATAAGTACTCAAGCCCATTTGTGATCACACAGGATTGTGAAATGGTAGTTCAGTTTTTGATACACAAAACATTCTCAACAAATAAATTGAACGTACTATTAAAAAAATAGAAATTAATTTCGGAAACGGTATCGCTACTGAAAGCAGAAGTTGCTGATCATAAAACAATACTAATTAAAATATGAAGAAAGCATTCCATCAGTTTAAAGCAAAGTATTAAAAATATTTTAAAACTTCAAGCTTCCCCTCAGGCATATAAGTCAAAGTAACTTCAATAATTAAAAAAGAAAGCTCATATGGCTGAAAGCTTAGAGATATTTATAAAAGGAATAAACATTTACTTCGTGTCTTCAGTCTTTTTAAATTTACATCAATGACGTGAAGTTACTTACTATTTTAAACATTTCAATACACATTGAGAGACCTGTGATGCTGCATTTCAAACATCTTTCATTTCCTCCAAAAAACTTTTTCTATGAAGAGGAATTATGTATCCGCTTTTAATGCTACAAGCTAAGGAGAAAATTTCAATATGTAATCACTTTGTTTTTAATAACTGAACCACTGGCAAAAACAAAGCAAGACTGATTTCTACGTTGTCTGTCAAAATATGTCATTATCACCTGAAGATTTCTTGCGCTCGATTACAAAATAAAGTTGAGCCCGCAACTCACATTCGCAATCATTCATATTTTTCACATACATATATGAAATTGCAAAGACAAATATGTGAGTATTTTAAGAAAACAAAATAAGAAAGGAAAAAAAAAAAAAAAAAAAAAAAAAAAGAGCTACGTGTCGGAGAACGGACGTTCCCATGCTTCCTTCATTTGCGCCATTTTGAAATCAGAAGGTGTCAGCAGCGCTCTCTACCACAAGTGGAAAATGAGTTACGGGCTATTTATTGACTACGGACGGAGCTCCCCGGCCCCACTTCTAAACAACACATGCACACGTCAAAAAACTATGAATAATAAACTAAGTACTCTCTCTATAAAGTTCAATAAATATTTTCATCTGAGTCAAAGCAATTGTGGCAAAAATGTCAACCCTGTTACAAAATGTCCTTGATTTCTGCACTTTTGTTAAGTGCTCGTTAGGCTTATTTCAGAGTCCAAGCTGGTTTTTCGTGCGCTTAAGTACATATGCTCGCTCCTATAGTAGCTGGTCAATAACAGGGTAGAGCAAAGACATGTGTTCCGCTCCTTTGATGGGTAATTTGTTGAGGGAGTAATGGTGGATCATCTCTGGTATGCTGGAGAAAGGCTTGCTGAACTGTCCAAGGATGAAACGCCCATCATTGTGAACTATCTTCATATGCATGAAACCACGGGCACTCCTGAAACGGAAAGGAAACAAAAGTTACAAAAAGGTACAAATGAAAAAGGGAAAAGTAAAACTTACAGTAGAACATCATCATGAGACTTTGTCGTTCTGGGTGGTTTAGTGTTAGCACACCCGGGCGCTATCTGGGAGACGCGGGTTCGAGTCCCGCTCCAGGACGATGAAATTTTCAAGTTTTCAGATATTATCTGACTTAACATCCTTGTCACATTTACACCAAAAAATCGGATTGTCATCCTCAAAATTTGTATTACAGTAGAACAAATACCCACCCAGCAAAAACACAAGTGCTGGGAAACTGCTGGCCACCAGCAGGCAGTGCTGGGTCACTGCTGGCTTAAATCTGCCGCTCACGGCCCGGTAGTGGTCCGTTGGTGGCAGCGCTATCAGTTGGCGAGCCATTGATGGCCCTGCAGCATTGCCGTGAATTGTGGGCCTCCAAGCAAGTGCCACTAGTGGCCCGTTGCTGGCAACCAATGCAACCCCTAACAGCAGGTGGAAGCATCGGGACTGCGCATGCACAGAAGCAACACTTGCTGTGTCTCTCATGGTACCAGTTAGTTGAAGACGACGCTATCGCCATCGTGTTATTTTAGTGGATGTTAAGAAAAATCCATATGTGGACAGGCGAATTAATTTCCTAATGAAATTTTACGTCGACGAAGATATCAGATTAAGCCGTGAAATACTAGATTACAGCCATGAAATACACCCACTCCATTCCCATGAATAACAATTCATGGAATGGAGTGGATGAATAACAAGAAAAAATTTGAAACCGCTTGAAACATATCCTGGAAAACCATTAAAATAGCGTTTGTTCGGTAAAAAAAAAGAATTATACGCGTACGAAATTTATTAATTATTTGAAAGAAAAAAAAAGCAACGCTATGTGGTGTACTCATCCATGGGTTGAATACACAAGACTGGGAGGAATTCGCTTCTAAAAATAACGAGAAGTAAAATAAAATATCTTTTACTCTTTAAAACAAATGTAGCTTCGGACAACGGAAAGGAAAGACACAACGTTAAAAATGTAACAGAATGTGACATGAACCCGGGTAAATATATATTTATTCAACAATCTCTTTTCAAGACGGCAAGGACAGTACAAAACTTTGGAAAGCGACTCTAAGTATGTACACGCCTTGGAAATGAGTGAAGTTCCCTTAAGGTAAAAAAAAAAAACTATCGTTACGTTGAAAAAATTGAATTAGTCCGGTCGGTAGCGAGCGCGGCTTCCTCGTAAACGGCCCAGGATCGAATCGAATCAGATGCAAACGGCGTTTGTCCGGTCTGTTGAGAAAATTTCCCCAGCGCAGTGCGTTAATCCAGAAGCTTCGTAAGGGGAAAAAAAAAAAATGTAGCTTTAGGAAACTGCGGTTATCCTTGCATTTTTTTTATTATTATTGCTACTACTGGGAAATTGGCGGACAAGATTCGGCAAGCCACCAGTTACGTCACATGGTTGCTGGCGGCATACTAGCGGACCACATTAGGCTAGCCATCATTTCTGGCAAGTACTTGCAGGGCCACTGAAGGGCCACTTGTGGCAGCTACTGCCTGTGATGGACCACTGATGGCCCTGTTGTGGCATATGACAACTGATCGGGTGCCAACTGTTGGCCTGAACTGCTGGCCCTTCTGTTGGCCGCCCGGACATTTTATTGACAGTTCGGCAGCGGCAACATAATGCTGGGCCATTGCTGGCAGTGCTGGCTGCCAGCAATGGCCCACTGCTGGCCCAGCAATACTGTTTTTGCTGGGCAGTGTGAGTGGCGTGAAGCAAAACTGCGAAACTTCCATACGAAAAAATTGAGGAGTTTGCAGCAAAAGAGAGGCAGCTCCATTTTTGGTCGATTTTTATTTAACATGTTTACTAATCTAAAAAAAATATGCCAGATCGATTGGTGCAAGAATCAGGCAGATCCGATAATAAATGGGTGATATATTAATATTTTGGGAGCTGCCCCTAGCACCGTTAGTGCATGCCGATGAATAAAATTGTAATATTTTATTTGTTTATTAATAAAGAGATTTGTAGTGTTGTTTAATAGTCATTAAACCCATTTTATTAACATTATTTAGTTTTTCTATCTTTTACTAAACGCGAATTTTAATTAAATTTATGACATTTGGTGCCAAAAGGGGGCAGCTCCAATTTTTTAATACACTGGCGGAAAGTGAAAAAAGAACACCTAGAAGGAGACGTCTGATACCAACGAAATTTATACAGCATAATAACGGAATACAGAGGATAACGTGATCAAAACATTATGGCTAAATACAGCTGTATTTGCTGGTAAACTGAAAAATAACATTTCCATGTAACATGGTTAGTACGAGGTTGAACCGCCATGAACGAACTGCGTCACACTGTGCAATTCTGGCATGGAGTCTGTCGTACAGAGATGTTGGATGTAAGTTTGGGGTATTTAGATCCAAGCATCCTCAACCTGGACGCGTAAATCGGGGATTGTTGTGGCTGGCCGTGGAGACCGGATAAGTCGTTGTCCCATAAAATCCCACACGTGCTCAATGGGGGACAAATCCGGTGAACGTGCAGGCCATGGAAGTTGTCCCACACCCTGAAGTGCAGGTTGCGTTGCAAGTGCCGTGTGAGGGCGTGCGTTATCTTGCTGGAAAACACCACGATGGACCGACCTTACAAATGACACAACAACGGGCTGAATGATTTTGTTGATGTAGGAGATGCTGTTTAACGTACCCGGTACAAACACTAGTTGTGTGCAGGAGTGATAGCTGATCGCTCTCCACACCAGGAGACCAGGCTCTGTGTGTAGCTGGCGGATGCAAGAAGGGTGGAGACGCTCCCCTGTGCGTCTGCGAAAACGCATACGGATATCAGAGGCTCCCAAGCAGAATCTGCTTTCATCGCTGTACACGACAGATCACCATTGCGTTCTCCAGTGCAGACGTTGGCGACACCACTGCAGCCGTTCCTGACGGTGGGCTGGAGTCAGAGGTACACATGCCAGAGGCACAAGTGCACGTAGTCCTGCATCCAGTAGACGGTTGCGGATTGTTCGCGCAGTCACCTCAGGTGCAACGGCAGCTCGGATTTGCGTCGCAGTGGATGTTCTGCTTGACAACGCTGCTCTTCTTATGCGTCGATCGGTCCGCTCATCAGTCCGTCGGTGACTCCCGGTTCCACGTCTTCTCGTGTGGGAATGTTCCTCGGACCATCTACGCCACCATCGTACCACCACCGATACTTCCCGTCCAATTCACTCCGCATTATGACGATACGACCACAAGGCCTCGCGGAGTCCGACCAGACGACCTCGCTCAAAGTCCGATAACTGCTGAAATCGTACACGTCTTTCATGTCCAGGCATTGCAGCTTCTTCAGGGTCTTCGCACGTGTCCGTACGTCGACGACTGATTACATTCACTTCGCCGTACTCCTTAAATACCACCGACGATAATTTGCATATTATGCCATGCTGTGGCGTAAGCGCTCACCTGTTGGTCCCGAAATTAACATCACACCTACGTAAACTCGACCCCATTAACATATGTAAATTTCATGATCATCCGCCAATTCCTTCTTGGTGTTCTTTTTTCACTTTCCGGCAGTGTATTTATCCTATATTCATTTTAGGGAAAAAACATACAGAAAATACAAATATTTATTACAGATAATGCTATCTTTACGGTGGGAATTGTTTTGCCAACCTCAGTTAAACCCTATTTTTTTATAAACAGTTTTTCTTATCATGAATGGAATACGGGATTGCACCACACAATACAAATTTTGAAGATGGCAATCCGTTTTTTGACAAGGATGGAGCGGGAATCGAACCCGCGTCTCCAGATTGCGCCCGGGTGTGCGAACCACTACACCACCCGGAACGACCAAGTCTCAAGCTTCCGATTAATTTGAATATAACCATCACAGGATTCGCTAGACAGATTCGCTAAACATGAATGCCGGTTGCTTCGACTAGCAAATCCTGTGATGGTTATATTCAAATTAATCGGAAACTTGACACTTGGTTATTCTGGGTGGTGTAGTGGTTAGCATACTCGGGAGCTATCTGAGAGACGCTGGTTCTATTCCCGCACTAGAAAGACGAAATTTTCAAGTTTTCGGATATTATCTGACTTACCATCTCTGTCATATTTACACCAGAAAACGAACTGCAGTCTTCAAAATTTGTATAGTTTTTCCTTATTTCCCAAGAAATGTCGAAAAAGGAGCTAGCTGCCCCACTTTCGCTGCAAGCACCTCAATTATTCGGTACCCCCCTTCTCCAGCAAAATTAGTTTTCGCACTTTCGATGATTTCCAATTGATTCTGACAAATTTTAATCACACACAGGCGATACGTATCCATATATTAAAGATTATACATAAAAAAAGTGACATTGAGGATCTCAGGAACTACAGACCTATCAGCCTCCTTCCTATCAGTGATTTATAAAATCTTCACTAAAGTTCTTTCACACCGCTTGAAGGTGACACTGGACATGGCTCAACCGAGAGAACAAGCTGGATTCAGGAGTGGCTACAGCACAATAGATCATATCCACGTACTGAGAGAACTAATTGAAAGAGCGAGGGAATATGAACTTCCATTGTGCATGGCTTTTATCGATTATGAAAAAGCCTTTGATTCGGTGAAACCATCAGCAGTTACAATGGCTCTGAAATCCTGCGGTGTTGAAGATGCATACAGTAATATTATTAATAACATCTATGAAAATGCAAGTGCAAAGATTCGGCTGTTTGAAAATACAACCCACATAAAAATTGGAAAGAGAGAGACAACGTGACACCATATCTCCGAAGCTCTTTAATGCTACATTGGAGGGTGTCTTTCAGTTGCTGAGCTGGGAAAACAAGGGGTTAAAGATTAATGGAGATTATCTAACCCACCTTCGTTTTGCTGATGACGTAGTCAATTTTGCAACTACCCCACCAGAGCTGCATAGTATGATCCAGGAAATTGCTGAAAAGAGTAAAGAAGTGGGATTAAAAATGAACTTTCAGAAAAAAGTGATGTACAATGCTTTTACAAGAAATGAAGATTTATCGATTGATGGAGAAAAGCTGGAGATAACAGACACGTACGTTTGTCTTGGACAGCAGATATCAAGTGAGGGTCACATTGATGAAGAAATAAATCGGCGTATAAAGCTTGCCTGGAGAGTTTTTGGAAGAAACAGCATAATTTTCAAGAGCAATATGCCATTATGTCTTAAAAGAAAAGTGTTTGATCAATGCATCCTTCCAGTGCTTACGTATGGTGCAGAGACGTGGACCTTAACTAAAAGAGACATACAAAGGCTGCAGACAACTCAAAGCAGCATGGAGAGGTGCATGCTTGGTGTAACCAGGAGAGATAAGAAGAGGAACTCGTGGATCCGAAAAATGACAAGAGTGGAAGACATCATGATCAGAGTAAAATCCCTGAAACGGCAATGGGCTGGACATACTGCCAGAAGGACAGACTATTGATGGACAGCCGAAATTTTAGATTGGATTCCAAGGGACAGGAAAAGACCCAGAAGAAGACCACATGGGAGATGGGTGGATGAAATTCGAAAGTATGCAGGAGTGACATGGAGGAGACTGGAACAAGACAGACCGTTGTGGAGGAAACTTGGGGAGACCTTCGTCCAGCAGTGGATTGATAATGGTTGACAATGATGATGATGATGATGATATATATATATATATATATATATATATATATATATATATATATATATATATATATATATATATAAATGAAGAAAGAGTAATAAGCTCAATATTACAAAAACCCTCCAGTGACGCGCAATGCTGCAGGAACTAATATATAAAAGACTTCATGTCTACTCCCAATCACAACACCATGAACACACAAAACAACAAGGAAAGAACCCTCAAAACAACCCAAAAGGAAACTTCAAACTTCAAAGAACCAGAGCAAAATTGAATAGAAAAACAACAAGTAGTCAGCAGTCGGTAACCACTCTTCAGGGAAAGACATCACCGACCACGAGAATATGCAAAAATACATAGCAACGTCACCTATGCGCGTACTCGGTTGAGTCTGCCAGTGCGTATATAAAGCGGTAGACATCATTGCCAGCTGGCAGAGTTGTTTTCGGCATGAGAATGACAAGTAATAACGATTTAAGTGATTTTCAACGCGGTGTTATAGTTGGCGCTCGTGAGATGGGCCATAGTATTTCGGAGGTAGAAACGAAGTTCGGATTTTCACGGACGACCATTGCAAGGGTGTACCGTGACTACAAGAATTCCGGCAAAACCTCCAACCTACGATACCAGTGTGGCCGTGAAAAGACATTGGGTGAACGTGACCATCGTCGGCTGTCAAGAATCGTTCCACGCGATAGGTGTGCAACACTCTCGCAGGTATCATCGGAATTCAATGCTGGAGCCTCAACAAGCATCAGCGTCCGGACTGTGCAACGTACACTGCACGACATGGGCTTTGGAAGCCGACGCCTGATTCGAGTCCCCTTGATGTGCGCACGACACAGAGCTATGCGCCTCCCTTGGGCACGGCAACACCGCCACTGGACACTTGATGACTGGAAACAAGTAGCGTGGTCTGACGAGTCGCGTTTCCAACTGTATCGGGCAGATGGAAGGATTCGTGTGTGGCGCAAACCCCATGAAGCCATGGATCCCGCCTGTCAACAGGGAACTATAAAGGCCGGTGGGAGGTTCGTAATGGTGTGGGTGTGTTTAGCTGTACTTCACTGGGACCCCTGGTACATCTACAAACGTTTGTGATCAGCCAACGCTATGTGCGCATCCTTTCTGACGAGGTACACCCGTTCATTTCCTGCATTCATGCTGATGGGTTGGGCCTGTTCCAACAGGACAATGCACCTCCACACAAGTGTCGGGACGCCACATTATGGTTAGAGAAGCATTCATCTAAGTTTGGGGTGTTGCCATTCCCACCCAATTTCCGAGATCTGAACGTGAAAGAACTCATTTGGGATGCCATGCAACGCGCTATCGAACACAGGAATCCGAGACCTCGGAATACACCCGAATTGTGGAACGCTCTGCAGGAAGTATGGTGTGCGTTGCCTTTAGCATATTTCCAGAAGCTAGTGGAGTCCATGACCCGTCGTATTTCTGCAGTCCCGCGCTCCCGTGGGGGACCTACCAAGTATTAAACTGGTGTACCAGTTTTTCTGGCACATCAGTGTATATGTGGTAATAGCATCCTCCTCCTCCATACGGAATTTAAGAAGGAACAAGTTAATGTTGATCAGCCTGCTCTGGGCAATTAAAATATGAAAAAAAAATTAGTTATGGACTAAAAGTGACCTTTATCTGGAATGTAACTTTAAGTGTTATGCAATATAGCGTAAAACAGTGATGAGTCACGGTTTGCACTTGGCGCCGACGACCATCACATACTTGTCTACCGACTAGCTGACCAGAGCACGGATCCTGCCTTTACCGTGGAACAGCACACGACCGTGAGTGAGTGCCTGGGGAGCCATTTCCTACGATAGACAAACAGACACCCTTGGTAGTCCTCCGTGGCACCCTCGCTGTTGAAGGGTACATGGTGTGTTGCCATTCCTGTCGCAGCGTCACCGAGTAAGTTTTCAACAGGATAATGCCCGGTCACACACGGCACGTCTTTTCCAGGCATGACTCCGTAATGTCGGCACAATTCCATGGCCAGCCCGATGACTCACTGATTGAACATGTTTGGGATGCCATCTACGCTCATCCCGGGATGTCCACGAACTGGCCGGCAATTTGGACACCATCTGACATGCTATAGATCAGGACAGTATCCGTGAATTGTATGCGTTTATACTACGCCAGGCAACCGTTTGTATCCGAGCCAGAGGTGGCGCTACAATATACTGACTTGTTCCGCTGGTGTGACTGTTTTATCCACATAAACGGCCCAACTGCTCTGGAATTACAACCATTTCCTTTCCTATACATGTACATTGCACATACCAATATGAAGAAAGAATATCGTTCCAAATTCCTGCCATTAAAGTGTACATAAAAACGTAATCCACTGGCTGCCTTAAGCACGATAAAGTCACAATGAAGGTGAAGATGACATTTTAATACTAAAATCTACAAAAATTAAAATATAGACACGAGATTTTTCGTAAGGGAGCTCCTTACATCATGAGGTGAGAGACTGTGCGATTTTTGGTTACAGTGTATGTTTTATAGTCAGTGAGAAATGACGTCATATGCTCCTGGATGTTCATTAGTTAAAGCTGATGGTGAACACAAACAGTAACAAATGTTATTATTATCACCTTTCATGCGCACCTTTATTTCTTGACCATTAGTATATTCTCACTATCACTGCCTTACTGAGTATATTGGGGGACTAAAAAACCTCAATAAGACTATAAACATACACTGTAACCAAAGATCGCACAGTCTCACAGCTGATGATGGAAGGGACGCCCTTACGAAAGATCTCGTGTCTATATTTTAATTTTTATAGATTTTAGTATTAAAATGTCATCTTCACCTTCATTGTGATTTTATCGTGATTGAGACAGCTTGTGAATTATGTTTTTATGTGCACATACCAATTTTCATCTCGATCGGGTCATTCCTTGTGGGTACTTCGTTTTTTTCTTTTTCTTTTTCTGCAAACAGTGTAATATGCAAATTCAAGTATAGGGGGAGCACTGTGGGCAGTGGCAGTGTTGCAGCGCTCGTGAGCGAGCGTGCACCTTTTCCTGCATTGGAGGTTGCGTGATAAAATCAGAGTAAAAAAAAACAAAACAAAAAGGAATTGGGTTTCAAAATTAATCGAGTAGATGGAAGAGATTTTGGAGAGCCGGTGTAAACATTATTAATTTAAGGAATTTATTTCTTAGATTTTGTTATTTGGATTCGCGCCGAGGCAGGGATTGTGATAGTAGCGACCCCCCTTCTCTCCGAGTCAAGGGAATTTCCAGCCAGCCTGCGTGCTGTAACGTTAGACCGTAGAGTAGCTCTTTTCATCCTCAGCGCGGGCATCTACAGCATTGAATAAGGTGGAGTAATTTTACAGCGGGGAAAAATGGCGGGCAGACGTTTTATTGGAGTCCGGGTGCCATTCGTCTTGAGAACAGCTACATCAGGTCTGGAAAAAAGAATAGCGTGGTGCCAGACTCGGTTTTATGGAGGTAGATTTACAACCCGGATAGATTTTGCGGGCAGGAATTTCCTAGAATTCAAGGGTGGACACAATTTTGGACGGGGTGAAGAGTTAGCAAATAAGAGGATTTTCGAGGAGCCCAGAGCAAACCAGATCGGGAAATGTTGATTACCTGACCAATCTGTAATTTGGTGGAAGGATCCGTGGCAGAAAAATTTGCGTAGGATTGGAAGAGGAAAAAAGATGAAGAAAATAGCATAGTGAAAAAGTTGAGGAAGGAGCGGAGAGACAGAGATCGAGAGGCATTAACGGAAAAATAGAGTAACGAGCAGGTCCAAATTCGGACTTGCTCCTAGTAGAAGAATTGATGAAAAAGTAACGGAGTTCGTCAACAGAGGAGATGATCTGGAGGTTTGGTCTTTTTATGGAGGAAGAGATGCACTGGAAGTGATTTGATGCAGTGAAATGCTGTACCGTTGGACTGTGAAACACCAACGCTAGCAACAGGGGATTGCAACCCGGACCGGTAGTTGCTGATAGCACATCAACTGATGTGCCTTCCTGATGATGTTCAATGCTAAGCAGTATAATGAACTCTGAATAGGTCTGATTAAATCTTCGAACGGGATCCTGAAAATTCTCCGCCAGCCCTTGACGACTGATAGAAGGTAGGACATTTCCGAGCATAACGGTTTCCCTCTTATTTATTTGTTTTGTGTGTTGAATCGAAAGCATTTCTAAATAAGAACATAGTAGAACAAAAAAAGCAGTGCTGGGAAATAAAGCCAGTTCTTAATTAATTGTGAGTAAGATGGGCGAAAATAGCAATAATTGTTGTAGAAGGGAAAAAAGCAATTATTTGATCAGAGCAAGAAATTGTGTAGGCTAATGAATAATTTGAAATAACTTATGTTCCAAAAATTTCAGCTATATTAAATAAAAATAAGTGATTAAAGTTAACTCAAGGAAGAATTTTACTTCAAAAGGGCCTTCAAGCATATATATATATATATAAGAGCATGGGTCGGGCCATGAAAGTTATGGATGCAAGCTAAATTGTTAACTAAAGCTAGGTCATACAACTCTGCGGAGGTCATGACATATATATATATATTTTAAAAAAAAATTTGGTGGACTTATTACTTGCATCTATGGCTTTGCAGAAACCCATTTTCAACTAGGTCTTTGTGGAAGTGAGAAAATGCAGAGTTTTTGCTGGTCCTTGATAAAGCCAAGGCTCAGTATTCTCGACACTTTCTACATTCAGTTGTTTTATTTTATTTTTTATTTTTTCTCTTTTTACTCACACCGGTAGATACATAACCTTTTCTATGTTGTACTTGGTATGAGTCAAAAATATATTTTTTTGCTTAGGTCTCTTCTTAATAGAATGTGAATTCTGAATTTTCATAACTGCTGCGTTGCGCGTTTTGATCTTCAGGTTATTTTGCAACTTTCGTTTTAAATTCAAAAGTTTTTCCTTAGTTTTCAGCTTTGCTCTTCAGTATATATATATATAAAACAGACTATGTGTGTGTCTGTCAGTCGGATTTCACATAGAATTAGGCGACCTAGAGCGACGAAATTTGTTATGAAGGTACGTGCAGACATCTTCTCGTGCACCTCGAAGCGATTTTTTTAATTTGATTTTTAGTTATTTAATGTTACGCGTTTCTACCCGATCTGAGTGTGTTTTTCCGCTTTCTTGACATCAAAGTGATCGCACCGAACGTTAAAGCGTGCAGAAAAGTAGTTCACCATAAATTTTAGGCGTTTCTCTTTTAGAATTCCGTTACGACTATTTTACCCTAATATTCTATTCCGGGACGTTGTACTACAAAGTTGAATAAACCTTGATTTACCAGTCTTAATTTAATTGCCGATATAACTTTTACTTTATACTATCACTAACCCGTCAACGACGGGTACAACAGGCTAGTATATATATAAACATGAGTGTATTTAAATATCACGCCTTTATCAGGCAAATAAACATATTTTATTGTCATGTTATATATGAGTCGGCTAAATTTCATTTAAGTGTCCATTTTTGTGAAGTAATGATGTTAACCATGATCGAGAGTTGAGTGCGTGAGTGAGTGCTTGGGAAGTGAATGATCAGGGAAAATATCCTCCAGTTCAATACCGAGTATTTTTCAGATCAGTGCAGTTATAAAATCAAAATGTCGAGTTAATCTAAGCAAAATTTAAAAACTAGGGATCACATTGAAAACACTGCGGCACTCAGCGGACCCCGATACACGGGTCGTCGGCTGGGTGAAACACAACGCCCGTCCTCGAATAGCGAGCCTGCGTCTTCACTATTACTGGGAAGACATAGTTTTTGAGATTCGAGTGACTCCCCTTGTTATTTTCATAATTACTCCCAGTGCACACACAGCAGGCGCTGGGGCACGGTAATAGCAGAATGAAGTGACATTAATCAATACGTTCCCTTTGCACGCACCCAAAGATAAATAAAATACTAGAAGCAGGGGAGGGCGGGATACGTCTTTTCCGTTGGTTCATCCACTACAACAGAATAGGGGACGCCAGATCTAATTCGTCCAACAGTTCCGGCTTATTTGCTTTTTTCTTTTCTTTTTTTTTTGCCTACCGTGCCGTATATTTTGTTTTAGACCATGGAATGTGGATAGCATCATGATGGGAATTTTAATATCCCCGTAGGAATCTGTTCGTAGTGAACGCTGATTGTAACGAACTCTCCTCGGGAGAGGAACAGGACGGAGAATAAAGGAAAATGCCAAGACAAGTAACACAACTGGGAACGGAATGAGATGGCACGAGACAAACGACGTCTCTCCCTGGGCAATCGTAAAAGTGGAGCCATCAGTCACCATATGCCATGCCAAGTGGACATCTTCAACCACCTCCTCCTCCACCACCTCCGCAGCGGAAGGTAAGAAGGGGAAAGAGCAGCAAGAGGGAGAAGGCCGACCTGTAATCACTGGCCTACTTTGATTCAGTGCGATCAATACGGGAAAGTCGGAAACTGTCATTCACAAAGGGAACTCTGTTCCTTCACCGCTCTGCCTACAAGCACATTGAAACACCTGTCACAGAACACAGAAGTTCCAAGTGGCCAAAAGTTGAAGCTCCTTAGTTCTAAAGACAACAGTGTTGCCCTTTTCATTGCCGAGATAATGGATCTAGCTGTCAGGAATGGATCCTCCCCACTGAGCGAAAGAAAATTCTACACGCACAAGAAAAGCTGGAACTGAAAAGAATGTAATACTAAAACACACATTTTCTGATAAAGAACACAAAAACAAACCCTTACCGCGGGGGCGAAGTGGTCTAAGCGATAGACTCTGATCATTCGTCCAAAACGGGTCTGGATTCAAATCCTGGTGAGGCATGGATGTTGTGTTTGTCTTACGGCACTGGCTCTCTCCCTTCCCTGGAACCAGCTACCCTAAATCAGGGACGGGCAACTGCTTATAGCCCATTGAGTTGCTCTCACGGTGGTCGTTAAACCTCCAATATATAAAAAAAAAAAAAACTTTCCTTTTCCCATACCTTTTTTAAAAAATCTTGATATCAACGCAGATTCGAGAATTATAGGGTGATTCACTCGGGACTGAACACTTTTTTTAATTAACTCACGATTGGAAAGGTACATTTGAATGTAATTAATACAAAACATAACCTTCATCCATGACAAAAAGGAATATCTCATAAAAGATGCTGGAAGTTCCCACCGCCAGCGTGCAGGCACATATTCACCCAACGCTCCATTATTGACGAATGTGCGATGTAACGTAGCGAAGTCGATAGCAGTAATTTCACGTGTGATGTCTTTCAGTTCCTCAATCGACCTTGGCTTGTTGGCATAAACCTTGCTTTTTAAAAGTCCCCCAGAGAAAAAAAATCTGGAGGTGTCGGGTCGAGAGAATTAGGCGGCCACAGATCTTTGAAGATAATCCTGTCCTGGTAAAAAAACTCCGAATTTCTTCCATGCTCTTATTGGAGGTGTGACACGTTGTACTGTTCAGTTGGAAGCAACCAAGGAGGTGAAAGGACCCGTTTTGAGTGAAGCTAAAACAGATCAGCTGTTTCGATCCTCTCTCTCAAATGGTGGGAGTCTGCGGGAGTTCGGAAACGTTACGTCACTTCCTGTGGCTGAAACAGTTTCCCTTAGCGCATGCAAACAAGGAACATTTCGGACTTCGTATTTCTCATCATTAGGGTTTTGGTTATATTTTAAACATGGTTACTTGCACATCAGCAGTATGCAAGTAACCATGCGCAGTATGCACTTGCGCTCAAAAAAATCATAATTTTGTTCAATTTTTTAACCCTTTAACGACCCATGACCCAAAAAATCTTGCATGAATCTAAATACCGTAACGCCCAAAACTGTCTCTTGGTTCACTTCTTTGTTTAGTAACAACAATAGTGACTGAGGGTGACATTTGCTGATCACTCATAGGTCGTGCAAATTTGAGGAGCAGGTAAGGGTAGGTAGGATATCTGACTCACTCTAGACATGCGTTTCAGATGGCTATGGTCGTTTGTATATACGGGCGTTTCAGGCGTTATGGTCGTTAAAGGGTTAAAGAAATGCCAACACATATTTTTCTGGAAATTTTTAATTATAGGAATGAATATTTCAGCCTCAATTTTTTTCATGCCTGTATGGGTGGAGTAAGAGTCAGAGAAACCCGTTCAAAATCGCGATTTCCCCATAGAGATACTTGTATACAGAAGATTCTGGGATTAGGCGCATTGGCGTAGTCAGCTGATGATAAGTGGCGTCACGCCGGAAGCTCCTTTTTCTTCTAACCTCCTTGGAAGTAACCATCCGCAAGTTCCTCATCATCCAGCTGGTTCACAAACTCATTAAAGATTTCCAAGTATCGGCCGGTATTCACCGAGTCTTTAAAACATATTGGCCTAATGATACTGCGTCGGGACACCGATTTTCACCAGACATCGGATAAATGGAACCATGCTTCGTCAGTAAACCATGGAAATTTGGCGAACCATTGAAAATATGTCAATCGTTTTGCAAAATACGGTGGCTGTAACTCGTTCACAGCCATGACACGGTGCAGCTTAATCTTCGGCTGTTTGGCTGCTCTTTGGGACGTCGAATAAGATCGTCCGTCTCTTGGAACAGCCGCCGAATAGATTTTCGAGGGATGCCAATAACTGCTGCTTCACATCCTCAATTGTGTCCTCCGCCATTTGGTGTCGCCCACCCTTATGCGGATCCACCAAGCTTTTCCTTTTCTCCAGCTTCTTCGCCAATTTCGAAATGGTGGCTCTGGTGGGTGGTTTACGCCCACTAAATTTCTCCAGAAACTCCTTCTGACATTGTTTGAAAGAAGCGGTTAAACAGAACTGACGCACAATGAACACACGCTCTTCAATTGAGTACACCATCTTCATTCGACCTCCTCGCTAAACTGTTTGCGGAGACACGCTGTTCCCCCACTACTACTACTAGATGGCGCTTCAGCGCGGCGCCACCCAGCTTCCGGAGATACATTTTATTCACAGGTAATGCACGTCAATTGCTTCGTCAGGGAATAAAGAACCGCTCCATTAGGGTTTCACGCTTACACGTTAATCATGTTTTAAAAACTGTAGATATAGGGAACCTATTTTAGAGTAACAATTATATATATATATACACTAATAGATTAAGTACTAATACACACCTCTAATCCTCAGTGAAATAATTCACATTGTTGGTGTGTCATTTTTCTTACTTGTGGATTCATTGACGATTCTCAACACATGTCGTGACATTTCCATGATAATTCCTTGGTAGATGAGACCTTTTTGGTTTTAAATTTCTTTCATGTTCACCACTGCACACACACACCACCGCACCACGGCCGCAGCTCTTTCAATGTTAAAATCACTATATACATGTTGACAAAATACCCATTCCATAGATGTGCCCTGTACTTATTTATTGCACCGTAGTTTAATTTGAAGTTTAAAAATTCATCAATTAAAAATCACATTCCATCGATGTTTACTTGCACCACTAGTTTAAAATATTTCACTATTAAAATCCGTTAAGAAGTTTAAAATCACGGCATGGCCTCTTAGAGGTTGAAAAGCTTCAACTAAACTCTAGTTGAAGCTTTTCAACCTCTAAGAGGCCATCTTCAGAACACTTGTCCTAACCATATGTTGCAAACCGACCATGTGCACCAGATTCCCTACGGGGTCTCTTTACTTGTGTGAAAGGGCGAAGGTTCACGTGCTCCTCCCTGCATTTCTGAGTTTTATGTTTTTCTCTTGATACTGTGCTGCCATCTATATGTCATTCGCTGTTTAATTCTCCTATATTTCCGACATTCCCTTTTTTCCCACCCTTCCTTCTCCATTGCTGTTCTTTATATATTCTTTTTCTCTTTTTATTAAGGCCTTCCACAAGGTTCTGCTATGACGATTGGTTCATTATTATTACAGGCTTTGTGTTTATGTTTTTCTATGGTGAGAGCCACTGAGTACCTCAACTCCCATTCATTCTTATATTCACTTTTTATTTGAATATCTTCAAATTTTGGTTTCGCATTTCCTTCAATACAGTACTGCACCATTGCTGTAACATTCTCTCTCTTTTCCCAATTTTTAATATGTTGATTTCTTCTTTTTATAAGTCTATTTTTGGTTGATCCATAATAATATATACTCTTCCTTTTTTTTTTAAACTTGGTTATTCTCATGTTCCAAAGGTATGCTATATACTCCTTCTTTTTGTAAATCTGGAATTTTTTGCCTTGTATTATTTAGCATTGTAGACATTGTTGTTACAGATTGTCCAATATTTTTTATATCTTACTACTTCATGATTAATTCTTCCTGTTACCCCATCAATATATGGAAACGAACCTATGTATTGCTTATTGTCTTGTTCATGTTTCTCTTCTCTCTGCCTGGTTGTCTTACTCAGACATGAACAAGAGAAAAGCAATACATAGGTTCGTTTCCATATATTGATGGGGTAACAAGAAGAATTAATCATGAAGTAGTAAGATATAAAAAAGATTTTAAAGCGCCGAAGTTCATGGCATATTTTTTTTTTTTTCTTTGGCTGGTGTCAGCGCTGCAAGAAGGAAGAGTGTCCTAGCGGACAAAAACTGTTTCACTTTGTGTTGAGAGGACATTTTGTTTTCATTGGGGCTAAACTTTGACTTTTGCATCCGACGGGGGTTCGCGTCCGCGACCAGAAAAAGTAGTGGGTCGAATAGCAGACAGTTTGTAAGGGATTGGTGATGAGGGATCGAGGAAAAGTGAGTAGGGAGGCGCTGGCGCTCATGGTTCCTGCGCTTGAGTGAAAATGGAGAAAAAGAGAGAGGCCAGCCGAAAAAACAAAGATCGAATCCAGTGAACGGAAAATAACTGAGTAGCTTGATTTATTTCAAGACATAAGTTTCCCAAATTTCGTTGTACTCGTCCTATCGTTGAAATGTTGCTCGAACCTGCATAAAATTGATACCCTGTTAAGTAATTAAAGACTTTAAATGCAACCCTCAACTACATTAGTGCGTTTATACGATATCTGCTCGCACTTACACCCAAAAAACCAAGTCATTTCCTACTGCTGCTGTTCTGAACATAACTATCTCTAAGGCAAAAGACAAACCCGTAAATACTTGCAGTTAATGAATTCAGATCATTTATGAAATATTTTTTATAGGGAACAAATCAATCTTTACGTTTTATTTTTCTGCTCTGAAGAGCATACATTTCTCTTTTATTAAACTGAAAAATAAAACAAAGGAAAAACAGTTCATTACTCAAGATGAAAAAAATTGTTGTACTTACTTCAGAGAAAGGGAGTAATCTTGCTTAGAGCTTTCACTATTCCGCACTAGATAACTTCCTTCTTTTAATACCCTGAGCAAATTTTCAGCATCAAGCCGACTTATGGAAGCATGGTACCACCTGCAAAAATATATACAAACGCATTGTGTTATCAAAACTTTTAGGTGAGAGGTAAAGTTTTTATAACACATAACTCATATCGCATTTTCGTTGAAAACATAATGAAAACTTTTCCCACTGCTCTTACAAGAAATTAGAAATAAAGCGTAAATTGTTGACAGCTAAAATTTCTTAAAACCTATAGACAAACAAGAAATATGACGCCCAGTTATAAAAACACACGCCTTCTGAATCCGCTAAATATGTGGGAAACATAAAACGCAATAATCGTTGAATTTTTATTGAAAAAATGCACGTTGTTCGGAAAAGAAGATCCGCGCAAAATATTATCCATAGTAAAAGAAAACCGAAAAACAAAGGATTTCTGAGAGTGAACTTTAGAAGCAGAGATACCTTTGAAAATAGAAATATGCACAGATGCTCCCTAGCGGCATAGCTGCGCATTGCGAGAATGAAAAAAATATACTCAAGATAAGAATTCGTGTGCAAAACCACTTATTTGGCGTAATAAATAGTAAACAGGCGTGCGAGCTTTCACCACCAACGGGTGGCTTCTTCAGGCCTAAAATAACGTCTAAAGAATATACAAGATTTAAATGCAATATAACATTAATATAAACACAAAGCTAAGTACAATGCTCGAAGGTGAAGTATGCCTCGTGCAGGCGGGTGAAGGACATGGGTTAGGTGCGTACTGCACGTAGAAACATGCGCCATGCAAAAGGTAAGTCAAATGAAAGTTCATCATTGCACGTGATCGGGTTGGTTAAGTTCTCAATGGATTCCCATCGTCGTCTGCCCAGTAGAGGAAAACACTCCACGCGAGCGTATTACGTTACGCAGTGACCGACGTAATTGGGTAGCGTTTTCCGTTTCGTATAAAACCCGTCGCTAGGAAGCCCGCCTTAAAGAGATACACCGTCGTATTTCAGACTCTCGCCGCGGGTGGCCGAGTGGGCAACGTTCGTGACTGCCACGGGAAGGGCCTCAGGTTCGATCCCAGGCAGGTACGAACGCTCGATCCACTAAATACCCGCCGTGCGTCGGATGGGCACGTAAAGCCGTCAGACCCCAGGTACTGGCCCCCGGTAATAAATAAGGGCGCCTTCCTCCCCCTTCCTACTTCGCTTCCGTGTCACTTTCCTATCGGGCGCTCTAGCCCAAATCTCCTAGTTTCCTATTTCTAAGGGTTGTTTAAGACCTGGGGTCAGACACTCCCTTCCTAAAATCCTCTACATATGATCATGATCATTTCAGACTCTCGTCTCACAGCCTGACTTATCGGTTTCAGCTGCAATTAATCAACGCATCCAGTGGCGTATGAGGTCTGTCATTTTATCACATGAATTTCGCCCTTTGATTATTTAACGGTTCGTATCGAGAGACGAAACATTTTTTTTTTTTTTAATACAGGAGCGCTAAACGTTAAACATTCGAAAACGCTAAACCTTCGAGTACAGGCCCGGCCCGTGCAAACCTCTTGCACGCCAGCCATGCCTCACTAGGAATTCGAAGACGGAAACATCTCTAACGAAAGATCAGAAGCCAGAGCTTCGTACCACTCGGGCACTAGAGCGGTTATTATTAGCACACCAGACAAAAAATTAGTCATCGCTAACATAAAAGACAGTAGAAAGTTACAGGTTACGCCGTGATACCATTGTTGGGAGATAAATAGCGCTCACGTGGTGTACAGGATCGTTTCTGTCTCGTGCAGTGGTGAAGAGCAAATTATGTGTTGAATTTAGTCTGCAACATGGGTCGTAAGGCAGACGCTACTCAGTGGGAAAAAGTAACTATCGTGTTTGGCCGTGCCTACGGACACAAAGTAAATGAAGTCGCCCAATCTGTTGTTGTGTCGGAGCGAACTGACCAGCGAGTGTACAATAGTTCGCAGTCAACTGTAAATCGGCGACGTAACTGTGGCCGGAAAACGATTTTCACCAACGGGGACCACCGCCATGTTTTACGTCTAGTAACTGCAAATCGGTTTCAAACCAGGCAACAATTGCTCCAAAGAGTCAACGAAAGTCCACTCCAACCAATTTCCGAAAGGACATTGCGACGAGAACTGCATGCAGAGTACCACGGAAGAGGCTTCTTAACAGCAAGTCACAAAGTCGCACGTTACCAATGCGCACCAAATCTTTACTGCGGAGGATTGAGAACGAGTAATTTGGTCTGTTGAGTCTCGTTTTTATTTGTACTCCAATGATGGGAGGCGACGAGTGCATCGCAGGCCTAATGAAGCCTTTAACCTTGATTGTGTCGATGGTGTTGTTCAAGCTGGAGGGTTCTGCGATGTTTTTCGTACCACGAAATGGTTACCTTATTCTTGAATTCTACTTACATTAAGAAATTTAATTTATCCAATGCGGAGTGCTGATATTATTCAAAGTAAAAATTATAATGAAAAAGGATCGTGCATTTCGCTAAACCTCACAGAATTTAGCCACACCTTTATCGTCTGACAAAAACAGAAATGACAAAAAATTTCACCACTATCTGTATATTAATGATCTTGTGTTGTTAACCCTTTAAGCGGCCGATGTACCTCAACCAAAAGGTAGCTAAAATATTCAGCCCTCCCCAAACAGGTTCGCATAGCAGCAGGGTTTTACGAAAGCTGCGGCAAAACAGTCCCCCCTCATCTCGGCAGTACCGACGATATTCCTGCCAAAGGTTATAATTAAATTGAATGACATGCATTTTTAGTAAGGTGAGTGTCTGACCCCAGGTCTATAACTGCCCTAAGGAAATTAGACGGTAAGAGATGTAAGTGAAATCGAAAGGGGGAAAAAGTGAGGGAAAGTATAGAAAAACAAATTTTCCGGAGCAACGGTGGCGACAAGACCAGAGGAAAGAAAGCAACCTGCTTAGGAGGAACCATCGCACCCACGACACCATAAGGCCAACCACCCACTGGGGGAGTGAAACCCTAGGAAACTCGACCGGAGCCGGAACAGACTCCTGTACTAACCATCAACACTAACCTGTAAACAAAGGAACAACCTAGTCAAGACGCTACGTTTGAAGAAGTTTTAGGAAGGGAATGTCTAACCCCAGGTCTAAAACTGCCCTTATAAATAGGAAGCTAGGAGATCCGAGTAAGTGTACTCAATAGGAAAGATATACAGAAAATATAAGTGAGTGAGAGGGGGGGACGGGTAGGGGAACCAAGCACACAGCACCCATTACAGAAAACCACACCACCACCCAGCTGCCGACGCTCCGCAGAAACCAGATGCTGGAGCAGCACTCGCAATCTCAACGCCAACCTGAAAAAGAAGGGGGGGGGGGTATCTAACACCCACCAAAGTTCACACATCTACACTCCATCCGATCCAGTCCCCATCTGATTCAAGGCCTCCAAGCCCAGGAAACAGTGTTACTCTTCCCCAAGTCCCTGTGAGGGAAGAACAACGATCGCTCCGCCTTAGTTCTGGGATACCTAAGGAATTCACCCCTAGCAAGTCCATTAGGGTGGGCTACCGCTTTCTTGAAGAACTTCTTGCCGAGTCTGGAGAAAACTCATGTACTTTCTCAACTCCAAGTCAGTTCCTCGGGTTGCGAAGTAGAGTCCAAGGAGGAGCCCCAGTGGTCACACGATGTGCTCTGCTCTCTCTCGCTTATTCCTACTGATACCTGTCCAAATTGGGGAGGCGTAGGTAAGCTCTGGCCTGACGACCGGCTCGTACAGCAGCACTTTGCAACCTAGTCAAGACACTTGTCTGGTGGTCTGCGCATGCGTAAGCATTGCGCTGGGACCATGGTCAACCGCACCACTAACGATTAAAGTTCATTAGGATGAACAGCCGCTTTCTTGAACTTCTTGGCGAGTCTAATGGAAATCTCAAATACCTTTTAGACACAATATATCTGTTCTTAAGTGTGGTCAACGGTGGAGCCCCTGTGATCATTCGGATTGCTCGGATCTGCATCCTCTCGAATCTCTCCCTGTGGAACTTACTTACAACTACCCAGATGGGGGCTGCGTACGTGACCCGGACGACCATCTTATACAGCAGCTTTTTTCTGCCGTGTTGTTAAGAAGCTTCTCCACTACTCCACCGGAGAAGCTTCTTAACAACACGGCACAAAGCGCTGCCCAAGACATGGTCTAGCGGTATTCGTGAGGCAAAGGTTATACGAGTTGCCATCTGGTATTTTATTCTCTGCTCCATGCCCCAAGGCATGATGGGAAAGGAATGACACAGACATCATACCACTGGGTAGAAATAAGCAACTCAAACAACTTTCTTAGGTTCGTCGCCACCGCTGCGACTCTTTCAGCGGGTAATCAGCCAGAAAGGAATAATGTCAAGCATTTCCTAAAATGATTGGGTAAGAATGCTAAGGGGAAAGCAACGCTTTATGACGCACAATTTTACTCATTCCAGCCGCGTTCGACCCACTTCTTAGACAACGAATGTATTCGTTCGAGCGCATTCCAGCTCATTTTGCTAACCCCGAGTTTATTCGTTCTAACTGGTTAAAGGGTAAGAAAAAATAAATGGCTTTTATTTTCGGCCTATTTTGTTAATCACGAATAATTAAATTCGTTCCAGCCGATAAAAGGGTTAAAGACAAAGAAATAGCTTTTATGTCCGCGGTGTATTCAAACGTTTTGCTCTAACCTGAAGTTGCTTTTAAGTTTATACAGGGTGCATTTGAAGCTAAGAATGCAAAAATTATGACAGATCTAAAAGTTCCCATTGCGATACATTTACCACTGACTAACAAATTAAGACGGTTCTAAAAATTGAACAAATTTCCATACACCTTTCATTTTAGAGCAATGAGCCCCCAACAAGTTCAACAAATTAATCCTCCATGAAGCAATAACTGCTACAATGCATCCCATTTGTTACAGCTTAATTTCTACCATCCACCGGAAATTCAAATTCTGACCTATAATACAGGGTCTTCCTTAGTAATGAATTAGTAATCAAGATTCATAAATTTAAAATCCTACAACCAGCTTACTTATTAAATACTGTGCCTCTGAATAATCACATTAAACAATGTCAACACAGAGATGTAGCATTACAGTGATAAGCAGGTACGCGACCCCTATTGGAAGTTACGCGAAACGACTTCCAATGTGACGTCTCTCGTGAGCGACTGCCCCCCTCCTTTCTACAGACGCTGTTCCTGTTCAACCCCCGCCGATCCAGAAACAACCAGTTTTATCCCGATTGTGATAAGAGACGAGAGGGCAAGCCCTTGCAAGGAGACCAGGGATTAGGTAGCTAATCCCCTTATTGTTCCGCTGGGCATACAAGATAACTCCTTCCCTTTTATCCCCCATATACTTCTTCGCCATCCCCTCCCATGTTCTCTTTCCGTAATGCGAACGACAATATGATCTCCTGTTGCCTTCTGCCCGTAACATCAGAAAGCAAAATTACATTCCGAAAGTGGTTCCACGAAAAGTAATGAAAGAACCGAAGGAAGGATTTTTGTTTTTCAACGGACATCTCCTGCGACGAAGTTTGTAGGAGTGCTAATGGATTAGATCGTCAGCTGGTGATGTACAGGAAATGATGACTTTGTTAAAATTTAATCCCTACCATATGCAATTTTTGTTTTTCATTTACATGGTCCTGCGGGGCAAGGGATATAGAAAGGAAGTCAGCAGAAAGATACATGCTGAGTAACGTAGAAATACCTCGTACTTCTTTCATTTTATTCCTATTAAAGTAACAATACCACGTCGAGAGAAAAAAAAAAAAAACGCCTAGCAAAGGATTTTTTTAGCTGATGTTATTTAGCGATTAATAAGTACTGATAAATAGTATAACTACACTAATGATCCGAATTTCTTGGCGTAGAATAAAAATAAAAACTTTCCAAGCTTTCGCACATCAACCAGATGGATTTTTCAAGGAAGCTGTAAACTGAAAAATTGAACATTTTAACTATTTGAACGCGGTGATGTTGGAAACAAAAATTATTTAATAAATTTAGCCCAACATACATGTGCAGATGTGTGGTTAGCCGGATTGGCGATCTCCCTCCTTGAGGCAGTGCTCAGACCTCCAGGGGAATTCGGGGGGTTGCACAGAATTGAGATGTGGTCAGCCGCCCAGAGGGGAAGACGCGTACAGCCTGACCTTTGGGGTTGTTCCGGCTTCCCCGAAAGAGGTGAACCCCAAAAGTTCAGAGATTAGCGAGTCGAGAGGTCAGGGCAGTGGACGGTGAGATGGTCAGCAGATCGGCCGTCACCAAGTAGAAAAGGTCCAGGAGATGACATCGAAGACTGAATGAAAGTTCACTTAATGATGATAAAGAAAAGCGGTGACTAACTCCATGCTAAGACTGACAACGATAAAGATTGCAAGTCCTGGAAAATCCAGATAAGTTATTTTTCTTTTCCTTGTTTTATTGCATGTACCTGATTGTTGATATTTGTAACCCTGCAATAAAACAAGGGAAAGAAAAGTAACTTATCTGGATTTCCCAGGACTTGCAATCTTTATCGTTGTCATTCTTGGCATGGAGTTAGTCACCGCTTTTCTTTATCATCATTGATGCAAAAAAGAAGAGAGATGAGGGCAACTAAAGAAGATGTGACTTCCAAAGTGGAATATATAGAGCTATGCAAGACAGTACGAAAAAGTATCACTGAAGACGTAAGGAAATTCAACTGTGAACTAGTGAGGAAAGCGATTGAAAACAACCAAAGCCTAAAGATAGTAAAGGGACATCTCAGTAAGGGAAGAAAACAGATTATGGCACTGAAAAAAGAAAATGGTTTGTAACAAGAAATAGAGACGAAATTTTGGCAAGAGTGAAATATTTCTACTCCAAATTATATGAAAGGGAAGATACATGTACTCCAGACATCATGAAAGGTACCAGTACCAGAGTTCTTCCAGTCCTCCCAGCAGACGTTGCACATGCAATCAAGAACATGAAGCGGGGGAAAGCTCCAGGAGAAGATGGAATTACTGTAGACATCATACAATAAGCAAGTGGAGAAATTGAAAAACTACTCGCCCAAATTTTCACTCGATGCCTTAATGAAGGGAAGATTCCTGATGATTGGAACAACGCTACAATGATCCTGCTACATAAAAAAAAGGTGACATTGAGGATTTCAGGAACTACAGACCTATCAGCCTCCTATCAGTGGTTTATAAAATCTTCACTAAAGTTCTTTCACACCGCTTGAAGGTAACACTGGACATGGCTCAACGGAGAGAACAAGCTCGATTCAGGAGTGGCTACAACACTATAGATCTTATCCACGTACTGAGAGAACTAATTGAAACCCTATCGCTTCCGTGTCACTTTCCTGTCGGGCACTCTAGCCCAAATCTCCTAGCTTCCTATTTCTAAGGGTTGTTTAATACCTGGGGTCAGACACTCCCTTCCTAAAATCCTCTACATATGATCTAATCTGGACATTAATTTCGAAGCATGATGAAGTGGATATTTTCTCGAGTTTTTAAAAACGGACGAATTTGAAGGTCAAAAGAGGCAGACGGGACTTTGGTCTGGAGAGCGAGAAGTCAATTGGATTGGCGACTGAGGGAACGGAACTTTTTCGAAAAGCGTCGTTGATTTTGCCTCGGCGTAGCCGTAACTTCGCTTTACGAAAGTACGAAGTGCAGTATGGGGTCCGTAAAAGGGACGGAGACATACCAGGTTTATCTAAAGTCTGCCATTAACCTGTCCTGCGAAAATTCCCAAGCCACAAAGTAACACGGAATGAAACTACATATTGTTATTATTGCAAAGAAGAGTCCGGATTCTATATTTTAAGTATGTGATTTTATGGATCGAATCAACAAAAAATATGCGATAACACTCGTTGGATCGCAAGAAAGAGGTGGAAAGGAACTAGGGTCGTTACACATTTATTATTTTTCCTTGTGAGGATACAGCTCTGTGTCAAACATATCAGGTTACCATTGGTTTGCCGTAAAACATTTGCTTAAGGTTTAACCTATCCTAACCTTGACAAAATTGAAATTCTTATTTAGCCTGACGGCTCAGTAATATTGCGCATAGTAAATTTGGAAACAAATACAAAGGGAAACTTATGTGCCACGTTACTTCGGTGTCATCAAGTGACGCCACCTGCTGGTCCTTGGGATATCTTCATCGGCGGCTCTTCGGGAATCAATTTCCCGCAGCTCAACTTTACTCGCGAGTTTTCTCCCCGCTTCCTTCCAGTTGCTTTTCCCTGTGAACCTATTTTTTAAACTCTCGTTTCTTTCAAAAATTCTCACTCTATTTCTAACGCGTCTTCGTCTACGCTCCTCTAAAATCAGACGATGACCCGAGGAAAACTGCCCAATAATATTTTAGGAAACTACATGTTATTGGCCCTAAATATTTAACAAAGAATACTTCTACCTACGTAAAGAGGGGCGCTGGGGTCTGTATGATTACATTTCTTGCACAGCTTTTCAGGAGAAACATTTGACCTTCCATGTGAATTTTTCAAAGAACATCGAAAAATGAACTGTCATGAATTAATCAATGGATTTAATTCTTTCCTACAGTTTCTACTCTCACAAAAGTATCGCACTGGAATTCGTACTTAACAAAATTCCGGGGATCATGAAGGTCCTCTAGTAGCTTCAATTATCGGTTAAAGCCTACAAAACCCGCGGTCGCAAACGCGAAAGAGAACGGGGAAATAATATCTCGAAAATAAAATGACTAAAAACTTGTTATCAAGATGTTATATTAAAATCTTGAATAAAACAGTACAGCAAATGGCAAATTTTTCGGCGTGTTTTTCTTTTCTCTATCTTTTTATTTATTTTTCGTTTAGAGGTTTAAACCAACACCCAAGTGTATCTAAATCTACCGAAAATAGCCAGTTACTAATTTGGTGTACTAGCTCTATAGTGAAGAAATAAAGCCACCGCTGTATGACATAAATATAATGTTGTGTTGTGATCTTAGGCAGCTGCTGGCGATGGTGTGTATGTGGACGGGGAGGAGGCTTGTACGGGCTAAGTCTCTCAAAAGCATTTAGCCTCCACCCCCGATTTATGGCAACTGAGACGTTCAAAAAGGTAGTAATAAAACACACACACACACACACACACAGTCGAGCTACATTATTGTGACCATGTCCTATTTTTGCTTTAACAGCGCGTAGCCAATGAAAGGAGGCACTTGTCGTGAGCTGGCTTTGAGAGTATATAAGGTGTGCTGTAGGTAATCTGAAAACATATCGGGGCCGCGGGTGGCCTAGTGGTCAGCGCTCGTGACTGTCGTGGAGATAACCTCAGGTTCGATCCTGGGCAGGTACGAACGTTCGAACCACTAAATAGCCGCCGTGCGTCAGATGGGCACGTTAAGCCGTCGGACCCCGGGTACTGCCCCCCCCCCCCGGTAATAAATAAGGGCGTCTTTCTCCCCCTTTCTACCTCGCTTCCGTGCCACTTTCCCATCGGGCACTCTAGCCCAAATCTCCTAGCTTCCTATTTCTAAGGGTTGTTTAAGACCTGGGGTCAGACACTTCCTTCCTAAAATCCTCTACATATGATCATTTGATCTGAAAACATATCATTCCTTACTGTCATGGATAAAAGGAGCGATTTATCAGATTTGCAAAAAGGGATGATTATCGGCTTTCGGGCCAAGGGGGGCAGTATTTCTGGAAGCGCAGTTTGTTAACTGTTCGCGTGCTGCTGTGGTTAAAGTGTATCGTGATTGGAGAAACGCAGCGGGGTTCGTTCAGCGAACCCTGCTGCGTATGGGGTTCGAATGCAGATGGATAGTCACTGCCAACGAAGACGCATCGGCAGAAAAGGCTTACATTTGCACGGAAGTATCGGAATTGGACCTCCGCTAATTGGAAAAGGATTGCCTTCTCCGATGAGTCACGTTTTCTGCTTCATCGAACAGATGGACGTTGGCGTGTCAGGCTAGAAACATCGGAGAACAAACACTCTTCAACCATTGCTGGCAGAACACAAGCTAGTGGGGGCAGCGTCATGGTCTGGGGAATGTTTTCGTGATATTATCTGGATTCGCTCATACTTGTGGAAGGCACTATTGACCGAATTCGTTATGAATCCATTCTTGCAGACCACGTACACCCATACATGCTGATTGTCTTCCCTGGGGAGGATGGGATCTTCCAGCACGACAATGCGACGACGTGTCACACAGCTAGAAATGTCCAAGAGTGGTTGGAAGAGCACGACGAAGACTTCAAAGTACTTCCCTGGCCCCGTAATTCTCCATACTTAAACCAAATTGAGCATCTGTGGGACCACCATGATCGTGTTGTTCGCTCTATGGATCCTCCACCACGCATCTTCCGGCAGTTGTTAGATGCACTGCAGTCAGCATGGCTCCACATACCTGTGAACACTTTCCAGCACCTTATTGAGTCACTCCCAGCCCGTCTAGCTGCTGTCTGCGCTGCACACGGCGGTCACTCTGAATATTAGCTAGTGGTCACAGTAATGTGACTCAACCGTGTGTGTGTGTGTCTTTTAAACAAACTTTCTACAATTAATATAAGTATGCAAGTGAAATACAGCAAAATTTAAAAGCATGCTGTACATCATACCCATCTTTCTTTTAAAAGTTGTACTCCTTCATTCAGTCTAGCTTAAGAATAAAATGACATTGAAAAAATTGCTTTTAAGAGACACGCTAATCGATTTCATCCATCTGATGACATACGACGCCAGATCCGACGTCGCATGTAGAATAAATGGTAATTAAAGCAGTGCCGTAAAATAACTGCATGCAACATGTTGAATGAGTATTGTGCTTCACCCAGCAAAAACACAAGTGTTGGAAAACTGCTGGCTGAAATCCCTCGCTCATGGTACGGTAGCGTTCCACTGGTGGCAACACTATCAGTTGGCAGTCTCTAGCATACCGCTGATGACCCTGACGCATCGCTGTAGATTACGATCAACCAAGCTGGAGCCAAGTGGTCCGAAACTGGGAAGAGAAACAAGCAACACCAACACGAGGCGCAAGCAGCGGAACTGCGTATGCGCAGAAGCAACACATGCAGTCTTTCGTGCTACCAGTTGACGTCGACACCATCGCCATCGTGCAATTGTAGTGGCAACTTGTGTGATGAAGATTATTTATTACCATAATGGCTCAAGCAAATGAAAGGTAAGAGGAAGCACCGATCGAGTCGTGATATCGACTACGTAGAGGATAAAAAAATGGCGCTGACCGGGAAGAGTCGAGGAGCTGTGATATCGTCATCCACCAGAACAGTGAGATTATCCAATATTGCGACGAACTCAACACACGGTGCACAAAAAAAAAAAAAAAAATGACGCATTCCGAGAAACGTTGAGGAGTCCTGAAACGTCGAGCATCAGCTATCCTGCGATAGTTTTTAACATTTTTCTTCCGATGTTACCCTGTGAGACGTGCATTCATTTGAATGCACGTCTCACAGGGTAACATCGCAAGAAAAATATAATCTGTGAGACGTGCATTCATTTTATGTGGATAACAATACCTTTTGATACATTACTATCAGAAAGTAAAAATGGTGGGGATGCGACAACAACATGTAATTATTCAAGGATGGCGGGCCAACTGAAAAGGCCGCCAAAACCAATCATGTGCGCAGAGTCCCGGTAATTCTAAATCCGTCACTACAGTAGTGCACGCGTCGGTTATTTTACTGTAGTTGAAGATCTCAAAAGGTCTTGATCGAAACTGATTAGTAATGACACTCCAACCCAATCAACGCCGCGTTTTTTTCCCTCAAACATTCTCATAACTTGGAATAATGGCATCAGCTGAACTATCAGCACAAGATTATTCTCATTATGCGCGAATAAAAAGCCAACAACAAAATTAGATTCGGAAGAGATGATTAATGAGCAGCGTAGAGACAAGGACACCAGGCGTTTATGAAATTTGATACGAACAAACGGTCATCTTTCCAGGAAAAATATGTTATAGGAGAAATCAGGATTAGAACGGACAGCACGTAAAATGAGAACACAATGTCGAAGGATGTGCGAGGTCACTCCAACGCAAAAAGAAGCTGGAACCATGAGAGAGAACATCGCTTGATCAGACAAATGAAACGTCTAATAGGTTACGAACCGATCCATCCTCATGTCTGAGTCGTCGTCCTTTCTGTTATGCCCTTTCGACCGCGAGCTCATTTTCTTCACAGATGTCACGATCGCTCTTATGGCGAGAAAACAACTGATTAGTTCGGCTGAGTTACTTTCACTTCTTTCTAGGCAGACCTTTCCTACTCGAACTAATCAACTGAACCTTTGAAAGACAAGCTTCACTATTGCATGGGAAAGGAAGGAACAGGTTTTTAGCTCCAATAAGGAATTCTAACTTCTTGGGAGTAATATCTCCTTAAAAGCGAGAGGTACATTTGCAACACACTTAAAAAAAAACTGTAGTTCTAATATAAATGCCTTGAAAATATTATGATGAGGATATTTCTGTTCTTCACGTGTTGTTTCGGTATTAAAAGTTTGAAGAGAGCATTTGTGATGATGTTTTATAAAAATTTACAAGAATTTAGAATATAATCTCACTATCGCTCATTCTCAGGGTTGTCGGTTCGATGATTTCCTCTTCCGTCGCCTTCGTTTCACCTATGCAAGGTCAGAAACAGACCTAAAACCACAGCTCTTTTAGGAGCTTCCAATGGAATCGGAGTATTTCTTGTTTCTTTATTTTATGTCTCATGCTCGACTTTAATGAAAGCCGACCATAAAGAATTGTTAAGGATTTATTTATTTTTTCCTGAATCACATTTAAACACATCTCTTACTCACTTTCATACCATTTACTTACTATCTAAAAATGCGGAATTTATTTAAGCTACTATTTTGCAGAATAAGTGCTGGGTTTAATCAATCGTTCGATATGGGTTCGGTTCGAGCACTATACATGAGTTCCTGGATTAAAAAACCAAAGAACACCAAGTTAAAATATTTTTCACCGATATACTATTCAAACTAAATTTCATGTGTATCTAAGAGATAAAATCTCAGAAGTACTTATGAATTATAACAATATTCTATCACATCGTTCATAGAGATCTGTTAAAACATCTTTGAGGGGGAAGGAGCCTGCCCGAGAAAGACCACCCGGAACAAGTCTAATACAATTTATTTAGAATCATCCCATCAGAGAGCACTAGTGATGAAGATACCCATATTGAAGTGATTCTTTAAAAATGAGAGAAAGGGAAACAACAAAGCAAATAAATATAAAAGAAAGTGAAAGTACGAAAACAATATAGCCACAGGAAGAGAAACAGTTTCCAACACATGAAAAATGAAAATTTGACTGCAGATCTAACTATGAATTTGTGATTAATTCAACATCATTTTTATTCCAATATTCTATTAAGAATTTCATTACTTTTTCTATAAACTTATGGTTTTAATGCTATCCATTTTTTCAAAGTTTTATTTGCACCATATTTCCTATTTTCAAATTTTAAAACTCTTTGAAAATCGCATTTTATTGCTAATTTTACTTGCTCCGAATTTTGATATTACTGTTTAAATGACATTAAATTTCTATTTTCCCAGAGATTATATTTTGTAATTGCTATTAGATAATGAAACAAATAATTATCATTTACGCTAATTCTTCATGTTATTTAGTTCAAGTTTTATTTATTCTTAACAACAGCCTATGTCTATTAAGATTGAATTTTCTATCAAAACAACTGGATCACATGACTAAATGAGGCATAGCCCGAAGGAGCCGAAGTACAAGGGGGTGCGACAGGGAGGGAGCTCCTTCGGGCTATGCCTCATTTAGTCATGTGATCCAGTTGTTTTGATAGAAAATTCAATCTTAATAGACATAGGCTGTTGTTAAGAATAAATAAAACTTGAACTAAATAACATGAAGAATTAGCGTAAATGATATAGAAAGAATAAAATAGAGAAGAAATATTACACGAACAAATTACGAGTAAAAAAGCAGTATTACATAAGGGAAAAAATATATATTCTCAGTTGGGGATTCGGAAAAAAAGTATAATGAATAAATCAGGATTAAAAGCAAGAATGCATTAAACAGAATGTTTCAAACTTCGAATGTTATAAACAAAACGTCTCTTTCCCCATATGACAACAAGCGAGTCGTATCCTCAGACAATATTCATTCTTTGCCCTACGATCATTTTTCATTAATATATATACAAACACATCATATCATGGTTGTTGGAAAGGTTACCTCTCAACCAGATATGTATACTTCAGTTTCAAGATAAAGGAAATCCCTTGTTTTCAGTCTTAAGTATAAAAGCAGCGTCTTGATTAACAGAGTCAAATGTTATCTGAGTAAACACATCTTTTCAAAGATTTTCACTGAACTGGTCAGTTGGGTGATAGGTATTTCAGTGTTGAGTTTAAGAAAATGTAATGATTCCCCGACCTTTCCACTTATCTATACAAACACATCATATCATGGTTGTTGGAAAGGTTACCTCTCAATCAGATGTGTGTACTTCAGTTTCAAGATAAAGGAAATCCTTTGTTTTCAGTTTTAAATTTAAAAGCAGCGTCTTGTTTAACAGGGTCAAATGTTATCTGAGTAAACACAGATTATCAGAGATTTTCACTGAACTGGTCAGTAGGTGATACGTATTTCGGTCTTGAGTTTATGAAAACATAATGATTCCCATGCCTTTCCACTTATCTATACAAACATATCATATCAGGATTGTTGCAAAGGTCACCTCTAGATCAGATGTGTTTATTTCAGTTTCAAGATAAAGGAAAATCCTTTGTTAAAGAGCTACCACAGCCTATTATCTTTCCTTCTGTAAGAATAAAAGGGGTAAGAAAAATCGTAGAAAGTCATAGATTATTGAAGATCTTTTTTAAAAGCAACTATTACTCTCCCTTTGAATGTGCAATCTTCTGGACCTTCATCATCTCCCATGGGTTATGATTTGGTAAGAATAAATTTTTAATTTTCTTTTTGATTATGTATGTTGTAAGGTTTTATTTATTTATTTTATTATTATTTTTTTTATAGGTGTATGTATCCCTTTTAAATGAATCGTAATTCCAAGTTCCTTTTTAGTGATTAGAATATTTTCTTCAGACTAGCTCTTTTTTCCTTTTTTTTATTTCTTTTTTTTTCAGGAAACTGTAGACAATTCATATATTATACAGTGGTTGATGGGACTCCCTTAGTCATCACAGTGAGAAATTATTAATAACAAGCCGGACCTGGTTGATCTCGTCATGGATAATGATTCAGAACCAGAGCTTGAGGAAATAAATATCAATTCGGAGCCAGAGCTGATTGATCTCACCATGGATATTGATTCCGAATATGAGCTTGAAGAGATAAATGCCATCAATTCGGAGCCCGAGCTAATCGATCTCACTTTGGATTCTGAGAGTGATATCGAACATGGAGGGGCTAGTTATTCAAGCTCTCAACCTTCGACAATTATTGCATGACTGGACGATAGATGGAGGTTATTCCCCTCCATCTTGACTCCACCGTGCAGCTCAGTTAGTACCCTTTAATTTTTTATTTATTTATGTATTTTTTATTTTTGTATGAATGAGAAATGAACTTATGTTTCGTATGTATGAAGGTCACTGGCGTGGGTGTAAAAACCGCGTAAACCTGAATGATTTTTACAATATTATGGATCCATGTTTGGTGAAGTTCACCACCACCGTACGCTACATGAAGGCGACAATGAGGGTTAGTGGCTTTCCTGACACCCCCATTCTTTTAATGGTTAATACGAGTATTGGTTTATGAACCCGCTCGGGGGACCTTCAGCCGTAGCGAATTCTAATGATTTTTTTTTCATGAAGTGCATCTTCTTTCTTTCCATTTTTCAACCCTATAAAAGAATATACTTTTTTAAAACTTGCCCTGGCACGTTTTCAATCAAACCATTTTCGTCCTGTTATAATTTAAACGATTTCAAAAACGACCGTTTACAGATTTTTACTCGATCCAAAACCGTGTTTTATTCATGCTAGTTTTCCCATGTTATCCTATGGGAATTTTGCAATTATAAGAAAACGAAAATTTCCATTTTTGACATTATAAGAGAATGTACTTTTCCGAAACTTGCCCTGGCACGTTTTCAATCAAACCATTTTCGTCTTACTTAGAATTTTTCAATAAATAATTTTATTCAGTTGTAAAAATATAGAAACAGCTTATTGAAAATTAAAAAAAAAACCGTAGTTCTGTGGTGTTGAGAGGAAAGTCGATATTCTTTAATTTTTGTATCATATTCCCGTATTCCACTCATAAGAGGAAAAAACATTAAAGTGAGTCTCTCCTTTTTTGAGTTCGTTTGATTCGGAGGCAAAAAAAGAAAAATATGAAAGAAATGTTTTCTCGACGAATGATTCAAACTAATTTCTGTTCGAAGTATAAGAAAATGAAATCTGACATCAGAGCAATGAATACGTAAACACTTTCATTGAAACGATAGTAAATCATCTCGATTATGCCTGCTTTCATGACAATGAAAATTTTCGTAATGAACGACGACCTGAAAGTACTTCGATAGCCTAAAAGAGTTCTACTCTCTTAATAAATTAAAATTGAATAAATGCTTTTGTTTCTCAGTAAAGAACTGGAGGGACATAGAATCTGACAATAGTAAAGGGAGAACGAAGATTTTAAAGAGGTTCATGAAAAACAAAAGAAGCCATGGTTCATTCAGCAAAGAAATGTCATAGAGTTGAGAGAGCGTGAACAATCTATCCGTCTTTAGGTTGAGCTTTCACTTATAGGGCTCCTTTTTTCATATTGAAATATATACATACATTTCCCTTAACTGAACATGAAATAATATATACATATATTTCCCATTTCTCAAAGGACTCCATTAAGTTGATCTCCAGTCTTTGAAGTGAATGGGAAGAAAAATAACATGTCGATGTGTTATGAGAAAATGTACGAATTTCCTTAAGACAGTCTGAAGCGAATTGAACATCAAGCAGTTGTAAGAGGCTTTACTATCGTAATATCTACATACATTTTGAAAAAAAAAATATCTTCTAAAGTTAGAAGGGAAAATATATGAATATTAAAAAACAACAGTTCCTTAGATTTACAAATAGAGTATTTGAAGTAGAAAGAGGGATGGAATGCTTTGAATAGGAATTTCTTGTTTCAGCGAAGAGATTCTTATTCTGGATTTTTTTTTTTAAAGAGAAACTATCATTTTCAGAAAAATTTCTGGGGGAGTCGAACTTGGACATTTAACAAAATTCTTGGATATATAGGGATTTGAAGAAAGTTTATGGAGCGACATTTTTGTTCAAAAGTAAAGTCGAATGGAAAAATAAGAGCAATTAAATCGATAGAAAACAATTGAAAGGTTGAATAAAAAAAAATTAGAAAAAAAAAAGAAGTTTCATAAAAATAAACCAAAGTTTGAAGAATCATACAACACTGAGCAGAAGGAAAAATATAATAGGTAAAATAGTGGAATACGATATTTTCTCTATGGGAGTTTGGGAACAGCTGCTTTTCTGACGAATTAGTAAAACGTACAAAAAAAAAGTTTAGAGGAAGTATGTATGGACTTAGTCGCTATGTCTCCAGAATGAAAGCTTTTTCTGCTGAGACAATGAATAAAAAAATACGTTAATGAAAACCTAATTAAAACGAAAGAAAAGATCAATGAAACTAAACGTCTAAAGAAAAAATGCAGCAGGCACAGAAGTTAAAAATGAAGAGACAGACACGGAAGAACTGTACATTTAGTGAATGAAATATACGCAAAGTTTTGAAACATCTCAATTTAAAGCGAACTAAATGAGGAAATGGAATGAGATTAGGGGAGTTCTTACTGAGTTTGTTGAGGCGAGGAAACAATAAAAATTTTAGTTACACATGAAATAAAGTAAAAAAGACAATAGCTCCTTTAAGAATATGAATTTTGGTGAAAGTATGAAATTTTAGTTGAAATGTCATGACCAGCATTTCGAAAAGAAATAGATTGAGTCGATATGTAGGGAAAAGCAGTAAGCATTTCTTTATTTTCGCTATGGGGGTGGGGAATAACTGCTTTTCTGGTGAGTTAGTAAAACGTTCAAAAAATAATATTTAGGGGAAGAACGGAATTACTCGCCTTGCCTCTAGAATGAATGTTTTTTGGACGAGACAGAAAAATGCACAGCCCAAAAAATACAAATTTTATTGTAAGGAAAAAGGTTTTAGATTGTATGTCTTGACAATGAATGCTTTCTTGTCGGGACAGTCCATGAAAAGTATAGCAAACTAGGAAAGAATAGAAAAAAAAATGCATATATGACATACATGCAAGCTTTGAGGAATATTTTTAAGCAAGTTGGAAAATATGCTATATAAGGAAACAAAAATCTGATGATTTGTTACATCTAAAATAATCGTTTGCTGAAATGAAATGAAAAAAAAATAGTCTGAATAAAAGGACTCATAAGTTTGGTCAATTAAAAAAAGAAGAATCCTGACCTACTGAGAAGTTTAACGAAATTTCAAAGATAGAAGAAAAATAGCGAAAATTGGGAAGCTATAATGATATGCGAAATAAAGTAAGAAAATATTGTTTCAGCAGAATTTTAACTGGGAAAAATCTGTAGAGTTCTTAAACGTATGAAAAAATTGCGAGAAAATATTATTGCAGGGGCGAAAGACTCAGAATTAACATGAAGTCTATGTCCATAGTTACCGTGAACAGGAACGTAATCGTTTCTAAAGAAGCATTTCCTCGTCTCATGGTCTGAAATAAAATTAAATGGAGGAAAAGCAAAAGTTCCCCAGAAAATTCATTACATCTACGCCAAAAACTCCTTCAAAACATACAAAAAATATTCCTGTGTTGTCAAACGCATGGGGTGAAAAACAAGTCATCTTATCTGTTAAGCGGTTCAGAGAACTTTGTTCTGGAGAAAGGGTTTGTTTGTTTACGAAACAAAGCATTTCCTTCCAAAAGTTGTGTTATCAACTTCCTGTGGTACTGAAATCAGATAACCTTCTCTACCAAATCGGGGTGAAAAGATAAAAAATTAGACACAGGAACTGATTAGTCACACAAGATATTGAAGTCCGCATGGTGGAGAGATTGCACTATCGCTAACAGGAAACAAAGATAACGTCTCAAGGTTTTATCTTTAAAGATTATGCGGTTCAGAGAACTTTGTTCTGGAGAAAGTGTTTGTTTGTTTACAAAACAAAGCATTTCCTTCCAAAAGTTGTGTTATCAACTTCCTGTGGCATTGAAATCAGATAACCTTCTCTAACAAATCGGGGTGAAAAGATAAGAAATTGGACAGCAGAACTGATTAGTAATGGTCTTTCTTGTGTAAGGGACATGGAGTAAACATTTGTTGAAAACAATAAATAATACTTGAGCAGTAATGCAACGCCTATAAAAAAAAATTCCCAACACCTCACTCAAGTTCTAAAATAATATATAAAAATCCTAATAAATCAGAATTCAAATTACGAAAAAATTTCCTAAGTTTGTTAAAAAAAAAGATATTAAAACACGAAAAGATTTCCCAAAAATGTTTGTCAAAGGTCTCATCTCTAGAGATAAGACATTTCCGGTAGGCTCACTCGAGAGGAGTTCCTTCCCCCATCCCTGCTGCGACCCCCGTGATGTGCAACCGTGATGTGCACAATGTTAAGTGAAGGGGCCTAGAACATAGCCTTTTTCACTACTTAGGTATCATACGAGTACAAGGACAAAACAACGTCAACCACGTTGTTTTGTCCCTGTACTCGTATGATACCTCCATTATATGAAGTCCAGCAAATGCTACGGATGCGATTCTTTATTGCCAAGATTTTCTACAATTGACAAGATCTAATACTACCAAATTACTGTGATAAACAATGCATGCCTTTAATTGCTCATAGTTCTACTAAAATTAAAACAAAAACGAAAAAAGTATTTTCTTAAAATAAACATTATTTTACAGGGTTTGAAAAATATTGTGCAGCACCGACAAAATCAGTGGTACAGAAGTGAGTGCGAAAATGTCGTGAAACCGGAACGCTGTGCAACAGGGAAATAAACAAACCCAAGACAATTCGTACTGAAGACAATATCAAGGATGTGTGCACAATGATGCTACAAAGCCCTCGACAGTGGATTCGCCAATTATCGTTTGCAACGGGAATATCTGCTACGTCATGCCGACGCATACTTAAGGGAGATTTGGATTTTTGGCCGTACAAAGTTATGGCGCTCCAAGTACTTAAAACTCCTGATTATGCAAAACGGATGCAATATTGTAAGTGGTTTCAGGAGACCATTGTCAGCGGTGAAATGGAACCAACACTTTATTACATGACTGATGAAGCATGGTTTCATCTATCCGGGTATGTCAATGCGCAAAACAGCAGGGTTTGGACCGACACGAATCCCAGACGGGCAATGGAGACTCCTCTGTACGACCAAAAGATAGGCGTTTGGTGTGCTGTGTCTCCGAAGAGGATAGTCGGCCCATTCTTGTTCACTGACACCATTAACTCGGAGCGCTATGTTCAGCAACTGTTCAACTCATTTGTTGCCGCACTTACAGAAAAAGAGCGAACATATGCTTTCTTTCAGCAGGATGGTGCAACGGCGCATACTGCGCGGAACAGTCTACGTGATGTGCATGAAGTTTTTGGGGAGGACAGAGCTGTATCAAAGGGACTATGGCCACCTAGATCACCCGATATGGCCACCTAGATCACCCAATCTCTCCACCTGTGACTTTTATCTGTGGGAAGCATTAAGAGGGAAAGTGTACGCAACTAATCCGCACACCCTTGATGAATTAAAAGTGAACATCACGGATGCCATAGCCCATATTACGGCTGATGAGTTGTGGCGCGTTACGGACAACATGGTCCGTCGTGTGCAGCTGTGTCCTGATGTCGGAGGACAGCACTTTCAGCAATTGTTGTAAACGCAGGTAAATTACTCCTGTTTTCTGTCATTTCAACTATTCTTTTCCATGTATAGTAACATTGCCTGACTGTTGTCGTTCATTATACTCGGGCCTCTTTTATATGGCACTCCTGTACCTGGGAAGGTAAATAATTTCTGCACATGCCCAGCTGGGCATGTAACTTTTCAGATATTTTTCAAGCCCTGTTTTGTGAAAATACTGAGCAAACTATTTACTCAACATTTTCACAAAATTCACATATTTGTGGGAATTTATTAAGCAACGATTCGATCTGATGTGCTAATTGAATTCCATTACGGTCTGAATACGGCAAAGAAATCTTTAACTTAAATGTTAGCACTTTTTTTCTGATTGTAAAAATCACCTAATTCGCCCGGCTTTGCACCACGTTTCAGAACTTTACGCATGTTCGTTGTAATGCAAATGATTTCTTATATTCATTTGGAAATTGTGCTAGGTGACAAGCGCGCGACAGCACTCTTTTGAAGTTGCCAAATTTCCCCTCTTGTTACTACTGCCGAGCTTCTTAATTTTCCAGTGTAACACGGAGCAAAGCATACACCCATCAATGTCACTCTGCCAACATTAAAGGCAATCGAAAAGTCGCACTACAGAGAAATCACATTTTAAGCATTGCTGGAAATGCTTTTTCCTCAAAAAGGAAATTCATCACGGAAATACGTATCCGTATGCCACACTTGTACATTCCTCACGACTAAGAGTTAGCTAGTTGTCAGCAGAGCCTCGTGTGTAAAAGAGATAAGTGACAGTTTTGGTGTCAGTAATCTCCTTTGAATGCGAGACCCTTCAAAAACAACTGCGATAACATGAATATTGCATACTGAAAAGCTGACAGTTGAGCTTCTTCGCGCCCTTGTGTGTAACAAAAGTTGGAAATGCGAGTGACAATCACTGAAAAGAGACAAATATACGTTGAGTTCAAAAATATCTTCCGCGTTTGCATTTCATTAACCTCTTTTGTCGCAAACTTATTCCTGGACACCCAGAAAATCTCGACATATAACGACTTGCATTAAATTTCAGGCTGAAATGAAGAACCATTCGTTTCAATGCTTAGGTTGTGGAGCAGGTTAAGAACTTAAAACATTAGGATTTTTCTAAATGGTCCGTTAAGATTCGTCACGAGATGCCTGACAGGGGAGAACTTTTCCCAGCAAATTTATTGGTAGCATCGACCCGTGAAGTCTTCAAGAAAAAAAAATTATAGGTAGGGAGGGCTTCCTAATTTTATTTTATTGAAAGGTATGTTTTAATGGAGTGTTGAGCCACCTTTGTCTTTCATGACAACTTATATTCGACGTGTGGGTTTACCATTCCATAAACCATACATCTGGAGAAAGTCTCCAGATGTGTGTGTGTGTGTGAGTATACACACACAGTCGAGTATATCTATATATATACAACCGTTCTTCCATCTATATATATTTAAACATATATAGTAGTGGAAAACCAACCTAGGAGACAATGGAATATCGACCAAAAATATTTATGGTGAATAGAGGAACGTAGAGAACAAAAATAAAAAGCAGAACTTAAAAAACCAAGCTGCCTTCATCAGGAGAGCATCAACCTGGGGAGTGGCTTTTCTGGTATCAGTAAACGACCAGGAAAAAACCCAATAGGCAACTGACCATTCTCCCGAAGCCACTGAAATCCTAATCAGGAGGAATAAGAAACTTCCAAATATTACAGAACTATAGAAAAAAGGGAACGATAACTTACACGAAGACGGCGTGAACCCTGCAGCCGGGCAAAGTAAGCACCGCAACTACTGAGACTGAAATACGAATGGAAGGAACACAAAATAATAACACTGAATTGGTGCAATTAAAGGGCAAACAAATAAGGGGTAACCTAATTGGCCGAACCAGGTGAGCGTAATAATAGACGCAAGACTGTGTATGTAGATGTCCTTCAGCCACAGGGGACCTGTCAAGTGGCACTTTGTATTACCTGCTGAAATTAAATTTGTAAGGTCCTATGTTAGTGCAGAGTGTTGATGTGTAATTTATAATTGGGGGAGGTTGAATTAAAAGTAAGAATTAATTGATATAAGTATCGTCTAAGAAAGTGGATTGGAACATTATTAGATTTAAAATATATGGCAGCACCTGAATCATCATCATCATTGTCAACCATTACCAATCCACTGCTGGACGAAGGTCTCCCCAAGTTTCCTCCACAACGGTCTGTCTTGTGCCAGTCTCCTCCATGTCACTCCCGCATACTTTCGAATTTCATCCACCCATCTCCCATGTGGTATTCTTCTGGGTCTTTTCCTGTCCCTTGGAATCCAATCTAAAATTTCGGCTGTCCATCAATGGTCTGTCCTTCTGGCAGTATGTCCAGCCCATTGCCATTTCAGGAATTTAACTCTGATCATGATGTCTTCCACTCTTGTCATTCTTCGGATCCACGAGTTCCTCTTCTTATCTCTACTGGTTACACCAAGCATGCACCTCTCCATGCTTCTTTGAGTTGTCTGCAGCCTTTGTATGTCTCTTTTAGTTAAGGTCCACGTCTCTGCACCATACGTAAGCACTGGAAGGATGCATTGATCAAACACTTTTCTTTTAAGACATAATGGCATATTGCTCTTGAAAATTATGCTGTTTCTTCCAAAAGCTCTCCAGGCAAGTTTTGTACGCCGATTAATTTCTTCATCAATGTGACCCTCACTTGATATCTGCTGTCCAAGATAAACATACGTGTCTGTTATCTCCAGCTTTTCTCCATCAATCGATAAATCTTCATTTCTTGTAAAAGCATTGAACATCACTTTTGTCTTCTGAAAGTTCATTTTTAATCCCACTTCTTTACTCTTGTCAGCAAGTTCCTGGATCATACTCTGCAGCTCTGATAGGGTAGTTGCAAAAATGACTAAGTCGTCAGCAACACGAAGGTGGGTTAGATAATCTCCATTAATCTTTATCCCTTTGTTTTCCCAGTTCAGTGATTGAAATACATTTTCCAATGTGGCATTAAAGAGCTTGGGAGATATGGTGTCACCTTGTCTCACTCCCTTTCCAATTTTTATGTGTGTTATATTTTCAAACAGCCGAATCTTTGCACTTGCATTTTCATAGATGTTATTAATAATATTAATGCAAGCATCTTCAATACCGCAGGATTTCAGAGCCATTGTAACTACTGATGGTTTCACCGAATCAAAGGCTTTTTCATAATCGATAAAAGCCATGCACAATGGAAGTTCATATTCCCTCGCTCTTTCAATTAGTTCTCTCAGTACGTGGATATGATCTATTGTGCTGTAGCCACTCCTAAATCCAGCTTGTTCTCTCGGTTGAGCATGTCCAGTGATACCTTCAAGCGGTGTGAAAGAACTTTAGTAGAGATTTTATAAACCACTGATAGGAGGCTGATAGGTCTGTATTTCCCGAGATCCTCAATGTCACCTTTTTTATGTAGCAGGATCATTGTAGCGTTGTTCCAATCCTCAGGAATCTTCTCTTCATTAAGGCATCGAGTGAAAATTTGGGCGAGTACTGTTTCGATTTCTCCACTTGCTTCTTGTATGATGTCTACAGTAATTCCATCTTGTCCTGGAGCTTTTCCCAGCTTCATGTTCTTGATTGCATGTACTACTTCTGCTGGGAGGACTGGAAGAACTCTGGTACCTTTCATGATGTCTGGAGTACATGTATCATCCCTTACGTCTTCGGTGATACTTTTTCGTACTGTCTTTCATAGCTCTACATATTCCACTTTGGAAGTCACATCTTCTTTAGTTGTCCTCATCTCTCTTCTTTTTTGCAACAACATTTTGGTTTTTCCAGATAATTTGTTCACATGCAACTTGTTCTTAGACCCAGCTAATTTTGTCGCTGTTTCCATAAGAGCTTTGGTTACTTTTCTGTTAACTTCAGAAATATCCACTTCTTCCGATGTTAGGCCTTCTAAAGCAGAGAATCTGTTCTTCAGTTCCAACTTGAAGGTATTATGGTGTTTTTAAGGTTGGTTATGTCAATACATTTTGTTTGTCTAATGAGCTTGCCACGTTCATGTTTAGTGTTGAGGTGCATCTTACATCTCACCAATCTATGGTCGCTACCTGTGTTGAACTTGTTTAGCACACTGCAGTCTTCTATGACGAATTTTTTGTTACACATAATAAAATCAATTTCACTTGTCGTCCCATTTGGATGTCTCCATGTCCATTTCCTGTGTGACGTTTTCTTGAAAAAGGAGTTCAAGATGAAAAACCCTTCTGCCTCTGCAAACTCAACGAGAGTATTTCCTCGCTGGTTTCTGTTGCCGTGACCGAATTTTCCTACTGAAGTTTCATTCTGTTGTCGTTGCTTTATTTTTGCATTGAAATCTCCCATAATTATCTTCAAGTGCTGCTTACCTTTATTATTAAGATGATGAATTTCCTCATAAAATTCTACAGTTTCTTCTTCAGGATGACTTGTGGTTGGTGCATAAGTTTGAATAATCTCAGTCTTGTATCTTCTCGAGAGTTGGATAACGAGTCGTGCATCTCTGTCAGAGGAACTTTCAACTTCTACAACTTTATCCTTCAGTTTCTTGTTTATTATAAATCCAACACCCCTAGTTCTGCCAGTATCTGTCCCACGATAGTAGAAGAGATGTCCACTTTTCAGTTCAATGAGATCTTCTCCTTTTCTCCTTACTTCATTTAGCCCAACGATGTCCCACTTGATCCTTTGTAGTTCCTCTTCCAATTCAAGAAGCCTTGAGTCAGAAGATAGGGAGCGTCCATTATACGTAGCCAAGGTCAGCATCAGATGGCAGCCTAGTCCGGTCCTATGGGGATTCTTAGCACCCTCTGCCTTCATGTCGCACTGGCCGCTACCTTGGCCAGGTACATTCCAGCTGCCGGAGACTGAGGGCCAAGATTTAAGTTGTGGAGTCATTTTGGAGGTGTTTGGCCATAACTCACCACGCTGGCCAAGCGGGTTGGTGAGTGTGGGATAGCATTTCCTCTAATCCCGATGGTATAGTTATACCGCTATTGGCGGTCGTCAGAGCCGCTTTAGTGGGAACAGGATGCACCACGAGAAGGCGGGGTTGACATTTGTCAAGGAGAGGCTGTGATGTTACGCATCACCTGACCTTACATCCCGCACCTGAATCATCATCATCATCATCATTGTCAACCATTATCAATCCACTGCTGGACGAAGGTCTCCCCAAGTTTCCTCCACAACGGTCTGTCTTGTGCCAGTCTCTTCCATGTCACCCCTGCATACTTTCGAATTTCATCCACCCATCTCCCATGTGGTCTTCTTCTGGGTCTTTTCCTGTCCCTTGGAATCCAATCTAAAATTTCGGCTGTCCATCGATGATCTGTCCTTCTGGCAGTATGTCCAGCCCATTGCCATTTCAGGGATTTAACTCTGATCATGATGTGTCATTTTTCGGATCCACGAGTTCCTCTTCTTATCTCTCCTGGTTACACCAAGTATGCACCTCTCCATGCTTCTTTGAGTTGTCTGCAGCCTTTGTATGTCTCTTTTAGTTAAGGTCCACGTCTCTGCACCATACGTAAGCACTGGAAGAATGCATTGATCAAACACTTTTCTTTTAAGACATAATGGCATATTGCTCTTGAAAATTATGCTGTTTCTTCCAAAAGCTCTCCAGGCAAGTTTTGTACGCCGATTAATATCTTCATCAATGTGACCCTCACTTGATATCTGCTGTCCAAGATAAACGTACGTGTCTGTTATCTCCAGCTTTTCTCCATCAATCGATAAATCTTCATTTCTTGTAAAAGCATTGAACATCACTTTTGTCTTCTGAAAGTTCATTTTTAATCCCACTTCTTTACTCTTGTCAGCAAGTTCCTGGATCATACTCTGCAGCTCTGATGGGCTAGTTGCAAAAATGACTACGTCATCAGCAAAACGAAGGTGGGTTAGATAATCTCCATTAATCTTTATCCCCTTGTTTTCCCAGCTCAGTGACTGAAAAACACCCTCCAATGTGGCATTAAAGAGCTTCGGAGATATGGTGTCACTTTGTCTCACTCCCTTTCGAATTTTTTTGTGTGTTGTATTTTCAAACAGCCTAATCTTTGCAATTGCATTTTCATAGATGTTATTAATAATATTAATGTATGCATCTTCAATACCGCAGGTTTTCAGAGCCATTGTAACTGCTGATGGTTTCACCGAATCAAAGGCTTTTTCATAATCGATAAAAGCCATGCACAATGGAAGTTCATATTCCCTCGCTCTTTCAATTAGTTCTCTCAGCACATGGATATGATCTATTGTGCTGTAGCCATTCCTGAATCCAGCTTGTTCTCTCGGTTGAGCCATGTCCAGTGTTACCTTCAAGCGGTGTGAAAGAACTTTAGTGAAGATTTTATAAACTACTGATAGGAGGCTGATAGGTCTGTAGTTTCCGAGATCCTCAATGTCACCTTTCTTATGTAGCAGGATCATTGTAGCGGTGTTCCAATCCTCAGGAATCTTTCCTTCATTAAGGCATCGAGTGAAAATGTGGGCGAGTACTGTTTCGATTTCTCCACTTGCTTCTTGTATGATGTCTACAGTAATTCCATCTTGTCCTGGAGCTTTTCCCCGCTTCATGTTCTTGATTGCACGTGCAACTTCTGCTGGAAGGACTGGAGGAACTCTGGTACTGGTATCTTTCATGATGTCTGGAGTGCATGTATCATCCCTTTCATATAATTTGGAGTAGAAATCTTTCACTCTTGTCAAAATTTCGCCTCTATTTCTTGTTACAGAACCATCTTCTTTTCTCAGTGCCATAATCTGTTTTCTTTTTTTTTTTTTTTTTTTTTTTTGATTGGAGGTTTAACGACCACCGTGAGCAACTCAATGGGCTATAAGCAGTCGCCCGTCCCTAATTTAGGGTCACTGGTTCCAGGGAAGGGAGAGAGCCAGTGCCGTAAGACAAACACAACATCCATGCCTGACCGGGATTCGAACCCGGACCCCTTACGGACGAATGATCAGAGGCCAACGCCTTAGACCACTGCGCCACCGGGGCGGCAATCTGTTTTCTTCCCTTACTGAGATGTCCCTTTGCTATCTTTAGGCTTTGGTTGTTTTCAATTGCTTTCCTCACTAGTTCACAGTTGAATTTTCTTACGTCTTCAGTGATACTTTTTTGTGCTGTCTTGCATAGCTCTATATATTCCACTTTGGAAGTCACATCTTCTTTAGTTGTCCTCATCTCTCTTCTTTTTTGCATCAACATTTTCGTTTTTCCTGATAATTTATTTACATGCAACTTGTTCTTAGACCCAGCTAATTTTGTTGCTGTTTCCATAAGAGCTTTGGTTACTTTTCTGTTAACTTCAGAGATGTCCACTTCTTCCGATGTTAGGCCTTCTAAAGCAGAGAACCTGTTCTTCAGTTCCAACTTGAAGGTATTATGGTGTTTTTTAAGGTTGGTTATGTCAATATATATATATATTCTGGCAGAGATCTTACTCCGAAATCTTGAAAATAAAGTATTACGGGAATCTCGTCACCATCTACGCCTATATTTACGTTATGTTAACGATGTGTTATTGTTTGTTCTGGGACCATGGTCTGGATTAGCTAGAGATTTTTTCGGAACATATGTCCTCTATATATCCTTCAATAAAATTCCCCATCAAAGTTGAAAATAATGGTACTTTGCCGTTCCTTGATTTTCTCTTAGAACGTGGCTCTGATTCCTGCTCTTTACACTATTCGGTGTATATGAAACCTACCTCAGCACCCACTATGATACCTGTATCTTCTGCGCATCCAAATAATTAAAAACTTTCATCAATTAATTAATGCTAAGAAGAGCGTTCACTCATTCTTCTGATGGCTTCAGACGGCGTTGCGAAACTGATAAAGTTTTCGACCTTGCTTGTGCCCATGGTTTCAGAGGATCTACTGTACAAGCTGAACTCGGGAAAATCTGTCGTCAACGTCTAACCACCCTTCAGGCCGAACACCCCTGTCGCAGTTTCGTGGGCTCAACGGACTATTTTCCAACTGTTTCATCAATCCTTAAAAATATTTGTAAAGCACTCAATCTGGACTTTGTGATACGTACCACCAATATTTTTACTTTGATCAAGAAAGATCGTGACCTAGTCCCAGAAGCTAACAAATTTGGTGTATACACCATCCCACTTGATAGTTTGAATCAAGTTCCCCCTTGCATCCAATACATCGGATCAACAAAACGATCATTGGGAATTAGGCTCAATGAACATAAATATGCTGTTAAGAATGGCCTATCAAATACTGCTCTTGCAAGACTAGTGAACGATGGACAACATTATCCAAATTGAAAAGAGGCTAAAAATCATTAAAACAACACGTACTATCTCCTTCTTATTGTTCACCGAAAGTTTGATTATTGCTGAACAAGGAACATTATGCTGTAAAGACAATACTCCTCTCTACATGCCGACACCTTGGACACAACCATTAAAACTTCTCCCTCCAGTTGTGAAGAATGAAAATATTATATTATATATAAATATAAAAGATGTCATATACTGGTTGGATCTAAGCACGTACATCACCCGCTTATTATAGGTAAGTTATGTATGGTTGTCTCTTTATTGTATGTATTTGCCTTACTTCATTCTTTTCTACATCTTACTTGTCTTGTATATCATTTATTCGATAATTTGATCACTTCATGGTCTGTATTCGTATATCGATTTAAGACAATCAATTTGGATTTGACAACTTGATCACTTGTTCAATACGTCACGTTCTGCCTGTAGGCTACTTATATGTCTCCCCACCAAAAAACTCCTTTAGTACTTCCATCTGATGATGGTCTTTAGGAAGACCGAAAGTTCTTATGGCTTTATTTTTAACCTTTTAACTTATACATTAAACAAGTTCTTCACTTCATCGGAAGCTGGTGTATGTTTAATCCATGCATCCTTCCAGTGTTTACGTACGGAGCTGAGGCGTTGACCTTAACCGAAAAAGACATACAGACTGCAGACAACTGAAAGCAGCCTGGAGAGATGCAAGCTTGGTGTAACCAGGAAAGATAAGACGAGGAACTCGTGGATCAGAAAAAAATCACAAAAGTGGAAGACATCATGATCAGAGTAAAATCCCTGCAATGGAATGGAAACATTGTCAGAAGGACGGACTATATGGACAACCGAAATTTCAGACTGGATTCCAAGATACAGGAACTGACCCAGAAGAAGATCACATGGGTGGATGAAATTCGAAAACATGCGAGAGTGGCAGGGAGGAGACCGTCGCAAGACAGATAGTTGTGAAAGAAACTCGAGGAGACCATCTAGCAGTGACTTGATAATGGTTGGCAATGATGATGATCTCTGGTGACCTTGCAGCCCAATGGAGAGGTTGAACTTCGGTTTCAGGCTCATCAAACAAGGTTGGACACATCTGGTTGTGTGTATTGGAACATTATCATCATGAAAGATGTCAAGGACTGCGGGAATCATGGGATGAACCGACTCTCCATGAAATCAGATCATGCTGCATGCCGTCTCATGAAGTAACGCAACAATGGTTAATTTCATTATTACTCAACATTATATTTTGCTAAACTCTACCAAACATTATTTCATCACGTTATACATACACAGATGAGCAATTTCATTACGACCACCCCCAACCTACAGCAATGACCGCGCCTGAAGACCGAACAGTGGCGCAGGTGAAGTTTACAGAGCAGTATATATACAATCCGACGGCCAGCTTTCGGCTTCTAGAGTGTTCGGAGTCAGAATGGGAAAAGTTTCCGATTTATCGGAGTTTGATAAAGGACACATTGTGATGGCACCTCAACATGTACACAGCATACATCGATTACCATAAAGCATACGATTCCGTACCACACAGCTGGCTGATAGAAGTCCTTGAGATCTACAGAGTAAGTCCTGTAATCATCAACTTCGCCGCCCCGGTGGCGCAGTGGTCTAAGCGATGGCCTCTGATCATTCGTCCGAAAGGGGTCCGGGTTCGAATCCCGGTGAGGCATGGATGTTGTGTTTGTCTTACGACACTGGCTCTCTGCCTTCCCTGGAACCAGTGACCCTAAATTAGGGACGGGCGACTGCTTACAGCCCATTGAGTTGCTCACGGTGGTCGTTAAAATTCCAATCAAAAAAAAAATCATCAACTTCCTTAAGGCGGCCATTAACAGGATGGAAGATAATAAAAGTCTAGAACATAACGACCAAGCTGATTTACATAAGGAGAGGCATCTTCCAGGGAGATTCACTTAGCACACTATGGCTCTGCTTAGCACTCAACCCGCTGTCAACCATGCTGAACGAAAGCAAATATAGGTTTACCATCAAGAGCAACAAAACCAACAAGTACAAGCTCTCCCACCTCATGTACATGGATGATATCAAGCTGTACGCATCGTCGCAGAACCAACTCCAGCAACTAATCCGGATCACCGAGGGCATGACATCGGGATGGAATTCGCCCTAGAGAAATGCAAGACACAAGACATGAACCAAGGAAAGCATGATGCACGTAGCTACCAATTGAAGACTAGAGAACATATCGCAGCTATGGAGGAAGGAGAAGCCTATAAGTACCTTGGTATGCTTCAAGCAAAACGCCTAGAATACAAAATCATAAACAATCTAGCCGCCAAATACAACCAAAGGCTGAGGAGACTAATGAAGACAAAAGCTTAACGCTCGCAACATCACTAGGCCTATCAACACATACGCAGTTCTAGTCATCACGTATTCTTTTGGAATCCTGAAGTGAAAAACAACAGAGCTTGAGGAAATAATGCGCAATACCAGTACATCCCTCACTAAACATCGCCAACACCACCCTAAATCAGCAGAAGGTTGACCATTGGACGGACAGAAGGAGGACGGGAAATGATTGATCTGGAACAGCCAGACAAAGAAATCAGCAGCCTCAGAAAAATACTTCCATCAGAGGAAAGGGCCCCTTCACCAAGCGATAAACCAGAGTGACAAGAAGTACACTACCCTAGACCTCTCTACTCAGAACATCGAGATAAAAAAGAAGCTCGCAGCAAGAAAGTCCTACACGGAAGGCACTACAGCGATCTGCAATCGGACCATGTGGATAGGACTGCCTCCAATGCATGGGTAACAAACGGATTATTCTTCCCCGAGATCGAAGGGTTCCTGATGGCTATACAAGATCAAATTGTAAAGACCAGGAACTACTGGAAGCATATTCTAAAGGACACGTCAGTAGAAAGCAACACACGTCGGCAATGACATCAAGCGCCAGAAACCACCCAACATATCAGAGCCGGGTGCAGAGTCCTCACACAAAGAGAGTACGTGAACAGGCACGATCAAGTCGCCATGATTGTCCATCACAAATTGGCAAGAAAGCACCACCTCATTACAACTGAGCCTGTCCCCTACTACAAGTATGAGCCAACAACGCTTTTAGAGAACAATATCCACAAAATGTACTGGGACAGATCGATCAGAACAGATAGGACCACCCCCCACAATCGGCCAGACATCGTCCTGGTTGACAAGGAGAAGTCAACATGCCTCATTGACCTAGCCGTGCCCAACACGTGCAACATCAAAAAGACACACGAAGAAAAGCTGTCAAAGTATAACGACCTACGATACGAAGTCAAGGAAATGTGGCATATGCAGAACGTCACCACCGTCCCCATGGTACATAATATGAGCCACAGCAGTTGTACCTAAGACCATTCATAGCTTTATACAGACACCAGACTTTCAACCTAACACCTACATGGAACTACAGTAGGCAGCTATCCTGAACAGTTGTAGGATAGTAAGGAATTTCCTGGACAACTGAGAGAAATAATAACCACTTCCCAGACTTGGTACGTCGTACCTGTTTATTAATCTATCAAACTATGTACCACTCAAATTTCAGGAGTTAGTAAATCTTATTGTTTGTTATGATTTAATGCCACTTATTATTTACCTGTCTGCCGCTCGATGCGGTCGTGAGTGACGCGAACAAATGCAATGTGTTGTACATAAATAAATGCATACTCTCGAATGACTCGTTTTGTTTCACACCCACAAAAATCTTGCCATGCAAAATATGCGTAGTATACAGTATCTACAAAGAGCACCAGAATATTCTCGATTTTTATTTTCGTAACTTTTAATCATAACATGCTGTTCCAGTCGACGAGCGGTCAACAAGCGATAGTTTGTACTATTCTTTGTGCTGATGTTCCACAGCACAGTAACAAGATGAGATCTTCCATTTATAGAATTAGAGTGAAAAATGAACACATACACCTACGACATTTTGCAAACACTGTGCGTCAAAGAGATTACAAAATGCTGGAGTTTTTCTGCTATCCGATGTTAGCAGAATTTTTCCAATCCGACAAATGCATGAGAAGACACTGTGTTCACAAGTGAACACAGCAACAGTGTTAAAGTACTAGTTTTAATGCTTTTCAAGGCAAAAAGCAAACAAAAAAACTAGTTGACAATATTGCGAAACTCTTGTGGCCCGCATAATATCCAGGAAGTATTAAAATTCGTGGAAAGCACGGCCACACTACATTTGCCGTGTGACTCCTTTCAAAGCATGGGAGAAGTGTTCCCTTAAATCGTCTACAGATCTGACCTGTGTGTAGTAAACCTGGTGGCTTATTAACACTCAGAGGAGGAAATATAATAATCGAACGACCTGGAGGGCCACGCAAGCGATCAGTCTCTTGCAACCTAACTTCGAAAGGATCCAATAACATGTTGAGGTGATGAATCATCTTGCTGGAAGACAACAGGGTGGAATATCTGTTGGAATTTAAAAGATTTTCATGACAAATAGTACGTAACAGGTTTAATATGATTTACTGAAATAAACAACAATCCGAAAATCAATGAAACTACCGTTTTTCATGAACACTAATTTCTAAAATACGGCCGTGGTTTGTGACTTTTTTTTTTTTATTGGAGGTTTAACGACCACCGTGAGCAACTCAATGGGTTATAAGAGCAGTCGCCCGTCCCTAATTTAGTGTCACTGGTTCCAGGGAAGGGAGAGAGAGCCAGTGCCGTAAGACAAAACACAACATCCATGACCGACCGGGATTCGAACCCGGACCCGTTACGGACGAATGATCAGAGGCCAGCGCCTTAGACCACTGCGCCACCGGGGCGGCAAGGTTTGTGACTACATTCAAGTAGTTTTTTTGTGTGACACAAAATTACTCAAACGAAAATAAGCTTTAGTAAATATACAATATACGTAAAAGGGTCTTTAATTTCCTTCCCTCTCTCACTTTTTTGCCGATAAATGGGAAATCTATCGTGACATGAAAATTCTGTTTCTGTTTGACTAAAATAAAGCAGCTACAAATTGGAAGGCATACAGTGCATATCATCCTTCGCAAGAACCAAAAAGAGTTAAAGGTCATTCCTGTAAAAACAAATGGAGCTCAACTGAGCAATTTCAAATTCTAAAAAAAGAAAAACGTAACCAATCAAATCAAAAAAGAATTCCATTTTGAAACTTCAACTTACCCCTGCTTTTCTAACGTTAAATCCGCATCAACTTTTTCTCCCACGGCACTGAGTGCGGAACAACCAAAATTAAGGGTTAGGTTTTGGCGGGCTTTTTTCGGTGAGTTAGAGTTTAAGTTCAGATTCAAATTCAAGGTAGGCCTTGCAGGAGGACCTGAAACAAAAATAAACAAACACATTTTATATAAACGTATCGAAATTTATGAATTTGCATATAACAGAACGTTACATAAATGTTACTTTACAACCATGATCCATAACATTATGACCACCTACCTATTAAGCTGTAGGACCCCCTTTAGCCCACAAAACAGCGGCCACTCGGCGAGGCATCGATTCGATGAGGTGGCGATAGGTATCCTGGGGTATCTGGTACCATGATGTCAACAGCAGGTCCTCCAATTCTTGTAAATTTCGGGGTGGTGGTGATTTAGCACGAACACGCTTTTCCAAGTCGAACCACAAACGTTCGATTGGGTTCACATCAGGTGAATTTGGATGGCAGGACATTAACAGAAAGTGACCAGCATGTTCCTCGAACCACTCCTTGACGATTCTGGCAGTGTGGCATGGCGCATTATCCTGTTGGTAATGACCATCACCAGCAGGGAACACAGTTGCCATGAATGGGCGAACTTGGTCAGCAACGATGTTCAGGTACCAGACGGCTGTCAGGGATTGGGATATTGGGATAATGGGGGCCTAAAGTGTCCCAAAAAAACATCGCCAACAGCATAACACAACCGCCGCCGGCCTGTATCCGCCCAACAGTGCATTCCACGTGCCATAGACTCTGTTGGTAATCGGCGTATCCGCACTCGGCAGTCTACGTGACGCACCAGAAATCTAGATTCGTCAGAACAGGCCACTTTCTTAAAATCCTCCACTGCCCAATCTCGATGATCTTCGGCCCATTTCATGCGTTGTTGGCGATAACGTGCAGTGAGCATGGGTACCCGGCTGGGTCTTCGGCAACGCAGGCCCATGCGCAGAATGTTGCGATGAACTGTGTGTGTGCTGTGATACATTGCCCTCATCATCACAGTTGTAGCTGCTGGTGATTTGTCACACTTAGGCTCTGCGGTCGCTGTGAACAATGCGCGACAGTCTCCGCTCTTCTATGGCATTAGTGGGCTGCGGACGACATGTGGCTGTACGACGGTTAATCGTTTGGCCATCTGTACACCACTTTCGACACGTACTCAGTACAGCAGCACTTGAAAACCCCAAAAGCCGCGCCGTTTTCTAGATCGTAGTTCCTTGGCACCGTGCCATCACAATGTGTCATTTATCAAACTCCGATAAATCGGCAACTTTTCCCATTCTGACTCCGAACACTCTACTAACCGAAAGCTGGTCCTCGGGTTGTATATAAACTGCTCTTTGAACTTCACCTGCGCCACCGTTCGGTCTCCAGGCGCGCTCATTTCTCTAGGCTGGGAATGGTCATAATGTAATGTCTCATCGGTGTATCATCATCAACATCATCATTGTCAACCATCATCGATCCACTGCTGAAAGAAGGTCTCCCCAAGTTTGCTACACAACGGTCTGTCTTGTGCCATTCTCCTTGTCACTCCCGCATACTTTCGAATTTCAACCACTCATCTCCCATGTGGTCTTCTTCTGGGTCTTTTCCTGTCCCTTGGAATCCAATTTAAAATTTCGGCTGTCCATCGATGGTCTGTCCTTCTGGCAGTATGTCCAGCCCATTGCCATTTCAGGGATTTAACTCTGATCATGATGTCTTCCACTCTCGTCATTTTTCTGATCCACGAGTTCCTCTTCTTATCTCTCCTGGTTACACCAAGTATGCACCTCTGCATGCTGCTTTGAGTTGTCTGCAGCCTTTGTATGTCTCTTTTAGTTAAGGTCCACGTCTCTGCACCATACGTAAGCACTGGAAGGATGCATTGATCAAACACTTTTCTTTTAAGACATAATGGCATATTGCTCTTGAAAATTATGCTGTTTCTTCCAAAAGCTCTCCAGGCAAGTTTTGTACGCCGATTAATTTCTTCATCAATGTGACCCTCACTTGATATCTGCTGTCCAAGATAAACGTACGTGTCTGTTATCTCCAGCTTTTCTCCATCAATCGATAAATCTTCATTTCTTGTAAAAGCATTGAACATCACTTTTGTCTTCTGAAAGTTCATTTTTAATCCCACTTCTTTACTCTTGTCAGCAAGTTCCTGGATCATACTCTGCAGCTCTGATGAGGTAGTTGCAAAAATGACTACACGTCATCAGCAAAACGATCATCAAAATGACTACGTCATCAGCAAACGTCATCACCAATCGGTGTATACCGCCACCTATGTCACGCAATGTACAACTTGCGTACCTCATACTTTTTACTTTTCCACTAGACTAAAATTATTTGCTTTTGTGTGCCATACTACTTTTTTAAAAACGAAACCACTTACATGACACATTCCTGGATACATTACCTCATTTTCATCAAAATACTTTGTCTGTAGCTAAGTTTTCAGGAAGGGACAAGCAACAATTGTAAATTCCCTGAAGTAGAAAATTATTAGGAACAGCTGGATCGGCCGCCCTTGGGTTTCAAAACAGCCTCGATTGACGTCTCGTGGATTCAACAAGGTGCTGATATCGTTCTAAAAGCATGTTGAGCCAAGAGGATGTGTGCGCGTCCGTCAACTGCCGAATATTCTCTGGAGGAGGATCACTGTTAGAAACGACTCTCTCCATCTCATACCAGAGATGTTCAATTGGGTTAAGTTCTGGTGATTTTGGGTGACCTTTTGGCACTTTGAAGTCACTGTCGAGCTCCTGGACCCAATGTGTGACGATCCGACCCTAGGGGCATTATCAAGATCGAAGTTGACCTCTCCATCAAGAATGATGCTAAGATATTTCACCGCATCTTAATGTTATTCAAATAATACAACGTCAGACTTGAAAACAGTCCTAGATCATTACACAGCTTCCATCAACTTGAATAAATGCGCTTGTTAGGCAGCTGAGGTCCATTAATTCGTGCTGCTGATGCCATGTTTCGGCTCTTCCATTGGCGTGTAGTAACTGAAAGGGTGATTCACTGAACCAGGCTACCTTTATCCAGTCTATAATGGTCTAGTTTTGATGCTCCCATACCCAATGAAGACGAATTTATCGATTTTTAGCAGATACGAGCAGTACACGAAGAGAACGTCTGCAGTTATTGCTAAATCCCGCCAACAGTGGTGGGCTATGTATGCTGAAACTCTCCTCTCGATAGCACTTTTGTACTACGCGATTATTTGACGCAATGGAGTTCTTCTGTTATCTCGAACAATCCTCACCAGCAACAGTTGCCCTCGAATATCGACCAATTTTTTCCGCACACAGGGAGATCGCTGGCTTCTTGTTTTGTTTCTTGTACAACACTCACTGAATGCTCTTAATAGATTTGTTCTTGCATAGCCTGGACGGTGTGGCATCTCATTTCCGAGATGCTTGTCGCTTAAATTAAGGGCCTTTCCCATAATTAAGGGGTTTCCTCTTAAATTAAGGGTATTTCGCTTAAACTAATGATCTTTCCCATAATTAAGGGTTTTTCGCTTAAATTAAGTTTTTTTCGCTTAAATTAGTATTTCCCATAATTAAGGTTCTTTCCGCTTAAATTAAGGTTCTCCGCTTAAATTAAGGTTCTCCGCTTAAATTAAGTGTGTTTCCCGTAATTAAGGTTCTTTTGCTTAAATTAAGGATCTTTCCCATAATCAAGGGTGTTTCGCTTAGATTAAGAGTCTTTCGCTTAAATTAAGGATCTTTCCCATAATTAAGGGTCTTTCGCTTAAATTAAGGATATTTCCCATAATTGAGGGTCTTTGCCATAATTAAGGGTCTTTCGCTTAAATTAAGGTTCTTTCGATTAAATTAAGGAAGTTTCCCATAGTTAAGAGCTTTCGCTTAATTAGGCATCTTTCCCATAATTAAAGGTCTTTCGCTTAAATTAAAGGTCTTTCGCTTAAATTAAGGGTAATTTCCACCGGGTCTGAATCCTTTGCAGTGACCTGTTTATAAAGCCATCTCAATGTTATTGCTGCATATGCAAGTGAGTACATGGCACGTATCTGCTTGCTATTGGGTGTTCCTCGTAATTTGCTACCTGTGTGTACAAATATCACACACTAAAACCACACTCAAATTTTTTGAGCATCTTCCCTGTTATGTATCAGTTCTTACCACACAAATAAGACAGATAAATTTACTTAAAATCCAGAAGACCCCAAAATTACATAAAAGAGATAAAATTACACAACATATTAGGACAATATGGAAATGTCTTTGTTTGTTTTTTTAATTTTGAGATTTTTGGCCACTTGTATCCCACGCGCTAGAAAATCTCAGCGATCACTCAGCCGGCTATCAGGAAAGCTAAAAAGAAAAACAATCTCTAGTTGTGGTAGAAAATTCGGGAGAACCTTATCTAGCAGTGAATGGATGCTGCAATGAAATGCAGTAGGCAGGTTTCCAGGGAAGGGCAAGTCCATAAAGCCCGTATGCTGACCCCCTTCATAAAAGAACCTACAGTATATGTAACGGTACTGCCTGCCAAACATTTTATGAACATCACATCATTTTTTCGTTGCTGTTAATCCAGATCTAATATATCAGCAATAGCCAGTAATAAAATTTATCAAAAATTAAACAAATAAACAAACATGAAGTATAACACCGAGTACTCGGGTGTAATGAGCGGCTTTTTTGAATCCTTCCTGACACGAAGATTTTTTTACAGATTTTTAGAAAATGTTTAGCTACAAAGAGAATGCATTTACACCTCCAAGATAAAAGATGTGCATAATTTAAAATTCGCAACAGTGTTCTTCATAGCGTATTGCACTGGTAACGAGAAGAAAAAAGAAATATCAACGAGATTTCTAGAAAATCGCTGAAACATCTACAGATAAAAATAGCTACTTTCGACCAAAAGCAGCTGAAAGACATGCTATGAAAAATTAAAAAAAATATTCAGTAAAATATTTCTTACAACTTTAAGGTAATTATCAAAGACAAAGAAAGTTTTTCAAATCCGGTGGCAGAACCACCAAACAAAATGGCAGAACCACCCAACTGTGGTTTCAGGGTAACGCAAATGAGTCCATTTCTCAGGATGATTTTACCATCCTCAAGGACATCAGCACCAACAATGGATCTTCCAACAGTACTGGGCAGCCCCTCACAAAGCCAGAATAACTCAAATGTGCCTCCAGGATAACAAACCTGAGTTAATTTCTCATGATGACTGCCATCCTCAAGTACAGAACCCAGCAACCAACACATGTATGCGTTCATAATGGCAGAACCATCCAACTGTGGCTTCAGGATAGCACAGCTGAGCTCATTTCTCATGACGACTGACCATCCTCAAGAAAATTGGAAACAACGCTGGATCTTCCAACAAGACTAGGCAGCCCCTCACAAAGCCAGAATCACTGAAACGTGTCTCCAAGAAAACAAACCTGAGTTTGTTTCTCGTGATGACTTGCCATCCTCAAGTACACACCCGAGCAACCAACAATGGCGTTTCTTTCTTTCTTTCTTTCTTTTTTTTTTTGATTAAAGGGTTAACGACCACCGTGAGCAACTCAATGGACTATAAGCAGTCGCCCGTCTCTAATTTAGGCTCACTGGTCCCAGGGAAGGGAGAGAGCTAGTGCCGTAAGACAAACAACATCCATGCCTCACCGGGATTCGAACCCGGAACCTTCACGGACGAATGATCGTAAGCCAGCGCTTAGACCACTGCGCCATCGGGGCGACACAATGGAGTTGACAACAGGGCTGGTTATGCGCTCATAATGGCAGAACCAGCCAACTGTGGCACCTGAGCTCGTTTCTCATGACAATTGGCCATCCTCAAGTACATACCTCATCCCGCTGAATTACAAATTATGCGATAGGTTGAAGAAACGGTCGCTCTTCCAGACTTAACAATATTGAGCCTAAAGCAAGGTTTGCGGCGGTTTAACGACCACCGTGATCAACTCAATGGGCTATAAAGCTATCGCCCGTCCCTAATTTAGGGCCACTGGTTCCAGGGAAGGGATAGAGCCAGTACCGTAAGACAAACACAACATCCATGCCTCACCGGGATTCGAACCCGGACCCCTTCAGGACAAATGGTCATAAGTCATCGCTTAGACCACTGCGCCACCGAGGCGGCAGGTGGGTAATTGCAAAATTAGACTTAAGTGACATTCTTGCAGCTATCGATGATCGGGTGCGTTATTTGAAGGCCCATGTGAAAGCTAGGGGCCATTTTGAATCATATGTGCATGTACCTCACAAAAATATCCAAATAAATGGTAAAAAAGGTGAGTTGCAATGCCTTAAGGCTCTACGAGACCCGCCATCTTGTATTGCTGCCTTCTCTTGTTAACCAACGGGCAAGCGTATTTCACAAATTGCTCTGGCAATTTTGCACATTTTGGAACACCGCTTGTGGCTAACGCAAGATATACGATAAATAAAGAGTTCCCTGTTTTCAGAATTTTTATTGACCTTTCCCTTCATTTTTTATCTGCAGCGAAAGTCGTACCAAGGCGTCTTCCATAGTTTTATTAATTAATAAAAAATACTTAAAGAGTCCAAAATGAAAATCTGAAACCAGGGAACTCTTTATTTATCATATATCTTGCGTTAGCCACAAACGGTGTTCCAAAATGTGCAAAATTGCCCGAGCAATTTGTGAAATACGCTTGCCCGTTGGTTAACAAGAGAAGGCACAATACAAGATGGCGGGTCTCGTAGAGCCTTAATGTTTTGCCACCATCGACTTTTATCTTCGACTGTGTACAGGGATCGGAAACACCGTATACCCTTATTTTCGTGCAGTATGAATTGCAGAAAATAACTGTCCAATCAACAGTTTATGCCGGAAATGCACTCACGAACGAATGAAATTAGCGCACCAAGAAGGAAGCATCGGATTGAACTGAAATTTTATAGAAGTAATGATACATATGAATAATACGCGTGATGGCAAAAAACAGAGCTGCAAGACAATTACAGAGGGATCTGTGGCACGCAGTCCGGCCATCTTTAATAGCGCGTCACATCGCCTCGTTCGGCGATACATGCTGCAATACGGTCAGGCATGGAGGCGTAAAGACGGCTGATGTTTTCCTGCGGCAGACTAGCCCACACGTGTTTTATTTTATTTATTTTTTTCATTGGAAGTTTTTTTTTTTTTTTTTTGATTGGAAGTTTAACGACCACCGTGAGCAACTCAGTGGGCTATAAGCAGTCGCCCGTCCCTAATTTAGGGTCACTGGTTCCAGGGAAGGGAGAGAGCCAGTGCCGTAAGACAAACACAACATCCATGCCTGACCGGGATTCGAACCCGGACCCCTTACGGACGAATGATCAGAGGCCAGCGCCTTAGACCACTGCGCCACCGGGGCCGCCTCCACATGTGTTGGTTGGTGTGCTCCGAATCCCGGATGGTGCGGCACGGCGGGAGCTGGCGTTTCAACTGGTCCCACAGATGCTCGATAGGAGATATGTCCGAGGAGCGGGCAGGCCATGGAAGTGTCTGGATATGAAGTAGGCAGTCCTGGACAACCCGAGCCGTGTGCAGGAGGGCATTACCCTGCTGATATAGCGCACTTGGAATCACTGCCACGAATGGGAGCACATGGGGCCGTAGGATCTCACCCACATACCGCTGGCCCGCCAATGATCCACGTACCTCTACTACAGCTAATCAGATATCGTATGCAATGGCTAATGCCTGCAGCGGGGAAGGTGTGGCGCTCGATAGCGAGGTTGGGATTGTGCCGTTGACCCGGGGACCTCCGCACCCTGACACGATGATCATCTGTCCCGAAAACGAAACGGCACTCATCGCTAAATACCACACGTCACCAGTCTGTGGCGTTCCACGTCGCTCCGGCTTGGCACCACTGTACGCGGAGTCAACGATGTTCCGGTGTTAACGGCAGCACACGTAAGGGGCACTGGGATCGCAGATTCTCTTCCGCGAGGCGTCGGGAAATGGTTCGTGGGCACACAGAAGCCATCACATCTGCCTGCATAGTGGACCGAGTCTTCGTGGGATCCGTTCGTGCCTGGCACACAATCCGCCGATCCTCTCTACCAGTGGTCCTTCTGGGCCCTCCAGAGCCGCTCCGCCGTGCCGTCACGTGTCCACTGCTCCCAACACAGTCGGACGGTATGGTCAGAACGATCACGTGCCAGACGATACGGCCCACCGACCACCCTACGGTTTTCAGTCCGATGATCCGGCCTCTCTCAAAGTCCGTAAGTTGCGGAAATCGACGTCTCTTGCGTGTACCCGGCATTTATGTCACTCTGTACTCTTGCTTGCGTCGGACGGCGCTTTTCGCTTTCATGGGGCAACGACTACACGCCGGTTTATAAGGCTGCCGGTTCGTGCTTGCAGCGCCACCACAGGGTGTGCGATCATGCGCACTCGCACCAAACGTGGATCATTTGCATACCAGCACTCACTAGCTATTTGCAAAGTTTCGCGGTTGTAGTGTGCTTTCTTCTAGGTGCGCAAATTTCATTGTCCGTGAGTGTATTTTCATTTTATTTGAGATAACATTATCGAAACAAACATTTCAGAATATACAGAAAATCCCTTTTAAAAGTTTTAAATAGAAAATACGGACAATAAAATTGGAGCGTGATAATCTTCGACAGATGGCAACAATATACAGTAAAACCCCGATAACTCGACGCAATGTGGACTGAACAGATGTCGAGTTTACCGGACTCCGGAGTGAATTATGCAAAAATTATACTTTGCTAGAAATTAGTATTATATACGCATTCCAGCCAGAAAATCCAGCCTCAGCTTCTTGTCGAAACGTTTCGTAAAATCCGAGGGTTTTTTCCTGCAAATTGGGGCCGGTTATGCGCATTTTTTGTCCTCTTTAATGTTGAAACCATAAACACGGTGCTTCAATCACTTTTTAACATTCAGCACCTTTCATACTTTTCCGTTTTATAGTTTCACTGCATACTGTTTTAACACACTAAGACTCTATTTCTGCTCTCTTCCTTTTCCAGCAGAGAATTGTAGTCCTACCAACGCCTAAATCCATCGCAATTTTATTTATACTTTCTTTTTTATCTGATCTTTTTAATGCATCTCAGTTCATCTCTATCGAAACATTATTCTGTTTCTTTCTTTTCTCGCAAGACATTTTTACTACGCACGGATAGCCATACACTACGTAAAACAGTTTGTCTTTAGACAACACAACGATTCGCAAAAAGGAACAAAAATGGCCAGACAGCTTATACCATTCCAAAAGCAGAAAGGAATGTGAACATCTGATTGGCTGTCGAAAATCTCCCGCTACCCATGGGTGAGTCTATAGTTCTTCAATGAAGTATGGAATTAGCCTCCAACCAGATAGATCACGCGGTACAAATAAGAAAAGATAAAACGGCCTCAGATTTTGAGTCGCGGATGGTTTAATGGTTAGCGAGTCAGACTGTCAATGGAAGGTCCCCAGGTTCAATCCTGGGCTGATCTTCCACAGATGTGTGATTTGCTAACAATCGCTCAATATCCGCCGTGCATCGGACGCGTACGTTAAATGACGGTCCCAAGGTTGGACACCCCCTGTTACGTTGGATATCCATTCCCAAGGTAGGTAGATTATAGAAGGTAGGTCCGAGAGCAGGTTTTCGAAGCTAGTAGTTCTAAACCCTCAGGAGGGTTGAGTTTTGTGACATCAAAGGTGCAAACGGAGTTAGCAATGGCTCAAAGTTGAGACTTACATCCTCCCTAAGGTGCGCATGCTTTCTAGAATTTATGCCAAGTTTGAGCGATTTTTGTCCAGTATTTAGCAAATGATACACAGTTTTGCAGTGAGTTAATAGTCAGTTTATAAATATTTTTTATTAATATATTTGGTCAAAGCAGCTGTTTGTGCGTTGTGCATTGCAGCTGTTTGTGCGTTGTGCATTAATAGATATGCCTGGATGCGCTGTTGCGTGTTGTGGCAACAGCAAAAGATGGAAAGATTCCAACTTAAATTTCCATCGGATCCCAAAGGGCAGTTTGAGAAAAGCCCGGAAGAACTCATGTCCACGAAGAGATTTAACGCTGACAACGCCAAAATATGCTGTGCCCATTTTGAAGATGATTTTGAAAGAGATTTAAAAAGTGAATTAATATGCTACAATTCTCGCCTCGCCTGAAAACAGGTGTGATTCCTCACGTTAATATATTTGGTTGTTGTGCTTCAAGCACAAATCAAGAAAGCTCGAAACGTGCTGAAAAAAAAATCCTAGCAGTTTTTGTCAGAAGTAATGCAGAATTTTATATCAGAGAATGCTAGATTAAGTCCGAGTTTGCAAGTTCAGTCTGTTGACGACTAGCTGAAAGTGATTCTTTTCGTTTAGCTTGAAAGTCGAAATAGAAGAATAAGTAAAGAAAATTGCACTATTAAAAATATGTAGAAAAGCTCAATAAAATAAATTTTGAGTTACGATCGAAACTTCAGTATTGGCAAACCAAAGCTAAAATCAATTATTTGAAAGCTAGAAATGTACAATCTGAAAATGCACTGCTGAATTAAAAAAAAATAAAAAAAAAATCTGTTATTGCTGAGGAAAACGAGCAGAATTTTTTCAAGAAGCATATCAGCAGAGGTGGTCATACGTATCTTTCAAGTTCTTGTATGGAAATTCTTCGAAAATTTGAAAGTGTGTTCCTGAAAATCCACGGAGAACAACTTACAAAACATCATATGCATTTATCTTTGGAACTCAAAAAGATGTTTCCAGAAGTGGATGAAAAAATCGTACATCTTCACCCAAAATTGAGCGTTTTTATCAGGATTAAATTCCTTAATAATTGTATGACTGAGTTACGATCGAAACTTCAGTATTAATATGAAAATAAGAAATAAACAGTGGGCAAAACTTTCTCAAAAGTAAAAGTGGGCAAAATTTCTCAAAAGTAAAACAAACTCGTCATGAGAGGTACTTCAAACTCAAAAAGGTATATTCTTTGCATTTCTGTTACCTAAAATGTAGCAATTTCTTTTCTGAAAATTAAAAAATATACGCACAGTTGTTAAATTTTACAAATCATATCATACAGCATTTTAACATAAACATCGGAATTTCTTTTTTATCTGGAATGTAGAATCTTGTTTCTCGCTCTATGCAGCTATCTGTATAATAACACACCACATTTGATATTTTATTTATTGTAACTGGAATAACATGTTCACGGAACGAATAATTTTTTTTAATATTCAACACCCAACGCCGAGCTGAAAGTTTGAAAATAACTATAAATTTCATGTACACACCTGAAAATCAAACACAAAACTTATCAACTTTCATAGCTCTTAATCTTTAGTTTAAAAACAATGGCGAAGGTATTTGTATGGTGTATAGTAAACGGCATTATTTCTTATTAAAGTGCTAGCTGCTTAGATAATTAATTTTATTGCGATTTTACTTTTTACTTTAAAAAGTTTCTAAGCGCAAATTTTAATTTTTTGACATTTTTTTCAATATATTTATACGTACTTCTTTTGGAAATAGAAATACATTTTGCTGCCTTGTATTCGAAGAAACTCTCCATTAATGCAGTGTAAAATATTCTGAAATACTTTATTTAATCGTTTTCCATAAAGTCTTGAAGTTTTACTTCCAAAGTCTTCTCTCAAAAAATTTGTGAAACGCTAAACAGAATACTTCGGTCCTTAGCCGCTTTGCACCTTTGACGTCACAGAGGTGTGGTACCAAGTAGCCAATACCGATCGACCGGCTTATGGACCTACCTCTACTATCTACTTATCTTGATCCATTCCTACTCCCCCCTGACTTTCTCTCACCCCTCTATGAGCAACATCGTACTTGTACGGTGGCGCCATCTACTGTGCTCTCGCTCATTTACAAACTGGTCTGTCAAAGTAGCTAGACTTGCTCTCACTTCTTCCGTTTCTGTGCCCTGCCCAAAAGGCGGACCCGCTGTAGATGGTTTGGGCCTAAACCTTCTTTTTTTTTTTTTTTTGATTGGAGGTTTAACGACCACCGTGAGCAACTCAATGGGCTATAAGCAGTCGCCCGTCCCTAATTTAGGGTCACTGGTTCCAGGGAAAGGGAGAGAGCCAGTGCCGTAAGACAAACACAACATCCATGCCTCACCGGGATTCGAAGCCGGACCCCTTACGGACGAACAATCAGAGGCCAGCGCCTTAGACCACTGCGCCACCGGGGCGGCGTTCTCTGTTGACCCCGGTAATAAATAAAGGCGTCTTCCTCCCCCTTTCGACTTCGCTTCCGTGTCACTTTCCTATCGGGCGCTCTAGCCCAAATCTCCTTGTTTCCTATTTCAAAGGGTTGTTCAAGACCTGGGGTCAGACACTACCTTCCTAAAATCCTCTACATATGATCATCTTCTTTGTGGACGGAAGTCCTACATGGAAATGCCTGGCTGTCTCGTCTCTCGGCCTCAGATTTTCGTGTTTGTGTGTGTGTGTGTGTGTGTGTGTGCGCGGGGACGTAGAATTTTCCGTCATGTCGAATTATCGGGAGTAGAGTTTTCGGGGGTTTTACTGTACATTCTCTTACGGCATTCCCTTGTCAATACACCCGAAACGATTACTACGTTCCCCTGCCATGAACAAAGAACGAAAAAAGTCATTCCCGCATCACGTGCTCTAACGTTGTTCCAAAAATAGCGTTGAGAGGACGTCATCCACGCGATAGTAAGAAGTATAAAAAAACAAATAAAGTATACAACACTCGACAGAAGAATAAATTAAAAAAAACACTATTATAAGACAAATCACTGGTATATTTTGAAATGCTCAAGAAGTTGAAATATGTTAAATAAAAGAAAAAGTGCTGAGAAAGATACTTCGATTTACCAGGGAAGAGAGCAAATAAAACAGCAAGGCATTAAAATGCTAATTTGAAAAGTGATAAGGTAGATTTCAATGTCTGTTGATTTCTATCTGCTGAATTAGCAATGAATCACACTCATGCTGGATATAACAAAGAAAAAAAAATACAAAAAAAAGAAAGAATAATACCGCGGGCTCTTAAAAGCAGCGACACACAGCATAATTTGACGGCGACGAGAAGTAGAATTGGGGTGTGGGTGGTGTGGGGGTGGGGGGGCGAACCAGGCTGCAGGCAGACGACGTTTATGACTTTGCGCTTTAAGCTCCCGAGACGTGTGTGTATGTTTATGGCATATCACTGCAAAGGCAAGCGTTAGAGTGACTGTGAAATGAGTTTCGCGACAGAAGGAAGTGCCGAACACATCTGGATGGCTGCCTTCCGAATACTTCTGGGGCGCTTAATACGAGGCAGAGTGGCTTCGAAAGCTTTATGAACTTCCGGATGGCTGGATGCAGCACGAGGACGACGGAAGAAGACGAGAAGCTCGGGTTTAAGACAAGACACCGTGCTCTCCAAACCCCAGAATTCTTTGAAGGCTAGACAACTCACACATCACCTAGCATGACGGCACTAGGAATTTAATAGGACAGGATGATAGTGCACCCGTTGGAGCGTGAAATAATTTTAGCCCTCCAAAGGATTTGCCAACATCATTCAACAGAATTAAATAACGACGATTAAAATTTTGAAACACGAAAGACATTAAATTACACTATTAGAATAGCTGGTAGCAGCAGTCTGGAAAAGTACAAATCATGTGTTGCTTATGGAAATGTATATTATCAGCAGCATAAAAAAAATATTAACAATCCACTGCTGGATGAAGGCCTCCGAAACTTCTATCTCACAACCTTCTATCTTGAGTCAGTCTTTCCCAAGTCACTACAGGATGCTTTCAAATTTCATCCACCCAACGTAGATGACTTTTGGGTTCTTTCTTGTACCTTGGTATCTTGTCTAGTATTTCAGAATTGCTCCGGCGGCGCAATGGTTTAAGCGCTGGACTGTGACCTTTCGTACGAGATGGGACGGGGTTCGAATCCTGGTGAGATAAGGCTATGGTATTCGTTTACGGCAATGACACTCTATCAGTGACATTAAATTAGGGATGGGCGATTCCTGGCAGCCCATCGGTTCACGGTGGTCGTTACACCTCCAAACGAAAAAAAAAAAAAAAGGTATTTCAGTTGCACAACGGTGGTCAGTTCTAACAATACGAATTGCGTCGCTCATACTCACTTGGGACCGCCCCGGTGGCGCAGTGGTCTAAGCGAAGGCCTCTGATTATTCGTCCGAAAGGGGTCCGGGTTCGAATACCGGTGAAGCATGGATGTTGTGTTTGTCTTACGGCACTGGCTCTCTCCCTTTTCTGGAACCAGTGACCCTAAATTAGAGACGGGCGACAGCTTATAGCCCATTGAGTTGCTCACGGTGGTCGTTAAACCTCCAATCAAAAAAAAAAAAAAAAAAGTCTGGTGTTTCGAATCTCGGTGAGGCATGGATGTTGTGTTTGTCTTACAACACACAGGCTCCCTTCCTTCCCTGAAACCAGTGACCCTAAATTAGGGACGGTCGACTGCCTAAGAGAGATGGAAGCGGTTCAACAATTTCTTGCGGGTCAAACGGGTTGGGTCAATGTGTTCCGGACCCGAATTCGACCCGGTTTTAGTTCCGTTTCGTTTTTGAAAAGAAACGAAATGTTTCAAAGAACAGAGGTCTTCAGAGCTACCGAGTATGATCCAGGAACTTGCTGACAAGAGTAACGAAGTGGTATTAAAAATGAACTTTCAGAAGACAAAACTGAAGCACAATGCTTTTACAAGGAATGAAGATTTATCTGTTGAAGTGGAAAAGCTGGAGATAACGAATTCCTACATTTATTTTGGGCAGCAGATATCAAGCGAGGGTCACATTGATGAAGAAATTAATTGGCGTAAAAAACTTGGTCGGAGAGTTTTTGGAAGAAACAGTACAATTTTTAAGAGCAATGTGCCATTATGTCTTAAAAGAAAAGTGTTTAATCATTGCATCCTTCCAGTGCTTACGCACGGTGTAGAGACGTGGATCTAAACTAAAAAAGACATACAAAGACTGCAGACAACTGAAAGTAGCATAGAAAGATGCATGCTTGTTGTAACCAAGAAAGATAAAAAGAGGAACTCGTGGATAAGGAAAATGACAAGAATGGAAGATATTATGATCAGAGTAAAATCCCTGAAATTTGCAATGGGAAGGATATGTTGCCAGGAGAATGGATCACCGATGAGCAACTGAAATTTGCCAGAAGAATGGATCACCGATGAGCAACTGAATTTGCCAGGAGAACGGATTCACCGATGAGCAACTGAAATTTGCCAGAAGAACGGATCACCGATGAGCAACTGAAATTTGCCAGGAGAATGGATCACCGATGAGCAACTGAAATTTTTGACTGGAATCCAAGGGACAGGAAAAGACAGAAAAAGACCACGTAGGAGATGGGTGGATGGAGGAGACTGACCCAAGACATTCCGTTGGGAAGAAACTTGGGGAGACCTTCATCCAGCAGTGAAATAACACCGATACATTTGAATTAACAGTTCAAAGCAGATTTTCCCGGATCAGGTCCGGGTCCAAAACTTTTGATCCGTTTCCAACTCTGCTGCTTAAAAACGCCCATCGAGTTGATCACGGTAGTAACACGTCCGATACGTCGATAAGGTGCTGCAGCCCAGTATGTTACCATCAGAGATGGAAACGGGTCGCGGGTCAATGGGTCGGGTCAAGGTGTTCCTGACCCAATTTTGACCCGGTTTTATTCCCGTTTTATTTTTGAAAAGAGAAAAATATTTTCCAAAAAAAAAAAAAAAATGCGCGTAGTGGAATTCTGTAGTCGATACTGTTGCCCACGTAGTGATGAATAATGATTTGACATGCATGCAAAAATATTGACGTCTCTTTCTTAAAGTAAAGGAGATTTCCTCCGACCGACGTCAGACACACCGACACCATATCGTAAAAATATATTTCCTTTGCGTTCTTTTACAGTGCGATTGTCCAGGGCAAGGTACAGGCAAACGCCATTCACCTGCTTCTCAGCTGATTCACTCTCTCCGTGCGAAGTTCACTGTATGACTAAGAGTTACTTTGCACATCGCATCTTTTACAATGAACATTAAGAGGTTTTCGATTGATGTGCTAACATCCCGTTCCCATGACACGTCATGTCGAAATTAACTCCTTATTTGTTAATATGGATGGATTCAATATTAAGGATGTTGAGAAAGGCGTCTAGGCCAACAAATACGTGCTTGTTGAAAACCACAAGGGGAAGAGTGAATGCTGGAAATCGTTTAGCCTCATTAAGGAAGCGGTTCCTTTTTTTTTTTTTTTTTTTTTTTTTTTGAGGTTTAACGACCACCGTGAGCAACTCAATGGGCTATAAGCAGTCGCCCGTCCCTAATTTAGGGTCACTGGTTCCAGGGAAAGGAGAGAACCAGTGCCGTAAGACAAACACAACATCCATGCCTGACCGGGATTCGAACCCGGACCCCTTACGGACGAATGATCAGAGGCCAACGCCTTAGACTACTGCGCCACCGGGGCGGCAAGGAAGCGGTTCATAATTCTGTGTTGTTTGGTCTTGCTTGTTGTTCAAAATGTGGAAAGTGTATAATTACAAAGAAAGATGTCGACGGTCTAATAAAAGATTATGGAACTAAAAATCTAACGGACCATATGAAAGTACGCGTACCTCCATCAAAGCGTGGAAAGAGTGAACATTTAAAAAAAAAAAACACATTTGTGTAATCGTAAATAATGATTCCCATTTGTAATATACTCCATGGTCACGGTCATAGTCAGCCATTACTTCGCTGGATTACGCAAAATAGTAAAACTAAAAATGGCACCAAAATTTAGCAAGTAACCAAATTTTCTTATTAAAAAAGGATTTCAGTTATTAAATATCAAGCAGTTATTGGGATGAATATATATATTACGTTTATATGTATGTATATATATATATATATATAAATTGAGTTTTGAATTTATAGTTCAAAGCAGATTTGTCCGGGTCAGTTACGGGTCCGGGTCGGGTCCATTTATGGGACGTACGGGTCAGTTACGGGCCCGGGTCGGGTCCAGTTATCGGACGTACGGGTCAGAATTTTTTAAATTAAAAATCCAAGGTTATCGTTTCTTTAATTACAGTTCAATCAACATCCTATTCGCTTCATTTGCAAACATTTTAAACAACTTATATTTAAGTTAAAAGCAAAATCCCTCTTACCCCTGGATTTTATCATTAACTAAAGGTACTACGGTATTAATCGGTAGTACATATTAATTAAGTACTATTTGATGAAGATCGCTTACAGCTGAAGCGTGTTACTAACAACAACACAGTTTTGCACCTAACTCCCACATGCCCTCTCCCTCCCCATCACAATAAAGCACTTCACCTGCTATCCTTCCGATTGGTTTACTAGTTTCCTTTCTTATCGGAGTGACTAGTTTTACTAAGTCCACTAACATATGCTATATTCGATTATTATCGGTCCAGCGAAGTTACATGTTGTTTGGCTTTCCATTCGTCTTTATTCTAAAACTCCCCTCTTCGTGTCTGGTAGCTTTGGGAGTGCTTTCAGTGGTTGTGACAGACTTCCGTACCTGCGACTTCCGTACACCTCAAATGTTGTGCCATTTCGTGCGATTTCCGTACATATAACTTAAAAGGGTTATGACCTAGTGCGAGTTTCGTACAGGTTTAAACTAAACCGATTACTGAACAAGCCACACCCAAAAATTAAGAGTTTGGTAAAACGTTTGAAAGAAGAGGCAGAATATAATGGCCTTATTGAAAAAGAGACATGACTTAAAGCTTGAGAAGAAAACACTGTTTAAGAAATACATCAACCTCGACAAACGAATAAACAGAATCTTAGATGATTATTGTGCTGCACCTTCTCGTGATTCTGAGACCATAAAATATGTTTAAAAGCTCTGGCCTTCGTTGCACAATTTGAGTAGTTGTAAAAAGTTGAAAAAAAAATGTTAAAAAAGTTTAAAGTAAAAAAATGTAAAAAAAAAAACAACAAAAAAACCCTTAAAACAAAAATTGTAAGCAAAAATTGCATTAATAAAAGACAAAGGGATAATCCCGGCTATTTTTTTAATATGCCAGTCCTAAGCCTGGATAAAGTGTGAAGGGAAAACATGCCAATATGATGCAAGAAATCATCATCACATGTGCACACACTTGTTTTCATATAATTACATCTTTGAATTTTTGTCATTTGTGTTAAAATAAGCAATAAATTTCACAAAAATTTCATAAAAAATTAGAGCAATATCTCAAAATTGTAGTTATTTTTCAATTTAGTCTACTATTTGTTATTAAAACTATTTCGTTAATCAACCCGTTTATATATGAAAGGCCGAATTCCCTTTACTCCTTTTGTACGGAACTCGCACGTTGTTGAAAATTTTTCTTTCAGATGTACGGAAATCGCACGAAATGGCACAAAATTTAAGTTGTATGGAAGTCGGCCATCATCACTTCGGTAGAACTTTGGTTTTTGAAGATCTATTACAGAAAAATCAAGAAAAGTTAGCTCCTCTTTTGAACTGGCGCTTTCCTGACGAAGACGATTAAGGACATATCTTTCAAACCGGTATTTCATTATTACGTCGACGATTTACATTTTGTTTCATATTGCTTTTTTCATTTCTTTGCTTTACGCTTCGAACTATATTACTATACCATTAAGTATGCATCCGCACTTAGTTTGGAACATAGTTTAGAAATTTTTAACTTTGCTGGATTTTTGTACTCACGCTAATCACAATCTGATTAGTTCCAGTTTTTCCAGGGTTCATCTATTTCGTTGTCATGATTCCAGACGTTTTTCGTTATCCATCCATATCTGTGTGCATGAAAAAAAAAATGTGTGTGGGTGAGTGTGTATGTGTGTAAGCAAGGTTTTGATCCATGTGTATTTTGTCTGTATTAACAGAATGAAGGCATTTTATCTGAATTGTGTAATACACAACACCAGCCACGAGCGGTACCGAGATCAAGTCTCAGGTGAGCTGTGGCTTCCCATACGACGGTGACACCTTGGAGGAAGAAAAATGAGCCCCCCTCCCCCCGCCACTATTGTTTGCTCAAAGGCTAACACTCCCTCGGAACCAGTGGCCCCTAAATTAGAAACAGGCAACTGCTCACAACCCCTAGAGTTGATCGTGGTGGTAATAAAACCCTGAAACAACAAGAGAAAAGCTTTTTATTTAACATTATTAGTATTTTAAAAACTTTTATGACAGGAGATGTTCGAACTTCGGAACATCCTCATCCCCCCCCACCCACCCCTCGTCCAAGGATAGGCATTCTCATTTGCGCGGCGTGTGTTAAACAACTAACGATACTTCAGGATGATGGAATCGTATCGTCATTTTCTCGTCTTAAATAACTGAGTGACGTAAGAATGTCTCCACGCTCTGTGAGGAAGAAACTTTTACTTGAACAGAAATAAACTTTTACAAAGGAAGAAAAGTTTAGTAAGCATCATGTTCCCTCAGGGCGCGATAAGCTGTCCTTGGTAATTGTATTTTAGTCGAAAGTGTAGGACACGGATAATTATTAGAGGCATGCAAAAGTTTCCAACGCCCGCGCCAGCAGGCGCTGTAGGGGTCTATCCGGCCGGCGACCCGTGCTGTCAGTTCGTACATGAAGCCAACCATGGCGGTCGATAAAGTTCATTTGCGGCACTCTTTGTTACTCACGTTTAATTTAGAGAATAGTGCGAGTGAAGCATACGGTTCAATATGTCAGGCGTATTGCGAAACGGTTATGGGTGAGCGGACGTGTCGAGAATGGTTTGCCAGGTTTAAGAAAGGTGATCTAAACTTGGAAGACGAGCCACGTGCAGGTAGACCGCAGGAACTCGCAGAAGAGGAGCTGGAATCGCTGTTGCAAGAGGATGCCACACAATCGACCATGCAACTGGCGAAATGTTTGAAAGTGACTCAATCGACGGCGGTATGGCGTCTACAGGCCTTGGGGAAGATCCAGAAGATTGGTAAGTGGGTTCCGCACACTTTAACGGAGCGTAATATTGATCAACGATTGGGCATCTGTACGTCGTTGCTGAAGAGGGTTTCAAGGGAAGAATTTCTTGAGGAAGGTTGTCATCGGGGATGAAAATGGGTCTATTGCGACAACCCAGTACGCAAGCGATCCTGGGTCGACCCAGGCCAGCCACCATCATCCACTGCAAAACAGGATATCCACGGGGAAAAGGTGCTGTTGTGTGTGTGGTGGGATATGCAGGAAGTGCTGTACTTCGAACAGCTGAAACCGGGCGAAACAATCACTGCACAACGATATACCGATAAGTTGATGAAACTGAACGCAGCAATCGAGTAAAAACGCCCATGGACACGTAAAGGACGCCCACCAAAATCCTGTTACACGACAATGCCAGACCACATGTCGTTGCCACCACGAAATCAACCCTTGAACAGTTACACTGGGAGGTTTTACCGCACCTGACTTACTCCCCGGACATTGACCCTCAGACTTTCATTTCATCTGTTTCACTCTATGCAACATGCCCTAGCCCAACAGCGGTTCACCACAGTTCCAGAAGAGGAAAATTTCATCACTGCATTCTTCAGCTCAAAGCCCGAGTCTTTCTATCACAAGGGCATTAATTTATTGCCTGAAAAATAGCAAAAGGTCATTGATGCTAACGACCAATATTTCGTTGAATAAATGTGTACTGGCTTCCTTGATTGTTCCTTTCTCCTTAAAACGGCGGAAGCTTTTGCATACCCCTAATATAATTTATGATGATGTGGAGGGTATGGGCATCGATAAGAATACACACAGAGCGTCTTTGCTTTAAGTTCTAAGCTGACAGCTGGGTATGTCTCCATGGAAGAATAGATTGGTACCATCAAGAGAGTTCCATGTTGATCTTCCATTTGGTTCGAGCAGAGGAAGTTTAAAAAAAGAGACTACATATAAACACAGCGGTTGCTCTGGCTTTTTTAAAGTTCTGGGCAACCGATTAGCCAAATTTATTTTTTTTTTTCACCAAATGCAATCTAAAGTTACCAATTTTGTTTTCCACTCTTCATTGGAAATATAAAAACCATAAAAATATAAAGTGTTGGTAAGCAGCACTTGAAGATAATTATGGGAGATTTCAATGCAAAAATAGGGCAACGGCAACAGAATGAAACTTCAGTAGGTAAATTCGGTCACGGCAACAGAAACCAGCGTGGAAATACTCTCGTTGAGTTTGCAGAGGCAGAAGGATTTTTCATCTTGAACTCCTTTTTCAAGAAAAAGCCACACAGGAAATGGACATGGAGACATCCAATTGGGACGACAAGTGAAATTGATTTTATTATGTGTAACAAAAAATTCGTCATCGAAGACTGCAGTGTGCTGAACAAGTTCAACACAGGTAGTGACCATAGATTGGTGAGATGTAAGATGCACCTCAACACTAAACTGGAACGTGGTAAGCTCATAAGACAAACAAAATGTATTGACATAACCAACCTTAAAAAACACCATAATACTTTCAAGTTGGAACTGAAGAACAGATTCTCTGCTTTAGAAGGCCTAACATCGGAAGAAGTGGATATTTCGGAAGTTAACAGAAAAGTAACCAAAGCTCTAATGGAAACAGATAACAAAATTAGCTGGGTCTAAGAACAAGTTGCATGTGAACAAATTATCAGGAAAAACCAAAATGTTGATGCAAAAAAGAAGAGAGATGAGGACAACTAAAGAAGATGTGACTTCCAAAGTGGAATATATAGAGCTATGCAAGACAACACGAAAAAGTATCACTGAAGACGTAAGGAAATTCAACTGTGAGCTAGTGAGGAAAGCAATTGAAAACAACCAGAGCCTTAAGATAGCAAAGGGACATCTCAGTAAGGGAAGAAAACAGATTATGGCTCTGAGAAAGAAGATGGTTCTATAACAAGAAATAGAGGCGAAATTTTGACAAGAGTGAAAGATTTCTACTCCAAATTATATGAAAGGGATGATACATGTACTCCAGACATCATGAAAGGTACCAGAGTTCTTCCAGTCCTCCCAGCAGAAGTTGCTCATGCAATCAAGAACATGAAGCGGGGGAAAGCTCCAGGAGAAGATGGAATTACTATAGACATCATACAAGAAGCAAGTGGAGAAATTGAAACAGTACTCGCCCAAATTTTCACTCGATGCCTTAATGAAGGGAAGATTCCTGAGGATTGGAACAACGCTACAATGATCCTGCTACATAAAAAAGGTGACGTTGAGGATCTCAGGAACTACAGACCTATCAGCCTCCTATCAGTGGTTTATAAAATCTTCACTAAAGTTCTTTCACACCGCTTGAAGGTAACACTGGACATGGCTCAACCGAGAGAACAAGCTGGATTCAGGAGTGGCTACAGCACAATAGATCATATCCACGTACTGAGAGAACTAATTGAAAGAGCGAGGGAATATGAACTTCCATTGTGCATGGCTTTTATCGATTATGAAAAAGCCTTTGATTCGGTGAAACCATCAGCAGTTACCACGGCTCTGAAATCCTGCGGTATTGAGGATGCATACATTAACATTATTAATAACATCTATGAAAATGCAAGTGCAAAGATTCGGCTGTTTGAAAATACAACACACATAAAAATTGGAAAGGGAGTGAGACAAGGTGACACCATATCTCCGAAGCTCTTTAATGCCACATTGGAAAATGTCTTTCAATCACTGAACTGGGAAAACAAAGGGATAAAGATTAATGGAGATTATCTAACCCACCTTCGTTTTGCTGATGACGTAGTCATTTTTGCAACTACCCCATCAGAGCTGCAGAGTATGATCCAGGAACTTGCTGACAAGAGTAAAGAAGTGGGATTAAAAATGAACTTTCAGAAGACAAAAGTGATGTTCAATGCTTTTACAAGAAATGAAGATTTATCGATTGATGGAGAAAAACTGGAGATAACAGATACATATGTTTATCTTGGACAGCAGATATCAAGTGAGGGTCACATTGATGAAGAAATTAATCGGCGTACAAAACTTGCCTGGAGAGCTTTTGGAAGAAACAGCATAATTTTCAAGAGCAATATGCCATTATGTCTTAAAAAGAAAAGTGTTTGATCAATGCATCCTTCCAGTGCTTACGTATGGTGCAGAGACGTGGACCTTAACTAAAAGAGACATACAAAGGCTGCAGACAACTCAAAGTGGCATGGAGAGGTGCATGCTTGGTATAACCAGGAGAGATAAGAAGAGGAACTCGTGGATCCGAAAAATGACGAGAGTGGAAGACATCATGATCAGAGTTAAATCCCTGAAATGGCAATGGGCTGGACATACTGCCAGAAGGACAGACCATAGATGGACAGCCGAAATTTTAGATTGGATTCCAAGGGACAGGAAAAGACCCAGAAAAAGACCACATGGGAGATGGGTGGATGAAATTCGTAAATATGCGGGAGTGACATGGAGGAGACTGGCACAAGACAGACCGTTGTGGAGGAAACTTGGGGGAGACCTTCGTCCAGCAGTGGATTGATAATGGTTGACAATGATGATGATGATGAATAGTTCAAAACAATAGGTTACATATTCTTTACAATTAAGCAACAAAATATTATTACAAAAGGTAATATAAAAAAAAAGTAATCGCCAATATTTTCGCCAAAACTTTTGATCCATCGCCAAAACATTTTTCTTTTCGCAAACTTTGAGGAATGCGATTGGCAGCTGGACACCTGCAAACATGACGCTTACTAAAATCCTGTAGCTTATAGAACCCATGGGGGCCAATGCCCACCAAGCCTTTGATCTGTGGGGCATGTGCCCCACGCTGGTTAGGTGTCACAGCATGGGTGGCAAGTTTTTTTTTTCATTTTGTGTATTCCTTCAAGGTGTGGAATTGGTGTCGTGCCTTTTGTGGACGTGCCAATTGCGGACAGTGCCAGATGCGAACAGAGCAATTCATAATCGAATGTTTTGAAAATGAAAGAATTAGGAGAACCGGCAACAAAACGGAAGAAAATGTATGTAAAAATTGATGAAAGAATTGAAAATATTATTTCAGCATTTGAAAAAAAAAAAAAAAACAAGGATCTAAACAGGTGCTTTTAAAAGCCTTTTTTGAACCAAATTTTGACTAATTTTTTTTTTAAGTTTTAACATAATTTGTTTTGTAACTTTTTTGAGTTTTGTAACACTAATTTGATATTTGTAACATCAAAATGGCATAAGGAATTATTCTCCTGCAAATTTTTAACCGCCAGTGTGAATTGTCCGCATCTGGCACCACCAACCCTTCCAATCTATTCAATTTCGGTTTGTACGCAACTGGAACGTCCGCAAAAAGCACATAACCGTGGAATTCCCTATATCGAACATAGTATTTAGTGTATTTTTCCTGGGATTTGTGTAATAAAACTCAAGCCTTAAGGGGGAGGGAGGGGGGTCTGGACCCGAGAACCATTCCTTTGGCCAGATCTCTGAAAGTAGGGGATAGCTTTAAGCACAGGACACTATTAGATAAGTATAGTATGACGATAAAAAATTAAAAAAAAAGCTGACGAAAGGTAATATTTCATATCAGCCATCAAGAAAGCGTCAGTTAGTCAGTAAAAAAAAACAACAACAAAAAAAAAACTACCCAATCCCACCGAAAAAGAACATCGACTAGAACCGCGCGTTCCTATTTTGTTAAACAGACAATACCGCTGCAAGGAGATACATGATTTTAATTATAGATTTCAACCATTTCTTATCGCGAACAATTTAATTAGAACCATAAGAGTAAAAACATCAGATATCTTTTCTTTTAAGATGAAATCCCTGGCATAAAATGAAGAGAGTTCGATTAGCGCATGAAAGAAAGAATTTAACAGAAACAAGTATTAATTCGTCTGCATGAAATTAAGATGTACCCCATTTCCTCAGCGTAAAATTTCCAAAGGCTTCTGCAGATGTATGATGGTTTAAACATATCGTCAATTAACACTGGAAGAAAACAAAAATAAATTCCAGCTGAAATTAGGCTGATATTTACGCAGAGTGCTATCATATTTCTTTGTGGATAAATAAGGTTCGTTTTGAAGTCTAGTCTAATAATACGGGAATCAAAATCTGCCGAGCAGTTGGAAAACGGCAAAAGATGGCATATTTCCCGCGGGAACGACATGTGGTGGAAATCTGGCCAGCCGTTCGGGCAGCAGAACGCTACGAGCGAAGAGGAAGAGAGAGGTCAGAGCAGAAAATGGCGTTTGCCTGAAGGGAGGTGGGGATTGAAGGAACCGATGTTTGTATGACGTGACACGAATCCATCTGCGCAAAGAGATCTACCAAAAGAAACGTCTCCAGTTTCAGATCTTACGAAAATGTGGAAAAGCAGGGTATTAATGCCAAAAGTAGAATGTTTGGCAACATGTATCGAAACTCAAAAAAAAAAAAAAAAAAAAAAAGTCAGCCCCTTACTGAAATAAAGCACAAATCTCCCCCGACCCCTGCCGCTAAGCCCACGGGGAATCCAAAGGAAAAAACTCCCCAAAGAAAAATTTAGTAATCCCAGAATAAGAAACCAGTGGAGACAAGATGAAAGGTCGGATTAATTTATGAAGTAACGTTTCAAATTTCTTTTTTCTTTTGGTCGCATGCCCATTACTTAAATTGCAATTCCTAAAATTCCAAGGAATCTGATCTTAGCTTACACGATAGCTTAATGTGAACTTTAACAGAGACTTTTTTTATTTTGTTCTACAATGTATGAAAAACAGATTTTATCTTTTCTGTGGAAGGTTTTCTTAGAGACCAGCAATGCCATACTTTAAAACTTAAGAGCAGCTTTTCCCTCAATATAAATTGCAGTGTCAGCATTAGCGGCCCAAATGCGGCATGCGCACCTTATTCTGTATGTCACAAAAATTTGTTTCATACGAGTCACGTGACTAAGTCACCAAAGAAGTAGACTGTCGTTTTTATAGCTTTTTTTTTTGTGTGTGTGTGTGTGTGTGAAGAAAGCTACATTTTTTTTCAAAAAATAAGTTACACCTGTTGCCGTCTCTTGTTATAACTGTGGCGCATGGGCAGAATGGAGCTCACGCTATGCACCACTTATACCGGGGTAAAGCTAACCTGGTTACACTGTTAATGTTGTGAATGTGAAACCGATGCACCGAAAGATATCTCTTATTCATCAGTATTTGTCCGCGCACTAATGGGTTGCCACGTGTCGCGGACCCTTCCCCTAAGGGTGACTGAAAGCAAGACAAAAGGAAAATTCCCGCGTTCCATCACGATGTCCCCCCCTTCTCAATTACCACACCTTTACAACCTTACTGACCACGAGGCGAACGATTTCTGAATGAGTATTTAAAAACAGAATGCATATTTTAAAACAGCAACCATGAAGAAAGGAGCAAGCTTAGAGACAGCCAAGTCATTATTTCCCCGCTTACTCTCCGGTTAAAACTTCTCCCCTCTCACTCGCAGTAAATATCCTCCTCCTTGTATACAGCATAGCTTCTCTGAAGCAAAACAGAAGTGACAGTGACGTCGCTAAAATGGAAATACTTGAATTTTTTTGAAACGCTACTGAAACTGGGATTTTCATTTTTTTAATGTACGTACGTACGGCATTTAGAACACATATATATCCATGTGCTTTTTTAGTTCTCAGTTCAAGCTCGAAAATGACCTTTTAAACTGGAACTATATATTACAGAGTGGAGGTACACACTCCGCAACTTTAAATCCATAGTCAGGTTCGCCATGTCCCGAGTATAGTAAGTGAGTATCGTTGACGTAGCGGTAATAGTTGTGTAGGAGCAAGCAATCATAATGACACGTCAGTTAGAATGTTACGCCAAGTTCGAGGTACGAAGAACAGTATGATTTTTGTGGGTGAAACATCTGAATTGTTCCGAGATTCATCGTGAAGTAACGGCGGTGTAAAGAGAAAATGCAATGTCGCGTAGTTTGACAGTGGCCGTAAAGATTTGACGGATGCTGATCGAAAAGGAAGGCCACCAACGACGACAACTACAGACAACAACAACATGCAGGTTGATGAATTGATTCGCAGTAATCGAAGACTCACAATCGCAAAAATGGAAAAGGAGTAGGATATTTCGATAGGCAGTGTTCATTCCGCCGTCCGTGAACATCTCGTCTATCGCAAATTGCAAGCAACATGGGTTTCCTGTTCACTGATAGACAAACACAAAGCTCAAATTTTTTTTGTCTTCTCTAGCCTTCCTTCAACGTTATTCTGTGGAAGGCCATACTTCTTACGCATCATCATTACTGTCAATGAAACACGGGTGCACCATGTCACCCCAGAAACGAAAAGAGCGTCTATGGAATGGCGACACACAACATCGCCTGGGCAGAAAAAATTCAAAGTTGCACCTTCAGCAGCAAAATTCATGGCTACTGTGTTTTTCGACTGTGATGTTCTTCACAGGGACTTGCCAGTAAATAAATTATGCACATAGTTTATTAGTTTGAAGAACGCACAATACACTTAACACAAATCCAATGCGTATTGGTAGAGTTTTGTGTTTCACAGGACAACACAATCATTCTCCATCATCAGTTCTCTTGGTGCCCACTCGGTCACGGGCTCGCTGATGCTTTAATCTGGCTCTGGAATCTACAAAAACTAGAATTGATGCCAGATAGGGGCGCATTGGGAAGACCAGATCTGGCGAGGAATTTTAGTCTAGGATCCGCTACAAAAATCACACGTACCAACACTTTCAAACAATTTTGGTGGCAAGTTTTGAGAATACCGACTTGTTCTACAAGCAACGCCGTAATCGGCTGCAAGAGAAATTTTCTTATGAAACAAATTCTGTTAGATCCAAGATAAAAGAGAACTGTTGAAATGAGCATTGTAAAACTCATTCAGTCTTGATCAAATTTTTACAAGAATTTAAGAATGAAATAATTATAAAAAACCGCTCATTACTGAATGTAGCATGAAACCACGCTCCAAACTGGATTCCGAATAATTATTTTCCTTTGAAAAATACAAAATCACAAGTCTCTTAAAAAGAGACCACATTTCCGAATAAATCGCCATGGAGAACATTCTAAAAGTTGAAAAGTGCGGATGCCACATAATAACTATCCTAAACAATTAATTTTTGCGTTCATTTGGTCACTGATCACTTACTGTGCAATGGGATTGGTAACTGCATCTTGAGCAGACGCTTCCTTTTAAGTCTACACCCACTATTTTGACCCTAGAACAACCATTTTGTACCATGAACCACGATTTTAACCCATGAATCAAGATTTTGACACACAAACCAGTACTCGTAAATCGTTGTTCCTTTTAAGATAAATGTGGGTGGAAACAAATTTCAAAAAATCTCTGCCGGAGAATAGTTTTGTGCTCTGTGTCAGTCTGTGAATAAGAAGTTGGGATGATGGACCACCACAATTAGTACTAGAGTCTCTTTCAAGAGTAATAAAGGATAGAAGGGCCTACCAATGACTCTGAGCTCCAAGCCAACGACCTACTTCTTTTTTCAGTAGTGAGCTTCACTTTTTTTCCTTTAAGGAAAATGTTTTTCACACAGATGTACTGCTCAAATGAAATTAACAATTATTATCCATAAGTACCGAAATAATTATTCATTGGTCCCATAAAATTCGGGCAAATGGAATACTAGAAAGTGGGCCATTTTTAGTTTAGTCCAACGGAAAATGTCCCAGTGGGACAATCCCTCCCTGATGCCAGGTGGTAAACGAGGAAGGTCATGCAGACGTTGGGAACAAAATGTTGATAAAAATTAACAGGCTTGGGTAAGGTTAACTAAAGGAGACACCGAAGGACACAGTGATGTTTCTGGCAGCAAACAGCTTTGGGACTAGAACAGCTGAAGATGAAGAAGAAAATGTATTTACGTGCTCTCGTTACATATACAGGGTGCATAGGAAAGTCCCTTTAGCCTGGAATAACTTGCGAACGGAGAGAGGTACAGTTATGCAAGTGAAATAACGGTATAGTAAATCGACTACGCCCGATCCAATGCAACCGATAGCAGCGCCCCGAATGGCGTAATGCGGACGTTAGCCATTGCAAATCAAAAATGAAAAGAGACAGAACAAAATTTCCACAACAGTTCGGGAGCGGAATCTGAACTCTCTCTCTCTATATTTTTTTTAACTTATCATTTTACATGCCACCCCGGTGGCTCAGTGGTCCTAACCGCTTGCATCTGACAATTCGTCGGAGATGGGTCCGAGTTCGAATCCCTGGTGAGGCATGGATGGCGTGTTTGTCTTACGGCACTAGCGTTCTCTCTTCCCTGGAACCAGCTGCCTTAAATAAAGGACAGGCGACTGCTCACAGTGGTTGTTAAACCCCGCAAGCAAAATAAATAAAAATTAAGATTTTGCATAAGAGAGAATTATTACATTTCCTAGTTGGTAATATGAATTCTTCGACAACTGGGTTTAGTTAGAGACTGGAGGGGGTGGGGGAGATTTATTTTTTGGCGCTTGGGAAGCAAATGCCACGTATAAGTGGATTTCTGAAGAAAAGAAAAAGCTTCTTTAAGAGCTGCAGATACTAAATAGTAGATACCGGGCAGTATATATTTCGCCCCTTCTACCCAAGAGGAGGCTGTCTGCTGATTTTATACAGCAACGCAGATAGATTACAGCGGAGCCCAATATTGAGGAATGTCCGGCCGCCGAGAAAGACATCTGTGCAGGAGGAGAGGATGGAAGTCTGGAAGCATACACGTTTTTTTGGTCTTAATTCCTAAACAGGTCAGTCACTGTTTTCGGACTCGGTCGCTTAAATTTGGGCCGAACTCAGCACTGTTGCAGACTTCAAACAAGAGCAACCAATCTCAGACGAGAACGAAGGAGTGCTTATCAAAGAAATAACTTTTGCAGCGTGGCAAAGAATGTTGCGATTCACCGACACTAGACGTCCCAACCGCAGTTTAATTTCGAAGCTCGTGGAACCTGTGAAAATATACTGGTGTGCAAAAATTAAGGACGAAGAGGAGAAATTAGCATAACCAGCGGAACGAGCAGGCAGAACGGACCGAAAGACCACTCAGGAGATAGACTAGGGTCCGGTACGGTAGGGCATGCGCATATATATATGCAGCATGACGTAGAAGGGGGAAAGGGGGAGTGTCGGAAGGGTATGAAGCACACAGGCGGTGTACGCTCAGCAATTCGGTGAAAGCTATTGCACGGTGTACATCGGTTTGAACGACGTTGAGTTTCTGCCACCGTGTGATATGGCCAACAGACAATCCAGCAGACGACATCTGGATGACTTTACCCGAGCTCGCGTCATTGGGAAGTTGGAAGAAGGTCGAAGTGTGACTAGTGTGGCCGAAGAGTTCGGGATCGCTCACAGCATCGTTTCACGTGCATGAAGAGCATTTCAAACAACAGGAACAGCTGTCCGAGAGTTTAGCAGTGGTCGTCCACGAGCAACCACGGCGGCGGACGACCGGTATATTGTCCTACAGGCGAGAAGAGACAGACGGCAGACAGCGGGAGAAATCGCAAGGCACATGCAACAGAAAACTGGACGTCCGTTATCACGTTTTACCGTGGCCAGGAGGTTGCTCAAAGGTGGTCTATTTGCACGACGACCAGTTCAGTGTGTGCCATTATTAACGCCTACTCATCGGAGACGGCGGTTTCTGTGGTGCCAGGAACACAAGAACTGGACACATCAGCAATGGGGTCGTGTTCTCTTTACGGATGAGAGCCGATTTAGTCTGACGAGCGATTCTGGACGTATACACATCTGGAGAGAGCAGGGAACACGCACTCACACCTCCAACATCATCGAAAGGGACCGGTTTGGAGGTGGCGGAGTTCTCGTTTGGGGCGGTATCATGCTTGGTAGCCGTACTGACCTCCACATCTTCCAAGGAGGTTCTGTGACTGGTGTCCGCTATCGTAGCGAAGTTCTCCTGCCTCACGTGCGTCTGTTTAGAGGTGCTGTGGGTCCTGAGTTCCTCTTCATGGACGACAATGTTACACCTCATCGTACAGTAGCTGTCGCTGAGCTGTTGGAGATTGAAGATATTCAACGCATGGATTAGCCCGCAAGGTCCCCGGACCTAAATCCAATCGAACGCGTGTGGGACCTTCTCGGGAGGCGCTTGGCAGCACGTCACCAGCCGCCAGCAACGATTCCGCAGCTGCAATTGGCGCTACAAGAGGAATAGGTCGCGATGCCTCAACAGTTCCTTGGCAACCTCGTCCTCAGCCTGGACAGACGTTGTAAATCCTGCAACGCAGTCAGGGGTGATCATATCCCCTACTAAAGACTGGGTTTTTCTTGGCAGCCGCCTGTCACATGGACGTTTCTGCCTTCTGTCCAGTTGTGGTCGAAGCTACCTTTTCAATAAAGTGCCTTTGTATCCTTTGGATTCCTTGTTTGGACGGTTTTGCTCACTTGTCCCATATTCTTACATCTTGGGGATCTTATGGTATGATTTGAGTCGATGTGGATCACTTCTGCACGACGTTACATTCCAAAAACCGTCTCGTCCTTGATTTTTTGCACGCCAGTGTACCAGCCTCCTATCAGTGGTTTATAAAATCTTCACTAAAGTTCTTTCACACCGCTTGAAGGTAACACTGGACATGACTCAACCAAGAGAACAAGCTGGATTCAGGAATGGCTACATCACTATAAATAATATCCATGTGCTGAGAGAACTAACTGAAAGAGCGAGGGAATATGATCTCCCATTACGCATGCCTTTTTTTGATTACGAAAAGGCCTTTGATACCGTGAAACCATCATCAGTTACAACGGCTTTGAAATCCTGCGGTATTGAAGATGCATACATTAATATTATTAATAACATCTGCACGACGTTACATTCGAAAAACCGTCTCGTCCTTAATTTTTGCACGCCAGTGTAGTTCCTATGAAGTAGCACATACATTACTCTTGAATAATCGTAAATCGAATGCATTTAAATTTAACCTTTCACAAATCATTAAAATAAAATTGATGTAAATATTTATGGTCTGATGTACAGGTTTGAACTCATCGGGCTGGATTTGAGTACAATGAAAGAGAAGCATAATGAACAGCGGTGGAACATGAAAAGTAGTTTAACTATGTTATGCTAAAAATCGTGAATTAACAGCTATTTTTGAAAATCTTACTGTGGTTCTGCGTTTTTTTTCTTTTCCCAGTATCCAAGTATATTTATTTTGAGTAGCCACAACCGCGCGATGTTGGAGACGAGTTAGCGATTTGAGAAATATATTTTTTTTTTTTTTGAACTTCTGATCTTTATTTTCGTGCAAAACAGTCTTGTACAAAATTATTAACATTGATTGAATTACCTGTAACTAGATAAGAAGCGCACAAAATTCATACCTAATGGCTGGTTAGTACTAAACGCAAGAAGTCATTTTGTAAAATTTTAAAAAAACTCTTAAAAGGCATGAAGAAATAGCTCTTTTTCTCATATATGTTTATGGAATTGGAAAAACAATATATTGCACACGCACACAAACACATATACATGTGTGTATATAAGAGTGGAAGACATCACGATCAGAGTAAACTCTCTGAAATGGAAATGGGCTGGATATATTGCCAGAAGAACGGACCACCGATGGACAACCGAAATCTTAGGATGTATACCTAAGGACACGAAAAGACCAAGAAGATCACGTGGACGTCACTCTGGCACGCCTTCGATGAAAGACCACGTGAACGTCACTCTGGCATGCCTTCGATGAAATTCGAACGCATGCCAGAGTGACATGGAGGAGACTGGCTCCAGACAGACCGTTGTAGAAGAAACTTGGGGAAACCTTCATCCAGTACTGGATTGTTAATGGCTGACAATAGCCAGTGGCGGATTTCCGACTAGGGGCGCGCCTAGGGCCCCAGAGCTTGAGGGGCCCCGAAAGCGTATAATCAGATTGTCAGTATTGGTTTGGTTTCACAGACCGAAACATAAAACATTCAAACCTTCACAATTTTCCGATGAAAATAATGAGAAACAAGTTAGTAAAATCATGCAATGCATTGATTATGATACGCTTTCCAACATACCAGAAATCATTACTCAAGTTATTGGGATAATGGCTGTGGAATAAATATCGCTGCTATGCCATGACCTTTGACACCATTTTGATTATATTAAACAGAACTGATTCAGTATACCTCCGGAACAACATGATAAAGTTTTGTCACAATCGAAGCATTTTTACTCAAGTTTTGAGGATAATAGCTGTGGAATAAATCTCGCTTCTGTGTCTTGACCTATGACCCGATTTCAATGTTATTTGCTATTCAGCAGAACCGGTTCAGTGTACCTCCGAAACAACATGATAAAATTTTGTCGCAATCGAAGCATTTTACGTAAGTTATGAAGCATAAGGGCAATGGAATGGATCCCGCTCTTATGTCCTGACCTTTGACCTCAATTCGCCTATTTTCAATAGGGTTCGTACCCTGTTTTCCCCAGCCACATACTAAACTTTCATCGAAATCGAACCATTTTTACGTGCTGTGGTGCGGACAGACGGACAAAGTTGGAGAATATACGCATCTTCAACCTACGGCTGAGAAGCGTAAAAAATTAATTCAAGAAATTCTTCACATTCTCGCTTTCCTGCAGTGACTGATTAAATTCTTACTGCCCGCCTTTCTTGGTCCACGGTATTCGTCTATGCCAAAACTCCTCCACGAAAAGTCATTCACCCTTTTCAAGTAAAGCAGTGTGCATAAATTGCACTTTACCCGTATTTTCTAATGTCGAGAACTTTTCCGGTTGCCAAGGTCTTCAAATATCTTATTTTTGCTTGATACCATGCTCAATTCCGACTAATTTGCTCATAATGTGAAAAAACAAGATGATTTTCCAAAGCTGAAGCAATGGAAATCGAGCACGTTTTATAATTGAAATACATTCCAAATTTTATGAAATTGTATGACAATTTACCCGCGATTTACGAAATTTCATTTTCAGCGCCATTAACGTTAAACTTGCCAAGAAACTTGAAACTGAAGAGGTGTTAATGTAATCAGATTTGACTATAACGGATCAAACTCAAAAAGAATTTTTGCTATAACTGAAATAGTCCCTTCGTAGCGCAAAGCTAAAATTTACGAAATTTCCACTTTGAGAACTCCTAGCGGGAAATTTATGAACTAGTAGTGAAATTTAAAATTGAAAAATTTTAATGAATTTTTATGTCCGATCATTCGCAAAAATATTGTTTAGCGCTTTTAGCAGGAAATTAACGAACTAATTGAAAATTTTAAATATTTGAGAAGGAACAGTTCAGCCTAATCTGAGAGACACAAAAATAATTGTTTCCTTTAAGGTGGACGTCAAATAATTTTGCTTCCTATACTTCCAATGGAAAAACTTCTGTACACATTTTCTTCACAATTAATGCGTTCCCAAGGATGAAAATTTGAACATCGATTAAAATAGCTTCATTTTATAACATGGAATTCTTAATATTTCCTAAAACATAACCATAATTATGCAATCCAACATTTGTTTGTCTACTGACGTCATCAAAGTACAGGACGCGCCATCTTTTTTCTGGTTTCAACACCACCAAAGGAAAAGTTATTGATTTTTAATATAATTATGGTTATGTTTTAGAACATATTAAGCTCCATTCCAAGTCATAATATGATGTTATTTTAATCGATGTTCAAATTTTAATCCTGGGAACATTCTAATTGTGAAGGAAATGTGTACAAAAGTTTTTCCATTGAAAGTATAGGAAGCAAAATTACTTGACGTCCACCATAAGTTGAATAGTTTCCTTGCATTTTTGTCTGGACAGCCCTTACAGGTATTTAAAGCGCCGAAATTAATATCCCTAGATTTCTTGTTAGCCGCAAAAATAATCTTTGAAATATCTAATATTAAAAAGTTTGATGCGCACGGGCAGACAAAGGGATTACTAGCACAGTGTCTTACAAAACGTTTTAATAATGGGAAGATAGAATGGAATTTTAAAAAGCGTATAAACTTTCTCTCGACTTCAATATTTTTTTTTGAAGGGGAAGGGGCCCCCTGAATCTTTTAGCGGCTAGGGCCTCAAAAGATCTAAAGTCGCCTCTGACAATAGCGATGATAAACCGCACTCTCACTCTCTCACACACACATACATGTAAGTTACGTATATATGGATTTTTTTTCTGGATCTTCCCTTCAACACAATTCCGGTATACGTGCCTGGTCACTGCCCTGTTCCTTACTCTTGCTTCAGGTACAGAGGCATGCAAATTCAATTGTACGTGCACACAACAAACTCAGCATGACAGCAGAAAGCACACAGATTTATGTATCATTCTAGGAAAAAACAGTATTAGGGGTATGCAAAAGTTTTCGACGTCCCCGATAGCGGGCACTGTAAGGGTCTAACCGGCCGGCGACCCGTGCTTTCAGTTCGTACATGAAGTCAAGCATGGCGGTCGATGAAGTTGATTTGCGGCACTGTTTGTTATTCATGTTTAATTTAGGGGAAAATACGAGTGAAGCGTACGGTTCAATATGTCAGGCGTATGGCGAAACGGTTATGGGTGAGCGGACGTGTCCAGAATGGTTTGCCAGGTTTAAGAAAGGTGATCTAAGCTTGGAAGACAAGCCACGTGCAGGTAGACCGCAGGAACTCGCAGGCGAGGAGCTGGAATCGCTGTTGCAAGAGAATGCCACACAATCGAACACACAACTGGCGAAACGTTTGAAAGTGGCTCAATCGACGGTGGTATGACGTCTACAGGCCTTGGAAAAGATCCAGAAGATTGGTAAGTGGGTTCCGCATACTTTAACGGAGCGTAATATTGGTCAACGAGTGGGCATCTGTACGTCGTTGCTGGAGAGGTTTCAAGGGAAGAATTTCTTGTGGAAGTTTGTCATCGGAGATGAAAAATGGGTCTATTGCGACAACCCAGTACGCAAGCGATCCTGGGTCGACCCTAGCCAGCCACCATCATCCACTGCAAAACAGGATATCCACGGGGGAAAGGTGCTGTTGTGTGTGTGGTGGGACATGCAGGAAGTGCTGTACTTCGAACTGTTGAAACCGGACGAAACAATCACTGCACAACGATATACCGATAAGTTGATGAAACTGAACGCAGCAATCGAGCAAAAATGCCCGTGAATAGGTAAAGGACGCCGCCCAATCATCCTGTTACACGATAATGTCAGACCACATGTCGGTGCCACCACGAAATCACCCCTTGAACAGTTACATTGGGAGGTTTTACCGCACTCGACTTCCTCCCTGGACATTGCACCCTCAGACTTTCATCTGTTTCGCTCTATGCAACATGACCTCGCCCAACAGCTGTTCACCACAGTTCCACAGGTGTTATATTTCGTCACTGCGTTCTTCAGCTCAAAACCCGAGTCCTATCACAGGGGCATTCATTTGTTGCCTGAAAAATGGGAAAAGGTCACTGATGCTAACAGCCAATATTTTGTTCAATAAATGTGTACTGGGTTTCTGATTGTTCCTGTTTCCTTTCTCCTTAAAACAGTGGAAACTTTTGCATACTCCTAATATTTAAACGTACAGTTTTTAAAACCTCATAATGTTCGAAAGATATTTGATTACCTCTTACGCAGCAGAATAGTGCTGTTAAGATCTTTTCAATCAAGGGAGACACAGGAGCTTTGCATTTATTCGCATTTACCAAGGAAAAGTTTGGAAATGTAAACCTTCAGGATGGCAGTACCGTACAATATGACGCTAGAAATGGTGCACATCTGTCGTTATGATTTATTGAGATGTAATTCATCTCAAAAGCGAAACTTGAAGAAACACAACTCGAAAATGGGAGTGTGTGAGATTTAGACACAACCTGTCCGGCCGTTGATACCTCACTTTGTAGATGACGAAGCTAAATTACATAAACTTGAAAAAAAAAGTCGAAATAAATGTGCCTTTTTTAGAAGAACCGTCTCAGAAAAGTTTAAACACTTTCGTCAACCTGATCCACTTTCTGTGAACATCTCCCCCTTGCTCTACGCGTCGCTTCATTCACAAAGTTCCGCAACACTGAATCCAAGTAAACACACGCCCTTCGTCCATACATATCCAAGTTGGTAAAAGAGGAAAAAAATTTCCACAAATCATGAAATGAGAAGCTCATCGGCAAAAGGAACGACTAGAGTGGAAGAAGTACAGCGCACAAGAAGCAATTTAAAAGAACTTGGTTCTACTCCATCTGCAAAGCTACACTTCTTATGGCCCTTTCTTATGCTGATATCGTGGATCTGGTATTTTTCCTCCTGTCACAGATGCGAGCAATTTTAAGAGTGATGCCACTTCATTAAGTTAAAAGTTCCTTCCAATTCCTCTGAGAATAGCAACAGGAAGCACTCTGTGATGAATAGGAACAGGCTTACTTACTTACTTACTTGAGAGACTAACGTAATGAACCAATTCCCTGTTGTCTTTCTTTAGACAACGTTCCTTCGTCTACCCTTCAGTTTCCTCTCCTTCAAACCTCAAGTGCATTTCTTCCTGTATACGGTAATGGAGATTACCCAAGCTCCCTTTCTCATTTTTTACCCTCTAGATGATTTTCTGCCAGTGACAGTTTTTATATGCGCTATGATAAATGAAGGGAAAAAAGATTTAAAGCAAGGAATGTTCCTTAGCATTAATTAACAAGCGCGAATTCAGCAGAGGAGCATTTTTTTATATAAAAAAAAATTATAACAAGGAATATGTTACACACAAAACTAAAGGCTCATAAACGCATATATTAAAAAAAGGAATTATTAGAGCATAAAGCCGGACAGTCGCACAGGGATTGAGTTGTTACTTAGCAGAGAGAAGGACTTCCGAGAGTACAACAAGACTAGACTACTTTTTCAAGTGAATGTGTTGTGGGAAATGTGACACAAGGGTCGAAAGTAGCAAAGGTGCGCTATGACAACGTGAGTCTGAAAACACAGGAGTTGGATATACACTGAAGATCAATTGAATTAGAGATACCTGTACAGGAACGTGTATCACCACCTTTCGCCCTGATGACGGCGGCGATTCGTCTCGGCATGGACTCGACAAGACACCGGAAGCGTTGGGAAGCCATACGGATCCACGATCCCTGAACAAGCTCCCATAGTTCACGAAGATTCGATGGAGGGGGGGGCATCTCTCTCGATGGCATCCCAGATGTGCTCCATGGGATTGAGGTCAGGTGACCTAGCTGGCCAAGGAAGCGAGGTCACGTCGGTGGAGTGTTCATCCAACCATTCGGATACAATTCGGGAGCTGCATTATCTTGTTGCAGGATGAGGTTCCCAGTAGGATGTTGAAGACGCACAAACGGGAGAAAATGGTCGTCCAGGATATCCCGGTAACGTTGACTTGTGAGGGACGATGTCACACGTACCATGGGTCCCATTTCAGTCCACGTAAACAGTCCCTAGATGAGAATGCCACCCCCACCAGTTTGAAGAGTACCCTGCTGGTAAGAAGGATCCATCGCTTCATGTGGTTTGCGCCGTACTCGTATCCTGCCATCCGCATGTACCAACGTGAATCTCGACTCATCAGTCCAGGCAACATTTTTCCACATGTCTAGGGTCCAGTGGCGATGTTCCCGCGCCCATGCTAATCTTTTTCACCCTGCGATGTGCGGTCAGCCCTCGTGGGACGACGGCTTGTGTACCCTATAGCGAGGAGATGGTTCTGGATGGTGTGGCTGCTTACACGTTTTTGTGCTCCAGCGTTAAATTTCCGAGTTATTTCTTGTAGTGTGGCCCGTCAATCCGCTGTTACAATGCGAGCTAGCCGACGATGACCCCGCTCATTCATACGCTGTTGTCCATGGCAGTTGGCAATTGCAGGGATGGTTTTACCGGATTCGATGTACTCGCGGTGCACCCGTGACACAATGGCTCGTGAAAATCCCAGTGCCTGCACGATTTCCGAGATGGAGTGACCCATTCGTCGGGCCCCGATAATTTGCCTACGATCAAATGCGCTTACATCCTTCGTCTTACCCATACTGCGTCCGACTCTTACCGATTCCCGTCGAATCACTCCTTATATTGTCGGATCACTGCATACGTCATGTCGGTTCCGTTTACAGGGCCGCCCACAGCGCCACATTTGCATAACACCAGCTGTCTCTAATTCAATTGCTCTTCAGTGTACAGCGTGATTCATAATTGTTGTGGGGGTTTCCGTGGCCTGGCATGGTCAACCCGCAATCGACCAAATAAAACTACCTACAGCATAAACAAGTACACAGCGGAAAGTTTTACGTGGCAACAAGGTACCCGCTGAATTGACGTCATATTTCAAAATAGCGACTGTTCAAGAAAAAGCAATAAACGAAAGTGCGATCAAAAAGTTCCGAGACTAGGTACGTAGTGCACCCACAGATGGTCGTACGGGGATGAGCGATCAGGGGGTCGACGCAGTATCTTTCACGAGTCATGGGTTGTATGCTGTACAGGGTTGTTGATTTAGCCGAATTTCAGTTTAAAATACGAAAAAACCAGAAATGGACTTTTCTGAAAGAAATAACGGAATTTCTGTCTACGGAGATATCGGTGAAAATTATGGATCGCATGAGTTTTGTTTCGTACAGGGTTGTTGATTTAGCCGAATTTCAGTTTAAAATACGAAAAAACCAGAAATGGACTTTCCTGAAAAAAATAACGGAATTTCTGTCTACGGAGATATCTGTGAAAATTATGGATCGCATGAGTTTTGTTTCGTACAGGGTTGTTGATTTAGCCGAATTTCAGTTTAAAATACGGAAAAACCAGAAATGGACTTTCCTGAAAAAAATAACGGAATTTCTGTCTACGGAGATATCTGTGAAAATTATGGATCGCATGAGTTTTGTTCCGTACAGGGTTGTTGATTTAGCCGAATTTCAGTTTAAAATACGAAAAAACCAGAAATGGACTTTCCTGAAAAAAATAACGGAATTTCTGTCTACGGAGATATCTGTGAAAATTATGGATCGCATGAGTTTTGTTTCGTACAGGGTTGTTGATTTAGCCGAATTTCAGTTTAAAATACGAAAAAACCAGAAATGGACTTTCCTGAAAAGAATAACGGAATTTCCGTCTACGGAGATATCGGTAAAAATTATGGATCGCGTGAGTTTTGTTTCGTACAGGGTTGTTGATTTAGCCGAATTTCAGTTTAAAATACGAAAAAACCAGAAATGGACTTTCCTGAAAAAAATGACGGAATTTCCGTCTACGGAGATATCGGTAAAAATTATGGATCGCGTGAGTTTTGTTTCGTACAGGGTTGTTGATTTAGCCGAATTTCAGTTTAAAATACGAAAAAACCAGAAATGGACTTTCCTGAAAAAAATAACGGAATTTCTGTCTACGGAGATATCTGTGAAAATTATGGATCGCATGAGTTTTGTTCCGTACAGGGGTTGTTGATTTAGCCGAATTTCAGTTTAAAATACGAAAAAATCAGAAATGGACTTTCCTGAAAAAAATTACGGAATTTCTGTCTACGGAGATATCGGTGAAAATTATGGATCGCATGAGTTTTGTTCCGTACAGGGTTGTTGATTTAGCCGAATTTCAGTTTAAAATACGAAAAAAAAAACAGAAATGGACTTTCCTGAAAAAAATAACGGAATTTCTGTCTACGGAGATATCGGTGAAAATTATGGATCGCATGAGTTTTGTTCCGTACAGGGTTGTTGATTTAGCCGAATTTCAGTTTAAAATACGAAAAAATCAGAAATGGACTTTCCTGAAAAAAATAACGGAATTTCTGTCTACGGAGATATCGGTAAAAATTATGGATCGCATGAGTTTTGTTTCGTACAGGGTTGTTGATTTAGCCGAATTTCAGTTTAAAATACGAAAAAACCAGAAATGGACTTTCCTGAAAAAAATAACGGAATTTCTGTCTACGGAGATATCGGTGAAAATTATGGATCGCATGAGTTTTGTTCCGTACAGGGTAGTTGATTTAGCCGAATTTCAGTTTAAAATACGAAAAAACCAGAAATGGACTTTCCTGAAAAAAATAACGGAATTTCTGTCTACGGAGATATCGGTGAAAATTATGGATCGCATGAGTTTTGTTTCGTACAGGGTTGTTGATTTAGCCGAATTTCAGTTTAAAACACGAAAAAACCAGAAATGGACTTTCCTGAAAAAAATAACGGAATTTCTGTCTACGGAGATATCGGTGAAAATTATGGATCGCATGAGTTTTGTTTCGTACAGGGTTGTTGATTTAGCCGAATTTCAGTTTAAAATACGAAAAAACCAGAAATGGACTTTTCTGAAAAAAAACAACAACTGGAATTTCTGTCTACGGAGATATCTGTGAAAATACGGAAGTTAAAATGAACGGGTACTTTTAAAAACGGAAATTTCTGAAAGAGACTGACACCTACCGGCAACTTTACTGCACGTTATTTTCAGAAAATTTCAGTGAATTCACACCTTATTTTTTACAGTGTGGCACAGCTCTACCTTCCGATAATGATATCCGACGTCAAGGTGTGATCCGACGTTGGCTAAAACAGTTTCAAAAGACTGGTAGTGCGCAGCATCAAATGACCTCGATGACCTGAAGACCAGAATTGGTGCTGCGGTAGCAACAGTAACTGCGCAAATGCTGGCGAACACTTGGCAGGAAATTGATTATCGTTTGAATATCTCAGGTGCCACGAAAGGCGCGCATGTCGCTGTGGTTTAGCAATCTGATGCATCGATTGTACAGGTAATACAACTTTTAGTTGTCATGTGTCATATCCTGTTTGCGGTTTTTGTTTTTCGGTTTTCCGATGATATGGTTTTCCGATGAGAGACAAGCCGGCCACGACACTAATTAATGAATCACCCTGTAGATTCAGTTGGGGTACTAGAAACGCTATGACAAATGATAGGTGGACTTACACGTTACTGCGAGCATTTTTCTTTTGTTTAATAGACACCAAATACACTGTTTGTCAAAAAACTGAAGCATCCCGAGAAACTCGTTTGATCCTGTTGAAACTCCGTATGCAAGCACCTCAAGCCGAATATGCAAACGATCAAAAAAATAACGACCAACGACGAAATAGTGGCCCGCCACAGAGCATGGGAACCGCACATCGAGGAGAGTATATCAAGAGCAAATCTTGCACGCAGGGACAATTGTGACAGCTGATTGAGGTAGCATTAACCTCCACAGACTGCGGGGATATCTCGACGTCGGATCCGTGCACAATACGAGCAGTTGAAAGAGTTTGTGAGAGGACGTATAATTGTACTGAGAGAGACGGGTTGGTCAAGTTGCCGCATCACCAGGCATTTGGATAGGAATAACAGGGTTAATCGGACGATGCAGGTCGAGCAGGTTACAACCCAGCGGCACGCGGGCAGTGGACGGCCGAGGGCAACGACAGAAAGCGAGGATCGAGCGACTGTGAGAGCTACAACACACAGAATCTAATTCGTCGCTCCCAACTATCCGTGGTCCTATTGCGTCGACTACAGGTAAGGATGGGCCTATCTGGACCGTTGCCAGACGACTTGCGGCACGGGGAATACATTCGACGCGGCCACTCGCCACCTACTACTGACCAAAGAGCATCGCCGGCACCGGTAGTAGTGGTGTCGTGCCCGATCAACGTGAGATAGTGTCCAATGACGTCGTGTTGTCTTCAGTGATGAGTCACGGTTTTCACTTAGCGATGATAACCAGTACATACATGTCTGAGAGACAAGCCGGCCAGCGCACGGCTCCTGCCTTTACCTAGGAACGGCCTACGGCTCTCACACCGGGAGTAACTGTTTAGTGAGTCATTTCCTACGATAGCCGGACACCCTTGGTAGTCCTCCATACCACCCTCATGGCTCAACGGTACGTCGACGACATTCTACCACCTTTGCCATTAGTGTCCCTCGCACAGGAATAATTGGTTCTCCAGTTATTTGGGGAGTAGCGCCCCCACCGCCCGAGCTGACATTGTGACGGACCATCTTGTCTTTTCGTCTTGGTACGATAATATCACAGCAGGGACAGCTGTTCATCCAGCTGATGGGAAGTGGCGACCCCACGGTCCGAGCAGAAGCTAGTCTTTGATGATCTTTGCTTTTTTTTTTTTTTTTTTTGCTTATGTTGTTACTTTTCCACGCACGCGCCTCAGTTATTGTGGGTTGCTGAGGTCGTGACTATGCGCCAGCGCCAGAGTTTTTTGTTTCTAGTTCTTTTTCCTTTCTCTTTCCTCTTCTCTTTCCGTATTCCTTTCACCTCCATTCTATGTTTCCCTTTTGTTTTTCCGGGCTGGTTTGCTAGACCTACCTGCACGTCTGCCATGTGCGGTGACCCACGCTACAAAAGCTCACAGGTGGCCGCCTGTGAGCTTCTGGAGCGTGGCTGCGCCGTCGTCCAGCAAATAGAATGAAAATATTTTCAGTATTTTCATTCTTATTTGCTGGACGGCTACGATTCGGTGGCTCTTAGGCGACCACTGCGATACTTTCGCAGTTTTTTTCCTTTTCTAAAACAAATTGGCTTTTTAAAATTTATCTTTACAAATCAGCCTGCTCTTAACCATCACACCCCTTTTTTAAATTTCTTTCTCTGATGGTCCTGTGACTGAACGTTCTTTGGCCAAACATGACCCTTGCGTCATAAAAATCAACTAAACAAACAGACTGACTGACTAACTAACTACTAGTGTCACAGCATCACTGAGCAATTTTTCAACAGGATAACGCCCAGCCACAGACAGAACAGCTTTCCCACGCCTGCCTCTGTAATGTCGACACCTTTTCGTGGCCAGTCCGATTGTCCCACCATTCATCGATCGAACATGGTTGGGACATGATGGGGACGCCACGTACACCCATCCTGGTTTCCTGGGTTTGCACATACTCGCAGAGAATTTGTTTAGGTGTAGTTTATAGAAAAATATCGTAAATAAGAAAATACGAAATTAGGGAAATTTTATGTGTGTCAGATAACCAATCTCTGGGAGACGTAGCCACGGAGCAGCCCAGAACGCAATTTTTATACGGCCCCTTAAAATGTTTGTGGCCAGTTCTTCGGGTGGCCAGTTTTCCGCTTAGTCTTAGGCTTGAAAATCATGGAAATGTCTAAATTTCTTACTGAAAATGAAATATTAAAAAAAATATGAACAATAGTTGCTCAAGTAATGGGGAATATAGCCTCATGAAATTTGTTCATGCAGAACAATTTTATGGCACTGAAATTCAAATGTGCCCAGTTCTCCGGTTGCCACTTCTCCGTACCCGATAGAGATTAGAGATAGGAGAAATAATTTGTGTCGTCCCACCCCCTCATACAAACAACACACACCCCACACCACTGCAGACACTTTCTCTCACACTAAACACACACACACTCGCTCGGGATGGAATCTTTTGTTGTCAAGCAGCCCCACAGTGATTTTATCACTTTAATACCTATACAGATGGTAAAAACACTGTGAGTGCCTGTGTTATGTCATGGAAGTACGTAAAGCCAGCAAAACAATTAAAGACCAGAAAATCGAGAAATACGACTTGTTTCTTTCTTCACCATTGCGATAAAAAGACTCGGTCGACTTGGTCCGGCCAGCCCGTAAGTGTCAGGGTGAAAGCCCGGCCCGTGCAGACCTCTACCATTGAGCAACCGGAGCAGCAGACAATGACCTGAATTTTGAGTTATTAGATTGATTTAGTTGAAAGCGACAGGAAAAACCGTCCTCGAAACGATTTCGTTGCTTCGCCCACTATTCAGCAAAAGCATCATACCGCTTGGCCACCAGGCGATATTTCTAACACACTACACGACAGTTTTGTATGGATACGGCGAAGCAATGACAGTTTTCATTTATTCAATTGTTTTAGCTTAAAGCGACGGGAAAACGGTCATGATTCGATTTCGGAGAGCTGCGCGAATGAGAGTATTCTTCGGGAAAATGCAAACAGCGACAGTAATCAAAACCGAGATGCTTCTGTTTGGATAAATATATAAATATTTTTTCATCATTCTTTTTAACAGTCTACATTGTAGCAACTTCCGTCATTCGAAATAATGCGTTTCCACGGGAATATCAAGAAATGCTTGGGTTACTCTTCCGGGAGCGAGAAATAACACACGTCGCAGTGCCTTCTAGGTTCGGTAGGAAGCACTTAACACAACCGTCCCCGGGGCTTGGATGGAGAATCGTAACCCAGCGAGGGAAATTGAGGGTGACAGCGCACAAATGCCAAGGCGCGCCTTCTAACTACTAGGTACAGTTTTTTTTTTTCCTTTCTTTTATTTTCTCTTTTCTATGCTCTTTTTTTTTTTCTCTTTCTCCCACTCCCCGTCGTTCGTCCATTCGTCGCTCTCTCACTCTCTCTCTGTCTTTCTCATGGGAGTTGTTCCGTCCTTGCCTTGAGGTCTGTCGGTCCCTTTACAGCTTCGCTCTGACGATCTCCAGACTTCGTAATTGTGTGTAAAGACCTTCTCTTCTTGTTTGGCTAGCATCATCTGGGAAGATGGCTTCCGTGAAGGAAGACGGATATGGCCCAAGCAGTTATGATGCAGCTCACTATGTATCTTTCCGAGCGAAGCATAAGAAGGTTAAAAAAAAAAAATGCTTTTCTTGTACCTTCAACGATTGTGTTTAGCCGCTAGGCTTTCTGGAAATGAGAAAAAGTATTTTAATCTTGTCTCACACTTCTTTTTTTATTCACAGCACTTCGAACTTTAGTCGCGCATAATCACATCTAGCATTTCGACTACATTCGAGAATTCGATTCGTTTTAGAAATATAATCACCCTACCTTCAGAGAGAACGCAAAGAGTATTTCAATTTTCGTGAAAAACACGTCGTTAACTTTTTATTATAGTTTACTTATTTTCTCTGTACAGAGTTCATTAAACTGCTTGCTGGTAGAATGCGTATGAGTAAATTAATTCGAAAATTTATGATTCCGTAAATGAAACGAAAAAAAAAAAAAAAAAAAAAAAAGTCTTTCCGCGCCCACAGCGAAAACGTACGGTAGAAAAAAGAGCTTTATTGCTTATGAGTACGTATATAAGTCAACAACTTCAGGACCGTGAATACTAAACGATCAAGAATTGTTGGATAGAATTAACGCAAAAACCGAGTCAAATTAACTTTCCCAGTAAATATATTTCGTTCACAGGCGAAAGAAATGAAGAAAGGGAAAATAACCTTTTCTGTTTCTCCCTCAAGCAAAATTAAATAAATAATAATAAAATTCAGCGATGTCACGTAAGTTTCGAACTACAGAATTTATACAACAAAGCGATATCATGCACAACGTTAACAAGTCCTCCATTGACGCATTTCTGGAATAAAATTTAACGAATTTAAAATTCTCTCAGTTGGAAATAAAGCAGAGCAGCTCGGCGACGTGATCACGAATGGAACATCCCTCCCTGGTGTTCAAAATTTTAAACGCCACGCTTACTTCAATGAAATTTCATTTTGCCAAATGTTAGTTAAAAGTCAAACTAACCTGCAATTGAGGGAAATTCAACCTAACAGTCAACATCAGCGGAATTTACCAATTTGTACTGAGTCTTACTTATAGAGAAGCCAATGCAACAAGTCAAAAATTCTCGTTTCAGAAATTTAAAAAAAAAAAAAAAAAGAAAGAAAGAAAAGAAAAAAATGTGTGAGCGTATCAGTGCTGCATATATAAGTGACACACACGCACAAGTGGGAATTCTCTACTTTACATCATTTTTCGCCGATTAGCGAGCTATAGATATAATCATCAATAACTTCTACTAAACGAGGAACTGGTATCTTCCAGACTAATTATAACTAGTCTGGAAGATGCCAGTTCCTCATTTAATAGAAAATTATCTACAAAATTACAGCAGGACTTTTCAACAGCTCATTCATTAACATTTGATGTTTGGACGTCTGTTAGCGTGCATTACTCTGTTTACCTCTCTAAGTGACTTGATAGTAGTCATACTGAGCTAATCACGGAGCCGATTTCCTTAGCTTATAAGAGGAATTCAAGGCAAAATTTGTTAAAAAAAATTGTATAGCAAAATCTGCAACGCCATCATTTTGCCGAAGAGCAATTTCTTGCTTCTGAGTAGCAATTTTTTAGAAATTTCAGATTTACTATATATATATATATATATATAAAAATGAACTTTCAGAAGACAAAAGTGATGTTCAATGCTTTTACAAGAAATGAAGATTTATCGATTGATGGAGAAAAGCTGGAGATAACAGACACGTACGTTTATCTTGGACAGCAGATATCAAGTGAGGGTCACATTGATGAAGAAATTAATCGGCGTACAAAACTTGCCTGGAGAGCTTTTGGAAGAAACAGCATAATTTTCAAGAGCAATATGCCATTATGTCTTAAAAGAAAAGTGTTTGATCAATGCATCCTTCCAGTGCTTACGTATGGTGCAGAGACGTGGACCTTAACTAAAAGAGACATACAAAGGCTGCAGACAACTCAAAGAAGCATGGAGAGGTGCATACTTGGTGTAACCAGGAGAGATAAGAAGAGGAACTCGTGGATCCGAAAAATGACAAGAGTGGAAGACATCATGATCAGAGTTAAATCCTTGAAATGGCAATGGGCTGGACATACTGCCAGAAGGACAGATCATCGATGGACAGCCGAAATTTTAGATTGGATCCCAAGGGACAGGAAAAGACCCAGAAGAAGACCACATGGGAGATGGGTGGATGAAATTCGAAAGTATGCAGGGGTGACATGGAGGAGACTGGCACAAGACAGACCGTTGTGGAGGAAACTTGGGGAGACCTTCGTCCAGCAGTGGATTGATAATGGTTGACAATGATGATGATGATGATATATACATCATCATCATCAACCATTATCAATCCCCTGCTGGATGAAGGTCTCCCCAAGTTTCTTCCACAATCGTCTGTCTTGGGCCTGTATCCTCCATGTCACTTCAGCATACTTTCGAATTTCATCTTTCCATCTCACATGGGGTCTTCTTCTGGGTCTTTTCCTGTCCCTCGGAATCCAGTCTAAAATTTCGGTTGTCCATCGTGGTCCGTTCTTCTGGTAACATGTCCAGCCCTTTGCCATTTCAGTAATTTCATTCTGGTCATGATGTCGTCCACTCCTGTCATTTTCGTTATCCACAAATTCCTCTTCTTATCTTTCCCGTTTACACCAAGCATGCATCTCCCCATGCATCTTTGAGTTGTCTGCAGTCTGTGTATGTCTTTTTTAGATAAGGTCCATGTCTCTGCTCCACACGTAAGCACTGGCTGGATGCATTGATTAAACACTTTTCTTTTGAGACATAATGGCATACTGCTGTTAAAAATTGTACTGTTTCTTCCAAAAGCTATCCATACAATGCTCTTGCATGAAATCTTCGTTTCATGTAAGAGCATTGTACATCACCTTTGTCTTCTGAAAGTTCATTTTTAATCCCACTTCTTTACTCTTGTCAGCAAGTTCTTGGATCATACTCTGCAGCTCTGAAGGGTAGTTGCAAAGATGACATCATCATCAGCAAAATTGAAATCCTGCGGTATTGAAGATGCACACATTAGCATTATTAATAACATCTATTAAAATACAAGTGCAAAGGTTTGGATATTTGAGGATCAGCACAAATGAGAATTGGAACGGGAGAGAGACAAGGTGACACCATATCTTCCAAGCTCTTTAACGCCACATTGCAAAATGTCTTTCAATCATTGAACTGGGAAAACAAAGGGATAAAGATGAATGGAGATTACTTAACTCACCTTCGTTTTGCTGATATATATATATATATATATCATCATCATCATTGTCAACCATTATCAACCCACTGCTGGACGAAGGTCTCCCCAAGTTTCTTCCACAACGCCCTGTCTTTTGTGCCAGTCTCCTCCATGTTAATCCTGCATACTTTCGAATTTCATCCACCCATCTCCCATGTGGTCTTCTTCTGGGTCTTTTCCTGTCCCTTGGAATCCAATCTAAAATTTCGGCTGTCCATCGATGGTCTGTCCTTCTGGCAGTATGTCCAGCCCATTGCCATTTCAGGGATTTAACTCTGATCATGATGTCTTCCACTCTTGTCATTTTTCGGATCCACGAGTTCCTCTTCTTATCTTTCCTGGTTACACCAAGTATGCATCTCTCCATGCTGTTTTGAGTTGTCTGCAACCTTTGTATGTCTCTTTTAGTTAAGGTCCACGTCTCTGTACTATACGTAAGCACTGGAAGGATGCATTGATCAAATACTTTTCTTTTAAAGCATAATGGCATATTGCTCTTGAAATTTATGCTGTTTCTTCCAAAAGCTCTCCAGGCAAGTTTTATACGCCGATTAATTTCTTCATCAATGTGACCGTCACTTAATATCTGCTGTCCAAGATAAACGTACGTGTCTGTTATCTCCTGCTTTTCTCCATCAATCGATAAACCTTCATTTCTTGTAAAAGCATGGTACATCACTTTTGTCTTCTAAAAGTTCATTTTTAATCCCACTTCTTTACTCTTGTCAGCAAGTTCCTGGATCATACTCTGCAGCTCTGATGGGGTAGTTGAAAAATGACTACGTCATCAGCAAAACGAAGGTGAGTTAGATAATCTCCATTAATCTTTATCACTTTGTTTTCCCAGTTCAGTGATTGAAAGAAAATTTCCAATGTGGCATTAAAGAGCTTGGGAGATATGGTGTCACCTTGTCTTACTCCCTTTCCAATTTTTATGTGCGTTGTATTTTCAAATAGCCGAGTCTTTGCACTTGCATTTTCATAAATGTTATAAATCATATTAATGTATGCATCTTCAATACCGCAGGATTTTAAAGCCATTGTAACTGCTGATGGTTTCACCGAATCAAAGGCCTTTTCATAATCGATAAAAGCCATGCACAATGGAAGTTCATATTCCCTAGCTCTTTCAATTAGTTCTCTCAGTACGTGAATATGAATCCAGCTTGTTCTCTCTGTTGAGCCATGTACAATGTTACCTTCAAGCGGTGTGAAAGAACTTTAGTGAAGATTTTATAAACCACTGAGAGGAAGCTGATAGATCTGTAGTTCTTGAGATCCTCAACGTCACCTTTTTTATGTAGCAGGATCATTGTAGCATTGTTCCAATCCTCAGGAATCTTCCCTTCATTAAGGCATCGAGTGAAAATTTGGGCGAGTACTGTTTCAATTTCTCCACTTGCTTCTTGTATGATGTCTACAGTAATTCCATCTTCTCCTGGAGCTTTTCCCCGCTTCATGTTCTTGATTGATGTGCAACTTCTGCTGGGAGGACTGGAAGAACTCTGGTACTTGTACCTTTTATGATGTCTGGAGTACATGTATCATCCCTTTCATATAATTTGGAGTAAAAATCTTTCAATCTTGTCAAAATTTCGCCTCTATTTCTTGTTACAGAACCATTTTCTTTTCTCAATGCCATAATCTGTTTTCTTCCCTTACTGAGATGTCCCTTTGCTATCTTTAGGCTTTGGTTGTTTTCAATTGCTTTCCTTACTAGTTCACAGTTGAATTTCCTTACGTCTTCAGTGATACTTTTTCGTACTGTCTTGCATAGCTCTATATATTCCACTTTGGAAGTCACATCTTCTTTGGTTGTCCTCATCTCTCTTCTATTTTGCATCAACATTTTTGTTTTTCCTGATAATTTGTTCACATGCAACTTGTTCTTAGACCCAGCTAATTTTGTTGCTGTTTCCATAAGAGGGTAGACACTAAGAGCTTTGGTTACTTTTCTGTTAACTTCAGAAATATCCACTTCTACCGATGTTAGGCCTTCTAACGCAGAGAATCTGTTCTTCAGTTCCAACTTGAAGGTATTATGGTGTTTTTTAAAGTACGTTATGTCAATAGATTTTGTTTATTTTATGAGCTTGCCACGTTTCAGTTTAGTGTTGAGATGCATCTTACATCTCACCAATCTATGGTCACTACCTGTGTTGAACTTGTTTAGCACACTACAGTCCTCTATGACGAATTTTTTGTTACACATAATAAAATCAATTTCATTTGTCGTCCCATTTGGATGTCTCCATGTCCATTTCCTGTGTGGCTTTTTCTTGAAAAAGGAGTTCATGATGAAAAACCCTTCTTCCTCTGCAAACTCTACGAGAGTATTTCCACGCTGGTTTCTGTTACCGTGACCGAATTTACCTACTGAAGTTTCATTCTGTTGCCGTTGCCCTATTTTTGCATTGAAATCTCCCATAATTATCTTCAAGTGCTGCTTACCTTTATTAGTTAGATTACGAATTTCCTCATAAAATTCTTCAATTTCTTCTTCAGCATGGCTTGTGGTGGGTGCATAAGTTTGAATAATGTGAGCCTTGTACCTTCTCGAGAGTTGGATAACGAGTCGTGCAGCTCTGTCACAGGAACTTTCAACTTCTACATTTTTATCCTTCAGTTTCTTGTTTATTATAAATCCAACACCACTAGTTCTGCCAGTATCTGTCCCACGATAGTAGAAGAGATGTCCACTTTTCAGTTCAATGAGATCTTCTCCTTTTCTCCTTACCTCACTTAGCCCGACGATGTCCCACTTGATCCTTTGTAGTTCCTCTTCCAATTCAAGAAGCCTTGAATCAAATGAAGTTTATTCACCTTCAATAGTTGGTGGAGCCTCCACGAGCGGCGATTACAGCTGCGACCCTGCGGGGCGTACTCTCAATCAGGCGTTGTACGACGGCTAGCGGTATGCTCCCAACGTTGTGGCAATTCTATAGACACGACGATTGTTTCTTCCAGGACGACAATGCCACTTGTTATGTTTCAAGGGCTACAATGGAGTGGTATGAGGAAAATCTGGTTTCGCGGATGGACTGGCCTGCTCACTGCCCGGACCCCACTCCCAATGAACACCTATGGGATAAACTTGGACGACGCATAAAGTCCAGGGCCGGATGAACCATAGGGGCAACCGGGGCGATAGCACTGGGCACCGCGTGCCCCGCAGTTTAGGAAATAAAGACAAAATCATTTTCGGTAAATTGTTTATATAGTTTTATCTTGTAAGTTTTGGGGCGCGAGGCCCTTAAAAAGATATTCTTAAAAAAGTTTAATTTTTAGTTTCTAATCCCCCTCCCTCCCAGTTTAGAATAGGTTATCGCTTTTCGCCGTACAGATACTGAGATTTGTATATTTCAAATGATTATTGTAATCACCTTAATATTTTCCGCATTCATGAAATAGAAAATTAAATGTCATAATTTTGTTGCCTCTACTTTTACATATTCAACGACATTTTTGTGTTTAAACGAGATACAAGCGCTGACTTCTGACTACACGTCCGAGATGGGTCCGGATTCGAAACACGGTGAGGCATGGATGTTGTGTTTGTCTTACGGCTCTGGCTCTCTCCTTTACCTGGAACCAGTGGCCCTAAATACGGGACGGACGACTGCTTATAGCCCACTGAGTTGCTAACGGTAGTCGTGAAACCCGCAAAAAATAAATAAAAAGGAAACTATATAATTAAATTAAAAAAAAAAAAAGAACAACATCGAAATTTTTTTTGCGCTACATATGAAGGCCAATTATTCAGTGACTTTAAAAAAATTAACAGGAATTTGAAAAAAAAACGGTTTTCATGTATGAGCAGGTGTAAAAGTTAAAAAAGCCTCATTAATTTGTTAGTTACTCCACTTTGCATTAAAAATCAATCTCTAAAACATGTGTCAGGAGATAAAAACTATCTATAGGAGTTTATTTTAGAGGGTTCCGTGTTATTCTCCATGAATAAACATTTGCGACGCAAATTAGTTGAAGTTGTTTTTTTATCATATTGTGAGGAAGTTTTTATAAGAATCAGAATACAATCACAACCCCTTCTTTTCCAGAAAGAAAATCGTAGATTTTAACACTTTTTACTCTCTTTCTCTCTCTCTCTCTCTCTCTCCGTTTCTTTCTTTCCCTCTCTCGCCTTCTCTCCCTCTCAATCACTCGCTTTCCCCTCTCACTCGCTCGCTCGCTTTCCTCTCTCACTCGCTCGCTCTCTTTCCTCTCTCACTCGCTCGCTCTCTGTCCTCTCTCACTCGCTTGCTCTCTCTCCTCCTGTCTCTCTCTCCTTCTCTTTCTCCCATTCTTTTTCTGTCTCTCTTCCCACATTCTTTCTCGCCATCTGTCCCTCTCTCTCTCTCTCTCTCTCTCTCTCTCTCTCTCTCTCTCTCTCTCCCCCCCCCTCTTGAACTTTTAAGCCGTATTTTGGTATTTTCCTTAAGCTTAAAGCAAATACTTCCTTGTGATAACCATTTTGACTTTATGACAGTTTTCGCGTGTGTTCTTTACGGACGACACTTTTTACGTAACGACTTCATTAAAATATTGAATTTATTTTCTAAGACCTGCAATAAAATTTTGCTCTGGGCACCAGAAAAGCTCCATCCTGCCCTGGTGAGGTCTAGACCAACACGACCTTCTTCACTAAAAGAGTTGGTCGATATATTCAAGGCGGGATGGAGGGATATCCCGCTCTCCATATTCTATGGACTTGTGGACAGTTTACTTCGACGGGTGGCTGCTGTAATCTCTACAAATGGAGGACCTACGCGCTACTGATGTAAATACAATACTGCTTTTCTAGTTACTTACAGTGTCTAATCACTTTTGTCCACGTACTGTACTTAGCAAATCTAAGGAAATGTACACTGGTACTGCTTTCGAAAAATTTTGCTCCTAGTTTATATTCTACACACAGAAAAAACACACGAACGCAGGCATACCCGCATAACATTTACTGTTCTCTGTGATGTCAGTTCCTTAAAGAAAGATTCACATTAGAGTCACGTTATTGTGACCACCAGCTAATATCCAGAGTAACCGCTGTGTGCAGCGCGGACAGCAGCTAGACGGGCTGGGTGTGACTCAATAAGGTGCTGGAAGGTGCTTCACAGGTATGTGGAGCCATTCTGACTGCAGTACATCTCTCAGCTGCTGGAGGATCCATAGAGCGAACAACACGATCGAGGTGGTCCCACACATGCTTAATTGGGTTTAAGTCTGGGGAATTAGAGGGTCAGGGAAGTACTTTGAAGTCTTCATCGTGCTCTTCCAACTACTCTCTGACATTTCTAGCTGTGTGACATATCGCATTGTCGTGATGGAAGATCCAATAGGCCCCAGGAAAGACAATCAGCATGTATGGGCTTACTTGGTCTGCAAGGTTGGATTCATAACGAATTCGGTCCATAGTGCCTTCCACAGATATGAGTGGACCCAGATAATGCAACGAAAACATTTCCCAGGCCACAACGCTGCCCCCACCAGCTTGTGTCCTTCCAGCAATGTTTGAAGAGTGTTTGCTCTCCTATGTTTCTCGCCTTATACGTCCATCCGTTCGACGAAGCAGAAAACGTGACTCATCTGAGAAGGCAATCCTTTGCCAATCAGCGGAGATCCAATTTCGATAGTGCCGTGCAAATGTATGCCTTTTCTGCCGATGCATCTTTGTTAGCATAGGGTGCAGCGAGCATCCATCTGCATTGGAACCCCATACGCAGCAGGGTTCGCTGAACTGTCGCTTTAGACACACTTCCTGTAGCCCCTTGGATCATTCGGCCAATGAGTTGCTCAACTGTAGCGTGTTGATAGGCCCACACGCACCTTCGAAGCCTACGTTCACCTCTCACATCAATCACACATGGTGCTCCGCAGTTTACACGTCGCTTATTCGCAATGGTGCCATTTCTCCAATCACGATGCACTTTAACCACAGCAACACGCGAACTGTTCACAAACTGCATTGTTTCAGAAATACTGCCACTTTTGGCCCGAAAGCCGATACTTATCCCTTTCTGCAAATCTGATATATCACTCCTTTTATCCATGACAGCAACGAGCTATAAGTTTTCAGAATGCCTACAGCACACCTTATATACCCCCCAAACCAGCTCACAACGTGCGCCTTCTTTCATTGGCTACGCGCTGTTGACGTCAGAAGTAGGAGGTGGTCACAATAATGTGACTCGGCTCACAATAATGTGACTCGGCTGTGTATGACTCCTGTTGCTGACGTTAAATTTGACTGAATGTTGAAGTCCCAAAAAGTCTCGATTTAGAGAAATGTTGGTACCCAATTCTAGCTTCAAAATAATACATACAATACACGCATCACACATGACCCTTTGTACGTCATTTTCACTACATTTTCTCTCTCCGATATCCACGAATCTAGATCTCCCATGATGCCATTAGCCTTTCTAATTTTAACAAAATTTAAAATTTAAGGGTGACTCAGAAGAAAGGTTAAATGAGAGGTATACGGCACACTGTTCATGTATGTATATTCCATCCAACTAAAAATGAACCACAAGCCCCATTGATGCCAATGAACTCCATGGTTCTCCTTTAATTGGACGGACTATATATACATTATGACTGAGAAGATTATGATCAACAACAAATATTTATTCTCGCGGTAAGCGCTTGACATGCAACTTCTAATGAACTGTTATTCCACCTAAGTTACGCATCCCTGATGATTGCGCGCTGCGGTCCTCTTTCTTTTTAACTCATTACTTTCATATCAAAAGTTCAAAAGTGGCAAAGCTCGCGAGTTTTCTTTAAAAAATCAAGCCCTAATTTTAAAATCATAAATAAACTTAATAAGATCAAACAGCTCAACGTACATGTGAGCAAGGCTGAAAAATCTCATTTTGTGATGAATTAAGCTCCGAAAATTCCCCGTATCAAGCGATAAGCACAACACCTTCATCAATATTCATCAAAGGCAAGGATGCGTCTTCACGGGTGGCGGATGAAGAAGAGCGGAGGGGTACGGTGAGAAAAATGAATGCAGAGTTAATTCTGTTAAACTCAACTTCGTAACACTAACATTTGAGACGCCGAAGTTTCTTGAAAAAGGTAGCAACACTTCAGACGACTTTCATAACATTTTAGCTTAGCTAATTTACTGATGGTTACATCGTCCAAGCATTTTATTTGGGCTCTGGACTTTGCGGAAATAAATAAACGGTTTCTTGATCCTTTAACTGGGAAGCCAGGAAAATTTTCAGGGAAAAACGACTTGCGAGGGGGAATTATTCTGCAACATTGGTCTAGAATTATCACCAAGAAATGTTAGCCATGGAAGAAACTCTTTTGAAATTTGAAACCCGCATCGTACCAGAGTGAGAATCGAACCCGCATCTCCTGATTTTCTCCCGAGTATCCAAACCAATGCACATCAGAACAAAATGCATTAAAGCACTGCATTGGGTGGTGCATTAAAGTAGTACATAATAAGTGTGAGCACTTTAAGCGTCAAGAAGACGGGGGAAAGAACGGAAGTTCACTTAAGCGTCGGATAGGAGATCGAAACACCATCCGAGGTTGACAGTAGAATGGCGATTGGCACATGCTGCCTGGTAGGCTCACGTCCTTTCACCAGTGCGCAAAGGAAAACGTTTCCGAGCGGTAAACTCAGCGGAGGCTTATGTTGATTGGCCAAATAAGTCGACGGCCAGTTCATGCGTACACGTTGACCAGCCGTCATTGACAGCTCCTCCTACAGTGGGTACGGGAGCACCGTGACTGGTCATTGGACGACTGTAAAAGAGTTGTCTGGTCCGATGAGTCCAGATTCAGGCGATGAATGGGCGCGTATTCGACGCCGCACTGCATGATTGGACGGGAAAAGGCAGACGGCGGCAGAGAGATCGTGATTTAGGGATTGCATCTGCAGTTATGAACATCCCCGGGTCCCCTCATACCCTGTGCACACAACCTCGCTATCAAACCCTACTTAAGCATTGCTTCGGACCAGGTTTCGGCCCACATGGTGGGCATGTATGGACTCATTCAATCAAAACAATGCCTAACCACAATTGATGGGCATTGGAATCATTCCATTAAAACAAGGCCTAATGTCACACTGCGTAAGAATGGATCGAGGATAATTTAGCAATTCGTACACTCCCCTGGTAGCTAAATTACCCCAGCTAGGATCCCATTGAACATTTGTAGGATGCAGAAGATCGCAGCATTCGCCAGTGATTCAATCCGTCGTTTAACTCTAGAACGGAATTCTTTCGAATTCCTACAGAATACCTGAGAAGATCTTCCGTGGTTTAGTGGAGTCAGTGCCACGCAGGTCGCAAGTGATTATCAAGACGAACGGCGGCATGACATGCTTTTAAATAGGTGTTCACAATGTTATGTTGCATGAGTAAATATAGTAAGCAATATCCACACCAATCTGCTTGCCCGTATGGAAACGTACGCTGTTCAGAACAGGAACTAAAACAGTACTTTTACCACGCTTAGGAAAGTTCAGTGTGAGCCCCACGTGTGGAAAAATATTTCATTTCCTGCCAAACAAATGACAGCATCCGGCACTCAATTGTTGAAAGAGCCTCGCTTATGCGATGCTTCAGGTAATCAACGTTTCGTGGAAAGAGCAGTGCATACACAAGTTTCTTTCGGGAGCCACGGATGAAAAATCAATGGGAGTTAGATCTGGTGACAAAAAAGGTCAGGCTATAGAGTATAGACCCCGTTCGTTCAATCTATTGAACAAGCAACTGAGTATTCAAAAGGGTTGTCACAGCACAACGGATGTAAAGGGTGAACAGACACAACTAATGTAAAGGGTGAACAGACACAACTAATGTAAAGGGTGAACAGACACAACGGATGTAAAGGGTGAACAGACACAACTAATGTAAAGGGTGAACAGACACAACGGATGTAAAGGGTGAACAGACACAACAGACTATGTGATAACAATACTTCAAGATACAAACAGCAGGCACCTGCCCAGTTACAATCTTCCTCTGCACTAAACCGGCAGCACAACACCGTATATCGTGCTTTCTAGCAGGATCCTTGGAAACTAATTATTGTGCTTGCGTACGCAGAATTCCAATTTCAAATTATGTTGTATTTTCGTGTTGCTGTGCCATGGATGAAAAACCAAGGAGAGTTACATCTGGGGGCAAAGATGGTCAAGCTATTGAGTATAGAACCCGTCCGTTCAATTTATTGAACAGGCAACTGAGTGACCACCGTGAGCAATTCAATGGGCTATAAGCAGTCGCCCGTCGTTAATTTAGGGCAGCTGGTTCCAGGGAAGAGAGTGAGCCAGTGCCGTAAGACAAGCACAACATCCATGCCTCACCGGGATTCGAACCAGTACCCTTCTCGGACGAATGGCCACAAGCACCGTATATCGTGCTCTAGCAGTATCCATGGAAACTAACTATTGTGCATGCGTACGCTACAACCTTTTGGGTTCCAATTTCAAATTATGTACTGTATGTTGCATTTTCCTGCTGCTAATTCTTTCTTTGTAACAAATTTTACAATTCGCTCTTATAATTTTTGACTCACCCTGCATGATAATCCTCTTAAACTGATAAAGTTTTAAGTTTTTGCCTGAAACTATTCAAAACAGTGGTAACGGAAATTTTGGGATAACGTCAGATCACAATTAAACGTTTTTAGCACCCGTTTCGGATGCATATGGTAAAAATTACCCACCTAACAGCAATCATCATTCGTTGATCTCAATAAGAAAGGCTTCGGCTTATTACATTTAGAAAGGATAAAGTCATTACCGAAACCGGAGATGCATACCTTCACACAATTTTCACGAGGGTTTAATAACATAAAATCCTCTATCCATCAATTTGCTACAGATGCACATGGAGAACAAACAGGAGGAATGTCCATATCGCCCTAAATCAAACATTGCGGAAAGGTAAATAGTAATCGTCCAAACATTAATTACTGGCGGGAATTAAGCTTGATTTAACGATTCAGAGTGTATCTATGACAATGTTCCAATACTGACAGATTCACAGATTACATAATTATTCACAAACTACAAACGATTCGTTTTTCATTCAGAAAAGTGGTAAGAGGTACATGTTCATGTTGCACGACACTTCGTTACTGACATTTAAGAGGTTGAATTAAGATAAAATGTTTGAAAACTTGCTTTCATTGGCTAAATTTATTAAAAATAATAAAAAAATGCATCGAAACACATAAAACCTTTATTTGTTTAAGAAACAGAAAATATACGTCAAATTGAAAAGTTGTAGGTATACACACGCATATATAAAATCGTAACTGCGAATCAACAACCAAACAGGGACATCGCGTTAAATACACCACTTGCAGGGGCGTACTTGTAGCCACCGCAACCCCCGCATTGCGAGGGGGGTCACGCTAAGAGGGCCTTCCAGCCGAAAAAGTTTTCATAAAAAGAAGTTTCGGCAAAAAATTTTACAAAACCTTTTGTCAAAACTTAATATGAAACTGGTTAAAGAAATAGCCAGGAATTTTTTACGGCAGCTTGACAGAAGAATTAAACCAATTTTTTTTTCCATGATTTAAGTTTATCAGAACTGGACGACGGAAAAGCAGCTACTCTATAGGATTTGAGGACCCTTTTCACAGCCACAGTAATTGTTCCTATACATGTATATTAACAAGAGAATGTGAAAGAAATATCAGTTGAATGAATGAAATTTTATACCAATGAGCATAAGGTGTTATGTTAAAGACTTCTGCACGTAACTACGCATCTTCAGAATACAATGAACTGAAAGGTGTTCTTCGCAGGTACGAAGAAGCAGAGACCTGTGTCATTTTTCATAAAGAATCTAGATATTTTTTTTTACTATGTGCAAAGCATTATGGCATATGTTTTTTTTTTATATTTTCAAGAGTAAATAATTTAAGTAGTTTTACTTTATTCTCGTGCCAAAATTCTTACTTGTTACTTATTTATTTGCTTTATTATGTTCTGTATTTTCGTATAAATTGGAAAAGGTCATGGGACACTGTCACACTGCAGTCACGTGTTTTGTGTGTGTGATCGTCAGGAATTTAAAAGAGGTTAATTTTAGTTCTCTAAAAAATAAAATTGGTGTTATATGATTAACTTTGGCGTAACTATTTTGTAGTACTTTTTATTTCTATTGGTATAAAACTAGGGCAATCATTTGAATCAGAACAAACACATTTGTGTTACACGCAATAAAGTGCAATAACTTTGGTTTTACGAAAAATACCTGGGTTAAGACGCAAAACCGAAATTATTTATTCTTTTTCCAACATCGGCATGGTAGATCTGCTGATTAGCATAATTTTATTAAGAATATCTATGAAAATGTCAGCGCAAAGGTTCGACTGTTCGCCGACACAGCACGTATAAAAATTGGAAAGGGAGTGAGACAAGATAACATATCGCCCAAACTCTTTAATTCCACATTACAAAAATGATCAATAAAGAAAGTACAACTCATCTGCGATTTGCTGACAATATAATCATTTTGTTAAGTCCCCCTCAGAGCTCCAAAGCATGATATAGAAACTTGCTGACAAGAATAAAGATAAAGGATTAAAGACGAACTTACAGCAAACAAAATCGATGTACAATGCTTTAACAACAGTAGAAAAATTACAGGTTGGTGTGAAAAATTTAGGAGTACCTGACGCCTACGTTTTCTTTTTTTTCTTTTTTCTTTGTTGATTGGGGATTTAACGACCACCGTGAGCAATAATTTAGGGCCACTGGTTCTTGGGAAGGGAGAGAGCCAGTGCCGTAAGACAAATACAACATCCATGCCTCACAGGGATTCGAAACCGGACCCCTTTCGGATGAATGATCAGAAGCCATCGCTTAGACCACTGCGCCACCGGGGCGGCAAGTTTGCCTTGGACAATAAATAGCAAGCAAGCGTCACATCGAAGAGGAAATTAAATGAGGTATGAAACTTAGATAAAGTACATTCAGAAGAAACAATGAAATTTTCAAGAGCAATTTGCCGTTATGTCTTAAAAGAAGTGTTTAATCCCACCCTTTCAGTTTTTTATTATGGATTAGAGACACATACCTTAATTATAAAAATCGTAATAGCTGCAGACAACTCAAAAAAACAACAACAAAAAAAACATGGAGACATGCATGTTTGGTATAACTAGGAAAGGTAAGAACAGGAACACATGGATCAAGAAAAACGACAAGAGTTATATGGGAGCAAAGTGATGAATTTCAAAAGATGAAAAAATAATATTATATGGGAGTAAAGTGATGAATTTCAATCATTTGAAAAAGAAGTGTGCAAGATTGCATCTAAAAAAAAATTTGAAAAAGGATCACTAGGAGGATCAAGAAAAACGACAAGAGTTATATGGGAGCAAAGTGATGAATTTCAAAAGCATGCCGGCTCATGGAAGAGATTTGCTGAAGGCAGGGAGCTGTTGACGAGATTTGCTGAAGGCAGGGAGCTGTTGACGTGATTTGCTGAATGCATTGAGCTGTTGACGAGATTTGCTGAAGGCAGGGAGCTGTTGACGAGCTTTGCTGAAGGCAGGGAGCTGTTGACGAGATTTGCTGAAGGCAGGGAGCTGTTGACGAGATTTGCTGAACGCAGGGAGCTGTTGACGAGATTTGGGGAGATCATTAAGTAGTACAATGACAATGATAATATACACTGAGTGGCCACTTTATTATGACCACCTGACAGCTTTACGCAAATGAGCTATGGCTGCACGCTGTTGCCGCCAGAGGGCGAGGCTAGTATAAAAAGGGAAAGCTTAGTGCTTGCGACAGTAGTAGAAGTGATTTTTTGGGTGACGAGATGGGTAAAAAATGCGATTTGACGGACTTTCAACGTGGGATGATTGTAGGAGCTCGGAGCCATAGAGCGAGTATCACCGAAATCGTCGCATTCGTGAAATGTTCCAGAGCAGCTGTTGTTCAAGTCTTTAAAGACTGGAATGTCAAGCCAAAAAACTGCGTGTCTACGTGCAACGTGTGATCGTCATCGATTAGTGACTGCTCGGGCGGAACGGAGGGTGTCCAGACTGGTAACAGACAACAGAAAGGCAACAGTGCAGCAAATTACAGACCATCCTAATCAAGGATCCCCTCAAATGATTTCTGCCCGCACTGTTCGCCGTACACTGCATCGAATGGGATATGGCAGCCGAAAGCCTGTTCGAACACCTTTGCTGTCTGCAGTTAACAAGAGAAAACGTCTCCAGTTCGCACAAGAACACTAGAATTGGACAGCCGATAATTGGAAACAAATTATGTGGTCCGATGAATCACGTTTTCAGTTGCACCATGCTGATGGCCGAGTGAGAATTTGGCGGAAACAGCACGAAAACATGAACCCCTAATGCATTGCTACAACCCTTCAAGCTGGTGGAGGCAACGTTATGGTTCGGGGAATGTTTTCCTGGCATGCTTTGGGCCTTTTGATTTGTGTTGATCAACGTCTGACTGGCACATCTTATCTAAAGATCGTTGCGGATCAAGTGCATCCTGTCATGTGGATGGTTTATCCCAATGCGATGGCTACTTTCAACAAGATAATGCGTCCTGCTATAGTGCTCGTATTGCACAGGATTGGCTTCAGGAACATGCAGGTGAGTTTACTTTACTTAGGTGGCCCCCACAATCTTCAGATCTCAACCCCATTGAGAATTTGTGGGATGAAGTTGAACGAGCCATCAGACAGCTGGATCCACAACCCTGCAATCTCACACTCCTGGAAAGTGCTATTCATCAAGCATGGGCTCAGACTCCGCAAACCACCTATCAACATCTCGTGGAGTCCATGCCACGAAGAATCGACGCAGTATTAAAGGCAAAAGGTAGCCCAACGAAGTACTGAGGGGGTGGTCATAATAAAGTGGCCACTCAGTGTATATCTATATAATATAAACAGAAGACACAAAACATTATGAGGAGCGCGTCTTTATCAAAATCGAAGCAATTGCTCGTAAATAACGACGCTGGTGAAGGTCATGAAACGGTATAAATAGCACCTGATAGTGAGCTCTGTTCATCAGTCTTATTCTTGTTTTTCAGATGAGGAAGGTCAAACTGCAATGGCCAGACAACTATGTCAGAGAATTTCCAAGACGATATGGATTGTGGGGTACTCACAGTCAGCAGTGGTAAGTATTTTCAAAATGTGGTCCGAGAAGGGAAAAACAACGAACCACAGATAAGGTGTTGGACGACCAAGGCTCATCGATGCTAAAGGTGAGCGAAGGCAATCCCATATTGTACGAGCCAACAGAAGGAATTCTGGGGAGCAGCTCGCCGGTAATTTTAATGCTGGTGATGGGAGTAATAGGTCACAACACACAATACATCGAACTCTGCTAAAAAATGCGGCTGTGTTGTCGCAGGCGGCTCAGAGTGTCCAATAATTGTAGCCCAGGCACATCCTTTCTTGGCAACGATATTTCCGTCTAGTAGCGCCTTCTTTCCGTAGGATATAATGCACTATGCCACACTAACAAGATTGTCCGAAACGAAGGTGGGTGAATGAACTCCAAAAATGTTTTATTCCCTCGTCTTCCCAGTTCAATGATTGGAAAACATTCTGCATGGACTAGTCTATCAGGTGTTATAAAAGGTGATTTTGCAGCCGAAGATTCCAGGACAGCCATCTGCAAAGCATCCAGAGTTATCAGCAGTGCTTTTTGGACTCGAATGCATCGCTCCGATTCGTCGCGCAGATGAATATTTGGGTTTAGATACGGAGAGTGAGACAGCCATTCAAGTGTTGCGCACTCATCAGAATTATATACGGTATGTACACTCGCATCTCTACTTCTAATAAATGGGCTATCAATTTTTTTAATACCTCACATGCATTACTTTGCCTATAACTTAAAGTTATTCCTTTTCCTTAAGCAGGATTTTATCTCAATGTCCCACAAAGACATTTTTGTATTACGGACGATACCTCTGTTTCTAAAAGATAGATTCAAAACATCATTTTTTTCAAACATCCGATAGAGGAAATCATTTCCGAAAATTTTATACATTATCCAATCCACGCGCATACTTTTTAACCAAGGAGGCGTTTATGCTTATATCAATTACAACATAAGGTTTTAAAAGCCACATTTCAAAGACTGGCTTTCAATTATGTACAAAAAGCAAAGAATGATTTAGATTTTTTAGCATGGTATTTTCTTAATAGGTGGAAAACCATACACACAGCAACATTGGTAAAAAAATTCATTGTAGTGTCCGTCTACGGATTCCATATCTCAGACAGTTTTTAAAATTTTGAACATGTATGAGACAGCAGCATATATAAATTTTGAAGTCTTTCTTTTGTTCAACGTGATTACATCGGAAAATTTGATGACAGTCCTCTTGCATTTGTCTACAAGCAGAATTTAATGGAAATGTGTTTCTCCGGGAAAGCACGTAGTTGCACCGGAAAGCTACAACTACAGGGAATGCCACATCACTCGTGTTGCAAAAAAAAAAAAAAAAAAAAAAAATGCTCAAAATGAGTTAACGATGTTACGATTTACACGATCAGGCGTACTCTTTGACGCACTCAATGTGCTGAGCTGTGTCTTAAGAATGCGTGGAGGAGTATTTTGAAGGGAATTAATTTGAGTAACTCTACCCAAAATATTTCTGTCTTCGATAGAAACGTTATTGACCTTATTTTTTGATCGCACCATTTTTCCTGGAAGACTATCAACGGTGGTAGCCTGGTGTTGGTGGTAGTGGTGGTGTGTGTGTGTAGCTTCAAAATGAAGATAGTACGAAAGCAGAGAAAATTTCAAATACGAAACACAAAAATGTGCCACAAATACCTTCTTAAAAATTAGCAAGTATAAAAATGGAAACGAAAAGAACTACAGAAAGCTTAGACGGGAAAACACTGGAAAAACGCAGATGTTGAGAACAGTGATTTGTGTCTTCGTCAAGGAGCAGCACAAATTACCCCTCCCTTATCTGCGCATGGACCTAGTGAACGTGGGTTTCTAATACATCACTTTAGTGCAGAGGGCCCCGAAATCAAAAATTAATGTCAAAAAAATTTAATCAGTTCTTAAAAACTTGTTACTTAATCTTCCAATTTCGATTTGCCTGGAAACAGAACCAATCCAAGCTTAATCATATTTAAATTACATTAAAAAAAATATATATACATTTTGTCAAAAAGCAAAAAAATTGTTTACGTAACATGGATACAGGTGAGACATACGGACACGATCCAACGTCAAAAGAACACATCACAAAAAATTCCTAGTGTGTCACATGAAGATTGTGAAACTTCTTTCCACGTGTTCCATCTTCTTTCGTAGATAAAGAACCAGTTTCCAAAGATCTCCACAAAGCTTATCTATTCTGTCATTCACGCAATACTTCTTCGCATGCATTCCACATATAGCGTGAAACTGAATAACTCTTATTTTGTGTAACGTATGTCCGATATCAGAGAAATGGAATAGTCTTGTATTTATATTTTCAAGTATATGCTTATCAGCTTAAACAGAGCATAACAACTTGCTGAATAGAAAAAGAAAAAAAAATATTTTTGGAAATGGAAAGAAGTATTAACGTACTCGACTCATGCCGCTTAATTTAGAAATCTCCCTCCCTCCCTCCCTCCCTCCCTCCCTCCCTCCCTCTCTCTCTCTCTCTCTCTCTCTCTCTCTCTCTCTCTCTCTCTCTCTCTCTCTCTCTCTCTCTCTCTCTCTCTCTCTCTCTCTCATTTTCTTTCCTTTATATTATTTCCTGTTAGGAACTGACAGCAGCTAACAGTCTTTTCATTATGTATGATGAGCTCATCAGAATCGAGACGAGTGACAAAGAAAGAAAAGAAAGTCGAGCAACAAGAAAAACTGGAAGCATAGGTAGAGGTAAAAAAAAATGGATTTATTTCACAACTATCCAACTACATTGACACGCCCCCAATCGCTTATGCACTTCGGTTATTTGTTTTACTAATATTAACATTACAATAGATGTTGTACCTCCGTTTTCAGACACGACCGCCTAAGCATTCTAAAATACGTATGATTACCATTTAAAAACAAAATGCATGAAAAATAAAATTTCTTAAAATAGTAAAAGAAAATAAAAAAAAAGAAAGAAAAAAGAAGAGAAAGGAGCGTCATATAAGGGGAAAAAATCTTTCCTTTGTTTTCGTCGAATCCCAAAGGATTCCTTATGGCCTCCTTTTCTTTACTCTGCATATAACGAGAAGACGGCAAGAGCCAAATTAGGAAACAAAGGAGACGACAAAAGCTAATAAAAATAATAGAAGGTGCCACAACTCGGCTCATTAATCAACAAAATTTCAATGTAACGAGCAGGTAAATTCAATTATTTTAATTTAAAAAGAAGAAGATAAGAAGAGGGTAAAAAAACTACGCATGGTACCTGTTTTCAAAAAGGATCATTCGGTTCAATGCAGCTATTCTAGTCTTTTTTTCGTCTGACTGATCCGACACTCGCAGAAAAAAGTGACAGCTGTAAAGAGTCTGTCCATTATATATGAGCCCATTAGCATCGAGGAGACTGTCAAGAAAGAAAGTAAAACGGAAAAGGAAGAAAAAAAGGAAGTAAAAAGAAAAGAAGCAGAAGGTATAACAACTAGAAAAAACTCTGGATTCATTTCACAAAAACAAACACTGCGCACATGATATTTCACGATGGTAAGGCGAAAAGAAATGTAAATATGATAAATACCTCGCTATAAAAAATTATGTCACAAATGCTGAACGTATAAAACACAACCCGATGGAAGTATTTTTCTTTGCTCTTTATTTTCAAGCTTTCGAGATTTTTTTCCAAAAGTGGGCGAGGAAGAACAACGACAGCGCGTTATGAGTCTTCGCATCTCATTTCAAATAATTTTATTAAGCTCATGAAAAAATTGATATTGCTGCATTTCTTCTCTTCCAGATTTTCGACATTTTGTCTGTCAAAAAACTGCCTCCAATAACTTAAGCTTTTTCTTTCAACTTGCAGATATTTTTTTCTCCTGATGAGCTTTTTTACTATTTAGATTTCAACGCAGATGTGTTGTTAAAATGTTTGAGGCTACACCCTCACGTCAACACTAAATATTTGAGTAGTTTGAAGATTCACTAGAAAAAATATTTTGCATACACAAACGTTTCTGCTGTCTTCCATCTAACTACAAGCAGCGCTGTTAATAATTATTTACGCTGCGTCCATGATTAACTGTAGAAACCACGCCTGCTAGCCCCACAGCCAGTTGTTCTATCAGCTAAACTACACCGACGGAATTTATCGCTGCAGGTTTGCCGTCTTGACAGGTGCTTCACCTCTGTAGTACGTCACACTTTTGTCAGCGAGGCCACTTCGATGTAGTAGTAGTCCACGTGCCCATGTGCAGACGACCAAACGCAGTTATGCCTAACGGTTTTGCCCTTTTATATCAATCACCTCTCCCTCGACTGGTTCGAAACTCCAATAATTTACATAACCCCAGTGCAGACACAAATCCACCAATTTGCATAAAGCTCCGACAAATATTTCTTGACGTGGCAGTTTTATATTAAGTAGTGTACATATTATTCTACCTATATAACTTCGAACGTAAGGCAAATATCAAAGAAATATCGCTCCTTCTGTCTGTCAGGCCCAAAAGACGACAGCATTGCCTGATGTTTTTCTATCTCATAAATATATGAAATCAATTACTTCGAGTTCGTAGACTAACGATGGTGCATACTGATTTCCAATTTCTCATTACGGCATTCATTGGTGGTACCAAGGTTACAACTACAAAACATGATAAAATATTACTTGTGTTAACGATGTGGAGCATACATGTGAAACGAAGTCCCATTGAGGCTTTGCTATGAAAGATTATGAATTTACCTTAGTGGAAGTCACCGGAGATTGCGGTTTGCAATATCGATACAATATTTAAATCATTCAAAACATGAACGTAGCCTCCTTTTCTAGAGTTACCAAGATTATAATAACTCTAGAAAAGGATCATTCTGATAATTTTTCCACTGTCAATCCTAAGATAAATAAAAATTAGGTCAACAGGAGGTGAAAGGATATAATAACGGTACAAATATGAGGAGAATGCATTACTTCTGTTCCTCGAGTATGAAGTTATTAGTTAAAGGTGTTAAAATGTTACAAAGAAGAAATTAAATCAATAAATACTATGGACACCTCCCAGAAAGTTAAAACTTATTTTTCAAAACACAATCTACATTTTGATAAAAAAAAACAGTAACCAATATAGGACAAATTATCTCTAAATGACCATGAGGAACCTATTGTCCTCTTAAAGTTCTGATTTAAACCAAATGTCAATAAAGAAAATCAAAGAAACTTCATTCATCGCCGGAAACACGACAGGAACTTTATACACAAGAATACAAGAATATATAAAAAATCTAACGAAAAGTACTCGACTCCATCAAGGGATTCATACAATTTACCCGAATTTCTTCGTGAAAATCTTGTTCTCCAGTTATTTGTGGTCTTATGGTGCCCTATCAGCCAAGATAGCAAGCAGTTTCGCCGTTTATATTTGTCAAAATGAAATTTGAAAATTGGTTCCTACCCACTAAGATGCTTCGGCAACTGCCATTTGCAATAGCACGTAAAGTTGTTTTCACTGCACAGATCTTATCTATTATGTGGAATTTCCGGTTGCGTGATTGTCAGCTCGGCTTCATTATAGATCTTACGAAGACTGAGATAAAAATAATGATATTCACGCCATGGATTCATTTGATTATGAATTAGTTTTGAACTGCGTAGCGAGAGTGTGGCGAAGAGGAACAGTACAGTTCGAAACGCACGAAAATCAGTTCGAAAACACACACGACTGATTTCTCAACAGCATATTCAGAAATTTAGTAAAATGAAACGAAATCTTCATTAAGGAGGGAAATATTCCTTAAACTTTAACCCAAATATACAGCATGATTCACAATAATTGTTAGGGTTTCCGTGGCCTGGCCGTAACCGACCAAATTAAACCGTAACCGACCAAATAAAACTGCCAGCAGCTCACCGCAGAAAGTTTTATGTGGCACACGGCGCCCGCTGAATTGACGTCATACTTCAAAATGGCAACTGTTCAAGAAAAAGCAATCTGGATACTCTGATTCTTCGAAACTAATCAGTTATCACAACGCAACGTCGTTACAGAACGCAGTATGGCAGAGCTCCACCTTCCGACGTTGGTTAAAGCAGTTTATAAAGACTGGCAGTGTGCAGCATCAAAAAGGAGCGGCAACACGAACCACTTTGCAGAACGATGCTGATCGCGTCCAGGAAGCCTTTTCTCGAAGCCCTCAGAAGTCAACAGGACGAGCTGCGTCGCAGTTAGGTATGTCAACAACACCGTGCGTACAAACTGCCGATTGTACAGTCTTTACCGCGGAACGATAAACTCCGCCATTTCCAATTTGCCCAAGACATTTTGTGTAAAGTAAAAGCGAAGCTGATGAACATTACATGCGGACATGGATATTTAGAGATAAAGCAACGTTTTTCGTCTCAGGAAGGGTACATCGGCATAACTGAAGATTCTGGGGCTCCGAAAAAACCCTCACACCATTCGAGAAGTCGAACGAAATAATCAAAAGGTGAACGTCAGGTGCGCTTTGTCATGTTCGGAAGCGTTGGTGCCCTTTTTCTTTCTGGAGGAAACTGTGGCAGCGATGACCTATCTGGACATGCTATAGCTGTATCTCTTGCCTCAGTTGGAAGATCAGCAGCCCAATGTGGTGTTCCAGCACGACGGTGCACCGCCGCACTGGGCTGTTACTGTCCGAGAATTTCTTGACGTGCATTTTCCTGGGCGCTGGTTTGAGGAGAGGTAGACCCATTCTGTGGCCTCTGCGCTCACCCGATATTACGACGCTGGATTTTTTCCCTGTGATATACGTGAAAAACATTGTTTACCAGACACCCTGTGACATTCCTCAATGACCTGAAGACCAGAATTTGGTGTTGCGATAGCAACAGTAACGCCGCAAATGCTGGCAAACACATGGCGGAAAACTGATTAACGCTTGAATATCTTACGTGCCACGAAAGGCGCGCATATCGAAGTAGAGTATTGAAGTGATGTATCGATTCTTAAGTTTATTGAAGTGATATATCGATTCTTAAAGTTTATTGAAGTGATGTATCGATTCTTAAGTTTAATGAAGTGATGTATCGATTCTTAAGTTTAATGAAGTGATGTATCGATTCTTAAGTATATTGAAGTGATGTATCGATTCTTAAAGTTTATTGAAGTGATGTATCGATTCTTAAAGTTTATTGAAGTGATGTATCGATTCTACAGGTAATAAAACTTTTAGTTGTCATCTGTCATATTCTGTTTGCGGTTTTAGTTTGCTGCTTCCCGTTTACTGATTATATGCCACTGAAACTCCGACAATAATTATGAATCACCCTGTACTTTCATACAAATTATTAGGTAGGTCTAGCGCACCCTCCCACCCAACACATAGCAGACGATACGTATTCCGTGAAAACTACTTTACGTACTATTGCAAATGGCGGCTGTCGAAGATCGCCGGGTAGGTACCGTTTTTCGAATTTCATTTTGGCAGGTTTAAACGGCAAAAATGCGTGCTTCCTTGACTGATATGGAATCATAACACCACAAATAACTGGAAAACAAGAGTTTCATGAAGACACTCGGGTAAATTATAAGACACCCGTAATGGAAACTAGTACCTAACAAAAAAATTAAACAAAACTGTCATACTCAATTACTGCATCTGTGATCAAGCTCCACATCAAAAGCACAAAATTAAGCCTGTATTTTTGAACATTAGAAAAAAACTAAGGATATCCCTTTTGCAGATGCAATATGCATAGAGAAAACCATCCACCAAAACAACATCCATATTTCATTTGCTTGGAGACATTAAGCCATAAATCTGATGCACCGGGGAAGAAAAAAAAAAAAAAAGAAAAAAAGAAACGAAAAAACTTTCGATTTTTGCTGAAGATGGCTCCGCCCAAAAGTTCATTTGCAGTCCTGTACGATGGCGTACCCAGAGGGGGTGCAAAGGGCCATATATGCACACCCCGAAATAATTTCGTCTCGTTTTAAAAATTGATAAAAAATTGTCAGTGACGTTATTTTGCTAGTGTCGCCATTCTGGCCTTCCTTAAATTGCCCTGTTACTTCTTTATTTGGAATGGTCAGACGAGGTCACATATGCCTATTATTAATGCCTATCTCCCCCTTCCACGTGCTCATTTCCCATTAGTATGCCACTAAAGACAGAAAAGAGAAAACTAGTGTTGTAGTGGCCAGGGCGTTAGGCTAATGAATGGTGGGGCTAGGGGGAGGCATGAGGTAAGTCTTTTATCTTGAGTACATACCATAGCAGGAAAACAAAAACGTAGAATGGACATACCTTTGTAATTAATAGTATTTGAGAAAAATAAAAGTGCCTGTTCTCATGAACATTTTTTTCATCACTTTAGGAAGGAATGGTATCGTAAGCTGCAGTTGATAAAAACAAGAATGTGAGAATTTCTCGATTGCTGACTTGAAATCATGTAAAATTTTATTTACTAATGCATAATACAGAGCAACTTGATGTAAATGTTATGTATAGTGCTTGATCAGTCTGATTGCAAAAGTGATTCTTTGATCAAATTTAATTTTTAAATAGCGATAATTCAAATGTACAGAATTTCGCATTGGTGGTTTTGACATTGCGGCGACGATGTATAGCCCCCCCCAATTAATTTCTGGGTATGCCACGGGTCCTGTAATTTTCTTGTATCCTGATATTAAATTCCTAGTTTTTCCAAATGTTAAATAATTATAAAACGATAGAACAATCTTATTTTAAATTTCATTGATGCAGTATAGTCCAAGATAAAGTTATATGTTCGTAAGCTGTATGTAGGAACTTTCCTTGCCTAATGACCATCTTGGCGTTGCATTATGGGTGGTTTTGCGTCTTGCCGGCTGCATTTTATTACTCTGGGCACCAACGGTGCGGAAAGCGAATCGATTTTTAATCGATTAAAAAAGATGCACCCACAAAAAACAATTTGTGGATCTTCTACAACTATTTTCGCTGTTGGAAATGCTATTATGTAAATATCAAATGGTGACTTCTAAGTTTATAAAGTTAGTGTGCATTTAAATGCTTGAGCATCTACTTTATCAGTGGCCTTAACTTCAGATTTTGGGCCCGGAGGCTGGAGCATGAATTAAGGCAGGAAATTTAAAGCATGTAGACTTCAACTAATCAGTATTAATTTAACAACTATAAGTACAGTAGGTGAACATAAACAATTTGCCACACTAAAACATTGAGCAGAAAGTCGAAGAAACCGTAAAAGCCGAATCAAATCAAATTACTCTTCGAAACAGGAATCGAAAACCTCTCCCAATTACTCAAATTGCTTCATTCGCTTTTTAATCACTATTAATTTTAACTAATGCGTAGTATACTTGTGGTTTTCATCAGCCAAATAAACAACAATCACCACTTAATTATTAAATATTGCTGCATACTTACACGAATGAGCCAAAACATTAAAACCATCCCTGCGTTATGCAAATAAGAGCGCGTACAGCCGATGAGCGTCACGTGCCAAGGTCGCAAATGATAGGTACGTCGTGCATATCGATTGGAGTCCTGTTTCGGACCACATCGTATAATACATAGGTCGGAGCTCTCTCATTCAGTATTTCGTTTCGTTTCAACATTGGAAAAGCAAAGGATTTATCTGATTTCAACAAAGCCAAGATCGTTATGGCAAAACGCCGTGGTACGAGTGTCTCCGAAACAGTGACTGCTCATGCTATACAGGAGTTTGTACCTGTCAAAGATGGTCCGAAATAGGGGACACTTCGAGCTGTCCAAAAGGCGTGAACGGGCCACGTTTCATTGATGCCAAAGGTCAACGTCTTGTCCGCAGCAACAGCAGAGCTACTGCGGCTGACATTACCAATAATTTCAATTGTGGTGAAGGACTCAATGTATCCGAACACACAGTTCATCTTAAGTTCTTTTATGTACTCTGACGGACAAAAAAATCCCAACACCACGAAAAAATAGTTGTAGAGGAATGAAATGGCGGCAATACATTTGTATAGGTAACATATTTAATCCATTAAGGTTTCAAGATCACAGCTTAATGTAAGCGCGAGAAGAGCCATTTTAAATGTAAAATGCTGGTACATTAATAACCGGTGTAACCGCCAGAATGTTGAATGCAAGCACGCAAACGTTCATGCATTGTGTCGTACAGGTGCTGGATGTCAGTTTGTGGGATGGAGTTCCATGCCTGTTGCACTTGGTCGGTCAATACAGGGACGGTTTGTGCTGGTTGGGGGTGACGGCTGGAGTTGTCGTCCAATGATGTCCCATACGTGCTCGATTGGTGAAAGATCTGGTGATCTAGCAGGCCACGGCAACATGTCGACACTCTGTAGAGCATGTTGGGTTACAAAAGCGGTACGCGGGCGAGCGTTATCCTGTTGGTAAACACCCCCTGGAATGCTGTTCATGAATGGCAGCACAACAGGTTGAATCACCAGATCGACGTACAACTGTGCTGTCAGGATGCGTGGGGTAACCACGAGAGTGCTCCTGCTGTCATAGGAAATTGCCCCCCAGACCATAACTCCAGGTGTAGGTCCAGTGTGTCCCGGCCGCAGACAGGTTGGTTGCAGGCGCTCACCTGGCCTCCTTCTACCCAACACACGGCCATCACTGGCACCCAGGCAGAAGCGGCTTTCATTAGAAAACACAACAGATCTCCACTCCGTCCTCTAATGAGCTCTAGCTTGACACCACTGACGTCGCAAACGGCAGTGGTTTGGAGTAAGTGGAATGCACGCTACAGGGCGCCTGGCTCGGAGCTGTCCTTCAAGTAACCGATTTGTAACAGTTCGTTGTGTCACTCTATGGCAACTGCAGCTCGAATTGCTGCCGCAGACGCAGTACGATGCGCCACGGCCATACGCCTTACACGACGGTCTTCCCTCTCAGTAGTGCCACGTGGCCGGCCGGAACCCGGTCTTCTTGAGGCAGTACCTTCCCTTGACCACCGCTGCCAACAATCATGCACAGTGGCTACATTCCTGCCAAGTCGTTCTGCAACATTGCGGAAAGAAAATCCACCTTCTCGTAGCCCTATTACACGATCTCGTTCAAACTCCGTGAGCTGTTGATAATGGCTTCTTCGTCTTCTTAAAGGCATTCTTGACTAACATCAACACACTACGTCGAATCTCAACGATAACTAACGCTCACGAACGTTACAGCGCGTTATTACAGCAAACCTGCTTTGCATGTTCCGAGGGCGCTACTAGCGCCACACGTATGCGCCGAGCGCGAAATTTGCATAGACGTCATCTTACAGATGTACTCTCACCGCCTACCAACTGTCGTTTATCTAACACAACCCCTTCTTGGTGTTGGGATTTTTTTCCGTCAGTGTAGGTCTTCACAGCAGCAGACCCATTCGTGTGCCTATGCTCACAGCTGTTCACCGTCGTCAACGCTTGCAGCGGACACGTAATCATTGACATTGGACCATAGAAGACTAAAAGAGGGTCTCATGGTCAGACGAAGTTCATTTTCTGTTACGCCATGTCGATGGACAAGCTCGTGTGCGACATTTACCCAAGGACGTCTTCTGACCTGGATGTACTAGGGGACGGATCCAGGTGGCTGGAGGCAGTGAGATAGTATGGGCAGTATTTTCTTATGGAACACTTTTACTAATAATCCCTGAAGAACGAATTCTGACAGTTGCCACGTACTTGAACATCGTGGCTGACCAAGAACATCCCTTTATGGCGACAGTATTCCCTGCCAGAGAAGGCGCCTTTCAACAAGGCAATGCTCCACACCTTACTGCAAATGAGTTTCAGGAATGGTTCCAAGAACAAGAGGAGGAATTTCATTTATTGCCATGGCCTCCAAATTCGCCGGACATGAATCCTTTCAAGCATTTATAGTTCGAGTTGGAGAAACGGGTACGGCAATATCACACCAACCACGTAATTTAAGGTAACTGCGGGATCTTCTGTTGCAATTATGGTACCAAATATCAAGAGACAGGGCCGGATTAAGACCTCAGCGGGCCCCTAGGCTTAGACATTTGAGTGGGCCCCAAGGCTAAGATATCTCCATAGGACCTCAAATAATGATGACGGGGAATCATTATGAACTCCGTTACAACACGATACTGTAGTAATATGCTTGTAATTAATACATAGTGCATTCTTGAAACTAATAAATTATCTGCAGAGTTTCCATAATAAGTCACTGCATTTTCTATTGTTCTCACAAGAATATGAGTCAAAACCTTAATATTCCTAGACTTTGTCTTGGTTTTTTTTAATGGTTTACCACTGTATACTTTTCTTCGTGCATCATTTTTGTTATGTGATGTGAAACCACAAGGGACTTCGACCATTAGCGGTTCCAAGTGCAAATTGGAAGGTATAGGTGGATGGTAGTAAAAAAAGCTGAAATTGTTTCGCCAGCACCGCCGTACACAGCGGTATGAAACCTGTTCGTCTATCAGCCCCTGTTACTGAGCAAGCGGAAATCATACGAGACAAAAATAAAACTATTTTATAAACCTCTCACTGTAGCTATCTATCTATAATTTGCCAAAGCATGTCTCCTGGGCCCTTGGTCATGGTGGGCCCCAAGGCTACAGCCCCTATAGACCCCCCCCCCCCATTAATCCGGACCTGTCAAGAGACACCTACCAACATCTCGTTGAATCTATCCCTCATCGGGTAAGAGCTCTTTTGGCGGCGAGAAAAGGACCTACATCATATTAGGTAGGTGGTTTTAACGTTTTAGCTGATCAGTGTGTAATCATATTATACTCAGGGAATACCAACAACATCAACAATTATGAATCTACTGCTGAATGAAGGTCTCCTCAAGACTTCCACATTCCTCTACCTTGAGCAATTCTTTTCAGTGACAGTCCTACATGTTTTCGAATTTCATCAAAACATTTCCCACGTAGTCCTTTACCGTCCTTCTCAACATCCGGTCAAACATTTCAATTGTCCAACGGAGGACAATTTTTCAAATACCAGCTACCAATTAGAATTTTTTATTGAATACCGCGTTGGACTTTCTTCAACCCGAACTACAGCTCGTATGCAGTTTGGCATCGATTTCACAAGGTGTATCTACGTCTACAGCATACCAGGCGCGTTCACCAGACAGTTTTCAGTTTATGATTCGTAATTGTTCCAAGTCTTTTTCCAATTTTAAGCAAGTTTAAGCCTCTAAGCAAGTTTAAACTCCATCTTTCTTGGCTGTTAGTGTCTCCAGACACGCTTACGATTCTTCTTCTATTATATTCCGCCTGAAGTTTAGGATACCTAATTGCTCAAAGTTTTTTTCAACATCAAGCAAGTTTAAATTCCTAAACAAGTTTCAGCTCCTTTCATGCCTGTTTGAGTCACCAGATTGATCTACGTTTCTTAATTCCATTCTGCTATGCCTCGAGTTTAAGATTCCTAATTGCTCCAAGTTTTCTTCCAATTGTAAGTTTTGCAGGTATCAAAGTACAAAGTATCATATCACTAAGAAGTAGGTTAAATTGAGAAAAGGAAAATCCGTCAGGATTAATTAACGCTCACGTTTAAAAAGTCTGCACCTGCAGCGAACTTCCGAGTACATGCTCTCTGGCGTTTCTCTTTGCATCTGGCGTTTCATTCCTTATTATACGGTTGTTATTGATGCGTTGAAAGACATAAATAAAAAATATTTTTACACTAAATAGGAAATTTAGTAAAAAAAGCATCGACACTTCACTTACGCTTTGCTGGATATTTTGAAACGCGGAGAGTACACTTAAGGCGGATTATTCCAAAAGATTTATGACTGAGGCGAAATCTCTCTTGCCTACCATTATTTATCGCAAAGCAAAATGAGAAAAAGAAAAATACCTTTACTAGGAATAAATATCTGATTTGCATCAGTAAAGGGAGTGAGGCTCACGTAGTTTCTCAAAAGCGATGAAATATATATGCTGTTCGTTCTTCTAAACTCCTCAACGCATATCATTTATTATATGCAAAATATACGTTAGCTTAAAGTGTTACAAACTATTGGAATAAAAATTTATTGGCTTGTTTTTTAAAAAACGTCTGCAAACTTAGTTCAAAAAGGTGCGGCGGCAGAATTTAAGAAAATACTTTTCAGCAGTTCCTGTCAAAAGCACTTCACGAGTTACATTTTAAAAATACTTTTCCAGCTGCCTTTTCTGCGGAAAAACACTTCTTACAAATAGTTGTACTCAATTTAATGCCTACTGACTTCTACAAGAAGTCGCACAAACGTGAAACATCTTGTTCAGGTTTGACATATGTTAAAAAGACCTTCACAAGTTCGGTTTATGTAATCTTCCCTCGATCACCTCCTATCTAACAAAAGCTGGGCTGCATATGAGGTTTTACAAAACGTGTTCCAGACTTCAAAAAATAGAATTGTGAAAGAAGTATGTTCTCCCACACTATCGAATCCATAGTACAGAGGATGAGTGAAAAGTTTTGGAATATTTGCACAAACACATGTGCTGCAGCGGGTATGTCACGTGTTTAAACTAGTTCAAGTCGCGCACTGCAGTCAGTCGAAAGGGATATAAAGTGGTAGTCGTTGCTATGAACAGCATTGCATGTCGTCGTTTTGTCTTGTGATTGGGAGTCCTAAAAGATGAACAGCCACAACCGGCTAATTAGGGAACTTTTGATTTACGTGTTTGAACTCGGCCATAAAGATGCTCAAGCAAAATGAAACATCTGTCATGCGAAAGGAGAAGATTCCGTGGACCACAGAAAATAAAGAATTTTGTTTTCTTTCTCCTGCTTTAACATAATTTCGGCCAGGAATGTAGAAATTTAGAAAACTGCATTAAACAAGAGGCGTGGACTATGCAGAAAAGCTTTTATAATATGCACTATATTGACAAAAGTCACCGGACACTCCTTCAAAAGCAAATGAACGGGTCCGCTGCGTTGCTAAAATGCGAGGTACAGCCGCAAACGGCATAAAAACAAGCCTGCAACAGACCGCGATCATATCGTACTGTGAGGTTGAGTGAAAATGTCGCGGCGGGAGAGAACTGACTGTGAGAAAGGAAAGATTGTTGATTGTGATATTAGTGGGTTGTCCAAAATAGAAACCGAGAGGCATTTAAACATACCCAAGTGAACTGTTTTGGGTGTACTGAATAAGTGGAAGACACATGGCGTGCCTAAAGCAGCAAAACGTGCCGGCAGACAAAAGAAAATCAGTGATAGAGGACGTCGAAGCCTCAGGAGAGTCATTACAGCTAATCAACGGAATACTGCACACGACCTCAGTGTACAGGTGAGTAAAAATGCTGGAACCTTGGTATGTACACGTACCATTCGCTAAGAACCCCATTCCATGGGTTACCGAGGTCGTGCGGCTGCTCATAAGCTTTTTATCTCCACTCGGAATGCTATTCGTTGTTTAGCATGGTGTAAAGAACATTTGTCGTGGACCGTAGATCAATGGAAACGGGTCCTATGGACTGATGAATCCAGATACACGATCCATCAGTCTGGTGGCTGTGTGTCGGTATGCCGGCAGCCTGGGGAACGCTTTTTACCGCAGTGTACTGTTCCTACGGTCAAGTTTAGAGCTGGCAGTGTACTCGTGTGGGGGTGTTTTCCGTGGTATGGTCCCGTCCCAATGGTTATCGTGGACAAACCTGTTAACCAGCACGTTAACCTCGATATTCTGGACAATTATACCCTACCAGCTCTGTGGCTATACTATGGAACCGAGCCTTGTTGGTACCAGCAGGCTAATGTACTGAGCCATAAAGCAAGAACTGTTACGGCGTGGTTTGACGATAATTCCGTATCGTGTGTGGACTGGCTAGCACAGAACCCTGATCTTAATACCATAGAGCACCTATGGGATGAATTAGAGCGCCGCATAAGAAGTTTGAAACCCGGGCCTACTAACTAATAAGCAACAGTTAGCGGCAGCATCATATACTGCATGAATGAAAGCGCATACCTATCGCTGTGTTCCAAACCTTGTCGAAAGCATGTCTCGAAGGGTCAGTGCATGCATTAAGGCCAAAGGTGGACCGACACCGTTCTAATGTATGTCAATAAATGCTATGTTGTGTTTCTCTTGTTGGTGTCCGGTGACTTTCGTGAATATAGTGTATATATTGTATATAGCCAGAGTGAATCCCGATTCCCCTAAAGTGCGTAGTCAAGCCAAAAGTCCTGCACATATAAAATTTAAGCATATGTGGTCTGATTAATAATTTTCTACTATTAAATTTGATATTTTAGTTTGTTAGCAAATATTTTTAGTTGCTTTCGAAAATAATTATAATTATTAAGTAAGTTGTTCCATAACACCAATCCCTGGTAACCAATACGTCTTTGTTGGGTTAAAGTGTTAGGCACTGATAACAAAAAATGCATTTCTGTTTCTTGTTTGATAGTCATGACCCAGAGTGTTCACCTGAATTAAATGTTTATACCAATTCTCCTTTATTCTTTTATACATAAATTCTAATAATCTATATTGCCATAATTTCTCAATATCTAAAAATCCATATATATTAATTCATACCCCCATATTCAAGTTAATTCCCCTAAAATTATTTAAAATTTTGACCATCCTATATTGTAATATTGTAATTTGTATAAATTGGTCTTAGTAGTTTTCTCCCATACTAATAACAATGAGTCAAACATTGATCAATCAGACTGTAATACAGCATTTTTAATATTTTAATTGTTAAATTATTTGAAATTTTCGTAATTAAACTTAATACCACTGAAATTTTATTTACAATATTTTTAATATTAATATTCCATTTTAAATTATTTTCAAATATTATTCCTAAATGTTTAATATTATTGACTATTTCAAGGCTACAATTTTCCACAAAAATAGATGGTGGCTCAGCAATCTGCCTATCTTCCTTTTTTAAAAATCTTAATTTTAGTTTTTTCAATAACATTAAATATTTGGAAATAATAATTGAGGATAATTTACTAGCTAAGGGAGTTCAAAGTTGCTCAAATTGTAAAACATAAATTGAATAAAATGGTAAATTACATTTTATTAAGAATAAAATTCTTTTAGCAAATGACAGAAACACAAACTATTCGCGTATTTATTTCTTTGTGATATTATAGCAAAATATTGGAACACTTCTTAAAGTTTCCAGCAGAAAAAAAAAAAAAAAAAAGCTTTTTCGCAGAAATAGTGGAAAATTATAACACTTCCTGAGGTTTTCAACTAATTTTTTTTTAGCGCTTGACTTTTAGAAAAACAGTAAACCTTGGTATTTTATTCAGCGTGTCCATACATTATTTTTGTGATGGACGTCCGTCACGTTTTTTTATACTAAGAGCTTTCCATCCATTTCTTGTACAATTGAAAAGTTTGCGTGACAGATGCTAATAGTCTGTAGTCAAGAGAGAGAATGACCGAGAAAGAAAAAGAAGACGTCCGAAGCGGAAGAAAGCTCAAAGTTGCGCAGAACAAATCAGCGAGTGGCAGCGACTAATTGAATAATCCTGTTCACGTCACTGAATGAAATAATTTCAACATGATCAACCAAGTTAAAAGTCTGTAATCTTAGCTTTCTGTCCTACCAGTCGTTACTACTGCAAGTAATCACGTCGTTTTGAGGCTATTTTTTGTCTCTCTTGAGATCGATAACGCAAGAGGCATTTAACTACATTTTCTTTCTTCCTTTCTCTTTTTCCTTTTCAGGCCAACACGTTTCTTTTATTCCCTTTTCTTTTTTTTTTGCCATAAAAATCAATATCAGCATAGCTTTGACTCACTTTTCCGATCGATATATACCACTCGATACCAGACAAACTCAATGTCTGTTACAGGAAATTTCGTTTCAAAACAACTATGCAGCTCGTAAATCAAACTAAGTGTATGAAGAATAGAAAAAAATAAATACATAACAAAATCCCCAAAGGAAGCACATAAAAGAAGAAATAAAAAAGCTGCCGTAAGTCAGACCGGTCAACGATCGGAAGTTTGAAACAAAATAGCAATTAGTCGGAACTCTCGGCCTGGTCTTGCTATCGACAATCTTAACAAAAGGAAATTGAGTTTCAAGGCAGTTTTTATTGTCTACTTTTGTAACAAAGAAGTTATATATTGATTCTTTTTTTGCTAACCGAAATTCCACTGCGACACAAATCAAGAACTTTACCAGGGAAGTCACAGTATTTTCGGTTGTTGCCTAACTCCAGCGCAAAATGTATCGGATTGTCTTCCCCTTTGTCTGAAGAACTAACCCAGAAGGCGAAAAATTAATTTCTGTCACCGGCGTTCAATACCTAGTTTTTTTTTCTACTTCTTTCGATCCCAGATATCTGATTCATAAGCTCAGGCTTAATTTTAAACATACGTACAAGCACACGCTTGTCATGCTCTCTTGTTTTGTTTTTACTCTGAGCTTGCATTCCATTTCTCGCACAAGTGTGAAAGTTTTGCGTGACAGATGTTAATAGTCTGTAATAAAAAGATGAAAGAAAGACACAGAAGACAGAAAATGCTAGAAGTGGAAGGGAAGCTCAAGAAAGCATTATAGAATTAAAAAAATGCTTCAAGCGGATACCAGGTCAATATTATCCACGTGTTTCCCAACTGTTCTCGAAGATAAATTTCCCAGTTCAAAAATTGATCTGCTGGTTGACGTAAGTTCATATCTGTATACTCGGCACGGTACCTCGTCGTCCGATTATCGGATTGGAAAAATGACTCTTTTATACTGTAATGATAACGAGACACTTCCATACATTTCCCGGTATTTTTCTGATGCAAAATTTCGCACATGATAGGGTGCATGAATATATCAGTTTTCTACGATATCGTTGGTGCTACAATTAAGAATGAACTCTTTTTTCCTTTTTCGCTTCGGATATGAGGAAACTTCAAGTTTATTCCTATGCTACTCAAAAAATTCTTCAATTTTTGGCAAAACTTCTGATTTATATAGCATTAAGTACTTTGTGTGTGTGTGTGTGTGTGTGTGTGTGTGTGTGTGTGTGTGAAAAATCTTTAGCTTAATACGTTTGAGAATTTCGCAACAAGACGTGATCACTGAACCCACAGAAATTCAATCACAATTCCTTTCTTGTACCGAACCCTAAGGTCGTATGGTGCACCAGATTTTAATGTGTAATTTTTTTGGAATGATCATGTGTTCACTGTACAGTAGAATCTCGATTATCCGACCTCATCGGGACCGACAGTACATCATATAATACGGCATGTCAATGAAAATATCGAAAATGATGTCCTATTAACAAAATGTTATATAATTTTCATAATGCATTATAAACACAATACTTTTCATAGCCGCAAGATTACGCAAACGTAAAGGAAAAGTTTTTCAATCATTGAACAAAGAAAAGATAAAAATTAACGGATGATCATTTAATCCAGCTTTGTTTTGCTGACGACATAGTTATTTTTGCAAGCACTCCCTGGGAGATAATTATGGTCCAGAAACTTGCTGACAAAAGAAAAGAAGTGTGCTGAAAATGAACTTACAGAAAACAAAACTGATGCTCAATGCTTTCACAAAAATTGAAGATTTAGTGATTGAAGAAGCCATTCCAGAAGTAATCGATACCTACAGATATCAAGCAAGGTTACTTCTAGAATTGCTCCGTCAATTCTAGAAGTAACCTCGGACAACAGATAGCAAGCAAGGGCCACATGGAAGAAGAATTTATTACACGTATGAAACTTAGCTGGAGACCATTTGGAAGAAACAGTACAATTTTCAAGAGCAATTTACCATTACATCTTAGAAGAAAACGATTTAATCAATGTATTCTTCCAGTTCTTACTTAATGGATCAAAAATACAGACCTTAAAAATTCCACAGGCTGTAAACTACAAGAAGAAGCATGGAGAGGCGCATGCTTGGTATAATCAGGAAGGACAGGAAAAAACTCATAGATCAGGAAAATGACGGTACTTGATGACATCGTGATCAAAGTACATTCTCTGAAATGGCAATGGGCTGAACATACTGTATTGCTAGAACTTACCACCGTTGTACTAATGAAATACCAGACCGGACATCAAGGAAAAGAAAAGAACCAAAAGTCGTAAATGAGTGGATGAAATGACCGGATATCAAAGTCGTATGAGTGGATAAAATGACCGATATCAAGGAAAAGAAAAGAACCACCACGTCGAAAAGGAGTGGATGAAATTCGAAACATGCTAGAATGTCTTGGAATAGATTGGCTCTATATAGCTAGAAAATTGTGTAAGAGACTTGAAGAGACCTTCATTCCTCAGTGGATTGATAACTGTTGATGATACACAATATCATCATTTAAAAATGTAGTGTTTAAGTAATGCATTGTTCGAGTATTTACCTGTAGGTCCGAGACACGAACCTTAACTATAAAAAGACATAGAGTGGTTGCGAACAACTCAAAGAAGCCTGGAGAGATGATACTTGGTATAACCAGGAAAATAAAAAGAGGAAATACATGGATTAGAGAAAGGATAAGAGTTGATGACACCATGATCAAATTAAAGACGCTCAAGAAAATAATAGGCCATACATATTGTATTGCTAGACGAACTGCACATCGTTTGACAATTGTAATACTAGACTGGATTCCAAGGGACAGGAAAGGACCCTGAAGCAGACCATATAAGATATACATGGATGAAATTCGAAAGCGTTTCAGTGACATGGTGAAGACTGGCTCAAGATAGAAAGTCGTGGAAGAAACTTGGGGAGACCTACATCCAGCAGTGGACTGATAATTATAATGGTTGAATGGTGATATGATATTTTTTTTTTTATTGGAGGTTTTTTTTTTTTTTTTGATTGGAGGTTTAACGACCACCGTGAGCAACTCAATGGGCTATAAGCAGTCGCCCGTCCCTAATTTAGGGTAACTGGTTAAAGGGAAGGGAGAGAACCAGTGCCGTAAGACAAACACAACATCCATGCCTGACCGGGATTCGAACCCGGACCCCTTACGGACGAATCATCAGAGGCCAACGCCTTAGACCACTGCGCCACCGGGGCGGCATTTTTATTGGAGGTTTAACGACCACCGTGAGCAACTTGTAACGTACCAGGAGATGTGACGTTCCTGCCAGAAGGACGCACACGACATAAAGGCAGATAGGAATCAGAATAAAACGTCCGCGTAGCTCAATTGGTAGACCAACTTATTCCGGAATGAAGGGGACCCGGGTTCGAATCCTGGCGCGGATAAAAATGACGAAGAAATTTACTTCGTTATAATGGCGCCCGACCTATCCGGATGACCCGACCGTTCAAAATCTCGCAATGGTGTGATGTTATTTCCACACCGCGACATAGGAAAAATAAGAGAATCCCTTCTCCAGCACTTCAAAAAAAAAAAAAAAAAAAAAAAAAATAAGGGGGAGATGATGTAACGTACCAGGAGATGTGACGTACCTGCCAGAAGGACGCACACGACATAAAGGCAGATAGGAATCAGAATAAAACGTCCGCGTAGCTCAATTAGTAGAGCAACTTATTCCGGAATGAGGGGACCCGGGTTCGAATCCTGGCGCGGATAAAAATGACGAAGAAATTTACTTCGTTATAAACTCAATGGGCTATAAGCAGTCGCCCGTCCCTAATTTAGGGTCACTGGTTCCAGGGAAGGGAGTGAGCCAGTGCCGTAAGACAAACACAACATCCATGTCCTCACCGGGATTCGAACCTGGACCCCTTACGGACGAATGATCAGAGGCCATCGCTTAGACCACCGCGCCACCGGGGCGGCGATACGATATTTCGCGTTAATGTATCCAAACAGTCCCAGGAATTATTTTTCTTAACGTTATTAGCTTTTTATTTACAACGTGAAAATCGTTGGAATAAAACGCGAAATATGTAGGATAACCAGGTATTCGATGAATGTACCAATCTGAACTTTTGCGGAAAAATTAATTACATGATAACACCTCAAAGAATTAGGTATACTATCACACAGGTTTATATGATATATGCATTTTTTTTATTAACTATCGAAAACATATCTAACGAACAATCAGTCATGTTCAGCAGTGTAAGTCTTCTGAGAAAGTTGATACGGGAAAAGAAGGAAGGAGGAGTTAGCATGTTTTCATGTGGTGAATGGGGTACGTACGTTCATTAAAAAGGCCTACAATGCCGCTGATTGTAAGGGAATAGGATCAAAACCGAAATGCTAATTTTTCACACACACACACTTTATTTGATTAATTAAAAAATATGAAATTTTTGTCACATCTTACGATTAATTTCATCAAATCAATGCTTTATCTAAGAGAATTAGGCAAATTTATAATTTTAGGGTAAATTGAATATTAAATTGGAATTGAAGAAATAAATGTATTTGCAAAAACAAATGCTATTGCAGCATAGAGCATTCCTCACTGTTAATCGCAACGCGGATCAAATAACAAACGAAACACAGAATCGGAAAAATCGAAGGAACTCTGTTTCACAGCAACGAGCTTCCCTGGCTCCTCGTTAGTATAGAATCCTTCTTGCTCACGTATAAACTGGAGTTAATGCAATTAGCCGGTTCCGGTGGGATCTCAGAAGTACCTATTACTTTCTACTTAGAATCGGGCAGCAATATTCTCCCTCACCAGTTGCTCGAGATAAGAGTCACTTCTCATTAAACCTTAACTTCGAATTCTCTACACCCTGTGGCAACAAACTATGTTACACAGTGGAAAAATACGATAGCAAAAAAAAAGAAAAAAAAAACCACCAGCATTTTGGTTACGTTTCTTATTTGATATACTCTATTGTCGGCCACATTTCAGAATACAAGGCGAAAGATGGAGTTTTTGGTATATTTTTAACAACTCTTTGTTAGCGTGCAGCAGAAACGCACTAACTAATGAAACATCCAGAAAGTTGGGGCGCTCGCAGTGTGTCCACTGCAGAGGAACAATCGAAGGCTGCGCGACTTTCTGCGTTCCAAAAATGAAATTAAGTTTAAAAAAAAATCCCAAAATTCAAGAAAATGCTATTAAAAGATCTCCCAGTTCGCAGCGATCTTAACTACTTTAACATAAAAAAATTGATTCACTTTCACTTTGAATACAGCGGCGTAGCGTATTTTCTTGGGCCCTGCGCACAGCACAGGTTTCGGAAACCCCACACATTCCCAGCCATCCTTCAAAAATAAAATTATTTGTCGTCGTATCAATAATGAATGAAAAAAAAAAGGTATTGCAATCGTAATAAAATTCGACTTCGAAATCCCAACATACATATATTTGTGTTCGGCGAAAGATAAGTTGAAAATTTTCACGCCGAAAGATAATTTAGAATTGTGTGTCAGTCTTTCCGTTTGTGTGGTTTTTTGTTGTCGCTATAACTCAAAAACTATCACAGCTATCAAATTTAATGTTTAGTGGTTTTGTGTTATCCTGATGGGGAAGAGAAAGCGGAAATTTCGCCTTTGTTAAAGAAACAAATCGGACCTCTTATAAAGATGGGCACTGAAGCACAGTACTGACATTTAAAACTTGCCACACATTACTTTGGAACGAAAACGGAATGCGAGAACAGAATCGCCGGGAAAAGATTTGGAAACCATTATTTACAATGGAAGATCGCATATTACATCGGAAACGCATCGGAATTCTTGCTTCGGGAACGAATATTCGGTATCGGAATTTCGGATATCTATCGCTCGCTAAGAATATTTCTTCTGAAGCGATTTTATTCCGAAGCAATTGCGCATGCGCTAAGTCGCGATTTTATTCCGAAGCAATTGCGCATGCGCTAAGTCAAGAACATCTGCCTCAGCTACTCATTTTATGGCATCGGTAGACGTGCAAGCTCTTGTCGCGACCCGATTGTCTGCGTTTACTAGTCTTGCTTTTTCTGAAAGGTGCTTCATTATTATTTTATTATTCTTTCAGAAATGTATTTTGATGAATAACTAATCAACACTGTGAAAAAAAAATCCGCTTTAGTATATTGGTCATAAACGTTATTACAATAGGATGATGAAACAACACGTGTTGGATGAAATAGAAAATCTCACTAAATCTTCTAAGCATTATTCTTTTCTCATTTAATAAAAAATATATTTAATTAAAAAATACATACACAAACACACACACACAAAAAATAGCGTCCGTAGGTTATTGCATATCGCTGCTATAGAATCATCACATTATATGCAGTGTTTTTTTTTTTTTTTTTTTTTGTTTATTTAGAACGTAATTACCAGTGTCATTTAATTTTGCGTTCATTCGGGTATAATGCTATTATTTTAAGTCCGCAGTTTCTATTCAAGAACATGATAATCAGTGCCATTTTATTTCGTGTTCATTCGGGTATAATGCTATTATTTTAAGCCCGCAGTTTCTATTCAAGAACATGATAAACAGTGTCATTTTATTTCGTGTTCATTCGGGTATAATGCTATTATTTTAAGCCCGCAGTTTCTATTCAAGAACATGATAATCAGTGCCATTTTATTTCGTGTTCATTCGGGTATAATGCTATTATTTTAAGCCCGCAGTTTCTATTCAAGAACATGATAATCAGTGTCATTTTATTTTGTGTTCATTCGGGTATAATGCTATTATTTTAAGTCTGCAGTTTTTTCTGCCAACAAAGCAAACAGATATTTCTTCATTATATGTCTACATATTTTTCCTTAATTCTGTTTTTCACCTTCCTCTCTTCATCTCATTTTGCTTTCAATAATGCATCCGAGATGGTTTCGGGCGCGAACCCAGGATCAGACATGGATGATGAATTTGTCTTACGGCACTGGCACTCTCCCTTATCCGGAACTAGCGGTCCCGAATTCGGGTCAGGCGTTTGCATTTATACGTGTTGAGATGCTTACGGCAATCGTTAAATCCCGTAAAAAAATTAAAAAAAAAATATTGCCTGACTACCATGCCTTCTGGTGAATTTGAAGAACGCTTTGAAATTTTCCTTAACGTTGAAATCTTCATGTTCCTCATTACCGCCTAGATTAGACAGACATCGCAAAGTGGCTCTTGGCTTTCTAATTCTACGCGCTCGCTGGAAATTATGCATGCAGGTTGTTCCTCAGATCAGGTTGTTTGTTAAATGAACAACCTATATAATTACATCATTTGTGTTAATAAGATAATATAACACTTGTAATAGCAGTACGCACAACACTACTTCCAGCGCGGTCGGACCCTTCGAAATGAATGATTCTGTTCCTGTTTGCGTTTTTCCTAAATAGTGTGTGGACAAACTTCGTTTTCGTTCCAACGTGTTGGGATCCGAAAAATTCCTTTTCCGTTCCGACGTGTTCCGATCCGAAAGGTTAGTTTCTGTTCCGAGGAAGTGCGTGACAACCTTAATACAAATATGTTACATACAATTAATTACTTTACGGCACTGCTTTAGTGGCCATTTATGCAAAATGCAGTGTGGGATCTGCTGTCGCATATCATTGGATTTTACACAATTGACAGTTCCTCTACAGAGCACGAACATGGATGACATCAATTAGCGCAAAACTAACATTTTCAGTGCTATTTTACTCGTATGCTATGAGTCTTGGGATTGCTTCTAAAACTGAACTGAATGAAAGGAAAAGAAATTCTAAGAGAAATATGAGCGATCATGTTAAATATCGAACTAAAGCGCAAAATGTTCATTACATTCTAAATTCATTCTGCCAGAAATAAAACCAATCTCCGAGCTCACTTGTAGTGCATGCACTATTAATCAACTTTACTTTTAAAATGTGATTTTTAGTTCGCCTCCATTTTAGCTAGTACATTAATACTTGCATATGTTACATCTCGATTTCGGAAGGAATCATACTTCCAAAACTCCAAACAGCGAATTTCTCTCTCTCGCTGTAATCCTATTTTAAATTTATTTGAGAAGCAAAATGAAAAAGAAGAAAAGAAATCTTTATTTTGGTGGCCCTCCAGCATCGAGGGGACCAGCGCGTCGGCTTTCCTATAAATCCATCCCTGTTCGAATTAGAGTTGGAAAACGTGACGAAAATTTTGGACCTGGACCCGACCCGGAAAAACTTGCTTTGAACTACAATATATACAGGACATACTCCTAGGGCGTTCACAAAGTCTCTCCGCAGTGGGTATTTTTGGTTATATGGAAAAAACAAACAAATGTGTTATAGCAACGTATAATTTACTCACTTACTTAGAGAAAGTATTGAAACTGTTGTCTTTCATTTGTAAGACATAACATAATTGTTTTACACACGGTTTCAAACACATCTGCGAAAGTCAAAAAGTCCCTCCGCAGTAATGTTAAGGATATTCCACCAAATTTTGATCGTGCTACAGTCAACATTTTTTAATTAAGCAACTTGTTATATGTTTAATTTCAGTTTTTGCTGTTTTTTTGATAACATAGCAAGCTTCAGAATATGTTTCACAGCAACACCAATTTTCAAAGGTTTATAAAGACTTGAAAGTTTCCAAAATGTGGATGTTATTTTGATCACTGTCCCTTCGAAGGAAGGGATACTTTTCCTTCTGAGGACACTCTTCTTCGTATTACATGACAAATTATTTTTCAGTCCGCGGACACCAGTATCGAGCAAAAAATTCCACACTGCGCATTTTTTTTACATTTTTTTTTTCTTTCGCTTTTCAAAAGTTAAACGAAAATAAAACCTGGTCGAAATCGGGTCACGAACACCTTGACCCGACACGTTTGACCCGCTGACCAGTTTCCATCGCTGGTTCGAATCATCTCCCGATAAGCGGACGATGCCCCAAAATATGATTAAAGTAAAGATCAATAAAACGTAAAACAGTCCTTGAATCTAAGGAGTGAATAACGACAGAAGAAATTCATTATTTGAACTGTTTTAAGTGCAGTGTTGCTCCCTTCCAGAAATGTTAATCAAAACACACTGAAAACTCGCATCTCACTAACATATTCTGAAACATTATGCACAATAACATATAGAAAATTAAAAAAAAAATGTTGGGAAACATTTTTACATTTTCCCTCGAAGATATTTTTGAGAGTAAATATTTACCCGAGGAGAGAGAGAGAGAAACTCCTGCGAGACAAGAACAAAGAAAGCTTATGAAAGGAACAGAAAATAAGTTTAGGCAACATGTTAAACACTTCAGTAAACTCTTACAGATACTTTTAATCTTTCCTAGTTTTACGGTAAAGCTGTCTATTAGCAACATAAATTTGAAAAATCGGGTTACGTTACACAGCAGCAAGAAATTAATGAAGCAGCATACACGCATAGTTTGCCGAGCAGCAACAAATTTCCCTATTTCCGGCATTTGTCGATAATCAAGCCACTTCCACGTTTCGTTGAATTTTCAGATAAAGCCGAGCAGCGTCAAACACGTTGAAGACTTAGGCAATTAGTTTTTGCCAGTACGAAACACATGAATCGATGCCTGTGCAGCTTTTCAAGTCAATGACTGCATTTTGAGAGAAACACAGACTTCTACATGAAATTCCTCCCACAGAATCATTTACCATTCTGGATTCATTATTTCCTTATAGTATAGTTGACTTTCCAAAAAATTTTCACTTGTGAAATCCTCCTTCTAAAAGGTCTTGTTTTTTATAACATGCGGAAAATACTTCTCGGTAACGCAATATTCAGTATTATTGAGTTTAAACCTAGAGTTGTTTTCGATGATACTTGCGCACATTTAGCGTCACTGACTAAAATCGGAAGTTCCGATCTCGAAATCTCAAAACTATTAAATCAACTTGATGGTTAAAATCATTTCTAGCCCGAGAAAAAGAAGCATATGCAATTTCTAACAAAAACAGCTCATCCACATGGCGAAACAAATGTCCAAGTAATTCGAGCCAGGTTAAATATTTCCATTAGGCTTTATAAATTATAAGCTTGCATGAAGATTCCGTTAAAAACAATGTACAGTTTGAAAGAAGCTCAGTAACCATGCCACCTTTAATTTTTTTCTAGTGAACATTTTGCTTAATACTATTTCTACGCTCTAGAGTGACTCATTGGATTAATATCGCTCCCAGATCTGAGTCACTTTGCTTTGACGTCAGAAGGTGTCAGACTTGCTCACTAAAGTCCGACACATTTTAACGTCAAAGCAAAGTGAATGAGATTTGGGAGCGCACACACACACAAGTCTGAGAACCTGCGAAAGTTACTAGCACAGGTTTAGTACAGGTTTTCGCTAACTATTCTGTAGAGAAAACGAGCTGGATGATGGAAGAGAAGACCCCCCCCCCTAAATACAACACCAAAAAAAAAAAAAAAAAGAAACAGAGAGAGAGAAACAGAGACAGAGAGTGTCCTCTCTTTAATACATACAAAAATACATATACATATTTATCATCATCGTCAACCATCCTCAATCCACTGGTGGATGAAGACCTCCAAGAGTTTCTTCCACATTCGTCTTCCTCGAGCTAGTACCCTCCATGTTACTCTGGCATGCTTTCGAATTTCATCCATCCATCTGCCACGCGGTCTTCTGGATCTTTTTCTGTCCCTTGGTATCCAGTACAAATATAATACATACCGACCAGCCATTCCATTATGAACACCCCTTCCTAGAAAAATGAGCGCGCCTGGAGACCAAACGGTGGCGCAGGTGAAGTTCACACAGCAGTATATATACAACCCGAGGACCGGATTTCGGTTAGCAGAGTGTTAGGAGTCCGAATGGGAAAAGCTGCCGATTTATCGGAGTTTCATAAAGAACAAAATGTGATGGCAAGGCGCCTCGGAAGTACAATCTCGGAAACGGCGCCGCTTCTGGGTTGTTCACGTACCGCTGTGGGGAGTACGTATCAAAAGTGGTGCACAGATTGTGCCTATCGACGAACCGTCGTCCAGCCGAATGTCCTTGGCAGCTCACTGATGCCAGAGGGGGGCGGATACTGTCGCGCATTGTTTACAGCGACAGCAGGGCCACAGTGCAACAAATCACCTGCAGTTACAACAGTGGTGATCAGAGCAATGTGACACAGCACACAGTTCATCGCAGCCTTCTGCGCATGGGCCTGTGCAGCCGAAGACCCAACCGCGTCCCCATGCTCACTGCACATCATCTCCAACAGCGCATGAAATGGACCCAAGATCGAGATCGGACCCTGGAAGAAAGTGGCCTGGTCTGACGAATCAAGATTCCTGGTGCATCACGTAGACGGCCGAGTCCGGATACGCTGATCATCAATGGAGGCACCTGGATGTACTGTTGGGCGGAAACAGGCCGGCGGCGGCGGTGTTCTGTTGTTGGCGATGTTTTCATGGGACACTTTAGGCTCCATTACCTCATTACCTCAAGAGCACAATCCCTTACAGCTCTCTGGTATCTGAACATCGTTGCGGACCAAGTTCACCCATTAATGGCAACTGTGTTCCCTGCCGGTTTAACGCACAGGCGGCTTCCAAATTCACCTGATATGAACCCAATCGAACATTTGTGGTTCGACTTGGAAAAGCGGGTTGGCGCTAAATCAGCACAGCACCCCGAAATGTATGGGAAACTGGAAGACCTTCGGTTGACAGTATGGTACCAGATACCCCAGGATACCTACCGCCACCTCATCGAATCGATGCCTCGCCCAGTGACCGCTGTCTTGCGGTCTAAACGGGGCCATACAGCTTATTAGGTAGGTGGTCATAATGTAATGGCTGAAAGGTGTATGGTTAAAATTAAGGGGCCCTAAGCAGCCGCTTCGCTCTCTTACGCTAAGGTCGGTCTTTGGCATGTATATAGAAAAATACAATAAAACCAAGACATTTAAGCAGATTTTGTGCTGTTGAACATTCTTTAAATACAGATTTTACTCGTAAAACTTATGGCACCTGCCATGATTATTCTTTTCCAAAGCGTAGTTCTCACACTTACTTTCTCATACATTATGATGATACAGAGTTCAACCCGCATCACAGAAGAACAAACATACGCTAACGGAAACAATGTGCACCAAAACTGCACACATTTCTTCGTTTAGAAGCAAAAATGTAGCGGTTTAAAAATAGAAAAACAAAAGCGATCTCGAAACATTCCTGCAATTCCTCAAAAGAATTCCAGACTTTTCTCTTTTCGGTAATTCCAACTTCTGTCATTTTCACGTTTCGCATTAAATTCCACTCCTTCCTGTTAAAGTGTAAAGACTGCACGTGTTCGGGGTGGGGGCGCGGAAGGGTATGAGGCGGGGTTTGACGGGGCATAAAAGCAGAAAAGAGACTCCCAACCATTCCTCCTCCTTCCACCTCCAGAGCGTAGAGTTGAGAAACTTTCTCTTGAGGAACAAATAAGTCTTCTGTCAGATTCTTCCTGTTTGGGAAGCATGGGGCACTGCAGCGGAATAAGGGTTTGCTGACAAGTTACCTCGAGCAGCGCTCCCAGTTCGTTGGCGTACCAATCAACATTCAGGCGTGAAGTTTTGGAAAGGGAGAAAATCCGAAGTGGCATGCTTTGTCCGTCACGACACAAAGCGAGAAAATCAATGAAAGATGTCTTACATCACAGACTAACAACTCGTTTAAACGAAAGGATACGTTTCTCAGAGTCACTTGGTAGATGCCGTACATAAAAAAATGTGTTTCAGTTAGTGCACATATCTCTTCTCTAGTTCGTAGAGTTTTAGCGCGTATACGGTTTAACGCGTTCAAGAACCTCAAATTAACGCAACTACTCCTATTCATTCTGTCAAGAAAGTAACTGTAATAGATCATCCCAAAACTGCGAACAAAGAACTTCGAAGCCAAGCTCCTCATACCTTTCGAAGACACGCCACAATTTTGTACTTGGACGTCTCCCATAACATTCGTTAGATTATGTTACGGTATTCAAAAGCATGAAACTTTTGAACCAGTAAAGAAGCAATTTAATAAAACTAACATAAATGTTTCTCAACCTTACGGAACTCATTTATCCACTTGATGCAATTTCATATATAAACTAATTTTTCAATTACATCACCATATTTCCGCAGAGTCACAACTACGCCACTTGCTGGAAATTTAAACTATTTGGATGAACACAGTCGTGTCAGAAATATATGACCACCCCCTGAATCACAGTGTACCCGTCCAAGCGCGTCACAGAGTGCACGTGACAAGGTCGACCACACGGAGATATAAGCGGCTGGCCAGGAAAGTTGAGCCATAGTGCGTTACGTGAGCACAATGAGCAGAGGTAGTGATTTGACGGACGTCCAAAAAGGAATGATCATCGGCTACCGCGCCAAGGATGGAAGCGTCTTAGAAACAGCAGACTTCGTGGGCTGTTCACGAGGTGCTGTAGTAAGGGTGTACCAAGAATGGACCACTGGAACACAAGTACCTCCCGACGTCATGACTGTGAAGGACAAAAGGCCATCTAAAGGCCATAGGCCCCAGAGGAGAACGTCACCTCGGTCGACTAGTAAGTGCGATCGAGGCGCAACAGAGCAGCAATTGACCACGCAATGAACGCTGGGGCACACAGGTACGTGTCCCCAATAGCAGTAGAGCAAACCCTGTTACGCATGGATCTCCGCAGTCGACGCTGCGTTAAGGCGTCCCATGTTAATCCAGGTCCGTCGGCAACGACGCCTGCACTTCCCATGGGAACAGTCATTGGACAAACAATGGAAAAGTGTAAAAAAGTTACCTTCCTCCGACGAATGGAGGTTTCCACTCCACAGAAGTGATGGGAGGTGGCGAATACGGCGTCAGACACACGAGAACCAACACACGGACATGCTTATATGCCAAGTACAGGCCGGCGGTGGCAGTGTGCATGTCTGGGGGATGTTTTCCTGGTATGACCTGGGACCAGTGGATGGCGGGTCCCAGAAAGCCAATTGTTACATGTCAATCCTCGCTGACCACATGCATCACCGCATGCATCCCATCATGTTGGACGTTTACCCTGGTAGTAATGGTGTCTACCAACAGGGCAATGCGTCGTGCTACGTCACTAAGGGGGTGCGTGATTGATTTTAAGGAACACGACAATGATTGATTTTATGGAACACGACCTCCGTGCTCTTCTGCGGTCCGAATAGGCACGTGTGCCTCTGGCAACCTTCCAGGCCCTATTTGCGCCCATGCCACGCTGTCTCGCAGCTCTCCGCCCTTGACGTAGATCCAGAATCCGTGGACCTGATGTTCCACTCCACATAATCCTAGATAGCTTCCACAGGGTTTAAATCCGTGACCATGGGGACCACTGGATGATTCCAAACTCAAATCAGTGTTCGTCGAGCCATGCATGGGTGGTTACGGCCCTGTGGAGTAACGCAGTTTCCTGCTGGAACAGACCATTAACTGCAGAATTTGCAAATGCCATGCAAGCCTGTAGGTGATTAGACAACACACGCTGGTAGCAAGTAGCAGTCAAGCAGCTCTCTAGACACCTTAAGGAACCTAATGTTGCCAATGAGCAGCCTCCCCACACCATCACACAGCTGTTACCGCCTTGAGAAGAGCCGACCTGGCATGACGAGGAAACGGCCTTATGCTGTCGAGACCACACCCGCAGCTTTCCAGTCACATACTGCTGAAAACGGGATTCGTTTGACTACACGACGCAGCGCCACTCTGTTAAGAGGTCCACTTTTGATGTTCCCGGCACCAGGCGAGGAGTAATGTCCGATGACGAGCAGTCAACAATGGCACACGAGTAGGGCGTCGGGTCACGTGACCAAGGGTATGCAGCGTGAGCCGTACCGTTCTCTTGCTGACGCTGCTTGGGCCTTCAACATTTAACCTGGATGGGATTGAGCCGTCGTTTTGAAGCCGTCGGTCTGTACGAGCCTGGAGTGTCTACGTCGACCCCGGTCATCAATGGCGTGAGGTCGGTCACCGCTTGCTCTCTGGGCGTTGGTACGTCGATGGCATACTCGCGGTACATCCTTGTTACGGGAAACCTACGGTTCTTGCCACTTGGGCGAAAAATGGCCCATCTGTCTTGCACAGAAAATGTGTCCACAATCAAAGGCGCTGAGATCACCATGTTTACCCATGTTCGTCAATTGCGATACACTGTTGGGAAACCCTCTTGTCCGTCCTATTTATCACCTGCGTTCGGTTTGGATCTGTTCTACTCTGCGAGGGGGATGCCCATATCAACTGCCCATCACCTCCTATATCGAACGTTTTGTCTACTGCGTATAAAATAAAACAACTGCAGGTAAATTACTGAAGAAATCTGTTTAACGCTTACTTATACATCGCTGAGCCATTACATTATCTTTATTATTATTTTGTTGTTGTTGAAGGTTTAACGACCACCGTGAGCAACTCAATGGGCTATAAGAAGTCGCCCGTCCCTAATTTAGGGCCACTGGTTCCAGGGAAGGGAGAGAAACAGTGCCGTAAGACAAACACAACATCCATGCTTCACCGGGATTCAAACCCGGACCCTTTTGGACGAATGATCGAGGCCATCGCTTAGACCACTGCGCCACCGGGGCGGCCCATTACATTATGACCACCTACCCAATAAGCATTAGGGGGGGACCTTTAGCGCGCAAAACAGCGGCCACTCGGCGAGGGTTTCGATGAGGTGGCGATATGCGTCCTGGGGTGTCTGGTACCATAATGTCAACAGCAGGTCCCTCCAGTTCCCTTACATTTCGCGGTGGTAGCGATTTAGCGGGAAGTAGCTTTTCCAAGTCGAACCACAAATGTTCGATTGGGTTCATATTAGGTGAATTTGGAGGCCAAGGCATTAACAGAAAGACACCAGCATGTTTTTCGAACCACTTCTTGACGATTCTGGCAATGTGGTATGAAGCATTATCCTGTTGGTAATGGCCACCACCAGCAGGGAACACAGTTACCATAAATGGGTGAACTTGGTCCGCAACGATGTTAAGATACCAAACAGCGGTCAGAGATTGTGCTATTGGGATAATAGGGTCTAATGTGTTTCAAGAAAACATCGCCCACACCATAACACCGCCGTCCTGTTTACACCCAACAATGCATCAAGGTGCCATAACCTCCGTTGGTAATCAGCGTATCCGCGCTTGGCCGTTTACGTGATACATCAGAAATCTTGACTCGTTAGACCAGGCCACTTTCTTCCAATCATCCACGGTCCAATCTCGATGATCTTGGGCCCATTTCATGCGTTGTTGGTGATGACATGCAGTGAGCATGGGGACTCGGCTGGGTCTTCGGCTACGTAGGCCCATGCGCAGAAAGCTGCGATAAACTGTGTGCGGTCGCTGTGAACAATGCGCGACAGTCTCCGCTCCCCTCTGGCATCAATAAAGTGCGGACGACACACAGCAGGGCGACGGTTCGTCGTTTGGCCGTCTGTGCACCATTTTCGATACGTACTCCTACAGCGGCACATGAACAAGCCGCGCCGTTTCCGAGATCGTAGTTCCCAGGCGCCGTGACATCACAATTTGTCCTTTATCAAACTCCGATGAATCGGCAGTTTTACCTATTCTAGATCCAAACATTCTGCTCACCGGAAGCTGGTCCTCGGGTTGTATATATACTGTTCTGTGAACTTCACCTGCGCCACCGATCGGTATCCATGCGCGCTCATTTCTCTAGGTTGGTAGTGGTCATAATGGAATAACTCATCGGTGTAATCGTAACTCCGAAGGCTGTCTACCACAGGATTGTTTGCAAATGTAATGGGGCAATGCTTTTGTGATTAAGATTGCACTAGGGTTATGCAATCCTGTGATAAGGAAAATTTCGAGATTTATATTAATCAAACGAGTTTCTGTAGCCTGTAGGTAAAAGTAGGGGGGGCTGTAATCCTTTTTAAATGAACAAATCTGAGATGTTCTGCTTTTCATTCAACTCGGGAAACGTTTATCTGCCGTTTCGTTTATTGATTGCACATTGTTGCTTTGTTATTACCGTTTTATTTATTAAGCCGGCAGAAACGGTACTAACCTTTGTTAGAAATCAGAAAATAGTGGAAACGAAAAATATAATTAAATGAAATTAAAGTAGAAAATATTACTGCATTTCTACAATCGGTGAAATATCCACAAAGAGAAATAGCTACTAACTCCTATTAGCAGCTGAAAAGTGTGTTACGAAAATTACGAATGCACAAAACTTTCTCATATCGGAAGATATCAGAGGTAAAAGGATTTTTTTTTTTTTTGAAGGTTTAACGACCACCGTGAGCAACTCAATGGGCTATAAGCAGTCGCCCGTCCGTAATTTAGGGCCACTGGTTCCAAGCAAGGGAGAGAGTCAGTGCCATAAGACAAACACAACATTCATGCCTCACCGGGATTCGAACCCGGACCCCTTTTGGACGAATGATCAGAGGCCATCGCTTAGACCACTTCGATATCAGTAGAACACCATGTCGCGCTGGAACAGCAAAGTGAACAGACACGTCGTCACTGTTCGCTTTGTATCAGTGCACTGATATTGCTTCTTTGATTGCTAAGGTCTCAATTTTAAGTGAATTTTGAGTAGGTACCTATATTACTATTTGAGCGTTCGTATGCTTAAGTACTAAAGTGCAACCAAACTAAAACTATGGTACATGCAGAAAAAATTACAACAACATATAATAATTTATTCTGAGATAGTGTGTTCGGGTAATATGTTCCGAGTTCCACGCGAACGAAGTCGCTGGCAAAAGCTAGTAAGTAATGTAATAATAAACCTCTTCCCCGAATCTCATTGAATTTCCTCATAAGCACTTCGAATTATGTACGAATTTATAAAGCATCCTTTAAGTTTTAGCACTAGCATAATATTAATTTTAGTTTTATGCTCAGAGATTATCTAGATTTTTTAAGGTATGAAGAAGGCTACATTTATTGGAAATTTAGTAACTTCACAATTTCTAAGTTGTACCTCTTTTCCCACATCGACACATTTTTTTAAACGAAATGCAATGATCCTAAGTGCCGATGAAGAGTACTTTACAATTGGATTTTTTTTTTTTTTTACCAAAATGGGGAAATAACTAACTCAATATGACTGTAACTCAATGATGTCATCGTATATAACACTTCCGCAGATTGTATTGCTTAATGCAGTGGATCTCAAGTTGGGGTACTATTAGTCAACAATCATACTGAGTCGCATCGTGAATAGATTTTCATGTCAACAAAATTAACAATCCGAATTTAGTCGCTGGGGGAACCGAATTACTGGGAACAGTTCTGAACAATTTGCACGACTGGATTCATTACTGACAGAAAATGAGCAAACGATTAGAAACTCGAATGACATTAAACAGCAAATAATCTTATTTTACACCTCCCTCTGAACACAATGAATGGATTCGGGACCCAATCACATATACTGCAGAAATCTGTAACTCTCCTTTGTTCAAATAAAGAAGAACTGATTGAGATATATCTTGTGACTCTCGTTTGAAAAGTATTTATTCTGTTAAACCACTGACTAGTTTTTGGATCGGAACGGAAAAAGAATTTCCAACTTTGTCGAGCATTGCCATTAAATATTTGTTGTCTTTTACAGCTATATATTTATGTAAATCTGCCTTTTCATCCCTAACCATTATCAAAACAAAATATCGAAACACGCTGGATGCTGAAGACCACTTACACGGCAACTCCAAATATTGACGAATTCCGCAAGAATAAACAAGCTCATACATCTTTTTCTAACCATTAATGCAATTTCTGTGACATCAATATACGTAATATTTGTAAATAAATACATCTGTATATTTTGTATGTTTATGTATTTTTTTTTAATTTTATTCCCACATACACCGACGAGCCATTACATTATGGCCTTCTACCTAATAGGCTGTAGGACCCCCCCATCCCCTTATAGCCCACAAAACAGTGGCCACTCTGCGAGTCATCGATTTGATGAGCTGGATATAGGTATACTGGGGTATCTGGTAACGTAATGCCAACATCAGGTCCTCCAGTTCTCTTATTCCCGTACATTTCGGCGTGGTGGTGATTTAGCGCCAACCAGCTTGTCTAAATTAACAGAAAGTCACCAGTATGTTCCTCGAACCACTCCTTGATGATTCTGGCAGTGGGGCATGGCGCATTTTCCTGTTGGTAATGGCCATCATCAGCAGAGAACACAATTGCCATGAATGGGTACCTGACAGCTGTCAGGGAGTGTGCTATTGGGATAATGGAGCCTAAAGAGTCCTAAGAAAACATCGCCCACAGCATAAAACCGCCACCGCCGGCCTTTTTAAGCCCAAAAATCCATTCAGGTGCCATACCCTCCGTTGGTAATCGGCGTATCCGCGCTCGGTCGTCTACGTGATGCACCAGGAATTTTGATTCGTCACACCAGGCCACTTTCTTCCAAATCATCCACGTTCCAATCTCGATGATCTTGGAGCCATTTGATGCGATGTTGGCGATGACGTGCATTGAGCATGGGGACCCGGCTGGGTCTTCGGCTACGCAGGCCCATGCGCAGAAGGCTACGATGAACTGCGTGCTGTGACATATTATCCATATTACCACCGTTGTAGTTGTGGCCGATGTGTCGCTCTGTGGCCTTGCGATCACTGTGAACAATGCGCGACAGTATCCGCTCCCCTCTGGCATCTCCCGCACGGGGATAACTGGTTTTCCAGTTATTTGGGGAGCGGCGCCCCCACGGCCCGAGCTGACCTTGTGACTGGTCAACATCTGATGTCATGCCACAGCTTGTTTTTCTTATTTTGGTGCTGTTGGTGTTTGCAGGGACGGCTGTTCATGCAGCTGTTGGGGAGTCGCGGCCCCACGTTCCCGAGCTGGTCTTGTGTCTCGCTTTTTCGTTTTTATTTATTTTCTCCACTGGCTAGTTGCCCGTGTTGTATTCTCTACCTAATCGCTACCACGTTATGTACTAACACCCCGGTCTTGTGGTTTTGTTACCCTCCACCACTAACTGATTTATATTAACCGCTCAGTTCGTAGGTTGCTGAGATTCCGTTTAGGTTCCCTGCCAGGATTTGTCTTCTTTGGATTTCTTTTTTTCCTTTTAGCTGGATTGGGTGCTAGACCTACCTGCATGTTTGCCGCGTGCGGAGACCCGTGAGGCGGAAATGGGATGTCTGGCGGCTGAGGTCGCAGGGAGACCGGTTAAGTGCCTCCTGTGTACCAACACTCCTCTTCGACCCCGGCTTCGCTGTAAACGGGAGGCTAGAGCCTAACCCACCTCTGGTCAGAAGTCTTGTACCAAGTTGTGTGCAGGGCTTTAGCGGCTTTTTGTCGTATTGCACGGCAGGGTGAGCCCGGGGGCTGTGGGATCATGCCAAAGGCGTTGGCATGACGGTACTCGGAGGCCGAAGTGTCCGCCGAGTGCGTGTGATCACAGCCAACGGACTATATTTGCAACTAAGCTCTAGAACTGTGTCTTGCGTCATGTGTTTGGCTTGCGGACCTCCAGTTCTCCCCTGTTGGGCTCGATTGTGGGCGGAGTACGTTGCTGATGAATTTTTTCTTACTCCCATGGGGAAACATAAACCCTCCTCAAAATTTAAAAAACAACAGGATATGGTGATTGATCAGGGGCCAAATTTGCCTCACCCACCTCCCACACATAACACACTGAAGAGAACTTTCGTTGAAAAACGACATCACCGCGACGTATCTTTAGATCCAGGTGTTGAGCCGTCAGCTCAGAAACGTCGCATTACACTTGCAGATTCTGATACCTCAAGCTACTTTTCTCGTCATTTCTTCTACTGACCAGATGTTGAAACTTTCCTCAAAGTCTCCTTTTTTCATCTCGAAGGCACTTGCGGGTGTTGCTGGCTCTTTGAAGTCAGTGAAGAAGCTACGCTCTGGTGACCTGCTTGTGGAAACTTGCACTCTCTCTCAGAGCAAATCTCTTCTGCAGTTGACCAGACTTCAGGATATTCCAGTTCAAGTGACGGCACATCCGTATCTCAACACCTCCAAGGGAGTCATTTCTGAGCCCGACTTGTTGGTCTGCGATGAAGATGAACTTGTGTGTGAACTTGCTGATCAGGGTGTCATAGCTGCCCGACGCATGACTTTCAGGCGCGATGGCGCGCTGATCAAATCACGAAATGTTATTTTGACTTTTAACAGCCCGAAGGTACCTACTGAAATAAAGGCTGGTTACTTGTTATGTGCAGTTCGTCCTTATATACCAAATCCTCTACGCTGTTTTAAGTGCCAGAGGTATGGACATTCCCAGCGGTCCTGTAACAGTGTTGCGAGGTGCGCCAATTGTGGTTCCCGCGACCACGAAGGGACTGGATGCACTTCAGAGCCCTGCTGTGTAAACTGTGGTGACTCCCACGCTGCTTATGCCAGGTCCTGTTCGAAGTGGAACGACGAGAAGGCGATCCAGCGCCTCAAGACCCTGGAGGGCCTCTCGTACCCTGCTGCCAAGGCCAAGTTGGGTATTCCCAACAACCGACAGCGTACTTTTGCCGCAGTTGTTCAGTCTCAGCCACAACCCGTGCAGCCTTTTGTTCCGCTCCCTGTAGCTCTCGCCGCACTTGCCAAGCGATCTACAGCTGAACAAGCGACACAGGTGGATTTCACCGAGCTCCAGCTTATTCGACCAGCTGCGTCTTCGCCTTCTCTTTTGAAGACGCCCGCCTCTTCCGGTTCCCAGCAGACAGCCTGCACGTGCGGAAGACCCGGCCCTCAATCCGCAAAGGTGTGCGGTGTCCATCAAACTGTCTCGGCCTCAGCGAGGTCCCCACCCTCACCCACCATTATAGAAGAACACGGGGGGGAGGAGAGTGACAGTTCGTCCCCAGCCTCTACCAGCATTGCAGAGGAACATGGGGGGAGGAGAGTGACAGTTCGTCCCCGCCCTCTGCCAGCATTGCAGAGGAGTGTGGGGGAGGAGAGTGACGGTTCGTCCTTTTCCATTAGTAAATATATTACTTTTAATAAACTTCATTAACTACCTTTTCTTCACTGCTTTCTTCATACTCTTTTTCAACTTTTACCAAGCCTGTCTGATCTTAATCATTTTCCACGTTTTTAAAAATCTGTGGCTGATCGTTCTTTGTCTGGCGCTCTTTGGCCAAACCTGGCCCTTGCGCCAATAAAATCCAACAACCAACCAACCAACCCCTCTGGCATCAATGAGCTGCTAGCCACCCCCGGTGGCTCAGTGGTCTAAGCGATGGCTTCTGATCATTCATCCGGAAGGGGTCCGGGTTCGAATCCCGGTGAGGCATGGATGTTGTGTTTGTCTTACGGCACTGGCTCTCTCCCTTCCCTGGAACCAGTGGCCCTAAATTAGGGACGGGCGACTGCTTATAGCCTATTGAAATGCTCACGGTAGTCGTTAAACCCCCAATAAAAAAAAATAAAAAAAAAAAGAGCTGCAGACGAAAGACGGCTGGACGACGGTTCATCGTTTGGCCATCTGTGTACCACTTTTGATACGTACTCACTACAACGGCACGTGAACAACCGACTACCCGCGCCATTTCCGAGATCGTAGTTCCAAGGCGCCTTGCCATCACAATTTGTCCGTTATGAAACTACGATTAATCGACAGCTTTTCTCGTTCTTACTTTGAACACTGTACTAACCGAAAGCTTGCCCTCGGGTTGTATATATACTGCTCTGTGAACTTTACCTGCGCCACCGTTTGGTCTCTAGGCTGCAGTTGGTCATAATGTAATGGCTCATAGGTGTATATATGTTACCGGCAATGTATGAAAACCAGGCATTCTACAGAATGCCTAGGCAATGTATAGAATGCCTGGCGTTTTTAGGCAAAGTATGAAAATGTTAATATTTCACACATTTCCTAGGCATTCTATACAATGCCTAAACAGAAACCGGCAAGGTATAAAATACTCTCGCTAATGATGGTTCTAGTATGACGTGGCAAGACACGTGACTTTCAAAGCTCGTGTAAGACGGAGAATTGGCCATTTGTATTTCAGTCATTGTTCGGAAGTCAAGTATAAAATACTCCCGCCAATAATGTTTCTAACGTGACGTCGTAAAAAGTTCAAATTCGGTAAAAACAGTCTTCTGTCACACTCATAACAACTCTCAACGAATTGCGCGAGTCACCTCGTCCCTTGTCGACGTTAGGAATAGGAACTCAACAACCACAGTATATGCGAGATCACAAATCACTTTATGCACAAAGAATTTACTGACAATTGAAGACATTCTTCGTGACGAAATACCTCTCCGGTCAGCTGCTATTGGTCAGTCCATAGGAAGCGGCCAAGGACGAGGTAATTCGCGCAATTTGTTGGGAGTTTTTATGAGTGTGACAGAAGACGGTTTTTACCGAATTGGAACTTCTGAAGGGATTTTAAAACAACTATATGAGAGATCACAAATTACTTTATGCCCAAAGAATTTACTGACAATTGAAGACATTCCCCATCACGAAATACCTCTCCGGTAAGCTGCTATTGCTCAGTCCACAGGAAGCGGCCAAGGATTTGTCAAGTGTATGTGTAAGACAAAGTGCCAAAACATGAAGTGCTTTTGTGTAGAAAAAGGAATGAAGTACAATTCAAATTGTCATACAACCCTTCCTTGTTGCACCAAGTAGGTTAGAAAGTTCTGTATTTTATTTCATATTTTCTGTTTTCATTCTCTTTCATATACGTTTTTTCAATAAAAGCCTTTTTCATGAATCTCTTTTTATACTTTGCCTAAATAGCATTAGTCATTTTATAGAATGCCTAGGCATTCTATACAATGCCTAGGTAAAGTATATATAATATTTGAAAAGTTCATACTTCGCCTAAAAAGGCCAGGCATTCTATACATTGCCTACGCATTCTATAGAATGCCTGGTTTTCATACATTGCCGGTAACATACGTATACACACATAAATGTACTGGAGTGAAGTTTTTATTTATTTGAGAGTGTATCCCTAATATTTAATACACAAGGGGTACGTAGTTTAGCTAAATATTCCCAAGCGTACTTGAAGAACAAAAATTTGAGAACCAGTGACTTAAAGCAATAAAAGAATGATTCGTCTGATTTCAAATCCACTGCGCGCACATGTTGCGTATCGACGCTTGCTTGGCATTTTAACAGATACATGCACATACAAAGATATGGTTCCGCATTGATGACTACAGCACCAAATGAAGCGAAGGGAATTTTTTTTTTTTTTTTTTTTAAGAGAACGCGTCTTTTCAATCTTCTGAATCGACAACGATGTTTACCGGAAAGTCGGAAAAAATTATTCACTAATTATTTTCTAGAAAATGCGTATTTAACAAAGAAACTCTTATTGTAATTTCAGGTTCATTCTTCTAAGCTCGTGCTGATAAAATAATGAACCAGAGAAGGAACGGCAGATCAGATTCGCAAGTACCAATCCTGGACAGGTTTTTACTTTTATCGCGAAGGACAGAAGAGTACAATTTTACTCTTTCCTTTTTTTCTATTCTTAATTACTCCGGCGATGGGATTTAGGGACTTGTAGCTCATTAAAAAGCTTTTGATGTAGAAATTAAAATGCATGAAGAACGAGAATTCCTTTCGCCAGTCTCTGTAGTCCGTTGCAGCGCAATTACTTCAAGCCGCTGAACGAAGTTTACGGAGTGAAAGGATCAAATAGCAAAACTTTACTGCGATTCCATCACAATCTTAAAGTGGGCAATTTATTATTTTAAATACTATTCCTGTTATGCTCTTGGTTAAAAATTCGACATCGTAATAATACTAATAGCAATGTCGCACGCGACGAATTAAGTACATTTCTCGGTCAAAATACTGGAAACAAAATATCCAACAAGATTAAAAAAAACAAAGGTGACACCGAATTTTCGGTTGTAATCAGCACGTCTTTTGAATCTTTTCTGAAGCGAATAAAATTTATCGAAATCATTCAAGGTCAATGCAACCGGTTAGAAAAAATCAACAGGATTTCAACAATCGGTAAGACATCCAGAAATAGAAACAGATACTTACTTCCACCAGCGGCTATACAGAACGCATGTTACAAAAATTAACAAATGGTGCACAAAAAGTTTCTCATTGCAGAAATAACGCAGATAAACAGATTTTCAAATCGAACAGTCAATAGGAGAAGTGCAGAAGGAAACATAATGTAACCCCATGCTTTCAAATGGAAGAATTTTGCATAATGGAAAAGATGAAAATAGGCGAAAAACATTCTTCATAGATAAAGCGCTTTTCAAATGCGTCTCCTGGAACCAGAGAAAGCGGGGGTACTGATCTTTACACAACCTAGCGGGAAATCTGTATATTACTTAAAGGATAATGATCCACATCTACACTGAAGAGCAATTGAATTAGAGACAGCTGGCGTTATGCAAATGTGGCGCTGTGGGCGGCCCCGTAAACGGAAACGACATGACGTTTGCAGCGATCCGACAATATAAGAAGTGATGCGACAGGAATTAGTAAGAGTCAAACGCAGTATGGGTAAGACGAAGGGTCTAAGCGCATTTGATCGTGGGCAAATGGTCGGGGCCCAACGAATGGGTCACTTCATCTCGGAAATCGTGCAGACACTGGGATTTTCACGAGCCACTGTGTCACGGGTGCACCGTGAGTACATCGAATCCGGCAAAACCATCCTTGCAAGAGCCAACTGCCGTGGACAACAGCGTGTGGATGAGCGGGGTCATCGTCGGCTAGCTCTCATTTTAACAGATGGGCCACAGTGCAAGAAATCACTCGGCAATTTAACGCTGGTGCACAAAAACGTGTAAGCAGCCACACCATCCAGAACCATCTCCTCGCTATGGGGTACAGAAGCCATCGTCCCACGAAGGTACCGCTGCTGACCGCACATCACAGGGTGCAAAGATTAGCATGGGCGCGGGAACATCGCCACTGCACCCTAGACATGTGGGAAAATGTTGCCTGGACTGATGAGTCGAGATTCACGTTGGTACATGCGGATGGCAGGATACGAGTACGGCGCAAACCACATGAAGCGATGGATCCTTCTTGCCAGCAGGGTACTCTTCAAGCTGGTGGGTGTGGCATTCTCGTCTGGGGACTGTTTACGAGGACTGAAATGGGACCCCTGGTACGTGTGACATCGTCCCTCACAGGTCAACGTTACCGGGATATCCTGGACGACCATTTGCTCCCGTTTGTGCGTCTTCAACATTCCACTGGGGACCTCATCCTGCAACAAGAGAATGCACCGTGCCATCACTCCCGAATTGTATCCGAATGGTTGGATGAACACTCCACCGACGTGACCTCGCTTCCTTGGCCAGCTAGGTCACCTGACCTCAATCCTATCGAGCACATCTGGGATTCCATCAAGAGAGATGTTCGAGGCTCTGACCCCCTTAATCAAATCTTCGTGAACTGTGGGAGCTTGTTCAGGGGTCGTGGATACGTATGGCTTCCCAAAGCTTCCGGTGTCTTGTCGAGTCCATGCCGAGACAAATCGCCGCCGTCATCAGGAGCGAAAGGTGGTGCTACACGTTACTAGACAGATATCTCTAATTCAATTGCTCTTCAGTGTATATTGTAGCGAACGGCATACAGTAAAAATAAAAAAATCTCAATATGATTTTTAGAATCGGAGATGCAGGTGCAAACAGAAATATACAAACACCACTTAGCGATAGAACTGTGACCTATAAAACTTCTCGAACTCTAACCCAGAGTGTTCCACAAGATAATAGGCATCCGGTGTTGAAATAATTTTTTAAATCGCACATTTCAAAGCAGACATATTAAGAAAAGCAGATTAAACATTGGCGCCCCTAGCGACGAAATTGTGCCTTATTTTACGAAGAAAATACAAACGAAGTTTTTTCGTAGTTAGTAGTACCTAACCGAACAAGAATTTTTTTACATTGGGTTTTTAGTCCTGCAAATATTGCTGTAAACTGAAACGTGAACTTACGCTTTCTGGTGGCAGACTTGTGTTTTAAGAAAAATTTGAAATTACATGAGAAACATTTCGCAGCGGAAACTCTCTTCTACAAACAAATAATTTTTCAAATCGGACTCTCAGAAGCAAAGATATCGACAAATATTCCATATACATCTACGCCCCGTGGAGGGAAAATTATGCATTTTTTAACAAAGAAAGTTATTCTCAAAAGGTTCTTCGATGTGAGCGGTATCGGTCAACAAAAGAATACTTTCAATCGAGTTATCAGGAGCTTAGATTTTGCTGCAAATACAACAGATGCAGAAATTAACACTTACGCCGCCTGGTGACCAAACCATTCTTTACCAAATATTAGAAATTACACTGGCGGAAAATGAAAAAGAACACCAAGAAGGAGAAGTCTGATACTAACGAAATGTATACAGCATAATAACGGAATACAGAGGATAACGTGATCAAAACATTATGGCAAAATACAGCTGTATTTGCTGGTAAACTGAAAAATAACATTTCCATGTAACATGGTTAGTACGAGGTTGAACCGCCATGAACTGCGTCACATTGTGCAATTCTGGCATGGAGTCTGTCGTACAGATGTTGGATGTAAGTTTGGGGTATTGAGTTCCAAGCATCCTCAACCTGGACGAGTAAATCGAGGATGGTCGTGGCTGGCCGTGGAGACCGGATAAGTCGTTGTCCCATAAAATCCCACACGTGCTCAATGAGGAACAAATCCGGTGAACCTGCAGGCCATGGAAGTTGTCCCACACCCTGAAGTGCAGGTTGCTTTGCACGTGCCGTGTGTGGGCGTGCGTTATCTTGTTGGAAAACAACACGATGGACCGACCTTACAAATGGCACAACAACGGCCTGAGTGATGTTGTTGATGTAGGAGGTGCTGCTTAACGTACCCGGTACAAACACCAGTTGTGTACAGGAGTGATAGCTGATCGCTCCCCACACCAGGAGACCAGGTGGTGGGCCTGTGTGTCGCTGGCGGATGCAAGAAGGGTGGAGACGCTCCCCTGTGCGTCTGCGAACACGCATACGGCCATCAGAGCTCCCAAGCAGAATCTGCTTTCATCGCTGAATACGACAGATCGCTATTGCGTTCTCCAGTGCAGACGTTGGCAACACCACTGCAGCCGTTCCTGACGATGGCCTGGAGTCAGAGGTACACATGCCAGAGGCACACGTGCACGTAGTCCTGCATTCAGTAGACGGTTGCGGATTGTTCGCACAGTCACCTAAGGTGAAACGGCAGCTCGGATTTGCGTCGCAGTGGATGTTCTGCTTGACAACGCCGCTCCTCTTATGCGTCGATCGGTCCGCTCATCAGTCCGTCTGTGACTCCCGGTTCCACGTCTTCTCATGGGGGAATGTTCCTCGGACCAACTACGCCACCATTGTACCACCACCGATACTTCCCGTCCAATTCGCTCCGCAATACGACGATATGACCACCCGGCCTCGCGGAGTCCGACTAGACGACCTCGCTCAAAGTCCGATAACTGCTGAAATCGTACACGTCTTCCATGTCCAGGCATTGCAGCTTTTTCAGGGTCTTCGCACGTGTCCGTACGCCGACGACTGATTTCATTCACTTCACCGTACTCCTTAAATACCGCCGACGATAATTTGCATATTATGCCGTGCTGTGGCGTAAGCGCTCACCGGTTGGTCCCGAAATTAACATCACACCTACGTAAACTCGACCCATTAACATATGTAAATTTCATCATCGTCCGCCAATTCCTTCTTGGTGTTCTTTTTTCACTTTCCGCCAGTGTATATGCTAAGCATTTCCAATCATGAGTTTCATGCGATACAGGAATAATTTTTCAAATGGGAGTTTTAGAGCAGAAATATCGGGGAAAATGCAATTTACCTTAAAACCCCTAATGGAAAGTCTATGATTTACTTGAAATTTTTGAAATTAAACGAAAAACATTTCGTTGCGGAAATGCTATCTAACAAAGAAAGAATTTTTAAGATCTCTTAGAAGCAGATATACTGACAAAAGTACGATATACATCTACGCCCCCAGGTGGAGAAATCATGCATTATTTTAAGAAGAAAATTTTCCGAAAAAGCTTTATCGAGGTGAGTGATATCGGTCCACTAAAGAATTTTTTCAATCGAGATTTTAGAAGCTCAGATTTTGCTGGAAATATTACATGAGAAACAGAAGTGAACACTTACGCGCCCTGACAACCAAACAATTTTTTACCAAAAATTAGAAATTTTATGCAAAACATTTTTCATTAGGAGCTGTATTGGGTGCAGGAAGAATTTTTCAAATCGGATTTTAAAAAGCAGAGATATCGAGAAAACGCAATTTACTTTTACACCCCCTAGCGGAAAATCTAAGCGTAACCTGAAAAAGTGACTATACCTAAAATAGTCTTCGACATAAGTGGAATCGAAGGGTAAAGGAATTTTTTTTCAATTGGATGTTAAGAAGAAAATATATAGAATATAATGCATTTTGAATTCGATATCATCTGCATTTAAGCCTTCTAGCGGACAATTTGTGCATCGTAAAAATACATAAATGCAAGGATCATCATTCGTACATTTCAAGCTTCCCAACGCAAAAAGAATTTTTAAATGGGACTAACAGTTGCAGAGATATGCTGACCACAGCCAGATAAACTGATAACATAAGAACGATCATTTTTACAAAAGACGTGCTAAAAATAAGATTCTTTTAAGGAATTCTTTACCTTCGTTACCGTGGAAGAGCCACATGGGGATAATCTCAAGCGGGTGTGAAGACAGTTAGACTTTTTGTTTCGTTGTAGTTACAAAAGATAAAGACTGGAACAATGAAAGGGCAATGTGAAAAACTGAGAATATACGCTTTCATAATTTTTCTCTTCGCAGATATTCCTGGCGCTTAAACGCTTTAGCAGACCATCACATTCAAATCTTTTGGTTGATCAGCTTTTCGAGCTCAAATACTCGTATATTAGTAGACATCCCTCATATTTAAATCGACTAATAGATGCTACTCGTGTGATTTTTAAAAAAAATTGACGTTCTGATGATTTAATCTTTCAGATGATAATTATCTTGCCAAGATTTTCTAGCAGACGATACTCCTGTTCAAACCTTTAAGCAGGTAATCCTCGCGTTCAAATCTTATCGCTTTGCAAGCGTATACTCATCGTCAAAAAAATTGCTGCAGCCAGAAGGACGTGTCGGATTGCAATGCTATTTGGGAGGAAGGTAAAGGTTATAAGTGATTAAACATAAAGAGTGATATGGACAATACTTGTTGAGCTACACGCCAATAAGTAGTGTTTCTCAGTATGGCGTTGGGCCGCCACGTTTGCTCACACAGCAAGCCAGACGTCTCGGCATGGAGTTGTACAAGTTCTTAATAGTGTCCAGCGATAAGCCATCCCATGCAGCTTGAATTTTTTCACGCAGTTCCTGCAGATTGTGAGGTAGGGGTGGAGTTTGGATAGCGCGTCCAAGAGCTTTTTTTTTTTTGGGTTGGAGGTTTAACGACCACCGTGAGCAACTCAATGGGCTATAAGCAGTCGCCCGACCCTAATTTAGGGTCACTGGTTCCAGGGAAGGGAGAGAGCCAGTGCCGTAAGACAAACACAACATCCATGCCTGACCGGGATTCGAACCCGGACCCCTTACGGACGAATGATCAGAGGCCAGCGCCTTAGACCACTGCGCCACCGGGGCGGCGCGCGTCCAAGAGCATCCCACACATTTTCAATTGGCGATGCTGCGGCTGGCCATGGCAGAGTGCCAGTGTCTGGAATGCGGACAGTATGCGGACGAGTGTTGTCCTCTTGGAAAATCGCACCGGAGTGAGCGTTCAGAAAACCAAGGGCCACTGGTTGCAAGACCTCATTAAGGTGTACGTCAAGTAATTTTGCTTCCTATACTTCCAATGAAAAAACTTCACACATTTTCTTCACAATTAATGCGTTCCCAAGGATGAAAATTTGAACATCGATTATAATAGCTTCTTTTTATAACTTGGAATACTTAATATTTTGTAAAACATAACCATAATTATGCAATCACACATTTGTTTGTCTACTGACGTCATCAAATTTTTTCTGGTTTCAACACCACCAAAAGAAAAGTTACTGATTTTTAATATAAATATGGTTTTGTTTTAGAAAATATTAAGTATTCCAAGTTATAATAGAAAGCTATTTTAATCGACGTTCAAATTTTTATCCATGGGAACGCATTAATTGTGAAGAAAATGTGTACAGAAGATTTTCTATTGGAAGTACAGGAAACAAAATTACTTGACGCCCACCTTAAAGTAACGTTGGGCTGTCAAAGTGCTTATAATGAACACCAAAGGTGATCTGGCATCGTAGGCAATTGCACCCCACACCATGACACCAGGCCTTCTGGACGTGTGACGCTCGACAACAAACCGTTCATCTCTGCGCAGACCATGGTGCCTTCACACACGGATTCGTTGGTCGTGTCCTCCAAGACAAACGCGGGGTTCGTCACTGAAGATCATCCGTTGCCATTCTGAGTGGCTCCATGACAGTTTGGCACAACACCATTGCAGTCTTCGGCGACAATGCAATAATGTTAAGTGCAGCCAACGTAACAGTCGGCGTGCGTTTAGTCCTAAGTCGAGCGGCCGTCTGCCAATGGTGCTGGCACTAATCGGACGAGGCATGGAGTCCAGCACTGCTTGCTGAATATCCGCAATCGTGGCTGTTGGGTTAATCCGCGCATGTCGGACCTTCCCCTCCGTGGTTTGTCTAGGTCTCCCAGATCCTTCCTGTTGCTGCTGCGTGCCTTGTTCTGTCCACTGCCGCCAACAGTGTGCTATCGTGATATCCGACCCACGGTATGGCGAGCAATACGGTGATAAGACCACCCCGCTTCCCGGAGTCCGACAATGCGGCTCCTCTCGAACTCCTCTAAATGTTCTAATCGCTTTTGAACTTTTCTATGAGGCATACTTCACTTGCAAAGGATGCAACCAACACAACAGCACGAGTCAGAATGGAAAGCACGCACAACGGGACGACCTTATATAGCCGGTCAGGCACAGCGCTACGACCCCTCCTTGCTGGCGTCACATGCGCTGCCGAGAGTGGTGATACCTGAATCATTTGCATGTCTCAAGATTGCAAACCTACCCACTAAGTTTCATTCCTGTCGGTGGCTCCCTTGTGGGTGCAACTATTTTTTTTTTTTTTTTTTTTTTTTTGACGATGAGTGTATTAGAAGTGTTCATGGCTTCCTTTCTTAATTTGATCAATGACAATCACTCCAAAAACATAATTTTTCTTTTCTTTTGCTGTGCTGTTTTAATAATAACTTGCTGCACTACAAGAGGCTGGAGCCAGACGGCACCGTAGGAGAATAAATTGTACTGTAAAAAAAAATTCTGAAATTCACGAGTATTTTCTGTGATTCTTTACGTAAATCAACGAAGCTTATTCCTGAAACAACCTTTTCCGTGAAATGGCAGAACTCTCCCTCCCAATTTCACGGATCTTTTTGTGCGCCAGGAGAATTCATAATTTTCAGAAACCTCTCCCCAATACCTTTCGTATATTAACGGAAACATTCTGTTCTCGCTAAGTTCGGGTAATAGGAGCCATTCGTTGAAATATATTTGCTGTTTGATTCATTATTAAATTTCAATCGTCTTTTGGAGGACCTAACTTTGAATTTCTGTACAGCTGATTGTGGTGTCTATGTACCAGTCTGCGGACGCCTTTAAGTTAAAAGCTTATAAAGCTATCAAAAGTAAATTTCATATTTAGGAATTTTGTGAAATAATACTCTAAAGAAGTACATTTGACCTTTTCTTAAACATAAATGAAAGTCATCGTCAGTTTAAAAAGATTTATAGTTCAAAAGCATTCTGTTGCTTCGAGAAATCACGATGAAAAAAATATTTAATTTGTAATATGAGGGGTGGACAATAAAACTGAAACACCTGCACAAATAACACTCCACGTGCCACGACGCTGTACGCGTTACCCGGTGGCCAGCCTGCATCTACTTCACAAATAACACCCCACGTGCCAAGCAGCTGCACGCGTTACCCGGTGGCTGGCCTGCATCTATTTCACAAATACACCCCACGTGCCACGCCGCTGTACGCGTTACCCGGTGGCCGGCGTGCATCTATTTCACAAATACACCCCACGTGCCACGCCGCTGTACGCGTTACCTGGTGGCCAGCCTGCATCTATTTCACAAATACACCCCATGTGCCACGCCGCTGTATGCGTTACCTGGTGGCCAGCCTGCATCTATTTCACAAATAACACCCCACGTGCCAACACGCTGTACGCGTTACCTGGTGGCCAGACTGCATCTATTTCACAAATAACACCCCACGTACCACGCCGCTGTACGCGTTACCTGGTGGCCAGCCTGCATCTATTTCACAAATACACCCCACGTGCCACGCCGCTGTACGCGTTACCCGGTGGCCGGCGTGCATCTATTTCACAAATACACCCCACGTGCCACGCCGCTGTACGCGTTACCTGGTGGCCAGCCTGCATCTATTTCACAAATACACCCCACGTGCCACGCCGCTGTACGCGTTACCTGGTGGCCAGACTGCATCTATTTCACAAATAACACCCCACGTGCCAACACGCTGTACGCGTTACCTGGTGGCCAGACTGCATCTATTTCACAAATAACACCCCACGTACCACGCCGCTGTACGCGTTACCCGGTGGCCGGCCTGCATCTATTTCACAAATACACCCCACGTGCCACGCCGCTGTACGCGTTACCCGGTGGCCGGCGTGCATCTATTTCACAAATACACCCCACGTGCCACGCCGCTGTACGCGTTACCTGGTGGCCAGCCTGCATCTATTTCACAAATACACCCCACGTGCCACGCCGCTGTACGCGTTACCTGGTGGCCAGACTGCATCTATTTCACAAATAACACCCCACGTGCCAACACGCTGTACGCGTTACCTGGTGGCCAGACTGCATCTATTTCACAAATAACACCCCACGTACCACGCCGCTGTACGCGTTACCCGGTGGCCGGCCTGCATCTATTTCACAAATACACCCCACGTGCCACGCCGATGTACGCATTACCTGGTGGCCAGCCTGCATCTATTTCACAAATAACACCCCACGTGCCAACACGCTGTACGCGTTACCTGGTGGCCAGACTGCATCTATTTCACAAATAACAGCCCACGTGCCACGCCGCTGTACGCGTTACCTGGTGGCCAGCCTGCATCTATTTCGCAGTCGATCAACGAGGACAGAGTGTGAAGGTTGCATTGGCAGAGCAGTAGCACAGCTGGACGTCAAAGAGTGCAATCCACACAACATAATGGAAGACATATCTGGATTTCAGAAATGACAGATTGTTGGTGAGCGTCTCGCCGGTGCATCTGTGTCCAAGACAGCAAGTCTTTGCGGTGTATCGCGAGCCACGGTATACAGGATCATGTCGGCATACCAGCAAGAGGGAAGAACCACATCTAGTAGGAGTAATTGTCGATATAAGAGGAAACTGCCTGACTGGGACGTCCGGGTGCTAACACGGATGGTGACCAAAAAACATAAAGCCAGAGCTGCCAAACTCCCCACAAAGTTGAATAAGCACCGAGACTCGCCAGTTACCATCAAAACTGTTCGTCGGGAACTTCACCGGGTCGACATTCACGGTTGTGTTGCTATCGCCAAACCCTGAATCCACCAGTATGAATGTCAAACGTCGGTTGCAATACTGCTGCCAGCAGCGCAAATCGTGGACGTTGGATAACGTGAAATGTTTATTGTTCTCCAATGAATCGTCCTTCACTGTCTTCCCCACAACCGGGAGAGTTTACGTGTGAAGACATCCTTCACAGGCTTACCATCCGGAGTGTTTATTGCTTACAGTGAAGCACGGAGGTGGATTGATGATCGTTTGTGCCGCAATATTGTGGTAATCTGCCGGCCCGTTGATTGTTCTTGAGGGGCACTTCACTGCCATGGACTATCGGACAATTCTGGAGGACCAGGTGCACTCAATGTTTCAAATATCGTACCCTGACGGTGGTAAAGTGTAGTAGGATGATAACGCACGGATACACAGAGCCAAACTGGTGGAAGAGTGGTTTATTGAGCATCAAAGCGAGGTTGAACATCTGTCATGGCCTGCATAGTCACCCGACTTAAACATTGAGCTACTCTGGGGTGTTCTGGAGGAGCGAGTCAGGAAATATTTTCTGGTACCAGCATCACGTCGTGAACTGGCGTTTTTTCTGCAAGAGGAATGGCTTCAAATCCCTCTAGCCGCTGTAGAAAACTTGTATAGGTTCTTCCCAGGACGAATTGCAGATGTATTGGCCTCCAAATGAGGCTTTACACCGTACTAATAAGTTTCTGTTGGAGCTTATTATTTTTCTGAATAATAATATTTTTTTTTTTTACGTAGGAGGACTTTTCACAAATTAAGCATTTTTTATCCTGTTTCTTGAAGCAACAAAATGCTTTGCAACTAGATTTTTTTTAACTGACAATGACTTTCAGTCATCTTTAAAAAAGGTGAAATGTACTTTTTTATAATACTATTTCACACACAAAAAAAAAACCTTCTAAACATAAATTTTACTCTTGATAGCTATAAGAGCTTTTGATACAGAGACATCGTATAACCATCTGTACAAAAAATTAAACACCCGGTTTCTTGCAGTAACACAATATATAATAAATACACTGAGAAAAACGCTATGTTAATTCAACAGAAAAATTTTGTCGATAGACGGTCAACAAAAAATTTTGTTGAATTTGCAAAATTATTTTGTTGAAAATTATTGCTGATTTAACAAAATTTATTGTTATCACGACAAAACGTTTTGTTCATTTAACAAAATGATTAGGTCGATATTTGGGAATTTGTTTGATCCAACAAAACATTGTTATCGTGACACAATACGTTTTGTTGCTATAACAATATGTTTTGTTGCAGCAATAAAACATTTTGTCATTTTTTTTTGATTGGAGGTTTAACGACCACCGTGAGCAACTCAATGGGCTATAAGTAGTCGCCCGTCCCTAATTTAGGGTCACTGGTTCCAGGGAAGGGAGAGAGCCAGTGCCGTAAGACAAACACAACATCCATGCCTGACCGGGATTCGAACCCGGACCCCTTACGGACGAACGATCAGAGGCCAGCGCCTTAGACCACTGCGCCACCGGGGCGGCCATTTTGTCATGATAACAATATGTTTTGTTCGATCAAACAAATTCCCAAAAATCGACCTAATCATTTTGTTAAATGAACAAAACGTTTTGTCGTGATAACAATAAATTTTGTTAAATCAACAATAATTTTCAAGAAAATAATTTTGCAAATTTAACAAAAAAAAAAAAATTGTTGACTGTAAATCGAAATTTTTTTTTGTTGATTCAACAATTTTTTTGTTGAATTAACAAAATGTTTTTCTCAGTGTAGCTAGTGCACAGAATAGGGAAGAGGAGAAGAAATTTCCTGTGCCACAATGAACAAACTTCATGCGATATAGTATCCACAATATCCGATCTCCCTACGGAACTTAGAAATTCGACAGACGAATAAAATTTAAAAGTTAATCAAACCTCAAGTATTCTCACCAATCGCTCTTAGCTGCCCCGGTGGCGCAATGGTCTAAACGATGGCCTCTGATCATTCGTCCGAACGGGGTCCGGGTTCGAATCCCGGTGAGGCATGGATGTTGTGTTTGTCTTACGGCACTGGCTCTCTCCCTTTCCTGGAACCAGTGACTCTAAATTAGGGACGGGCGACCGCTTATAGCCCATTGAGTTGCTCACGGTGGTCGTTAAACCTCCAATCAAAAAAAAAAAAAAAAAATCGCTCTTATTACCGGTAATTTCTCGTCATACGGATACGACAACAGTGAGAACGGAGATTCTCCGTTTATACACGGAAGGAATTGTGTGGAAAGGTTTCTGAAAATTCAGAATTTTCCCGTGGTACGAAAAATCCGTGAAATTCAAGTTTCTTTCTGTCATTTCACGGAAAAGGTTGTTTCAGAAATATGCTTCGTTATTTCACGAAAGAAATGACGGAAAGTGACTCGTAAATTTCAGAAAATGTTTTACAGTGATGGGTGCTGTTACGGAGATTTAATTCTAGAGTTTAGGCATAGATATTAAATATCTTTCCGCAACTTTTATTTCGCTTATCTGCTCCATTTCCTTTGTTTCCATGAAGCGTGAGAGAAATTTCGCTGTGTCGCTCCTCTATGAAACATCGGAGACACGGTTTATTTAGAGACGCCAGTTTGTCTCATTTTAGAGTATGCACCTTTGCATGTTGCAAACGGATTAGTATTGTCGTGCTCGTCTGATCCTTTGCCTTCTTTAGTTTCAAAGCAGCCAACTGAAAGCGCAAGCACTCTTTAATTTTACCTTGATGTTTTGTATTAGCCGATGCCGGCGTGTTTTTCCCATGGGGCAAAGGGGTGTATTTTGTGGAAACAAGAAGGGGACTCAAGGAGTCACTTCTAGGATTTGAAAGCGAACGGTTGCAGCAGGACGAGGGCAGGAAGGGCCTGGGGTGTTGGGGAAGCAGGTCTTAAGCTTACTCGGAGAATGGAGGTATTCTCGGCAGCACGAAGGAATGACAGCAGGAGGATTTAGCTTAGGAAATTTGAGTTTCAGGGGAACAGCGAGGAAGAATTAGAGAGCTGATGAACAACCTTTTCTGCGATTAAGTAAAGGAAGGAATAAAATTTTCTAAAAGATATAAAAGGATCGCAATATTTGTTAGTTATAATTATTTAATTATCTTCTACCACGCAAGACTTTGCAAGTTAACATAAACCACGTAACAGTACAGTCGAAGCCTTGGGGGTGAAGGGGGGAAGGGCTGGCGCGCCGTCAGTCTACTTTTACCTAACTGAATCTCACTTTTTTAAATTTACAGTATTTATTTAATCGTCACCCATAGACATCGACATTTTTTTAAGACAAATAATCTTAACCGAGTTTTCTCTCTCTCTGTGTGTAAATACTTGCTTTTGCCAGCGACTTCGTTCGCGTGGAACTCGAAACATATTATCTATTATTGGAACATACTATTTCAGAATACATTACGAATAGCATAGGTAGTTACAATGCTCCTGCATTTACCACATTTTTAGTTGCTTGCAATTTATTACGTAGGCATACGATCGCTCAAATAATAATACAGGCATCTACTCAAAATTCCCTTAAAATTGAAGTGGAGTACAGGTTCGCTTGAACGTGCCACTAGGTGCCGGTTCGCTTGGCTGTACCGGCGCGACATCGTGTTCTACTGATATCGAAATGCGTGTCTACTGATATGGAAGCGGCGGTGTTTTAAATAAACGTTTGCTGTTCATCCCCAATTTTTCATACCGTAATAATATATATCATATGTGCATCGGGAAGAAATAACCTTATGAATGACGAAATACACTGACAGAAAAAAAGCCCAACACCACGAAAAAATAGTTGTAGAGGAATCAAATGGCGGCAATACATTTGTATAGGTAACATATTTAATCGATTAAGGTTTCAAGATCACAGCCTAATGTAAGCGCGGGACGAGCCATTTTAAATGTGAAATGCTGGTACATTAATAACCGGTGTAACCGCCAGAATGTTGAATGCAAGCACGCAAACGTTCATGCATTGTGTCGTACAGGTGCTGGATGTCAGTTTGTGGGATGGAGTTCCATGCCTGTTGCACTTGGTCGGTCAATACAGGGACGGTTAATGCTGGTTGGGGGTGACGCTGGAGTTGTCGTCCAATGATGTCTCATACGTGCTCGATTGGTGAAAGATCTGGTGATCTAGCAGGCCACGGCAACATGTCGACACTCTGTAGAGCATGTTGGGTTACAACAGCGGTATGCGGGCGAGCGTTATCCTGTTGGAAAACACCTCCTGGAATGCTGTTCATGAATGGCAGCACATCAGGTTGAATCACCAGACCGACGTACAACTGTGCCGTCAGGGTGCGTGGGATAACCACGAGAGTGCTCCTGCTATCATAGGAAATTGCTCCCCAGACCATAACTCCAGGTGTAGGTCCAGTGTGTCTCGGCCGCAGACAGGCTGGTTGTAGGCGCTCACCTGGCCTCCTTCTAACCAACACACGGCCATCACTGGCACCCAGGCGGAACCGGCTTTCATCAGAAAACACAACAGATCTCCACTCCGTCCTCCAATGAGCTCTAGCTTGACACCACTGACGTTGCAAACGGCAGTGGTTTGGAGTAAGTGGAATGCACGCTACAGGGCGTCTGGCTCGGAGCTGTCCTTCAAGTAACCGATTTGTAACAGTTCGTTGTGCCACTGTGGTGGAAACTGCAGCTCGAATTGCTGCCGCAGAAGCGGTACGATGCGCCACGGCCATACGCCGTACACGGCGGTCTTCCCTCTCAGTAGTGCCACGTGGCCGGCCGGAATCCGGTCTTTTTGAGGCAGTACCTTCCCTTGACCACCGCTGCCAACAATCATGCACAGTGGCTACATTCCTGCCAAGTCGTTCTGCAATATTGCGGAAAGAAAATCCACCTTCTCGTAGCACTATTACACGACCTCGTTCAAACTCCGTGAGCTGTTGATAATGGCTTCTTCGTCTTCTTAAAGGCATTCTTGACTAACATCAACACCCTACGTCGAATCTCAACGATAACTAACGCTCCCGAACGTTACAGCGCGTATTTACAGCAAACCTGCTTTGCATGTTCCGAGGGGCGCTACTAGCGCCACACGTATGCGCCGAGCGCGAAATTTGCACAGACGTCCACTTACAGATGTACTCTCACCGCCTACCAACTGTCGTTTATCTAACACAAACCCTTCTTGGTGTTGGGATTTTTTTTTTCCGTCAGTGTAATTTTCCAAATCGGCTTTGTAGTTTCCGAGATTACCTCTGACGAATATACAAACTTTTTCTCTTTATAATATTAGTGTAGATATGTATTTTTTTTTTTTTCGTGGCGGCCATGCACGAATCTGTAGATATTTTGCTTACCGAAACCACCTCAGAAATAGCCAGTGAAGTGAGTACCAAACTACATACACAATAAATATTCGATTTCAAAGGTTTGTTCCCCCACCCCTCCCGAATATCTGCTGCAGCAGATAACCCCAGGGTTGTACTTCGGAGCGCCAGGCCACTTCCTTTTTTGGGATTGTTCCACTGCGTCTGCTTAAACTCGCTTCATTCAGTTAAATTACCAGTTCAGAAAAGCGGTGTTTTTTCTCAGCGTCCGATACAGTCTTTAGGTAATTAACTGACAGTGGTGAAATGCTTACAACATGATTACCTGGATTTTATTGATAACTGGCATTATTCCGCATGCTCAAATATATTACAGATACATTTCGACAACATTCTGAGCGAAGACCTGACCGTACTTCGCTGCAATGGTTTGAGTTTTCGATATACACTATCTACCAACAAGTAATTGGACGCCCCTGCAATCGACGATATCTGCGGTCCTGACACACATCACGGCCACCGCCGGTAACTATCGTGTGGGAAACAACAACGCAACCAGTCGCATGCAAGATGCCACGCAGTTCGGAGCTCTCTGATTTCGAGAAAGGTGTAATCGTCGGGTATCACAGAAATGGCCGATCCATACGTGACATATCCAGCGAGTTGAAGTACCCAAAATCGACAGGGGCCTACGTGATTGGAAAGTGGAAGATGAGAGGTGACTGTCGGAATGTGAACCGACCCGGCAGACCCACAAAACTGGGAGTTAGAGACCGACGGGTGCTGGCCAGAGAAATTCGGAAGAACCGCACCAAATCGATGGGCCACATCCGCGAGGAGTTTCAACAGGCATCCGGGAGTATTTTTTCGATGAATACCATCCGTAAGGAAGCCCATCTGCTCGGTTATCATGGACGTGCTGCCGCCCACAAGCCTTTGATCACCAAGTCCAATAGCGCTGCTCGGCTAACGTGGTGCAAAGAACGTCGACAGTGGACCGTTGAACAGTGGAAACAGGTTCTCTGGAGCGACGAATCAAGGTTCATCCTCTACCGTTCGGATGGCAGGGTCTGGATTTAGCGTCTGCCTGGAGAACGCCTCCCGCCGGAATGTATTGTGCCAACTGTGAAGTTCGGCGACGGTGGAATTATGCTATGAGGGTGTTTCTCCTGGTATGGCACGGGACCCTTGGTCGCAATTCCTGGTAGACTCAACGCCGAGACTTACTGCACCATTTTGGATGACCATGCGCTTCCTACGTTGGGGCAGTTTTACGGGGTGGACTCATGTTACTTTCAGGATGACAATGCCACCTGTCATGTTGCGAGATCCATCATGGCTTGGTATGGTGACAATGGGGTTAATCGAATGGACTGGCCTGCGCAGAGCCCGGACCTTAACCCTATCGAGCACCTCTGGGACGAGTTGGAGCGTCGACGTAAGGGGTGCCCCACCCCCGTCCGAAATCGGTGAAGGAACTGACCCGTCTTCTCCAAGCCGAGTGGAAGAAAATACCGCTAGCCGTCGTACAACGCCTGGTTAAGAGTATGCCCCGGAGGATCGCAGCTGTAATCGCCGCTCGTGGAGGCTCCACCGACTATTGAAGGTGAATAAACTTCGTTTTTCTTTGCTATCACAGGTATCCAATTACTTGTTGGTAGATAGTGTATTTTGATCACTGCTCGAAAATTTAGCGTTAATTACAAGCAGTCAGTATTTCTATTTTTGAGGTATAGGCATTTTTTTTATACGAACAAATTACAGTGCAGAAGAAAAACAACATTACGAATTAAATATCTTCCTTTTCAGTTTTTTTAACAGTCTATTTAATATTCCACTTTTACAGCGAATGGCGATTGAACGGAAAGCCTTTTTTAACAGCGTAGCTCAGCCACCCATTACGGCAGCAAATGTGAGAAACATTCTCACGGAAGATCTTTCACGCAGCCAAAGGTCTTATCGCAAGCATCGGTTGGAAATGAAATTTTACATAAATATTTTTTTCTCTAAGTCATGTCATAAAACTGTAAGGAAAGTTTTAGCCGAAATCACGTGAAGTACTTTTAAAGCGACAGTCTCTAATGTTAATGCATGATATAAGAACGGGGGGGGGGAGATGGGGGTGTGGATAAAATCCTCAGCCATCGTTATTTAAATGGCTGTAAGCTCGACGCGTCAAGAAAATCTTCAAAGGTCAAATGGAAAGATAAGCAAAAACGGCGGCGGCTGACATATGCCCATAAATAATTGCGTCGGTCGTCGGCCAATCGGTTCTTTTTATTTTTCTTCCGGAAATGATAAAAGTTCTCTCGTTTATGACGAGCAGCAGAAGATGGCGATAAAGGACTATGAACGATGAAAACGGAAGGTATTTATTACGCGCGCAGAAAAGATGAATCTTTAATGAACGACTGCAGATTCTCAATGCAGCTTCTCCGTAATACACCATGGCCACATACTAAAACAAGCAAAAGTCATGCATATGCATAAATTCCTGTTTTTGTTTCCACACGCCAGATTTCTTTCATTTATCTGATATTTTCCGTACTGATTAATATTTCACACTAAGAAACTAAAACGCCGTTTATATTTTTATCTACCATCAAGTCGAGCAAGTTGCTCCTGGCGTTTATTTATAAGCGCTTATGTACAGAATTAAGAAAAAATACTGGATAGAGAAAACCCAAAATAGTTTTTTAGGCTCCTTTTAATGACTCACGCATCTCATCTGCGAAATTATTTTACAAAAGATTGCTGTGGGGAAAAAGGACAGAGTAAACTTAAATCTTGATAATGCGTGTGTTAATCCCACTGACATACCGATATTAAACTAAAAAAAGTGCTTTTTTTTCTCTTTGTACTGCGAACTTTTATTACGAACATATTTAGCATTTTTTGTTTTTTAAAACAGCTAACGTGATACATTTGTGAGAAGGATATGAATTCTTATACATAAACGTTCGTACTTCAGTAATTTATACATGAGAGCCACTTTTGAAAATAACAATTTTGTTGCAGGAATGGTTGAATGTGTTACGTGGAGCCGTTTTAAAACTGATTAAAGGGGGAAACAAATTTCATTTTTTTTTCTTTATTTGGGGTTTAACGACCACCATGAGCAACTCAGTGCGCTATAAGCAGTCGCCCTTCCCTAATTTAGGGCCACTGGTTCTTGGGAAGGCACAGAGCCGGTGCCGAAAGACAAATACAACATCCATGCATCACCGGGATCCGAGCCTGGACTAATCTCGGGCGAACGGTCAGAAGTCATCGCTTAGAACACTGCGCCACCGGGGCGGCAAATTTTCAGGAGAAAATTTTCAATTTTCGAAGTGAAAATTTCGGCAAATGTTTTTTTCATACTAGTGAACCATGATCAAGCGAAAAAGTGAAAATTTCACAATAAGAGATGAATAATTACCAGTTATATAACACTACCGACCACCGTAAGCAACTCAGTGGGATATAAGCAGTCGCCCATCCCTAATTTAGTGCCACTGGTTCCAGGAAAGGGACAGAGCCGGTGCCGAAAGACAAATACAACATCCATGCCTTAACGAGATCCGAACCCGGACCCATCTCGGACGAATGATCAGAAGTCATCGCTTAGAACACTGCGCCACTGGGACAGCGGATTTTCAGGTGAAAATTTTCCATTTTTACCGTGAAAATTTCCGCAAACGTTTTTTATGATAGTAGTGAACCATGATCAAGCGAAAAAATGAAATTTTCACAGTAGGAGTTGAATAAAATTTTCATAGTAGGAGTTGAATAAAATTTTCATAGTAGGAGTTGAATACCAGTTATATTATTTTACATAAAATGTTTTCGCTGAGAAATTACGTATAATTCCTTGCGGTGATTTTCAGGAGCGGAAATAAAGTTTCAGAAAAAATAATTTTGTAGGTTTTTAATACCTTTCACTTAGTCGTAATAAATTACTTGAACTCAATGGAGAAATTATTATATACACCTACCTAATACCGTGAGGTTCCACCTTTTGGCATCACACCAGCAGCCAGAGGTCATGGTAAGGACTCAATAAGGTATTGAAAACACGTAGGATGTGATGCCACACATGAAGCGATAATCGCCTGCCTTACAGAATACACAGTTGTTGAAGTGGGTTGGCGGGCTCGAACATATATTTCTAATTTGTCCCATGAATTCTCAATAGGGTTGAGATCCGGCGCTTGCGGGGGTGAGTCAAGGGTGGTAAACTCACTTGAGTGCTCATGGTGTCGAAAGAGAATCGTTACGAATGGGTGTAAGAGGTTGGTGCGGATGTTCACATACTTTGTGCCGGTGACGGCGGTCTCGACGGGTACCAGGGATCCTAATAAACCCATTTAAATGCATCCCAAACTATTACGGCGTTTTCACCTGCTTCAATGACCCAAACTTGGCAAGCCGGGTCCATCGATTCGTGTGGTTTACATGACACGCGTACCCTCATATCGGTGCGATCGAATTGAAACAGTGATTCGTCAGACCAGATGACGTCATTTCCAGTCCTTCGCACGCCAGTTGCGATAGGCCTTTGCAAACTGCAGTCTAATCTTTGGTGTCTTGCAGCCAATTAGGGGACGGGATGCTGACGCCAACTGCCGTGTCCTGTTTGTTCTATGGTACTACGCATAGCCTTTGTGCAAAAGATTTTCGTACCACGGGAAAATTCTGAATTTTCAGAAACCTTTCGCAATACCTACCTTATATTGACGATAAATTACCGTTTTCAAGACGTGTCAACGGAAAATTCTGAATTTTCAGAAACCTTTTCGCAATTCCTTTCTTATATTAACGGAAAAACTCCGTTCTCACTTTTTCCGTATCCATAAGACGAAACATTTCCAGTAATAGGGGAGTTCCACGGGAATACTTGGAAGTTTGATTCACTGTTAAATTTCAATAGTTTCGATGCATATGATTTTGAAGTTTTGTAGCGAGATCGAATATTGTGGATACCATATCGCATGAATTTTGCTCATTGTGATACAGAATATTCTTGTCCACTCCCCCATTTTGTGCGCCAGCTATCTATCATATATTGTGTGATTGTAAGAAACCAGGTACTTAACTCATTGCACAGATGATTATACGATGTATATATATATATATGTGGGATGTAAGGTCAGGTGATGCGTAACATCACAGCCTCTCCTTGACAAATGTCAACCCCGCCTTCTCGTGGTGCATCCTGTTCCCACTAAAGGGGCTCTGACGACCGCCCATAGCGGTATAACTATACCATCGGGATTAGAGGAAATTCTATCCCACACTCACCAACCCGCTTGGCCAGCGTGGTGAGTTATGGCCAAACCCCTCCAAAATGACTCCACAACTTAAATCTTGGCCCTCAGTCTCCGGCAGCTGGAATGTACCTGGCCAAGGCAGCGGCCAGTGCGACATGAAGGCAGAGGGTGCTAAGAATCCCCGGAGGACCGGACTAGGCTGCCATCTGATGCTGACCTTGGCAACGTACAATGGACGCTCCCTATCTTCTGATTCAAGGCTTCTTGAATTGGAAGAGGAACTACAAAGGATCAAGTGGGACATCGTCGGGCTAAGTGAGGTAAGGAGAAAGGAGAAGATCTCATTGAACTTAAAAGTGGACATCTCTTCTACTATCGTGGGACAGATACTGGCAGAACTAGTGGTGTTGGATTTATAATAAACAAGAAACTGAAGGATAAAGTGGTAGAAGTTGAAAGTTCCTCTGACAGAGCTGCACGACTCGTTATCCAACTATCGAGAAGATACCAGGCTCAGATTATTCAAACTTATGCACCCACCACAAGTCATCCTGAAGAAGAAATTGAAGAATTTTATGAGGAAATTTGTCATCTAAATAATAAAGGTAAGCAGCACTTGAAAATAATTATGGGAGATTTCAATGCAAAAATAGGGCAACGGCAACAGAATGAAACTTCAGTAGGTAAATTCGGTCACGGCAACAGAAACCAGCGTGGAAATACTCTCGTTGAGTTTGCAGAGGCAGAAGGGTTTTTCATCTTGAACTCCTTCTTCAAGAAAAAGCCACACAGGAAATGGACATGGAGACATCCAAATGGGACGACAAGTGAAATTGATTTTATTATGTGTAACAAAAAATTCGTCATAGAAGACTGCAGTGTGCTAAACAAGTTCAACACAGGTAGTGACCATAGATTGGTGAGATGTAAGATGCACCTCAACACTAAACTTGAACGTGGCAAGCTCATAAGACAAACAAAATCTATTGACATAACCAACCTTAAAAAACACCATTATACCTTCAAGTTGGAACTGAAGAATAGGTTCTCTGCTTTAGAAGGCCTAACATCGGAAGAAGTGGACATCTCTGAAGTTAACAGAAAAGTAACCAAAGCTCTTATGGAAACAGCAACAAAATTAGCTGGGTCTAAGAACAAGTTGCATGTAAATAAATTATCAGGAAAAACGAAAATGTTGATGCAAAAAAGAAGAGAGATGAGGACAACTAAAGAAGATGTGACTTCCAAAGTGGAATATATAGAGCTATGCAAGACAGTACGAAAAAGTATCACTGAAGACGTAAGAAAATTCAACTGTGAACTAGTGAGGAAAGCAATTGAAAACAACCAAAGCCTAAAGATAGCAAAGGGACATCTCAGTAAGGGAAGAAAACAGATTATGGCACTGAGAAAAGAAGATGGTTCTGTAACAAGAAATAGAGGCGAAATTTTGACAAGGGTGAAAGATTTCTACTCCAAATTATATGAAAGGGATGATACATACACTCCAGACATCATGAAAGATACCAGTACCAGAGTTCCTCCAGTCCTTCCAGCAGAAGTTGCACATGCAATCAAGAACATGAAGCGGGGAAAAGCTCCAGGAGAAGATGGAATTACTGTAGACATCATACAAGAAGCAATTGGAGAAATCGAAACAGTACTCGCCCAAATTTTCACTCGATGCCTTAATGAAGGAAAGATTCCTGAGGATTGGAACACCGCTACAATGATCCTGCTACATAAGAAAGGTGACATTGAGGATCTCGGAAACTACAGACCTATCAGCCTCCTATCAGTAGTTTATAAAATCTTCACTAAAGTTCTTTCACACCGCTTGAAGGTAACACTGGACATGGCTCAACCGAGAGAACAAGCTGGATTCAGGAGTGGCTACAGCACAATAGATCATATCCATGTGCTGAGAGAACTAATTGAAAGAGCGAGGGAATATGAACTTCCATTGTGCATGGCTTTTATCGATTATGAAAAAGCCTTTGATTCGGTGAAACCATCAGCAGTTACAACGGCTCTGAAAACCTGTGGTATTGAAGATGCATACATTAATATTATTAATAACATCTATGAAAATGCAAGTGCAAAGATTAGGCTGTTTGAAAATACAACACACATAAAAATTGGAAAGGGAGTGAGACAAGGTGACACCATATCTCCGAAGCTCTTTAATGCCACATTGGAGGGTGTTTTTCAGTCACTGAGCTGGGAAAACAAGGGGATAAAGATTAATGGAGATTATCTAACCCACCTTCGTTTTGCTGATGACGTAGTCATTTTTGCAACTACCCCATCAGAGCTGCAGAGTATGATCCAGGAACTTGCTGACAAGAGTAAAGAAGTGGGATTAAAAATGAACTTTCAGAAGACAAAAGTGATGTTCAATGCTTTTACAAGAAATGAAGATTTGTCGATTGATGGAGAAAAGCTGGAGATAACAGACACGTACGTTTATCTTGGACAGCAGATATCAAGTGAGGGTCACATTGATGAAGAAATTAATCAGCGTACAAAACTTGCCTGGAGAGCTTTTGGAAGAAACAGCATAATTTTCAAGAGCAATATGCCATTATGTCTTAAAAGAAAAAGTGTTTGATCAATGCATCCTTCCAGTGCTTACGTATGGTGCAGAGACGTGGACCTTAACTAAAAGAGACATACAAAGGCTGCAGACAACTCAAAGAAGCATGGAGAGGTGCATACTTGGTGTAACCAGGAGAGATAAGAAGAGGAACTCGTGGATCCGAAAAATGACGAGAGTGGAAGACATCATGATCAGAGTAAAATCCCTGAAATGGCAATGGGCTGGACATACTGCCAGAAGGACAGATCATCGATGGACAGCCGAAATTTTAGATTGGATTCCAAGGGACAGGAAAAGACCCAGAAGAAGACCACATGGGAGATGGGTGGATGAAATTCGAAAGTATGCAGGGGTGACATGGAGGAGACTGGCACAAGACAGACCGTTGTGGAGGAAACTTGGGGAGACCTTCGTCCAGCAGTGGATTGATAATGGTTGACAATGATGATGATGATGATATATATATATGTATCAGTCTTCAGACCGCTTAAATCAAAAGCTATTATAGCTATCAATAATAAATTTTATATTTAAGAGTTTTGTGAAATAATACTATAAAAAAGTACATTTCACTTTTTTCTAAAGACAATTGAAAGTCACTGTCAGTTTAAAAAGATCAAGTTCCAAAGCATTTTGTTCTTTCGAAAATCACCATGAAAAATTCTTAATTTGTGAAAAGTCCTCCAACAGAAGGAAAAAAAAAAAAAAATTACAAACCTATTCAGAAAAGTAAAAAGCTTCAACAGAAAATAAAATGACTAAATCACTCGCATTAAAAAAAATTCTATAGTCGCGCAGTTTGTTTTATGATTAACGTAAATTAAATCTTCAGTGTTTCTGGCTTAGTGGTTAAAGGCGCGCGTTATTTGTTGAACCAACCCAAACGACGGGGGTTCGATCCCGATTATCTGGTGTAAGGGCTGAAAAGTGTAGGTTCTGCGAAATTTCAGTTTAAATACGGAAAAACCTGAAACGGACTTTTCTGAAATAAACAGAATTTATGACTACGGAAAATTTGTTAAAATACGGGTTAAAATAAACAGGCACTTTTAAAAAACAGAAATTTCTGAAAAAGACGGACGCCTACCGACAACTTTGCTGCACGTTATTATCAGAAATTTTCCGTGTATTCACGACATTTTTTTTTACATTGTACGTGCTCTGCGGAAGATGTGCGGTTCTCTGTAACATTGCGGAACAGTCCACGCTGACATCAAAAGTCAATTTTACATTTACGGCAACATTTCTCCCATTGGCTGGAAGTTGCGCTGTATTTCTCGTAATCGTGGTATTCATGTGCAACGGTCAGACGTAGAAATTCCAACAGTTCAACAGCTGCGGCGATTGAAAAGCCGGTCGTCTTCGCAGCAACCACCTGGACGAGGTCAAATTGACGTACGTCTCAGCCTTTACCCATGATTACTTTTCCATGACTAGTTCCCAAGGCATCGAAAACTTCACTACTGAGTGGCGTAGCGTGAATTGTAGACGCCCCCGCAAATTATCTCTAAAGCCCCTATGTAAAAAAAATGGCACCGATTCCGAAGAAATTGAAATTTCTGTTCACTTCTGGATACTACATGAATGTGTCCGAGGCCTATGAATTCTTTTAGCTTTCAACATGATTATTGAGAAGCATGGAGGAAACAGAAAGCCTGTATTTACAGCGCCAACAGAAACATAATTGACGACATATGTACAATGGTGATGAAAAATGTACAGATACTGATATGCTATATACAATGACAATAAAAACAAAAGGATAGGTGTCATCACGGATATAAGTTGAGCTACAAAAGTGAGCGGTAACAATGGTGTATGAGCAATGCACTAGAGATACACAGTGAAAGAATCAATGTGAGTAATTCTAGTAAAATATTGTAACAGAGATAAATGTATGGTTATAATACTATATACATTGACATGAAAAGGTTAAAAGAGAAGTTGTGCAAAAATTAATAAAAGTAATATGTACAATGTGTATACAAAGGCAGTAACAAAATACATAGACAGGTAAACACTTCACAGAGAGCGGGTGTGTAGATTATGGTACGTCACAAAGACACGGATGATAGAACCTGGAGAAATACAGTAACCGACAATCGTTCTGTACAGGTACAGAAAGCTAGGTCAGACAGTCCGTAGAGTAATGTAAGAGACCAGATCTCAAAGAAGGAGTTGCAGATGAACTGTGAGATCAGTAAACTAGGTTTGATATGGTGACCAAACCCGGAAAAAGCGACGTTTCTGAGAGTCAGTTGAAGCAGACGCATATGCGAGGCGCAATCGCGACGGAAGGCCGTTGCGAAAGATACTACACATTGCATCCCCGCCTGGAAGATGGTGGGTGTTACTGGAACAGATCGAAGCTGTTGATGGTAAAGATATGTGACGTGGCGGGCAAGGATGAACACATAAGCGCTTGCTGTAGGTAGCGGAGTATGGGGTTGATACGAGCTATACAGGGTACTGTAAGCTCCAAATGAAAGGTTGAGTGCGCACAGATGTTGCACTACAGTGAATGCAAGATGATGGAGTGGTAGAAGCACCGGACAGAAGAGATAAACATGGGTTACATCTGCAGCCTTGTGACAGAAGACACAGGTTCGAGAAGGGATGAGGGTCATTCGATAGAGCGTGGCTGGTACCGGCAAGCGACGATGTAGAAACAACCACTCACATGTTTCTCTGTCTATAGTTTCTACGTTTCGTCTGCACTGATTATCAGGAATATCTAGTCCTACTTCGCAAACTCCCGCACCCGTCGCATACCCCCTTCCTCTTTTTGTTTTTCGTCTGCATGGTTCTCAAGGCAACACATGTATCTGTGTATAACCGCCTGTGCTAGGCGGTAGCAGTGAAGTCCATATATTACTTATTAGTTTCACGACACATGCGACCCTAGTTTTGCAGAGCTGCGATTACAAATCCTACCTTCACAGCTAAATCTGGGAAGCAATGAACTTTAAAACTTTGCGGCAAGTTATTTATATATACATAAACATCATCCCTCCCTTCCAAAAACAACGTAATTGCGTATACGATTGAAACACTGTTTGTCACTTGGTGAGTAACTACGAGATGTTAAGTTGCTGTTAACAAACTTCCCTGGGCGACGGTTAATTGCCGACAAAGAAGTACTGTCATGGGAATGTTTTACCTAAAGGTATCTCTCTGGGCGATGGAAAACGGTGCTAAAGAGGAAGGAGAGAGAGAGAGAGAGAGAGAGAGAGAGAGAGAGAGAGAGAGAGAGAGCTAGCTTTCAATCTCTTCCTGTTCATGGTTTTGTGGTAAACAGTGAGTGATTTTATCAGGTGTACAATTTGAGTTTTAAAGCCAACGCAACATGTAATTTGAGAGAAAACAACAATACCTTTACAGATCAAAAAATACGCCGTCATTATCTCTCACCTTCCGCCATCGGTCGGGCAGCTGACGGATTCCAGCCATAAAGAATACTTCGTCGTGTGACAGGATGAAGTCGTCAACTCATTTTTGCACTTCGTCACATGTCCGAAACCGTACAGCAGACAAACCACGTTGCATCGATCGTAAGAAATGATAGTCTGAAGGGGCTATGTCGGGACTATACGCCGGGTGCTCCAAAACTTCCCAGTCAAGCGTCATTTCGCGACATGTGGCCTAGTGTTGTCATGCATTAATTTCACGGGACGCAATCCTTTGCCAGTGAATGGACGTTTATCACAGATTTCCTGGTTCAATCGCAGCAATTGTTGCTTGTAGCGATCAGAAGTAGCAGTTTGATTCTGTTCCAATAGTTAATAATAGAGCACACCCTTCATGTCCCACCATCCCACCAGATGCACAGAAAAACTTTCTTGGAGTGAATATTGCGCTTCGGTGTCGAAATCGTTGCTTCATCGGAGTCTACCCAGTGTTTTTTGCGTTTGGGATTGCTGTACCATATCCACTTTTCATCACCCGTAACGATTTCCACATGAAATACGTTCTGTGCTGTTTATTCAACAGATTCAAACACTTCATGACAAGCTGATCTTTGTTCTTCTGGCTCAGGTTATGTGGCACCAATTTTCCTTCCTTCTGAATTTTTCCATTGGGCGTAAACGATTGGAAATGGTTTGTTGAGTTACCCCTAGTTGTTCAGCCAGTTCTTTCTGCGTTTGAGACGAATCTTTATCCAGCAAAGCTTGCAGTTCCTTACGTGCAACTTTCTGCGGGGCGCCGCTACCTTCTCGATCGCTAACATCAAAATCACCTGCTTTAAACCGTGTAAACCAAGACTCGCATGTGCTTTTCGATACAATATTCTCCTGAAGAATAGAACAGAGCGAGGCACATGCTTTTGCAGCACTTTTTCCCTGATGAAATTCGTAACGAATGCGGTGTCGGATAAATGCAGTATCGCTTGCTATCTTTCGCCTACCGATATGTGTTTGACTGTTTACAAATTTCTGTGTTACATTTCATACTCTGGACCAGTAACAATCACATGACAACAACGCTGGGGAATGTCGGATACGTAAATTAGCGGTATACGTCACACAAAAAACGCTTTAAAACTTATTTGCACACCTAATATCATAAACGTGTGGGAGAAGAAATATTTAGTGGCCGGAATTTCAGCGTTTTTGGTTTTTGAGTGGGAGGGAGTGGTTTGACTGTTGACTACTGTAAGAAGAGGTCATCACCGAGCATCAGCAAAGGAGAATGCACGATTATAGACGGAGACTAAAGCGTCAAAATTCCTCGTCAATAACACCTTGATGTCATTGCGTTGATCCACGGAAATACACTTGAATAGCAAATTAAAAAAAAAAAGTAAATATATTTCTCATGCTACTTTTGAGACTTGTTTTTCCTCCAGTTATAATGAGCAATGAGCCTGCGACTCAGTCATCGTCTAAGAAATTCTTATGCGATTTATCTTTTATATTTCCCAGAGAGCTCAGTCCCCCCCCCCTTTAAAATGTTTAATATTTTTCTTCAGCATGGAAAACATTTCACTGGCGAAACAAATTAGCGAAAGGAATAAAAAGCAAAAAAATTAGCAAATACAAAGTATTCATGGATGAATGAAGCTGTCGTTGAACGCCGAGCACGCCCCCCCCGCCTAGATTAGTCTGCAGCTGCCTCTGGTTTAGAGACCCTACAACGGCCCTGGCCCCATCATCCCTGTCGAAAACTGTGATTTTGTTATTGCAACAAATAAGACGGCGACCCGCAGTTCCGGTTTCTTTACATTCCCGTCACCGCTGTCGTAAACGGAGATTTTGCCACTGAGGAACTAACTGCCATGGTTGTCACAGTGACAGAAAACTCACTGTTAAGCCCCACCTCTACTTCGAAGTCCTAAAATGGTCCTTACAGTTTTCAGATCTTAACCCAACTGAACACATGAAGGATGCGATTAAGAGAGCCACTGGTAACAGAGATCCTTCTCCAGAGAACATTCAGGAACTGACGGACGCCGTCACATCCGCTTGGTTGAACGTACCTGTAAGAACGATATGAGCCCCTTGTGGAATTCATGCCACATCGAATCGAGGCTGTTCTCATGTCTAAGAGCGGCTCATGACGTTATTAGGTAGGTGTTCCCAATTATTTAGCACTTCGGAGTACATACATGTATATGTTGGCTGGTATGATTTGTGAGTGGCATCTGAAGTAGTGACTTGGATTCAGTTTATTTCGCGATAGCAGTAAGCTCTTTATTAAAGCAATTCTACTCTCACTATACACAAAAACTGCATGAAAAATTGGTTGCAAATGTATTTTCTTCCACATCACAAGGGAGAAAGGAATTCGGGGAAGACGAGGAAAATGAAAGAAGACGGTCATCCATCGACAGCTCCAAAATCAGTAGAACTGGACGTGAACACCGGTGATGGCAGATTGATTTTTCCCAAAACATTTTGCCACAGAAGTGACGAAAATCTTAAGCGACGAACCATACTGAGAGGAAAAAAAAAGTAGAAGAAAAGAAAGATGAAAAAAATAGTTTAGATCTTTCAGAAAGGATTTCGGAAGATCCGACCTTCTGCAAAAAATTGCAGCGAGAAAGGAATTTTGGATCTTGAAATACGATAACAACAAGGAAAAAAATATCCAGTGGAAACGCCAAAGCCACCGTCGTCAGAAAGATAAACTTGTTCAAGTCGAAGTCAAAATCATTCCAGTTCGCTTCATAGACATCAAAGTGATATGTGCTTAGTCAGGAGCATACTTTTTTCAACGTGAACACATCCATTACAAGCGAGCCATTAAAGTCTTTTCTGTGGACATATACATGTATATATACAGGGTGTCCGAGAATTATTGGACACATTACAAAATTTTATACAAAAAAACTATGAGCATTGTCTGTTTTTCTATGTCACATATTACTAACACGGTTTCTATATTTTTGTTTTGCAGAATTGTTATTCCCAGAATCCGATAGATGGCGCTAGGTGTGGCCTGATGAGGAATGTATGAGAAATGCGCCATCAGTAGTCATGTCATCCGTACAGCAGAAGGCGATGTGTGTGTTATGGCTTGCAGAATTAAAGTCTGTCATTAAAGTTAAAAGACGGTACCATTTAGAGTACGGTTGTAATCCTCTGTCAACGAATTCAATTAAGCGGTGGATGAAACAGTTTAAAGAAACTGGCAATGTGGAACATCGTGGAGGAGCCGGAATGCCTAGCGTCAGCGGTGAGACAGTTGACCAAGTTAATGAAAGTTTGGGACGAAGCCCCAGGAAATCCGTTCGTAAAGCAAGCAGAGAACTGTGCATTCCGAAATCGCCAGTTCACGATATCTTGCACAAGAAATTAAAGTTTCATGCTTATAAAATTCAAATAGTGCAAAAGATGCATGTAAATGATCACACTCTGCGATGCGATTTCGCTGTGGATATGCTGAATCGAGTGGAAAACGACGAAACATTTCTCAGTACTGTAATTTTTCGTGATGAATCCACATTTCATGTATCAGGTATTGTGAATCGTCACAACTGTAGGATATGGGGCAGTGAACCGCCTCATGCTGCTATTGAACTGGAACGTGATTCTTCAAAACGTTAATGTGTGGTGCGCTCTATTAAAAAGAGAAGTGATTGGCCCTTTCTTCTTCTGCGAAAAAACCGTAAACAGTGACATTTACTTGGATATGCTAGAAAATTTCGCTACAACCCAGATCAAACGACATGACAACGTCGTTTTCCGACAAGACGGCACGCCTCCGCATTGGTTAACGTGTGTACGTAAGTGTCTAAATGAGCATTTCCCCAACATATGGATTGGGCGTGGTGGTCCCTTTCTGTGGCCTCCTCGCTCTCCAGACGCACGGTATTTTCCTGACTTGAACAGTTTTCTTTCCAATATTTTAGAGACTAGAAAATGTGCAAATCTTACAGTCATAATTCTAAGGAGTGTATTCCAAAGAAACATATCTGTTCAAGGTTGCTGCTGTTAGTTGACGAGTAAAGGAGAAAGCAAGAAGACAAACTGCCTGCAGAAGAGTTCTGGATGCTTTAACTGTATTGTAATTTTTTTTAAAAAGAATAATCCTTTCACGAAACAGGTATTGAGAATTATCAATAGCATTGTAAATTCATGATGTTACAAAGGTCCAGGAATTAAATCTAAAGATGTCATAGATATTTGAAAAAAAAAGACAGCAAAACGTTCTTCGACCTGTTGAATGCGCATGGCATCTTGAGAAGTGGAGCAGTCGTTCACAAAACAAACAAAAATCATTATATTAAGTGTTAGAAATGCTCGCCGATATTATTAACCTACGCATTGACTGTTGTCTTCAGGTTTGACACAATCCAATGAATGATTTGTCACTTGAAATGCACAACGCAACACTTTGTTTCAACTTTTCTAATGCGTGCAAATGATTTTGGTAAGAACTCACCTTCGCAACCCTCAGAGATAGATATTTGATAACAATTGACTAGATGAATGCAGGGAGGATGGCGGAAGTGTTAAAAAATAACGCCATCACCGAAGGAATTGCAAAACATTTCCGATGTTAATTTTGTACAGAGTGCGAAGCTGGCATCCCCTACATTCAATGTTAAGCGTTGCGATAAAACAGTAACATTTACTTTATTTTAAATACACCAGACATGAATAACAATGAAACGCATATAGCGTATTATATCCGTTTATTTTTGTTCACCTGAGCGAAATTTCTTGAACCATCTGGTTTCGGTGCTGTGGTCAGCGGAATTTTCCCCTTTCGAATGACAAAGGTTTCGTGTTGTTTGAGCAGCATTACGGCCGAGTTCAAACTCGTAAAACAAAAGTTCCCTGATTATCCAGTTGTGGCTGTTCATCTTTTAGGCGTCCCAACCACAAACATAACGATGACATGCAGTGCTGTTCACAGCATCGACTACCACTTTATATCCCTTCCGACTGACTGCAGTGCCCATTAGGAACTAATTTAAACAAGTGACATACCCGCCGCAGCGCATGCGTTTATGCAAATATTGCAAAACTTTCGATTCACCCTCTTGCAGGTAGTTTGGTAAGTTCAGATAATTAAACTTAGCTGGGACAGGCACACCTTTAATGACCTGCCCGTTACCCCTTGCTCCCAGTTGGTTTATTTTATTAACTTTGAATTGCTCCTCTGTTTTTGGTGTTTTTCGAAATCATTTTATTTTGCGGAGTGTTTTTGAAAGGGTACATTACTTTTGTATTCATCTGCTGGTATGACACTTACTGTTTGCTTTAACTTTTTATTTCTGATGCATGGACTTTGATGCATTTTTTTATGTAGCCCGGAGACGAACGGTCCACAACGCATGAATCACAAGTAATTCCTGAAAGTTCCACCCTCTGGCAAGAACGCGTCCTTAACCCTAGTAAACAGAATCCCATCACAGTTTACGAATACATCACTTCCCTTAGTTTATTCCCATGGCTGACATTTTACTGCAGAGTGATGCCATAGTCAAGGTACCAGTTGTCCACAAGCTCCCCTAGTATGAATGCAAGTTCTGCGCTATTTGACCAGCTTCGTGTTTTTATCAGAACTACACAGAAATCTCCTATACATCTTTTAAGCCCAAACAATTTTTTTACTAATGTACTTTTATATCATTACTTAAACAAGAAACATGACACCGAATTTTTGGGTGTAATAAGCGCGTGTTCTGAATCCGCTCTGACGCAAATTAAATTTATCAAAGCTATTCAAAGTCAATGGAACCAGTATGGAAAACAATAGATCTGACGAAAGAAAGAAGTTTTTCAATCGGGTTTTTAATACCTCAGATATTGCTGTAAACGGAATCGTGAGCTTACGCCCTCTGGTTGCAGACTTCTACGTTAAGAAAAACATGAATTTATATGAGAAACATTTCGCACTGGAAACGTTCTCCAACACCGAAATAATTTTTCAAATCGGACTCTTAGAAACAGAGATATCGACAAAAATAAGATGTGACTTTACGTCCCCTGGTGGGAAAACCATGCATTATTTTAGGAAGAAATTATTCTCAAAAGGTTTATCCATATGAGCGGTATCGATCCAAGAAAAAACGAATTTAGTCGAGTTTTCAGGAGCCCAGATTTTGCTACAAATACATCAGAAGCAGAAATTAACACTTATGCCACCTGGTGGCCAAACCATTCTTTACCAAACATTAGAAATTATGTTAAAAAAGTTTTCCATTAGGTCTTGTATGCGATACAGGAAGAATTTTTCAAATCGGAGTTTTAGAAGCAGAAATAACGCAGAACACGCAATTTACCTTTGTGCCCCCTAGCGGAAAGTCTATGATTTACTTGAAAATTTTTAATTCATAGGAAAAACATTTCGCATCGGAAACACTATCCAACGAAGAAGGAATTTTTCAAATTAGTAGAAGTAGAGATATTGACAAAAATACGATATACATCTACGCCCCCTGGCGTAGAAACCATGCATTATTTCAAGAAGAAAATGTTTCTAAAAGGTTTGTCGATATGAGTAGTATCGTTCAACAAACAACTTTTTTTGCAATCGAGATTTTAGAAGCTCATATTTTGCTGCAAATACATCAGAAGCGGAAATTAAGACTTAAGCCACCTGGTGGCCAAACCATTTTTTACAAAAATTAGAAATTATGTGCAAAGGATTTCCCATCAGGAGCTGTATCCGGTGCAGAAAGAATTTTTCAAATCGGAGATTTAGAAGCGGAGATACAGGGGGAAAGCCATTTACCTTTACGTCCCCTAGCGGAAAGTCTATGAATTACGAAAATTTTGAGATTATATGAAAAACATTTCACACTGGAAACACTATCCAACAAAGAAGGAATTTTTCAAATCGGACTGCTATAAGTATTGATATTGACAAAAATAAGATAAACATCTACGCTTCCTGGCGTGGAAACCATGCATTATTTTAAGAAGAAAATGTTTCTATAAGGTTTATCGATGTGAGTGGCATCAGTCCACGAAATAATTTTTTCAATCGATATTTTAGAAGCTTAGATTTTATGGCAAAAGCATCAGAAGCAAAAATTAACACTTACGCCCCCTGGTGGAAAAAGTATTCTTTACCAAAAATTTGAAATTATATGCAAAAAATTTTGCTTCAGGAGGTGTATCTACTGAAGAAAACATTTTCCAAATCGGAGTTTTAGAAGAAGAGTTATCGAGAAAAATGTAATTTACTTTTATGCCCCCTAAGCGGTAAATATATGCGTCATTTGAAAAAGTAACTATATCTAAAATGCTCTTCGACATAAATGGAATCGGAAAATATATGCGTCATTTGAAAAAGTAACTATATCTAAAATGCTCTTCGACATAAATGGAATCGAAGTATAAAATAATTTTTTCAATCGGATGTTTAGAAGCAAATATGTGGAATAAAACGTATTTTTGAATTCGACATCATCTGCATTCACGCCCTCTAGCGGCGAAATTGTACATCGTAAGAAAAAACGAAATGAAGGATCATCATGCGCATATTTGAAGCTTTCCAATGCAAAAATATTTTTTCAAATCGGACTAATAGTTGCAGAGATATCGTGGGTACGGACGGACGGACGGACGGACAAACCGGTAACATAAACACGATCTTTTTTTACAAAAGACGTGCTAAAAACAAAACAAAACAAAATTTTAAATACTATTTAAAAATGGTCTTAAACTTTTTCAAATGCTTTCAAGGACTTGAAAATGAACTTTTTTTTTCAAGGACTTTTAAGTTTTTCAAGGAGAGTAAGTTGTCCGGTTTTGACATCGAAACAGCATTGCGACAAGAGAGGCGTCAGTCTCCGATGACATAAAAACAACGCTGACGGAAGAGAAGCGTGTGTTTTGGATGACATCGAAAAAAATGTGTGGTGGGTTCCTGATCGTTCCTGTGTCCTTTCTCCTTAAAACGGCGGAAACTTTTGCATACCTCTAATATTTAGGAGTGTTGTTAATAATACTATATTGCACCTTTCCTGAAAAATAATTGAGAGTCATAACTTTTTTTGTCAGTTAAAAAAATATTAAATTTGAAAGCATTCTGTTGCTTTAAAAAATTACTTAATTATGAAAAAAGGTTACTTAATTTGTAATAAGTCCACCTATACAAACAAATAAAATTATTTCAAACCTGTTCAGAAAAATAATGAGCTCCAACAGTAAACAAAATAACTAATTCACTCGCATTAATAACAGAAAGCATTTCATCATTGCGCGATCAGAGTTCTGCCTGATATATGACTGTACTTTACGTATCTTTCTGGCGCCACGGTAGCTTTCACCTTTGCAGTTGCAGACCAAGCCGAACGAGGCAGGTTGAATCTCCACCAGGGGCAAACGGAAAGGCTTTGAAAAAGTCGAAATGGAAGATTTTGTAAAAATTCTGCATAAATACCGAAAAACCCGAGTCGGACTTTTCTGAAATAAACGAAATTTCTGAGTACGGAAAATCTGCCGAAGTACGGAAGTTAGAAGAGACGGGCACTTTTTGAAACTGAAATTTCGGTAAAAGTCAGACACCTAAATCTGCCGAAGTACGGAAGTTAGAAGAGACGGGCACTTTTTGAAACTGAAATTTCGGTAAAAGACAGACACCTATCTTCAACTTCGCAGCACCCTATTTTCAGGATTTTTCAAAGCCGTAGTGCTAAAAGGATGCGTGCCCTAATGACATATCCATCGTTTGACCACCTCTTGGACATCGTGATCAGCCTGGAAGCGTAGACCTTGGAAGTGCTTCTACACTTTTGGGAAAAGTTCGCCCATGGTGCCACATCAGGTCTATAGGAGATGATGAGGGCGAATTTTGCACTGCCAAGCTTTCAAGAGTGCCACTGTAGTTTTAGCAGTGTGGCCTTATCATTCAACCTCGATATTCCCTTTGAAAACAATCAAGGCCTTTTGGCACAAACAGACGTCTTCAGTGCTATTAGTGTGGCCTCATAAGCAACTGCATTGATCATTGCACAGGAAAGAGTAAAATCCACCAATAGAACACCTCGTATCTCCCAAAACACCGTTGGCAGCACCTTTCACGGGCTTGACTGTGTCTTGGATTTTATTGTTAGTGTGGAACCAGGATATTTCCATCTCATTGATCCGTGTTTTGTTCCCAGGATTTTAATGAAGCAAACGCATCTCATCTCTAGTAATGATTCTGCTTAACAAGTCTCCCACGTAGCACTGCAGAAGTGTCAATCATGTCGCGATGTCTTATGTTTTGTGATCACCTGTCAGTTGCCTAGGGATCCATCTGCTGTAGTTCTTTCGGTAGCCTAGACGTTCGTGGACAGTGTCCCATATTGTGCCATGTATGCTGAATCACTGTTTGTTTCCAGAAACATATGTCTCTCTTCCCTAAATGTATTCAACTAAATATTGGCCGTTAGCATCAGTGACCTTTGGCCATTTTTCAGGCAACGAATGAATGCCCCTGTGAGAGAAGGACTCGGGTTTTGAGCTGAAGAACGCAGTGACTGAATTTTTCACCTCTGGAAATGTGGTGAACAGCTGCTGGGCTAGGACATGTATAGAGCGAAACAGATGAAAGTCTGATGGTGCACTGTCCAAGAAGTACGCCAGGTGCGGTAAAACCTTTCAGTGTAACTGTTCAAGGGCTGATTTCGTGGAAGCACCGACACGTGGTCTGGTATTATCATACAACAGGATGACTGGGAGACGTCCTTTACCTGCCCATGGGAGTTTTTGCTCGATTGCGGCGTTCAGTTTCATCAACTGATCGCTATATCGTTGTACAGTGATTCTTTCGTCAGGTTTCAACAGTTCGAAGAACAGCATTGCATGCATATGCCACCACACACACACACACCAGCACCTTTTCCCCGTGGATATCCTGTTTTGCGGGGGTGTTGATGGCTGGCCTGGGTCGACCCAGGATCGCTTGCGTACGGGGTTGTCGCAATAGACCCATTTTTCATCCCCGGTGACAACTTTCCACAATAAATTCTTCCCTTGAAACCTCTTCAGCAACGACATGCAGATGCCCAAACGTTGACCAATATTACGCTCCGTTAAAGTATGCGGAACCCACTTACCAATCTTCTGGATCTTCCCTAAGGCCTGTAAGACGCCGTACCACCGCTGGTTCAACCACTTTCAAATGTTTCGCAGGTTGCGTGGTCGATTGTGTGGCATCCCCTTACAACAGCGATTCCAGCTCCCCGTCTGCGAGATCTTGCAGTCTACCTGCACGTGGCTTGTCTTCCAATCTATCTTAGTTCACCTTTCTTAAACCTGGCAAACTATTCTGGACACGTCCGCGCACCCATGACCGTTTCGACATACGCTTACCATACACTATATTGACAAAAGTCACCGGACACCCCTTCAAAAGCAAATGAACGGATCCGCTGCGTTGTTAATATGCGCGATACAGCTGCAAACGGTATAGAAATAAGCCTGCAGCTGACAGCGATGATATTGCACGGTGAGGTTGAGTAAAAATGTCGTGGCGGAACAGAACTGACTTTGAAAAAGGAAAGTTCTTGGTTGTTATATTTGTGGGTTGTCTACAAGAGAAACCGAGGGGCGTTTAAACATACCCAAGTCACCTGTTTTGGATGTACTGAATAAGTGGAAGACACATGGCGTGTCTGAAGCAGCAAAACGTACCGGCAGAACAAAGAAAATCAGTAATACAAGACGTCGAAGCCTCAGGAGAGTCGTTACAGCTAATCGACGTAGTATTGCGCAAGACCTCAGTATGCAGGTGAATAAAAATGCTAGAACCTCGGTATGTACACGAACCATTCGCAGAGAATTTCATTCCATAGGTTACCGTGGTCGTGCGTCTGCTCATAAGCCTTTCATCTCCACTGGGAATGCTACTCGTCGTTTAGCATGGTGTAAAGAACATTTATCGTGGACCGTACATAAATAGAAACGGGTCCTATGGACTGATGAATCCAGATACACGATCCATTCGTCTGATGGCCGTATGTGGGTATGGAGGCATCCGGGGGAACGCTATTTTCCACAGAGTACTGTTCCTACGGTCAAGTTTGGAGCTGGCAGCGTACTCTTGTGGGGTGTTTTTCCTGGTATGGTCCCGGGCCATTGGTTATCGAGGAAAAACCTGTTAACCAGCACGTCTACCTCGATATTCTGGACAATCATGCCCTACCAACTCTGGGGCAATACTATGGAACCGAGCCTTGTTGGTACCAGCAGGATAATGCACGGAGTCATAAAGCAAGGACAGTTACGGCGTGGTTTGACGATAATTCCGTATCGTGTGTGGTCTGGCCAGCACAGAGCCCTGATCTTAATCCCATAGAGCACCTATGGGATGAATTAGAGCGCCGCATAGAGAGTTTGGAACCAAGGCCTACTACTAATCAACAGTTAGCGGCGGCATTATGTACTTAATGGAAGCGCATACCTATCGCTGTGTTCCAAAATCTTGTCGAAAGCATGTGTAGAAGGGTCAGTGCATGCATTAAGGCCAAAAGTAGACCGACACCGTACTAATGTATGCCAAAAAAATGCTATGTTGTGTTTCTCTTCTGGGTGTCCGGTGACTTTTGTCAATATAGTGTATTGAACCATATGCTTCAATCGCACTTTTCTCTAAATTAAACGTGAATAACAAACAGTGCCGCAAATGAACTTTATCGACCACCATGCTTGGCTGCATGCATGAACTGACAGCACGGGTCGCCGGCCGGTTAGACCTCTACAGCGCCCACTAGCGGGGGCGGCGGAAACTTTAGAATACCCCTAATACAGAATTTACTCTTGAAAACTACAGTAGCTTTTCTCTTAAAAGGTCCACAGACTAATACACAGACATCATACAATCACCTGTACAATAATTTAAGTAGCAGCTTTCTCAAGGTAACACTATACTATAACTGGTTCTGCACAAAATGTGGGATAGGGAAAAAAATATCTGGTGCCATAATAGGCAGAGTTTCATGTGAAGTGTCCACAATATTCGATCTCGCTATACAGAACTTCAAAATCAGATACTGCGACACACGACTGAAATTTAATAGTTAATCAGATCTGAAGTATTCCTGTGAATCCATCCGATTGTCAGAAATTTTCCGCATATGGATACGGAAAGAGTGAGAACAGAATTTTTCTGCTAATATAATAAAGAAATTGCGCAAAGGTTTCATAAAATTCTGAATTTTCCTGGTGTGCTAAAAATCCGTGGAATTCAGGGAGTTTTTTTCCCATCATTTCACGGAAAATGTTCTGTGAGAAATATGCTTCGTTAATTCATGAAAAACGGCTCGTGCATTTCAGAAATTTTTTTACAGTGTAACTTTGACTTAAATCAACAAATCGAGCTTACATTTTAATTAATAATAAAGATTTTAACATAGGTTACGTCTCCTTTGAATTACCCAGTATCTCACGTTGTTAGAGAACACCGCGCAAGCAAATAATTATTACATACGTACCTCCATTTAGATACTTTTCAGAAATGCAGCAGCTCTACATGAAACTTCTCGACGCAACGAAGGTAGAATTTCTGCAGAAAGAGTACTCTCGTCCCACCCAGCGCGCACACACACATATACACATATCATCGGCGCAAAAATAAATGCCTCTAATAAAGCAAAATGGGACCCAGATGGTTGGAGACATAAAAACGTTATCATGCCGCTGCACGTTATTCACGTCGTAAAAATTTATTAACGAAGCAAATTTGTCACATGGCTAAATATACGTAGTTCTACAAAAAAAAAAAAAAAAGCTCCTAGATATATAAAAGTAAAATGCATGCAGCAGGTAACTTTGTTCTAAAACAATAATATAAATGTTTTCGCATTGTTTCGTTAATCACAAAGAAAGAAACCAGACTCATTAGGAACGAATCTCTCCATTTTAGAAACTCGCTAATATAAAGAGAAAAACATCTAACAGTTAAACAATATTCCAAAACGTTTCTAAATTACCAGCACATATTTACTTAAGTAGTTGTATTGTTTAACAAATGATTCGCGAATTTCCCAAAATTAAACAAATAAACAACGCGATCGGGAACTTAGAGAGCAACCTATACAGTCCAAGTTAAAAGAATAAAAACAAAACATATTCCTATTTACAAACACGCAATTCTTTTTTTCTTCCTACCATCCATTAATTATCACATCATAACTCGCCGAATTGACCTTTTTTATTTTCACCTGAAAAGCAAGGCAAACGTGATCAATTTTCTAGAGAAGGCTCCTAAGTAAACAATTTTTCACGTTTTAGAACAAAAGAAACCATTATTTATAAATAACAGTGTAGTAGATACACTATCTACCAACAAGTAATTGGATACCCCTGCAATCGACGATATCTGCGGTCCTGATACACGTCACGGCCGCCGCCGTTAAATATCGTATGGGAAACAACAACGCAACCAGTCGCATGCAAGATGCCACGCAGTTCGGAGCTCTCTGATTTCGAGAAAGGTGTAATCGTCGGGTATCACAGAAATGGCCGATCCATACGGGACATATCCAGCAAGTTGAAGTACCCAAAATCGACAGTGGCCTACGTGATTGTCAAGTGGAAGATGAGAGGTGACTGTCGGAATGTGCCCAGACCCGGCAGACCCACAAAACTGGGAGTTAGAGACCGACGGGTGCTGGCCAGAGAAATTCGGAAGAACCGCACCAAATCGATAAGCCACATCCGCGAGGAGTTTCAACAGGCATCCGAGAGTGTTCTTTCGATTAATATCATCCGTAAGAAAGCCCATCTGCTCGGTTATCATGGACGTGCTGCCGCCCACAAGCCTTTGATCACCAAGTCCAATAACGCTTGCTCGGCTAACGTGGTGCAAAGAATGTAGACAGTGGACCGTTGAACAGTGGAAACTGGTTCTCTGGAGCGACGAATCAAGGTTCACCCTTTACCGTTCGGATGACAGGGTCTGGGTTTGGCATCTGCCTGGAGAAGGCCTCCTGCCGGAATGTATTGTGCCAACTGTGAAGTTCGGCGGCGGGGGAATTATGCTATAGGGGTATTTCTCCTGGTATGGCACGGGACCCTTGGTCGCAATTCCTGGTAGACTTAACACCGACACCTACTGCACCATTTTGGATGACCATGCGCTTCCTACGTTGTGGCAGTTTTACGGGGTGGACCCATGTTACTTTCAGGATGACAATGCCACCTGTCATGTAGCGAGGTCCACCATGGCTTGGTATGGTGACAATGGGGTTAATCGAATGGACTGGCCTGCGCAGAGCCCGGACCTTAACCCTATCGAGCACCTCTGGGACGAGTTGGAGCATCGACTTAAGGGGTGCCCCCACCGTTCGAAATCGGTGAAGGAACTGACCTGTCTTCTCCAAGCCGAGTGGAAGAAAATACCGCTAGCCGTCGTTCAACGCCCTGTTGAGAGTATACCCCGGAGGGTCGCAGCTGTAATCGCCGCTCGTGGAGGCTCCACCAACTATTGAAGGTGAATAAACTTCGTTTTCCTTTGCTATCACAGGTGTTCAATTACTTGTTGGTAGATAGTGTATTACTGATTGATATATATAATCATAATAGAATTTCTATACTTAAAACACTGTATAATTTTTTTTATTTCCTGCAATTAAAAAGGCTGTGCTAAGAAAAAAAGATTTTTTTTTTCTAAAAAAATATTAAGTAAACAGGAGTGAATGATACGGAGGATGACTCGAAAGTTTTGCATTATTTGGATCACTTTTTGTCTTCATACGTACCTTTACGACGAAAGCTGACTACCCTTCAAAGTATAAGCCATCGTGTTGCACCGTCTTTAGCCATCTGTCTACCAGTTCTTCGATTACGCGGCGGTGTCAGTTCTTGTCCTTCGAGGCGAAGAACTCCTTCACCCTAGCTGATACCTCCTTCTGGCTGTTGTAAGTGCCATCCGCGAAGGAAATGGGCCATGGACCGGAACATGTAATAATCCGACGGGGCAAGGTCCGGACTATATGCTGGGTGTGGCTTCATTCCTGGAGTTTTGTCCGGGTCATTCGCGCGCTATGCGGCCGAGCGTTGTGCTGCTGTCGGAGAGCGCGCTTTCTGTTCACGAGAGCCAGGTACTTCTCCAAAACGGCATACATCCGCTGCAGCTGTTCAGAGTAGAGGTTGGCGTTGATGGTCCGACCGTCTGGAACAAATTCGTAATGAATTATCCCCTCGAAATTCCACCAGACGCAGTGATCGAAGCGCCTACGTTTGGCAACAGGTTCAGGAAGCTGGCCGGGCTCAACCACTGCCGTTGTCTGTTTGGATTACGGAAATAGACTCACATTTCCTCGCACGTAACAATTCTCTTGATGAAGCGTACATCGCGCGGGTTTTCTAAGAGTTTCGTGCACACTTCCACTCGGGGGGTTTGCTTTAGCTGACGTTAGTTCGTAAGGGCTGTAGACCTTGCTGAGGTCCTGAAGGTGACGAACCACGGTGGTCTGTGATATGCCCAGATCGCCTGATAGTCTCCGATGCTGGTTGTCGGATTTGGCTCTACGGCCTGGCGCACGACCTCCGAATCCATGGTTCGCGGCCTACTCGAACTTGGCTGATCGTCGAGGTTTCTGTCACCTGAGCGAAATTTCTTGAACCATCCGATCGCGGTGATGTGGTCCATGGAACCTTCCCCTTTCGCATGACAAATGTTTCGTGTTGCCTGAGCAGCGCTATGGTCGAGTTCAAACTCGTAAAGCAAAAGTTCCCTAATTAGCCAGCTGTGGCTGTTCATCTTTTAGGCGTCCGAACCACAGACAGAACGACGACATGTAATGCTGTTCCCAGCAACGACTACCACTTTATATCCCTTTCGACTGGCTGCAGTGCGCGACTTGAACTAGTTTAAACACGTGGCATACCCACTGCAGCACATGCGTTTGTGCAAATATTACAAACTTTTCGACTTACCCTCTGCATTACCGAAAGGGCATCATGAGTATAAAATGCAACGAAGAACAAAATAAAAAGTGAGAAGTTTCGTGGCAAGGCATTGCGAAAAAAAAAAAAATAATGCACTTTTACAAACTAAGGCATACAAAAGTTCAGAGAAATTTTTAATTCGCTTAATTTGCGGCTGTCCTGTGGGTACTATTGCGGTCATGCATTCTGGAATCCTGATTTACAAGAAAAATTACGAAACGCCCGCAACATACAGCACATTGATGTTTTATTAGTCCACTGCAATTTTGGAACTACGGACTAGCTTCGCTCCTAAGCACTTGCTTAGATTATGATAAACACCTTTTTTTCCCAGAATTTCCCTCTTGCAGTGAAATCTTCACACACCATGAAGACAAAACCGTTCCGATACATTTTCTGACTTTTCCTAGTAGAAATACAAATCGTCATTTTTCGGAGTGTCAACAATAATGTTGCGAAATTCATTCATGCCCATGATTCTAAGGAAACAACTCCTATCGTTGCAGAAATAGGAAACAGCCAGGACAACAGCTTTTTGACCAGTCTATTTCCTTCCGAACAGAAGCACATTTATTTAGAGAAAAACATTTCATTTGCGCATATTTCTTATATACTATTAATTTCTGAGATTTCACTAGCAGAATTGAAGCAAAGAGCTCCCTCCCTCATCAAAGTCATCAACAGTTGGTAACGCCAAATATTATAGCTCTGCCCCGTAAATTTATAAATTCGTATGATCGCATGCCCGCATTTAACGTTGCTTTAAAATAAATTACAAATGAAATGAGCCCATTTAAGATGAACCCCAAAGCAATTCCACAATTTGGGGATTGGTGAAAATGCACGTACTTTATTTGCAAGTGATAAGCAAGATAGAGACTCGGTCCCCGAGGAGAGGACGAGTGGAGTATATGCGATCCCCATGATGAGCCATGAAACAGCTCTTAAAGACAAAGTATATATCGGCTCCACCACCCGATCTTTGGGGGTAAGATTGTCTTAGCACAAGTATGATGTCACATGTTGCTCGATTAACAGCATTAGCCAGGCTTGTCGCCGCTGGAACAAATTATCCATCATGTGATGAAGCGTGTGTATTAATAAACCTCAGAACAAAAAGACAGACCTTTATTGCTGAAACTCTATATACACTGGCGGAAAGTGAAAAAAGAACACCAAGAAGAAGACGTCTGATATCAACGAAATTTATACAGCATAATAACGGAATACAGAGGATAACGTGATCGAAACATTATGGCTAAATACAGCTGTATTTGCTGGTAAACTGAAAAATAACATTTCCATGTAACATGGTTAGTACGAGGTTGAACCGCCATGAACTGCGTCACACTGTGCAATTATGGCATGGAGTCTGTCGTACACATGTTGGATGTAAGTTTGGGGTATTGAGTTCCAAGCATTCTCAACCTGGACGCGTAAATCGGGGATGGTCGTGGCTGGCCGTGGAGACCGGATAAGTCGTTGTCCCATAAAATCCCACACGTGCTCAATGGGAGACAAATCCGGTGAACGTGCAGGCCATGAAAGTTTTCTCACACCCTGAAGTGCATGTTGCGTTGCACGTGCAGTGTGTGGGCGTGCGTTATCTTGCTGGAAAACACCACGATGGACCGACCTTAAAAATGGCACCACAACGGGCTGAATGATGTTGTTGATGTAGGAGGTGCTGTTTAACGTACCCGGTACAAACACTAGTTGTGTACGGGAGTGACAGCTGATCGCTCTCCACACCAGGAGATCAGGTGTAGGCCCTGTGTGTCGCTGGCGGATGCAAGAAGGGTGCAGACGCTTCCCTGTGCGTCTGCGAACACGCATACGGCCATCGGAGGCTCACAAGCAGAATCTGCTTTCATCGCTGAACACGACAGATCGCTATTGCGTTCTCCAGTTTAGACGTTGGCGACACCACTACAGCCGTTCCTGACGGTGAGCTGGAGTCAGAGGCACACGTGCACGTAGTCCTGCATCCAGTAGACGGTTGCGGGTTGTTCGCACAGTCACGTCAGGTGCAACGGCAGCTCGGATTTGCGTCGCAGTGGATGTTCTGCTTGACAACGCCGCTCTTCTTATGCGTCGATCTGTCCGCTCATCAGTCCGTCTGTGACTCCCGGTTCCACATCTTCTCGTGTGGGGATGTTCCTCGGACCATCTACGCCACCACTGTACAACCACCGATACTTCCCGTCCAATTCGCTCCGCAATACGAAGATACGACCACCCGGCCTCGCGGAGTCCGACTAGACGACCTCGCTCAAAGTACGATAACTGCTGAAATCGTACACGTCTTCCATGTCCAGGCATTGCAGCTTCTTCAGGGTCTTCGCACGTGTCCGTACGCCGACGACTGATTACATTCACTTCGCCGTACTCCTTAAATACCACCGACGATAATTTGCATATTATGCCGTGATGTGGCGTAAGTGCTCACCGGTTGGTCCCGACATTAACATCACACCTACGTAAACTCGACCCCATTAACATATGTAAATTTCATGATCATCCGCCAATTCCTTCTTGGCGTTCTTTTTTCACTTTCCGGCAGTGTATTTGTAAAGATGCAGACCAATGCTGTAACGATGATATGCCCTACTTTCTTCCTACAGTATGGAGATCATTTATACAGTCATCAACCCAGGATATGCCAGATGGTAGAAATATAATACTTCATATAACAGAGTAAATGATTACAGCTCATACGAACTAGCCCATCGGGTCGATGAGAATGCGCAGTATTCATTCCATGTCGTCATACATTGTTATCTTGACGATGTATATATATATAACACCGTTCTTATGTCTCATTTAGCTTGTACTACCTTAAGATGGGTGGATAGTCCACCCGAAAGTACTTGTAGGACTTTTAACCTGTGTGTATTTTAACGTAGAATAAATTTGATGTATTTTTATGAGTTGGAGTACATACACTTGCTCTTTATGTCTGCTTCTTCAAGATCGTGCTTTGACAGCTTTACCTGGTGATATAGTTACTACTAACACGAATACCTTCACCTGATCCACAATTTATCGTAAATACACTGAAGTGCCAGAAAAACTGGTACACCAGTCTAATACTTGGTAGGTCCCCCACGGAACGCAGGACTGCAGAAACTTTACTAGCTTATGGAAATATGCTGTAGGCAATGCACACCATACTTGGTGAGCGTTCCACAATCCAGGTGTATTCCGAGGTCTCAGATTCCTGTGTTCAATAGCGCGTTACATGGCATCCCAAATGTGTTCTATCACGTTCAGATCTGGGGACTTAGGTGGGAATGGGAACACCCAAAACTCAGATGAATGCTCCTCTAACCATAATGTGGCGTCCCGACACTTGTGTGGAGGTGCACTGACCTGTTGGAACAGGCCCAACCCATCAGCATGAATGCAGGACATGAACGGGTGTACCTCGTCAGAAAGGATGCGCACAAAGCGTTGGCCGGTCACAGACGATTGTAGACGTACCAGGGGTCATAGTGAAGTCCAGGTAAACACACCCCATGCCATTACGGACCCTACCCTCCCAGTCGGTACATTTCCCTGTTGACAGGCGGGATCCATGGCTTCATGGGGTTTGCGCCACACACGAATCCTTCCATCTGCCAGATACAGTTGGAAACGCGACTCGTCAGACCAGGCTACTTGTTTCCAGTTATCAAGTGCCCAGTGGCGGTGTTGCCGTGCCGAAGCGAGGCGCATAGCTCTATGTCGTGCACTCGAGTTGGGCGTTGGCTCCCAAAGCCCATATCGTGCAGGGTACGTTGCACAGTCCGGACGCTGATGCTTGTTGAGGCTCTAGCATTGAATTCCGATGATACCTGTGAAAGTGTTGCACGTCAATTGCGTGAAACGAATCTTGACAGCCGACGATGGTCACGTTCACCCAATGTCTTTTTACGGCCACACGGGTATCGTAGGTTGGAGGTTTTACCGAAATTCTTGTAGTCAAGGTACACCCTTGCAATTGTCGTCCGTGAAAATCCGAAATACTATGGCCCATCTCACGAGCGCCAACTATGACACCGCGTTGAAAATCGCTTAAATCGTTATTACTCGTCATTCTCATGCCGAAAACAGCTCTGACAGCTGGCTTTATTTATGCACTGGCGGACGCAACCGAGTACGCGCTTAGGTGACGTTGCTATGTATTTTGCATAAGCTTGTCTGTACCAGTTTTTCTGGCACTTCAGTGTACTTCACAATTTTAACCATCATACGCTAAGTGATCACTGAATTATGACCACCTACTTAATACTTCGTAAACATAATACATAGTCGCCCTCGGTACAGCAGCTAGGCATCAATTCAGTAAGATGTAGGAAGCTGTAGCGAGGTATGGCCAACCAAGCTGTATGTAATGTGACCTTCAATGCAGGTATGAGGGTGATTGGTGTATCCAGACGCCTGATATGCCGTGTCAGAGAGCCCCACAAGTGCTCTATGGGATTGATATCGGGGGAATTCGTAGGCAAATCTATATGCCGGAAGTTTGAACTGTGTTCCTCAAACCATTCCTGCACAACATTGGACCTGCGGCTCGGCTCATTCATCATTCGGGAAAAACTGCAACATTGCTGGGTGTACAAAGTCATCAAGCAATTCACTGTAGTGGGCATACGTTGTATCCACCGGCTTGCAATGTGGAGACCATGCAGGATAGATCGAGTGCATGTTGTATACGCCAAATACGTACACAACCATAAAAAACTAAACTCGTCAGACAAGCACACTTTTTTCCGGTCATCCAACGTCCAACTTGCATGATCTTTGCACCAGGCGAGTCTTATGCGCTGATGAACCGTGGTTAGGAGAGGATGTGGTCAGGGTGGTCTGCTGTTATAGCCCATACGTGAGAGAGTGCGACACATGGTCAAGACAGATACTGTTTCGGGTTGACTTCTGTGGTACTGGGTAAGTCAACTGTAGGATAACAGTGCTGTGTCTGTTGGCCTGTACGAGTGGTCGAACCCGGCGCTCACTTCTCACATTAACCTTTCACTGTCCTGTGCAGTTTTGTCTCTGGTCCGTTGACTGACCGTTTTCGCGCCAGTCCTGATATACTTTCACTACCGCGGCTCACGACCAACCCATCAGTTCAGCAGTTTGTGAAACCGAGGCACCCGCTTTCCGAGCTCTCACAATCTGTACTTTCCCAAAGTCCAAAAAATTCTTCCATCATGCGACGAATTTTATTACCTACTGCTCCACTCACACATTTTGTATGCTACGTCGGTCGACTAATCGTGCCCTCTCGGATATCACGTGGTCAACGGGCATAGGGGGTGGTCAAAATTCAGTGACCACCGAGTGGTCACTGAGGTTGGTCCAGAAACGGAGTTAAATTAATGTATACATACACTAAATTCACTAACGTCACCGGACACTACTTCAAAAGCAAATGAACGGATCATCTGTGTTGTTAAGATGCCCGGTACAGCTGCAAACGGTATAAAAACAAGCCTGCAGCTGACCGCGATCATATCGCACTGTGAGGTTGAGTGAAAATGTCGCGGCGGGAGTGAACTGACTTTGAGAAAGGAAAGGTTCTTAGGTGTTATATTAGTGGGTTGTGCATAAGAGAAACCGAGAGCCGTTTAAACATACCCAAGTCAACTATTTTCGATGTACTGAATACGTGGAAGACACATGGTGTACCTGAAGCAGCAAAACATACCGGCAGACCAAAGAAAATCAGTAATAGAGGACGTCAAAGCCTCAGGGGAGTCGTTACAGCTAATCGACGGAGTACTGCACAAGACCTCAGTGTACAGGTGAGTAAAAATGCTGGAACCTAGGTATGTACACGTACTATTCGCAAAGAAATTCATTCCACGGCTTTCCGGGGTCGTTCGGCTGCTTATAAGCCTTTCATCTCTACTGGGAATGCTACTCGTCGTTTAGCATGGTGTGAAGGACATTTATCGTGGACCGTAGATCAATGGAAACGGGTCCTATGCACTGACGAATCCAGATACACTATCCATTAGTCTGATGGCTGTGTCTGAGTATGGAGGCAGCCGAGAGAACGCTATTTACCACAGTGTACTGTTCCTACGGTCCACTTTGGAACTGGAAGTGTACTCGTGTGTGGGGTGTTTTTCGTGGTATAGTCCCGGCCCAATGGTTATCGTGCACAAACCTGTAAACCAGCACGTCTACCTAGATATTCTGGACAATTATGCCCTACAAACTCTGTGGCAATACTATGGAATCGAGCCTTGTTGGTACCAGCAGGATAATGCACCAAGCCATAAAGAAAGGACTGTTACGGCGTGATTTGACGATAATTGCGTTTCGTGTGTGGACTGGCCAGTACAGAGCTCTGATCTTAATCCCATATAGCACCTATGGGATGAATTAGAGCCCTGCATAAGAAGTTTGGAACCAAGGCCTACTACTAAGCAACAGTTAGCGGCAGCATTATGTACTGAATGGAAGCGAATACCTATCGCTGTGTTCCCAAACCTTGTAGATGTCGGAAGGGTCAGTGCATGCAGTAAGGCCAAAGGTGGTTTCGGAATCACTTTAATGTAACAAAACAGAGGAGAAGAGTAACATGGAATCGTCTCAAAGAAAGAAAGAAAAAGAACAGGAATGACACAAACTGATAAAAGCGATGATATGTACATTGAATGAGTAATGACAAATTTACAACGTGATGCAAACAGAGCAGTGCTTGAGGAAAAACAAAATGATCACAGGCGGGGCACCGCAGTGCGAAAGAACATCAAAAAGTTAATGAAGAGTCTTAACTCACCGTGAGATGTAACGGACTTGGTGTAACCGCGAACCACGGGGTCACTGGTGGCCACGTAGCATAGAAGGAGCTTTCACGGCATGTGGAGATGGCAGACTGATACTCCTGCTGTACCACCGTGCACAGAGTAACGGAAAGCATGGTGAAAGGTGAAGTCCCAAGTGCGCCATCTATGAAAAAGTGTCGAGGAGTAGCAGTTCGTCTCTTGCAGAAGGGGTAAGTCGGCCCCAAGAGGCGAGAGATCTTCCAGAACGAGAGCGTTAGCGAGGGGGTTAGCAAACCCCCTACAATTCAGATTGGCAACCTTGAATGAGTAAGTTCGACGTCGGATGAAGGGCAGCTATGGCAGCTTTCTGGAATGTGTCGAGGTGATTGATGATGCCACGACACCACAAGACGTAGTCGGGTTGCTTGGCATTATGCCGGAGAAATTTGAGGATGGAGGTTGCTTGGTCGAAGAACTCAGGAATAACTGCTTCAAACTGCTCTAAAAATATGAGAGAAACCTCCCGATTTGTTTTATGAGTGAGAAACTCGTAAAGTTTTTCAAAAGAGACAGGTTATGAAGGAAGAGAGGCATTGGTAAGCAGGGTCGACAAATCTTCAAACGTCGGCTACATATACGCCGCCTTAAATTAGGCCCGTTGGCTCTAGAGAAGAGACAGAACCATTTACGTAGCGTAAACACATCGCTTGTACCTCTCTCGAGACTCGAAATCGAGCCAAACTCGGACGATTAGCCCGGAGGCCATACCTCTGACTACTCGATAACAGAAGAGGCGCCATTCAATTCCCTTACACTATGTGATGCGTCCACAAAACTATTTTATATCACGTGCTGCCTCGGTGCACAGACATTGCTGCAAGTATGCTACAAACAAAAACGTGAATTTATGCCCTATAGTGAAAATTTTATGCGTTAAGAAAAGTTTGAATTTTATGTAAAACATTCCGCACCTGATATGCTGTCGGACAAAGAAAGAATTTTTCCAATCGGTCGGTTAGAAGCAGATATATCGAGCAAAATGTGATACATGTATACGATCTCCCTAGCGGAAAAACTATGCATTATTTTAAGCAGAGGATACTCTGAAAAGGTTTTTGTGGCGAGAGGTATCTGATTACAAAAGAATATTTTCAACAGAGATATCAGACGCGCAGATATTGGTGCAAATATACATAAAAAACAGAAATACACATTTACACCTACTAGTCACAAAACCATTCTTTACCGAAAATTAGAGATAACATACAAAACATTTCGCATAAGTGACTCTATCGGAAGAATTTCGAATCGGTCTTTTAAAAGCGGACATGTAAGGTGAAATCGCAATTTAACTTTACGCCTGTTAGTGAAAAAACTGTACATTACTTGAAAAAGGAACCATTCGTAATAGTCTGGTATCAAAGAGAAGAAAGTATTTTTGAGTAGGATATTTAGAAGCAATAATAGATGCGAATAAAATGCATTTTGAATTCGATAGCATCTGCATTTCCGCCCTTATAAGAGGCGAAGTTATGCGTCTCAAAACAAAACCCCGAAAAACAAGGATCACGATACCCACATTTCGGGCTTCCCAATGCAAAAAGAATTTTATACCCACATCAATAATATATCGTGCTGAGAAATTAAAATAAAATTGTAGAAGCAATAACTGTAAGAATCACGATTCACAAAAATTTAGCCGAGTTAAACTGTAGAGATAAAAATATTTTATTTACAATTTAAAATCAACTAAAAGACACAGGCAAGATCTTTCACAGCCGCATCATCAGGCCTAATCAGCAACACTGGTGCCCCCCCCCTTCCACCCCAATTCCCACAATCCATAGCGAGGCTAGTTTAGGTTGCCAGATAACAGTATCATTAACTTGAATTTTTACAAAGTTTTGTTTGGTTTTTGAGGCGTTTCTTGAGGATTTTAACGCTTAAAAACTTACAATAATAATGATGTACTTCGTTCGCAGCTGTGAAAGATCTTGCATGTGTCTTTTAGTTGATTTTAAATTGTGAATAAAATCTTTTATCTCTGCAGTTTAACTCGGCTAAAGTTTCGTGAATCGCGCTTCTGACAGCAATTGCTTCTATAATTTTATTGGTGTCACGTCAATTCGTCGACCACGACGACTCGTCGAATACGTCAATTCGTCGCGTTACAAATTTTGGTTACATACAAAACGAATGCAGGAAACCCTACGATTTCGAACGTCTTCTGCCCTGATCACATTTATAAGGTTTGGGCACTCAGACAGGATAGGAATATTACGCTTTTTCTTAGGCACTAAAAATATCAGACGTTTTTCGGAACGGGTTGGGGCCCGCGGTGTGAGAGCCCCGCTATACAAAATTTTCGTAAAATCTACAATTTTCAATTTAGAACTACCAAATTTGGTATATTATCTCATGGTACTCCAAATTAGACGAAAGACGGTTTTTGGAACGGGTCGGGGCCCTGGGGTCAGAGCACCCCCCCCCCTCACACACACACAAAATTGTCGTAAAATCCACAATTTTCAATTTCGAACCACCAAATTTGGTATACTATCTCACGAAACCCTAACTTAGACTGTAGGCGGTTTTTCGATGGGGTTGGAACTCGGGGTCAAAGCCCCTCCATACAAAATTTTCGTAAAATCTACAGTTTTTAATTTAGAACCACCGAATTTGGTATAATATCTCACGAAACTCTAACTTAGACTGTAGGCGGTTTTTGGAAGCGGTTGGAGCCGGGAGATCAGATATATAAAATTTTCGTAAAATCTAAAGTTTTAAATTTAGAATCACCAAATTTGGTATACTATCTCACGGTACTCTAACGTCGGGGACTGAGGGGGTCAGAGTTCCCATATAAAATTTCCATAAAATCTACAGTCTTCAATTTAGAACAGCTAATTTTGGTGTCCTATCTCATGGTACTCTAAATTAGACGGTAGACTCGAACCAGGATCCTTCTCGACGAGTGGTCAGAAGCGAGCGCCTAGATCACTCCACCACCGTAGCGGCACACATTGAAATGTATTTTTCATACGGCCCCAAACGCTCTTATGGACACACTAGATTGAACTGGACGCAAAGAAATCATTAATATAATTTGTACTAGCAGGGATACCAGGTATCTGCCAGGTACATATTACTATTTGTGGAATCACCAAGTTCAGCGGGTGAAAGTTAATGACTGAAAAAGATATTGCTGAAATTTTCCAGTAAACTTATTTTAAATTTTTTGATTTAGTTAATATAATTTTACGAAACAAAAAAAAAAAAAAAAAAGAAAAAAGGAATGGGAATATTTACCTTCGAGGAGACATTTATAAAACTGCCGTATATCTGGCATGTGTTTCTGAGAATTCCACGACACAGAAATGCAATGTACCTATGTGATGTCGCATGCATACAACTTGACATTGGCATTGGTCATCTTTTTCTTACCGTTTTGAATTTTGAATATCTGGAACTCTCTATTTGCATTGCATTATATATCTGCCTGATAATCCGCCAGTGGGTAGTGAAAGCTAAACTATATTGATTTGTGTTTTTAATACACTATTAACCGCTTATTTTTTCATTTTATTGTTATCTACGGTCTCTAACGTAGACCGTAGGTTGGTTAGTTGATTGGTTGGTTAGTTGGTGGTTTATGGCGCAAAGACCTCAAAGGGCCAAAGAGCGCCTTAGAACGTAGACAGGGTATTGGAGTGCTGAATTGTGCTGCAGATCTTAAGAGTAAAAAATGGAACATTTTAATTTTGTATCGGGCCGCCTTGACCCCGGGCCTCGATCAGTTCCAAAAACCGTCTACCGTCTAAGTCAGATAACTATGATATAGTATACCAAATTTGGTGGTTCTAAATTGAAAACTGTAGATTTTACGAAAATTTTGTATGGGGGCCACTTGGCCCCGACCCCTTCCAAAAACCATCTACAGTCTAAGTCAGAGTCTCATGATATAGTATAACAAATTTGGTGGTTCTAAATGAAAAACTGTAGATTTCAGGAACATTTTGTGTAGGGGAACCTTGACCTCAGGCCCCGAACTTTCCGAAAACCGTCTTCAGTCTAAGTTAGAGAATCATGAGATAGTATACCAAATTTGGTGGTTCTAAATTGAAAACTGTAGATTTTACGAAAATTTTGTATGGGGCGCTCTGACCCCCGGGCCCTGACCCCTTCCAAAACCGTCTACAGTTAAGTTAGAGTTTCATGAGATAGTATACCAAATTTTGTAGTTCTAAATTGAAATCTGTAGATTTTACGAAAACATTTTATGGGAGCTTCTTGACCCAGTGCCTCGACCCCTTCCAAAAACCATCTACGGTCTAAGTTAGAGTACCACGAGGACAATTTCTGGACCATGTCGACATTATGACCCTGTCGATATCTTGATTGCCAAAATTATGACCGTGTCGACATTTTGACTGTCGACATTATGGTGTCGAATTTTGATTGTAGACATTTTGACCGTCGACATTATGACCGCCATCGGATATGAACACGATGGAATAAAAACTGTTAAAAAGGCCTAGGCCAAGGGAATGCCAAAATAATGCCTATACCAAAATAATGCGCCCCATTTGTCTTCCTATCTTATTACTAATGTAATATATTAGTATATATATACACAGCCCGCCAAAACAAATTAACATCATACCCTTCTATGCGGGAGACACAATCAAAATGTGACCATTTGTAAAGCTTTTTCCAAACGCTTACGAGTTCTGGCTTTCGGTACTACATCAAACGGACCGAATGACGCTGGCAATGGAGGCTCGCAGCCGCAGTAATGATCGAACAGCCCCAGAGAATCTTCAGCAATGTGAACGACATGTTTATATTTAATGCCTAAGCAAAATCGCAATAATACTAACTTGACTTGGTGTGTAAACTTTTTGAATATGAGCAAGATGGAATAAAAACTGTTAAAAAGGCCCAAGCTTAGGCGTCAGGCATAGACATATTAATTTATTTTTAGTGCCAAGAAAAAAGCGTAATATTCCTATCCTGTCTGAGTGCCCAAACCTTATAAATATGATCAGGGCAGAAGACGTTCGAAATCATAGGTTTTCTTGCATTCGTTTTGTACGTAACCAAAATTTGTAAACGCGACGAATTGGCGTAGTCGACGAATTTGTCGGCGACGAATTGACGCAGGCAACGAATTGACGCGCGACGAATCGTCGCAGTCAACGAACTGACGTATAACCAATTTTATTTGAAGAATTTCATGATTACTTTGTCGACTACGAAGAATGAATCATAAAATGAAATTAACTTTCATCCTACAAAACTATGCAGTTAAACATTTAGGTAGTTTAGTATTTTTGACAGAAAGGACTTCAGAAAGAAGGAACGTCGGGAATTTGAAAGTTTCGGGGTTTAACGACCGCCATGATCAACTCGTTGGTCTATAAGCAGTCGCCCGTCCCTAATTTAGGGCCACTGAAGAAGATCCAGTGCAGAAAGACAAACACTATCCATACCACATGCGCAACTCGAACCCAGACCCATCTCTGAAGAATTGGTCAGAAGCCAGCGTTTAGACGACTTTGTCACAGAAGGATTCTGGTGTCACTATTAATTAAATCTGACTTCTTAGTTCTATAAATTCGAGGCTTTTTTCAGTTGAGTTTTCTGAAATGCTTCAACAGAAGGCATGCACTGAGCTATGGAGATTAACATGTAATTAAAAAAATTACTCACGGTGTTACATGTTACTGCCTTCTATCATCACTCCTGAGCAGAAAATAAAAATCAGCTATGAGCGAAGACCGCTACTATTTTATTTAAAAGATAAATTTTTCAGTAACCACCACGATCAAACAATATTTAATTTCCGGATCTTGAGCTCAACACCATAGTAAAAATGACAGCAAACAAAATGCTAAACACTCACCAGAATGGACGCTGATGTTATCGATGTGCATAATCTAAATAAAAATAGGGCAAGTACCGTGCTGACAAAACAGAGACGCCAACTCCGTCAAAGAGAAAGAGGGGGGAAAGTGCCTTTTAAAAGAATCTAAAAAGAAACAGATGGATTTGTTTACTTTGGTGAAATATTCCAGCCACAAACTCCAGTTACCCTTTTATAAATTTATTTTAAAAATAATAAAATTCCAAGCAAACACTGTTCCGACGCGATTCATTTTCCGGGATATCATTCTTATCTGCCACTACACACACGTATTTCCATTTTGTCCCCCTCCGAACCCCCCGGTGAGTGCAAAATTAAACAAAACTTCCAGTCGAAATTTCGTTGTGTGTGTGTGTGTGTGCTTAGGATTTTTTTTTTTTTTTTTTTTTTCAGACGGTTTCCTTCGATTCTTTCGGAATGTTTAAATTAGCACTGGACAAAAGCACGAGAGCGGCATTTGAGAGAGAGAGAGAGAGAGAGAGAGAGAGAGAGAGAGAGAGAGAGAGAGAGAGAGAGAGAGAGAAGTGGGCTGCGAGACTAGTCTGTATGGAAAGCAGTTCGATATTCACCTTTCAAAGGAACCATTGATTTTGGCACTGGTCCAAATTCGAACACAAAAGCTATTGATATTCACAAATGAGTCGCTTTTAAGCCAATACCACTTCGGGGTTGCAGCGTGCTTTTGAACTTGAACCGTTTCCCATTCCACGCATTGTATAATTTCTCGATTCCGCTTTAAAATTCATGAGGAAGGAGGTCTTTCTAACTGTTTTTCGTTCATCTGCTAGCTGAGCGCCTTGGCATTTAATGTAAGGTTTTTCTTTGCCCTTTTTACTTTACTTTTTAAGAGCTGATCACGAAATAACTGAGCTTCACAATTTCATTTATTGCAACACAACAGATAAACTTAAACGCAAGCTGTTAATTATTTTAGAAAATGTATTAAAAGAAACGGAACTAAATTGTTTGGTATATAACTCACCAAATGCAGTCATGAAATTTTGATAGAATCTAGATTAAAAAAGCACGAGACAAAAACAGAAGTCGTACAACTGAACGAGAAAAAAATAAACATCGGGACTGCAAAACAAGAATATGGGAAATAACATTGTCTTTTTTTTTTTTCTTTTTCCGATCCTGGCAGTTCCCTGATATTAAGGAGTTATTAGCATGAGTGATACTGGAAATGGAAATCCTTTCAAGTAAATGGGCATGAATTAATTGGAAATAAAAGATAGCGGACGTCAGCAGAACGAGCTTTCTGTGGTTGAACATCACTTTTTTGAACAAATCATGGGAAAATAAAACGAGGGTGCAACTTACCCACATAAAAAAGGTGATGATGGAGAATGTACAATGAATGAAGAACGATATAATTACGAGAAGGCACAGTACAATCGCGTGAGCAAAATTCGGTGCTCACCTTTGGGTGAACAGACTTTGAACAATAGGTGCGATGAAGAGTATTCACTAACACATTATAAAAGTCAGTGAGTGATAGGTGCGATGGAGTGTGTTCAACATTAAAACAACACAACTGTCTTGAACAGTGCGATGAGAATGTAATACATCAGTCGTGTAGAAGACTCCAGTGGAAAAAAACACGACGAAGATCATGTAGACAAGACCATTTACTGCTGGACATGTGTATTTTAAAAACATACGTATAAATGTCAATGATACTCGCTTTAAAATAGCATCTTAGTTATTTTTTAACTAAAGAAAAATTAATTTTATCTATTATTACTACTGCTCAGAGTGCAATTGAAGAAAAAAAAAAGAACAGTAATTTTCGTGAACTGATATCTACATACACGTATTTAAAAGAACGATAGCGATAAATTAATCCTTCGAATAATTAGGCGTACAAATAAGTTTTAAAGCATTTTCTATGTGACGTATACCGCTAATATACATATCCTACATTCCCTCGCGTTGTTGTCATGTGACCGTAACTGGTCCAGAGTATAAAATGTGACACAAATGTTTGCCCAACAACAGTCAAACGCACTTGCACATCGGGAGGTGAAAGATGGCAAGCGATACTGCATTCGTTACGGAATTTCATCAAGGAAAACGGGCTGCAAAAGCATGTGCATCGATCTTTTCTGTTCTGGGGGAGAATATCGTATCGAAAAGCACGTGTGAGTTTTGGTTTAGACGGTTTAAAGCAGGTGATTTTGATGTTAGCAATCGAGAAGGTAGCGGCGCCCCGCAGAAAGTTGCACATAAGGAACTGCAAGCATTGCCAGACGAAGATTCGTCTCAAACGCAAAAAAAAAAAAAAGAACTAGCTGAACAACTGTGGGTAACTCAACAAACCATTTCCAATCGTTTACGCGCAATGGGAAAGATTCAGAAGGAAGTAAAATGGGTGCCACATAACCTGAGCCAGAGGAACAACGATGAGCGTGTCATGAAGTGTTTGAATCTGTTGAATAAACACAGAACGTATTTCCTGTGGAAAATCGTTACGGGTGATGAAAAGTGGATAAGGTACGGCAATCCCAAACGCAAAAAACACTGGGTAGATCTCGGTGAAGTAACGACTTCGACAACGAAACCTAATATTCAGGGTCAACTGTTACTTCTGATCGCTACAGGCAACAATTGCTGCGACTGAAACAGGAAATCTGTCGGAAACGTCCATTCACAGGAAAAGGATTGGGTCCCGTGAAATTACTGCATGACAACGCTAGGCCGCATGTTGCGAAATTGGTCAAGGAAACGTTATTGACACTTGGCTGGGAAGTTTTGGGGCACCCGGCGTATAGTCCCAACGTAGCCCCTTCAGACTATCATTTGTTCCGATCGACGCAACATGGTTTGTCTGCTGTACGGTTCCAGACATGTGACGAAGTGCAAAAATGGGTTGACGACTTCATGGCGTCACACGACGAAGTATTCTTCATGGCTGGAATCCGTGAGCTGCTCGGCCGATGGCGGAAGGTGATAGATAATGACGGCGCATATTGTGATTCGTAAAGGTATTGTTGTTTTCTCTCAAATTACATGTTGCGTTGTCTTAAAATGCTTTAAAACATATTTGTACACCTAATATCACTAGTGTATCCTATCAAAGGATAGGGAAATTATAAAAACAGAACCACGCTGCTATACAGATCGTAGCCAATGCAAGAAAACGTAAAACAATCAGAAAAGAAATTCGGCCATAAGAGAAAACTTCAAAACTGAAAACATCTGCGTCATTGAAAGCTTCTCCAGCAGCAAAGAGAGATACATTGAGCTGGAAGTGAGGAGTACTGAGGTAAACAAAATCACGTAACTAAATGGTAGGAAAATACGCACGCACACGCAATTCAACAATGGGAAAGCTGCGTGGGCCACCCCAGTGGTGGAGCGGTCTGAGACGCAGTTCCCGGATCCACGTCTTGACTAAGACACAAAGCATGGTTAGACTTTATCAGCGAAGGAGAATAGTGGGCGAAAACCGAGCTTGAACGGGAGGGACCGTCGAATACTAACACGGATTGTGTACAGACAACACAGAACTACAGAGGAAAAAGTGACAGCGGAACTCCACATCCATCTGTAGACCTTTTTTCCACGAAAACAGTCCGCAGAGAAATTCACAAAGCCAACATCCATGAAAGAGTTGCAATAGACAAACCTTTAATCACTGAAACCCAACCTACAATGCGAAAAAGATGGCTGACAAGTGCTGAACTGACACCTCACAATTTCATGTAGGACTTCCGTCCAAAAAGAAGGTTCAGGCCCAAACCACCTGCAGCCTCTTGGGTAGGGCACGGAAACGGAAGGATTGAGAGCAAGTCTACTGACTTTGACAGAACAGTTTGTAAGTGAGACAGAGCACAATAGATATAAACGAGTTTGATTACATGTCGTAAATATAACAATATGAATGCCAACAATGTCGCCAACAATATGAATTATCAAAAATAAAATATATTTACTAAAACAAAGCAGTCTGTTTATAAAGGTGGACATTTAAAATACTTAGAAGTTGGATATACAGCAAACAGAATATTTTTTGTTTGGCACGAGTAAACCGCGAATGTAAGTTTTCATAAACGTTATTTTTTGACATAGTAAAGAGAAAATAAGCTAGAGAGGAGAGCGAAAAAATATATATATATACTGAAGCCAAACGCTACACACAAAGAAATTACAAAACAAAAGTGAAACAAAGAATTTGAATTCTTACCCTGCTTCTGGGATTTTGTAGGACGCATTTCTTTGGGGTTATAAGAAAACGAGAAAACAAATGCGTTTTCGTCTTAAACTCTTAAGATTTTGTTCTCTCTCCGCTTTCAAATATAACGCAAACCAACTTCGTTGAAAATTAAAAGTACGAAATAAGACGGTGAAAAAGATAACACGCCGCATTTCGCAGCTTCTCAACAGGGAAAAAGGAGTCAAGAGAAGAAATGAAAGAAAAAAAAATGGCACAAGATAATGACAGTAAAGGGAGCCGAAGATTTATACGGTACACTTCGTAAATGGGGTGTAGTGGCGGAAGGCGAGGTGTTGCGGGGAATTTTCGCAATCTTCGTGGATATAGCAGAGACTACGAAAGGGCCAAGTAGAAAATGACAGGAGTGAATAGCCTGCATAATAAATGTGAGGAACAGGGAATGCTATTTGGAACTGCGCTTCCATTAGAGAAAGAGAGAGAGAAGAGAGGGAGAAATGCTACAACGCCAAACTCATCTGAACGCTCTTCAAAACGAAAAACGAAATTAGAAAAAGAGCGGTGTCTTTGCTTTTCGAGGGTTCCTTTCAAAGTAAATAAAAAATTGTAGTAAAACTTCTTACAGGGAACCTGTGTACGAATGATTCGGCCAACTATTACGGAACTCAGTTATAGAAAGATCAGAATGTTAGCTCTCAGGGAGTACTTAAAAGTATTTATAACAACATAAATTACCTTTTTTTGTTGTTGTAAGATTTATAACAATCATTTAGAAGAAAGGTACCTACAAAGTTTACAAAAAAAAAAAAAAAAATAGAAAAAAAAACCTACAACAGGTTGGATAGTGTTTTTAAAAAAAGTATAAAAACTGCTTCAGAAATCGTGTACCGTAAATGAGACGCGGATGGCTTGAGTGGTTAGCGAGTCAGACTATCAATGCAAGGTCCTCAGGTTCGAGCCTGGGCTGATCTTTCAGAGATGGTGTGATTTACTAACAGTCGCTGAATATCCGCCGTGCATCGGACGAGCACCTTAAGTGACGGCCACCAGGCTGGACCCGCTGGTTAAATGGGTATCCATTCGTATGCCCCCCCCCCCCGGAAATTCTCTCACCCCTCTATGTTTAACATCGTACTTGTACGGTGGCGCCATCTACTGTACTCTAATCTCACTACAAACTGTTCTGTCAAAGTCGCTAGACTTGCTCTCATTCCTTCCGTTTCTGTGTCCTGCCCCAAAAGGCGATCTCGCTGTAGGTGGCTGGGACCAAAACTCTACTTACTGTGGACGGAAGTCCTACAAGAAAATGACAAATACTGTGTGTACCGTAAATATTGTTACAGTACTGAAAGGACATTATACAGCAATCAATAAGAAAGTAACAAATTCTTGGTTTTTCACAGGCTCTCGGTGCCAATCTTTTTTCTTCTTTTTCGAGTGTTACAAAACATGTTTTAACAAAACTTTTTAAGCGATAAACTTTTAAATTACATCTGCTGATCAGACAGACATCAACGACTGTTTTGTGGTATAAATATTTCCTACCAAATGAAGATATCATTACAGCAAAAAAAGAAAAAAAACGGAGGTTGAAAAATTATATTGTTTTAAGTTCAAAAGAACGACAAAACCAGTAGTTGTTCGTTTGATGTACATAGAGGACAAGTTGTTCACAAAAACGGTTGTTGGAAAATTTAACTGGTCATCCCAAAGGCCATATATAGGCATATTTTGTCAGCAGCCACTCGCGGGTATGGAGGATGCTCTTTTTTCCGGAAGTGAGCGAAAAAAAAAAACATCGATGCCTTTGATATGCCGTGTTATTGAGAAATGCTGCTGAAAAAAATATGCGTATGACCTTAGAATTTTTTCTATTTTTCATTAGCCAGTTAAATTCTCCAGCAAGGGAACAAATCGCATGTACTGTACCAAATCTGGATGACACAAAACTGGTTTTCAAGCATAAAAAATAAAAAAATAAACTATGTTCTACACATACGGAGAGAGGATGCTTTCTCTTTACTTGCCTATAACGTGAGAGAAGAGAAAGTTAAAATTACTTGTAAAAAAAAAAAGATTCAAGGAAGGCCAGATCCCAGGCGAAAGGATATATTGAAGAATCTCCTGAAAATGGAAGGTACTGGCGCGCGACATCTAAACCTGAACCATGGGAACTGCCATGCTAAACAGAGTGTACGCAATTTATTGTTAGGATTTGCAAAACAAAATTACTTCAGCAATTTCGATTCATTTACTGGACGAGTAGTGCAGAGTTTTCGAAACTGTGCGTCGCGAGCCATTTTTTGGACAGCCGCAAAAATGATTTTGGAATGTTAAAATTTCTCAATTATTTGAAAAAGAAAAACACAGAAAATCATGAAAAAATGGGAAACTGAAAAAAAGAAATAAATTAAAATCATAACGAAAGAAGCGGGTGAGGGAGGGGGCGGATAAGGGGCATAATATACGATACGGAGACGGGTTTCATGTTCATGCCTGCCAAAGCGGGATACGCAACCCTCCACAGCTCATTAAAGTTGCAACCTAACGACAACAGCGCAAACCTCGGTAGGAAATCAGCCACAGATCAGTGCTGTCATCTTACTCGAGAACCTATTGGACACTTCTATTTCATTGTCAGATTTAAGTAGAACTAGCTTCTCTTGAGTCCAGTTAATTCGCGACTGCCACGGAAAAGTCTCAGGATCGATCCCAGGCAGATACGAACGCTCGAACCACTAAATGTTCTCTGGCGTCGGATGGGCATGTTAGGACGTCGGCCGTCAAGTACTGGTCCTATTTATGAATAACAGCGTTTCCCCCTTCCCTTTCTACCTAGCATCCGTCCCTAATTTAGAATCACTGGTTTCAGGGAAGGGAGAGAGCCAGTGATGTAGGACAAACACAACAATCCATGCCTCACCGGTATTCGAACCCGGACCCCTTTCGAAGGAATGATCATAGGACATCGCTTAGACCACTGCGCCACCACGACAGCTATAAATTATTATAGCAATCGAATATAATAATCCTAATATGTAATTTGCGAGAACCATCCTCTTCCTCCGTACCACTTTTTAAGTCGCCATAGCAACAACCGAGAAACAAATGTTTGTGACGTCACTCTTAGATTTTTGTGTTGTCTTGTAGGTGACGTCATCCCTTACACGCGCACAGTCCACGCGTATATCACTTTGTTTTGTTGTCATAGCAACAAAGCACACAGCTGCTAGTGTGATGTCATCTAATCCAAATCATTCGCACATGACGTCAGAGTTACGTTACGTCACACGGTCAACTCTTTAGCGATACGAAAACTTTACATCAAGAATTTTGCTTCACTACCTCAACCGGTGTTTAGTCATCTGTATGTGGCAACTTCAAGAGTACGACGATCTGACGACGTCAAGATAAAAGCAGTTCACGGAAAAGAACAGGGGAAATTGATACACGGTTCACAGTCAGTGTTTACGAAAAATGTTGTGTACAAGAAAGTGTTGACGAAATAGGGACTCAAAGGTTTTACAAAACACATAAGAAACATACAGCTCGTCGTATCAAATTCCATAACCGACTGCTCGGGAAGTTTTCAGAAAGCTGTAAGCCAACGTCGACATCTATTGATGTGGAACTCAATAAATAAATGTCAATAATTTCTGTACCATGAATTTTATTTTACCCCGTCATTATTGACGGGCTTTCATCAAACTATATATAAATATATACATGTATATATACACTGAAGAGCAATTGAATTAGAGACAGCTGGCGTTGTGTAAATGTGGCGCTGTGGGCGGCCCTGTGAACGGAAACGACATGACGTATGCAGCGATCCGACAATATAAGGAGTGATGCGACGGGAATCAGTAAGAGTCGGTCGCACTATGGGTAAGACGTAGGATCTACGCGCATTTGATCGTGGGCAAATTGTCGGGGCCCGACAAATGGGTCACTCCATCTCGGAAATTGTGTAGGCACTGGGATTTTTACTAACCACTGTGTCACGGGTGCACCGTGAGTATATCGAATCCGGTAAAACCATCCCTGCAAGGACCAACTGCCGTAGACAACAGCGTGTGGATAAGCTGGGTCATCGTCGGCTAGCTCGCATTGTAACAGCGGATAGACGGGCCACAGTGCAAGAAATCACTCGGCAATTTAATGCTGGTGCACAAAAACGTGTAAAAAGCCACACCATCCAGAACCATCTCTTCGCTATGGGGTACAGAAGCCATCGTCCCACGAGGGTACCGCTGCTGACCGCACATCACAGGGTGCAAAGATTAGCATGGGCGCGGGAACATCGACACTGGATCCTAGATATGTGGAAAAATGTTGCCTGGACTGATGAGTCGAGATTCACGTTGGTACATGGGGATGGCAGGATACGAATACGGCGCAAGCCACATGAAGCGATGGATTCTTCTTGCCAGCAGGGTACTCTTCAAGCTGGCGGGGGTGGCATTCTCGTCTGGGGACTGTTTACGTGGACTGAAATGGGACCCCTGGTACGTGTGATATCGTCCCTCACAGGTCAACATTACCGGGATAGCCTGGACGACCATTTGCTCCCCTTTGTGCGTCTTCAACATCCCACTGGGGACCTCATCCTGCAACAAGACAATGCATCGTGCCATCGCTCCCGAATTGTATCCGAATGGTTGGATGAACACTCCACCGACGTGACCTCGCTTCCTTATCCAGCTAGGTCACCTGACCTCAATCCCATCGAGCACGTCTGGAATGCCATCGAGAGAGATGTTCGAGGCTCTGACCCTCCTTCATCAAATTTTCGTGAACTGTGGGAGCTTGTTCAGAGGTCGTGGATCCGTATGGCTTCCCAACGCTTCCAGTGTCTTCTCGAGTCCATCCCGAGACGAATCGCCGCCGTCATCAGGCCGAAAGGTGGAGCTACACGTTACTAGACAGGTATCTCTAATTCAGTTGCTCTTCAGTGTATATATTGGTCAACTTTGATGGTTTTTCTTTGATTGACTACTTCGGTCTATGTGAATATATGAACTCCTTTTTCAAGAAACAGCCGTGAAGGAAATGAACATGGAGGTAACCCAATGGATTGACGAGTAAAATTGTTTTTATTATGTGTAACAAGAAATTGTCATTTAAGACTGCAGTGTGCTGAACAAGTACAACACAGGTAGTGACCATAGAATGGTAAGATGCACCTCAATGCGAAACTCGAGCGTGGCAAAGCTCATAAAACAAAGTGTATTGACGTGACCAACCTTAAAAAGCATCATAAATACCTTCAAATTAGAACTGAGGAACATATTCTCTATTCTAGAAGGTCGAACATCAGAAGTGGTCATCTCTGAAGTTAACAGAAAAGTAACCAAAGCTCTTATGGAAACAGCAACAAAATTAGCTGGGTCAAAGAACAAGTTGCATGTGAGCAAATTATCAGGAAAAAACCAAAATGTTGATGCAAAAAAGAAGAGAGATGAGGACAACTAAAGAAGATGTGACTTCCAAAGTGGAATATATAGAGCTATGCAAGACAGTACGAAAAAGTAGCACTGAAGACGTAAGGAAATTCAACTGTGAACTAGTGAGGAAAGCAATTGAAAACAACCAAAGCCTGAAGATAGCAAAGAGACATCTCATAAGGGAAAAAAACAGATTATGGCACTGAGAAAAGAAGATGGTTCGGTAACAAGAAATACTGGCGAAATCTTGACAACATGAAAGATTTCTACTCAACATTATATGAAAGGGATGATACATATACTCCAGACATCATGAAAGGTACCAGTACCAGAGTTCTTCCAATCCTCCCAGCAGAAGTTGCACATGCAATCAAGAACATGAAGCGGGGAAAAGCTCCAGGAGAAGATGGAATCACTGTAGACATCATACAAGAAGCAAGTGGAGAAATCGAAACAGTACTCGCCCAAACTTTCACTCGATGCCTTAATGAAGGGAAGATTCCTGAGGATTGGAACAACGCTACAATGATCCTGATACATAAAAAATGTGACATTGACGATTTCAGGAACTATAGACCTATCAGCCTGCTATCAGTGGTTTATAAAATCTTCACTAAAGTTCTTTCACACCGCTTGAAAGTAACACTGCACATGGCTTAACCGAGAGAACAAGCTGGATTCAGGAGTGGCTACAGCACAATAGATCATATCCACGTACTGAGAGAACTAATTGAAAGAGCGAGAGAATATGAACTTCCGTTGTGCATGGCTTTTATCGATTATGAAAAAGCCTTTGATTCGGTGAAACCATCAGCAGTTACAATGGCTCTGAAATCCTGCGGTATTGAAGATGCATACATTAATATTATTAATAACATTTATGAGAATACAAGTGCAAAAATTCGGCTGTTTGAAAATACAACACACATAAAAATTGGAAAAGGAGTGAGACAAGGTGACACCATATCTCCGAAGCTCTTTAATGCCACATTGGAAAATGTCTTTCAATCACTGAACTGGGAAAACAAAGGGATAAAGATTAATGGAGATTATCTAACCCACCTTCGTCTTGCTGATGACGTAGTCGATTTTGCAACTACGCCATCAGAGCTGCAGAGTATGATCCAGGAACTTGCTGACAAGAGTAAAGAAGTGGGATTAAAAATGAACTTTCGGAAGACAAAAGTGATGTTTAATGCTTTTACAAGAAATGAAGATTTATCGATTGATGGAGAAAAGCTGGAGATAACAGACACGTACGTTTATCTTGGACAGCAGATATCAAGTGAGGGTCACATTGATGAAGAAATTAATCGGCGTACAAAACTTGCCTGGAGAGCTTTTGGAAGAAACAGCATAATTTTCAAGAGCAATATGCCATTATGTCGTAAAAGAAAAGTGTTTGATCAATGCATCCTTCCGGTGCTTACGAATAGTGCAGAGACGTGGACCTTAACTAAAACAGACATACAAAGGGTGCAGACAACTCAAAGCAGCATGGAGAGGTGCATGCTTGGTGTAACCAGGAGCGATAAGAAGAGGAACCCGTGGATCAGAAAATGACAAGAGTGGAAGACATCATGATCAGAGTGAAATCCCTGAAATGGCAATGGGCTGGACATACTGCCAGAAGGACAGACCATCGATGGACAGCCGAAATTTTAGATTGGATTCCAAGGGACAGGAAAAGACCCAGAAAAAGACCACATGGGAGATGGGTGGATGCAATTCGAAGGTACGCGGAAGTAACATGGAGGAGACTGGCACAAGACAGACCGTTGTGGAAGAGGCTTGGAGAGACCGTCCAGCAGTGGATTGATAATGGTTGACAATAATGATGATGATTATATATATATATACACTGACGGAAAAAAAAATCCAAACACCAAGAAGGGGTTGTGTTAGATAAACGACAGTTGGTAGGCGGTGAGAGTACATCTGTAAGATGGCGTCTATGCAAATTTCGCGCTCGGCGCATACGTGTGGCGCTAGTAGCGCCCCTCGGAACATGCAAAGCAGGTTTGCTGTAAATACGCGCTGTAACGTTCGTGAGCGTTAGTTATCGTTGAGATTCGACGTAGGGTGTTGATGTTAGTCAAGAATGCCTTTAAGAAGACGAAGAAGCCATTATCAACAGCTCACGGAGTTTGAACGAAGTCGAGTAATTGGGCTACGAGAAGGTGGATTTTCTTTCCGCAATATTGCAGAAGGACTTAACAGGAATGTAGCCACTGTGCATGATTGTTGGCAGCGGTGGTCAAGGGAAGGTACTGCCTCAAGAAGACCGGGTTCCGGCCGGCCACGTGGCACTACTGAGAGGGAAGACCGCCGTGTACGGCGTATGGCCGTGGCGCATCGTACCGCGTCTGCGGCAGCAATTCGAGCTGCAGTTGCCACCACAGTGACACAACGAACTGTGACAAATCGGTTACTTGAAGTACAGCTCCGAGCCGGACGCCCTGTAGCGTGCATTCCACTTACTCCAAACCACTGCCGTTTGCGACGTCAGTGGTGTCAAGCTAGAGCTCATTGGAGGACGGAGTGGAGATCTGTTGTGTTTTCTGATGAAAGCCGGTTCTGCCTGTGTGCCAGTGACTGCCGTGTGTTTGTTAGAAGGAGGCCAGGTGAGCGCCTGCAACCAACCTGTCTGCGGCCGAGACACACTGGACCTACACCTAGAGTTATGGTCTGGGGAGCAATTTCCTATGACAGCAGGAGCACTCTCGTGGTTATCCCACGCACCCTGACGGCACAGTTGTACGTCGTTCTGGTGATTCAACCTGTTGTGCTGCCATTCATGAACAGCATTCCAGGGGTGTTTTCCAACAGGATAACGCTCGCCCGCATACCGCTGTTGTAACCCAACATGCTCTACAGGGTGTCGACATGTTGCCGTGGTGTGCTAGATCACCAGATCTTTCACCAATCGAGCACGTATGGGACATCATTGGACGACAACTCCAGCGTCACCCCCAACCAGAACTAACCGTTCCTGTATTGACCGACCAAGTGCAACAGGCATGGAACTCCATCCCACAAACTGGCATCCAGCACCTGTACGACACAATGCATGAACGTTTGCGTGCTTGCATTCAACATTTTAGCGGTTACACCGGTTATTAATGTACCAGCATTTCACATTTAAAATGGCTCTTCTCGCGCTTACATTAAGCTGTGATCTTGAAACCTTAATCGATTAAATATGTTACCTATACAAATGTATTGCCGCCATCTCATTCCTCTACAACTATTTTTTCGTGGTGTTGGGATTTTTTTCCCGTCAGTGTATGTATATGTATATATATATATATATATATATATATATATATATTAAATAAATATAAAATTTATATATATATATATATATATATATATATAAGAAAAAAAAAGTCAATTCAAGAAAAACAAGTGGAGTTGACCAAGAAGAGCCCTCAACAACAAGTTCTAAGCAATCCAAACAACAAAAAGTGTTCAGAAACCATGATTCGGACTACTTAGAAAATTAGATTTTCGTGGAATGGCGAGGAAGATCGATGGTCGCAGTGTGTTTTCTGCTGCAAAATACTCGCACACGAGAGCATGCCACCGATCAAATTGCGTCGGCATATTAAGATATATTCGAATCCTTAAAGGGAATTAGTAAAAAGAAATGACATACGGCTAGCTCCAAGTTTAGAGAACAAAGTTAAGAAATAATTCCCAAAGATAGTTCAAAGAGAAGAAGATATTTTAAAAATGCAGGGAGTAAGTAGTCTATGAGGTAAAATGTATTTGTGGACTATCTTACATAGGTGAGACAAGTCGCAGACTAGAAACTCGAATAGCAGAACATAAAGCAGCTATAAAAAAATTGCTCCAACAAGACAGGATCAGACAGGCATGTTTCAGAAACCAGACACAACGTGGACTGAAATTCACTAAAAGTAATTAGTTTCCAGGGCAACTATCAAAAAAAGAAAATTAAAAGAAGGAACAGAAATTGAGAAAAATCAGACTTCCATCATCAATGACTGCAGAGGTTTGTCCCTGCCTAACACCTGGCAAGATTTGGTAAAAAAATAAATGTAAACGTCGGCGTTAACCGTAACCGCGATAGTAACGGGAAAAAAGAGTGACAACAAAGGACTGCCTGAATGAGAAGAGTTTTCTCCGAAATTTTGCGTTTTTTAAATAAATTATTTTCCCTGACGAAAAAAAGGTAATTAGATGCTTGATTAAGTGTTTAAATAAAACATGTTTTTGATATTTGCTATTTATAACTCAGGACTCTGCCCGGATGGCAGAACAGTCAGAGGCGCTGGCTCATAACCTTTCGTCCCAGCTGGGACTCGGTTCGAGTCAGACTGGACAAGGTTTGAGGGGTGTGCGTTTCTGATGGAGATCGGTCTGTCCCTTCCCTCGATCCAGAGGCCGCAAATTGAAGACAAGCGATTGTTTATAGCCCTAAGAGTTGCTCTTAGAGGTTAAGTCCCGGGGAAGGGAGAAAAAAAAAAAGAAATGGGAAGAAAAGAAGAAAAAACTTAGGCTTCTCTTTCATTCAGCAGTATTTCGCACAAAAATTCCCATTCTTGACACGGTTCCACAAACACAGACAGAAAATACACATTTCAGCAACTCACGAGAATATATTTATATATTAAAAAAAATGAAAAGAAAATAATTAAATTCAAATATTTTGTGAGTAACATATAGCACACACAGTTACATAGTAAATACGAAAAAAAAATATATATATATATCAGGGGAATGCTATTTTGGCTATCTTTTTCCCTTCACGTAAAATATCCCAAGAATGCCTAAGAAAAATAAACGCTTCCGTGAGAAAGGTAACAAAAATGGATTTCAGATATCTCCTGAGCAAAAACGTGCATTGAGTCGGAGACTGACGAATAATCCTTGTCTGCTCACATCCGCCGAAAAGAGAGAGAGAGAGAGAGAGAGAGAGAGAGAGAGAGAGAGAGAGAGAGAGAGCATGCACCAAAAATCCATACCCAGATGCACATGAAAGGCACCGAGAATTCGTGGCTCATAAATATTCATGAAGACACACGGGATGCAAAGGCGCCGTGGTATCTGCGCATGAATATTTAAAGAGCGGCGTCTTAATTAGAGATTCCGTGATTTGTCTTTGGTGACGATGGGGGAAGGGGGGGGCAGGGAAGACCGAAAAGGGAGGGGGTAGGGGGGAGAATCATCTGTTAATTTACGGAGGGAATGCCCACGCGGTACACGATGACTCACACAGCTAAGAAGAGTTTCTCCATTTTCCCTGAACTTGAAGGTACATCTCGATGCGAAGTAACCACTGAGGCGTCCGTTGCAGTTCTTTAAAATGATTTGAAAATATTTATACACACCCTCTAACAAACCGATGCTCGCAGATATGGATTTTTGTCAGCAACATTTTTCACCTTCCTTTTATGTTTGTTGTTGGTGATAAATGAAAGAACTGGGGCATTCGAAGTAGGCAAGAAACTGTAGGATTTACAGTTTTCAAATGAAAAAGCTGAATTGTAACTGGGTATATCGCAGAAGATGCAACTCGTGCATACCGGTTTTTACTGCAACGGAGGAATTTACTTCCCTCACCAAGAAAAATAATGAATTTTCAATGGACTCTCTAAGTGAGTAATTCTTGTTAGCAGAGCAGTAATAACATACAGTGAAACTTCGTATATACACTGAAGAGCAATTGAATTAGAGACAGCTGACGTTATGCCAATGTGGCGCTGTGGGCGGCCCTGTGAACGGAAACGACATGACGTATGCAGCGATCCGACAATATAAGGAGTGATACGACGGGAATCAGTAAGAGTCGGACGCAGTATGGGTAAGACGAAGGATCTAAGCGCATTTGATCGTGGGAACACTTTTTAGGCCCGACGAATGGGTCACTCCATCTCGGAAGTCATGCAGGCACTGGGATTTTCACGAGCCACTGTGTCACGGGTGCACCGTGAGTACATTGAATCCGGTAAAACCATCCCTGCAAGGGCCAACTGCCGTGGACAACAGCGTGTGGATGCGCGGGATCATCATCGGCTAGCTCGCATTGTAACAGCGGATAGACGGGCCACAGTGCAAGAAATCACTAGGCAATTTAACGCTGGTGCACAAAAACGTGTAAGCAGCCACACCATCCAGAACCATCTCCTCGCTATGGGGTACAGAAGCATGTCCCACGAGGGTACCGCTGCTGACCGCACATCACAGGGTGCAAAGATTAGCATGGGCGCGGGAACATCGCCACTGGACCCTAGACATGTGGGAAAATGTTGCCTGGACTGATGAGTCGAAATTCACGTTGGTACGTGCGGATGGCAGGATACGAGTATGGCGCAAACCACATGAAGCGATGGATCCTTCTTGCCAGCAGGGTACTCTTCAAGCTGATGGGGGTGGCATTCTCGTCTGGGGACTGTTTACGGGGACTGAAATGGGACCCCTGGTACGTGTGACATCATCCCACACCGGTCAACGTTACCGGGATAGCCTGGACGACCATTTGCTCCCGTTTGTACGTCTTCAACATCCCACTGGGGACCTCATCGTGCAACAAGACAATGCACCGTGCCATCGCTCCCGAATTGTATCCGAATGGTTGGATGAACACTCCACCGACGTGACCTCGGCTTCCTTGGCCAGCTAGGTCACCCGAACTCAATCCCATCGAGCACATCTGGGATGCCATCGACAGAGATGTTCGAGGCCCTGACCCCCCCTCCATCAAATGTTCGTGAACTGTGGGAGCTTGTTCAGATGTTGTGGATCCGTATGGCTTCCCAACGCTTCCGGTGTCTTGTTGAATCCATGCCGAGACAAATCGCCACCGTTATCAGGGCGAAAGGCGGTGCTACACGTTACTAGACAGGTATCTCTAATTCAATGGCTCTTCAGTGTACAGTCAACCCCTGATATACCGCCACGAATTGTTATATTACATTGTGGCGTTACATCAAAAGGTGGAGTTATATCAAATCTGCCAATTACTTTCAGGTAACAAAGGTTTTGTCAATATTGGTTCCCCGAAAATCACAATCAGCATTACACTGTTAAAAATTTTGTGGTGGGTTGCACCAAAAAGTGGTGCTACACCAGCTGCACCACTTACTGAGAAAATATACACCATTATGTGGTGCAAACAAAACCCACAAACATGGTGCAACTTTGTACCACGTTACGGTACAGGTTGCACCATGTTATTTGCACATTAAAATGGCGTATCTTTTTTCAGAAAGTGATGCAGCTTGATGTAGCACCACTTTTTGGTACAACGTATCACAGAATTTTTAACAGTGTAAATATGTCAATTACGAAAAATTCAGTTACATGTTGTGTACTTAGTGCGTACTGTAGTTCGAAATGTTCGTTTCGATCTCGGATTCTTCTGTTGTGCGCTACATGCGGAAATTTATTTTGCACAGTAGCAAGACGAAGTCAACATTATAAGGAAATGATGAATAAAAATCATGTTACGTACATTACTAAAACCTTATCAAGTGAAAATCAATAACATCACACAAACTCATTTCACATACTTTAATTACTTTTTTAAAAATTGCCTATTTTCATTTGCGTTTTAAAATTCAATCCAATTATTTTCACAGCACAATCTAATTTAACAAGTGCATTCGAAATATCGCCATCCTGTGAGTAGGCTTTAAATAATCTTCTTAATATTAAAAGACATCTACACATACACATCTTTGACTGAATTAGCGTCTTTTAATATTAAGCTTCGCCACAACTGAATCACGGTCCGATAAAAACGGTAAGCCTGCAAGTAGCGGTGCACCAAGTATGCTTTGCGTTAGGAAAGGGATGTTGGCGCAGTAATACAGGGTGATTCATAAATAAGTATACAGTTTCAACGCATTATAAAACAAGAACAATGTAAGATATTTTATGTTACGTGTAACAGAATTGCAGGGAAATGTTTCAAGGTTTTTTTTAAAGACAGTCACAAATGTTCTATGTGTGCACCCTTAGTCACACGACACACATCGAGCCGGTAACCCGTTTCCGCCCAAACGTGAGGTAAGATATCTGAGTCAAGTGCAGTGATAGTGGCTGTGATACGATGTTTCAGCTCCGCTAGATCAACAGGAAGGGAAAGGACGAATACCTTTTCTTTTACGTACCCCCACAGGAAAAAAATCACAAGGTGTTAAATCAGGACTTCTGGGCGGCCATTGGGTCAGTCAAGAACACAAAACGCATTCTCCACTGCAGACGCTGTCATTTTGACTGACTAGTCACGTGACACGCGCGCTATCGTCTACGTCACTTCCCTCAGTAGCGGGACACACACTTTATGAGTACATCTACCTAAAATGTTCGCAGTTGTGGTCCGTGTCTTCAACTGTTACTGTTTTATAGCATCTGGAAACTGTATACTTCTTTATGAATTACCCTGTAGATGGTGTTGGAAGGAAAGTAATGTGTGCAAATGCAAGACAACAGAAAAGTGCAGTATATGCTAGTACAAGTTATTGTAAAATGTAGTCATCATCGCTTGCCACGAGTTGCTCTCATCGTCTGGAAAGCTGTCGGATACCGTCTCTGTAGAATTGTGGCGGCTTCGAAGCAAAGAAGTGAGTAAGTGCGCGTTCGACATCATCAGGGTTGGTGAACCGCAATGTCCGTGGAAGGCTGGGTGCGGCGGCAGCAGCTCCAAGCTCAGGTTCCTGATCTTGTGACAAGGTCACCCGTGCTGTGTGAGATGTCGCTGCATCCTGCTGTAGAGGACGATTTAGCGGTTCAGTAGTGCTGGTCGTTTGGACGTGAGCGATACGTACAGATCGTCGAGCTGACGTCAGTACACATCAGCAGTGATAGTGGTATTGTCCCGTAGTAGCTTATAGAGCTGAGTTCAGGCTCAATTTTCGGTGTATGAGACCGTCCGAGCCCGTGGTATATCAGCCCGAGCCCAAATTTTATATTACAAGATAGAGCCCGGGTCCGAACGAGCCCGACAACTGGCTAACCTGTTCAACCATTAATAAAAAAAAACATCTCCTTTTCCACACTTCCACTCTCTCCTCCTCCTGCAATTAACCAATGCATTTCTCAAATGGGGAGTGGTTGAAAGGGACCTCTATGTATTTTTACTGTGTAACTATGCGATTTTCTTTGACCGTTCGTTTCCACCTGAAGTGCTTCGGGTGGCCAGGCATCCAAAATGATCGGGAGGTGCTGCAATTGTATGTTACTCAAATAATGCTCTGCAATAAGACGTTACTAAATAGAATTAGCAGGGAGCTACTGCGTGGAGATAGGGGTAAATTATTGTCGACAAGCCATAAACTATACAATATCTACAGTTCTTGAGAAAGCATTTTCTTCTCTGCAGAAACACACTAATGCGAGGCCTATGGCATTTTCTACCCATGCCCGGAATGAATAGCCATCTCGAATGCCAGCTCCTTAACCAGAACTAGTTGACGAGGAATTCCCCCCTTTTTTTTTTTTTTTTTTTTTTGATTGGAGGTTTAACGACCACCGTGAGCAACTCAATGGGCTATAAGCAGTCGCCCGTCCCTAATTTAGGGTCACTGGTTCCAGGGAAAGGAGAGAACCAGTGCCGTAAGACAAACACAACATCCATGACTCACCGGGATTCGAACCCGGACCCGTTTCGGACTAATGATCAGAGGCCATTGCTTAGACCACTGCGCCACCAAAAGAATTCCCTTTACCAAATATAAAGTGTCTCATTTGCTAAATCATATAAAATCACAATTATATATTAAAAAAAAATATTTCGCTCTCCCTCTCTCTAAGAGCCCGAGCCGTAGTAAATATTCTACCGCCCGATCTGTGCTTCGGGCTCGGACTCAGCCCGTCTTAGCTCTGGTAGCTTAAAAAATACGACACCCCGCATATCCCAACAAACAGACAGAAGGACCTTGCGTGGGTGTAAATCTGCTTTGGGGGTCGGTGTGGGCTATTTTTTTATTTATTTTTTTTGGGGGGGGGGGGTGTCCAGTCATTGTTTTCAAGGCGCTCACATTGTCATACAGAACTCATTTCTCGTCACTGTCACAATGCGGTCCAACTTGATCACGAGCAAGCAGCGAAAGGCATGCACTCATGCGATTTGCCTTCTGCTCAACTGCGAGTTGACGGAGTACCCAAACTCCCCTCTTGTGCACCTTACTAAGTTGACGCAGGTGCGTGACCAATGCTCGTGTGCGTATTCTCCAGTGGTTCGGCCAACTCCCGCGTGGTCACACATGGGTTGGTTTCTAATAAAGTCTTCAGAATGTCCATATTCACTGTCGTGGGTCTTCCGGCTTCGGGATGGTCTGACAGGTCACAATTTACCTCTCGAAGCCGTCCGAACCACCGACAGCACTGACGCTGTGATATAGCATTGGAGCACACACTCTTAATGTTTCTTACAGCACTTGCGGAGGTACTACCACGACGAAACTCATGCAGCATGCAGTGGCAGATGTGCTCTTTGTCCACTTCCATTCTGGGTGGCGCTTACATTCTTCGCGTTCGAACGGCTAACTGCCACTGACTTAAGCCACCTGCCCGCTGATGTCATACCGGTGTACTGCGCAATTTGAGTGGACCATGGGCGCATTGGCAGGGGCTTCGATTTTGGGTACCTCGTCATCGGACATTACTTTATTTCTAACCCAATACATTGGCGGCTGCCAAAGGTGTGGTGGTATATCAAGCGATGCTCTATGTATAGCACGTCTGTTCAGACCCAACCTGAACACTAATAACTAACTGAAACTTCCTAGTTAACGGGGTGCGCGTTTGTTCAGACCCAAGGTGTTGCAAAAGTGGCAGTAAATAAAGGGGCATTGCATCGAGAATTGACTGTATATCCCTTCTACTTTAACTTTACTTTTGTGTTTCTTACGAAAATTTTGTTCCGTTTGAATTTCCTACTGAACGGCACATTACTTCCCGAATAACTATATAGCAAGTTTTAGCAGCGTTGACAGTGAGTGAAATGAAGTAAAAAAACTACGTCGAGGGTGTTGATGGGTGGAGAGATGAAAAACGTGCTAAGAGCTGACATTGTAGAAGCTGTTATGACTGTTAATTTACAAGAGCTTGCTGTTACTATAATCAGGTGATTTAGAAATTGATGAGTGTTGACTAAAAGCTACGATAACAAAGTGTACTTGTGATTATTAACTTTGTGTCGTTTTTTCTTTTCTTTTCTTTTCTTATTTGATTGGGGATTTAATGACTACCGTGAGCAACTCGATGGGCTATGAGCAGTCACCCGTCCCTAATTTTGGGCCACTGGTTCCAAGGAAGGGAGAGTGCCAGTGCCGTAAGAAAAACACAACACCCATGCCACAGGTGGATTCGAACCCAAACCCATCTAAGCACGAATGGTTTTAAGCCAGTCCACAGCGCTACCGGGGCGGCTTTTCTGTTCGTTAATACCATCGTTTAGAAGAATAAAAACAGTAGAATTGTGGCGTAAGTTCCTGATTATTTCAACCCTTAACGATCACTACAATTAGTTGCCTAGTATATGTTTTTTATTTTTATTTTTTTTTGGTTGGAGGTTTAAGGACCACCGTGAGCAAGTTGATGGGCTATAAGCACATAGACGTCTGCATGGGCTTTAATTTGGAAAGATCGGCCCGGCCCGTTCCAAGTTTTTAAATTAAAGCCAGACCTGTATATTTCCCTTGTTTCCAAGGCCCGGGCCCGTAAAATTCCAACAATTACCAAAACACGAATTTGACACCTGGTGCACTCGGTCATTCGACTCCTGAAGAGTTTTCGTTTTCTTAATTGTTACACGTGTTCTATTACAATAAACGTTAATTCAGAATATTCCTGAGACAATGTATAAGTCACGAGACGTCCGAGGAGGAGGGGGGGGGGCTTGTATACTCAACAATATTGCATGAAAAGGACAATTTCCATCCTTTCAAATTTTCTGGGTTTTCGACTTATCATTCCCTACCGCCGGACCCGGAAATAACCTTGGGGATAAGGGTAGGGGTGGGTCAATTCGAAAAGTACGAAATATCCAGAATTGTGAGTTCGATAGTTCTACTGGGAGAAGATTTTATGGCTTTATAAACTGCACCTATCTCTACTGGCATATCATATCGCTGGAACCCAATATGTCTTTCGTGTGCGCGTGTGTGTGTGGGGGGGGGAGGGGGAAAGGTCACATTTGTGCCGCTTCAGATGTGATGTTCCAGATTTTGCGCTATCGTAACTCAAAACGTTTTTGCATTTAGTCCACTGCACAACGTTTTCCGGCCGACTAGTTTCAGAACGGGATAGTAATTTAAAATATTTCCAAATATCGCATTTTCCCTTTACATTGTCTACAAGCACATATTCTCCGGAAGCGATTTTTTTCGCGAAAATCTTTCGCTTTCTTAAACTCCGTAATAAGTATGGAACAGTATTTATCAGCAAACACTGAACTGAGCATATGCTAACGGAAAACATCGACAGACTGTCTAGCTAATCAGTGTCACAAAAGTTTCGAAAACGGCTGCCTGAGAGTACAAATGGGGGAAAATACGGCACAGATTTATACACAGAAGTAAGTTTCTCTCATTCCATTTCTCCCGTGCCATTTAAGACAACTTAAAAGCTTTTCACACATCTAGAGAACAAAGTGCCGCCGACCAGAACAATAAAAGAGATCGTCTGAGAGCGGGTGGCTCGGATTAGAAATGCTGCAGTTAATAGCCAGCCCTGAAGCATGAGAGGAGGGTGGAAGTTAGGGAGAGAGAGAGAGAAGGGACCACATTCACATTGAAAAACTAAGGGAGCTGACCCACTCCAATTGTTTTGTAGGAGAAGAGGATGTCCTAGAACTTCTATTTTTTCCAACAGCGGAAATTATTCAATCTTATCCTGCTGTTGTATGTTGCGAGTTTTCCAAACGAGAAAGGCACCGTACAGCGATTGGTTTGCTCATAAAACAAAAAACAAACCCTGCTCGGCCCGTGTCTGTTTTACTTTAAATATTAAAGGCCCGGCCCGTTTTCCCGACTTAGAAATGAGCAAAGGCCTGACCCGGCCCGCGGGTCTGCTCGGGCCCGTGGAGACCTCTAATAAGCAGTCGCCCGTCCTTAATTTAGGGCCACTGGTTCCAGGGAAGGGAGACAGTCACTGCCGTAACACAAACATAACATCCAAGCCTCACAGGATTCGAACCAGGACACATCTAGGACGAATGGTCACAAGCCATCGCTTAGATTACTGCGCCACCAAGGCGGCCTAGTATGTGTTAAACAGAAGTGTTTTGTTAAGGACATTAACTAATATCAAAAATAATAAAAATATTATCTCGATTAACGTACACCTCATAACAAAGGTAACTTCTAAATAACGGCAAAAGTTTTGGTTAGTAGAGAATAGCAGCGGTAGTATGAACATTGACGATAACCTCCAAACAACGGAACCTCCTGACAACGGTCATCTAGTCAGTCCCGAAGTAGACCTTCTCACCTTTTTTTTCCGGTGGGTGTATTTAGACCTACGTGTTCTACTCCGAAGCGATTATACCGACGGGCTTATAATTAACGCCGGCGTCACGTAGTAGGTTAGACGTAGTCCAACGGTCACCTTGTACGCAAAGACACGATTTTATGTAATTCGTCCAGTGAGAGAACGATATTTCGTACTGTGTCTACAGCGATACTTCGGAGGGAGGGGTGAATGGGAAGGGGGCAACATTTTGGGTACAGGAAAACCGCTTTAGGCAGGTTTGTTTGGAATAAGAGGGGAATGCAAAATGGCGAGCATAGGTGAGAGTGCTTAGCTAAAGATAGCCAACAGTGCTGACTTGTCGGGCTGCATAATATTAACTCTGTGTGCGTACGAGAGAGAGAGAGAGAGCATTTTTTAATGTGATTTTGCATGAATTAGCATAGGAAACTGTTTTTTACACTTTTTAGTTGTTAAAGAAAATTATTCCACAACTCGGTTCGAGTGACGAGTGAGGACTTGGTAGAGCTAATTATTCCGTCTTGGATTTTGACGGAGACGGAAAAACTTCTTCAAGAGCTATAGATACTAGGGGTAGTAGATAGAAATAACTAGGAAGCAGAAAGATTTGACGCCAAAGAAATGCTGTTTTTTTCCTTCGGTGTGAAGTCTCCCTACTACTTAGACCACACGGCAGGTCCATGTTAATTCTAATAAGCAACGTAAGTAGATTGAAGCGCCGCCCGATTTTGCCGGAATTCCGGTACCCCAAATCATTTCAAGAGGAAACGAATTGTTCAAAATAAAAATAAAATAAAAAAGGCGCGGCTGTATGATAGAAACAGACAGAGGTCCCTTCCCACTTTCCTGTTGGAAAAGAGATCTGTTAATCGCAGGAGGAAAAAGAGTGGACGTCTATGACTTACCTGTTACTATGATTTACCTATGGGGTTGGGGAATGTGTAATGTCGGTTTTATCCACAGTTCCAAAATACTGTGGCAACATGTGATACACACTGAAGAGCAATTGAATTAGAAATACCTGTCTAGTAACGTGTAGCACCACCTTTCGTCCTGATGACGGCGGCGATTCGTCTCGGCCTGGACTCGACAAGACACAGAAAACGTTGGGAAGCCATACGAATCCACGACCCCTGAACTAGCTCCGACAGTTCACGAACATTTGATGGAGGGGTCAGAGCCTCGAACATCTTCCCGATGATATCCCAGATGTGCTCGATGGGTTTGAGGTCAGGTGACCTAGCTGGCCAAAGAAGCGAGGTGACGTCGGTGGAGTGTTCATCCAACCATTCGGATACAATTCGGGAGCGATGGCACGGTGCATTGTCTTGTTGCAGGATTGAGGTCCCCAGCGGGATGCTGCAGACGCACAAAGGGGAGCAAATGGTCGTCCAGGATATCCCGGTAACGCTGACCTGTGAGGGACGATGTCACACGCACCACGGGTCCCATTTCAGTCCACGTAAACAGTCCTCAGACGAGAATGCCACCCCCCCCCCACCACCACCAGCTTGAAGAGTACCCTGCTGGCAAGAAGGATCCATCGCTTCATGTGGTTTGCGCCGTACTCGTTTCCTGCCATCCGCATGTACCACCAACGTGAATCTCGACTCATCAGTCCAGGCAACATTTTCCCACATGTCTAGGGTCCAGTGGCGATGTTCCCGCGCCCATGCTAATCTTTGCACCCTGTGATGTGCGGTCAGCAGCGGTACCCTCGTGGGACGATGGCTTCTGTACCCCATAGCGAGGAGATGGTTCTGGATGGTGTGGCTGCTTACACGTTTTTGTGCACCAGCGTTAAATTGCCGAGTGGTTTCTTGCACTGTGGCCCCTGTATCCGCTGTTAAAATGAGAGCTAGCCGACGATGACCCCGCTCATCCACACGCGGCAGTTGGCCCTTCCAGGGATGGTTTTACCGGATTCGATGAACTTACGGTGCGCCCGTGACACAATGGCTCGTGAAAATCCCAGTGCCTGCACGACTTCCGAGATCAAGTGATCCATTCGTCGGGCCCCGACAATTTGCCCACGATCAAATGCGCTTAGGTCCTTCGTCTTACCCATACTGCGTCCCAATCTTACTGATCCCCGTGGAATTACTCCTTATATTGTCGGATCGCTGCATACGTCATGTCGTTTCCCTTTAGAGGGCCGCCCACAGCACCACATTTGCATAACGCCAGCTCTCTCTAACTCAATTGCTCTTCAGTGTACTATGCGATAGATACGTGTTCGCTCTACATGTCAGTGTGTGTGAATAATTTTAATTTTATTTGGTTTTCAGGTCATTAAAATGGAATGTCAAGTGGACAAAAAGGAGCATTACCGACATCTGCTGCTCTTCGCGTTTTATCGAAGGACCGAAGTCACGAAAGCTGCTCGCGAAATTTGTGCTATCTACAGTGAAGATGCTGTGACTGAAAGGATGGCTCAACGGTGGTTTTAGCGCTATAAATCCGGCAATTTCGACCTTAAGGACATGGATCGCCCGGTTGAGTACGATGAAGAGCAATTGAAGCAGATGCTGCACGAAAACAAAACCGCGTCAATCGACCAGAGAATTGGTTGAGCAAATGAACTTTGATCAGAAGACAGCCGTGAAACACCTTCATGCGATGGGGAAAATTCAAAAGTTCGGTGCTTGGGTTCCGCACGTTTTGAACAACAGAAATCAACGTTCCACAATCGCTGCCGATTTGCTTACTCGGCACAGGGCTACTCGTGGTCACAAGGAAAGGTTTCTGTACCGCATCGTTACCGGCGACGAAAAATGGTGTCTGTACGTCAACATGAAGCAGCGAAAAGAATGGCTCAGTCCCACGAAACGCCGTGAGCAATACAAGAATTGCATCCTCGGAAGACAATGTTGTGTGTCTCGTGGAATTGGCAGGGCATCATCCACTACGAACTTCTTCGGAGCAATGTGACCGTTAACGCGGATCTCTATGTTCAACAACTGCATCGACTCCACGACGCAATACAACAGAAGTGACCCGATCGGCGATACGGTGTTTTGCTGCAACACGACAACGCTAGGCCCCACATCGCCAATATGACCAAAACCGCCATTCAAGCGCCCAATTGGGAAGATCTGCCGCACCCGCCATATTATCCGGACTTGGCTCCATCCGATTTTCATCTGTTTCGATCGCTTTCCAACAATCTGCGCGGCGTGTCGTTCAATAATGACGTGGAATTGCGGACGTGGTTGGACAACTTATTCGGGTCACAACTGGCAGATTTCTATCGCCGAGGAATCGAACAACGTGTTGAACGATGGGAAGCAGTTGTAAATACTAGTGGCGAATACATTATTGATTAAATTGTTATTTTTCGTTGTTGCGAAATAAATTTTCCAACGTTTGAAAAACACGACATTACTTATTCCTCAACACAGTATTTAGGCATTATTAATGCTTAAACAGGTAAGTCATAGTCTTCAGGCTCGGACGGGCTCTGGCTCTAAAAATTGGGCCCGAACTCAGCACTGATGTCCAACACTATTAGTGAGAATTACTATACACATGCTGTCGAAACGTACGATTAATTCAAACTGTGTCTCCAACTGCAAATTAAAATACATTTATTTACAATTAAAAACACTATTTACAATAAAAGGCAAGTACTTTCAGGGATCTCATGTCCCCATCATCAGGCCTATGTGCCACGAATCATGAGGAGCTATCCCATATATATACATCACAAGAAAGCCCCCGTCACAAGTCTGTTTAACATTCCTGTGTTGCCAACTTTAAAAGACGCAAACTATTTAAAAATAATTATACAAGTCAAAGTTATATCTAAGTTTCATTCTCGATGGCTGTGAGGGTTACCAGCCGTCTCCATGGGTTTGGTATATAGGTAGGCAAGTCAATGTTACAACACTTGTTACCATATGAAATTATATGTAAACTTTCGGACACAAATACTGTACTTTTTTAGTATTAAAAGAAATCCGTCTTGTTGCACGATGATATTTATTCAGCTAAAAAATGAAATCTATATACAGTTTAAAAATCACATGAGCACTTTCGGTGTCACATTGACACCTTCATCACATGTAATTTAACCATGTGGCTACATGCTGGTCTTAAGTACGTGGAGTAGATGCATCATGGGAAAGGTAATGTCAATGTCACATGACTTTTTTGTTACATTTGAGCTGAGAATTTTAGCAATATTCCAGTCGGGGGAGTACCCTCCTTGCCCAACAACAGTAGTAAGTGCTGTGTTTATAGTCCCTGTTCGTAGAGCATATTTATGTTCACTCATTCTCTTATCCAAAGTCCGAAGTGTAGAACCTATATAGCATGTAACGTCGGTATTGGGGTACTCATGAATAAGTGGAATACTATAGATACCATGTCTACAAAAATCTGAAACCTTATCACGATCATTCCGAATTAGTGAAAATATATTTCTAGTGCATATACCGAATTTCAAACCATATTTTCGGCATGCCTTTTTGAGGATAGAAATAATTGGGGGAATTATTCCACCTTACCAACATACCTAAGAGTCCCGACCTTCGTAGACAATGTCGTGAATCTCAAATTTGTGAAGTTTCTCAACCACTTACAGAAAACCTGATCTGCAAATCCAAACGACCGAGCTATAGTCTTAATAGTAGAAAGTTCCTTATTTCTGGCTCTACAAGTAGAAGAATGAGTGAAAGCTCGTCTTATCATTAAACGAAGGGCTGAGACCTTTTGTCCATTAGGGTGTGAAGAATCAAAAGGGATAATACATGGTGTAAACTTAGGTTTTCTATAGACTGAATATTTGACTTGATGTGACGAAGGGTCCCTTGACAACATAAAATCCAAAAAAAGGTAATTTTCTCCGTCTTGTTCCAATTCTCTAGTAAATTTTATAGTGGAAAATTGTGAAGAGAGGTGTTCCGTAAATTCATCCAGGAGAGTAATAGAATGGGGCCGCCAAAAAACCAACATATCGTCCACATATCTAACAATGAGAGCAGAGTGAATTGGGAAATTCAATAACGCTTGGTCTTCCAGAGACTGAAGTAAGATCTCTGCTAAAATGGGGGACAATGGTGACCCCATAGGTGCACCTTCTCGTTTGGTTTTCTTGTGATGTATATATATGGGATAGCTCCTCATGATTCGTGGCACATAGGCCTGATGATGGGGACACGAGATCCCTGAAAGTACTTGCCTTTTATTGTAAATAGTGTTTTTAATTGTAAATAAATGTATTTTAATTTGCAGTTGGAGACACAGTTTGAAAAAAATGGTACGTTTCGACAGCATATGTATAGTAATTCTACAGTTTTCGTGCGAAATATATTATTGGTATCACTATTAGTGAGCATTAGGATATCATAACGAGAAAGATTCGAGCCTTTCAATTCCTAAGATTTTGTTTGTCATTTATTTTGCTCCATCAAAAATTCGTCAGCAAAAAACTTTTAATCTCCACTTATTACTAGCCAAAATTTTCGATCTTGAACTAAGATGAGCATTGAGATCGCACCACCGCGAGCATTGAACATGTCTGCTTCCGATTATTCACCGACTTTCCGAACTCCACTGATTTCTTCCAGATAAATCGCCTGGTGTGCTACAGAATACCTATTTTACCTTGTGATACGTTCCTTTTCGCCCCTTCCCACTTTCGCTGCATGGTTCTCACCCATGAAAGTTAGAAAACCTTCGGCAATCCCCAGATCAATCCTTCAACAATCACCGAAAGCTCATTTCTCCTACGGTTTACATGTGTGACGTTTTCGAACTACTTTAGAGGGAAACGATGGTGGATATATTTTTCCTAAAAATGAAAATCATACTTTCAATGCAGATGAAACTTGTGTACCAGAGAGCGCGTTATATGTCAGCTAAAACATTGTCCGTAAAGGCTGATATCAGTAAAAAAGGCAAACGATCTAAAGTATCTGAATTGTCGAACCAGCTACCGTTTAATGTGTACGTATCAGAGTAATTTCTAAAAGAATAAGCCCATTATTTCAAATGAGTTTTAATTGGCATTTTGAAAAGGTAATATAATATAAATGTAAATAAACGATATCATCGCTCTGTCCAAGTTATTTCATAAACAATGCATAGCAACTGAAAAAAATTCAGTTGCTATGAGCTGTTTATAAAATAACGTGGACAGAGCGATGACATAGTCTATTTACATTATCTCCATGTATTTGAAATGTATTCACCATTTCTACCGTTCTTTGGATTTATCAGCTGTAATTAAATAGCTTGCTCTGTTGAAAGCCGCCAGATGGCGACACATCAGTTGCTGAGCCTATCAATAAGAATTTGGGTAGTCAGATGCTGACAGATAAACCACGCATAGCGCTATGAATTGTTGGCACCATACCATAAAGCGAACGCACTCGGCTAGCTATCTAGAGACCTGGGGTTAGATCCCAGCGGTGTCGTAAAGTTGCTATGCGTTGTTTATAAAATTACGTGGACATAGCAATGACATCGTCCATTTACATTTTCTCCACGTATTTGAAATATATTCACCAGGTAATATAATAGTTTTCTACGCGCATCATACACTCATTTTAATATTACATAAACGAAATCAAACGAAAATAACTTAGGATTAACCTCCGAAGAAGGTGTACCTCTAAAAAACGGCCATTTTCAGGGGATCTCGGCGATGATAATTTTTCAGAGGTTTCACTGCATTTAGAAAACATCAATAAGAGGAAAAATCTAAAAACTCATAATACCTCTTGAGAAACTAAGTTATTTTTTAATAACAAGATCTACAGGGTAATCGTGAAAGTAATGCCTTCTCCTTAATAACTTTTGAAATTTTGAAGGGATTTTAATGAAACTGCACTGACATATATTATGATATGTTAACAATATGGGAACACATTTTTTTCAGAATCGGAAATACAGATCATGAATGACAGAGAAACCCAGCGAGCCGTAATTGAATTCCTAGAAAAAGAGGGATGTGAGGCTCCAGAAATCCACAGAAGACTCCTGGCGGTGTATGGAGCTGACACAATCGATATCAGTAATGCCCGAAGATGAATGAAGAGGTTTCGAGAGGCAGAAAGTTCAGTGTTGGACAAACAACGTAGTGGAAGACCCGCAACTGCAGTGACAGGTGCCAACAGGCAACGACTGAAAAGTCTCGTCACAGCTGATCGTCGTGTCACCATCCAGGAGTTGCAACAATAAACAGTGCTCACTATGTGCAGATATTGAAGAAGCTGAAAGGGAGCTATCAGAAGGAGAAGACGTGATACTCCACTTCATAGTTTTGTTTAACACCATGATAACGCACGTCCCCACACCTTAATGGAGACTTCACAGGCTATTGCCAAAATGGGCTGGACGGTGATGCCCCAATCCCGCTAAGGTCCTGATTTGGCTCCCTCCGACTTTTTCCAGTTTGCCATTTTGAATACCCTTCGTGGGGAACGTTTCGACGATGTGACAGACGTTAAGCTGGCTGTGAACTCAAGGGTGAAACGACAGCCTCGGGAATTTTTCCGAAAAGAATTGTTCCAATGGGTTCAAAGATGGCGGAAAAGTACAGAAAGTGATGGACAATACTTTGAATAGACTATCATTATTAAAAATATGTCCAAGTATTTTGCCAGAGAGTTTCACATTTTTGCTGCTACAAATAAAATTCTTATGAGGGACGAGGCATTACTTTCAGGAAGCCTTTTCTACATGTTTTTCCGAATGACAATACTAACAGCTTCACACAAGTTCAATTTTTAAATTCAAAACGAGAAAAAGATCTTTGTTATTACGAAAACAACTCCAGTTCTAAAAGTATAGTTTGAAAAAGGTACCTGAAGGTTTCGGAGGTGGTTGCTTGATTTCTTCGTTCGCATTGGACGTTGTCGTGGAAGCCACCGCTGTTGTCGTCGTTGTTGTGTTTGCTGGAGAACCCGAGAAGGAAGAAAGTGACTGAAGGCCTGATGATTTCGTCGATGTTTCTTCCACTCGGTCTGGGATGTTCGTGGAAGCAGTGACTACATTGTTTACATTTTGAAAATTTTCTAAAGGTTGGTGAGAAAGACTTTCAGGGACTGATTTGGATCCGTTGACTGCGGATCTGAAAATACCATGGGATTTAAATTCCCATGGGGAGTCGTAGTCACCAAGTGGTCTATCGTCGTTCTCCGGACTTTGATCATATTTGTTAGGAACGCCGCTTTCGGTAATCAGACTGCAAGGTCGAGGAATTCTGTCACTACGGCTTTCGTTCACCTTCGAAGAGGAAATCCGCGGGAGCACAAACTTTACCGCTTGGCACTTGGTCTGTAATGGTCTTAAATGTAGGATTGGGTTCTATACTGGTGGGCGTAATCCTGTTTCGAGCTCTGGCAAGCAGTTTACCATTGTCTGTTGGAAGCACTTTCACTCCAGAGTGACTATGGATAGCCTTCTTCGCTGAAAACGGCGAGCCTTCACTCATGTTTTCATCATTAGTGTCTTTGGAAAAACCATTGGACCCCAACCCAACATTCATCGGAGCTTTTGGGTCATTTGAGTATATTGGAAAAAACCTACGGTCGTCGATACTGTCTCTGCTGGCACTTTTCCCAAGAGGGAACATTCTATGCTCTTCTACAACATTCATTGATTCTTGACTGCTGCTTCTTTCGGAGCTCCTTGTGGTGTCCCAGTTGTTGGTCAGGGAGAGCTTCCTTTCCGTACCGAAATTACATATCACTCTGTTGTCCAGTCTGGAGGAACCGTTCAAATCAAAGCCCTTGTGCAAGGGATCCACGCTGTTCAGCGCATTGAAGCGCTGGGCTTGAGGGGAGGAAGACCTTGGCAGTTCCCTGATGAGAGTCACTTTTCTGCGCTCTGTAGGTGTAAAATGTAAGGGGATGTGACGGGCTATGTTCCTAGGAGAATTCCGCGTGTGCATCACCGATGGCTGGTGAGTTGGAGTGCTAGAATTAGAGCTGCCGCTAGTAGACCCGAAGGACGAACGTGAAGCAGTCCTCACTACTTGTGCATCGCGAGGTCGGAAAAGGTCTCCCTGGAGCACGGGACTCTGCATGAGACGGTCAATGTCGTCGATATCGCGCTTGACCCTGGAGTCGAAGGCCGTCTCGTACAGCATACGCCTCTGACGAGTAGTCATGTCTTCGTCGTACGATTCAGAGTCAGATAAAACGGATTCGCTACCTGCTGGCTCTGAGTACGTATTCTCTTCAGTGTCTAACGATAAGGCTCCAGGGGATGACGGAGACACCTGCAAACTACTGCTGAGGCGAGCACCCACGCTCCACTCCCACGGTTCGTCGTATTCATCACAAGGCCGGACATCGTCCGCAGGAGTTGTATTCACGGAATCTTCGGCTGTTCCTTTATCTACTGCGTCGTCAGGTGTTAGGGTCACATCTGGAACAGCTTCATAGTCATCTTCAGGGTGTTGGGATACTTCCTGCTCGGCTGGTACAATTCCTACGGAACGAAAATTTGACGATTACTAATGTATTAAAAACTGATGACTTCATATAATAAATAAAAGCCGGTCATATTTTTGAAATGCTAATACTAAACTCATCGTAAAAAAAGCATACAATACAAGACAATTCATTTAACAACATACATAAACTCCTTACTGACACCTGGGTAGGTATTAAACATATTCCAGGTAACACAGCCTCGTAATTTAACGTAGGTCCCACACTGAGCCACCGTCTTTTAGAAGTAGAAGACGGTGGCTCAGTGTTGGGCCTACTTTAAATTGCAAGGCTGTACTGCCTGGGATATGACTGTACATAAATAATCCCGGAGTGTCCTTCTTTACTGTAAATAAAAAACGTGTTATTGAACATGATGCTTTTTTGTTGTTTTTTTTTTTTTTTTAAATAAGATCGAGTGTCATTGACATTTTGGGCATACCATGTGCTCTGCAAACGAAGAGTTCCAACAATCCTTAAGATTCCAATCGTGTCTTCCTTCAGAAATTTAAGCAATGGTACAATAAAATTTTAGTTGTCTAACACAATGATTCCTGCAATGGTCGATTCTTCTAATTTAACCTTCCGAAGTTCTTAGATCGACTAAGTTCTTGGCGAAATTCGGCACGTAATACCCGAACACTAAATGAAAAGATTGGCGCTTTTACTGGATCAGTGGGCATGAATTTGAATGGGAGACTAGGGTGCACCAGGTGGGTTGCAAAATGTTAGACGCTATAACAAACAAACCGCCCGGGGATGGGACTGTTATTATAGCATTTCTTCCGTTATCATCAGAATGGGTAAAGTACCTGTACCGTATTGTGACAGGAGACGAATCGTGATGCCACATTTTCAGCCTGAATCGAAGAGGGGGATAGATTACAGCGGAAACACGCAAACTCACTTCCACTAAGGAAATTAAAGGTCCAATCATCAGATTAAAAAATTTAAAAATAGAAGTAGTCCTTTATACAGCCCGAATCTTATCCACGACTGCTTTGGCCTAAGTATATTGGCCAAAGCAGTCGTGCCTTTTGACGATGTGCCCCACCTTCTTGCCGCTACAGTAACCGCTGATGTGAGGAAATTCAACTGGAAATTGCTAGATGGAGAATCCTTTATACAGCCCATGCGAATTTCAAATCTTTGATCAGAAGAAGACGCACACAACGGCCACTGAATTAGAAACCTTTATGAGGATGTGCGTTAACGTCACTTCTGCAGGGTATATGCAATATCATACATGGTCACGTGCATCACCACGTGATCTAGACAAATATTTAAGACTGCTGCTTGTCAATAATCGACAATAGTGTTGATCATAAGCAGAAAAACAAAGCAGCTTCCGGAATTTGATAAAGGGCTTCTTTGTTGGTGCTCGTCTGACTGGAGCGATTTTTTTAAAAACAGACTGGTTTCTCAAACGGTGAGATACTCCGGGTCTTTAACCAGTGGGAAAATAACTCCCATTGCTTGTCTAAGAGGCGTAACTGTGGCGAGACGACAATCTGTTAGGAAAGAGATCACCGTCCTTTAAGAAGACTTGTACGGAGAAACAGGACTTCCAGTGTGCAGCAATTTACCGAAGCATTCAATGAAGGTAGTTCCTGATCCATATCTCAGTAAACTCTGCGCAGATAATAGGAAAGGATTATCTGCGCAATTGCATTCCTATACGGAAACCACTGATTTCCGGGAAGACACGGAAAGTTCATTTCCGGTGGTGTCAGGAACACCGTGACAGGAAATTGAAAAACTGGGAGAAAGTCATGTGATCCGACGAAACGCAGTACACCTTGTTCTGCATCGACGGTTGGCAGAGATTTGGTGGCAGCCCAATGAAACCAGCCGGAAAAAATATATATATATTAATTTTTAATATTTTCAGAAATGTTCCTTGAACTCACACAACTTACTTTTTACAGTGTACCTGCTTTTTATCAATCGCAGAACACTGCGCAAGTTGCTCACAATACCCGGATGCACCGCAGCGAGCGCGTGACGCAGATGGAAGAAACCAATTTCCCTATGACGATGAGATAATGTCGTAACGTAATCACCGTGGGTATGCTACATACGTACTTTGCCGAGCAGGCGCAGTACGAGAACTTTTGGATCCTACTCCGTATATACACACAGGCCACTGAATTAGAAACGTTTATTCAATACCGGGCTGGACCTCCTTTGGCCCGAATTACAACACGAATGCGGTTTGGTATAGATTCCACAAGGTGTTGGAGTGTAACCGGGGCTTCCATATTTATCAGAAGTGAAGTTCAGTAGCCATTTTTTAGAGATAGTGAATTGCAATCATTTTCCTTCATTTCCCGCAATTATGAGCTGGGAAGCAAACGTCAATGTAATTCTTTTCCCACGCGTCGCAGCAGAAGGGGTGTTAGATTTATAGTTTCGTCGATGTGAGAAGAATGAAACTGGACATTACTGCTTTTCAGCTGTCCCAAGCAAAGCGAGAAGAGGGGAGCAGCGAGCCAATTAAAGAATCTTGCATTTTCAGGGTGTGGCCAGATTTTCTAGGGAATCCGGCGGACTTCTTTGGCAGGGGAGAGTTTTTGTTGGGGGTCGGTTATCGGAGCAAGAAAGAGGAGAAAGGACTCGGTGGCAGAAAGTCGACGAAGGAGGAGTAGTTTAGCGGGGGTGCAAGTACCGTCGGGACAAAGGGCTGCGGGTAGCTTAGTCGGCAACGTTCGTGACTACCACGGAAAGGACCTCAGAGGTTTGATCCCAGCAGGTACGAACGCTCGATCCACTAAATATCCGCCGTACGTCGGATGGGCACGTTAAGCCGTTGGACCATGGTTACTGGCCTCTCGGTAATAAATAAGGGCGTCTTCCTCCCCCTTTCTATTTCGCTTCCGTGTCACGGCACTCTAGCCCAAATCTCCTAGCTTCCTATTTCTAAGGGTTGTTTAAGACCTGGGGTCAGACACTCCCTTCCTAAAATCCTCTACATATGATCATTTGATCGTCGGGACAAAGAGAAGTAGGAAGAAATAAGGCCGATGATGAGAGAGATGGAAAGAGATTATGAGGAATTAATAAAATATAGAAAGAACGGAGATCAGGACAAGGCTTAGAGACATTCCCCGTAACATCTGAATAAAAGTCTTCCTCTCTGCAAAGATTTAGCTTCAGTCGATTCTCTTTTATACACTTTGTATTTTATTTATCTACTCCAGTTGGGAGAATTACGGGTTAACCCCCATATACAGAGCAAACATCAAACGAACCCTCCACACAGGGCGCTGTAATAGAAATCAGCACCAAGCCCTGTAACATGAGTGCATCTATAGCATACCAGGCGTTCACCAGACAGTCCTTTAACTAGTTCAGATTTGACGGAAGAGGACTTTGCCCCAGGTTTTGTTTTCCTAACATATGATATCCCACACATTCTCAATAGGGTTAAGATCTGGGCTTTGTGGTGGCCAGAAATGATTGTGGAAGTCGCTGTCATGCTCGCTGAACCACCGTTGAGCACATCTTGCGCGATGGAAAGTAGCATTGTCTTCTATGAAACAGACGTCACCTGCTGAATAAGAAATCAACATTACAGGATGGACTTGATCGCTAACAATGGTGAGAAAAACCCTTGGAGGACACCCGACATTCCAACAATATCAGGGCACTCGTTCCGTACCAACAGAACGTCCCTCACACCCTGACACCACCTCGAGCACCTTGAGTTGTGTTTACGAGAAAAGTGGGGCCCACTGCTTTATGTGGATACAGCTAAACTACTGGGGATACTGCTATATTTCGTCGGTACAAAAGAAGGTGCACCGCGTCTCACGAGACTACGCGACTTTTTCTCAGTCCTGTAGTGTCTAGTAGCGGTGTTCCTGACATCACTTATTTTTTCACTGATTAAAGACCCGGGTTATATCACCTTTTGATAAATCAATCAGCTCTTCTATTTTTTAAATATTTGCTCCACACTGTAAAAAATAATCGGTGTGAATTCAAGGAACATTTCTGAAAATAATGAGCAGCAAAGTTGCCGGGAGGTGTCCGTGTCTTTTAGAAATTTCCGTTTCTAAAAGTGCCCGTTTAATTTAACTAGTCAGAAATTCCGTTTATTTCAGAGTAGTCCGTTTCAGACTTTTCTGTATTTAAACTGAAATTTCGCAAAAAATCAAAGTACCTGCACTTTTCAGCACCTACACCTGATAATTATTTCGCGGCAGTCAGGATCGGACCCCCGTCGCTTGAGATGGTTCAACAGATAACGTTCGCCTTTAACCACGCAGCCAAAAACACCGAGAAAAACGTTTTGCTAATTCAACAAAAAAATTTGTTGAATTTGCAAAATTATTTTGTTGAAAATTATTGTTGATTTAACAAAGTTTATTGTTATTACGACAAAACGTTTTGTTCATTTAACGAAATGATATGTCGAATTTTGGGAATTTGTTTGATCCCACAAAACATATCATGACAAAATGTTCTGTTGCTGCAACAAAAATATTGTGTCACGATAACAATATGTTTTGTTGCACCAAGAAAACATTTTGTCATGACAACAATATGTTTTTTGTTGGATCAAACAAATTCCCCAAAATCGACCTAATCATTTTGTTAAATGAACTAAACGTTTTGTCGTGATAACAATCAATTTTGTTAAATCAACAATAATTTTCAACAGAATAATTTTGCAAATTCAACAAAACATTTTGTTGAATGTATATCGACAAACCTTTTTGTTGAATTAACAAAACGTTTTTCTCAGTGAACTCTCGAGGATTTAACTCACGTTCATAGCAAAAACAAATTGAACGACGACGTATTTTTTTTTTTTTTTGTTACAAATGCGAGTGATTTAAGTTATTTCATTTTCTGTTCGAGCTTAATATTTTTCTGAATAGGTTTGTAATAATTTATTTTATTTGTAGGATAACTTTTCGCAAATTAAGCATTTTTCATCGTGATTTTTTGAAGCAAGAAAATGCTCTGCAACTTGATCTTGTTAAACTGACAATAACTTTCAACTATCTTTAAAAAAAAAAGGAAAAATGTACTTTTTTTATAGTATTATTTTACAAAATTACTAAGTATAAAATTTACTGTTGATAGCTATAATATCTGCTGTTTTAAGGGGTCCAAAGACTGATATATTGACATCGTATAATCATGTGTACAATAAGCACCTGGTTTCTCACAGTAACACAGCATATAATAAATAGCTGATGTACTAAATGGGGGAGAGGAGAAGAAATATTCTGTGCCACAATAAACAAAATTCAAGCGATGTGTTATCAACAATATCCGATCTCGCTGCAGAACTTCAAAATCAAATACTTCGACAAACTATTAAAATTTAACAGTTAATCAAACTTTCAAGTATTTCCGTGAATCTCTGCTATTACCGGAAATTTTTTCGTCATACGAATACGGAAAAAGTGACAGCGGAGTTTTCCGTTAATATTATAAGAAAGGAATTACGAAAGGGTTTCTGAAAATTCGGAATTTTCCCGTGGTACAAAAAATCGGCGAAATTCAGGTTTCTTTCCGTCATTTCAGGGAAAAGGTTGCATCAGAAATTTTCTTCGTTAATTCACGAAAGAAATGACGGAAAGTGGCCCGTGAATTTGAGAATTTTTTTTTCTTTTTACAGTGCAGCTAGACGGGCATTTACAATAAGCCCATTATCGAACTCCGGAAGATTCTATGTTTTTCCCATTGTAAACACAGTACTACTGACGAGTAGCAGTCTTAAATAGTTGCCTAGATAAAGTGATTACGCATTTTTGCATATACGATGCGTAAGTGAGGCTTACGTACATCTGCAAAAACACGTTCCTAATTCAACGAGCGTTCAAAAACTGTTCTGCGTGCATGTTGCAAAGCTGAATAAACTTGTAAAAGCAATAACCACGGAGAACCCATTCCGTTTTATGTGCATTTGGTGGCCTGTTTTGTATCTTTACGTTAACACACAGTTATAATTTGATAAATGTCTGATGTTGAAATGGGTGCTACATAATAACAGGTTTTGTTAAATCTTACATCGTCCCAAGTGCAGCACTTCGAAAAGTTGCTGGGCATTAACGTAAACACATTATGAAAGTGTTTAAATTACTTATTTGAGGATGAAGTACTGAAAGTTCAATATTCTACAGTTTCAAAAACGACACTGCAAAATCTCTTCCTTTGCGGCACCATTTTCACCGAAAAGGGAAAATAAACAGCGATTTGGTGTACGCACACTGATTTATTCGAGGATCTAGAAGATAAGGAGAAAGTAGTTCCCCGAGATAGACGCGCAGAGGGCTTTAAAAGCCCTAGAAACACTTTGGAAAGCAGATACAACAGAAAAAAAAAAAAAAAAAGACTCGTTTATTCCATGCAAAATGACTCCGGTTGAACTGAGATCAGTGTCTCAATTTAAAAGTGGTTTTCGGGTCTTGCAGCACCATTTGATTTCCATTGCTGTTTACGCATTTATTGCCGGAAGACGTGGAGGGTGTTTGTTCACACAAGATAGATACTCTCGCCTCTTGAAAGACTTCCAATGGAATTCTAATAAACGTTTCTTTAAACCATTTGAATAGATGTAACTAACACACCAAGCATGCACCTCTCCATGCTTCTTTGAGTTGTCTGCAGCCTTTGTATGTCTCTTTTAGCTAAGGTCCACGTCTCTGCACCATACGTAAGCACTGGAAGGATGCATTGATCAAACACTTTTCTTTTAAGACATAATGGCATATTGCTCTTGAAAATTGAAGAGGAACACGTGGATCCCAAAAATGACAAGAGTGGAAGACATCATGATCAGAGTTAAATCCCTGAAATGGCAATGGGCTGGACATACTGCCAGAAGAACAGACCATCGATGGACAGCCGAAATTTTAGATTGGATTCCAAGGGACAGGAAAAGACCCAGAAGAAGACCACATGGAAGATGGGTGGATGAAATTCGAAAGTATGAGGGAGTGACATGGAGGAGACTGGCACATGACAGACCGTTGTGGAGGAAACTTGGGGAGACCTTCGTCCAGCAGTGGATTGATAATGGTTGACAATGATGATGATGATGAACTAACACAACGCATCAGGAAAATAATACTTTCACGCATAGCAACTACTCGCTAATGTGAAAAAGGACCATCAGTTAGGGTAGGATCTACTAGATAATACTGTCTTATCGAAATAATGCGGATCATACGTAATATCACGTAGGTGGTATAGTTTTATCGCCAGATACGCAGAAGGTTTGGTTGTCGTATGCATAAGCATAGATAGGCGTTTAAGAAGAAAACCCACCCGTCATGAAATGCATTACTGCGCTGGTCCCTACCTCATCAACTGAAACGATACAAAACAAGTACTTATATCGATATAATCAGGACTCTTTAAAACAATCATCTGTTCTTATGTCATCATGCGTATGATACAGGAACTTGTTCACAAGAGTAAAGAAGTGGAATTAAAGATGAACTTACAGGAAACAAAACTGGCATACAATACTTTATAAAAACTGAAGATTCAAAGGCTGAGAGAGCAAATGATACCATTAGTTACTTTTACTTCGGACAACAGATATCACCATCTATTTGTAAGGAGAACTGTACCCTTGAAATAGAAAATAATAGTACATATTTGGGAATAATAATTGAGGATAATCTAAAATGGAATATTAATATTCAAAATATCGTAAACAAAATTTCGGGGGTATTGGGTTTGATTACGAGAATTTCAAATAATTTAACAATTAAAACATTAAAAACACTGTATTACAGTCTGATTTATCCATGTTTTACTTATTGTTTATTAGTATGGTGGCAAACTACTAAGACTAATTCATATAAATTACAACCATTACAAAATAGGATGGTCAAAGTTTTAAATAAATTTGAGATAATTAATTTGAATATGGGGGAACGGATTAATTATTATGGATTTATAGATATTGATAAATTATGGCAATATAGATTATTAGGATTTATGTATAAAATAATGAAAGAGAATAGGTATCAACATTTAATTCAGCTAAATACTCTGGGTCCCGGCTATCAAAAAAGAGACATAAATGCATTTTTGTTACCAATGCCTAACACTTTAACACAACAAAGATTTATTGATTACCAGGGATTGATGTTATGGAATAACCTACCTTGTCAACTAAAACATATTAATAATTATAATTATTTTCAAAAGCAACTAAAAATATATTTGCTAACTAAATTAAAATTCCATGGTAAAATTTATTAATCAAACAACATATACGTAAATTTTACAAGTGCAGGACATCTGACTTGACTACGTACTTTAAGGGAATTGGGGTTCACTCAGGCTATATACACTGAAGTGCCAGAAAAACTGGTACAGACGAGCTTATGCAACATAGCAACGTCGCCTATGCGCGTACTCGGTTGCATCCGCTAGTGCGTATATAAAGCGATAGACATATCCTTTTTTTTTTTTTTTTTTTTTTTTTTTGATTGGAGGTTTAACGACTACCGTGAGCAACTCAATGGGCTATAAGCAGTCGCCCGTCCCTAATTTAGGGTCACTGGTTCCAGGGAAGGGAGAGAGCCAGTGCCGTAAGACAAACACAACATCCATGCCTGACCGGGATTCGAACCCGGACCCCTTACGGACGAATGATCATAGGCCAGCGCCTTAGACCACTGCGCCACCGGGGCGGCATAGACATCCTTGCCAGCTGGCAGAGCTGTTTTCGGCATGAGAATGACAAGTAATAACGATTTAAGTGATTTTCAACACGGTGTAATAGTTGGCGCTCGTGAGATGGGCCATAGTATTTCGGAGGTAGAAACGAAGTTCGGATTTTCTTTTTTTTTTTTTTTTTTTTTTTTGATTGGAGGTTTAACGACCACAGTGAGCAACTCAATGGGCTATAAGCAGTCGCCAGTCCCTAATTTAGGGTCACTGGTTCCAGGGAAGGGAGAGAGCCAGTGCCGTAAGACAAACACAACATCCATGCCTCACCGGGATTCGAACCCGGACCCCGTTCGGACGAATGATCAGAGGCCATCGCTTAGACCACTGCGCCACCGGGGCGGCGTTCGGATTTTCACGGACGACCATTGCAAGGGTGTACCGTGACTACAAGAATTCCGGCAAAACCTCCAACCTACGATACCAGTGTGGCCGTGAAAAGACATTGGGTGAACGTGACCATCGTCGGCTGTCAAGAATCGTTCCACGCGATAGGCGTGCAACACTCTCGCAGGCATAATCGGAATTCAATGCTGGAGCCTCAACAAGCATCAGCGTCCGGACTGTGCAACGTACACTGCACAACATGGGCTTTGGAAGCCGACGCCTAACTCGAGTCCCTTTGATGGGTGCACGACACAGAGCTATGCGCCTCGCTTGGGCACGGCAACACCGCCACTGGACACTTGATGACTGAAAACAAGTAGTCTGGTCTGATGATTCGTGTTTCCAACTGTATCGGGCAGATGGAAGGATTCGTGTGTGGCGCACACCCCATGAAGCCATGGATCCCGTCTCTCAACAGGGAACTGTACCGGCTGGTGGGGGGTCCGTAATGGTATGGGGTGTGTTTAGCTGGACTTCACTGGGACCCTGGTACATCTATAAACGTCTGTGACCGGCCAACGCTATGTGCGCGTCCTTTCTGACGAGGTACACCCGTTCATGTCCTGTATTCATGCTGATTGGTTGGGCCTGTTCCAACAGAACAATGCACCTCCACACAAGTGTCGGGACGCCACATTTTAGTTAGAGGAGCATTTATCTAAGTTTGAGGTATTGCCATTCCCACCCAAGTCCCCAGATCTGAACGTGATAGAACACATGCATTTGGGATGCCATGGAACGCGCTATCGAACACAGGAATCCGAGACTTCAGAATATATCCGAATTGTGGAACGCTGTGCAGGAAGTATAGTGTGCATTGCCTACAGCATATTTTCAGAAGCTAGTGGAGCCCATGCTCCGTCGTATTTCTGCAGTCCTGCGCTCCCGTGGGAGACTAAAAGGATATATATCAGTTTTTAATCATGGAACATAGACATGGATCTTAACTAACAAAGACATACAGAGACTGGAGAAGAACTCATGTATCAGAAAAATGACAAAGGTTGATGATAGGATAGTCAAAATGAACCTCAAGTGGCAATGGACAGAACATGTTGCGAGAACGACAGGCTAATCACCATTGCAAAACTCAAATACTAGAATGGATACCACGGGATACAAAAAGACCCTAAAGATGACCACGCGGAAGATAGATGAATGAAATTCGGAAGCCTGCTGGAGTGACATGGATGAGAATTGCTCAAGGCAGATAGCTGTGGAAAATATTTGGCGAGACCTTTATCAAACAGTGGATTGAGAGTGATTAATAACGACATGCACCGCAGAGTCAAAAGGTTATGCCCACCTGCCTAGTATGATGTTGGTCCTCAACGTGCGGCCGAAACAGCTCTTACCTGGCGACGCATGCGGGCTAAAGGATTTCTAAACGTATCTTGTAGTGTATGGTACCAACACTTTACCACCAGATCCTTTAAGTTTTGTTGTTGAGCAGCCGTAGATCGGATTTGCTGTTCCAACACAAACCATAGATGCTCGACCGGATTGACGTCTGGGGAATTTGTAGGTTAGAGCATACCAGGAACAAATCCTCATAATCCGCAAACACTTCTCAAACAATACGGACAGAGTGGCATGGCGCATTATCCTTCTAAAAGAAGACACTGCTAGAGAGCAATACCTTTGCCAAGAAAGGATCTACTTGGCCTGGATGTTAAGGTAGACGTCAAAGATTTCTGTACATCAATGACTGGACCCAGGGCTTTCTGAGCATAACATTATATACACTATATCCACAAAAGTCACCAGACACTCCTTCAAAAGGAAATGAACGGATCCGCTGCGTTGTCAAGATGCGCGGTACAGCTGCAAACGGTATAAAAACAAGCCTGCAGATAACCGCGATCATATCGCACTATGAGCTTGAGTGAAAATGTGGCGGCGGGAGAGAACTGATTTTCAGAAAGGAAAGATTGCTGGGTGTTATGTTAGTGGGTTGTCCATAAGAGAAACTGAGAGGCGTTTAAACATACCCAAGTCAACTGTTTTGGATGTACTGAATAAGTGGAAGACACATGGCGTGTCTGAAGCAGCAAAACGTTTCGACAGACCAAAGAAAATCAGTGATAGAGGACGTCGAAACCTCAGGAGAGTCATTACAGCTAATCGACGGAGTACTGCACAAGACCTTAGAGTACAGGTGAGTAAAAATGTTGGAATCTCGGTACGTTCACGTACCATTCGCACAGAAGTTTATTCCATGGGTTAGCGTGATCGGGCGGCTCCTCATAAGCCTTTCATATCCACTCGGAATGCTACTCGTCGTTTAGCATGGTGTAAAGAACATTTATCGTGGACCGTAGTTCAAACGGACCTATGAACTGATGAATCCAGATACACGATCCATCAGTCTGAAGGCCGTGTATGGGTATGGCGGCAGCCGGGGGAACGCTATTTACCACAGTGTACTGTTCCTACGGTCAAGTTTGGAGAAGGCAGTGTACTCTTGTGGGGGAGTTTTTCGTGGTATGGTACCGGCTCATTGGTTATCGTGGACAAATCTGTTAACCAGCACATCTACCTCGATATTCTAAACAATTATGCCCTACGAACTCTATGACAATAATATGGAACCGAGCGTCGTTGGTATCAGCAGAATAATGCACTGAGCCATAAAGCAAGGACTGTTACGGCGTGGTTTGACGATAATTCCGTATCGTGTATGGACTGGCCAGCACAGAGTCCTGATCTTAATCCCACAGAGCACCTATGAGATAAATTAGAGCGCCGCATTAGAAGTTTGGAGCCAAGGCCTACTACTAAGCAACAGTTAGCGACAGCATTATGTATTGAATGGAAGCGCATACCTATCGCGGTGTTCCAAAACCTTGTCGAAAGCATGTCTCGACATATATATATATATATATATACACTGAAGAGCAATTGAATTAGAGACAGCTGGCGTTATGCAAATGTGGCGCTGTGTGCGGCCCTGTAAACGGAAACGACATGATGTATGCAACGATCCGACAATATGAGGAGTGATGCGACGGGAATCAGTAAGAGTCGGACGCAGTATGGGTAAGACGAAGGATCTAAGTGCATTTGATCGTAGACAAATTGTCGGGGCTTTACGAATGGGTCATTCCATCTCGGAAGTCGTGCAGGCACTGGAATTTTTACGAGCCACTGTGTCACGGGTGCACCGAGAGTACATCGAATCCGGTAAAACCATCCCTGCAAAGGCCAACTGCCGTGGACAACAGCGTGTGGATCCGCGGGGTCATCGTCAGCTAGCTCGCATTGTAACAGCAGATAGACGGGTCACAGTGCAAGAAATCACTCGGCAATTAAACGCTGGTGCACAAAAACGTGTAAGCAGCCATACCATCCAGAACCATCTCCTCGCTATGGGGTACAGAAGCCATCGTCCCAGGAGGGTACAGCTGCTGACCGCACATCACAGGGTGCAAAGATCAGCATGGGCGCGGGAACATCGCCACTGGACCCTAGACATGTGGGGAAATGTTGCCTGGACTGATGAGTCGAGATTTACGTTGGTACATGCGGATGGCAGGATACGAGTACGGCGCAAACCACATGAAGCGATGGATCCTTCTTACAAGCAGGGTACTCTTCAAGCTGGTGGGGGTAACATTCTCGTCTGGGGGGACTGTTTACGTGGACTGAAATGGGACCCTCTGGTACGTGTGATATCGTCCCTCACAGGTCAACGTTACCAAGATACTCTGGACGACTATTTGCTCCCGTTTGCGCGTCTTCAACATCCTACTGGGGACCTCATCCTGCAACAAGACAATGCACAGTGCCATCGCTCTCGAACTGTATCCGAATGGTTGGATGAACACTCTGCCGACGTGACCTCGCTTCCTTGGCCAGCTAAGTCACCTGACCTCAATCCCATCGAGCACATCTGGGATGCCATCGAGAGAGATGCTCGAGGCTTTGACCCCCTCCATCAAATCTTCGTGAACTATGGGAGCTTGTTCAGGGGTCGTGGATCCGTATGGCTTCCCAACGCTTCCGGTGTCTTGTCGAGTCCATGCCGAGACGAATTGCCGTCGTCAGGACGAAAGGTGGTGCTACACGTTACTAGACAGATATCTCTAATTCAATTGATCTTTAGTATATACACACACCCCAGCAAAAACACAAGTGCTGGGAAACTGCTGGCCACCAGCTGGCAGTGATGGGTCACTGCTGGCAGAAATCTGCCGCTCACGGCCCGGTAGTGGTCCGTTGGTGGCAGCGCTATCAGTTGGCGAGCCATTGATGGCCCTGCAGCATCGCCGTGAATTGTGGGCCTCCAAGCAAGTGCCACTAGTGGCCCGTTGCTGGCAACCAATGAAACCCCCAACAGGATGTGGAAGCAACGGAACTGCGCATGCGCAGAAGCAACACTTGCTGTGTCTCTCATGGTACCAGTTAGTTGAAGACGACGCTATCGCCATCGTGTTATTTTAGTGGATGTTAAGAAAAAAATTCATATATGGAGAGGCGAATTAATTTCCTAATGAAATTTTACGTCGACGAAGATATCAGATTAAGCCGTGAAATACTAGATTACAGCCATGAAATACACCCACTCCATTCCCATGAATAACAATTCATGGAATGGAGTGGATGAATAACAAGAAAAAATTTGAAACCGCTTGAAACAAATATCCTGGAAAAACATTAAAACAACGTTTGTTGGGAAAAAAAAAAAAAAAAAAAAGAATTATACGCGTACAAAATTTATTAATTATTTGAAAGAAAAAAAAAGCAACGCTATGTGGTGTACTCATCCATGGGTTGAATACACAAGACTGGGAGGAATTCGCTTCTAAAAATAACAAGTAAAATAAAATATATTTTACTCTTTAAAACAAATGTAGCTTCGGACAACGGAAAGGAAAGACACAACGTTAAAAATGTAACAGAATGTGACATGAACCCGGGTAAATATATATTTATTCAACAATCTCTTTTCAAGACGGCAAGGACAGTACAAAACTTTGGAAAGCGACTCTAAGTATGTACACGCCTTGAAAATGAGTGAAGTTCCCTTAAGGTAAAAAAAAAACTATCGTTATGTTGAAAAAATTAATTTATCAATTATATGAAACTGACTTTTATGAAAAATACCTCGCAATATTGTAAAATGAAAGAGGGAAGCATTCGATTACACATTGCATACCAAACAGACAGCTTTAAAGCATATGCTCGAGCGTGGCAAATTAGTCCGGTCGGTAGAGAGCTCAGGTGCTACGCCAACGGCCCTGGTTCAAATCTAGTCAGATGCAAACGGGCGTTTTTCCGGTCTGTTGATAAAATATCCCCAGCGCAGTGCGTTCGTAAGGGTAGGAAAAAAATGTAGCTTTGGGAAACTGCGGTTATCCTTGCTTTATTATTATGGCTACTACTGTGAAATTGGCGGACAAGATTCGGCAAGCCACCAGTTACGTCACGTGGTTGCTGGCTGCCTCTAACGGCACACTAGCGGACCACATTAGGCTAGCCATCATTTCTGGCACGTGCTTGCAGGGCCACTTGTGGCATCTACTGCCTGTGATGGCCCGGTTGTGGCATATGACAACTGTTGGCAGCCCGGACATTTTATCGACGGTTCGGCAGCGGCAACATAGTGCTGGGCCAACAAGACTGTTTTTGCTGGGACACGATATGTAATATATACAGAGAGAGAGTTGTTGAAAAGACTTGAGGGAGACCTGCATCAAGCAGGGGAATGATGATGATATAAATTAATTAAATATTCGTTTATTCAAAACAACCATCCCCCTCAACTTTTAAATCAAGACTACTCCCATGAGAATGGTAACATTGGTTTCGATTGTTTAAATTGGATCTTCCAGATGAATAAACATACAATAAAGTAATGCATAATGGTAATTCTAGCACCAAATTTTAAAATCCCGGGTTGCCCCATTTGAGATTTTCATTATATAAAACAAGATACAGAAATATCTTTGAATGACTACAGTACTTGCTGATACTGAACCAATAGAGAGAGAAAAGCAAAACAGAAAAAAAAAATTATCTGCAGGAAGGAAGATTTGTCTCCCCTTCTTTCATTTCGTTAGGCATAAAAGTTTACAACGTGCAAGTCTGGAACACACGAAAGAAAAGTTCCAGCTAGACTTGGACTGCCAGAAGCAAAATCGAAGTCAGAAATTTACTTTTTTATTCCGGCTGCACAGAAACAAACCTGCAAAGGCAAACGCAGGAGGAGTCCCCCCGAAGATGTTTTCACATGCTCTATGATAGATGTTACTGACATGCCATGAAAAACCAATCCCCACGACGAGGTGACGTCACAGCAAAGGAGGTGAACCAAGTCGGGATCATTAAGCGTTTTCTTTGCCGGACAAACTCCCCGTGTGCTCGCCTAATGATGTTCTTCGACTTTTCAAAGACAGCTAGTTCCTTCTGAGGACCGCAACCGCGTGTGCGCCAGTGTTTACGAACGTGGCTAAGAACATTTTCCTGGAGGAACATAAGGGTCCTTCCGACAAGGATGATCTAAATGCTTCCAGCTGAATGCTTTCATCGTCGGGAATTCAATTTTATTTGCGACATTCGTTCCGTACAGAAGATGACGACGTTCAACTTTATTTTCCAAAAGAATCGGGCAAGCCATAACATCATTTTCTGAACTACCTACTTCAATAGAAACCGAACAAAAAAATGACGGACTGAGATTTAAAGTTTTGCACAGCAAAGGGGAAACAAGAAACTTTGAGAAATGATTGAGAAACATAAATATGAAAATAGTCTTTTATAAATTTCTACTGTATAAAATGTTAAGAATTGAGTGCTTTTGAATATTCTTCTGTTGCACTAGCAGAGACGAATTCAAGGAATACAATGCTAAAGATTTCTCTCACTAATTCAATCATTCTAAAATGCACGAGGTACTTCAAATAGAGGTGCAAGCGATACCAATGGAGTAAAAACAATTTTATTCTGCACGACGGCCTTGGTAGAAAAGACAAATGAATACAAGGTGAGTCAAAATAATGTTCCCGATTTATATGATTTGGTACTCATGTTTAATGTAAAGCAGATACACACAACTAATAATCCGACAAGGATGATCTGCCGCAGTGGTGGCCTAAGCGATGGCCTCTGATCATTTCTCCGAGATTGGTCTGGATTCGGATCCCGGTGAGGCATGGATGTTGTGTTTGTCTTACGGCACTGGCTCTCTCCTTTTCTTGGAACCAATGGCCCTAAATTAGGGACAGGCGACTGCTTATAACCCATTGAGTTGCTCATGGTGGTCGTTAAACCTCCAATCAAAAAAAAAAAAAAAAAAAAAAAGAATGATCTAAGTGAAAAGCACATTTCATAAAGTTTTGTTCAACTTAAGGGTCGTCCATAAAGCACGTCCGTGTTTTTTTTACTATTTTTAGACTCTCTCTCCCCATGTCACATTTTGTCCGATTGTTGACACCTCCTTCCTAAAAAGTACGTCCTAATTCCAGCAACCCCTTTATTTTTGAAGACTGCTTTCAGAATTCAGAAGTCCGTTGAGAAACAGAAAGAAAACATGTAATTATTTAAAGGAATCTTCCATATATTTACATTTTTTCTTCAGAAAATATTTATTGTTTAGGCATTAATTTTATTCCCAAATGCTACCCGAGCTTTATCATTCTGAAATAAAGATCTACAAATGAACGCACGCATTCAAGGTTGCAACACACTCGATTATACCATCTACAAAACACGATAGATTTACAAATACGAGAACTTAATATTCTGTTTTAGCTAAATATCATCAGAAATCTGAAATATTTCATACTTATTCTTAACTATTAAAAGAAAAAAATGAGAAAACAAAACGAAGAAATACCATCCACTATATTTTTGCCGCTGGACGTCCGAATTACTAAACCTCCTGCCTCCGCCATGTCACATTTGGTCCGGTTGTCAGGACACCCCCCCCCTGTAATCTCGGACGTACTTTATGGACGGCCCCTTACTTATGAATGTTGAATGTGCACTGGAAGCGTAACACGGCACACATCAAGTCGGTAATCAAGTTCCTGCCGAACTCTTTGTAGCATGGCGGAGTCAATTTCTCTGATGGCTGCTGTGATGCTAGCTTACAAATCAACCAGCGTCGTTGCAAGTGGTGGTACATAGACACGATCCTTTATGAAACTCAACAAGAAAAATATCGCACGAGGTGACATCTGGGGATCGTGGTGGCTATCGCAATAATTCTTCATCCCCCTAAGCTGAACGGCCAATCCATCGTTTTGGCAGCCTGTCATTGAGGTGGCCCCGAACTTCGTTATGGAAATGCGGTCGAGTTGAAAAATGAAGTCATTTTTGTCTTCTTCCAGCAGTGAAAGGAACCATTGTTCGAGCATGTCGAGATAAATTCCTGCCACAGGGACTTCAGCAAAGAAAAAGGGCCCATACACCTTTCGATGAGTAATTGCACAGATGACATTGACTTTTGGGGAAGCACACTCGTGCTGCAAGATTAATGGGGATTTTCAGTGCCTCAAATTGTCACGTTATGCCTCTTCACCTTTCCTGAAATGTTGCTTCGTCACTAAAAACTAACTTTGAAGATAAACCGTCGTCCTCTAATAGGGTGAGAAATCTTTCACAGAAAGACTCTCGCCGGTGGCTTTCATCCCTCGTCAGCTTTTGAATCAACTGCAGACAATACGGTTGCATGAACAAAAAGTTTCCTCAGAACTCGCCATACAGTTTTCTGCGGGGCACCTAGTTCTCGATCTGCTCGATAAGTGGATTTCTGAGGGGGCTCCTTACGTAGCTTACAACCGAACACGTCGTTTCCTCTCGACGGACGTCCAGTCGATTTCCTATTGCAAATGCAGACCGTGTCTTGAAATCGTGAACACCAATTACAAATTGACTTACCACTGGGTGGCTCTATCCCTAATTCTGTCCAAAAATGCCGTTGAACAGTCACAACTGACTTGTTTGCATGAAAATCGAGAATACAAAATGCCTTCTGTTGTCCGCTTGACGCAAACTGTACCACTTGTTTCTTCCGCCGGTCTTGTCGCGAGCTATCGGTAGCGGGGCATTGGAACTTCGAAAGATTACCTTCTAAAGTACACATCTCGCAACAAAAAATACTCATTACATGTCGTGTGGTAAAGCATCGAAATTGGGAACATCATTTTGACGAACGCCCCTCCTGGAAGATTAACAGAAAATACAATTTTAAGAGCTACTCATATTAGACCGATCGGAATGTACGCGAACTCTTTCATAGCGTATATTTTGGAAAAATGAAGTGGCAACACAGGCGATGTCTGGCGGTTACGTAGTAGGAATCTCCGGCTTAGTTCGTGAATACCGATCGGCTAGTTTTTTTTTTTTTTTTGTTGGAGGTTTAACGACCACCGTGAGCAACTCAATAGACTACTGTATAAGCAGTCGCCCATCGCTAATTTAGGGTCATTGGTTCCAGGGAAGGGAGAGAGCCAGAGCCGTATAACACAACACCCATGCCTCACCGTGATTCGAACCCGAACCCATCTCGAACAAATGGTCAGACGCCAGCGCTTAGACCAAAACGACACTGGGCCGGCCGATCGGCTAGTTAAAGTTGTAACAATGACGAAGCAGATGAGACAATCAGTGACCTTATGACCGAGATGGGTCTGGATTCGAATCCCGATGAGGCATGGATGTTGTGTTTGCTTTAACTGCAATGTCTCTCTCTCTCTTCCCTGAAACCAGTGGAGATAAATTAGAGACGGGTGAGTGCTTATAAACCAGCATAGTGGTTAAGCTTTAAAGAAAAATACATATATATCAGTGGCAGTGAAAGAACAGCGTGTTTCTTGAAGTTTTGTGTCTTATTACAGTATTCAGAGTGCGTAGCACAAAGTCAGCTGCGTACGCTAGTAGGCCAAACTACCATTAAGAAAACGGCATTGCACAAATGGATGAAGGGATATAGCGAACGCCGGACATTACCCAATGATTCTCCACGATGCGGTCGACTGATTTTGACTTCCAGACAAGAAGCCAAACGACGCATCTAAGAGTCCTTACAGCAGGTATGTGCAACATGAAGTCCGCGGGTCGCAGCCGGTCCCCGCCCTTATTTTATCCGGCCCGCGAACACTTTTACAAATTTTACTGAACTTGGCCCCCCAGTCACCTACGAGCTGTTAAGTTTTTCTGCAATCAAAGAGGGGGTGAGCTTTATATGTTGTCCCGTAGAAGAATCTTGCCGATAGATGGCAGCACGTCGCAAGTAATGTCACACTTTGATTGATCGCGCTGCGTTGATTAACAAGAAAAGCATGTGTGCGGTACGCTTCAAGCGCCGAAGGATGGCAGAGCCTATCGACAGGTACAATTCTGTTTGATTGACGGAAGGAGGAGAAATTGTAGGCGGGAGGACTATCTGCAACGAACCGACTAGAGCGAACGGGCGGGATATAGCCATTGTGCCATTATTGTTCGTAGTACGCGGCATCCGCAAGCAACACCGTCGGCCACAACTGTCATTATTGAACTGAGCGTCTTGCGAAGTTTTAATAGGTTAGTTCATTATTTTATTTATATTGATATCTTCTGGCACATTGCGATTTTTATATTAGTTTAGGTTTGTAATAATTGTATCTGCTAGCAATTTGTTTTCTAGAATAAAGTTCGTTAAATATTAAACGAGGACAAGAAAAACGAATTCACATCTAGAAAAAAACTTTGCGTTTTGCAACTTCAGTTATTTCCCCGAACACTGACCATCTTGTGAGAGACATGAAGTCCTAAACGTCCCATCGGGTGCGTCTGATCTGTCTTAAACTTAATTTTGTTCATAAAACGAACTTGAAAAAATATATTCATTAAAAAAAACATTAAATAATAAATAGCTAAATAAAGCTCTCATGAAATGTATGTTTTACTGTTAATTTACCTGCACATATTTTGTACTAATGACATAATTAAAATCAAATAAAAAAATTAAGAAAAACCTAAAGATTTTTTTGTCAAATAAATATCTGTCTTTAAATCACAGCCCGGGAAAATATTTAAATTCGCTATCCGGCCCGCGCTCCTGGTGAAGTTGCACATGCGTGCCTTACAGCAATCGTGTAGGGTGAGTGTCATCGACTTTTCCACACAACTGGTAATCCGTCACACAACGGCTTATTTTTTTTTTTTTTTGATTGAAGGTTTAACGACTCTCGTGAGCAACTCAATGGGCTATAAGCAGTAGCCCATCCCTAATTTAGGGCCACTGCTTCCAGGGAAGGGAGAGAGCCAGCGCCGTAAGACCACCGGGGCCGGCTCACAACGGCTCATACCGTGTTGACGTAAGACTTTGGACTAACGAGAAAACAACGAAATGGGTACTACATTCAAAGCCACCTCTGGTCTTCTTCGCTGGTTACGGCTCTATTCCATGGCCAACCCGATTGCCTAATCTATTACCGGTCGAACATGTTTGGAACATGATGGGACGCCACCTACGCGCATCCCGGAATGTCGGCGAACTGGCCCACAATTTGGACACCATCTGGCATGCTATAGCTCAGGACAGTATCCGTGAACTGTATGCGTCTATGCCACGGCGGGTAACCGCTTGTATCCGAGCTAGAGGTGGCGCTACAACGTATTAACTTATTCCACTCGTGCACCTGTTTTATCCAAACAAATTTTTTTTAATTTATTTTTTGTTGTTGTTACATGCTCTAAGAAAAAAAAAATGAACGGAAAAAAAAATTGACAATTCATGAATAGTGAACATGTGCTGTAACAACAGGGAAGACAAGGAAAATGGCCCAAATGGCTTGACATAGCCCCATACTCCCCGAAGAACAAAATGCTCTGAAATTATACTGGTTTCCTTTCCTATACAGATACATTGCCCATACAAATTTTCATCTCGATTGGACGATTCCTTCTGGGTGCTTCATTTTTACTTATTTATTTATTTTTCAAAGAGTGCATTTCGAAAAACTAGGTACACGATGGTGGGACTCAAAATGTACAGGAAGCCATTTTGAGAAGTCTAAAAAATTTTCGCCACGTGACCTTAAAAAAAAGTAGACGAATTAAGTGTTTTTGTTTAAGTAAGGCAATATGCGGTTCAATGCGAAATCATAAAAAGATTATTCACGAAGAAATCACAAATCACGTGATTAGTTCTTAATGAGGTACCTTTCTCTAAAACAAATATCTCTTTCAGTACGCCGAACGAGCTGTTAGCTTTTATTTCACTGATCTATTTTATCTGGTCATTAACGGAAACAAGCATTTTCAGAACGATTTAATATCTTCATAATGAATATACAAGAAAAACACCCATTTGTAGATGAAAAGTCATTGAATTAAAAGTCAGTGTTACTGTAACAAATAAAAACTTCTACAAACTACTCGAAAAATGTTTTAGCATTTGAATTCATCTTTCGATAAATTAGTATCAATTATAATAGATTTAAAAATGTAAGTAATACTAACAAAACGCTGAAATCCGTTTTCATTGGTGTAATACACTGCCGGACAATTGCTAAGGACGGATGACAATAGCAACGATAGCAACCATAAAATGGAAGGCAGGAAAATGTGGAAATTAGCATAAGTGCGGGATACAGTAAGACGTGTTGTGCGTGTGCAAATATTGGATTGCCGAACTTGTTCGTGACGTCATAGCGCTGATAAAGATATAAAGGATTTGACGCGTATTGACCGTTGTTGTTCAAACGCAAAGTTGAAAGGGAAAGAATCAATTGACGAACTTGCAAGTTTCAGTATGTCTTCCCAACATCACCTAGATGATTTTACGCGTGGCCGTATTATTGGCACGATTGAAGAAGGGCGAAAAATAACAGATGTTGCCAGGGAATTCGACGTCAGCCACAGTGTTGTTTCAAGGCTTTGGAAATCATTTCAAACAAATGGAGAGTGTAGCAAACGTCACAGGGGCGGTCGTGTTAGCAGTACGACACCTGCAGAAGATCGGTACATAGTGCTATCAACAAAAAGACACCGGCGCAGCACAGCTAGTGAGGTAGCAAATCAGTTTATGGCTGCTATTGGCAAGCGGATCTCCCGAAAAACTGTCGCCAGACGTTGCATGAAGGAGGACTATACGCCCGCCGTTCTGTTGTGTGCATCCCATTGTCCAGACGTCACCGTACCGCTCGTTTGCAATGGTGCCATCAACATCGCAATTGGACTGATAACGACTGGTCTGCTGTCTTCTTTCTCAGATGAGAGTAGATACAGTCTATTGTCTGATTGTCGACGACAACTGATCTGGCGTGATAGTGGTACTGCATATTGTCCAGCAAACATACAGGAAAGGGACCGATATCCGACATGTAGTGTCATGGCATGGGCTGGCATCATGATCAATGGCCGTACGTCCCTCTATGTGCTTCCAACTGGGACTATGACTGGCCAACGATACATTGATGATGTTCTGCTACCTCATGTTCGCATGTTCCGTGGTGCTGTCGGTGATAGATTCATTTTCATGGACGACAACGCAACATGTCATCGAAAAGTCGCTGTCCAGGAGTGTCTTGAGAGCGAGGATATTCAACGCCTCGTATGGCCAGCGCGTTCTCCAGATCTGAATCCCATTGAAAATGTGTGGGATGCTTTGGGGAGGAGTCTTGCTGGTCGCTAATGCCCTCCAATAAACAAGGACACCCTCATCCGTGCACTGACAGAGGAATGCGATAAATTACCCCAACAGCTGCTTGATAATGTTGTGCAAAGCATGACATGACGTGTGGAATCTTGCATCCCCTCCATGGAGGCCATATCCCGTATTGACATCTTACGCTGGAACGCCTGCGGACGGTAATTGCATTTTTTTCACGTTTACGTATTCTGCACAAAATGGCCTGTTTGTCCCTTGAACACGTTCCAAAGCCTTCTGGATTTCAGAGCACAATAAATTGTCTTTCTTGTAATGTCCTGGCATTCTGCCATTATTTTATTTCACTTGGCATCCAACCACACTTACTTTTTTATGCGCTATATAGCCGTTTATGATCCGTCCTTAGCAATTGTCCAGCAGTGTATTAGCAAAACTAGAACAAAACGCCACCACGGGTGGCATCTTCAGGAAGAAGTATTATTCAAAAGCAAAAACAGAGTTCCAGTTATGTATTCTAAAATAGACGTTTGCTATAGATGTCTGAGAACGTGCGCGTCATATTCAAGATGTGTGATTCAGGGCTTTCGTATTCAGGAGCGTGCGCTATATACATCTGGGAGGTCCACTGATGTCTCCTCGTTGCATATCTCGCTGCCGGATAGGGATTTCTATAGTCTCTCAGAGCAGGGTGGCTCTGGCGGCGTGTATCCAGCGATTTTCTTTATATGTCCCCACAAAGGTGTTGCAGAGTTGTTCGCGACTTCACGCGATAGTGCCGTAGTGAGAAGTCCTCTTTTGACATCTATCTGATGCTCTTGGAGTCTTAGTCTTACGGACCTCTTGATCATGCCCACGTAGTTTTTGGTCACGTATTTACTGGTGTATACCTACCAAATTTTTTCGTTAAGTAATAGCCATTTTTATTCAACTTAGAAAAAATATTATTCCAACACAAAATTCCAGGGTAAAAAAACGTTAGTTATCTTAATTTGTTCTTAATTGAATGTTGTCACGTGCAGTGACAAAAATTGCAACTCAAAAAAAAAAAAATTCCGTATTGGGCTAAGTAACCGTATTTATATACGGTTACTTAGCGATGAATCAAATTTTATTCAGATATTTAAAATTCGGATCATTGTACAAGACGACAAATCTGCAGAAATACATTCCTTCGGTGTAGCAACTTACTTCGGAGCGAGGAGACGCGTGTTCGATTTTCGTCACCGACAAATTCCTGTTTTCACATTAACGCCCGAACGGAAAAATAGATCTACTGGACATTTGGTTCTTCGAAAAATGTGTGTTGTTCATTCCACCCATCGTCTGTAATTAATGGAAGGTTCCTTCTTCGCTTCAAAAAAGAAAAAATAATAAGATGGAGATGATGTAACGTATACTACAGAGATAAAACACGTGTTAAGACGACAAATCTGGAGCGATACATTCCGTCGGTGCAGTTTGTCGTTTAGAGGAACTCACTCCGGAGCGAGAATTTCGATCGCCGTCACAGGCAAATACCTGTTTTCACACTTTAATTGGCAGAAACGAAGAATTTATTAACAGAAAAAAAGTTAATAACAGTTTCTGCCTGTTAGCGCTGTACCTTTGTTCATAATAATTTTTAGCACGTCTTTTGTAAAAAAAGATCTTGCTTATGTTACCGGTTTGTCCGTCCGTCAGTCGGTCCGTCTGTACCCGCGATATCTCTGCAACTATTAGTCCGATTTGAAAAATTCTTTTTGCATTGGGAAGCTTAAAATATGCGAATGATGTTCCTTTATTTCGTTTTTTTTTCACGATGTACAATTTCGACGCTAGAGGGCGTAAATGCAGATCATGTCGAATTCAAAAATACATTTTATTCCACATATTTGCTTCTAAACATCCGATTGAAAAAATTATTTTATCTTTCGATTCCATTTATGTAGAAGAGTATTTTACACATAGTTACTTTTTCAAATTACGCATAGATTTTCCGCTGGGGGGGGGGGTAAAAGTAAATCATATTTTTCCCGATAATTCTTCTTCTAAAACTCCGATTTGAAAAATGTTTCTTCAGCGGATACACATCCTGATGGAACATGTTTTACCTATAATTTTAAATTTTGGCAAATAATGTTAATTTTTGTTAATTTTTGCTTCTGATGTATTTGCCATAAAATCTGAGCTTCTAAAATATCGATTGAAAAAAATTATTTCGTGGACTGATGCCACTTACATAGATAAACCTTTTTGGAATATTTTCTTCTTAAAATATTCCACAGTTTCTCCGCCAGAGGCGTAGATGTATATCTTATTTTCGACAATATCTCTACTTCTAGGAGTCCGATTTGAAAAACTTCTTCTTTGTTGGGTAGTGTTTTCAGTGTGAAATGTTTTTCATATAATTTAAAAATTTTCAAGTAAATCATAGACTTTCCGTTAGGGGGCGTAGAGGTAAATTCCGTTTCCCCCTATATCTCTGCTTCTAAATCTCCGATTTGAAAAATTATTTCTGCCCTGAATACAGCTCCTGATGGGAAATCGTTTGCACAGAATTCCAAATTTTTGCAAAAAAAAAAAATGTTTGGAGACCAGGGGGCGTAAATCTTAATTTCCGCTTCTAATGTATTTGCAGCAAAATATAAGCTCCTAAAATCTCGATTAAAAAAAGTCGTTTGCTGACCGATACTACTCATGTCGACAAACCTTTTAGGAACATTTTCTTCTTGAAATAATGCATGGTTTCTACGCCAGGAGGCGTAGATGTATATCTTATTTTTGTCAATATCTATACTTCAAGAAGTCCGATTTAAAAAAATTTTCGTTGTTGGATAGTGTTTCCGATGCGAAATGTTTTTCTCATAAATTCAAAATTTTCAAGTAAATCATAGACTTTCCGCTAGGGGGCACGAAGGTAAATTTCGTTTTCTGCGTTATTTCTGCTTCTAAAACTCCGATTTGAAAAATTCTTCCTGTATCTTATACAAGACCTGATGAAAAATATTTTTTACATAATTTCTAATGTTTGGTAAAAAAATGGTTTGGCCACCAGGGGGCATAAGTGTTAATTTCTGCTTCTGATGTATTTGTAGCAAAATCTGGGTTCCTGAAAACTCGACTAAATTTTTTTTTTCTTGGACCGATAGTGCTCATATGGAAAAACCTTTTGAGAATACTTTCTTCCTAAAATAATGCATGGTTTTCCCACCAGGGGACGTACAGTCACATCTTATTTCTGTCGATATCTCTGTTTCTAAGAGTCCGATTTGAAAAATTCTTTCTGTGTTGGAGAGCGTTTCCGGTGTGAAATGTTTCTGATATAAATTCATGTTTTTTAAAGCACAAGTCTGCAACCCGAGGGCGTAAGCTCACGATTCCGTTTACAGCAACATATGAGGGATTAAAAACCCTATTGAAAAACTTCTTTCTTCCGTGAGATATTATTGTTTTCCATACCGGTTCTATTGACTTTGAATAGCTTTGATAAATTTAATTTGTGTCAGAACGGATTCAAAAGACGTGCTTATTACACCCGAAAATTCGGTGTCATCTTTCTTGTTTAAAGTGATTCCAGTAGATTCGGCCTTGCAGTTCTTTCGTTTTGAACCAATTCGTGCAATTCTGAAGAGCCTGTTTTTAAGAAAATTAAGGGCAAACATCAAGGATTAAAAAAGGATGTAAATATATTCTACTTCTTTTTTAAGACAGTTTGTTTAGTCCACAGCAGGAGGAGAAAATCGGAAGGGGTAGGCAGAGGTCAAATGCAATATTCTTTTCCGTTGCATAGGGCTTTGCTGCGATAAGAGAGGACAATGAACTTCTTTAGAGCTGAGGTTTGTAATCTCACACGAATGACGCTATTATTTCACAATTTTTCAACGAAAAATGTAAAGCGCTTCCGTGCCACTGACTGCAGTTTGCAGAATGATGAAAAAAAATAACGTTTTGGCTTAGGTTGAGCGCCTCTACTGTATTAATTTATTAATATCTACGACATCATTAAGGACAAGTCACGTGCGCAGTGGTACATAATGTAGGACAAAAGAGGGCGCTTTCATCCAATTAAGCCATTTAAACAAGCGACTTCGTTAAAGAACGGGCTGTTAGATAAATACAAAAAAGGTACTAAAGAACTAGGGGGAAAAAAGGTCATTTTTAAGTCATTAACGAAGGGTAAAACTAAAGACTTTATAGTTAAGAGACGAGGTCATTAAAAATGCAGCATAATAAAAATAAATTTCCACTAATTATGGGTAAAAGATAAGAAATAAGAGCATCAATGTTGAAGGGCGGAAAAGTAAAAAGTTGAGTGGATTTCGGCGCGTGCTGCTCGTAAGCATTTTTCTTACTTGACACAATACAAATACATCATTACTTGCTATTGGTGGAAGCCCTGAATGAGGAAAAGAACTCTTTGATAATGAAGACGTGGTTTAAGTGCATCAACAATTTAGGCTCACTCCTCTAATGGGGAACTTTGGTAATTACGAGGAGAGTGCACATCGAAGGTGAAGATTGTCTCCTCCACTCTCGGCCGGGGCGCTTTGAAGCAGAAACGCATGGAAGAAGATGACGGAGGAGAAAGAGGAAGCCCAAGATTCAACGAAAGCCGGCACAGAAGCAGGAATGTCTCAGAAGTTATGCAGGCGGCTAATGACTTGTCCACAAGACGATGTCCCTCAGCTCCCATTAAGCTCTTTCTCTGTGATCTTTAGCGCACAATTAAACAGCGCTAGGGGGATCCAACTGCAAAATTACTTCGCCAAAGATTTCGAAAGCGAGTCCAAGGGATAACCGCAAGGATTAACATATCGAGCTTTTTCCTTTTTTACAAAATGTGACCATAAAAATTTAACAGTAAAAATCGTAAGCAATAAACGCTTCTCTCATAAATTCTAAGCATGTCTAAATAAATAGTTTGCAAAGTGGTTCCCTGACACGTCTGCTGAAAAGCTGGGAAATAAATTCATATTTATTGTACACAATGGGGCTAATAAAACGATCTCGTTTTTTTCTTTTCACATATGCAATATGACAAACAAATAAAAGGAAATTAAAATATATTTCTTTCGTTTCGACTTAACTGGCCGTCAGTAAAGTCTTTAGGAGAAAAATGTACGCAATTACATTTTAAAAATGCCACTGGGACACTAAAAACTAAAAGTACTTAAATTTGAAATGTCTTTTAGTGGCGGAGAATTCAAGCGATTTACAAAGCGTTTAAAGAACTTGGATTTTTGGCAGGAGTTTATTGGCGGAACAGCCTCAATCAGGGCCGGATTAGGGGGAAGAGGTCAGATGGGGCTACAGACTAGGGGCCCACCTGCACCAAAGGCCCAGGAGGTATGCCGCTACACCGCATATGATACACAGCTTGGTAAACGGTAAAACACCCCAAGGAAAAAATACCCCCAGAACAAACGGTTCACTGTAAACTGCCACACAGGAACACTGATGTATGGCAGTGTTCCGGTGTGGCAATTTACCGGCAACCCTGTCACGCATCTTTCAGCAAACCTAGAAAATTGCCACACGTTTTTCATTAAGGGGCCGGGCACAAATCGTTGTTCCCCCGAAAAACACTTTAAATGTGTGACAATTTTTCCAATGGGACAGTTTTCCAAATTATGTGTGGCAGTTTTACAAGGTGCCTAACGAGGAGAAGAAACTCTTTTGTTTGTCTGAATTTTCATGCCGGTTCATATGAGTTTAGGGCAACTGGCCACAAAAGTTCAAGGAGAGGGGGCGGGGCTATAAAGATTGCCGTTTCTGGGCCTATATTGAGAACTAAATTTCGAGGAAACGTTCCATGTTAGCCAAGCGAGAATTGTACTTTAATTTGAAGAAATAAATTGCCGAGGAACCGAGGTACACTTGGTTTGAGGGGCTCTATCACCCCCAACTTCCGTAATATTATATTCTGGGGCACTGGAGTCTGTCCGTGTATCCAGGATGTTCTCCTTGAAGCGTCCGCGAGGTCCGTGAGCTTTGGGTGGGAGCTTTCCCTCAAAATGTTAAAATGGGCCTAGAGCTGTAAACATTAAAACCATGCTTTATATAATGATTCTGTACACGACCACGAATTTTCAGGAGGGTGGTGTGAGTTCACCTCCCGTCCCAGTTTCTAAGAGCTCTTCAGGGGTAACATCGAGGATTCACTGACTGACTTCAGAGGTCCAGAATATAAAATAACGTAAGTTCGGGGTAAAGCCCTCCAAACCAAGCACCTCGTATCCCTTTTACAGACTTCGCCAAATTTCTGTGGGAGGTGGCATACATAGTCTGCCACTAAACACAACATGAAGCATAGAAATTGCGAGCAAATCCCTTACCTTGAAAACTTGTCTGCGCTTTTAGAAACTTGGGGGAGGGTGAATTCACCCCACCCTACTGAAAATTCGTGGTCCTGTACAGAATCATTATATAAAGCCTGGTTCTAATGTTTACAGCTCTATGTCCATTTTAACATTTTGGAGGAAATCCCCCCCCCCCCCCAAAAAAAAAGCTCACGGACCTCGCGGATGCTTCGAGAGAAACATCCTGGATACACTGACAGACACCAGTGGCCCAGAATATAATGTTACGGAAGTTGGGAGTAGAGTTTATGCGAGTAGACTGTTATTAACAAACGGAGAAAGCGTCGAATGTAACTGCAAAAATGCATGACATTGGGAGATATGAGTGTTTTATCTGCTGCGGGTATTTCCTCCGGGGGTATTTTATCCAAAGCGGAAGAAATACCTCCATCCAATGGATTTTAGTTGACTGCTGAAGTAAATCGCTTTAGTATTACTGCAAGAATGACTTCCTTTCATTCTGTTTCACCGCATGCAGTTTATACGTGTAGACTGTTATTAACAAACTGAGAAAGCGTCGAAGATAACTGAAAAAAATGCATGATATTGGGAGATGTGAGTGTTGATCTGCTAGGGGTATTTCCTGCGGGGGTATTTTTACCGTTTTTCAGTTTTCAGGGGTATTTTCTCCGGGGGTATTTTTACCTACATCCACACAACTTATAAGCTTAGAAGTTAAACTGTTTTAGTTTTGTCTCGTATGATTTCCACTCGATCAAGAACAATGGCTAGAAGATGAACAGATTTCAAGGAAGTAACAAACTAAGAGTAAACCTTTCACGTCTCTGTATACAGCGGGGTAGGTGAGGGAAAGTTTCAGCTTTTTCACTACCATCCACCCACATGCTAAATTATCAAAAATTACAAGATACAATATAGGAATCTTAAGCTCTTAAGTCATGTTTCTGAGAGAACAGTGGAGAAATACAGTGACTCTTTATGAGAACTTTGTGGTTTTAATAAAAAGTCACTATTAGTTTGAAGAATGCACAATGTATAAATTATCACAAGCATATTGCTACAGTTTCGCGTTTTAACGGATTTCATAACGATTCTTCGTCATAAGTTCTTTGGGGTGGAGGGACACTTGCACAGATACCTTAGCCTTGTAGCCCACACAGGTGTCTTAGCCGAGGCCCATTAAGGCCTTAATCCGGCCTTGGCCGCAACGTGACAATGAGCTTCCAATCACACGTTTGACAACAGCTACAAGAATATTAAAAACATAACTAAAAGGTATTTCAGAAACACAAGAACGGGTGAAAATGTCCGACAAAATAAAACCAACTACACAAAACAAAAAACACCGGTGCAACGTTAAAACCAGAACACAGAAAACACAACACATTTATCGTTTAAATGGCAACCCAGGGTGTCTGAATCGTCTGATAGGATGGGAAAGAACCAAAACGAGCATATTCACGTTTTAAAAAAAGAGGAGGGAAGGGGGGGCAGAATTATACTCTATAGGTACAGAGGGTGAGTCGAAAGTTTTGCAATATTTGTATAAAAGCATCTGCTGCGGCGTGTATGTCACGTGTTTAAACTATTTTTCAATTTGCGCGCTGCAGCCAGTCGAAAGGAATATAAAGTGGTAGTCGTTGCTGTGAACAGCATTGTACATTATCGTTCTGTCTGTGGTTGGGACGCCTGAAATATGGACAGCCACAATCGGCTAATTAGGGAACTTTTGCTTTACGAGTTTAAACTCTGCCATAACGCTGCTCAAGCAGCACGAAACATTTGTCATGCGAAAGGGGAAGGTTCCGTGAACCACAGCACCGCAGCCAGATGGTTCAAGAAATTTCGCTCGGGTGACAGAAACCTCGACGATCAGCCAAGGTCAGGTAGGCCGCGAACCGTGGATTCGGAGGCGGTGCGCCAGGCCGTAGAGGCAAATCCTACAACCAGCACTCAGAGATTATCAGGCGAGCTGGGCACAACACAGACCACCTTTATTCGGTACTTTTTTTTATATATATATAATTATTGAAGGTTTAACGACCACCGTGAGCAACTCGATGGGCTATAAGCAGTCGCCCGTCCCTAATTTAGGGTCACTGGTTCCAGGGAAGGGAGAGAGCTAGTGTCATAAGACAAACACAACATCCATGCCTCACTGGAGTTCGAATCTGGACCCTTCTCGGACTAATGGTCATAAGCTATCGCTTAGACCACTGTGCCACCGGGGAGGCACCTCCAGGTCCTCGGCAAGGTCTACAGGAGCTGCCGCATTGTCCTTTACGAACTGACGCCGGCTGAAGCAAACTGCCGAGTGGAAGTGTGCACGAAACTCCTAGGACACCCGCTCGATGTACGTTTCATCAAGAAAATTGTTACGTGCGATGAAAAGTGGGTCTATTTCCGTAATCCGAACACACAACGACAGTGGTTGAGCCCGGGTCAGCTTCCAGAACCTGTTGCCAAACGTGGGTGCTTTGAGTACAAGGTGATGCTTGTGTCTGGTGGAATTTCGATGGAAAAATCCATTACGAATTTGTTCCAGACGTTCGGACCATTAACGCCAAACTCTATTCTGAACAGCTGGAGCGGGTGTATGACGTTTTTGAGAAGTACCCGGCACTGATGAACAGAAAGCGCGCTCTCCTACAGCAGGATACCTCTCTGCCTCATACCGCGCGAACGACCCGGGCAAAACTCCAGGAATTTGAGGGCATCGAACTGATGCTACACCCATCATATAGTCCGGACCTTGCCCCCGTCGGATTATTACGTGTTCTGATCCATGACCCACTTCCTTCGCGGGCGACACTTCAACAGCCAGGAGGAGGTGGCAGCTGGGGTGAAGGAGTTCTTCGCATGGAAGAAGAACTGGTTCTGCCGCGGAAGCGAAGAACTGGCAGACAGATAGCTAAAGACTGTAAGACGATGGCTTATACTTTGAATGCTAGTCAGCTTTCGTCTTAAAGGTACGTAGGAAGACAAAGTGATCCATATATTGAAGAACTTTCGACTCACCCTCCGTAGATTACACGTTTCAGATGTAGGGGTAGTGTCGCCACATAGCAAATAGCGGTAAGTGAAACAGTAGCATTCAATACGGAGAAGTCCCAATACAACTTCTTTAAAGAACTCTGACAAAATGCTGATAGGCATAAATATAAAACGCAGACAGATTAAGGATACGCGGTGGAGTTTTAGAAGAGTTGGAGAAGTTTTGCAGCTTTCGTTGTATCTCCATAGGGAAGGAAGCCCAAAACGCGATATTACAGCAAGAATTGCTAAAGCAATTACAGTGCTTTAAAGGCTTAAGCCGCTCTCAAGAGACAAACGATATTAACAAAAAGTAAAATGCGATTCATTGGCACTTTGACAATTCAATACTCTTGTATGGAAGTGAACCAGTGGACCGCCCTAAAAGAAGAGAAGGAAATTGCTGGCACCCGAAAAGAAATATCGTAAACTATTAACAATTCTATTCATCCATCACGCGAGAAATACAGAGGAATAAAATCTTATGCTGCAGAAAAAGAAAGTGTAATAATAATAACAATAAAAATAGATGAAAACGCCTTAAGTACAAATACTTTGGTCACGAAGGTCAGGTCATATGAAATTTCTAAATAAGCTCTCTTCATGCATACCCGTCAACTACGTAGGTCATAGTTGGGGGGGGATAGGATACCCACAGATTTTCAGAGTCTGGGATCCTCATATATATATATATGTACACTGCTGGCCACCCAAAATGCAACACCAAGAAGGAAACATCCGATCATCCGATTGGAATGAAATTCGCAGTACGCGTCGCCCACGAGAGGACATGCAAACGATTAGCATTGCAGGGCATATGCAAATCATGTGCGCCCGGCACGCCACCGAGAAGCACTATAAGAAGGGTGCACAGAAGGCGGGGTGTAAGTAGTGGAAATGTGTTGTGCTGCCGGACCTGTGCGTGGGAAGCTTCCCGATGCCTCGTCGCAGAATACGGCAGTCATTTCAGCACGCTTCGGAGTTCGACAGAGGACGAATAGTGGCTTATCGCGACAGCGGTTTATCGTACCGAGACATCGGCGCCCGTGTGGGACGACATCCAGGCACAGTGAGGCGAGTATGGATTCGGTGGGTGCAAGAGGGACGGACGGACCGGCGTGAGCGATTGCCACAGACGCGGCACACCACCAGACTAGGGGACCGGCATGTTGTGCGGCGGGCATTGACGGCTCGCACAGCCACATCACGAACGTTAGCGCAGGAATTAGGGTGTGTTGCGCAACAACCTGTGTCAGCACGTACAACTCGACGTCGTCTGCAGGAGTGGGGACATGTCGTACGGCGCCCGTTGCTCTTATTACCACTGACGTTACACCACCGGCGAGTGCGGCGGTAGTAGACCGTTGAACGCCGCACCTGGACTACGGAATGGCACGACATTGTCTTCTTCGACGAATCCCGCTTCTGCCTGCAACACCACGATCGTCGGACCCGCGTGTGGCGGCATCGCGGCGACAGACCGTATGACGCCTGCAAAATGCATCCCCATACCGGTCCGTCGCTTGGCGTTATGGTTTGAGGCACAATTGGATATGACACCCGCACCCCTCTGGTACGCATCGCCTGTGCACTCAACAGCCACCGCTACATTTCCGACGTTTTGGAGCCTGTAGTACTCCCTTACCTGCAGGACCTGCCAGGGCCACATTTCAACAGGACAATACGCGCACTCATGTGGCACGCATCGTGCAACAATTCCTCACGGCCCACCAGATGTCACTACCGTCGTAGCCCACCTGTTCTCCCGATATGTCGCCCATCGAACACGTCTGGTCGCTGATCGGCAACCGAGTGGACCGACAAGCACCACCCGCGGCTACGCGTGATAAACTATGGCAACGTGTAGAAGCAGCCTGGACCGACATACACCAAGCCCACATCCAAAGCCTCTTTCGTTCGATGCCGTGGCGTGTAGCGGCCGTTATTGCCAGCCATGGGGACCACACGAACTATTGAAGTCTGCGTGTTCCGCAAGTCGCACAGGCCTGTAAGCTCAATCGTTTCATCTTTGTATCTGTTGTTATGTGTCCAGTAAATCTGGCTTTGCTATCTCGTGTCCTTCTTGGTGTTGCATTTCGGGTGGCCAGCAGTGTATATATATATAATGTGTGTATGTGCAATCGGACCCCCCACCCCAGATTTTGAAACATGGTTACGCCACTGACGTAGGTGCTCCAATAAAATTTATAAATAACTGCGGTACAAATACTAATTGGTAAAAACATACGGCTAAAACTAACACTGAAAACATTCTCTGCTCTCCACGCTTTGGTTTTCGAATACGACAAGCTCATAAAATCGATTCTCACTGTTTCTATATCTACTAGTCCTACAGAATATTGCTGTCTACCAAGTGTTTGACGTCTGAAAATATTTTTGAGGTAAGCTACAGGCCGAAATAACTTAACGATTTGACTTAAACATGAATAAAGATTAACTTACGATTTAAATCTCAGTCGCCGTAACAAAGCAGTACATTAATCGGACAAGTCTATGTGAGAACATAATTTAGTCTTGGAATTTGTAAACGGATTTCAGTTAGTAAGTAAATATTTTTTGCGCTAATGCACTGCGATTGTTTTTTGCTACTGACACATTTACAATTTAAAAACAATACTCTGTTTGAAGAAGCGTTTTGAAACCGTTTTGAAATAATTTCTCATAAAATACAGACCGAGAAAAAACATGCATTTATAATTGATTTTCCGTTTTCTCAAATTTAAATCTTAGTTTAATCCTGTGGATGTTTGAAAATGTATTGAGCAAACAATAATTTCATAACTCTGGAGACCGCGCAATTTGCCTATGAAATGAAGATATCGAATCTTTAGTGATTTCAATTTGCTGAACACGAAAATCAGAAAATCTGTCGATTGGCTCGTTTAGGAGAGACTCCATCAGTAACATATTGCATCAGCCCACCATACATGCCACTCCCAAGAGCTGTTGCATAACTGTCGGATGCAATGAAATTGAGTTACGACGTCACTGGCGTAAAATGATGCAATCATTAGCATAAACTGAAGTCTCGAACGGTGAGCAAGTGTTTGTGCGACTTCCTGGGCTACACTCTTATTTATTCCTGCGTCATATACACAAGTGATCCATGCAGTGTAGATCCAGAAGTAGACATGTCTCGTAACTGAGTTAATAGTCCAAATAACTTTGTTATATTTGCGGGGAAGTGACGTTTGCAAGCCAGAAAAAGGTCATCACAGTGAAAAAGGTGTATGAGCTTTATTTATGATGCAAGTTCGGGGGGCAGGAAAAGGTGTGGGCCCCACACATATGCTAAACTACGTGCGCTAGAAATCGTCCAAAGTGATTGAAAGGCGGTAAAGTGTCGATGCCGTTTGGTGTTCCTATGGTTTTGGAGGGAACAAGGCAATCATGCAAATGACTGCTACCTCTGCATGGAACCACCTGTTTCATGAGGCATCACCGGGAAAAAGAAGTGGACAACAGCGTACCTGAGTATACCATCTGCTATAAGAGCAGTTCCGCACGACGAAGGACTTCCCGTTCCCGAACTTCCGAAAGAATTTTCCATCGATTCAGAGGACGATGAGGGCGGAGGCGAACTGTTGTTCTCTCCTGAGCCTTCAGCGTCTAATGATGATCCATATGCCTGACACATGTGTGGGGCAGTGGTTTGTCACGCAGATGACAAACGTCTGCGCCACACATTCTCACACAGGAAGAACTGAACGACCTTGTTCGCTGTCTGGAGCTTTTCAAGACCGAAGCGGAGTTGCTGCGATCAAGGCACCTATAAAGGAATCTTCTCAAGGGAAATGCCCCAGTGACTTCGTTTCGCATACGTCATGAGCAGTTTGCGTCTTACTTCCGAAAGGAAGATTACCTTGTTTTCTGCCACGATGTAGACGGCCTAATGAATGCCCTCCGAATCAAACATGAACCGCACGAATTGCAACTATTCATAGACTCGTCGAAATGGAGGTGTTGCTGCATAATGCAAATCAGATTCCATTTGTTCAAATGGGACACGCTGTCCGCATGAAAGAAACCTACGAAAACCTAAAACATTAGTCGGACTGTCTTCAATATAGCAGATACGGCTGGCATCTCTACGATGACTTGAAGGTAGTGTCTGTGTTAATGTGTCTGCAACTGGGATAAATGAAGTACTTCTGTTTTTTGTGTGAATGGGACGGACGAACAAAGGATTTGCACTATGCTAAGAGAAACTGGTCTTCGAGGAAACCTCTGAAGGTCGGGGAGGAGAACGAGCAACACCCAGCACTGACATAAACTTACAAAATTTCTGCAACCACCTCTACACATCAAACTCGGTGTGGTAAAAAACTTCGTAAAAGCCATCGACCGGACTGGATTAACCTTCAAGTACCTGGCTGATAAATTCCCTCGACTCAGCAAAGCGAAAATTAAAGAGGGAATTTTTGTGGGTCCTCAGATCTGAGAGCTCTTCATTAACGAGATATGCGACAACCTGCTACAGGGCGATGAGAGAAAAGCTTGGGACGAATTTCGTTTGGTGTCAACTACAAGGAAGTGTGAAAAGTGTGCTGAGAACAAGTCTTTGCATTACAAACTTGGCTGCATTTTGTCTTTAAATATACACTTGCTCCATTCCCACTTGGATTTCTTCCCCGACTACTACGGCATGGTCAGTGATGAGCACGGTGAACGTTTCCATTGGGAAATTGCAACGATGGAGAAACGATACCATGGAAAGTGGTCCACTTCTATGTTGGCTGACTTCTGTTGGACGCTTGCTAGAGATGATCCTGGGAAAGCTGTACAAGCGACAAGCAAAGCGACGTCGAAAATAGAAGCCGACATTTACCGGTACTACGGTAAGTACGTATTAGAAACTATTGCGGATCTCTCACAAACCGTACACAATTTTGCATTTTCGTTGCCATATTCGCATTCAGCATCTCGAAATCTATAAGACATGGTTAATATAATTTTGGGGGCAACACTTGTAAAAATTTGTTGTCCAGTGTAATTTCATTTAACTGTGTGTTTTCAAGAAACTTGTTTTACACGCAACGAATGCCCCCCCTCCCTTTACATACAAATATTCATTACGATATTATCGCATGTTGTGACGTACCTGCCAGCAGGACGCACACGACATAAAGGCAGATAGCAATCAGAATGAACGTCTGTGTAGCTCAGTTGGTAGAGCGACTTATTCCGGAATAAGCGGACTCGGGTTCGAATCCCGGCGTATACCAAAAATGACGGAGAAATTTACTTCGTTATAATGGCGCCCGAACTTTCCGGATGACCCGGCCGTTAAAAATCTCCTATTGGTGTGATGTTATATTCACACCACGAGATAGGAAAAATCAGAGAATCCCTTCTCCAGCGCTTCGAAAAATAAATGTGTGTGACGTTGCATTCCACACACCAGATTGACTGGGAGTTCTCAAGTGCACGTTCTACAGTGGATGGCTGCCTACAACGATTCATGGTCACGGCTGACCCGTGGGCCATGCCCCGGCCCTCTTTCGGGGGAGGGGGAGATGTGACGTACCTGCTAGCAGGACGCACACGACATAAAGGCAGATAGCAATCAGAATGAACGTCTGCGTAGCTCAGTTGGTAGAGCGACTTATTCCGGAATAAGCGGACTCGGGTTCGAATCCCGGCGTAGACCAAAAATGACGGAGAAATTTACTTCGTTATAATGCATAAAGAAAAGCTCATATACATGTCCTTTTGCTTTCTGACGTGTAATGCAAGTTTAGGTGTTTAAAGCTATGTGTGTATATCATCATTATTAACAATCATTCTCAATCCATCTGGATGAAGGTCTCTCAGCCGCCCTGGTGGCGCAGTGGTCTAAGCGATGGCTTCTGATCATTCGTCCACGATGGGATCCGGGTTCGAATCCCGGTGAGGCATGGACGTTGTGTTTGTCTTACGGCAGTTTGTCCACTCTTTTCACTGTAAGCAGTGGCCTTAAATTAGGGATGGGTGACAGCTAATAGCTCACTGAGTTGCTCCTCACGGTGGTCGTTAAACCTCCAATCCAAAAAAAAAAAAAAAAAAAAAAAAGGTCTCCCAAATCCTTTTCCACAACTAGGTCTTGAGCAGTTCTCTCGTGATTTCGAAATTCATCCACTTATACCTCAACACGCGGTCTACTTTTGGGTCTATCCTTGTACCTTGGTATCCAGTCTAGTATTTCAATTGTCTAATGGTAGTTAGTTCTTCTAGCAATATCTCCAGCTGAGTGCCACTTCTGTGTTTTTACTTTCATCATGATGTCATCTATCGATATCACCATCATCAACCATTTTCAATCTACTGCTGGATGAAGGTCTCTTTAAGTATCTTCTAAAACTATCTGTCTTGAACACTTCTTTTCCATATCCCTCTAGTATGCTCTTCAGTTGCATCCGTTCAACTACCACGTCGTCTTCTTGGTCTTTTCCTGTTTTGTGATATCTGATTTAGTATTTCAGTTCTCCAGCAGCGGTCAGTTCTTCCAGAATATATCCATCACTACTTCAGAGAGTTTGCTTTGACCATGATGTCATCTACTCTTGTCATTTCCCTAACTCACGAGTTCCTTTTTGTATATTTCTCTGTTACACCAAGCATGCGTCTTCAATGCTTCTTTGAGTCGTCTGTAGCTTCTTTCTATCTGTTTTAGTGAACGTCTCTGTAGGTCTGTTTTCAGTGAACGCCTCCCAACATCCTTCATCTGAAGAAGTGACGTCTCTGTTCGGATTTCTTTTCCACAGCACAAGGATCCATTGAATCTCTGCAAAGCCGTCACCTATGCATTAAAGCCTTTCTTTTTCTCAATGACAAAAAGGTGAACTACGAATCTTATAAACCTGAAACTTCAGGAAGTGGACGTGAACAAGGACTTTCTTCAAAGCTGTCTTCAAGATGAAGTCATACACCGGAATGCAGTAATTTCAATGGTATAAGCTGGACAATGTGATGATGATGACTCGCAAAACTACGGACGATTAATATCGAGCAAAACACACACACGGGATGCTTAGATCTTTCCATTAAAAAACAGCATTCGTACGATTTTTTACACATTTGTAGTCGCCAGTTTTTAAAACAAAGAACATTTTCAGTTCTGAAATATCTGACAGTAACACTTTCGTTTGAGCAAATGTATTTCCTTTCACTGTTTTTTTTTTTTTTTTTTACGTTTAAAGCTCAGAACCCTAAAGCATATTCGGTACCGATGCCTATAGAAGATCCAAAAGCACTAGTCATAGTGTTCTTTACCCAAATTAATGTGGTGTGGTAATCACCGACTGGGAATAAAAAACCTAAATTCAATCACATATCAATGTAAAGCGCTTACGGAAACCCAATTCTGTAGTCCAGTACCTCTATCGTGATGACTTTACATCGAGTTCTAACAAAACTTAATCCCAACGAGACGATTCCTTGTACGAAGTACAATAGAAGAAACAATAACCCAAAGTGGGGGCGATGTCAAATTGCTCCTAACGGAGCAAGACACCGACATTTGAATTCTTCACGAATATTCACAAACGACATGCGATCCTAATGCCATGCGGATTTTTTCTCCGGAGAACGTTTTTTCCGCTTCCTAAAACTTTAAGCGATTTTGATTGGTATATATTATTTTCTTTTGCCATTTAATTCAGTGTGGAGAAAAGGGGTGGGCACAAAAATTCTGACATCGCTCACACGAGAAAAAAAATGAGTTCACAGTACAGCCCAACCCGACACCACCGAAGAAACAACAATGGCTACAACAGGCGCCAACTACGGCACGCTTGGTTGCTAAGCATGCCCAGATCCCTCCGAAGGTAAAAACTATCTTTCGACAAACATTTAATTAGAGCTTATGGAACATGATGTTTGTATGAGTTAACATCAGTCCAAGACTATTAAAAATCAAAATTAATCTATTCAATACGCACTTTTGGAATGGTGGGTATTGAGTATATTATTTCGGTATATATACGTTCTGTAATATGTTGTACGAGTTACAATTGTATGCTGAATTCAATATAACAAAAACTAGGTGAAGGTCCGTGAATAACACAGGGGGGGGGGGGTATGTAGAGTATTTTTTTAATAACCAAGTATTTTTATTTGTTTGTGATGTTCAAATGTGACAGTATGTTTCATGAACATTACAATAATAAAAATAAATAAACAAATAATATATATATATAGTGATGTACAATGCTTTTACAAGAAATGAAGATTTATCGATTGATGGAGAAAAGTTGGAGATACTTGGACAGCAAGTATCAAGTGAGGGTCACATTGAGGACAGAATTAATCGGTGTATAAAACTTGCCTGCAGAACTTTTGGAAGAAACAGTATAATTTTTCAAGAGCAACACGCCATTATGACTTAAAAGAAAAGTGTTTGATCAATGAATCCTTCCAGTGCTTACGTATGGTGCAGAGACGTGGACCTTAACTAAAAGAGACATACAAAGGCTGCAGACAACTCAAAGGAGCGTGAAGAGATGCATGCTTGGAGTAACCAGGAGAGATAAGAAGAGGAACTCGTGGATCCGAAAAATGACAAGAGTGGAAGACATCATGATCAGAGTAAAATCCCTGAAACGGCAACGGGCTGGACATATTGCCAGAAAGACAGACCATGGATGGACAACCGAAATTTTAGATTGGATTCCAAGGGACAGGAAAAGACCCAGAAGAAGACCACATCGGAGATGGGTGGATGATTTTCGAAAGTATGCGGGAGTAACATGGTGGAGACTGGCACAAGAGAGACCGTTGTGGAAAATAACTTGGGGAGACCTTCGTCTAGCAGTGCATTGACAATGGTTGAAAATGATGATATACACTATATTGACAAAAGTCACCAGACACCCCTCCAAAAGCAAATGAACGGATCAGTTGCGTTGTTAAGATGTGCGGTACAGTTGAAAACGGTACAAAAACAAGCCTGCGCCGCGATCATATCGCACTGTGAGGTTGAGTGAAAATGTCGCGGCGGGAGAGAACTGACTTTGAGAAAGGAAAGATTGTTGCGTGTTATATTAGTGGGTTGTCCATACGAGAAACCGAGAGGCGTTGAAAGATACCCAACTCAACTGTTTTGGATGCACTGAATAAGTGGAAGACACATGGCTTGCCTGAAGCAGCAAAACCGTACCGGCAGACCAAAGAAAATCAGTGATAGAGGACGTTGAAGCCTCAGGAGAGTCGTTACAGCTAATCGACGGAGTACTGCACAAGACCTCTGTGTACAGGTGAGAAAAAATGCTGGAAACTTGGTGTGTACACGTACGATTCGCAGATAATTTCATTCCATGGGTTACCGTGGTCGAGCGGCTGTTCATAAGCCTTTCATCTCCACTGGAAGCGGGTCGTATATGGACTGAGGAATCCAGATACACGATCCATCAGTCTGATGGCCGTGTGTGGGTATGGCGGTAGCATGGGGAAACGCTATTTACCACAGTGTGTTGTTCCTACGGTCAAGTTTGGAGCTGGCAGTGTACTCCTGTGGGGTGTTTTTCGTGGTATGGTCAGGGCCCACTGGTTATTGTGGACAACCCTATTAACCAGCACGTCTACCTCGATATTCTGGAAAATTATGTCTTACCGACTCTGTGGCAATACTATGGAACCGAGCCTTGTTGGTACCAGCAGGATAATGCACGAGCCATAAAGCAAAGACTGTTACGGCATGGTTTGACGACAATTCCGTATCGCGTGTGGAGTGGCCAGCACAGAGCCCCGATCTTTATCCCATAGAGCAACAATGGGATCAATGAGAGCGCAGCATAGATAGTTTGGAACCAAGGCCTACTACTAATCAACAGTTAGCGGCGGCATTATGTACTGAATGGAATCGCATACCTATCGCTGTGTTCCAAAACATTGTCGAAAGCACGTCTCGAAGGGTCAATTCATGCATTAAGGCCAAAGGTAGACCGACACCGTACTAATATATGCCAATAAATGCTATGCTGAGTTTCTCTTCTATGTGTCCGGTGACTTTTGTCAATATAGTGTATATATCAGGGGCAAATATTCGGGGTGTGCTAGGTGTGCGTCGCACACCCACACACAGTCGCAATTACGGATTTATTTTTATTAATAAAACTCGCCAGATTTCGTCCTAAGGCTTCGAGTGGTGGTTAAAATTAATTTCCCCACATAATGTTTTCATTAAGAAGAGAAGCTTCTTTCAGTAAGCATATCACATTCGCGCTAGAATCCTCGGGTGCGCTGTTTCGCGTGCGCTCATCCCCCGACCTTACATTACAGCAGCTGTGGTACAAGCACTCCCCAATAGCAGTTACGGATTCATTTCTGATAAAACTCACCACAGTTCGTCCTAAAGCTTCGACAGGTGGTTAAAATTAATTTCCCCACATAATGTTTTCATTAAGAAGAGAAGTTTCTTTCAATAAGCATATCGCATTCGCGTATAACCCTCAGGTGTGTTGTTTCGCGTGAGCACATTCGACGTCCTTACATTACAGCAGCTGTGGTACAAGCGCTCGCCCGACGGCGTTGCAGGTCACGTTCTAATTTCCCCGTAGTTCCAAACGTTAACAGCGGAACTTTCAAGGTCTGCTATCCAAAATGAGCACCATTTGAGTCCCACGGAGCAATGCAACCATTTGCTGGTATACTGTTGTTGTTTTTTTCTTTTTATGTATTCCCAATAAGACTCGCTAAGTTTGTCAGCTACTCTTAATTCTCTTGTGCAATATTTTCGTGAAGAGGAGAAGGTTCGTTGCTTCGTGCAGTAAACAAAACGTAGTAAATAATACTGTATTTGCAGCTGCAGGAGTGCAATTTTACCAGCGGACACCTTAAGCAGTCAGATCAACTGTAATTTAAAGCTTTCCAGATGGCGCTACAGATTATGTTTTTATTTCCTCGTGGAACCATTGCATTTCTTTTTGATAAGTTTAACCTTAAATTTAATCTAACCTTATAGCAAACAAAATTAGTAGAAACCCACAATTCACTGGTCTCAGTAGAAACTCAAAATTCACTGGTCTCAGTAGATAAATGAGTGATTTTCTTTATGCTTGCCCTTGACGAAGCCATTGGAGAATCAGTCATCGATCTTATTCCGTGTGTTCTTCTGTTTGTTTGGTTTCCATCGTTTGGAGCTAGCTTGCTTCGGACGGATGGGGATTGGTGTGTTGTTCTTCTGCTCGTTCTCGGAATTTTTTTGTTTCGATTTCCTTTTTTCAAAAATATTTCTCTTTGAGTTTTACATTTTTTAGTATATATATCATCATAATCATTGTCAAGCATTATCAATGCACTGCTGGACGAAGGTCTCCCCAAGTTTCTTCCACAACGGTCTGTCTTGTACCAGTCCTTTCCATTTTACTCCCCCATACTTTCGAATTTCATCCGTCCATCTCCCATGTGGCCTTCTACTGGCTTCTTCTGGTATTTTCCTGTCCCTTGGAATCCAGTCTAAATTTTCAGCTATCCATCGACGGTCTGTCCTGACAATATGTCCAGCCCATTGCCATTTCAGGGATTTTACTCTGGTCATGATGTCTTCCGCTGTAGTCATTTTTCTGATCCACGAGTTATATACACTGAGTGGCCACTTTATTATGACCACCCCCTCAGCACTTCGTTGGGCCACCTTTTGCCTTTAATACTGCGTCGATTCTTCGTGGCATGGACTCCACGAGATGTGTGATAGGTGGTTTGTGGAATCTGAGACCATGCTTGATGAATAGCACTTTCCAGCAGTGTGAGATTGCAGGGTTGTGGATTCAGCTGTCTGATGGCTCGTTCAACTTCGTCACACAAATTCTTAATGGGGTTGAGATCTGGAGATTGTGGGGTTCACCTAAGCAAAGTAAACTCACCGGCATGTTCCTGAAACAAATCCTGTACAATAAGAGCCCTATGGCAGGACGCATTATCTTGTTCAAAGTAGCCATCGCCATTGGGATAAACCATCCACATGACAGGATGCAAGTCCGCAACGATGTTTAGATATGATGTGCCAGTCAGACGTTGATCAACACGAATTAAAGGGCCCAAAGCATGCCAGGAAAACATTCCCCAATCCACAAGGTCACCTTCACCAGCTGGAAAGGTTGTTGCAATGCATTTGGGGTCCGTGCTTTCGTGCTGTTTCCTCCAAATTCTCACTCGGCCTTCAGCATGGTGCAACTGAAAACGTGATTCATCGGAACACATAATTTGTTTCTAATTGTCGACTGTCCAATCCTTGTGCTCCTATGCGAATTGGAAACGTATTCTAGTATGTGGTAGGGAACTACCTGGGGTCGCTCCGTATTGAAAATAAATGAAATGGGGTCAAAGGTCAGGACATAGGAGCGGGATCCATTCCATCGCTTTTATGCATCATAACTTGCGTAAAAAATGGTTCGATTTCGATGAAATTTTAGTATGTGGTAAGGAACCACCTGGGGATGAACCCTATTGAAAATGGGCGGAATGGGGTCAAAGGTCAGGCAGGGCATAAGAGCGGGATTTATTCCATTGCCCTTATGCGTCATAACTTGCGTAAAAATGGTTCGATTTCGACGAAATTTTAGTATGTGGTAAGAAACTAACTGGGGACGAACCGTATTGAAAATGGACGAAATGGGGTCAAAAGTCAGGACACTGGAGTGGGATCCATTCCATTGCCCTAATACATCATAAATTACCTAAAAATGCTTCGATTGCGACAAAACGTTATCATGTTGTTCCGGAGGTATAGTGAACCGGTTCTGCTGAATATCAACGAAATGGGGTCAAAGGTCATTGCACAATGGCAAGATTATTCCGCAGCTATTATTCTCATAACTTGCGTAAAACTGCTTCTATTGTGACAAATTTTTTGAATATCATCGAAATGGGGTCAAAGGTCAGGACACAGGAGCGAGATTTATTCCACAGCCGTTATCCACATAACTTGAGTAATAATTTCTGGTATGTTGGAAAGCGTATTATAATCAATGCATTGAATGATTTTACTAACTTATTTTATTTTAACATTTTTGAGGGGTTTGGTTTTTTCAAAAGGTGGGTGTCGTTAAGTGGATGGTTTGGGGAGCAGCAGTAAGGGGACTTGTGATATATGTTTCCTTGCAAACTGAATAATGCAGAAACCCACACTTCCTGGTCTACGTAGAAATGTGAGAGATGTTATCTGATCTTGCCAATGACGACGCCTTGGATGACAACTAAGTATGTTCTGCAATCCTGGTCTTTTCTCCTGGTTCAAATCCTGAATCATTCAGTTTATTTGAATCCCAGTTTCCATTACTTTTATTTTACTTTATTTCTTTTATTATTCTTTAACTTTTTCTTATTTGTCTTTATATATCATCATCATCATCATCATCATTGTCAACCATTATCAATCCACTGCTGGACGAAGGTCTCCCCAAGTTTCCTCCACAACGGTCTGTCTTGTGCCAGTCTCCTCCATGTCACTCCCGCATACTTTCCAATTTCATCCACCCATCTTCCATGTGGTCTTCTTCTGGGTCTTTTCCTGTCCCTTGGAATCCAATCTAAAATTTCGGCTGTCCATCGATGGTCTGTTCTTCTGGCAGTATGTCCAGCCCATTGCCATTTCAGGGATTTAACTCGATCATGATGTCTTCCACTCTTGTCATTTTTTCTGATCCACGAGTTCCTCTTTTTATCTCTCCTGGTTACACCAAGCATGCACCTCTCCATGCTTCTTTGAGTTGTCTGCAGCCTTTGTATGTCTCTTTTAGTTAAGGTCCACGTCTCTGCACCATACGTAAGCACTGGAAGGATGCATTGATCAAACACTTTTCTTTTAAGACATAATGGCATATTGCTCTTGCAAATTATGCTGTTTCTTCCAAAAGCTCTCCAGGCAAGTTTTGTACGCCGATTAATTTCTTCATCAATGTGACCCTCACTTGATATCTGCTGTCCAAGATAAACCTACGTGTCTGTTATCTCCAGCTTTTCTCCATCAATCGATAAATCTTCATTTCTTGTAAAAGCATTGAACATCACTTTTGTCTTCTGAAAGATCATTTTTAATCCCACTTCTTTACTCTTGTCAGCAAGTTCCTGGATCATACTCTGCAGCTCTGATGGGCTAGTTGCAAAAATTACAACGTCATCAGCAAAACAAATGTGGGGTTAGATAATCTCCATTAATCTTTATTCCTTTGTTTTCCCAGTTCAGTGATTGAAAGACATTTTCCAATGTAGCATTAAAGAGCTTCGGAGATATGGTGTCACCTTGTCTCATTCCCTTTCCAATTTTTATGTGTGTTGTAATTTCAAACAGCCGAATCTTTGCACTTGCATTTTCATAGATGTTATTAATAATATTAATGTATGCATCTTCAATACCGCAGGATTTCAGAGCCATTGTAACTGCTGATGGTTTCACCGAATCAAAGGCTTTTTCATAATCGATAAAAGCCATGCACAATGGAATTTCATATTCCCTCGCTCTTTCAATTAGTTCAATTATTAGTTCTTTATATATGTACAGTATGCTGCAAATGGAAAACATGCTCCCTCTAAGGTAACATTTGCTCCCCCAGCAAAAGTGTCCTGAAAGAAATACTGTTTCGCAGATAGTTTTACAGCTTCCCAGTTAAAAGGCTCAAATGTAAGTACGGTAAATGCAATAAAATTTGCTGCATGTCTGTCAACATAAAATGCCGGAAATAGAATGACAAATTTCGAATATGAGGTAATCCAGTAAAGGATGAACAATGTTTTAATATTTAGGATTTCGGAAGTCCAGTTTTTTTGTTCCTTTGGGGGAGGGGAGAAATTTACGGCGATTCTGAAGGGCGTAACGATATAACAAAGAGAGATTACACTAAAGAATGCACGACAAACAGGACTAAGACCTTATTCCACACAGAATAGGTAACGCACCCGAAGCGACAGACACCATGTTTCTTAAAACAGTAGCTCCACACTAGGCAGTTTCTATTGTGTCGCAGACTGCATGATAGATTGCCACTGGTTTCTTGCAGCACAGGCATTCTGATCCAATAATCCTCTTACGGAGCGCCGGGTCAGGGGAAGAGCACTTTATTTTCGAGACAATATGCTTCGTGGCACCGACGCTTGTGGAAACAAGTCTGGCTTTATTCCGCAGCAACTGGCCTTACAAGATTAAACTCCGAAGGTTACGTCTGCGAACTGAAAATGCAGCCTCTGTACACTAGATTCAAAGAAAGTGCGAGAAACTGCATTCCCTGCTTTCTTCACAGCTACTGACTTCGTAAACAACGTATTAACTTATCCCAGGAAAAGAAGATACAGCATTGCGATTCACGCATCGAAGGATAAGAAAGCTGAACATATTACGCGAAAAGAAAATGATATCGATAAGCAGAATGGGTGAAAAAAAAAAAAAAAGAAACATATCGAAAATCATTTTTATATACACTGCTGGCCACCCAAAATGCAACACCAAGAAGGAAGCATCCGATTGGCCTGAAATTCGTAGCATGCGTCGCCCGCGAGAGGACATGCAAACGATTAGCATTGGAGGGCATATGCAAATCATGTGCGCCCGGCACGCCACCGAGAAGCACTATAAGAAGGGTGCACGGAAGGCCGGGTGTAAGTAGTGGAAGTGTGTTGTGCTGCCGGACCTGTGCGTGGGAAGCTACCTGATGCCTCGTCGCAGAATACGGCAGTCATTCCAGCACGTTTCGGAATTCGACACACGACGAATAGTGGCTTATCGCGACAGCGGTTTATCGTACCGAGACATCGGCGCCCGTGTGGGACGACATCCAGCCACAGTGAGGCGAGTATGGATTCGGTGGGTGCAGGAGGGACGGACGGACCGACGTGAGCGATTGCCGCAGCCGCGGCACACAACCGAACGAGAGGACCGGCATGTTGTGCGGCGGGCATTGACGGTTCGCACCGCCACATCACGAAAGTTAGCGCATGAATTAGGGTGTGTTGCGCAACAACCTGTGTCAGCACGTACCGTTCGACGTCGTCTGTAGAAGCGGGGTCTTGTCACACGGCGCCCATTGCTCCGATTACCATTGACGTTACACCACCGGCGAGTGCTGCGGCAGTGGACCGTTGAACGCCGCACCTGGACTACGAAATAGCACGACATTGTCTTCTCAGACGAATCCCGCCTCTGCCTGCAACACCACGATGGTCGGATCCGCGCGTGGCGGCACCGCGGCGAGAGACTGTATGACGTCTGCATTATGCATCACCATACCGGTCCGTCGCCTGGCGTTATGGTTTGGAGCGCAATTTGATATGACATCCGCACCCCTCTGGTACGCATCGCCGGTACACTCAACAGCCACCGCTACATCTCCGACGTTTTGGAGCCTGTAGCCCTCCCTTACCTGCAGGACCTGCCAGCGGGCACTTTTCAACAGGACAATTCGCTCCCGCACGTGGCACCGATCATGCAACAATTTTTCACGGCCCACCGGGTGTCACTGCTGCCGTAGCCCGCCTGTTCTCCCGATATGTCGCCCATCGAAAACGTCTGGTCGCTGATCGGCAACCGAGTGGCCCGGCAAGCGCCACCCGCGGCTACGCCTGATGAACTGTGGCAACGTGTGGAAGCAGCCTGGACCGACATACCCCAAGCCCACATCCAAAGCCTCTTTCGTTCGAAGTCGCGGCGTGTAGCGGCCGTTATTGCCAGCCATGGGGGCCACACGAACTATTGATGTCTGCGTGTTCCGCAAGTCGCACGGGCCTGTAAGCTCAATAGTTTCATCTTGGTATCTGTTGTTATGTGTCCAGAAAATCTGGCTTTGCTATCGCGTGTCCTTCTTGGTGTTGCATTTTGGGTGGCCATTAGTGTATATAATATACGCTATACAGCATACATAATATAACGTATGTTATAGTATATATATATATTTCGAAAAAAACGAAATTTTTTAATTCTCAAATGCTCTAGTGTTTAAAAATTGTGGTTGGTGGTCAGTATGCCATAGCTTAAATCGTTTTTGATTCGGATAATATCTTCCGTCTGTGCTTTTACATCAAAGTTCCAAATTTTTAGCCAAAAATCGAAAAATTTAACTGGAAGCAAATACGTCTCTTTTTTGTAGGTTTTCCATTTATGGACCTCATAAGACTATAAAAGTGTTTCATCTTGTCATAGAACACCCCTGGGCTTGGGCGTGACTTTCATTTCGTTGGGAGACCAATCAATTTACGTCTGATTCGGAGATTGTATCAGATAAGCACATGCTGTATTCTAAGCATTGCAACGATTTCATTTGCGGCTCTTCGCTACTGAAAAGTACCCGCAATGAAGTCCCTCCCGTGCCAGCACAACCACTCGAAAATATGTGGGTATGGGGTAACTTCCACCTAATTCAGGCAGTTTGGCTTTTATTGCTTGAAGTGTGTCTTCGTTTCAAAAGTGGGGATTTTTGTTCTGTCCTGAAGTCTTACACTTATGTACCCATCGCGAGCTAGTGACCCACAGACTTTATTCGATGCTTGTGTCACCTCCCGAACAGTTCTTTCCACTGCCTCTGTATGGCACGGCAGGTGATTAATCCCTTATCAGGGGCGGGAGATGCAGGGTCTGACTCTGAGATGGTACTTTGCAGTTCGTTTGAGATATCCATCATCACTGGAGGCTCAGTGATAACTTCAACATTCCAATCAATCAAATTGAGATAACTCTCTGCCTTAAAATTCAGCTTAGGGAGTGAGAATATCCTGATCCCGTCGGATTTGCTCTTCCTCGTGGCAAGGATCTTCCGCGCAGCATCTTCGCGGACTTCAGGACGATCACGATGGAACATGGACACTAGTAGGCTTTCTGAATGGGCAAAATACCCATTATCCTGTAGAATTTTCTGAACGACAGTGGCTCCCTTCTTGGCGAGGTACTTGATGGCGTTGCAGGTTGCCCACAGGTTCCTGGGAGCATCGATCAACCTGTGTCTGCATTTGATAGTAAACCACATTGGAGCGTACACTTTCATGATGAAAGTAGCCAAGATCTTGAGAAGGTCTACTGGTTCCAGTATACAATCTCAAAATACGGTTGGCTATGGTGACCCACAGGGCATGATGCAGAGCTCCGGGACTCCTCTCCGCCAAGTCGGTGGGGCATGCCTCAGATGATACTGCTTTACATATGTCATGGAGATATTTCTGATCTTCACTGAGATGTTTAGCATTGACGTCTGGGATATTGGCCGGAATTGCTTTGAATTTGATCACAGAAAGTTTTCGCAGTCCATCAAGTTTTTTGTCGACCGGACTTAGAAAGGCTTTAGGGCCATAGGTTTCCCCGTCGACAGCCACGAGGAGATAACGCAGTGCGAGTTAGTTGCTGTGTAACTGACACACAACTCGATGAAGAGGTCTTAATACTTGTTCTTTTACACTTCGCATAACACCAGCATGTTTCCCAGTGTTCGTAGGTGCTCCGTCGCACACAAGGCAGGAAATTTTAGTTATGCTGAAAACATGACTAAACTTTCCTGCCCTGGGTGCTGCATAACACCAGCATGTTTCCCAGTGTTCGTAGGTGCTCCGTCGCACCCAAGGCAGGAAAGTTTATTCGCGGTAAGGGGCGTTGGTGACGAGAGTGCTCGAACGTTGTTCAATCTATACGGACGTTCATCTCAGCGGTTCCAACGCGGCGCTTCCACAGTGAAGTAGTCATTTCATTCGAGTTTTGTTATTATTAGGTTTTTGCACACGAAATGTCGGTTTTGGGTGTAAAACTTCCATCTACAGTTACACGGTGGAAACCGACATGTATCAATCGAAATAGGCACCATTAGCTGCAATACATTTCTCCCATCGCGATACCAGTGCATTGATGCCAGTTGCATAGAAGTCGGACGTTGCGGACTGCAGAAACTGTTCAAAGGCGTGTTTGACGGCTGCTTCATTAGTGAATTGTTTCCCTGCCAAAAAATGGTCCAAATGCTTGAACAAGTGGTAGTCAGTGGGCGAGATGTCGAGAGAGTAAGCTGGGTGCGGAAGAGCCTCATAGCACAGGCTGTGAAATTTTTGGACTGTTGCTCTTGAAACGTGGGGTCTAGCGTTGTCATCAAGCAGTACAACGCCATCTCTGTTGACCAATCTCGGCCGCTTAACGCGTAACTTTTGATGCATTGCATCCAGCTGGTTGCAGTATTTCTCTGCATTAATGGTTTCGCCAGATTTCACGAACGAATAGTGCAGAATACCGGTTGCACACCACCAAACAGTCACCATTATCTTCTTCGGATGAAGTTCTGGTTTCGGCATGTGTTTTGGTGCTGCATCGACATCTAGCCATTATGCAAATATCTGCGACGATTGTCGAACATTATCCAATTTTCGTCACATGTCATTACTCTGTGCAAAACCGGAGCGTTTCTGTTCCGGGAGAGCAGCGAAGTGCAAACCTCTAGTCGACGCTTCATGTTGATTTCAGTCAGCTCATGGGGAACCCATTTATCGAGCTTCTTGACTTTACCAAATTCTTGCAAGCGACGGGAAACTGTCGAATAGTGGACGCCTAATTTCTTTGCCATGTCCCGTACAGTTTGGCTCGGGTCACTCTCAACTAGGGTTCGTAGTTCGTCGTTGTCGATGGCTGGTGCTGAGTGCCCGCACGGTGTATTTGCAAGTTCGATGTCACCGGCTCGGAATTTTTTGAACCATCGTTGCACGGTCTGTTCGTTTACTGTGTTATCTCTAAATGCTGTGTTGATGTTCCTGGCTGCTTCTGCGACGTGGTGGAACAGTTTGAACTCATACAGAAAAAGTATCCCTCATTGGCATTCTTCCATGTTCTGGCTACACGATCACATTACCAGCTAGCATCAAAATGATTCCATGTTACTTACAGTATTTGTCATTTTCTTGTAGGACTTCCGTCCACAGTGAGTATAGTTTAGGTCCCAGTCACCTACAGCGAGATCGCCTTTTGGGCAGGACACAGAAACGGAAGGAATGAAAGCAAGTCTAGCGACTTGCTCTCATTCCTTCAGTTTGTAGTGAGATTAGAGTACAGTAGATGGCGCCACCGTACAAGTACGATATTGCACATAGAGGGGTGAGAGAATTTCAGGGGGGCATAGGAAAGGATACCCATTTAACCAGTGGGTCCAGCCTGGGGGCCGTCACTTAACGCGCTCGTCCGATGCACGGCGGATATTCAGCGATTGTTAGCAAATCACACCATCTCTCAAAGATCAGCCCAGGTTCGAACCTGAGGACCTTGCATCGATAGTCTGAACTGCTAACCACTAAGCCATCCGCGGCTGAAATGATTCCGTGCCAACGGGCAGGGATATTTAACCTCCCCGATCAAACGCACTAGCGCCATCTGACGGTGTTTGCACGGATCGAAATGACACCATCCCGAAATCCGACATTTCACCTGCAACAACCTATAACGAAGTAAATTTCTCCGTCATTTTTATCCGCGCCAGGATTCGAACCCGGGTCCCCTCATTCCGGAATAAGTTGCTCTACCAATTGAGCTACGCGGACGTTTTATTCTGATTCCTATCTGCCTTTATGTCGTGTGCGTCCTTCTGGCAGGTACGTCACATCTCCTGGTACGTTACATCATCTCCCCCTTATTATTTTTATTTTTTTTTTCGAAGTTCTGGAGAAAGGATTCTTTTATTTTTCCTATCTCGCGGTGTGGAAATAACATCACACCAATGCGAGATTTTGAACGGTCGGGTCATCCGGATAGTTCGGGCGCCATTATAACGAAGTAAATTTCTCCGTCATTTCTGGTCTACGCCGGGATTCGAACCCGGGTCCTCTCATTCCGGAATAAGTTGCTCTACCAATTGAGCTACGCGGACGTTTTATTCTGATTCCTATCTGCCTTTATGTCGTGTGCGTCCTTCTGGCAGGTACGTCACATCTCCTGGTACGTTACATCATCTCCCCCTTATTTTTTATTTTTTTTTTCGAAGTTCTGGAGAAAGGATTCTTTTATTTTTCCTATCTCGCGGTGTGGAAATAACATCACACCAATGCGAGATTTTGAACGGTCGGGTCATCCGGATAGTTCGGGCGCCATTATAACGAAGTAAATTTCTCCGTCATTTCTGGTCTACGCCGGGATTCGAACCCGGGTCCTCTCATTCCGGAATAAGTTGCTCTACCAATTGAGCTACGCGGACGTTTTATTCTGATTCCTATCTGCCTTTATGTCGTGTGCGTCCTTCTGGCAGGTACGTCACATCTCCTGGTACGTTACAAACCTAATACATTTTATTGGACGCATGATGTTCGACACGGAAAAATTCATTTGCGAGGTCGAGGTGCGTCCACCTTTATGCAATGGGTCTGCTTTATAGAATCATGACGGTATCCTGTTTCACAATATCTACGCTGATTAAGCAAAGTAATTCGTCGAAAGAAGTAACTGACATCCTGTAGTATTGGAAGAATTTCTCCTGATACATTCTATGGTAGTAGAGAGAAGTATGAAAATTACCTATCGAAAGATGATCTGATAGTGTAAGAAGAGTTCACCAAAGCCACTTTAGATTAGGTTTTTTTTTTCCTACTTTCAACATCCTTCAACAATAAAAGCCCCGCAACACATGATACCAGAAGAGTGTTCATTTTGAAACTGAGCGGACTACCGAAACGCGCTGTTCAAACGCACGTATAGAATGAACTCGCGTTTCCTAGCAGTTCGACAGCGTGCGGTTAGAACGCTCCCGTGAAATAGAATAAATATTGAAAAGGGGAGCAGGTAGCGTCTGTACCGCAGTGTTTCCAGCGCTCGTGTGGAATGAGCATTAAGGTGGATCCACCTAAAATCTTTGCCTTGTATTTCCAATGGGCAAACTTCTGTAGCCATTTCCTTCACAATCAATGCGTTCCCAAGGATGAAAATTCGAACATCGATAAAAATAACTTCATATTATAGCCTAGTATACTTAATATGTTCTAAACCTTAACCATAATTATATTAAAAATCAGTAACTTTTCGTTCGGTGGTGTTCAGACCAGAAAACAGATGGCGCGACCTGTACATTGATGACGTCCGTAGACAAACAAATGTTGGATTGCTTAGTTATGGTTAAATTTTAGAAAATATTACGTATACTAGGCTATAATATGAAATTATTTTTACCGATGTTCAAATTTTTATCTTTGAGAGCGCATTAATTGCGAAGAAAATGGCTACAAAAGTTTGCCCATTAGAAATACAAGGCAAAGATTTTAGGTGGATCCACCTTAAGCGGATATGCCGCGTGGACGTGACTTTCCGAGTTCTAGCATGAGTTGATGATAAGATGTCATTTGAGTAACGTTTATATACGGAGTATTGTAGCTAAACTAAATATACCAAAATCGACTGACTGTAAGTGATGCCGCGAAGAGATGGAAGTAGCAAAAAAAAAAAAAATCTGAGGACGGATGCAGAAACTGACGGAACGTGATAGAGGAGACATGGTAAGAAATTTTCAGAATTTTCGTTCCTCCTCTGATGCTTCTCTTGCTGTTGAAGTAGGAAATGCTTCTAATGGCTCGGTTAGTACCATAACAATCCGCAGGGAATTGTACAGTGTGAGTTGTTACGGTAGAGCAGCGGCACACAAATCACACATCACTACTGTGAATGCGCAGCACCGTTTGGAGTGGTGTGTGTCCCGTCGTTACTGGACTAAGGCCGAAAGGAAAGGAAAGAAACAAAAAAACATTTATAAAATTAACTCTTGATAGCTATAATAATAGCTTTTGTTTTAAGTTGTCCAAAAACTGATACATAGACATCGTATAATCATCTGTACAAAAAGTACCCGGTTTCTTTCAGTAACACAATATATAATAAGTAGCTGGTGCAATAAATGGGGGAAAGGAGAAGAAACATCCTGTGCCATAATAAACAAATTCCACGCGATATGCTATGCACAATATCCGATCTCGCTACGGAACTTCAAAATTCTACGGACGATTGAAACTTAAAAGTTAATCAAACCTCAAGTATTCTCACCAACCGCTCCTATTACCGGTCATTTTTCGTCGTACGGATACGGAAAAAGAGAGAACGGAGATTTTCCGTTAATTGCGGAAAGGTTCCTGAAAATTCAGAATTTTCCGTTAACGCATCTTTAAAATAGGTAATTTACCGTCAATATAAGAAAGAAACTGAGGAAAAGTTTCTGAAAATTCAGAATTTTCGCGTAGTACGAAAAAATCTGTTTAATTCAGGTTTCTTTCCGTCATTTCACGGAAAAGGTTGTATCAGAAATATACTTCTTTAATTCACGAAAGAAAGGACGGAAAGTTGTCCGTGAATTTCAGAAAATTATTTACAGTGTCGTCAAGAGAAAGGACTATCATAGAACATTTAAGAAAGAAATAATTTTATTTTGAACATTAAATATATTGCTGAAAAGTCGTTCTGCATATATGTGAACATTCTCTGCAGTTAAGTAATTACTATTCATCATCTCATCAGAAAACTTGAAAATTATTACATCGTTCTGGGGAGGGAATCGAACCCACATCCTTAGCTTTTCGTTCGAACGTGTTAACCGTTGCATCGCCCAGGACGATGCTCGGGCGGCAATTGGAAGATGTGCGTTGGATTCCTACTCCAGGGTGACGTAATAATTTTCAAATTTTCTGGTGAGATGTTGCATGGTGACCAGTAAAATATAAGAAATTCAGTATACAATTCTGACTGCTGTGAACAATCCAACACTTAGAGGGCCGTGGGTGGCCTAGTGGGCAACGTTCGTGACTGCCGTGGAAAGGACCTCAGGTTCGATCCCAGGCAGGTACGAACGCTCGATCCACTAAATATCAGCCGTGCGTTGGATGGGCACGTTAAGCCGTCGGTACCCGGGTACTTGCCCCTAGGCAATAAATAAGGGCGTCTTCCTCCCCCTTTCTACTTCGCTGCCGTGTCGCTTTCCTATCAGGCACTCCAGCCCAAATCTCTTAGCTTCCTATTACTAAGGGTTATTTAAGACATGGGGTCAGACACTCCCTTCCTAAAATCCTCTACATATGATCATCATCATCAATCCAGCACTTAGGCCGCGGGTGTCCTAGTGATCAAAGTTCGTAACTGCCACCGAGAAGACCTCGGGTTCGATCCCAGGCACATACAAACGCTCGAACCACTAAATATCAGCCGTGCGTCGGATGGGCACGTTAAGCCGTCGGCTCACGGGTACTGGCTCCCCGGTAATAAATAAGGGCTTCGTTCTCTCTCTTTCTACCTCACTTCCGTGTCACTCTCCTATCGGGCACTCTAGCCCAAATCTCCTACACTGTTAAAAATTTTGTGGTAGGTTGCACCAAAAAGTGGTGCTACCCCAGCTGCACCACTTTCTGAGAAAAGATACACCAGTGTGTGGCGCAAAAAAACCCCCAACAAAATGGTGCAACTCTGCACTACGACATTGAACAAGGTTGCACCTCATTATGGTACAAGGTTGCACCACATTATAGTGTAAGGTTGCACCATGTTGTTGGGTTTTGTTTGCACCACACACTGGTGTATCTTTTCTCAGAAAGTGGTGCTGCTGGGGTAGCACCACTTTTTGGTGCAACCTACCACAAAATTTTTAACAGTGTAGTTTCCTATTTCTAAGGGTTGTTTAAGACCTGGGGTCAGACACTCCCTTCCTAAAATCCTCTACATATGATCTGATCAATCTAATACTTCATTTGGCACACTGCTTCAAACACACACTGCGAAATGTTATCCCCCGGAAAGAGATTACAGTTCAGATGCGATTCTTCGATGTAAAGTTCGAAGTGTGAGAATGAAAATATGGGTCCCAACGTTTCGGCGTGAACAGCAAAATATACTGAACTATACAAATAACCGAAAGTTGTCATGTGTGTGTGTGTGTGTGTGGACGAAAACAACAAAAAAATGTTATCGCGAGCTTTTTGACCGCGCCTTGGAAGTCCCATATTTATTTCGTTGACGTTTCAATATGTTTGCTTTCACTATCTTATGACTCCACAGAATTTATATTTTTAATCGTTGGAGGCTCTGAATCACTCATCTCCATGGCTTCCCCTTCGCACCTGTAGCCAACTCCAAAAAAAAAAAAAAAAACCCTCAGTTTTTATGGACGGCCTTTGTACATACACACTGTGTTAGTTCTATTGTATTCTCGAAATTGCGCGGTGTTATTTACCTTTGAATTTGTACATAAGTGATTAAATGCTTCATTTACTTTAGAATTAATACTCTCTGAGAAATATTTGCGTTCGTATTGTCTTTTTAACTGCTCTCTGATCCAGAGACCGAAGCAGACCGTTTCGGTCCCATCCTGTGCGTGGTTTCTCGGATTCGATTAAGGGCCACGAACGAAGTAACAATAGCAAAGAGGAAATAATATACACAGGAGGACAAGCAGCCCGTTCAAGCAAACAGTTTTCACCCCCTGTCATCAGAAATAAATGTTGAGAAAACTGTAAACATCCCCGCTTTTGATATGCAGTCCGTTTTATAACAAAAAATAACTTAAAACGTGAGAGAAATAAAACAAAACTGCAACAAGAAAACACGACAGAGCGGGCGGGGGGTCGAGAAAAGAGGGATTCGAAATATGCTGCAATGGCGGCTCATCAGGGCGATACTGGCAGACCAGTGGCCAGCTCCAAACAACATCTACGCTGCCTCCAGAGTTCAACAAATAGGCAGCCCTCGGAACAGCGTTTCATTTTATAATCCATCTACTGGATGTTCCACAGCAATCAATTTCTTCCTCCATCATCTATAACGTTCGCCGTGCCGCCAATCCATAGAAACCCCCACTACCCTCGAACGAGCATCACGATACGGCAGCAAAAAATTTCAGTACTTTTTTCTTTTTCTACTTCCAACTATTTCACTCTATTTTTTCGCAAAAAAATGGGAAACGCGGAAAGAAGCTTTGGACTAAATTCAATTTGTGCTCAAAGCATTAGTTCAGAATTCAGCAAATGGAATTTTCTGCTTCAGTGAATAGAAATACATATAACGGCGCACATAAAAATACATATCCGGAAAGAAAAATATAGAAATAACAACGGGACAATATTGCGCTCTAACACATACTTCCGAAACAGTTATGGGCATTTTACCGAAAGATCATAACTTATATGCTCCTACAACAAATATCGTATCCCCTCGTGGATTACGTTTTTCATGCTGTGCATGATGTACAGAGCGTGGGTCGAAAGTTTTGCAATATTTGCAAAACGGCGGTGGGTCACTAGTATAAACACGAGACCTACCCGCCGTAGGTCACGTGTTTAAACTAGTTCAAGTCGCGCACTGCAGCCAGTCGCGAAAGGGATATAAAATGGTAGTCGTTGCTGTGAACAGCATTGCATGTCGTCGTTCTGTCTGTGGTTGGAACGCCTAAAGGATGAACCACCACAACCGGCTAATTAGGGAATTTTTGCTTTACGAGTTCGAACTGGGCCTTAACTCTGCCCAAGCAAGACGAAACATTTGTCATGAGAAAGGGGAAGGTATCGTGGAGACCATAGCACCGCAACTAGATGGTTGAAGAAATTTCGATCAGGTGACAGAAACCTCGACGATCGGCCAAGGTCAGGTAGGCCGCCAACCGTAGATAAAAATCCAACAACCAGCACTTGGAAATTATCTGCTTGAAATTAGGGACGGTCTTAGGGAGCAATGCCTGCAACGCTGGATACAGATAGTCGATTTATATTTCCTGCATTATCATCAGCATCACATGCGCACAGCATTTCTTCTGAAAATTCTACAAAAAAAAAAAAAAAGAATTTACCATATAAACTGCTGGTCACCCGAAATGCAACACCAAGAAAGACACGAGATAGCAAAGCCAGATCTACTGGACACATAACAACAGATATAAAGATGAAACGATGAAGATTACAGGCCCGTGCGACTTGCGGAACACGCAGACATCAATGGTTCGTGTGGCCCCCATGGCTGGCAACAACGGCCGCTACACGCCGCGGCATCGAACGAAAGAGGCTTTGGATGTGGGCTTGGGGTATGTCGGTCCAGGCTGCTCCCACACGTTGCCACAGTTCATCAGGCGTAGCCGCGGGTGGTGCTTGCCGGGCCACTCGGTTGCCGATAAGCGACCAGACGTGTTCGATGGGCGACATATCGGGAGAACAGGCGGGCCACGGCAGCAGTGACACCTGGTGAGCCGTGAAGAATTGTTGCACTATGCGTGCCACGTGCGGGCGCGCATTGTCCTGTTGAAACGTGGCCGCTGGTTGATCCTGCAGGTAAGGGAGGACTACAGGCTCCAAAACGTCGGAGATGTAGCGGTGGCTGTCGAGTGTAACGGTGATGCGTACCAGAGGGGTGCGGGTGTCATATACAATTGCACCCAAACCATAATGCCAGGCGACAGACCGGTATGGCGATGCATAATGCAGGCGTCATACACTCTCTCGCAGCGGTGCCGCCACACGCGAATCCGACCATCGTGGTGTTGCAGGCAGAAGCGGGATTCGTCGGAGAAGCCAATGTCGTTCCATTCCGTAGTCCAATTGCGGCGTTCAACGGCCCACTGCCGCCGCACTCGCCGGTGGTGTAACGTCAATGGTCATCGGAGCAATGGGGGCCGTGCTACAAGTGCCCGCTCCTGCAGACGACGTCGAACGGTACGTGCTGACACTGGTTGTTGCACAACACACCCTAATTCCTGCGCTAACGTTCGTGATGTGGCGGTGCGAACCGTCAATGACCGCCGCACAACATGCCGATCCTCTCGTTCGGTGGTGTGCCGTGGCCGCGGAAATCGCTCACGTCGGTCCGTCCGTCCCTCCTGCACCCACCGAATCCATACTCGCCTCACTGTGGCTGGATGTCGTCCCACACGGGCGCCGATGTCTCGGTACGATAAACCGCTGTCGCGATAAGCCACTATTCGTCCTCTGTCGAACTCCGAAACGTGCTGGAATGACTGCCGTATTCTGCGACGAGGCATCAGGAAGCTTCCCACGTACAGGTCCGGCGGCCCAACACACTTCCACTACTTACACCCCGCCTTCTGAGTACTCTTCTTATAGTGCTTCCTGGTGGCCTGCCGGGCGCACATGATTTGCATATGCCGTGCAATGCTAATCGTTTGCACGTCCTCTCGCGGGCGACGCATGCTGCGAATTTCAGACCAATCGGATGCTTCCTTCTTGGAGTTGCATTTTGGGTGGCCAGCAGTGTATTTGCTTTTAAACTTCGGTAAATCACGTGTGATATTCTTCGGTGGACATTCCTTTGCAGTTGAAATACACTAATGTTTGCGAAAATAACCTAACAGCAAGAAATAATCGAAATAATCGAGCTATTTAAATGAAATTTAGATCACATATTCCTCACATGTCACAAGAGATAACTGACAACATTTGTAGAACTATACAACATTTCTTTCGTTTTGAAACTCAGTATCGGGTGAAGCCACCTCGAGCAACAATAACAGCCTGTGCATGACGTGGTATTGAATGGAAGAGGTTTTTACGCTTTCCAACCGTCGGTTGAAGAAGCGTATATGCTCCAGGTTTGTCCGTCTGGCTGTCCGTCCGCACGATAAAAATAGTTCGATTTCGATGAAATTTTAGTATGTCGTAGGGGACCACCTGGGGACGAACCCTATTGAAAATGGGCGAAATGGGTCAAAGGTCAGGACATAGGAGCGGGATCCATTCTATTGCCCTTATGGGTCCTAACATCCGTAAAAATGGTTCTATTTCGATGAAATTTTAGTATGTGGTGGGGGACTCCCTGGGGACGAACCCTATTGAAAATGGGCGAAATGGGTCAAGGGTCAAAACACAGGAGCGGGATCCATTCCATTGCCCTTATGCGTCATAACATGTGTAACATTGTTTCGATTGTGACAAAATTTTATCATGTTATTGCGAAGGCATACTGAACCGGTTCCGTTGAATATCATCGAAATGGAGTCAAAGGTCAGGACACAGGACCGAGATTTATTCCAGTCATTATCCCCATAACTTGAATAAAAATGCTTCTATTACGACAAAACTTCAGTTTGTTGTTCCGGAGGTATACTGACCCGACTCTGTTGAATATCATCGAAATGGAGTCAAGAACAGGGGACAGGAGCAAGATTTATTCCACAGCCATTATTCTCATAACTTGAGTAATGATTACTGGTATGGTGGAAAGCGTATCATAATCAATGCATTGCATGATTTTACTAACTTGTTTAATATCGTCCTGGGGAATAGCCTGCCAGGCTGCTCCTATGCTAGACCAGAGTTCATTTGTGGTGACCGGCTGGGGCGCTTGACGGGCCATTCGCTTATCTACCATGTCTCAGACATGTTCGATCAGTGACACATCCAGCAAACGTACAGGCCAGGGAAGAAACGGTATATGCCGTGCAAGAAAGAGGTCTTGGACATTCAGGACCACATGTAGACGAGCATTGTCCTTTTGGAATATAGCGCTACGACAACTCTGAAGGAAGGGTATCATTTCTGCCCTTAAAACATCCCTGAAGTATCGATGGTAGTTGAGGTTTCCCTCAGTTCGTATCAGGCGAGATCGCGAATTGAACCCAATGGAGCCCCAAGCCGTGACGCTTGGCGTTGGGCCGGTATGACGCTACAAGGCGCTGTTCCCAACTATGTCTTCGAACACGTACGAAACCCCTCATGGTGAATCAAGTTGAATCGTGACTCGTCAGGAAACACGACCAGTTGCCAATCAGCGCGCCAATGTTTGTGTTCAAGACTCCATTGCAGTCTGAGGTGTCTCTGGTTGAAGGTCAAGGGAATACGCAGAAATGGGCTGCTAGCGACTAGTCTTCTATTAAGCAGACGACGTCGAAATGCGCTGGAGGACAAAACCTGACTTGTGACAGTGCTTTCACTGCTGCACTAACATCGTGGATATCGCTGTGTGATCGGTCACTGTCATGCGGTAGAGGTGTCTGTCATAGAGGTCTGCACGGGCCGGGCTGGCCCTCCAAGCGCGAGTCCGACACGCGGGACGGGTCGGGCCTTTTTTTTTTTTAGTTTACAGAACAAAGCAACGGGACGGGCCAAGTCGACCCATTCTCTTTATTGCAATGGTAAAGAAAGAAAAAAAAGTCGTGTTCCCCGATTTCCTGGTGTGTTTAACTGTTCCTATTAACTGTTTATCTAACTGTCCCTAGAGGCACTCACAGTGTTTTTACCATCTGTAGGTATTTTGATGGTAAAACCATTTTGTGGCTTGTTGACAACTAAAACGATGCGTGCCCGAGCGAGTGTGTGTGCTGTGTAGAGTGGGGGACGGGGTGTGTGTGCAGTGCGGTGAGGGTGTGTGTGTGTGCGTGTTTGTATGAGAGAGTGGGACGACATGGATTTTTTCTCCTATCGCTAATCTGTATAGGGACTGACTTTTGTAGTGTTACCACTTACTAGTTCAGAGAAAGGAAGATTCTGAACGAGCTTAGTCTTCCTTTTTCTCTCTTTTTAATTGTCAAAGTTTAGTTAATATTTTAAGGTTTACATTCAACTGAATATTTTCAGTAACATCTCATTTCATTATTTAATTTTCACATTTTAATTAAAATACAATAGAAAACCGAAGTAATACCAAATGGCACATCACGGGCCGGGCCGGTACTAAATAAGAGCTGCAATTGACGGGCACGGGCCGGGCGAGTGTCTGATATTTGAAACGATCCCGGCAGGGCCGGGCTCACCAAATTAGGCCCTTGCAGACCTCTAGTCTGTGATCCCGTGTAGTCGTACAATTTTGCGGTCCATTTCCCAGATTTCTGTGCGTCCGAGATTTATCTATTCACTGGCTCCACATTCGCATCACTGTACCGGCATTTCGTGCCGTACTAGTGACAATTTCGCAGAAGGAAAGTCCAGCTTCTCTCATCCCAACAATCCTTCCTCACTCAAAGTCCGCCAGGTGTTCATAATTCGGCGACGGGGCATAGTGAGACACAAGAAACACCCTTTTGACTCAATGTCGGCTCTTCATTTATTGCAACATCTTATTTGAGCCAAGACATCTTTATATCATCATTAACATCTTATTGAACCAATATCTCTTCATACCCCTCCAAGATCGGAGAGTTCAGAGGACGCTCCTTCGAAACTGCATGCGCATTTTCACTGACATATTTAGTCATTTGCACCGTATATACTCTAAGTTTCAAGCTGATACCAAGAATCTTTCATTGTGTTGCAATTTTCACAAACAGTAAAACATATATTTTTTAAAAATTTTATTCTTTTAAAGGCTTTTTAAGTTGTTCATAAAAATATATTTTTAAATCTAAACTAGCACCAACTTAACACGAACCGCGAATGGTCAAATAAACGTGGAAAAATGCTTCTTGGTTAACGACAAATTACACTGAGAAAAACGTTTTGTTGAATCAAAAAAACGTTTTTCTCAGTGTACCGAATGTTCAAATCTGAAATCGAGTGCTGCAGAAACATAGTTTTTTTTTTTTTACTGACATTTGCGGTCTAGGTTCAGTTGTTTAAATCAGGGGCAAAGAAAACTATGTGATGTATACCTCTATATTTAGCCTTCCTTCTCAGTTTGTTTTCTTATGTAAATTTAGTTACTTTTCATTAAATGTCTTCTCACTGAACGATACATTACTTCTCCGAAGAGCTTTTTCAATCTGGCAACACTGACAATGAATCAGAGTAGCACACAATACCAACATTCAGTACATACAGCGAGATGCAGAACAGGCTTCAGCGAGTAATTGATGTGGAGTTGAGGAGATTTTTATAAACGATAGAGGTATAGGGATGGATTAAATCACTGACGTATATTCACAATCAAATATTTTAAGTTCTACAATAGCTTCGCTGAGCGTTTGACTCGGCTTCATCAACGAAAATGGTTCATAAACACTTAAATTATTGTTACATCATCAGTGTTCTGACTGTCAAGGATTTGGGTGAGTTGTTTCCATGCGATAAATCGAATCGATGCCATGCCGTTGACAAGCTGTGAAGAGTTGTGATATACGTGGAAAGCTTCAAAAACATTAAGTCTGATAAACAAATCAATAAATTTAGCGTTTTCAAACACATATTTATTGCCATTTTTGTGACAATGTTGGGCTATATAGATAGACTTCTTCAGTTCAGTACGTAAATCTTGTGTTCCTTCACACAGAAACTTAATGCCCCCCTGAGGGTTTGTCCTATATAAGAAAGTCCACATTCACAAGAGATCCGATAAATCCCCCATGAATTCATGTCTTCGATATGTAGTTTTGAATTCATGCCTTCGAATGAATTCATGTCTTCGATTATCAAAAGTTTTAATTTCAAAGTTATTTTAAAACTCAAACAAATTAATTTCTACGGATCTAAAGATCAAAGATAATAAATTCCTGGGGAAATTCTCAGATCTCTTGTGAATGTGGATTTTCATATATAGGCAGAACCACAGGGATTGAAGTTTTTCTGTGAAGGAACAAAAGTCTTAACGTACATAACTGCGAACCGAAGAAATCGTCTATAGCAAGACACTGTCACGAAAATAACCATAAAATTTGGTTTGGAAACGTAGAAATTATAAATAAACCTGATTCGACTTCTAAGTTAATATTTTAGAAGCTTTCCGAATATACCGGAACTCTTCACGGCTTGTAAACGGCACGGCGTCGACTCCATTTCAACATTAATGTCATTTTTTTTTCTGATAATGTCACAATGATTTAAATGTTTACGATCTTATTTGTAATGTAGCAACGTCAAACGCTCAACGAAACTATAGTAGATCTTAAAATAAAGCATTAAATTGTAAATTAAACGTTGCTAACTTAAGGTGGACGTAAAGTAATTTTGCTTCCTATACTTCCAATGGAAAAACTTCCGTACACATTTTCTTCACAATTAACGCGTTCCGAAGGATGAAAATATGAACATCGATTAAAATAGCTTCATTTCATAACTTGGGTTACTTAATGTTTTCTAAAAAATAACCATAATCAAGCAATCCAACATTTGTTTGTCTACTGACGTCATCAAAGTACAGGTCGCGCCATCTTTTTTCTGGTTTCAACACCACCAAAGGAAAGTTCTTGATTTTTAATATAATATGGTTATGTTTCAGAAAATATTAAGTATTCCAAGTTATAATATGAAGTTGTTTTAATCGATGTTCAAATTTTCATCCTTGGGAACACATAAATTGTGAAGAAAATGTGTACAAAAGTTTTTTCCATTGGATGTATACGAAGCAAAATTACTTGACGTCCACCTGAATATATCTCAGCATCACAAAAATTGTAATCATACAATTTTTTAATATTTTTTAGAGATGTGGCGATTAATATGGGCAGAGATTTATGTACGGGAATTATATTTATTGATAGAATGAATATAAACATTGTATTGGGATTGTTGTTTGTACTGAAGCCAGTTTATCTTCATGTCCTTGAGTACAAGTGGTTATCGAATAAACGAGAGGACTAACATAAGTTCCTTTGCTGATTCTTTACACCTAGTTGTTTGGTTAATTTTTGGACAAATAGTGATTTATGTGAAACAAAGCTCACTAGGAACATTAGCAGAGACAAATAATTAAACAAGAAAACGTTCAACTACAGCTATTTAAACTTGATAACTAATTTAGAACAACTCCCCGTAAAATCGGTCGATAAGTTTTTGGTGACGAAGCTTCGTACCTTCCATTACCAGCGCTACGAGCTTCTTAAATAAATAAAAACCTACAGAACTCCGATAATCCTTCTAAACAATCGTTGGAATCTAAGGGCTGAAGAGATAACCTCTGTTTATACACCGATTCATGCAGATAAGGTGAATGTCTTTTCCCCACAACATAGCAAGCAACGTAACACTAATTAATCCTTCGTCATTCCAGACGGACACCTTCGGATGCAATTTCGTGGTGTTTTGTGCTTTCTGTTGAAGCCAAGTGGCATTACACAGAAACACAAGACCCAACAAGTTCTGGTGCTGCGAGACAGGGACCAAAGAATGGTCTTTGACGCGACACAATTTCATCAGTGGGAGAAGGGAACCCGCAAGAAAGAGAAAGCCAAAAGGAACGGACCTTTAATTACGGAGCAGTCACAGTTAGGCGGCTATGCATTGATCGCAGCTCACGCTAAGAAAGTCAGAAGAATGTAAAAAAAAAAAAAGTAAAAGGCTTCGGGATCTTTATTCAGTTTCCAATGCTCCATTCCTTAAAAGACAGCCACTAGCACCGTTCACAGAACCCGTGCTCAACGCACTTCAACCGTTCTTAATGAACTATCTCATTACCTGAGGCTTTTTACGTCATGCTGTTTTCAGGCAATCCCCCCCCCCTCTGCTCTGTTAAAGACTGATGTTGTGCCTCTGCTGCTACGCTAATTTTTTTACCCTGTCCCTTCTTCATTTCAAAATATGTTTCTTGTCACACACGTGAAAGATTTGCAAGATCAAAAGAAAAATTCATTTTCATGGATCGCATGCATTTTTTGAAAAGATGACAAAGGTGAAAATAACGAAAAAAAATGTAAAAAAGAAGAAAGAAAAACAAGCAACAAAAGAAATTCAAGTTCGTCTTTGAAGTGCACAATTATGCTAAAAGAGAGCAGGTGAATTTTTCAGATGGTGAAATTTACGACATTCACTAGGAATCTATTGTTACCGTGAAGTGATTTCAAACAAACTGAATGCTGCTGAGAAACAGAGCACACACACACACACACACACACACACACACACACACACACACGACAGATTTAAGATGCTCCAATTACAAAAGGATTAGAAATTGAAGATCAGAACAACAGTCCACGTAGTTAAAATAGCGGATGGACTAAAAAATACATTTAACAGGAAATTAAAAGCAGATACATTGTTCCACAACAGAAAAAAAAATAATAATAATAATTGTGCCAATCAAAGTCGTTGACGGGAAAAAGGATAATACAGACAATCAAAGGAGAATAAGAATAACGTAGATCTTGCAAAAATAGTACTGTGGGGGTAGTAGTTGTTTGTAGAGTAAGATTTGTTTTACGAGGGCTGCATGCAAAATAGTGACAACATACCTGTATGCAGGGCCGCAGCTACCGGGAGGGCAGGGAGGGCGGTTGCCCTCCAATAACGGTCATTCTGGCGCGTGCGATGTAAAAAATAGAAATTGTAATTAAAAAAATAAAGTTACACCCTTCGCACTTTCTTTTAAAATACTTCAATTAGTCTCATACAGTATTCCATGCACACTGTAAAAAAAAATAAGTGGGGTGAATTCACGTAAAATTTCTGAAAATAACGTGCAGCAGAGTTGCCGGTAGGTATCCGCATTTTTCAGAAATTTCCGTTTTTAAAAGTGCCCGTTTATTTTAACTTCCGTATTTGCACAGATTTTCCGTAGACAGAAATTCTGTTTATTTCAGAAAAGCCCATTTCAGGTTTTTCCGTATTTAAATTGAAATTCCGCAAAATCGTCCACAATGTATAGCACTTACCCAATATAACCTTTCCTCTGAGGTCAGTATCGAACCCCCGTCGTTTGAACTGGCTTAACAGATAACTCGCGCCTTTAACAACTGAGTCACAAACACTCGGCAATTGGACTTACGTACATCCTAAAACGAACTCCGCGACGATTAAATTTTTGTTGTTTGTCATTAATGTGAGCGATTTAGTCATTTTAGTTTCTGTTGGAGCTTATTATTTCTCTGAATAGATTTGTACAATATATTATATATATGTATATTTTCCTGTAAGACTTTTCACAAATTAAGCATTTTTGATTGTTGTTTTTCGAAGTAACAAAATGCTTTGCACTCTGATTTTCTTAAATTGAAAGTGACTTTCACTTATCTTTAAAAAAGGTGAAATGTACTTTTTATAGCATTATTTGACAAAGAAAAAAAAACTAAATATAAAATTTACTCTTGATAGCTATAATAGCGTTTTGTCTTAAGTTGTCCAAAAACTGATAACACAGACATCGTATAGTCATCATCAATAAGTACCCGGTTTCTTTCAGTAACACAATGTATAATAAAAAGCTGGTGCACCAAATAGGGGAAAGGAGAAGAAACATCCTGTGCCACAATAAACAAAATTCATGCGATATGCTATCCACAATATCCGATCTCGCTACGGAACTTCGAAATTCGGCAGCCGATTGATATTTAAAAGTTAATTAAACCTCAAGTATTCTCACAAACCACTCCTATTACCGGTAATTTCTCGTCGCACGGATACGGAAAAGGTGAGAACGGAGATTTTCCGTTAATTTAAGAAAGGAATTGCGGAAAGGTTTCTGAAAATTCAGAATTTTTCCGTGGTACGAAAAACCCGTTAAAATCAGGTTTCTTTCAGTCATTTCACGGAAAAGGTTGTATCAGAAATATGGTTCGTTAATTCATGAAAGAAATGACAAACTTTCCGGTGAATTTCAGAAATTTTTTCTCAATGCAGTTAGCAAGGGTACAGGGTAACATACACGATGAGGTAGGGACATCTCATATTCATGAAGGGAATTTTACAAAACAGAGAATGGAGGCATATAAAACAATATGTTGATATACCTAACCTCCATGATCTTTCCGAACAAGTCGTTGGAATGAAGATCTAATTAATCATTTGTGCTCTGTCGCAGAAAGTTCTCTGAGCGTTTAACCTTGAACATAATTTTTCCAAGACCTACCCCTAAAGCTTTTCCTACCGTTACGTTCACTATGCGATAATCATTCGTTCTGCACTTCTGTGGAGTGTTGTGTTGTCGGCGTTCACATAACGTTTACACTGTACTTGGCATTTACTGCTTGTGGTTCTTAGGTATTTACCTACTTTTTAAATATTTAATAAAATTACATCAAACACCTGAAGTGCGATTTCTGAACGATCAGTAATACTTTCATATAACGGAGGTGGCCTGAGAAATAAAAACCACGTACTATTTGAGTGGACCTCGAAGGGGCGTGATTTTGAACTCGAATGGGCGTAATTTCAAGGTCTAGCCCTCCCAGATAAGAAAAGTTTACTACGAACCTGCCTGTACGTTCCAAAATATTTATTCACAGAAGAGAATAAGTTTACATTCCTTCAATATAGGCTAATCTCCGCCCATATCGATAACCTTCTGCCACATATCTGGATGGCCCTGGATACAGACAGTAGCGCCGTTTTTAGCAAGTCTATTGTAAAAAAAAAAAAAGAAAAAAAAAAGGATCCTACTTATGTTATGTCACCAGTTTGTCCGTTCGTCTGTAGATACCATCTCTGCAACTATTAGTCCGATTTGAAAAATTCTTTGAGCAGCTTCAAATATGCGAATGATGATCCTTTATTTCCCTTTTTTTTTTTTTTTTTTACGATGTACAGTTTCGACGCTAGAGGGCGTAAAGGCAGATGATATCGAATTCAAAATGCATTTTATTCCATATATTTGCTTCTAACCATCCGATTGAATAAAATATTTTACCTTTCGATTTCATTTATGTCGAAGAGTATTTTAGGTATAGTCACTTTTTCAAGTTACACACAGATTTCCCGCTAGGGGGCGTAAAGGTTAATTGCTTTTACCCCGATATCACTGCTTTCTAAAACTCCGATTTGAAAAAATCTTTCTGCACCGGACACAGCTCCTGATGGGAAATATTTTGCATCTAATTTCTGGTAAAGAACGGTTTGGGCCGCCCCGGTGGCGCAGTGGTCTAAGCGATGGCTTCTGATCATTCGTCCCAAAGGGGTCTGGGTTCGAATCCCGGTGAGGCATGGATGTTGTGTTTGTCTTACGGCACTGGCTCTCTTCCTTCCCTGGAACCAGTGACCCTAAATTAGGGACGGGAGACTGCTTATAGCCCATTGAGTTGCTCACGGTGGTCGTTAAACCTACAATCCAAAAAAAAAAAAAAAAAAAAAGAAAGAACGGTTTGGCCACCAGTCGGTGTAAGTATTAATTTCTGCTTCTGATGAAAATGCCACAAAATCTAAGCTTCTAAAATCTCGATTGAAAAAATTCCTCCGTGGACCGATACCAATCACGTCAATAAACCTTTTCGGAATATTTTCTTCTTAAAATAACACATGGTTTCTCCGCCAGGGGACGTCGATGTATATCTTATGTTTGTCAATATCTCTACTTCTAAAAGTCCGATTTGAAAAATTCCTTCTTTGTTGGATAGCGTTTCCGGTGTAAATTATTTCATATAAATTCAAAAATTTCAAGTAATACATAGAATTTCCGCTAGGGGGCGTAATGGTAAATTGCCTTTTCCCCGATATTTCTGGTTCTAAAAATTCGATTTGAAAAATTCTTCCTGTATCGCATACAGCTCTTGATGGGAAATGTGTTTTGTATAATTTCTAATATTTGGTAAAGAATGATTTGGCCACCAGGGATCAAAAGTGTTAATTTCTGCTTCGTATGTATTTGCAGCAAAACCTGAACTCCTGAAAACTCGACTGAATATAATCTTTCCTGGGCCGATACTTCTCACATCGATAAACCTTTTGAGAATACTTTCTTCGTAAAATAATGCATGTTTTCCCCGCCGGGGGCATAGATGCATATCTTATTTTCGTCGATATCTCTGCTTCTAAGAGTCCGATTTGAAAAATCCTTTCTCTGTTGGAGAGCGTTTTCCGCTGAGAAACGCTTGTCAAATAATTTTTCTTAACGCATAAGTCTGCCACCAGAGGATCCAAGTTCACGATTCCGTTTACAGCAATATCTGCGGGATTAAAAACCCGATTGGTCAGATACTACACCGTTTTCCATATCGGTTCCATTGACTTTGAATAGCTTTGATAAATTTAATTCGCGTCAGAACGGATTCAAAAGACGTGCTCATTGCACCTAAAAAATCGGTGTTATCTTTACTGTTGTTGATATCAGCACACGGATTTCTTTAGTTTTGTGAAGAGATCAAAGTCACACGAGCTCAAGTGAGAGAAAGGTGGCGTATGTTCAAGCAACTCCCACTGCCACCGTGCTAACGCATTCCTTACAGGAGCAGCAGTGTGACAATGCGCACTGTCATGCAAAACAATGGGCGCGCTTGTTCGGAAATTTGGCCGCTTTCGCCGCAGGACAAGGAGAAGATGACGTCCCAGAAAGTGTTGATAGCACAGAGAGTTAACAGTCTGGTGGCTGTGGAACTGTATGACGGAGTGTCACACCCTGGATATCATACGCCACTATCAGCATCACTCTGAGATTCCCAGGTTCATGGCGAACTTTTTCGTCAGGGTAGACGATGGATGCTGCCATTCATTGAACTGTCGTTTTTGTTCTGGTTTGTACGACCTCGCCCACACTTCATCCACAGCAATGACCCTCTCCAGGAACGCGTTGTCTTCTTTGATTTAAAATTCTAAATGCTCACTGGCAAGGGCATAGGGGTGCCATTTCTGAACTTCCGTAAGGTGATGAGGCAGCCAGCGTGCTGCAATTTTGTGGTAAGCAAGCACACGTGCAAAACATGTTTCATGGCATATTCCTACCACGGTGGCTAACAGGCTTGCTGCCCACCGTCCATCCACCGAAATCAATGATTGCATCAACTCCACGTGATTGTTTTGGATACCACGTCACCGTGAGTCACATCCTTCAGTCTATCGCAACCTCGACAGAACGCTGTCACCTACTGTGCCACCGCTCAATACAGTAATGCTTGGTTACCATACGCTTCCCGAAGACGTTGATAACATTCCGCAGCGTTCCTTCCATGCGCCACCTCGATTTTGATTCATGCACGTTGTTCTAACTTTTAAAACATCTTTTTGTGGGTTGTCCTGTTTGACAACCATACTTTAACGTAGCGTACACTTCCCTCCCTAAGCCTTGCACTGGTGAAACTGTATCGTGGAACAGCAACGCCATCACTCTACAAGTGCTTGGAACAGCAACACCCTCACGCTACAAGTGCTTGGAACAGCAACTTGGGGACAGCGTTACCACTATTTTATATCCAACTCTCGTGTTCGTTAATTGTTTATGGTTCAAACTAATATCCCAACATGAACTTCACTGTAAAGCGGTAATCTGATTTCATGGTAAAGCTTAAAAACCTTCTGAAGTGGTCTTGTGCTATATATATGCCAGTATAGACATAATTTTTTTATATTTTCTTCAGTGACCGATAACATTACGTAGATGAATCAAAAAGTAACTTGCACTTAGCGCCATCTGGAGTGTGATTGCAGTTAGACCGTGTGTTCTTGGGAGCGAAGAAGAAAATACGTCAGTGCTGCCAACGTGAGATGTTTTAGTTCAGTAACTGTATAAGGAGTGTGCATGAGGTAGTTCGTAATGGCGCGTCAAGTGGATTCTTACTTCAAATTGGAAGTGCGAGGAACCATTCGATTTCTGTGGGATAAGCGCCAAATTGCACTGCCATCCATCGTGAAATCTGTGCTGCATACGAGGAAAATGCCATGTCTCGCTCGGCAATTGTAAAGTGACGCTAACAATTTGAAAAGACTCGTACAAATTTGACGGACGAATACCGCAAAAGCAGTCCATCAATATCCAGCACTCCGGAGCATGTTGACGACATGATACGGGATAATAGGCATATCAAAATCAAGGAAATTGCCAGTACATTAGACATTTCGTGCGAGACTGTGCATTCCATCATTCGCGAGCAGCTGGGATTTCAGAAATTGTGTGCGAGATGGGTGCGACGTTTGTGTGGCAACATCCACCGTACAGCCCCGATTTATCCCCGTGTGACTACCATTTGTTCGGTAAAATGAAACAGGACCTTAGTGGACAACGATTCCAAACCGACGAGGCTGTGAAAACTGAGGTCCTTAACTGGTTGCATCCAAACTGGAGGAGATTTTTTTTTTTTTTTTGTACAGGTATGGAAAACTTAATCATACGCTCCGATAAATGTTTACAGTCCTTAGGCGACTATGTCAAAAAATGAATAAATGTTGTAGCTTTAAACCAACATACATCACTTGAGTATATCTCTTTATTAGTCTTTTTTTTACACTTTCCAACCGTAGGTTGAAGAAGCGTATATGCTCCAGCTTTGTCCGTCCGCATGATAACTCGCGTAAAAATAATTCAATTTCGATGAAATTTTAGTATGTGATAGGGAACAACTTGGGGACGAACCCTATTGAAAATGGGCGAAATGGGGTCAAATGTCAAGACATAGGAAAGGGATCCATTCCATTGCCTTATGCGTCATAACTTACGTACAAATGATTCGATTGCGACAAAACTTTAACATGTTGTTCCGGTGGTATACTGAACCGGTTCTGTTGAATATGATCAAAATGGGGTCAAAGATAAGGGCACAGGAGCAATATTTATTCCACAGCCATTATTCTCATAACTTGAGTAATGATTTCTGGTATGTTAGAAAGCCTATCATAATCAGTGCATCGCATGATTTTACTAACTTGTTATTCAACAGTGTAACTAACTTTTTGATCCGTCATAGATTATAATAACACACTTCAGCTAGTATCAGACTTTGCGAATTACCATAAATAATATAAACATCCAGATCTATCTGTTTGTATCTCTGGAACGTTTGACGTCACAGCAGCGTCTTTATTAGTCTTGCTGCGCCATCACTTATCGATCAATTCGTGTGTGCTCTCGTGATGTCAAAGTGATTGCCTTCAATATAATGGCACGTTATCACATTGAGATGCCAAGGTGATCGCGTGCTAATTTCAAACATTGGATTATCAATGACTCGAGTTCTATTTATCCGATCTACAAAATTCGAATTAAAATCTTAATGCCAATACAAGTTGCGTTTGTATATTAATTTAATTTAGCACAATTCGAATATTAATTTTGTACGCTTTAATTATTTCTTACTTTTTTTAATTTAACTAACTTTTCGAGTTTAGTGCTGATTATATTAAACATTTTGCAAAACATCGATCTATCTAAACGGTCTAACTTACAATAAAAATTGAAATCTTGAGATGTCAAAGTGAGCAAGATTGCAACTAAAAGGAGATGTCGCCCCAGTAGCACATTGTCGAGAATTTACATAGTTCCGATTTGTAATACTAGATGTCGCGTTATTTTGTAGAAAAAGGTTCGGTATGAAGTTTCAAACTAACCGTCGAATAGGATAGTCTAAAACAAGCCGTGAAGGGAATAACAAGTATGCGGGAGGAAAAGTAATTTAACGCGAAAAATCAAAGTAAAAGTTATTAAGGTAAATTTACACGAAAACAACTTTCCGAGTTTAGTGCTGATTTTATCACACATTCTGCAAAATATGAATCTATCTAAACGCTCTAACCCACAATTGTTAAATAACAAAGATTTTACACGGAATGTTATTTATTGCTTTTATAAGTTTTTAGTTCTAACATGAATGAGTTCTTACTACATAAGCTTTTACTATATTTTCTTACAGAAACCCGGCGTCTATTTATTTGATTTGTTTACAATCTGCTTTAATTAAAAATGTCACTCCGTCCCAGGACAGGCAACATCCCATCTATATTAATATTTATTTAAAGCTTAAAAACAACCGCCCTAGGACGGGCAATACGCTAGTAAAATTCATAAAAAAATACATAAAATTTATAGGTACGTTTCATAACTTGACATCCTGAAATATATATTTTTTTCGTTCACGCCAACTAATGCAATTCACCACTTCAGTAGTCTTGTATCAAGAAAGCTTGGACGAATTTATACCAACAAAACATATATATCAATGAATGAAATACGGGATTACACCATTATACAATACAAATTTTGAAGTTGTGAATCCGTTTATTGGTGTAAATATGACATGAACGGTAAGTCAGATAATATCCGAAAACTTGAAAATTTCCGTTATGGAGCAGGAATCGAACCCGCGTATCTCGATTAGCGCCCGAGTATGCTAACTACTACACCACCCAAAACGACCAAGTTTCAAGTTTCTGGGTGGTGTAGTGGTTACCATACTCGGGAGCTATCCGTGAGACGCGAGTTCGATTTCTGCTCCAAGACGACAAAATTTTAAAGTTTTCGGATATTATCTGACTTACCGTTCATGTCGTATTTACACCAATAAACGGATTCACAACTTCAAAATTTGTAATAATAAAACATATATAATTTGAGATCAGATATTAAGAATTATGCTAATTTTTTTCGCGCGCTAAATGTATTTGTACGAAAATAAAAAAGTAAAAGATACGAAATCTGCACGTTAATGCTGAGCAATAAACACACACGCACACACACACATACTAAAATAATGCGATACCCAAACAAGAATTATTTTTTTTAATAGAAGGAAAATAAAACCGAGAACAAACAGAAGAAAATACACCATAAAACCCAACCGTCCGAAGCAAACAAGCTCCGAACAAGTGAAAAAAAAAAAAAAAGACCTAGGGATGCAGATCAATGACTGATTCTCTTATGGCTTCGTCAAGGGCAAGCATGAAGAAAATCACTAGGCGCTCCCTAACCCCAGTGATTATCTACATGCTTGCCATTGACAAAGCCATAAGATTATCAGTCATTGATCTGCATCCCTGCGTTCTTTTTTTTTTTTTTTCACTTGTTCGGAGCTTGTTTGCTTCGCTTCGGACGGTTGGGCTTTGTGGTGTATTTTCTTCTGTTTGTTCTCGGTTTTATTTTTGTTTTATTTCCTCCTATTTAAAAAAAAATCTTGTTTGGGTATTGCATAATTTTAGTATTGTGATTTGAACTTTCTTTTATGCAGCCTTAGGCGTTTCAGAATTTCAGAGTTATTTTTCGTATAAAGCTTCTCGTTGGTTTTTTAGCTATATATATATATATATATATATATATACACACACACACAACTTCTGTGAATTTTGTTCAGACCAATACCAACAAAGCCGCTGATCAATTTTCCAGCACGGCGGGAAATGCGATTAAAATGAAAGAAAGTCAAGGCAACAGAAGCGCAAAAGAATGTTCCAACTCTCCAGCAACATCCAAGATTTGGGAATACATTTCAAAGGGTTGTCTGCGATGGCACGAAGCATTGTCGCAAAGCTGAAGTGAAGTATTCTGATGTCGTGTGTGTCGGGAGGAGCAGAAAGAGGGAACCGCAGTTTCTTTTATTTGCCCGTGCTGCTCAAGCAAACGCATATGACATTTCATTCGCTTTGTAGCAAATGGAACCGGACTGCTTCTGGCGCACCCAAAAGACGGCATTAGCAACACGAGACTGGTTCTTTTTCGATTAAACAGGATGCTCCATCTTCTATCGTATATGGACACCGTTCCTCGCGGAAATCGGAGCAATGCCCGGAATAAATGGAAAGAAGGAAACTCAAGCAGTTAACCTAAACCACTCGGGAGCCAGGCATATTTCAACAACCAAAAGAACTGAAAATTTCGAAAAGGATTGTCGAAGTTTGGGAAGAATGCCACCAACTAGCGGCGAAAGAGACGTTTCACGGCTATAAGCCGAGGGCTGTCTTTTGGAAGTATTTGCTTTTAGAAGTCTTTCAACCGGAGAAATAAAACCTCATGCTTGAGTTTTCAAAACTTTTGTAATTTGATTGTGTAGCATTTTAAGTGATTAAAACAAAGTTTATCGAATTGTTAGAAGTTTTCACAGTGAAATGTTTAACTCACTGAAAGAAATATTTAATTCTTCCGATGGTAGAGATTTAATGCCTCGTGCAACGCTGTGAATATATAGCCATTCATACAATAGCGGATTGGAATTACCTCCAGCACACTACATTATTAAAGAAAAGTACACTCATATTAAAATAAGAAGATTACCTGGAAACCAAGACACAGGGTCAGCAGAAAGTTTCCGAAACCTAGATTCATGGCTTTTTTATGCTATGCATCTTTCCCGACAGCAGTACAGTAAACCCCGTGCATAAAATTCCAATGTAACGAAAATGAGTAATGGAGTAATGGAAGTAGTCATAACCATTGTTGAAATCTGATTGTGATGCAAAATAGTTAATTTCATTGATATTCAACAATATGTTTAGAGCTGCTGTTGCATTGCTATCATGCTGGGTCCTAGGGACCCACAGAATTTTAAAAGGCGTGTATTTTGCGAGATATTCTGGGTCCTTTTAAAAAATCAAAAGAATCAAGAGATAATGAATATTTATACTTACACAAGCAAATGAAAAATAAATGCAATGTACATTGTTCGACATTTTAATTTCAAAATAAAGTACTGAAGTATAAGTAGCAAGAAGTAACGTATACAGTCTAAAGTATAAGACTTTAGAGTTAATATATAAATAAGCATTCATAAGTGTAATAAGAATTATAAGTATAGTTAGGTATATATATATATATATATAAGAAATATTTATGTTCAAGTATAATCTCTTAATTATAATAATTATAAGTATATGAGTATAATATAAGTATTTATAACTATTATAAGTATTATTAGTATTTGATTTTTATATATATATAATAGTATTTATATATAATAAGTATTCTTATATATAGTATATATATATATTCTTAGACTCAGACTTTATACTTTAGACTGTATAAAGTATAAGTAGCAAGAAGTTGCTTTTAATAATATATTATAATATATTTCAATATTGTTATTTTGTATAATAACAATTTTTCGGTTGCTATGTGTTGATAAACGTGGACAGAGCGATGTCTTTGTTTATTCAGTATGTTCAGAGCTGCCGTTGCATTGCTATCATGCTGGGCCCTAGGGACAAACAGATTTTTAAAAAGTGTGTACGTTGCGAGATATTCTGGGTCCTTTTAAAAAAATCAAAAGAATCAAGAGATAATGAATATTCACACTCACATAAGCAAATGAAAAATAAAAGTAATGTACATTGTTCGACACTTTAATTTATGCTCTTTGAAAGCAATCTAAAAAAAAAGCAAGTACTGACAGGATTAAATTTTTACATAATATTAACATTACACAACTTAACAAGAAGTGTGTATGTTTGTGTAAAACTCTTCACACGTTGTTCTTGAGTAGCTAAGGACATTTATGTACGTTGAAGCATATTACATCTAATGTATGAGAACAATAATATCAGCGACCATTTGCAATAGGCTGACTTATTACTGACATAGTAGTATCTGCGATCATTTGGAAAAGGTTGACTTTATTTTTTTTTTTTTTTTTTTTTTTGTATTTTTACAATGCAATCACTACATAAATTTTAGCATATTATCTTATATCTTTGAAACTGACAATACTATTCTTTGACGTATATTTAACCAGACATAACGAATCACTTGGAGATAATGTTATTAAAAGTCAAGTGTATTTAAATACGTTCAGTCCATATATAAAAATTCTTCTTTACTATCTCATATGATATTGAAAGTCAGATGAAGTTAAATATGCTAAGTCCAAATACGAAATAATCTTCATTGCTGTCACAGATGATTAAGTTGGATGTATGTCACAATTCCAGGTAATTTATATTTTCTAGGATTGAATCATATGGTTCTATGTGATGAAATGTCCTCTAATAAAATCCTAAAATATTTATGAAAACAAACCTTATGACAATGATACACATCAAAAAATAACCAAGGGAAGAAACTGAATAGTTAAAACCTAAAACTTCAAGTCATAGTCCATAGCGTCCTCAAGTAGTAGTTGATGATCTTCATAGATTGCTATGCATTTCGGTGTATAAACACCATCCTCAGGCAGAAGTTGTCATCACTTGAAGGACGCATGATCATGATCATATGTAGAGAATTTTAGGAAGGGAGTGTCTGACCCCAGGTCTTAAACAACCCTTAGAAATAGGAAACTAGGAGATTTGGGCTAGAGCAGCCGATAGAAAAGTGACACGGAAGCGAAGTAGAAAGGGGGAGGAAGACGCCCTTATTTCTTACCGGGGGGCCAGTACCCGGGGTCCGACGGCTTAACGTGCCCATCCGACGCACGGCGGGTATTTAGTGGATCGAGCGTTTTGTACCTGCCTGGGATCGAACCTGAGGCCCTTCCCGTGGCAGTCACGAACGTTGCCCACTCGGCCACCCGCGGCCTAAGGACACAAGAGCCTTGTGAGAGGCCCCTATATACCTATATGACCACTATAATGCGCGCCGCCTACGTTGATGAAACTGAACTATTCGATGTTAATCGATATGTTCCTGTAGTTTACTAAATGCACTTTTTTAATCAACTATAAATCACATTACTTAATACAACAATTCGATACCATTCCCTGAATTGAGACAATTTAATTTTTACATTTTCAACTAAATTTTACCATAATGGAACTACACAAAGATAATTTACTTTAAGTCAGCTCAGAACACCAGAGCGGTTTTTATTTACGCTTTCCAATCGTAGGTTGAGGAAGCGTATATGCTCCAGCTTTGTCCGTCCGTACGATAACTCGCGTAAAAATGGTTCGATTTCGATGAAATCTTAGTATGTGGTAGGAGGATCACCTGGGGACGAACCCTATTGGAAATGGGCAAAATGGGGGAGAAAGGTCAGGACATAGGAGAGGGATCCATTCCATTGTCCTTGAATTGGCGAATTTTGCACTCCATTGCCCTTATGCGTTATAACTTACGTAAAAATGCTTCGCTTGAGACAAAAGTTTATCATGTTGTTCCGGAAGTATACTTCACCGGTTGTGTTGAATATCATCGAAATGGGGTTAAAGGTCAGGTCATAGGAGCGAGATTTATTCTACAGCTATTATCCTCATAACTTGAGTAATGATTTCTGGTATGTTGGAAAGCGTATCACAATCAATGCATTGCATGATTTTACTAACTTGTTTTTCAAAACACAGTTACTCTGTGATGACTACTCTTGAACAGTTTTTTTGACTTTTAACGAACAATCGTTGAAGTTTCTTTTCAGCAGATTACGAGTGTAGGTAAATTGTGGCTAAATAATCTGCTTAAATCCTTAAGACATTGTAGGTCATTGCAACTCCAGAAGAAAATTGCGGCGAAATGCTGTAAAGGATATTTCTGAACGTCCATCAAAGATAATAAACGCTGCTGTGGAAGAAAATTCCGGCGCTTTAGAGATCCTCACAGAAAATGATATTTCTTGCGTTAAAAAAAAAAATCCTGAATACCAGGCATCAACAAAACACACGACAAATGCATGTGAGTCTTTTCGTGCTCGGTTTAATACTCATTTTATCATCCCAATGCAAGCTTATATAACTTCATAGAGGTTCTGAAACCATTTCAAACTCAAACAAGCCGCCCCGGTGGCGCAGTGGTCTAAGCGATGGCCTCTGATCATTCGTCCGAAAGGGGTCCGGGTTCGAATCCCGGTGAGGCATGGATGTTGTGTTTGTCTTACGGCACTGGCTCTCTCCCTTCCCTGGAACCAGTGACCCTAAATTAGGAACGGGCGACTGCTTATAGCCCATTGAGTTGCTCACGGTGGTCGTTAAACATTAAAAAAAAACAAAAAACTCAAACATATATTAAAATCTAAAGTTCGGGTGATGTCACTCAGAGAAAAAAATCTAAAATTGCCATGCAAAGATAAGAAATGTCTAAGAAAATAAGTGATTACAGAGGAGGATGTATAACCTGACTTGAATTGGCGAATTTTGCATCATATTCTTTTAAATACTAATTCTTGGGTAAGCTGAGGTTGACTCCTGAAAGAGAAATGAAATTATCTACACAGTCGAGTCACGTTATTGTGATCACTTCCTACTTTTGACGTCAACAGCGCGTAGCCAATGAAAGAAGGCACGTCTCGTGAGCTGACTTGGAGGGTATATAGGGTGTGGTGTAGGCAATCTGAAAACACATCACTCGTTGCTGTCATGGATAAAAAAAAGCGGTTATCGGCTTTCGGGCCAAGGGTGGCAGTATTTCTGAAACAGCGCAGTTTGTGATCCGTTCGCGTGATGCTGTGGTTAAAATGTATTGCGATTGGAGAAATGGCACCATTGCGAATAAGCGACGTGAAAAACTGCGGAGCACCACGTGCCATTTGATGTCAGAGGTGAATGTAGGCTTCGAAGATGCGTGAGGGCCGATCGACACGCTACACTGGAGCAACTCACTCGACGAATGAAACAGGGGGCTACCGGAAGTGTGTTTAAAACGACAGTTCAGCGAACCCTGTTGTGTAACGGGCTCCGATGCAGACGGATGGTCACAGCACCTATGCTAAGAAAGGCACATCGGCAGACAAGGCTTACATTTGCACGGCAGAATCGGAAAAGGACCTACGCTGATTGGCAAAGGATTGCCTTCTTCGATTACTCACGTTTTCTTCTTCATCGAAAGGATGGACGTTGGAGTGTATGGAGAGAAACATCGGAGAGAAAACACTCTTCAACCATTACTGTCAAACCACAAGCTGGTGGGGGCAGCGTTATGGTCTGGGGAATGTTTTCGTGGCAATCTCTGGGTCCACTCATACCTGTGGAAGGGACTTAGGACCGAATTCGTTATGAATCCATCCTTCCAGACCACGTACACCCATGCATGCTTATTGTCTTCCCTGGGGCGGATGGGATCTTCCATCACGACAATGCGACGCGTCACACTGCTACAAATGCCCGAGAGTGGTTGGAAGAGCACAATTAAAACTTCAAAGTACTTCCCTGGACTCCTAGTTCCCCAAACTAAAACCAAATTGAACATCTGTGGGACCACCTCGATGGTGTTCGCTCTATGGATCCTCCACCACGCACCCTCCAGCAGCTGTCAGATGCACTGCAATCAGCATGGCTCCACATACCTTCGAGCACCTTATAAAGTCACTCTCCGCGCGTCTAGCTGCTGTCCGCGCTGCACACGGCGATTATTCTGGATATTAGCTGGTGGTCACACTAATGTGACTCGACCGTGTTTATTCAACTTTCCACAAAAGCATAACAAAGTATGCTTATTCAAGTTTTGTATATGTGATGACAGTGTTACTTCATTTTTCTCTTTTCAGTATCGGTACTGCGAAAGTTTTTTTATTCCCCTTATAGCAACCATACAAACAGATTTTTAACTTGGAAATATTCGTTGATTTTCATTACTATGAACATGTAGGATATTACGTTTTGTGTTGCCTTCCCTTCGCGTAAGCTTTAGCCGCAATTTACGAACACCGTAAATTTCTTATGAGGCACATGAAAGGGACTGACGAACCCATAGATGTGCCATACGATACAAAGTTCAATGTACCTCGTTCAACCCTGAGTTTGATGACCCTGAAATAGGGAACTCAACCTTATCTTTCATGCTGATAGGCGTAATTTGGGGGCGGTTGCTTCAATGGGTATAGAGGCTTTACTTAATCCCACTTCGGCATATAAGACGTAGTAGCGGTTCGGGGAACCCTCTATTTTTTTCGGGGAGGGGGCGGAGTTAACGACCAACTGTGAGCAGCAACTCGCTGGACTATACGCAGTCATTTAGGTCCACTGGTCACAGGGAAGGGAGAGAGCCAGACCCGTAAGAGAAACTCATCCATGCTTTACCGGATTTCGAACTCGGACATATCTCGGACTAATGTTCATCCAGCCAGTGCTTAGACCACTGCGCTACTAGGGCTGTCGCGTAACCCTTAGTGGGGAGCGGTAATAATACAGTATTTAAAATGCTGACACTGTATACAAAGAGACAGACGCCAGCCAGAATCTTAAGGCCCTGACACTCATGTCGCCTTGCACCATTTCTCGTATTTGTTTTGTCTGATTTTTTAAACGAAGGAATAATTATTTTAGTACATATGAATAATAATCGTTAACTTCAATTGAACTTTGTCTCTGTAAAAAATTATTTCTTAAAAAAAAAAAAGAGCTTTTTTTTTTTTTTTTTTTATCCATGTACTCTGAATTGACATATCGCAAAATTGCAGCCGGACCAAGCACGCTGTTATAAATTAATTATGCTAAAGCTCACTACAGGTAGACTTAGGACGTTGGATTTGCAGCTCAGGGTCATTGGTAGACGTTCAGGGTCCCTCTGTTTTAATTTTGACGGGGACACTAATGTCCATTGTGGTGGTCCATCCCCAAACCGTTATAAATCATACACTATATTGATAAAAGTCACCGGACATCCCCTTCAAAAGCAAATGAACGGATCCTCTGCGTTGTTAAGATGCGCGGTACAGCTGCAAACGGTATAAAAACAAGCCTGCAGCTGACCGCGATCATATCACAATGTAGGTTGAGTGAAAATTTCGCGGCGGGACAGAACTGATTTTGAGAAAGGAAAGACTTTTGGGTGTTATATTAGTGGGTTGTCCATAAGAGAAATCGAGAGGACTTTAAACATACCAAAGTGAACTGTTTTGCATGTACGGAATAAGTGGAAGACACATGGCGTGGCTGAAGCAGCGAACGTACCGGCAGACCAAAGAAAATCAGTGATAGAGGACGTCGAAGCCTCTGGAGAGTCGCTACAGCTAATCGACGGAGTACTGCACAAGACCTCTGTGTACAGGTGAGTAAAAATGCTGGAACCTCGGTATGTACACGTATCATTCGTAGAAAACTTCATTCCATCGGTTACCGTGGTCGTGCGGCTGCTCATAAGCCTTTCATCTCCACTCGGAATGCTACTCGTCGTTTAGCATAGTGTAAAGAACATTTATCGTGGACCGTAGATAAATGGAAACGGGTTCTATGGACTGATAAATCCAGATACACGATCCATCATTCTGATGACCGTGTGTGAATATGGCGAAAGCGGGGGAACGATATTTACCACGGTGTACTATTCCTACGGTCAAGTTTGGAGCTGGCAGTGTACTCTAGTGGGGGTGTCTTTCGTGGTATGGTCCCGGCCCATTGGTTATCGTGGACAAACCTGTTAACCAGCACGTCTACCTCGATGTTCTGGACAATTATGCCCTACCAACTGTGGCAATACCATGGTTCGTGGTTTGACGATAATTCCGTATCGTGTGTGGACTGGCCAGCACAGAGCCCTGATATTAATCCCATAGAACACCTATGGGATGAATTAGAACGCTGCATAAGAAATTTCGAACCAAGGCCTACTGCTAAGCAACAGTTAGCGGCAGCACTATGTACTGAATGGAAGCGCATACCTATCGCTGTGTTCCAAAACCTTGTCGAAAGCATGTCTCGAAGCGTCAGTGCATGCATTAAGGCCAAAGGTGGACCGACACCGTACTAATGTATGTCAATAAATGCTATGTTGTGCTTCTTCTCTTCTAGGTGCCCGGTGACTTGTCAATATAGTGTATACTGCCACACAGCACAAAGTTATTCTTTGCCATGTAAGCGAATGAGAAGAACTTTGTGCATAAATGTAGGTGCGTCCCACCTACATTCATCTTAAAAGAAACAATTTTCCAGTAATGGTGAATGGGTCAAAATAATGGGTAGATTTCAAGAAAACGTCTGCTCAAGAGAGAGTTCCCAATACCATTGCGAAGTAGGGGATCTATGACCAAATAAATATAAAAATTAATGCGTAGGAAAATTGCTATCAGGTATGCATATTTTGTTTTTTAAAATGATCACGGTCATTCAGTTGGAAAAAGAGTCTTAAAAAAACTCTTGATTCTTTGTATGTGTCTGAAAACAAAAAATTTCAAAGCAAAACAGTTACCTAGTACAACACCGTGCTTTGAGCGTAGTTTCATGCAATATTCTATCATAAGCGGATTTTTAAAATATTCTACCGTTTAACTGTTTTAAATTTTGCAATGCATGTTTCAACAGTTCTCTTTCACCCAGGATGTAACAGAATTTTTTTCATGAGAAAATTTATGAGGCTTCCCGCTGGTGGAAGGTATCTTTCTATAGCGGAACGCAAGACTGAAATTCTTGGACTAGTTTGGTTGTCCCATTCCACCCCTGTTTGCACACCAACAATTTACAGGTACCAAAAGTTTTTTCAAATGAAAGAAGATGGGAACGGGGGGGGTCTGTAGTTGCAGAACCAGTAGTGATATACTTCAGGAAAACATTTTTCATAGCACTTATGACGGACGTACTATAATGTAGGATCAAACGACTTTCAAAATCGAAAGACGTAGCCTGTCAAGCCTGAAGTCGAGGGGAGTTATTTCTCGTGGCAAAGGCAACATTCATATTAAACGCATACATACATGCATGCACGGGCGCACGCACACACAGCTGTGTTTACACGGGTTTCAGTACAGCAAGCCCAGCGACCTTGATCAATAGCAACACTGGTTGCTGCGGCAGAAGGGGAGGGGGTGACGAGAGTGTGCCCCGGGGATGTGCCAACTTTGTGAACAGCCACTCCACTCACCCTGTCGTGATCTGGTGGCGGAATATCCATCAGCAACCACTAAAAGACCACTCCAGAACTTCCTGCTTTCATTTCATTATTGCGTCCCACACTCCCACTTTCTCCCTCGCTCTCCCAGAATGGCAGGACGAAGAAGAAAGCAGGCTCCGAAATACACGCCGCAGGCCTATCGAATATTAATGTTCGCCGATGTCTTATCAATACGTTACGGCTGGGTGACAATAGAGGCACATACAACTGATGGCTGTCATCACCATCGCCAGACTTCTTTATTGAAGTTCTGTCACCCGCAGAAGTTTGTTTCGTTAGACCGACACTTAATCATTAGGAGGAGGACACGGTTTATTTCATATAAATAGCTATCCTAATGGATAACTGGAATGCCTTTACACACCTGTTGGGAAAAAAGAAAACAAAAACGTAATTTATCTTCAGTATTCTTTTCTCCAGAAACTGAAGGTAAGTGTGATGAACGGATCGTGGACAAACGGTTCTTGGCAATCAGGCTTCACAACAAAACTGATTCATCATTGCTTAAAACAAACCCATTTTTTAATAGTTTTACTTAATTCGGAATAATCCATCCATTATTCAGCTTACGTCAAGATCGCAATTACAGTGAAACCTCCCCAAAACGGTCGCTACTCGGAACGCGGAAAAGTAATCGAATGTTAGGCCTTGGTTAACATTGCTAGTCCGTTGCTTTGGTATAAAAGGAGAATAATTGCACAAAGCTTATGCACAAAGAAAATGGTTTCAAAGCTTTCTTCAAAGGTATTATTGTTACAGAGATTTTATACGGGGTTTTAGGATTTCATGTAAAATCTCAAAATGTAACTTTTATTCCATCTCGTGCTCCACTTCCTTTGTCTCCACAAAGCGTGAGAGAAATTTCTCAGAGTCACTTCCCCATTAGACACCGGATGCACGGTTATTTACTAAGACGACATTTTGTCTATGCGTAGTATTTGCACTTTGTATGGAGATTAAATCTATCGCGCCTCTTTTGATGCTTTTCAGGTTCAATGGTGCCGACTAATTTTACTTTGAGGCTTACGATTTACCGAAAGCAGTGTGGTTCCTTTTCGCGGTGAATTTTAGGATATGCTTAAGGGCATTTTTTTGGAGACAAGGGAAGGAGGCGAGGGTCAATTGTCTCTAGGTTTAGGTAGCGAGTGGTCACGAAAAGTACGACGAGGTGATTGCTCCAGGGTAAGCTGGGAGGTCTTAGGTGGACCGGGACGTCGGGAGATCTCACGATAGCGCGAGAGATGATCGAAAGCGGGAGACTTAGGATATAGCACAGCTAACGGACAATCTTTGCAGGCAATTAAATGAAGAATAAAAGTTTTTTAGACATATTTACGAATCGCAAGAATTATTTGCATACTATTTTACTATCATCTTCAACTATATAAGACTTAGCAACTCAACCACGCAATGTTTATGAAGTTAACAAGAACAAAGATATAAAACGAACCTGTTAATATAATGCTGAATGAAACTCAATGTAAGAATTTAAAATTGAATCATGGTGTAGAGGATTTTGGGAAAGTGGTGTCTGACCTGTTGTCTCGAACTTCCCTTCAGAAATATCAAACTATGAGGTTAAGTTTAGGGTACGCTAAGAAAAAGAGAAATGCCAGACAGTGAAGTGGAACTGCACAGTTAGCTATCCGCGTGCCAAAAAAAAAAAAAAAAAAAAAAAAAAAAAAAACAGAAACAGAACCCACAGAGACCAATTAAAGATACACCGCCGCAAACGGAAAACATTTCACGCACCAGCAACCTGCTCCCCTCCAGGTTGCTACTGAAACATGCACAGGAGCTGGAGTTCGTCTCACACGGAACTAAACTTTTCTGGATAATCCACACAATTTTGCTGAGCAGTGCAACAGAGAGTATGAAGCTGCTGGAAAGGTGTTAACAAGTTCGTTCTTATCTTTATTATTCTAGTTGTTAACTTTTAATTGCTAATAACTCCGTAGTGGTTGATGATGACAGTAATTAACGAGTAATAACCAAATAATAATAATTCTATGCAAATAATTCTTGCGATTCGTAAATATGTCTACGGAACTTTTATTCTTTTCTTCATTTAATTGCCTGCAAAAGTTGTCCGTTAGCTGTGCTATATTTCGTAACTCTCCCGCTTTCGATCATCATTCGCGCTGTCGCGAAGTCCCCTGACCTCCCGGTCCACCTAAGGCCTTCCCCGCCTCGCCTGGGGCAATTACCTCGTCGTACTTTTCGTGACCACTCGCTACCTAAACCTAGAGACAACTGCCTTCTAGCCTCCTATTCCCATGTCTCCCGAAAATGCCCTTAAGCATATCAGGAAATTCGCCGTGAGAAAGAACCACACCGCTTTCGGTAAATCTTAAGCCTCAAAGTTAAAATGTGAGGGCTAGTGCATTAGTCGGCACCGTTGAAATTGAAACCTGAAAAGCATCAAAAGAGGCGCGATAGAGTTAATCTCCATTATACATACAAAGTGCAAATACTACGCATAGACAAAATGTCGTCTTAGTAAATAACCGTGCATCCGGTGTCTAATAGGGAACTGACTGAGAATTTTCTCTCACGCTTTGTGGAGACAGAGGAAATGGAGCACGAGATGGAATAAAAGTTGCGTTTTGAGATTTTATATGAAATCCCTAAAACCCCGTATAAAATCTCTGTGACAAAGGAAACAGATGGTAATGCTCCCCCCCCCCCCCCGTTATAAATAAGAGCGTCATCTTCTCCCTTTCTACCTCGCTTCCGTGTCACATTCTTATCGGGCACTGTAGCCCAAATCTTCTAGCTTCCTATTTCTAAGAGTTGCTTCAGACCTGCAGTGAGACACTCCTGTTAACTTCTTTTTGCTAACTTTCATAGTCTTGCGTGGTTAAAGATAATAAAATAAGAATAATAATAGCTATAAACAATTTTTATACAATCCTTTTCGATCTCTTAAAACACATTATTCTTTCCTCTGCTTAATGCAGAAGGTTGTGCTCAGCTTTGCAATTCTTCCTCCCTGCTCCTTTCTATCCGCGCACGTGGAGAAAAGCCTCAATTCCCCCGGCTAGCTTAAGACCTGCTTCCTAATGCCTAAGGCGTTTCCTCGCCTCCTCTCCTTGCGACCGCTCGCTTTCAACTCCTCGAGCCGACTGTCTCTGCCTCCTCCTTGTCCCTACGCAAACTCACTCCCTTATTTCCACAGAAACCATGGGGAAACGCCGGCGTCGGCTTCACAAAATTTCAAGGTTGAAGTTAACAGGGCTTGCACTTTCAGTAGGCTGCTTTGAAATTAAAAAGATCAAATGAGCTGGACTACGAAATACAAAGACCCAGACCCTAAGATGCAACAAACTGGCGTCTCTAAATAAACCGTGCTTCCGATGTTTCTATATCAGGCGACGAAGCAAAATTTCCGCACTCATCGTGGAAACAAAGGAAATGGAGTACTAAAGCGAAAATAAAAGTTGCGAAATGAGAATTAATATCTTTGCCTAAAGTTCTGGTATTAAATCTCCGTAACACTCCTTTTCTGAAATCCTCTAAATCTGATTTGATCTGAGATGGTAATGCCAGGAGATAATGTAAATATAGAGGTTTAATTCCTTTCTTTTCACTTTAGCACACCATTGTACCCACTGTAGTTCAACCCATGGCGCTCAACGCACGGTAGCATTATTTATTCCTATTTTATCCCTTTCGCCGAAGTACCGAAGGAACTACGTAAAATCCCATAGGGCAAGGTGTCCATTAGATCTCTTTCGGCAGAGAACTGGGGTGTCCGTTGGCCGCTGTTAGGAGGTTTCGCAGCTTGGAGGTGATCGTTAATGTTAATCCTACGGCAGCTGTTCTGTACTAATCAAAACTTGCCGTTGCTCGGAGGTTTCCGTTAATGGAGGTTTTACTGTACTATCACATGGAGACAAAAGCGACTGCTCAAGAAATTTCTGTCTTTAAGAAAATATTTCGCGTAATACTGTAATAAGTGATCAAAAATATAGGGAAAGGGCGCGGAAGAGAGTATCTTCGCATGCTTTAATTAATTTCTTTAATTAAATTGAATGTTTCCCCTTCACTTTCAGTCCTTTTTTGTTATATCAGTGAACGAAATAAGAGTTACCGTTATGTTTAAATCGAAATTGAAGTTCAAAATCTGACACTGCTCGCAGCCATCTTCAGTCACACGTAGTTGTTTTTACTCAGAAGGCGGGTACTATTTTTGCCTATGATTGCGCTCTGAGCAAAAGGGAAAATGCTTCTCTCTGTAGCAAAGAGTATATCCGCATAGGAACACGAGTACATTAGGCGAAAAAACAGTGTAAAAATCGGTTCTTTTCACGGGTCTAACAATGCCGACTCCAGCACGGACACGGTATATATTTAGAACTTTTGATTTCACTTAAAAAAAAAAAAAAGCTAGCTTTGTCACTGATACGGAAAAGTGAGACAATTAGGAATGTGAAAATATTAATTTCGTTGCAAAAATTCATTAAAAAAAATATGACGCAGGATTTACTGCAACACCGGACAAAATATTATGGAATGGTGACTGAATCATGAACAAAAGTAACAAGTTAGTAAAATAATGGAATGCATTTATTAAATGATACGCTTTTCAACATACCAAAAATCATTACTCAAATTATGAGGATAACATAACGGCTGTGGAATAAATCTCGCTCCTGTGCCCTGACCTTTGATCCCATTTCAATGATATTCAACAGAACCGGTTCAGTATACCTCCGGAACAACATGATCAAGTTTTGTCGCAATAGAGCATTTATACGTAAGTTATGATGCATAAGGGCAATGGAATGGATCCCGCTTCTATGTCCTGACCTTTGACCTCATTTCGCACATTTTCAATAGGGTTCGTCCCTAGGTTGTTTCCTACCACATACTAAAATTTCATCGAAATCGAACCATTTTTACGCGAGTTATAGTGCGGACAGACAGACGGACAAAGCTGGAGCATATACGCTTCTTCAACCTACGGTTGGAAAGCGTAAAAAAGTTGATGAACGTATGGGTTGTATAAATGTGAAGAGTAAAACTGCTAGATTATGACTGCGGATGTCTGAGGTGTGAGTCTAAAGTATCTGTAGCATTCTGTATTTCCTTTTAAAGGTACAATTACTGGTCGTAAAGGTAACGATATTGAGTAGAACATTTGGGTCATTGTTTCTGGCCGAGAACATAGTCATTCCTTTCAAGAGGTGGCGAAGTTTGTTGGACTGTCAGAGTCAACGGTCAGCAGTGTCCATTCCCAATGGAAAAAGCATGGAAGCTATCACTGTAGGCGTAGCAACTGTTGTAGAAACTCTATGATGCAAATCGGGGGTCGCAGGAGTTTGCAACGATTAGCAACTGCTGCACGTTTCCAGTCTTGTCAAGAACTGCTGCAATAGTACAATGCTGGACCCAGTAAACCAGTCTCATAACGAACGCTACGGGGAGAACTGCATGGCTTGGATATTTTCAGTCGTGCTGCCGGGATACGTCCGAAGCTAACAAATGTCCCGAAGAAAAATCGCCTGCCTGGGGCAAAACAGCATCGTTAATGGACCTTTGAACAGTGGCGACGAGTAATATGGTCCGACGAATCCAGATTCTGATTGTTTTCCAATGATGGTCACTCCAGGGTCATGTGGAAGGCTGAAGAAGCATTTAACCAAGAATACTATGGTCCGACGAATCCAGATTCTTCTTGTTTTCCAATGATGGTCGCTCCAGGGTCATGTGGAAGGCTGAAGAAGCATTTAACCAAGAATACTATGGTCCGACGAATCCAGATTCTTCTTGTTTTCCAATGATGGTCGCTCCAGGGTCATGTGGAAGGCTGAAGAAGCATTTAACCAAGAATACTATGGTCAGACGAATCCAGATTCTTCTTGTTTTCCAATGATGGTCTCTCCAGGGTCATGTGGAAGGCTGAAGAAGCATTTAACCAAGAATACTATGGTCCGACGAATCCACATTCTGCTTCTATTCCAATGATGGTCGCTCCAGGGTCATGCGGAAACCTGGAGAAGCATTTAACCCATAATATGTCCAAAGATCTATTGTTGGCTTGTTTTAATTTTATGTATTGTGGTGGACGCCAACATATCAGAAGAATCGTTGTTGGTTGCAGGTTCTTGTCATTGGAGCAAGAAAGCAAATAAGTAAGTAGTTAAACAAATCGAATGTAATGACAAATGATTTCACCCGCTCATATCTTTATTGTTCAGATTAGGGGGGAAAAGGGAAATATTGGAATATTAGTTGGTCTGAATGAATAGTAAATACTTCCAGCGGGTTGATAGATTCTCGGGTGACTTACTCTATGTAATGCCCGCTAAAATCCTTCTCAAGAGGAGGCTGACGAGGGCCGGATGAAGTGAAAACATCGGGCCTGGACCTCATCTAGGATTGGCCAGAGATAGCGACTGGATTCCACAAAGCCAACCACAAAAATAACCGAAGTTACAATTTAATTAAAGTTTAAATATTTCCACATAACACCATGTAAAAAGGAGGTGGAAGTGTAATATTTTGGGGCTGTATTACAAGTACGAGGTGTAATATTTGGGGCTGTTAGACCATTCGTTTGAGGTGTCCAATCGCATGAAATCTATGGATTATGTGCCACTTTTAAATATTACATTAGTGCGATTTGTCCAGTTTTGGGGACAAGAACGACACGGCGGATCATGTGTTTCAAGATGGTAACTCTCGTGTCCATCGTGCAAGAATTGTGATCAATTTGTTTAGAGAACATGAGAGAGAAGTTCTAACATCTCAAGTGGCTTACGAAGTCAACCGATCTAATTGTGATTGAAAAAAACTGGGACATGTCAGAAAGGGCAGTGAAGAAGAAAACACAACGCCCTGCAAATTTGGGGTAATTAAAATATCTTTTGGGCATGGAGTGGAATAAACTTGATGCGCATGTGATACTGAGCCACATTGATAGCATGACACGCAACATTAAAGCTGCAATTAAAGCAGGTGGTGATATAACTCCATTTTAAGAAATGAAGTTTGCATACCGTAATTTTTTTTTGTCCGGGGTGTTTATATACATATAACTGTTTCTTCCAAAAGCTCTCCAACCAAGTTTTTTACGCCAGTTAATTTCTTCATCAATGTGACCCTCACTTGATATCTTCTGCCCATGGCAAATGATCTCCAGCCTTTCCCCACATCAATCGATAAATCTTCACTTCTTGTAAAATAATTGTATTTCAGTTTTGTATTCCGAATATTCATTTTTAATCCCACTTCAGTACGTTAGTAAGTTTTTGTCAGTAAGTTCCTGGATCATACTCCGCAGCTCTGAAGGGGTATTTGCGAAAGCGACTACGTCATCAGCAAAACAAAGGCGAGTTAAATGGGGATTATTTACACTGAGAGAGAGAAAATAAAACAAAAAACTATGCATTTTTGGCAGACGTTTTACGACACTATGTAGCTGTTAAGAAGTCTACATAGACGCTCCCGTGGCATAGTAGTCTAAGCGCTGGCTTATTACCATTCGTACGAGATGGGTCCGAGTTCGAATCCCGGTGAGGCATGGATGCTGTTTTTGTCTTAAGGCCCTAGTTCTCTCGCTTCCCTGGAACCAGTGGCCCTAAATTACGGGCGGGCGACTGCTTATAGCCTATTGAGTTGCTTATGTGGTGGTCATTAAACATTCAATCAATCAGAAAAAAAAAAGAAGAAGCCTACGAACGACAAACGTAGAAGTTATGACTACAAAGCCTTCACGTTGATACAGGGCTCTGAAGTATTCCGCCATTTTTTTAAGTGAACTTGTACATTTGACTACGTTAATGACTAAGATATCAGGAATATATGGTTAAAATACTGCATGTATGTGTGCACGAGAGTATTAACTATCCATTATGTATTCACAGAGGGTGGCCAACTTGTAAGGACGAGTATATCATTCTTTGCAAATTGACTAATATGTCACCCATTGTCGAGACCCAGAGGGAGAGAAGAGAATGCACGGAAGATTGGAAAGTATTAGCAAAACTGCAGCACTTGTGTAATGTTGAAGAGTAACAGCAATGTTAGAGTATAAGGAGGGTGGTTGATGCAACAAAAAAAAAAAAAAAAAAAATAAAACCGAGAGTGAGGGCATGGCCTGTGGCCCGAAGCGGTAAATCGATGCTCGAGGTGAGCATAAGATAGCCAAATCTGTACGGGAAAAGTGGTCAAATAACAGAGGATTTGAATCAGGGACAATATCGAACAGCATCAGTGCGCCGTACATTGCACCGTCTGCTGCGCTACAACAGAAGAGCTGTCCGCATATCATCGTGCTCTGCAGCAAACATGACAAAATGTCTCCAATATGCTTAAGAGCACCAGAGGTGGGCAAGAAATGATTGGAGAATGCGGACATGGTCTAGTGAATCGCGTTTTCAACTGCAGCATTAGATGAGCGTGTGAGAACTTAATGAAAACAGCGTGAGGTAACGGATCCGTTTTGCGAAGTCACGACTTCCCAGGTTGACGAAGGCAGTATAACGTTGTGGGCGATATCTTCATAGGAGACTTTGGGCTCTTAATTGGACAGTGTCGCGCCATAATGCCTAAGCACTTTTAAAAAGCATTGGTAATTAACTTCTACCTACCATGGCGATACTCTACCCTGATGGTTATGAATACTTGCAGACGAATAATGCACTATGCCGATGCCGCAAATCTCAAAATGTCACTCACTACCCCATGTAGAGCAATATTTCCAGAGACAACAACGCACTACACTGTTAAAAATTTTGTGGTAGGTTGCAACCAAAAGTGGTGTTACACCAGCTGCACCACTTTCTGAGAAAAAAATACACCATTGTGTGATGCAAACAAAACGCCACAACATAATGTAACTTTGAACAACGCTATGGAAAAAGGTTGAACCATATCTTGCACGATGTTTTCGGTTGCACCACACAATGTTACACCCCCCTCCCAATAAGTGGTACAGTTGGTGTAGCACCACTTTTTGGGGCAACCTACCATACAATTTTTAACAGTGTATGCTACAATATTCAGAGTGCCACTCTCTACCTCCATGGTGATGGATATATTCAGCAGAACAATGCACCATGTCACAAAGTCCTCATTGTCACTCTCCAACTTCGTAGGGGCGGATACTTTTAGAAGGACAACACATGTCCCAATACCCACATTGTCAATCTGTACCTTCCGTGGTTCTAGTCACTTGGAGAAAGAAAGATAACGCATGGGTCACAAAGCTCACAATGAAAATCTTTACCCCTAGTGGCGATGGAAACTTTCACAAGAACACTACACCGTGCTACAATGCCACTCTCTACTCCCGTGGTGATGAATAGTTCCAAAAGGACAACGCAGCAGGCCACAAAACACTTATTATCATTCTCTACCCATCGTGGTTCTAGACACCAAGAAAAATACAACGCACTATGTTCCAAAGCCCACATTGTCACTCTCTACTCCTGTGGCGATGGATTCTTGCAGACGACAATACATCATGCCACAAACCCCAGATTTTAAGTCTGTGCCCCCGGTGGTGATGAATGCTTTCAGAAGGACAACCCATGCCCCAATACCCACATTGTCTCAGAGTGTTTTCAACATCAAGATAGAGACTTGACCCCGCTTCCTTGGCCTGCTCAGTACTCAGACTTCAATCACGAGGAGCATTTGTGGAATGAAGTCAAACTAAACATAAGGTTATTGGACCCAATGCCGTCCAATCTGCGTGAATTGGGATGATTCTATTCGACAACCGAGGATCAATATTTCGTCGGAAAGTTACCAAAAGTTACTTCAACCAAGGCCGATGAAAGGTGCAACTACTTTGAAAACAAAAATGATCCAACATAGGTGTAAAGAACTTTTGTACAAAAAGATTTTGAAGTCAAAACATTATTGCCTTACCGTATCGATACGCTGGGGTAATGTATTAAACTACTTGTAGATAAATTATATAAAACTTTAAGAGAGAGAGAGAGAGAGAGAGAGAGAGAGTGGAGACGAAAGAAAACAAGAGACAGTGTGCGAAATAGGAAATACTTCTTCTACATCAAAAGAAATGCATCTCGATTATTGTTGCACATCTTTGAGAAACACTACACTTGCAGCAGTTAATAAAATAAATCCAAAATAACCGAAAATAAGTGAACGATGATGATATTATTTCCAATGATAATGCATGATCATAAAAGGATTGCTGCTGCCATTTTGGCCGAGTAATATGAGATGCTGACTTCAAACCATTCGTCCAAGTGGGTCCGGGTCCGAGTCGCGGAAGAGGCATGGTAAGCGTGGTTGTCTTAAGGTACCAGCAGCCCCAAATTACGGGTGGGAGACTGCTAATGGCTCTAACACTTGCTCATGGCAGTCGCTAAACCTCCAAAAACATCAGAAATGGAAACGGGTCGCCGGGTCGACAATTTCTTGCGGGTTAAACGGGTCGGGTCAAGGTGTTCCTGAACCGATTTCGAACCAGTTTTATTTCAGTTTTATGTATTAGAAAAAAAAAATATTTTAAAGAACCTTTCAGATGTTTTTAAAATAATACTTCACAGTTGCAGAGTATGATCCAAGAACTTGCTGAGGAGGGTAAAGAAATGGGATCAAAACTGAACTTTCAGAAGACAAAACTGAAGTACAATGCTTTTACAAGGAATGAAGATTTATTAGTTGATGGGTGAAAAGCTGAAAATAACCAATTCCTACATTTATCTTGGGTAGCAAATATCAAGCAAGGGTCACATTGATGAAGAAATTAACTGGCGTAAAAAACTTGGTTGGAGAGCTTTTGGAAGAAACAATACAATTTTTAAGAGCAATGTGCCATTATGTCTTAAAATAAAAGTGTTTAATCAATGGATCATTCCAGTGCTCACGTACGGAACAGGGATATGGATCTTAACTAGAAAAGACACAAGCACACCGCACAAAAAATGAGTCACCCCTGTCAGAACTTACCTAACAAGGGTGACGGCGCTTCTTGTCTTGATAACAGCATGAATCCTGTGTGGTAGAGACTCCACGAGGCTGTGGATGTATTGAACATCGATTTGCAGCGACTCGTGCGTCATGTGGTTCCGAAGTTCCACCAGAGTACGTGGGTGTCAATTTCAGCGTTTCACCTTCTATTCCAAATGATCCCACATATTTTCAATAGGATTTATATCTGGAGATTTGGCGGGTCAGTGGAGGTGAGACAGTGTTGCTGATTGTTCGTCGTGCCTCTGAGACACAGTTTCAGCCCTCTGCACACGGCAATTATCGTCTTGGAATACAGGAGTGGCAATGCGCTGTTGCTCCTGGAGATGTAGGGCAAAGGGCAACATTTAGTCATTAAGAATCCTGAGGCACGCATACTGGTTCAAATTCATCGTCACTGCAACGAGAGGGCCCACTTCGTGGTACAAAAACATCCCCAAAACGTCACAGAACCCCCTCCAGCTTGAACACAACACCTTCAACACAATCAGGATTAAATGCTTCATTGGGCCTGTGGTGCACCCGTCGCCTCCCATCATTGGAGTACAAACAAAAACGAGACTCATCAGACCAAATTACTCGTTTCCAATTCTCCACAGTAAAGTTTTGCTGCCTCTGAGCCTATTTGATAACATGAGACTTTGTGGCTTGCTGTGAAAAGAGGTCTCTTCCGTGGTACTCTGTTCCAGATGTCCATCGCATGCAGTTCTCGTCCCAATGTCCTTTCGGAAATTTGTTGGAGTGGACTTTCATTGACTGTTTGGAGCAACTGTTGCCTGGTTTGAAACCGATTTGCAGTTACTAGGGGTGAAACATGGCGGCGGTCCCTGTTGGTGAGAATCGTTTTTCGGTCACAGTTACATCGCCGATTTTCATAGACTACGAACTACACCACTGTTTGTAGACCCGTTGGACAGTAGGCTTCGACACACCAACAAATTGGGCGACTTCATTCACTTTGTGCCCGTGGACACGGCCAAACACGATGGCTCCTTTTTGCCACTCAGTAACGTCTGTCTAACAACCCATATTGCAGAATAAATTCAACATACACGTTGCTCTTCACCACTGCACGAGACAGAAATGATCGTGTAGACCACGTCAGTGCTATGTATCTCCCAACAATGCTAGCACGGCGACCTCTGTACAACAAGTAACTTCCTACTATCATTTCTGTCAGAGGTGACTAATTTTTTGTCCGGTGTGCTGCAGACAACTGAAAGAGGCATAGAGAGATGCATGCTTGGTGTAACCAGGAGAGATAAGAAGAGGAATTCATGGATAAGGAAAATGACAACAATGGTAGTCATCGTGATCTGAGTAAAATCCCTGAAATGGCAATGGGCTGGAATATTGCCAGAAGAACGGACCACTGATAAACAACCGAAATTTTAGACTGGATTCGGAGGGACAATAAAAACACCCAGAAGAAGACCACGTGGGAGATGGGTGGATAGAGGAGACTGGACCAAGACAGTCCATTGTTGAAGAAACGTGGGGACACCTTCATCCAGCAGTGAACTGATAATGATTGACAATGATAATGATATATTTAAATTTATAGTTCAAAGCAGATTTGTTCGACGGCCAGGTCAGGGCCCAAAATTTCTGACCTATTTCCAACATACACACACACCTAAGATAATAATCTTAATCCCACAATGCCTGCAAGCAGTTCTCCTGATCTATCACGAATTCCCGATTTAGATTTATGCCTATGACAAGATATCAACTGCCCTTATTTCAAAGGCAATAACATTATCTGATTAATTCCACCGCACTGCGTCATGTAAGAGTAATAAATATTTAAATTTATTAACTGCGCTGGCATTTGAGCGGATAAGGTGCTAACATAATTGCATTAGCATCATCACGGCAAGAAAATGCTAATGCGTGTAAGGAAACGAATTAAAAACAAACTCACAGACAAAAAGAACAAACGCATCCGTACATGCTGAATGGTAATGAGCTCAAGATTAGAAAACTTAATTTGAGAGCACCCAGAATATGTGTTTTCAACGAAAAAAACTGAAAACTTCACCTAAGTATGAATGAAATTAGGCAAACAACAAGTGAACACTCAAATATGCTTCAGGTTGAAATTCACATCCTTCCCGGAAAAAATAACAAAAAAAAAAAAAAAAGAAGGTAGGTGTTATCAAATGTTGACAATTAAAAAAGAAGAAGAAGGGGGAAGGTGTTATCAAATGTTGACAATTTAAAAAAAAAAGAAGGCAGAAGGTGTTATCAAATGTTGACAATTAAAAAAAAAAGAAGGGAGAAGGTGTTATCAAATGTTGACAATTAAAAAAAAAAGAAGGGAGAAGGTGTTATCAAATGTTGACAATTAAAAAAAAAGAAGGGAGAAGGTGTTATCAAATGTTGACAATTAAAAAAAGAAGGGAGGTGTTATCAAATGTTGACAATAAAAAAAAAGAAGGGAGAAGGTGTTATCAAATGTTGACAATTAAAAAAAAAGAAGGGAGAATGTGTTATCAAATGTTGACAATTAAAAAAAGAAGGGAGAAGGTGTTATCAAATGTTGAAAATTAAAAAAAAAGAAGAGAGAAGGTGTTATCAAATGTTGACAATTAAAAAAAAAAGAAGGGAGACGGTGTTATCAAATGTTGACAATTAAAAAAAAAGAAGGGAGGGTGTTATCAAATGTTGACAATTAAAAAAAGAAGGGAGAATGTGTTATCAAATGTTGACAATTAAAAAAAAGAAGGGAGAAGGTGTTATCAAATGTTGACAATTAAAAAAAGAAGGGAGAAGGTGTATCAAATGTTGACAATTAAAAAAAAGAAGGGAGAAGGTGTTATCAAATGTTGAAAATTAAAAAAAAAGGGAGAAGGTGTTATCAAATGTTGACAATTGAAAAAAAGAAGGGGGAAGGTGTTATCAAATGTTGACAATTAAAAAAAGAAGGGAGAAGGTGTTATCAAATGTTGACAATTAAAAAAAAAGAAGGGAGGTGTTATCAAATGTTGACAATTAAAAAAAGAAGGGAGAATGTGTTATCAAATGTTGACAATTAAAAAAAAAGAAGGGAGAAGGTGTTATCAAATGTTGACAATTAAAAAAAAGAAGGGAGAAGGTGTATCAAATGTTGACAATTAAAAAAAGAAGGGAGAAGGTGTTATCAAATGTTGACAATTAAAAAAAAAGGAGAAGGTGTATCAAATGTTGACAAATGTGACAATTAAAAAGAAGGGGGAAGGTGTTATCAAATGTTGACAATTAAAAAAAAAGAAGGGAGAATGTGTTATCAAATGTTGACAATTAAAAAAGAAGGGAGAAGGTGTTATCAAATGTTGACAATTAAAAAAAGAAGGGAGAAGGTGTATCAAATGTTGACAATTAAAAAAAAGAAGGAGAAGGTGTTATCAAATGTTGACAATTAAAAAAAGAAGGGAGAAGGTGTATCAAATGTTGACAATTAAAAAAAAAGGGAGAAGGTGTTATCAAATGTTGACAATTGAAAAAAAGAAGGGGGAAGGTGTTATCAAATGTTGACAATTAAAAAAAAAGAAGGAGAATGTGTTATCAAATGTTGACAATTAAAAAAAGAAGGGAGAAGGTGTTATCAAATGTTGACAATTAAAAAAAAAGAAGGAGAAGGTGTATCAAATGTTGACAATTAAAAAAAGAAGGGAGAAGGTGTTATCAAATGTTGAAAATTAAAAAAAAGGGAGAAGGTGTTATCAAATGTTGACAATTGAAAAAAAGAAGGGGGAAGGTGTTATCAAATGTTGACAATTAAAAAAAAAGAAGGGAGGTGTTATCAAATGTTGACAATTAAAAAAAAAGAAGGGAGGTGTTATCAAATGTTGACAATTAAAAAAAAAAAAGGCACCATGCGAAACACACGAATATGCATTTATGACAATGGGAATCAGAACTTCGAAAACGCAACGTTATCAGAAATATGAAGATAACTTAAAAATTAATCACACGTGGAAACGGGAGTGTCACTTTGTTGTTGTTGTTGGGGGTTTAACATCCATATTAAGCAACTCTATGGGCTAAAAGAAGTCGCCCATGTGTGCTTCAAAATTTGAAACTTTCGGGTCTCGATCAGTTATACGGTAATCGAACCCAGGCTCAGCTCGGACCACAGAGCCTCTGGTGTTGCAACAGTGTGTTTCTTTATTTTGACATGCGTATCATTCTGATGTGTTCGTACATTTTTCAACTTTACGTACATGTTTAAATTTTTTTAAGGTTTTCTGAGTTCAAAGTAACTCTTTTCCCGTGTAAATGAATGCATGCTGTCTCATTATTTTCTATTAAGCTTTCGAAAATCTCTCTTTTCGTCTCTGGGGTTTGCGAGCCCGCTCATTCTCATTTAAAAGTCAAATGCAGTCCACAAGTGCCAAAAGCAACAGACTCTCCTGCCTTTGAAGCATCTAAGTGGAATGATTTGAAAGAGGGAGTGGTTTTTCTAATGCTCTCAAGATTTCGCAGAGAATAATACCTTCAGATAATTCGGGGAAACCAAACTGCCAGTGCGGACATTTTATGTTCATTTTTTCCCTCCATCGGATCTTCTGAGAAGACTACCATTACGACTGCATGTGCATCTCGACTACGCGAATAATCAGTTTTATTTCATAAACTCAGAAACAGAGAAGAAGGATTTCAACTTCAGGAAACACTAATTACGACAACGACGCTTCCAAATCACCCGGTTCTATATGTTTTTGGTTAGTTGCCGAACAGTAAAACTGCCCCAGAATAAATAACGGTAAAATACTAAAAGACATGAAGTTGCAAAATATTAATGAAAATAGATCAAGCCGAGATATTAAACCAACATACAAGGTAATTATTAAAAGCAGCATCATATTGCGTTACGATATTAGATATGTCGCATCCTTACCAATGCAACCCCGGTGGCTGAGTGGTCAACAGCGCGAGCTTCTGGTTAATCGTCAGACCTAAACGAAGGAGCAGTCGGACGATTACGTCCCCCCCCCGCAGACATACCTCAGGAAGCAAGGAAAAGCTTTGATTTGTTAGGTTTTAATTACAAATTAAATAATTTTTCTTGAAAGAAAGTATTACTTAAAAATATATTACTTTCGTTAATTAATTGAAATAATTTATAGACATACAAAGAACACATTTCCATTTTGCGGGTAAATATCAGAAAGATGTTACAGGGCTTGGTGCTGAGTTCTATTACAGCGCCCTGTGTGGAGGGTTCCTTTGATGTTTGCTCTGTATATGGGGTATAATCCGTAATTCTCTTAACTGGAGTACATAAATAAAATAGGAGGTATCAGAAATCGACTCTAGTCAAACTCCTTTCGTGCAGTGAGGAAGACTTTTATTCCGATGTTGCGGAGAATGTCTTTAAGCCTTGTCCCGATTCCTTTGGTCTATTATCATCAACCTCATTGCTTATTCCCTCTCTCCGTCATTTTCACTCTTTCCTTCTTATATTAACACCTCGGCGTTTTTCTCGCTCTAATCGTCAGCACGCCGAAATCCGTTTTTAGCACGTCTTTTGTAAAAAAAGATCGTGCTTCTGTTATCGGTTTGTCCGTCCGTCTGTACTAACGGTATCACTGCAACTATTAGTCCGATTTGAAAAATTCTTTTTGCATTCGGAAGCTTGAAATATGCGAATGATGATCCTTCATTTCGGTTTTTTTTACGATGTACAATTTTGCCGCTAGGGGGCGTAAATGCAGATGATGTCGAATTCAAAATTACGTTTTAATCCACCTATTTGCTTCTAAACATCCGATTGAAAAAATTATTTCATCTTTCGATTCCATTTATGTCAGAGTGTTTTAGATATAGTTTCATTTTCAAATTACGCATAGATTTTCCGCTAGGGGCGTAAAAGTAAATTACATTTTTCCCGATAACTCTTCTCCTAAAACTCCGATTTGAAAAATCTTTTTTCAGCGGATACATCTCCTAATGGAAAATCTTTTGCATATAATTTCGAATTTTTGGTAAAGAATACTTTGGCAACCAGGGGGCGTAAGTGTTAATTTTTGCTTCTAAGTGCTAATTCTAGCTTCTGAAATATCGATTGAAAAAATTCTTTCGTGGACTGATGCCACTCACATCGATAAACCTTTTTGGAATATTTTCTTCCTAAAATATCCCAAAGTTTCTCCGCCAGGGGGCGTAGATGTATATCTTAGGTGTGAGTCAAAATTATATATGTATTTTTTTGCTTAGGTATCTTCTTTATAGAATTTTTGTCAATATCTCTACTTCTAGGAGTCCGATTTGAAAAATTCCTTCTTCGTTGGATAGTTTTTTCCGTGTGACATATTTTCATATAATTTCAAAATTTTCAAGTAATTCATAGACTTTCCGCTAGGGGCGTAAAGGTAAATTGCGTTTCACCCTATATCTCTGCTTCTAAATCTCAGATTTGAAAAATTCTTTCTGCTCCGACAGCTCCTGATGGAAAATCGTTTGCACATAATTTGTAATTTTTGCAAAAAAAATGGTTTGGCCACCAGGGGGCGTAAATCTTAATTTCCGCTTCTGATGTATTTGCAGCAAAATATGAGCTTCTAAATTCTCGATTAAAAAAAAAGTCCTTTGTAGACCGATACTACTCATGTCGAAAAACCTTTTAGGAACATTTTCTTCTTAAAATAGTGCATGGTTTTTACGCCAGGGGGCGTAGATGTATATCTTATTTTTGTGAATATCTCTACTTCTAGGGGTTCGATTTGAAAAATTCCTTTTATGACATGTCCTTCATATAATTTCAAAATTTTCAGGTAATTCATAGACTTTCCGCTAGGGGGCGTAAAGCTAAATTGCGTTTCTCCCTATATCTCTGCTTCTAAATCTCAGATTAGAAAAATTATTTCTGCGCCGGATACAGCTCCTGATGGGAAATCGTTTGCACATGATTTATAATTTTTGTAAAAAAAAAAAAAAAAATGGTTTGGCCACCAGGGGGCGTGAACCTTAATTTCAGCTTCTGATGTATTTGCAGCAAAATATGAGCTTTTAAAATCTCGATTGAAAAAAGTCTTTTGTTGACCGATGCTACTCATGTCGATTCACCTTTTAGGAACACTTTCTTCTTGAAATAATGCATGGTTTCTACGCCAGGGGGCGTAGATGTATATCTTATTTTTGTCAATATCTCTACTTCTAAAAGTCCAATTTGAAAAATTCCTTCGTTGTTGGATAGTGTTTCCGATGCGAAATGGTTTTCCTATAAGTTCAAAATTTTCACGTAAATCATTTAAGACTTTCCGCTAGGGCGCATAAAGGTACATTGCGTTTTCTGTTCCTAAAACTCCGATTTGAAAAATTCTTCCTGTATCGCATACAAGACCTGATGGAAAATATTTTTCACATAATTTCTAATGTTTTGTAAAGAATGGTTTGGCCACCAGGGGTCTTAAGTGTTAATTTCTGCTTCTGATGTATTTGTAGCAAAATCTGGGCTCCTGAAAACTCGACTAAATTTTTTTTCTTGGACCGATACCGCTCATATGGATAAACCTTTTGAGAATACTTTCTTCCTGAAATAATACATAGTTTTCCCACCAGGGGACGTAAAGTTACATCTTATTTTTGTCGATAACTTTGTTTCTAAGAGTTCGTAAGCTCAAGATTCCGTTTACACCAATATCTGAGGGATTAGAGACCCGGTTGAAAAACTTCTTTCTTCCGTCAGATACTATTGTTTTCCATACCGGTTCAATTGCCTTTGAATAGCTTTGATAAATTTAATTTGCGTCAGAACGGATTCAAAAGACGTGCTTATTACACCCGAAAATTCGGTGTCATCTTTCTTGTTCTTTTTCCGGCCGGTCTCATTCCTCCTACTTCATCCGTTTCGACGAACCCGCGACGCGTTTTCACCTCGCTGAAAACCCTCCTTCTTCGCCGATTCCTGCCAGCAGAGTCCGTTCGTTCTCTTGCTCGGAGAGCAACACCCTCAAAAAAAAAAAAAAATCTGTCCCTTCCTAAAGAAGTCCGGCGGATTCCTAGAAAAGAAGTCCGACGGATTCACTCTCAAAACTATGTTCTTAATTGCTTCGCTGCCCCTCTCCTAGCTTCGTCGTTCTGCTCGGGACGGCGGAAAAGCAATCTTGTCCAGTTTCATTCTCACATCGACGAAATTATAAATCTAACACCCCTCTGCTGCGACGCGTGGGAAAAGTAGTACATTAACGTTTGCTTCCCAGTTCATCAAAATGGCGGGAAGCGAAGGAAAATGATTACAATTCACTATCTGAAAATGGCTACTGAACTTCACTTCTGATAAATATGTAAGCCCCGGTTACAAAGGACCCTGGCGACACTTACGCCCCGCCACGAAAATCCTGGATTCGCTCCTGCCTAGATCCGGGTTCGAGTGCTGGATGAGGTACGAGCGTCCCTTCCCTGGAACTAGTGGCCCTAAATCAGGGACACGCAACTCTTTCTAGTCATCGATTCTTACAGTTGTTGTTTAACAATCACTGTGAGAATCGAAAAGAAATACTTTTCGTAATAAAAGAGAATATGTTGTGCTTTATGAATGCTCTCAAATCAATGAAAAATGCCATGTCAACAACAAATACGAAAAGGTGCTTCGACAAGTCCATAGAGACCGGTCCTTGGCATTTCATAGAAAGAATGGAGTCAGGGAAATAATTTTAAAACATTATTCTACATACTCCTCTGCAAGGTCAACATATATTTCATACAGGTGCTCTAGCTTTTTCATTCAAACAACCAAACATAAATTTGATTGGTGTGCCTGAAACCACGTGCCTAAATACCACGTGTAAACAGAGGATGTGGCATCAGGAATGGTCTGTAAGAATCGACTGAACTGAACCAAAACTATTTCGAAGTCATTAGATAACTCACGAATAGTGATTCGGTGATTTTCCGCACAGCTGTGGGCTCAAGTTCGCCACTGTTTTCACTTTTGCTGATTGCGGGAGTCCCAGACAGTCAATCACGCTCACCATTTCTACGACCATCTTTAAAACATTTATTCTATTTATAAACATGTGCAAGACAGTGGCGGCTCGTGGTTGGAAAAATAGGTGAAGAGGTACAAGAGCAGTATGAAAATATATCTACTGTCTACATTGAAAATCCCTTAATGAGGACTTACTTATTTTTTTATATTAAATCAATTTTTCTTCCTTTTAAAGCTGCAGATTTGTCGATTATGTCGTCATAAGATGGTTAGACGTGAGCATCAATAAAATGTCTTCCTGAATAGAAATATTTGCCAGAGAAGCAAGTCTATCTTGGGAACTAGTGTTTCTTGAGCAAGTTTGTATTCTTTTAAGAAAACTTCTTTCCACTAACACACTTGTAGATGGAATTGTTAAACTGAGGAAAACCAATTTATAATCTTCTGTAAAAATGTCTTTGTCTTAGTGAAACACTCGAAGGAGTTCTTGAGACAATATATTCCTTAAATTTTAATCGGCATATACAAGACTTAGTTCATTTTTAAGGCGCTGTGTTTAGTAAATATGTTTCCGTAAAAATGTAGATTTTCAAGAGCGCAAGAGGGAAAGCATGCATTAAATTATTCGAATTTGGTTGTGTCAGCAAGTCAGACAAATTGAAGTTTCTTAGTCTTGAAATCTTATTTCCATTTCCATAAGAATGTGGTCCAAAATTTTAAAATACAATTGTTTATAATTTTGAAAAATTATTTCCTGTGTAAGAGCAGCATATTCCCGTGCTTATTTCTGTGATTTTGCTAGCTTTTCCAAACTGTGCTTCAAATAACTCATCGTTCTTTCTATGGCTCAAAATTTCACGAGTTTTTTTTTTTTTTAAGTTTTTTTTTAATTTGAGTTACACAGTAGTTTATGTTTAGTTATTTTTTCTTCAAAAGTTTGAATAATAGATCGGTGGAGCCAAAAATGTAAATTCGAAAGTGTTAATATCATTCAAAAACCCCTTGGCAAGATGAATTGATTTTTTGTCTGATTATTCGCTATTCGTCTGAAATCCGAACACTTCCTTCAATTTATTCCAATCTTCAACAACTACACTTACTAATTTCGAAGTGGAGGACCATCGAGTTTATGCTATGGTTGGTCTGCATTTTGCGGTTTTGCCGCCCCGGTGGCGCAGTGGTCTAAGCGATGGCCTATGATCATTCGTCCGAACGGGGTCCGGGTTCGAATCCCGTGAGGCATGGATGTTGTGTTTGTCTTACGGCACTGGCTCTCTACGTTCCCTGGAACCAGTGACCCTAAATTAGGGACGGGCGACTGCTTATAGCCCATTGAGTTGCTCACGGTGGTCGTTAAACCTCCAATCAATCAATCAATCATCTTGCTGTTGTTGATATAAGTGTATAAGACCGCTTCGCAGAATGGTGAACAAACGAAGCAATTCCACTGAGGCTTGCAAAAAGTATTCGACACTTGAAAATTTTAGAAAAACTCTGGTGTAATACAAGATTCAAACGATGAACTAAGCAATGAACAAAAACAGCTTGAGAAGCTTTATCCTTGACTTTTTTTTCTGTAGCCCATTTAAGTGTCCAGAGATTATATTTGCCCCATCGTAACATTGTCCTTATTATTTGTGTTGGTAATCAGACTGTTCCAAAATTTTGTCTAGCATTTTGTATAAAGCTCCTGACGTTCTATCTTCATTCACATCATGGAAACCCAAAAATCCCTCAACCAATACACCTTCCGAATCAACAATCAAAAATTATTTAATTTTTGACGTGAACGTTTATATATTCAGAAATACATTCAATTAATTCATTTTGAATAGTTTTTTATCCTTTCGTATTGATTTTCAATTTCTAAAGAACTTCTTCAAATCAACAATGAAAGTAATTCAATGAAATTTCCACGATTTATCGAGCCCATGCTTTCGTCATGGCCATGGAATGTTAGTTCTTGTTTGCTCAAATACAGTACAGACTAATACTGCATCAATCACTGCATGGAGGAAAAGTCTATTTAAACGAACGGTTTCGTTAAAATGCGATTTCAAAAGCCTAGCATTTTCCCTCAAGGCATCGGCAATAGTGTTTTGAATTTTTTCAAAATTCCTTAACATTAATCCGCATTTCAGGTGTTCGTTAGAATCCCGATGTTTATGAAGTGACCGTGTTACGCTTAATAAATCTGAGAATCCGTCTTTATTCCACGCCGAATGTTTATTACTAAAAAGTAAGCAGGGCCAAAAAAAAGAAACAAAAAAATTACCACCCGCTCCACCGTGATCTCTCACGAATTTACGCTCAAAAACTGAAAGATGCAGAGGTAAGGCGCGTGCAGCTGAAACACTTCACTTAATCGAGCACATTGGGGAGGGTGACGTCACGGTTACCATGACAACTCGGCCGAAAAATGCAGACTTCCAAGCATTCTCATTTCGGCTCTTCACTTGCGCTGTTAAGGATTTGTTTTCCGTATTGAGCGTGCCATGTGAATCAATATCTATTCAACATTTTGAGTATTTTGGAACTGAATAAAGGCAAAAAAGAATATATTATAAAAAAATACTGAATAAAACTTTATTTTGAGTAAAATAGGTGAAGAGGCACTTCACCTACTTCACCTGAGAAGCCGCCACTGGTGCACGACTCATAATCCTGCAGATAGACTTTCTGTAAATATGTGCTTTTGCAAATTTCGCCTTCGCCAAGTTTTTGAAAAATCTGATGCAAATTAGTTGATAATTTTTTTCCGAAATGAGAAATGCAAGGAACAGCTTTACACACGTAAGAACAAAGAAAACAAGAAAGAAAGAAACAAACAAACTGAGGAGCAGCGGATATGCGACTCACGGCACATGCGTTATACGTCTCAAGGTCAACCTGTGCCAAATCACTACCTGATGTGTCGCGTGTTTCCGAACTTCTGCAACCTCTCTGGGTAACTGATACAGACACCCGACGTGGACCAGGAACATCAAACAAAGATCCTCGCTCTTTCCACGTTTATAAGTGAGACACGGAAAAATTCTCATGGCCGCCACCAGGTGTCGAACCCAGGGTCCTCCAGCCACGCGCCGGACATGACTCCGCTACACCACAGCGGCCTTGAATTCCTTCAGACTCACACACGCTAACTGCCAAGCCAAGTTGGCAGGTTGCCCCTTGGAGCCCCGCACAATGCTAGGGGTTCACCAAAGATGGCAAAGCAGCAACTGAAGAAACAATTAGAAGGCGAATGAATAACTAATACAGACACCCGACGTGAACCAGGAACATCAAACAAAGATCCTCGCTCTTTCCACGTTTATAAGTGAGATACGGAAAAATTATCATGGGCCGCCACCGGGAGTCGAACCCAGGGTCCTCCAGCCACGCGCCGGACATGACTCCGCTACACCACAGCGGCCTTGAATTCCTTCAGACTCACACACGCTAACTGCCAAGCCAAGTTGGCAGGTTGCCCCTTGGAGCCCCGCACAATGCTAGGGATTCACCAAAGATGGCAAGCAGCAACTGAAGAAACAATTAGAAGGCGAATGAATAACTAATACAGACACCCGACGTGAACCAGGAACATCAAACAAAGATCCTCGCTCTTTCCACGTTTATAAGTGAGTAACGGAAAAATTGTCATGGGCCGCCACCGGGAGTCGAACCCAGGGTCCTCCAGCCACGCGCGGGACATGCCTCCGCTACACCACAGCGGCATCGCATGTACTAAATCAACATTAAGGCTCAAAGATTCTGTTATTAAATTTGACTAAAACGTGAGAAGTCGTCGTCTTTATGAATTCAGTGAAACAAATTAAATTTCCGGATCGAGATTCTGTTGCTAAATTTGCCTCTCCGGCTCAAAGTTTCTGTTGTTAAATTTGCCTCTCCGGCTCAAAGATTCTGTTGTTAAATTTGACTAAAACGTGAGAAGTTGTTGTCTGTAAGAATTCAATGAATCAAATTAACACTCCGGCTCAAGTTTCTGTTGTTATATTTGCCTCTCCGGCTCAAAGATTCTGTTGTTAAATTTGCCTCTCCGGCTCAAAGATTCTGTTGTTAAATTTGCCTCTCCGGCTCAAAGATTCTGTTGTTAAATTTGACTAAAACGTGAGAAGTCGTCGTCTTTATGAATTCAGTGAAACAAATTAAATTTCCGGATCGAGATTCTGTTGCTAAATTTGCCTCTCTGGCTCAATGATTCTGTTGTTAAATTTTCCTCTTCGGCTCAAAGATTCTGTTGTTAAATTTGACTAAAACGTGAGAAGTCGTCGTCTTTATGAATTCAGTGAAACAAATTAAATTTGCGGATCGAGATTCTGTTGCTAAATTTGCCTCTCCGGCTCAATGATTCTGTTGTTAAATTTGCCTCTCCGGCTCGAAGATTATGTTGTTAAATTTGACTAACAACAGAAGTGAGAAGTGGTTGTATGTATGAATTCAGTGAATCTAATGAACTTTCCGGCTCAAAGATTCTGTTGTTAAATTTGACTAAAACGTGAGAAGTTGTTGTCTGTAAGAATTCAATGAATCAAATTAACACTCCGGCTCAAGATTCTGTTATATTTGCTTCACCGGCTCAAAGATCCTGTTGTTATATTTGCCTCACCGGCTCAAAGATTCTGTTGTTAAATTTGACTAAAACGTGAGAAGTCGTTGTCTTTATGAATTCCATGAATTAAATAAGCTGAAGATTCTGTTGCTCAATTTGCCTCTCCGGCTCAAAGATTCTATAGTTAAATTTGACTAAAACGTGAGAAGTCGTTGTCTGTACGAATTCAATGAATGCAAAACAGTGCCTAATTTTACCTCCATTCTTATACAAAAATAACAGAAATGCCCGTTTTAATGAAATTTGCCTCACATTTTTATGTCGAATAACAGAAGGAATTCTTCGATGCTTTAGGTAGGTCATGTAGAGTTCAACTTGACTACATTGTTTCGCTGGGAACTTTTGGCTAAAATGTTGCATTGGTTATGAGCGTACTTTTCACACACATATCTAATAAAAATCATACACCATGTATAAACAGATTATCCTACGGAGCAGGGATTGTTTGAAAAGAGAAGCTGGGTGCAGAAAACAGATGTAGGTAAATTGCAGCTAAATAATCCTCTTTAATCCTTAAACGTTTTAGATTATTGCAACCCCACAAGAAAACTGCGGGGAAAATATTTCTGAACGTCCATCAAAGGTAATAAACGGTGCTGTAAAAGAAAATTCTAGCGCTTTGGGGACCCTCGAAGAAAAGGATATTTCTTGCGTTAAAAAAATACTGAATGCCAGGCATCGACAGAATACACGAATAATGCATGCGAGTCTTTTTCATGCTCGGTTTAATAGTCACATTTATCATTCCCATCCAAGCTTTATAGAAGTTCTGAAACTTTTCCAAACTCAAACATATATTATCCAAAGCTCAGGTAATGTCACTCGGAGAAGGAAATCCAAAACTGCCATGATAAGGAAGGAAATGTTGCGTAAGAAAATAAGCGATTATTTTTATAGAGGAGGATGTATAGCCAGACTTGAATTGGTGAAATTTGCATCCAATTTTTCAAAATATTAATATTTGGGTAAGCTGAGGTTTACTCCTGAAAGAGAAATGAAATTATCTATATTCAACTTTCCTCAAAAGCATAATAAAGTATGAATATTCAAGTTTTGCATATGTGATGACAGTGTACTTCATCTTTCTCTCTTCAGTATCAAAGTTAGTTTTTTTTTTTTTTGGTTTCTCTAACAATATAAACAGATATTTAACTTGGAAATATTAGTTGCTTTGCATTACTATAAAGATGTGGGCTATTTATTATGTTTAGTGTTGTCTTCTCTTTCCGTAAGTTTTAACCCCAATTTACTTATGGAGTTGTGGGTAAATCTTAAGCCGCTATAATCTACCCTTCCCTTAGGCTATAGCCACAATTTATCCATGGGGCTGGAGTCCACCTGTGGCTCTCGCGGCAATTTACCTATGGGGCTGGAGAACACCTGTGGCTCTCGCGACAATTTACCTATGGGCTGGAGACCACCTGTGGCTCTCACAGCATTTTACAAACACCAGCAGAAAACAGATCCCATATGGGCATATGGCCGTGATGCCCGTCCATAAGCCGACCCCCTAGTTTCCTCCCAGAAGAAAAAAAGAGTATTTAGAACATATACAACAATTTTAGATTTTAACAAAGTTAGACAAATCCGTGTACCCTTTTACAGGTTACACCGTGTTTACAGTTGACGTTTATTTTGTGTTAGCAACTGAAACTCATAAAGAACATCGTAGTAGTCAGAATAAAAAAAATATAAAATAAGGTGTTATACAAGCCTAAACCTGAAATAAAATTAGATATTAAGCCTAAAGTGAGTTGTATCCATGGGCTTTCCATGTTTTTTGCGTATGGAATCGGATAAATCTGTATAAAACCTAAATTTTCCATGAAACTTTTATCAAACTTTACAAGATTGTTTGTTCCCTTATACTTAGACCCCTTCAGTTTTAAACGCTGGAGCAGTCACGGCTCAGGGAAAGATAAAAGAGCAGATGAGAGGTATAGATTTTCCAGAGAAGTTTCCCATAATTAAAAAACAGTCTTCTTTAATGACCCGATGCTTTGGGATTTTATCGAGCACATAATCCGGAAAGCAGAAATAGTCCATAGGAAGACGGTAGTGAGAAGTTCCCTCTAATCAGTAGATTGGCTGCCCAGCGCAAATGACCATAAACTTTGCAGGGAAAGCAGGTGACAGTTTCAGTGGGGATTACCGAAATATCTAACCGTGAGACTTTAGTGGTACCGGTCTTAGCAACGCATACTCAGAGCACCTGGGGTCCACTGCTGGGTAATTGATGCACAGTCATGAAGGATACGGGGGATAACCGAGGAATTAAGAAGATTATCGTGTAGCCGCACCAAAATCGACCGATTTTCCCGGAAACAAGGCACAACGTGGTAGGCAGCAGTTCTTATCTATATAATTCGAGGTAACGGCGATGAAGAACTCTGTCTGGGAAAAGGAAAAGAGAAGGAAAAAAAAATAGAAAATATTAAAAGCTAATATTAATGGCGCACAAAATCGAAAACGGTGAGCTGCATTTTCTGAAAATTTAAAGCGGAGAAAGTAGCTACTCCATAGAAAGAAAAATAAAAAAAAAATCATACAAATAAAATGCAAAACCTAATTAATTTGCAGGACGGTTTATTGAAAGAAGCAATAAATAAATAGATAAAACTAAGTTTAGCGAAGTAGCGCGCACCAGAAAATTTATATTCGCTAAATTCGCGGAACAATAAGCAAGAGGATGAAATTTATTCCAAAAATTGCTCTTTCATTAAACAGACAGGTGATATAGACTGGTTAAAGCTAATGAAAATACGTTAGGGTATTAGTTAATTACTGTCTCTTAACTTCGTGTGATTTCAGCACTTACATAGCGAAAGAAAATAAAGTAAAAACTGTACGGCATGATAATTACTTGATTATATTATTGCTGAACTTATTGTTCGTTAACGGTCCTATTAAAGTAATTAGTAAGACAGAAAAAATATATTTACGAGAAGCATGTAAACTAGACTACACACGGAACGGGGCAGCGGGTGGCCTAGTGGTCAACATTCGTGACAGCCACAGAGAAGACCTGGGGTTCGATCCCAGACAGGTACGAAAGCTCGAACCACTAAATATCCGTCGTGCATCGGATGGGCACGTTAACCTGTCGGACCCCGGGTACTGTTCCCTCGGTATAAATAAGGGCGTCTTCCTTCCCCCTTTCTACCTCGCTTCCGTGGTACTTTCCTATTGGGCACTCTAGCCCAAATCTCCTAGCTTCCTATTTCTAAGGGTTGTTTAAGACCTGCGATCAGACACTCCCCTCCTAAAATCCTCTACATAGGATCTGATCTGAACACACGGGACAGCAAATCCGAAGGAAACCTGAGATCAGCTGAATTTGAGCAGATCTCTTAATTCATAAAATTAGTAACAACATTAATTTTCGAACAAAGGGCTTCCTGTAAAGGCCCGAAGTAGAAAATAATCCATAAAAATTTTAGTTCAGCTTAGAATATTATTTGAAGATTTCAAATTCGAAATCGTTTATACACTGCTCGACATAGAAATTGTCCCACCCAGAAGGAGGTGTGCTAAAAAACACACAAATCGCAGGGCGGGTGGACCTGATCGAGATATGCAAATGATGTAAAACCGAAGCCGATGACGTCACACGTTTATGAGATAAAGGTGACAGCAGCAACAGGGATGGTAGTGTGTGGTTGCTAGTGGAAGTGTCGCGGACGTTTCAGATTTGTTGTTTGTGCTGAGAAACTGTTCAGCAAAAGCCGAAAATGCAAGGTACACGCCGTCGAGAGGTTTATCGCCATTTGGATGCGTTTCAGTGAGGAAGAATTGTAGGTTTTTTTGAAGACAACTGGTCTACACGTCGTACCGCTACGCATTGGATGCACTAACTGTTGGACGCTGTTAGCACCACTGGCTACAGGAAGGTTCGTATGTGCGACAGTAGTGCAGTCTGACAGAGGTCAGCACGTCTGGACCAATGGATTCTTCGACACGCTCGTTCGTCACCAGAAAGCACTGCCCCGATATTCGACGTGTTGTGTCATCGACAATGGACGTCGGCATAACGACCCGAACTGTAAACCGGAGGTTACATGTGAAATCAACTGACTTATCGGTGATCTTTTTTCTTTTTCTGCAATACGACTTATTGAACGTCCCTCGTATATATGACAAATACTGCTAATGATATACTCATAACAGTGGCGTAGCCAGAAATTTCTTAAAGGGGGGGGGAGTTCATGGGTTTGGTTCATTGGTGAAAGTATCGTACATATCGCTTTATCGCTTTAAATTCGTGCTCAGTCTCCCCTCGATGGAGGGGTTCAAACCCCGGACACCCCCATCCCTCTAGATACGCTACTGACGCATAACATTTTCCGGTACTTCACAGTCATTTTTCTATCTCTACTGCAACTGCCATATATGCCAGTGCTGGGGAAATTCTTTAACAAGTTAGTAAAATCATGCAATTCATTGATTATGATAAGCTTTCCAACATGTCGGATTTTTTTTTTTTTTTAATTTGAGGTTTAATGACCACCGTGAGCATCTCAATGGGCTATAAGCAGTCGCCCGTCCCTAATTTAGGGTCACTGGTTCCAGGGAAAGGAGAGACCCAGTGCCGTAAGACAAACACAACATCCATGTCTCACCGGGATTCAAACCCGGACCCCTTTCGGACGAATGATCAGTAGCCATCGCTTAGACCACTGCGCCTTCGGGGCGGCCATGTCGGAAATCATTACTCAAATTATCAGGATAATGGCTGTAGAATAAATCTCGCTCCTATGTCCTGACCTTTGACGCTATTTCGATTATATTCAACAGAACCGGTTAAGTATACTTCCGGAACAACATGATAAGAGTTTTGTCGCAATCGAAACATTTTTACGTAAGTTATGACGCATAAGGGCAACAGAATGGATCCCGCTCCAATGTCCTGACCTTTGACCCCATTTCGCCCATTTTCAACAGGGTTCGTCCTGAGGAGGTCCCCTACCGCATACTAAAATTTCATTATATTCGAACGATTTTTACGCAACTTATGACGCATAAGGGCAATGGAATGGATTCCGATCCTATGCCATGGCCTTTGGCCCCATTTCACCCATTTTCAATAGGGTTCGTCCTGAAGTGGTCCCCTACTGAAATCGAACCATTTTTACGCAAGTTATAACGCATAAGGGCAATGGAATGGATCCCGATCCTATGTCCTGACCTTTTAACCCCATTTCACCAATTTTCAATAGGGTTCGTCCTGAGGTGGTCCCCTACCGCATACTAAAATTTCATTGAAATCGAACCATTTTTACGCGAGTTATCTTGCGGACGGACGAACGAAGGTGGAGCACATACGCTTCTTCAACCTACGGTTAGAAAGCGTAGAAAAGGTAAAAAAAAATTCAAATACGTCCCTCTCTACGGTTTTACCGTTCGTTCTAATTTTCATACCACAGAAATATTTTTTTCCTTTAATTCCAGAGCTAAATATTCCCCTCCGCTACACTTTCCGAAATCCTTGAAAAAGACTGGTTAAGCGGAACAGACCCTCCCACTCCCCTGTAACATTGTTCTTGCCCGCGGGCCCCAAACCACTGGACTCCCGGCTATGAGGGAAGGGGAGCCAAAAGCAACTACACACGAATGTGATTTCTGAGTCACGGCAATGGAGCTCCTACGCATTGCGTAAAAACAAGAAAACAAAATACAGAAACGTTCTTGCTAAGATTTTCATTTTAGAAACATGAGGAGGATTCCCAAGAAGCTCTGTTGCTGTTTGTACAGAAAAGAAAAAAAAACAAACAAACAAGGAAACCCCTTTTCCAGTTTGCATGTGTATTACATTCAAATAACAAATGTAACACCACTACAACAAAAAGAAAAAGTAAACATAATAATGAACCTCGCATTAGATTCGCCTGGGACTCTCCAAAATGACCGTCCCGCATTTCATTTCATTTATTTATTTACTTCTGGGTTTCACGACCTTCGTGAGCAACTTCTAAGGGATATAAAGCAGTCGCCCGTCCCTAATTTGGGCCCAATGGTTCCAGGGATGGGAGGGAGCAAGTGCCGTAAGACAAGCATACAACACATGCCTCATCATTAGTCTGAAAATCCTCCATGTCAGTGAATAACACAACGACATCGCTCTTTCCAAGTTTTAGAAACACATAGCAACCAAAAAATTGTTATTCGGTCACAGCTGGGGATCCGAATCCCAGATCTCTCGATATCTAGCCGAGCGCGTTAGTCATACACCATGGTGGCCAACAATCCACGGTGCTATTATAAATCATAATGTCAGAAGCTGACAGAAAAACACAAATAGCGCCGTGGATTGTTGGCCACCGTGGTGTAAGGCTAAAGCGCTCGGCAAGATATCGAGAGATCCGAGATTCGGATCCCCAGCGGTGACCGAATAACAATTTTTCGGTTGCTATGTGTTGCAAGAAAAGTGTTTGTTCAATGCATCCTTCCAGTGCTTACAAATGGTGCAGAGACGTGGACCTTAACTAAAATAGACATACAAAGGCTGCAGACAACTCAAAGGGGCATGGAGAGTTGTATGCTTGGTGTAACCAGGAGAGATAAGAAGAGGAACTCGTGGATCTGAAAAATGACAAAAGTGGAAGACATCATGATCAGAGTTAAATCCCTGAAATAGCAATGGGCTGGATATATTGCCAGAAGGACAGACCATCGATGGACAGCTGAAATTTTAGATTGGATTCCGCGGGACAGGAAAAGACCCAGAAGAAGACCACATGAGAGATGGGTGGATGAAATTCGAAAGTATGCGGGAGTAACCTGGAGGAGACTGGCACAAGACAGACCGTTGTGGAGGAAACTTGGGGAGACCTTCATCGAGCAGTGGATTGTAATGGTTGACAATGATGATGATGTGCTGCTAAAACGTGGAAAGAGCAATCTTTCCACGTTTTAGCAACACCGAAAAATTGTCTTTGTGAATCTTAGTCTGTAAATTAAAAAATACCATTCGCTCAGGACATCAAAAAGAATAACCACCACGCGGCAGAACCAGGGACGTTGCTAGACTTCACAATCAGGGTGGATTATTGTTATTTTTGCTGGAGCAAGTTAGTGTGACAGCAACTTAAGATACTAAACACTGAAAGAAAGAATTTTAACCCATTTTACTATAGGCTGCAAAGGAATCCCCACTTCCTTGGATGCATACTCATTAATTTTAGAACTGTCTTGATGCATCTGCAAATTATATAATCCAAAGTTTTGAGGTCCTTTTTTTTGTAACGTTTCGTTCATCCATTTTCAATAAAATTAGTAATACCCGAAGCGTTACATACCGTATAACAAACATGACACAGCCACCAGCACGAGTAGCAGGCACTGATTAAAGGAAAATTTTATGCGAAGGAGAAAGGCCTGAAAACAAATCTTTTCGTGGATTAGGGTTGAGAGGAAGTAAGAACACGAAGACACAATATATTCCTCCCTCCTTAACTCCCTTCCTTCAAACCATCGACCACGTCTTACACTCGTCAGCCACGTCTTGCCCTCTTACTGGCCGAGAGCAGGCTTAAGAGCGGTGGTATAGCTTTAGACTGCACTTTCCATTGTATGTATGCACATACAAACAGCAGAGCGATTAGTAATGACCTTCCTCAGCGAATTTTTATCCACCCTCTACATTCGTCGCTGGCCATATTAACACCAAAAAAACAACAACAACAAAAAACCGGTTTAAACTAAACATTTTGAAGAGTGGAGAACAATGAAATTTTCATGGATGCTATTTTGATAACCTTCCTACGGAGAAGTAAACAAATCACTTCTTAGGTAAGAGCTACATGAATTTAAAGACCAGAATTTTCATTACTTAGTAAAGTTCATATTATGTTTCAAAGTTAAAAAAAAAATGAAAAATCTTGACCTGGGTGGGAAAAGGGTCGATGAGAAAATTTCAGGTTGGGCTGGAGCCCACCCTCGCCCCTTGGCGAAGTCCCTGGGTAGAGTGATGACACGAGATGTATGGAAAATCTTCACGGGCAGAAACGACCTTGAAACTCTCAAGACATAATAAAACCTTATAAAAGAGACTCTAGAGATCAGTCCAGAGTTATTTAAAAGGCATCTACAATCTTCAGGCCTGTTTGGAAGCTTTTATAAGCTACAACCTACGGTCACTGGGATTGTACATAACCCTATATATCTCCAGCAAAACCCCTACATATCGTTTTATGCCACTAGGAAAACTCCAACACTTCGACAAGATCTCAGAACGAAACGTAATTTATGTCATTCATCATCATCATTGTCAACCATTATCAATCCACTGCTGGACGAAGGTCTCCCCAAGTCTCCTCCACAACGGTCTGTCTTGTGCCAGTCTCCTCCATGTCACTCCCGCATATTTACGAATTTCATCCACCCATCTCCCATGTGGTCTTTTTCTGGGTCTTTTCCTGTCCCTTGGAATCCAATCTAAAATTTCGGCTGTCCATCTATGGTCTGTCCTTCTGGCAGTATGTCCAGCCCATTGCCATTTCAGGGATTTAACTCTGATCATGATGTCTTCCACTCTCGTCATTTTTCGGATCCACGAGTTCCTCTTCTTATCTCTCCTGGTTATACCAAGCATGCACCTCTCCATGCTTCTTTGAGTTGTCTGCAGCCTTTGTATGTCTCTTTTAGTTAAGGTCCACGTCTCTGCACCATACGTAAGCACTGCAAGGATGCATTGATCAAACACTTTTCTTTTAAGACATAATGGCATATTGCTCTTGAAAATCATGCTGTTTCTTCCAAAAGCTCTCCAGGCAAGTTTTGTACGCCGATTAATTTCTTCATCAATGTGACCCTCACTTGATATCTGCTGTCCAAGATAAACATATGTATCTGTTATCTCCAGTTTTTCTCCATCAATCGATAAATCTTCATTTCTTGTAAAAGCATTGAACATCACTTTTGTCTTCTGAAAGTTCATTTTTAATCCCACTTCTTTACTCTTGTCAGCAAGTTCCTGGATCATACTCTGCAGCTCTGATGGGTTAGTTGCAAAAATGACTACGTCATCAGCAAAACGAAGGTGGGTTCGATAATCTCCATTAATCTTTATCCCTTTGTTTTCCCAGTTCAGTGATTGAAAGACATTTTCCAATGTAGCATTAAAGAGCTTCGGAGATATGGTGTCACCTTGTCTCACTCCCTTTCCAATTTTTATGTGTGTTGTATTTTCAAACAGCCGAATCTTTGCACTTGCATTTTCATAGATGTTATTAATAATATTAATGTATGCATCTTCAATACCGCAGGATTTCAGAGCCGTGGTAACTGCTGATGGTTTCACCGAATCAAAGGCTTTTTCATAATCGATAAAAGCCATGCACAATGGAAGTTCATATTCCCTCGCTCTTTCAATTAGTTCTCTCAGTACGTGGATATGATCTATTGTGCTGTAGCCACTCCTGAATCCAGCTTGTTCTCTCGGTTGAGCCATGTCCAGTGTTACCTTCAAGCGGTGTGAAAGAACTTTTGTGAAGATTTTATAAACCACTGATAGGAGGCTGATAGGTCTGTAGTTCCTGAGATCATCAATGTCACCTTTTTTATGTAGCAGGATCATTGTAGCGTTGTTCCAATCCTCAGGAATCTTCCCTTCATTAAGGCATCGAGTGAAAATTTGGGCGAGTACTGTTTCAATTTCTCCACTTGCTTCTTGTATGATGTCTATAGTAATTCCATCTTCTCCTGGAGCTTTCCCCCGCTTCATGTTCTTGATTGCATGAGCAACTTCTGCTGGGAGGACTGGAAGAACTCTGGTACCTTTCATGATGTCTGGAGTACATGTATCATCCCTTTCATATAATTTGGAGTAGAAATCTTTCACTCTTGTCAAAATTTCGCCTCTATTTCTTGTTATAGAACCATCTTCTTTCTCAGAGCCATAATCTGTTTTCTTCCCTTACTGAGATGTCCCTTTGCTATCTTAAGGCTTTGGTTGTTTTCAATTGCTTTCCTCACTAGCTCACAGTTGAATTTCCTTACGTCTTCAGTGATACTTTTTCGTGTTGTCTTGCATAGCTCTATATATTCCACTTTGGAAGTCACATCTTCTTTAGTTGTCCTCATCTCTCTTCTTTTTTGCATCAACATTTTGGTTTTTCCTGATAATTTGTTCACATGCAACTTGTTCTTAGACCCAGCTAATTTTGTTGCTGTTTCCATTAGAGCTTTGGTTACTTTTCTGTTAACTTCCGAAATATCCACTTCTTCCGATGTTAGGCCTTCTAAAGCAGAGAATCTGTTCTTCAGTTCCAACTTGAAAGTATTATGGTGTTTTTTAAGGTTGGTTATGTCAATACATTTTGTTTGTCTTATGAGCTTGCCACGTTCCAGTTTAGTGTTGAGGTGCATCTTACATCTCACCAATCTATGGTCACTACCTGTGTTGAACTTGTTCAGCACACTGCAGTCTTCGATGACGAATTTTTTTGTTACACATAATAAAATCAATTTCACTTGTCGTCCCAATTGGATGTCTCCATGTCAATTTCCTGTGTGGCTTTTTCTTGAAAAAGGAGTTCAAGATGAAAAATCCTTCTGCCTCTGCAAACTCAACGAGAGTATTTCCACGCTGGTTTCTGTTGCCGTGACCGAATTTACCTACTGAAGTTTCATTCTGTTGCCGTTGCCCTATTTTTGCATTGAAATCTCCCATAATTATCTTCAAGTGCTGCTTACCTTTATTATTTAGATGACGAATTTCCTCATAAAATTCTTCAATTTCTTCTTCAGGATGACTTGTGGTGGGTGCATAAGTTTGAATAATCTGAGCCTGGTATCTTCTCGATAGTTGGATAACGAGTCGTGCAGCTCTGTCAGAGGAACTTTCAACTTCTACCACTTTATCCTTCAGTTTCTTGTTTATTATAAATCCAACACCACTAGTTCTGCCAGTATCTGTCCCACGATAATAGAAGAGATGTCCACTTTTCAGTTCAATGAGATCTTCTCCTTTTCTCCTTACCTCACTTAGCCCGACGATGTCCCACTTGATCCTTTGTAGTTCCTCTTCCAATTCAAGAAGCCTTGAATCAGAAGATAGGGAGCGTCCGTTATAGGTAGCCAAGGTCAGCATCAAATGGCAGCCTAGTCCGGTCCTCCGGGGATTCTTAGCACCCTCTGCCTTCATGTCGCACTGGCCGCTGCCTTGGCCAGGTACATTCCAGCTGCCGGAGACTGAGGGTCAAGATTTAAGTTGTAGAGTCATTTTGGAGGTGTTTGGCCATAACTCACCACGCTGGCCAAGCGGGTTGGTGAGTGTGGGATAGCATTTCCTCTGATCCCGATGGTATAGTTATACCGCTATTGGCGGTCGTCAGAGCCCCTTTAGTGGGAACAGGATGCACCACGAGAAGGCGGGGTTGACATTTGTCAAGGAGAGGCTGTGATGTTACGCATCACCTGAGCTTCAAAACTTTGGAACATCCTGATATGTAAATCATTGACTGAGATATAAACATCTAACTTTTAAATTGACAGCAAATGAATTGCTTAAGATTAAATAAATGCATGCAATCATACGAAAAAATATTAAAAAATATATATATAAAAATATCGAATATGCACACACATATACAGTATATATATATATATGTGTGTGTGAGTGTGTATAGACAAAAATATAGTATACACTAAAGTAGCGTAAGCCTAAAATCCGAAAAATTAATCAAACCCTGCAAACTATGAACACAGAAAGAATGATTCATACAGATCACCATAATAATGGACAGCCCATACTACACGAAAAAAATAAAACAACAACAACAACACTTAAAAACCCAGATTAAAACCAAGTAATTAACTTCATACCAGCAGAGCATACATGTCAAAACAACCTAAAAGCAGCATTAAAAATACTAAAAGACATGTTCCCGAAACCCCATAAATGCAAAACATGAAACACAGAAAGAAAAATGCAAACAGATCCCCATAATAACGGACAGCCCAGTCTACACGAAACCCCCGTACCCCCCCTTAAATCCCAGATTGAAACATGGTAATTAAATTAAGGGCAGCAGTACATACATGTCAAACAACCCAAAGGCAGCATTCAAAGACATGTTCCCGAAACCCCGTAAATGTAAAACATGAAACACGAAAAATCAGAAAATCCTAGTATGACAGAAATACATAGCCCTAACTTGACAGAAGTAATAGAGGACAACGTATCAGAATACCAACCCCAAAAGTGATGAAGCCATTCGTTCTCATCAGGGGAACACCGTACGGCGAGTGGCCTTTCAAATCACGGCAAGAGCTGGAACAGTCTCATTATGTCAATCATTCAACACACACACACACACACACACACACACATGAGCTACATGCTTTTACTAACCAAATTAAAATATTATTTTATAAGCTTTCAAATTATAGCCTTCTCAGAACTGCAATCCGACAAAAACTTACGCACTCTTGCTTGACCAAGATCCTGTACCAAACCAAGCCGACGAAAGGCGTTATTCACACACAGTATTACCTCCCACGAATGAGAAATTTCTTTCTCACCGAGAAAGAATATGAACCCGACAATTTCCTGGAGCAATAAACAGAGGAAGAAGAAAGAAACAACTGCTCTTCGCGAAGAATGAGTGTGAGTTTCGAAAAATAACAGCATTTCCTCGAGAATCAAGGATCTCCTTCATTCACAATAAGGGAAATCTTAGACCTGCTTTCTCATCAACGGCGAAAACGTGACCCACAGCGATACATTTCAGGGGATGTCTAACAAAGCGTTGGCCGTGAAACGGAAGAAGGAACAGATAATATAATAAACAAAAGAAGTTACTCCGATAAGCTGAGGATCTGCAAAAAAAAAACGTGTTCCTTGTACGCGTTCACACACGCGCAACACTGATTTCGGCTGAATTATTTAGAAGTTCGGTACAAAAGGAAAAGACGATCTAGAAGGTGCAAAAGGTGAATGTTGATGAAACACATCTCATATCGTGAGTGAGTCGCCCACGTTACCTTACCCATACAAAAATCAATACCATGAAAGAAATTTTCTTCACCTCCGCGTTTTTTATAAATAAAGGAAACTTTGGTAAGTCCCAGACTGTTAAAAACATTTCGAAACTTTTATTTCGCTTTAGTGCTTCTTTTCCTTTGTTTCCACGATGCGTGAGAGAAATTTCCCTGGTTCATCCCGAATTAAAACATCGGAGACACGGTTTATTTAGAGAGGTCAGTTTGTCTGATTTTAGAGTCCGCATCTTTGTATTTTGTAGACGGATTAGTATTGTCGTGCACGTTTGATCCTTTGCCTTCTTTATTTCAAAGCAGCCGATTGAAAGCGCAAGTCCTCTTAATTTTTACCTTGATGCTTTGTATTAGCCGATGCCGGCATGATTTTCCCATGGGGCTTTGTGGAGGCAAAGGGGTGAGTTTGGTGGAAACAAAGGGGGAGGGGCTGAGGCAGTCACATCCAGGATTTGAAAGCGAACGGTCGCAGAAACACGAGGGGAGGAAAGGCCTGACGTGTTGGAGAAGCACGTCTTAAGCTGAACGGGTAAAGCAGGTTTTCTCCGCAGGGGCAGAAGGGAAACGGAAAAAATGACCAAAGCAGGATTTTAGGGAAATAAATTTGAGCTTCAGGGGAACAGCGAGGAATAATTATAGAGCTGATGGAAAACCTTTCTGCGATTAAGCAAAGAAAATAATAAAGTGCTTCATAAGAGTTTTAAAAGGATTCCGAAAAATTATTAGTTATAGCTATTTTACTGTCTTCAAAAACGTGAGCTTTTGCAACTTTACATAACCACGTAACAAAGGTTTGAACTCACAGAAAACAAAACTGACTAAAGCCCATTTAAACGGGGGACTAGGGGGGGGGGAGCAGCACCCAACATTTCCAAGGGCACCCAGAATTATGCAGGATGCTTGAAGAATTGACAGAGCTCTATCTACAGCTTTCTTTCTTTCTTTTTTTTTTTTTTTTTTTGCAGATAGCACTGCAAAAACTATTAGAAACAACTTTCTGAAAAACATTTTCTATTTCTTTTCGCTTTTTCAGGGGTCCGCAAAAAATATAGTCGCTTTCAATTTACCCTCAAATATTTTGAAAGCATTACAGAGAGGTTTTTTTTTGTACACATCTGTAATTGAGGTAAATTTTCATACATGATGAATTCGTTTCAATCATAGTATTTAGATTAGATTATTCTGCCCACTACCTGGATAAGAAGCTAGATTCGTAGCGACTAAATAGAAATGGGCCGGACAACTATCCAGAAGAGAAGACGAGCGATGGACTACCATACTAACGAACTGGATTTCAAAAGTAGAGAAACGAGGAAGAAGACGTCCTTGAAAAAAGTGGGACAATGAACTGCCAAAATTTGCGGGAAAAAACCTTAGCCAAGATTACAGAAAAATGGAAAGAACTGGAGGAGGCCTCGACCAGCAGTGGACTGAGAATGACTGAAAAGAAGATGTTTCTGCCCAGTACTACGATATATTTTCAAAAAGCTGAATCCAACCCTAGCGCGGGGGGAGGGAAAGCAGAACTGAACTGGTATTCATTTGTCAACCATGCGTTTTTACATTTTCTTGCTATCACTGATTCCACCATGAATCATGAGATACATACTTCAACACGGCGGTGATATTTTTATGGCTTCCTCATCATATTTCGGGAGTGTTTTCGCCTGGGTATTTTTATTCATCCACCCATAGTAAAATCCTAGATGTGCCACTAATACTGGGCAGCCCAAATACTCCCCCCCTACCGTCTCCTTACATGTGCACTGAAACTGACGTACAACGCTTTTACGTGAATTGAATATTTAGAGTTTAATGAGCAGTGACGTAGTTCCAAAAACAAAGTGTCTCAAAGCGGTTGGTGGAACAAAACCAGAAAAAAACATTCAAATTCTTCAGAAGTAATTTAAAATTTTATTTGATTTCATGATTTAGTTTTTGTTATTAAATACTAACTACAGATCGTTATCAATTTTCGTGAAAATTGTTAAATTTGGACAATTTTAAATAAAAGAAGGAATGTTACGTGGAAGGTTGATGCTAAGAATATTCAGCTTTTGTTCTTATAAGGGGCATACTAAAAATAAGCCTCCTCCTTAATAACTTTTGAAACTTTTAAATTATTTTAATGAAACCGCACTGACATGTACTGTGATACGTTACCAATGTGGAAACAAATTATTTTTTGAATCAGATATAAAGATCATGAATGATGGAGATAAGCAGCGAGCCGTAATTCTATTCCTGGAAAAAAAGGGATGTGAGGCTCCAGAAATCTACAGAAGACTCCTGGAGCTGCCACAATCGATATCAGTAATGTCGGAAGATGGATGAAGAGGTTTCGAGAGGGAGAGCGTTCAGTGTCGGACAAACAACGGAGTGGAAGACCCGTAACTGCAGTGACAGATGCTAACAGGCAACGAGTGAAAAGCCTCATCACAGCTGATCGTCCTGTGTCCAGGAGTTGCAACAATAAACAGTGATCACTATGTGCAGACATTGAAGAAGATAAAAGAAGCTATCAGAAGGAAAAGACGTGACGTTCAACTTTATAGTGTTGTTTTACACCATGATAACGCACGTCCCCACAGCTCAATGGAAACTTCACAGGCTATTGCCAAAATGGGGTGGACGGTGATGCCCTAACCCGCCAACAGTCATGTTTTGGCTCATTCAAACTTTTTCCTGTTTGCCCCTTCGAAAAACACCCTCCGTGGGGAACGTTTCGAAGATGTGACAGACGTTAAACTGGCTGTGAACTCATGGGAGAAACGAAAACCTCAGGAATTTTTCCGAAATGAATCTTACCAATGGGTTCAAAGACGGCGGAATAGTATAGAAGCTGATGGACAATACTTTGAATAGGCTAGCATTATTAACAATATGTCCAACTATTTTGCCACCAAACGTCAAATTTTTGCTCCTACAAATAAAAATCTTATGAGGGACGAGGCATTACTTTCAGGATACCCTTTGTAATATTGCTATGCCTTACAAAGTAACCCGCAGTATTCTCATCTCTGAGTTCTGCAGTCTAAAGCTGGACAACAACATTAACATTTCAAGATAGCTTCCTGCCGGTAAATATATGGGATAATAACAAGACGAAACAGTTGTATACGTATCAGCAGCTGCTGCAGTCCGCTCCAGTATAGGCGAATAGTCAGGGTCGTAGGTACCGAGTTAGTCGTCGAAGCCCGGTTCAACCTTCGGATGGTGCACAAGTGTTGTGTTGATTTTACGATTACATAACCTTAAATATAATATAGGACGGGCTAGATGGGTGGATGAAATTCGATATGCGGGAGTAACATGGAGGAGACTGCCACAAGACAGATCGTTGTGGAAGAAACTTGGGAAGACCTTCGTCCAGCAGTGGATTGATAATGGTTGATGATGATGATGACTGCTTATGGCTATTATTGTGCATCATGGTGCTCGTCGAATCCCAAACAGACTCGTCAGACCCCTGTAGTTACCACTGTATAGGGAAAAATAGCCTCAAAGGAAGAACTCTGACAACAGCAGAATTGTAGAAATGAAATACCCGTCACTATTATTGTGCTAACTTTTCAATAAATGAGAATGCACATCTGCAAGAAAACTTTGAAACTTCTGTTCCGGTGTTTTGCCAATTTCGTTTTGCTGTTTAGTATATAACACATGGACGCAGAATTCGCGTCATTGTTATTTAACAGATATAACTATTCGCTAGTTACTGAAGGTATCATTAACGAAAGGCCACTTTCTTACAGACTGCATCAAAATATTATTGGAACTTTATTATTCCCTCTATGCAGGCAACTCCGCCGTTGGACTGGAAAGCGACAGAGCACGTAAAGACGGTCGCTCGCTCCTGTGCATTATCAGCAGAGGCTGATTTTTATTTTGTTCCACGTGTCTGTGGCAGAAAATCACGCCACATTACGGCAATAATGGAGCTTCACGGGAGATTCTCAAAACACAATCAAAATCTGACAACCGAACTGGAAGTTCTGCTATCATTCCTTGGAGCTACATTACATTTAAATGTCCCATCGTTTCCAGCTCTGATGATAGCCAAGACAACGTATTAAAGCACAACAGAGTTCCACTGAGCTCCAAATAACAGTAATAACGACGGGGCACAGGAGCTGCTGTAACCAGAGTTGACGATAAATAGATATATTTTATCACAGGCAGAGAGTGAGAAAATGCAGGCTCGAAACTCTGATTGCCATTGGAACAAGACTCCGCAATCGAGCGTTTTAATAGGACCAACTCTAGGCACGATAACAGATTCCTCGGGGCTCCACGTCTTATCTGCATCTCTATATACGCCGCGAATATGAGTTTCCCCTTCCTTGAAAGTCGGTAGAGTGGAATGAACTCTGATGAAAGGAGACAGAGTAGACACGGAACACAACCCAGATAGAAACAGATGGTGCACCGTAATAACGCATTCGGAGCTGCGCTATGGAACTTTCAAGTCCCCACAAAATCTGCCACTTCCCCATGTTAATTACTTTCGAAACAATCAGCCACAGTAGCATGCATGCGACTATTAAGATACGCTAACAACCTGGCTCCAAGCCACACATTAAAAGACCGACTGTTCTAGATTGTGATTTATTTTAAAGAAAAAGTTAAAAAGTACAGCATCTTAAAGAAAATACGCGATGATAATGTATATAAATATTCTTTGAAGGCCAACACAAAACCTAGGATCAAAAGTAATTTTTAAAATCCTATAACTGAAACAAAACTCATCTCTTACAAGCTATGTAACAAACAAATAAATAAAAGAATGCTTTCGAAAACGTCATCCGAAATATAGGAAACATGTCTTCTGCTTTACGAGGATATGACAAACTATACCAGCGGCAAGGCTAACTTCACTATGGAGAGGAAGGTACTGAAATACTGTATCCACGGCGTAATATAGTTAACAGTCGAAAAGCTCGTATTTGAGCTTGAACGGGAAAATTATATAACGATCACTTTATTTCACTTCCACAAACACCAAAAAAAAAAAAAAAAAAACTTTATTTCACTCCCACCCCTTCCCCCAGAAAAAAACACACGAACATACATGAACTACTAATTTAAAATAAATTACACGATAACATACTAATTCTGTTTTGCTTGTATTTCCATATACATCACTGATCATGCTTGACGTTTATCTGCATTCTTCAAGTATGTTTTTTTCTTTTTCATTTAACACTGCTGCATAGGGAGCTCGGGGCTTTGTCAGTCCATGATGGACTTTTACCTTTGCTTCCTTGTGCTGCGCTCTGTTTTATAACCTAAATTTCATGTAGTTTTTTTTTTTTTTTTTTTTTTTTTTTTTGATTGGAGGTTTAACGACCACCGTGAGCAACTCAATGGGCTATAAGCAGTCGCCCGTCCCTAATTTAGGGTCACTGGTTCCAGGGAAGGGAGAGAGCCAGTGCCGTAAGACAAACACAACATCCATGCCTCACCGGGATTCGAACCCGGACCCCTTACGGACAATGTAGTTTTATAACCTATATTTCATGTAGTATATGGCAGTGCTCAGCAAAATAAATAAATGAAATAAAATTCACAGTAAATTCTCCCAGAGAGTGGAGAATTACTCCCTCCCACCCCTCTCAATTTCTATATCCAATTTCAGATTCTTTGAGTGGAGAATGATAACCGTAGCCATGTGTTAAAAATCCGTCGTTGTCATGGGCGTCCTCATGAAGGGGGGGGGGGCATTTGTCCTCGCCTGGAAATCTGTTCTTTATGTATGTTATTCGTGGTTGCCGTTTCTGTTTGCCTCTCCTCCTGAAAACTAAGCTATACGCGTGGTCGTTGTGTTCCATAATTTTTTAGAGACAGCGTTTTTGACAATAAAATGGTAGAGATTTCTCCTTAAAGCATGAAATATGAAAGAAAGTACAAAAGACTTGAAAGAGAAGGAACGTCAAGAAAATCCTAGAGACGGTAAAAATGGAAAAGGTGAATCCGGAAATTTCGCCCACTTACACTCACGGACAATGAAATTTGCGCACCTAGAAGAAAACATGCTACAACCGCGAAACTTTGCAAATAGCTAAAGTTCGTCCTGGTATGCAAATGATCCACGTCTGACACGAGAGCGCATGACCGCACACCCTGCGGTGGCACTGCAAGCACGAACCGGCAGTCTTATAAACCGGAGTGTAGTCGATGCCGCATGAAAGCGGAAAGCACCGGCAGACGCAAGCAAGAGTACAGAGTGACAAGAATGTCCGGTTGACGCCAGAGACGTCGATTTACGCAACGTACGGGCTTCGAGAGAGGCCGGATAATCGGGCTGAAAACCGCAGGGTGGTCGGCGCGCCGTATAGCCCGACACGTGGAATCTTTCTGACCATACTGTCCGACTACGTTGGGAGCAGTTGACACGTGACGGCACTGCCACACGGCGGAGCGGCTCCGGACGGACTAGGAGGGCCCCCAGTAAAGAGGATCGACGGATCGTGCGTAAGGCACGGACGGATACCATTGTGACCCAGTCCACTATACAGGCAGATGTAGCGGATCCTGTGTGCCCACGAACCATTTCCCGAAGCCTCGCGGAAGCGAATCTGTGATCCCAGCGCCCCTTACGTGTGCTGTCATTAACACCGGGTCATCGCCGGCTGCGCGTGCAGTGGTGCCGGGCCAGAGCGACGTGTGGTGTTCAGCGATGAGTTCCGCTTCGGTTTGGGGGACAGATGATCATCATGCCCGGGTGTGGAGGTCCCCAGGTCAACGGCACAATCCCAACTTCGCTACCGAGCGCCACACCTCCCCCACTGCAGGCATTATGGTCTGGTGAGCTATTACCTATGATAGCCAATCGTCTCTAGTAGTGGTACATGGATCATTGACGGACCAGCGGTATGTGGATGAGATCCTACGGCCCCATGTGCTCTCATTCCTGGCCGGGATTCTAGTGGGCTGTATCAGAAGGATAATGTCCGCCCGCACACTTCTCGGGTTGCCAAAGACTGCCTACGTCATGTCCAGACACTTCGATGGCCTGCCCGCTCCCCAGACATGTCCCCTATCGAGCATGTGTGGGACTAGTTGAAACGCCGGCTGCAGCCGTGCCGAACTATCCGGGATTTGAAGAACACCGTCATACACGTGTGGGCCAGTCTGCCTCAGGACAACATCAGGCGTCTGTTCGCCTCCATGCCGGACCGTATTGCAGCATGTATCGCTGCACGAGGTTGTGCGGCGCTCTATTGAAGATGACCAGACTGCGTGCCACAGTACATCTTGCTCTGTGCCGACGATAGGAAGATAATCTGGCAAGAACCCCGTGAAGAAATGAACTCATCTTGCCTTGTAAAAACAACTCAAGGTTCTGGAGGTGGTGTCATGGTGTGAGGGACGAGTTCCCTGATATTGTTGGAATGTCGGGCATCCTCCAAGGGTTATCTCAACATTGTTGCAGATCAAGTTCATCCTACAATGTTGACTTTTTATCCAGCAAGTGACGGCTGTTTTATGGACGACAATGCTACTGTCCATCGCGCAAGATGGGTTCAGCGAGCATGACAACGACTTACATCGTGTTCCCTGGCCACCACAAGGCCAAGATTTGAACCCTATTGAGCATGCGTGGGACACGTAAAGAAAAACAGATCCGAGAGCAAAGTCTTCGTCTGCTAAATCCGAGCCAGTTAAAGGATTGTCTGGCGAACCCCTGGTATGCTGTAGACGTATAGATGCACTTAACACCTTTCGGAATTTATGCTTAATCGGAAAGGTGCTGTGATACAGGCTAAAGAGGCAAAACCTGGTATTGAATATAAGTTTCCAATTTATTTGCCGGAATGTGTGGACAAATTTTACGAAATTGTTCTTGGGAACTTAGGATTGGATTTTTGACAACTCAGTAAACATATCTTTTGAAAGAACATGGGAAACCATGTTACACTATTTATTATTCTATTAGTTAATTGTATGATATGAGCAGAAAGGCGACATTTGTTGGCGGCGAGAGTTCACATGATTCTTTGCCCTTCACAAAGCTTTTATTGTTCTTCCTATCAGTATGAAAAAAAAAAAAATCTGCCCGCCGGTGTTGAGGACAACAAGCAAAACGAGCGCGCGTCAACATAGAATGACGCAATAAACTGTTCTCTTTGCTAATGGATTTAAAAGAGAAGAGCCTGTGATATACTACTATACTTGGAAAGTCTGGCCATGTTTCGAATGATCATTTGCTTCCATCGATCTCCCGATGGGATGCAGTAGCAGCATGATGACCACTACGCTCCCCGGACAAACTGTTGGCAATTAATCTTGACTGCCCTTGCACCGCATTATGTCGGATATGGACCAGAAATTGTCAAGCAGTCGACAACGCATCGAAGAGCCCAAACATACCTTCTCTTACGTCCTAAAGGCAGTATATTTAGACTAGTTGCAGGAATAAATTTGGTAGAACGCAAACGCGTCAGTAACGTGAATGCTATGGGTGATATAACAAAATCCACTTCATAAGTTTTTTCATTAGTAAAATTAGAATCCACTTCAAAAGCTTTTTCACCAGAATCCAAAAAATCTTTATTAGAAAAATCAGAATCCACTTTAAAAGCTTTTTCATAAGAAAAATTACAATCCACTTCAAAAGCTTTTTCATTAGAAAAATCAGAACCCACTTCAAAAGCTTTTACATTAGAAAAATCAGAATCCACTTCAGAAGCTTTTACATTAGAAAAATCAGAATCCACTTCAAAACCTATTTCATCAGAATCTACTTCTAAACCTTTCTCATCAGAATACACTTTAAAAGTTTCATTAGAAAAATCGGAATCCACTTCAAAGGGGTTTTCATTTAAAAAAATCAGAATCCACTTGATGAAAGCTCTTTCATTAGAAAAATCAGAATCCACTTGATGAAAGCTCTTTCATTAGAAAAATCAGAATCCACTTCAAAACCTATTTCATCAGAATCTACTTCTAAACCTTTCTCATCAGAATGCACTTTAAAAGTTTCATTAGAAAAATCGGAATCCACTTCAAAGGGGTTTTCATTTAAAAAAATCAGAATCCACTTGATGAAAGCTCTTTCATTAGAAAAATCAGAATCCACTTCAAAAGCTTTTTCATTAGAAAAATTAGAATCCACTTTAAAACCTGTTTCATTAGAATCTACTTCTAAATCTTTTCCATCAGAATACACTTCAAAAGCGTTTTCATTAGAAAAATTAGTGAGTAATTTTATTTGTGGGAGCGTGGTTGTTTTATGTATGCGAATGATGAAGTAATTTTTTAATGATCCTATCTCTATGCAAAATTGAAAAAAAGAAATGTTTAGTTGTAGAACATAAAGTAGAAATCAAAGCTCCAATTCATGATAATAGGTGATTCAGCTTAACAATCAGAAGCAAAAAGAATGTTTTAAAACGCGCTTCTCGGAGAGTAGATATAGCTCAATATGCAAAGACAACGCGATGACCCTAGAGGAGAAAATAGCGCATTTAAGATGCTACAGTGGATTAAGTTTACCACTGGGTGGGGGTGGGAGGTGGGATACTAGTAGCATTAAAAGGGATTTCTCCAATCACGCAATAAGAAACATAGATATCACTGAGCTGAAAACACAAATTTACTCTACCTGACAAGAACACTTTATGCCACAAAAGATTTCCAAATGCATGAAAACTTTAGGTTAGAAAAACAGTCCTCGAATGCAAAAGGGATTTTTGCAGTATGGACTTTTTAGAACTGGAGATATAGCGCCATGTCAAAAGTTTTTAGCATAGCCCAGATCGCAAAGGTTAACGTGAAACGCAATATTGCCAATCTGCCCTGTCACCATTTATGTGTGTTACAGAAGACGTTGAAGTGAGGAAGGTTAATGGAGAACGTGACTGTTGTAAGAATCAAGCGCCGCGCAATCACAATGAGTACGTGCATTTAAGAGAAATGTCGCCGAAAGAAATTCATGAAAACATGCAGCAAACATCAGCAGAATTTCGTCTTTCATACGGAACGATCAAAATCTGGGTTGCAGAATTTAGGTGTTGCGTGTTTGTCGCATAAGGCAATTCCACGCGTTCCCCAATTTTAATTACATACAAATCGCATGCAGCTAAGAGTACCATTTGGGTTGTCTGTCCTCCAGTCTCTCTGTCTCCTGCAAGAGAGGTATGAAATGTTAATCTATTGACTTTTTTTTTCTCATGGACTAAAATACTTGTATAAGATTTCAGAAATCACTCTATCCGTCCTCGAACTCTTCAGTTTCACTGTATATTTCTGCTACTAACAGCCAGAGAAGAAATTCCTTCTGTGACTGATAGATACAGGCATGCGTACAAGATTATCGGTGTCTATTTTCTGGCAGTCAACAGAAACCATTTTTCCTCTTCTTATTAACAGATTGAAGAAGTTCTTCATGTGAATGATAACATAGACAGGTAAGCTTATCGATATCTGTTGTTCGGCTCATCCGTCTGTCTGTCCGTCTGCAGAAACGATACTTCCTCTTCGAAATGTCGATTAGAAAAATTCTTTTTCTGCCCTAAAAGAGAAAACATTGACGAAGAATTCAGAAATCTCTCCTTCAATCCATCCATTCCTTAGACTGTCTGTCTGTGCAACTGAAGAAACTGTACCTCCGCTTCAAAAATGTAGGATTGATACGACTTTCTCAGCGTAATAGGACTAAAGCGAGCATAAAATTTCAAATTTCTCTCCGTTCGTATGTCCGTCCGTTTGCCGGTCTGTACGTCCGCACAACTATGCTTCTGGATCGAATGTTGATGGCCGGGCAGATCGAGCAAAGGAATTAGAGACATTGATGGATCGTAATAATACCTATCACTAAAAGTCACAAAACAAATTTCTTCGATCTAGCCGTCAGAATTAGATATAAAATTTCTCTGGACTGGACCGGTAGACAGAAAGACAAAGTGAAGAATGAACGGACGGAGAGATTACTCACGTTTTCTTTTACCGCGCAGAGCAAAAATTTTATCCATCCTTCATATTTGAAGCAGAGATAGTTTTTCCGACAGACAGACAGGCAAACTGAGGAATGCATGGATGAAAGGAAATATATCTGAAATCTTGTGTTCATGTTTACTCATTTAGGGCAGAAAACGGATTTTTCTAATTAGCATTTCGAAGCGGAAGTGCTGTTTCTGCAGACAGACAGACAGACACACAGGCGGATGAGGCGAAGAACATATATCGATGATCTTGCTTGTCTCTATCAATCGATCATAGAAATAATTCCTTCGATCTGATAATAAGAAACGTAATATGGTTTCTGGGACGGACGCACAGCTGGATGGACGTAAGGATAGACATCGGTAATCTCGTACGTATGCCTGTACCTATCAGTCCAGAACGAATTTGTTTCACAGGCCATTAGAAGCAATCTAATTTCTGCGGACGTACAAACAGAGAGACTGACGAGAGAAAAAGTGATGTCTAAAATCTCTTACAATTCTTTCAGCCTATGAGAAAGAAAGAAAAAGAAAACAGCAGATCACCATTTCGAAGCTTAAGTGCCGTTCTCGATGAAGGAAGCGAGAGAAAGAGACGGGGCCGCCCAGGTGGTGCAGTGGTCTAAGCCCTGGCTTCTGATCATTCGTCCGAGATGGGTACGGGTTCGAGTCCCGGTGAGGCATGGATGTCGTGTTTGTCTTACGGCACTGGTTCTCTCCCTTTTCTGGAACCAGTGGCCCTAAATTAAGGATGGGCGACTACTACCGCCCATTAAGAAGTTCATGGTGTCACTAAAAAAAAAAAAAAAAAAAAAAAACGATAGAGAGAGAGAGAGACGGGGAACCCAAACCGTACGCTTGCCTGCATGCGATTTGCAAGTATTTAAAATTTGGAAGCGACAAATTTTTCTGCAACGAATTGACGTAGGTGATGAATTTATGCTCGACGAGCTGATGCGCGAAAAACTAACAAACAGCTTAAGTGTCGAAGAGACGCAGACGAAGATGAACTCTGCAATGGGAGGACAACTGACGTATTGACACCTGCAAGTATGGATGTTATTCAAAAAAATAAAATGATTACAAACGTATTCAGAAAAATAATATGCTCCAACAGAAAATAAAATTACTAAAACACCTACATTAATAACAAAAAAAATATCATCGTCGAGCAATTAGAGCTGTATCTCACACGCAAGATACCTTAACGAGAATTTCTAGCTAACCTGTAAGACACGTGCTTTCCGTTCAGAAAATCGCTAGCTCAGATCCCACCGGGGAAGAATAAGGAAGGACTCGTTAATTTAGTATGCCGGGAAAGAAACTGACAGGAAAGTCAAAGCAGAACGTTTTACGAAATTTCAGGAAAAATACGGAAAAACCCAAAACGGATTTTTCTGAAACAAACGGAATTACAGACTACGGAAATCCTGTCAAAATACTGAAGTTAAAACTTAAAAGGACCTAAAAATTTAGCAGTAGCGATGCTCTGATGAATGGAGTGACCAAATGATTTAAGTCAAATCAGAATTTTACTCCAGCGCGTTATGAAAACTGGTCTAAGCGATGGTCTAAGCGATGGCCTCTGATCATTCGTCCGAAAGGGGTCCGGGTTCGAATCCCGGTGAGGCATGGATATTGTATTTGTCTTACGGCACTGGCTCTCTCCCTTCCCTGGAACCAGTGACCCTAAATTAGGGACGGGCGACTGCTTATAGCCCATAGAGTTGCTCACGGTGGTCGTTAAACCTCCAATAAAAAAAAACAAAAAGAAACCTACTGGATCGGACCAGAAAGTATTGACTTCAGCGGGGGATTTTTAAGTTGAAAAACTAAAATTTTCAGAACATTGCAGACTCCTTGATAGAAACGTTTCATCCCTTCCCCGTGCACCTCAGTTTTCTCGTAGAAAATATGCATCAGCGCAAGCTACCGATAAACTTTTGCAACGTGCAAAGCAAGAAAAGCGTGGATAATTTGTTTATATTGATCGTTACGCGTGCGCACCTAAAATGTGAAAAACTCTCATGCGTTTGCAAAAGTGAAAATAACTCGTCACATGATCACTGCGACAAATCAAATACGAATGTAAGAGCTGAGTAGTATAAGTCAGAAATAGTTCTTGGTGCCGTCGAGTGAATGGCAGACTTGGAAGTTTCAAGGTATAAAAATATTAGCTTCCACGTGCAACTGGACATCGTAGGGTACTGAATTTAAACGACGGCAGAAACAGCAAAATGTTGTACAAAAACGTTTCAGCACATTATATTGATAAATTTATGATCTTTCCAGAATACTGACTGAGAATTGTGCAATGATACAAGATTAAAAATAAAAGAAACATGAAAAAGGAAGAGAGCCACGAAAAAATACAATTTCTCATTTTATTTGGATTTCTTGATCCCTCTAACGACACTCCTGAAAATATCCTTCTTAGATTTCCTTTATTACTACTAATCCAGACGTCCTATTTTTTTAAAACCAGGATTGTCTGGAATAGTAATAATAAACATAATTCTTAAAAATAAGTCGTCTGAATAACGAATGAAAAAATAGGACGTCTGAATTCCAGATTTTCTATTTTTTTTTAAATAGAACATCTGAAATAGTAGTAGTACTACATATGTTGGGGGGTGGCCGTTGTTCGGAGGTTAGGCCTAAATTAACATTACTAGTCCGTTGCCTTTCTGCAAAAGAAAAATAAATGTATGAAGCCTGTGCACATTAAAATAAGTTAGTAAAATCATGCAATGCATTGATTATGATATGCTTTCCAACATACCAGAAATCATTTCTCAAGTTATGAGGATAATGGCTGTGGATTAAATCTCGCTCCTGTGCCCTGACCTTTGACCCCATTTCGATGATATTAACAAGTTAGTAAAATCATGCAATGCATCTCAAGTTATGAGGATAATGGCTGTAGAATAAATCTCGCTCCTATGACCTGACCTTTGAACCATTTTGATGATATTCAACAGAACGGGTAAAGTATACTTGCCGTCCCGGTGGCGCAGTGGTCTAAGGCGTTGGCCTCTGATCATTCGTCCGTAAGGGGTCCGGGTTCGAATCCCGGTCAGGCATGGATGTTGTGTTTGTCTTACGGCACTGGCTCTCTCCCTTCCCTGGAACCAGTGACCCTAAATTAGGGACGGGCGACTGCTTATAGCCCATTGAGTTGCTCACGGTGGTCGTTAAACCTCCAATCAAAAAAAAAAAAAAAAAGTATACTTCAGAAACACCATGATAAAGTTTTATCTCAATCGAAGCATTTTTAGCTAAGTAATGACGCATAAGGGCAATGGAATGCATCTCGCTCCTATGTCTTGACATTTAACCCTATTTCGCCCATTTTCAACAGGGGTCGTCCCCAGGTGGTCCCCTACCAGCTACCACATACTAAAATTTCACATTGAAATCGAATCATATTTACGCAATTTATGACGCATAAGGGCAATAGAATGCATCCCGCTCCTACGCCCTGATCTTTGACCCCATTTCGCCCATTTTCAACAGGGTTCGTCACCAGGTGGTCCCCTACCACATGCTAAAATTTTATCGAAATCGAACCATTTTTACGCGAGTTATCGTGTGGACGGACAGACAGACGAATAAAGCTGGAGCATATGCGCTTTTTCAACCTACGGTTAGAAAGTGTAAACAAGTTAGTAAAATCATGCAATGCACTGATTATTATACGCTTTCCAACATGCCAGAAATCATTACTCAAGTTATGAGGATAATGGCTGTGGAATAAATCTCGCTCCTGTGTCCTGACCTTTGAACCCATTTCGATGACATTAAACAGAATTGGTTCGGTATACCTCCTGAACAACATAGAAGCCAAATTAGTTTACAAAATGGGAATATCTGCACCAGAACTCAAGTTTTGAACAGAAATGTGCTGCGAAACAGAAATCATGGCAATGTAACATGTTCAAATTCAAATACAATTACGTACCCAATATTTCGTCGGGTGACCATTTTATTTAACAACGGTTGCACACCTGTTGGGCATGGAGTCAACCAACTTACGCGACATATCGGATGAAATACAGTAGTGCCAAACGTCAGTAATTGCGTTAATCAGTTAAAAATGTTTTTGTGGGGTGACGGTTCGTGCACTTTTCTTTTCAGGAGGCATCATCCACGTCTCACCCAGGATTCGTACCCTCATCGTGTAAGCAGGAGGAATATGTTTCAAATACCATTCGGCCATTATGTGACGCGCCCTACAGAAAAGGAATTGTATGGAGAATAATCATTCATCTCCGTAATTACCTCCAAATATCGTCGATGATCATTTCCTCTCCTGTGCATGAAATTTGGAAAAAGATATCGTTGAAAATAAAGGTGGGTATATCGAAGAAATAATATTTAATTTTTATGATGTTTCCAGAGAGCCCTTAAGCGCCAACAAAACGAATTACTTGCTACACATATGGAGGCGATGAGCGGCAACAAAATCAAAGTAAAAATGATAAAAGGGAATGTCAGAGCCTTGATGGAAGTCGATAAAATTTTAATTGAAATGGGCATAAAGAAACAACTGAGGCCGTGAGGGAGTGTTAAGCGTACATGGATATGAGACGTAAGCCTAAAGTGACTTTGGAATGAGCCCAAGAGAGGAGGGAAAAAAGCCCAAAGGAATCCGGAAAGGATGGAGAGAGAGAGGAAGAAGTCATATAGAACAGCAAAATTTGAAAAAGAAAAAAAAAACAGGATGCTTTTTTAGGGTTACAGAAAAATGTTATATACTCCTGCGTGAATTTCTTTTTTACTTGAAGTGGAGAATTTAGATCTGCATGCCTGCTGTCCACATGGACGAACACCGGTAAAATCCGAAGCCTGGGTGATGATTAATCTTGAAAAAACTTCAGTCATTTCAAAATGAAAGGTCTTGTGTGGCGCAATAGTCAGGAAACTTTGAAGGAAGTCAGGAGGTGCAACATGGGTTTCTGTTTCACGACATACTCTTATTTTTAATGACTCTGTAAAAACTTTAAAAAGAGAGACAGATGACGGTTGCTAATGATATTTTAATGGTTAATATTGTGTTGTGGAATACAATAAATAATATTCTTAGGACGGCACTGGTGCGCTCATCCTATCAAAACTGATGTCCATTCCGGAAATGGTCACTGGGTGTAGTTGCGGCTTTTTTCGGAATAAGACAGAATCTGAAAAACTGCTAAATGTATGCAACCATGCGAAAAGAACTTGTTTGTTTGTGATCGGGTGTAGAGACCACATTTCAGCAAACAGCTCCGAAATACAGTACACGTTAGAGATCTGCAAGAGCAGGGGGCTTGAGCTTGAAGACTTAACCTGTTTTCGCTAGAAAAACTGCATCTTGGCTCGTAAATCGAAGACTGCTTTGTGACGTAATCGGTTCTTCTTTTCCCTTCCAATATTGCTATTAAACACAGTTTTTTTTTAATCAAAACAAATTGACACTAGAAAGGCGATTTCCTCCAAACACAAGAAATTTGAGACATATTTCACTTCGATATTTAAGCAGAAACATAGGTTTTTTTCCTTACCAGTCACAAACCCCATACCCAGTCCCCAACTAACTACAGTACTGAAATCTAAAATGTTGAAATGAAATTTCATTCTCACTGTGTGATATTTTTTGTTGGCTTTAGTTCCGCTTAAGAAAGGGTAGGGGTGGCAAAGTCAACAGAGTGAAACAATAGATATGAACCGATCGCGTACGTAAATTATGTACAAAATTATCTGACAGGGTCATTATTTGAAAATGGGAAAGATGTCAAGAACGAAACGGGATTTGAACATTAAGGTATGGGACGTGCTTTGAACATTCGGATATGGGCCGGGCCTTAGAAATTCGGATATAAAAAGGGCCTTAGACATTCGGTATAGGCCGGGTATGGGCAACTTTTGGGTATAGACAGTGCCTTGAACATTCGGATATGAGTCGGGCCTTGACTATTTAGGTACGGAAAGTGCCTTGAACATTCAGATATATACTGGGCCTTGCACATTCGGTATAGGCCGGGTGTTCAACTTTTGGGTATAGGCAGTGCCTTGAACATTCGGATAGGGGAAGTGCTTTGAATATTCGGATATATACCGGGCCTTACACATTCGGGATAGGCCGGGTGTTCAACTTTTGGGTATGGGCAGTGCCTTGAACATTCGGATATGAACAGGGCCGTGCACATTCGCTCATCAATAAGGCATTCAACTTTTGGGTATGGCGAAGCCCTGAATATTCGGGTATGGGTCGGACCTTGAACATTCGGGTATGGGCAGTGCCTTGAACATTCGGATATGAACAGGGCCGTGCACATTCGCTCATCAATAAGGCATTCAACTTTTGGGTATGGCGAAGCCCTGAATATTCGGGTATGGGTCGGACCTTGAACATTCGGGTATGGGCAGTGCCTTGAACATTCGGATATGAACAGGGCCGTGCACATTCGCTCATCAATAAGGCATTCAACTTTTGGGTATGGCGAAGCCCTGAATATTCGGGTATGGGTCGGACCTTGAACATTCGGGTATGGGCAGTGCCTTGAACCTTCAGGTAGGAGACGTGCTTTGAACATTGGAATATGGGCGATGCCTTGGACTTTCGGATATATCATCATCATTGTCAACCATTATCAATCCACTGCTGGACGAAGGTCTCCCCAAGTTTCCTCCACAGCGGTCTGTCTTGTGCCAGTCTCCTCCATGCCACTCGCGCATACTTTCGAATTTCATCCACCCATCTCCCATGTGGTCTTCTTCTGGGTCTTTTCCTGTCCCTTGGAATCCAATCTAAAATTTCGGCTGCCCATCGAAGGTCTGTCCTTCTGGCAGTATGTCCAGCCCATTGCCATTTCAGGGATTTAACTCTGATCATGATGTCTTCCACTCTTGTCATTTTTCGAATCCAAGAGTTCCTCTTCTTATCTCTCCTGGTTACACCAATCTTGCACCTCTCCATGCTGCTTTGAGTTGTCTGCAGCCTTGGTATGTCTCTTTTAGTTAAGGTCCACGTCTCTGCACCATACGTAAACACTGGAAGGATGCATTGATCAAACACTTTTCTTTTAAGACATAATGGCATATTGCTCTTGAAAATTATGCCGTTTCTTCCAAAAGCTCTCCAGGCAAGTTTTGTACGCCGATTAATTTCTTCATCAATGTGACACTCACTTGATATCTGCTGTCCAAGATAAACGTACGTGTCTGTTATCTCCAGCTTTTCTCCATCAATCGATAAATCTTCATTTCTTGTAAAAGCATTGAACATCACTTTTGTCTTCTGAAAGTTCATTTTTAATCCCACTTCTTTACTCTTGTCAGCAAGTTCCTGGATCATACTCTGCAGCTCTGATGGGGTAGTTGCAAAAATGACAACGTCATCAGCAAAACGAAGGTGGGTTAGATAATCTCCATTAATCTTTATCCCTTTGTTTTCCTAGTTCAGTGATTGAAAGACATTTTCCAATGTGGCATTAAAGAGCTTCGGAGATATGGTGTCACCTTGTCTCACTCCCTTTCCAATTTTTGTGTGTGTTGTATTTTCAAACAGCCGAATCTTTGCACTTGCATTTTCATAGATGTTATCAATAATATTAATGTATGCATCTTCAACACCGCAAGATTTCAGAGCCTTTGTAACTGCTGATGGTTTCACCGAATCAAAGGCTTTTTCATAATCGATAAAAGTCATGCACAATGGAAGTTCATATTCCCTCGCTCTTTCAATTAGTTCTCTCAGTACGTGGATATGATGTATTGTGCTGTAGCCATATATATATATTTATGTATTTTTTTTTTTTTTTTGATTGGAGGTTTAACGACCACCGTGAGCAACTCAATCGGCTATAAGCAGTCGCCCGTCCCTAATTTGGAGTCACTGGTTTCAGGGAAGGGAGAGAGCCAGTGCCGTAAGACAAACACAACATCCATGCCTCACCGGGATTCGAACCTGGACCCTGTTCGGACGAATGATCAGAGGCCATCGCTTAGACCACTGCGCCACCAGTGCAGCCTTTCGGATACGAACAGGGCCTAGAACATTCGGTATGGGCCGGGCGTTCAATTTTTGGGAATGGGTAGTGTCTTGAAAAATCAGGCCTTGAAAATTCGAATATGGGCAGCGCCTTGAACATTCGGATGTGGGTCGGGCCTTGAACATTCGGACATCTGCAAGGGCGTTGAACATTCGGATAATGCCAGGCCTTGAACATTCGGATATGTGCTGGGTTTCCAAGTTATGGCTAGTGCAGATCTCAAATACAGGTAATTTACAATAATTCGATCCGGGCTGTGTGGACGCCACCGCTCAATCAACAGAAAAAAAAAATTAGGTGGCTCCATGCTATTGACAGGATTTTGCGCCAATTTGATGCATTATTTTCGCAACCACAGAAACTGGTAAAATTCAAATGCAGCGCTTAATTCAAACACTAAACGATGCTGCAGTCGGAAACGGAAAACATAAGATAGATAGCACGAGGAAACGAAAACTTCTCACTGTTCGTAATACTTACACATCAATTTTAATGCAGGAGTGCTTATCAAACATATCAACGACAAGCCATTGCACCAGAAACATCTTTTAAAACTACGTACCTTCCTGAACCTTCGATGGAGTCCCCAGGCAGTAGTCTTTCCTGACGCGTCGAAATCAGCTCCAGGGAACTCAGACCTACCGACACGCAGTAACGCTGCTTAAGGTATCATATGATACTACGTTATTTAAATCCACGCATTTTGGCTAATGAAAGGGTTTAATTTTGACGGATACTTTGGTAATTACTTTAAAAGCTTCTAGATGCGATGAACAACCACATCATCACATTCCAGTGATTAACTAGAAGCATATCACGGCGCGAAGTTACTTCGTTTCCAGACGTTTTCCTGACTTAATGGAGAAAATGTATCATTAATTCTGATGCAGACATTGCAACTTAAAGAGGCCCTACAATAAATCGTTTTGGCAAATAAAAAACGTTCTCGCATCAACTCTTTCGTTTCTAAAATTAAGTACAGTGACCTTTCAGAAATGAGGAAACATCGGCAACATAGGTGAGTAATTTCAAACTCCGCGAATCATTACAAATTATAAATCTACCTAATACTACATAAGAAGAGGCTTATATGTACAAAATGTTCTTCACAAAATACATTTAATGGCACGAAATTCAAAGAAAAAAGTTGCTCACGAAATGGAAATTACCATGGTCAATTGCTGATTTTTAGTATTATTTAGGCAGACGAGTTGACGACGGTTAAAGTCTTTAACGTTCACCACACTGGAAAAAATACGTGACGTAAATTCACGGAACATTTCTGAAATAAAATGCGGCAAAGTTGTCGGTAAGTGTCTGTCTTTTAACAGAATTTCCGTTTCTAAAAGTGACCGCTTTTTTTAACTATTGTATTTTCATAGCTTTCCCGTAGCCAGTAATTCCGTTTATTTCAGAAAAGTCCGTTTCAGTTTTTCCGTATTTAGATAGAATTTCGCAAAATCCAACATGCTGAATAATTCATCCCTTACGCGAGAGAATCCTTTTGCGCTGGTGGTGGGGATCCAGAACAGGCCATTTCGATTGAAGTTGCGCGTGTTAACCACTGAACCAGAAAGTCAGAGGAATCAGACTCACGTTCAAGGTAAAACTAATTAGGCGATAATTTTTTCTTCATTAATGCGAGTGATTTGGACTTTTTACTTTCTATTGCAGATTATTTTTTTGAATACCTTTGTAATAATTTTATTTTTTCTGTAGGAGGTTTTATTACAAATAACGTATTTTTTCATCGTGATTTTTCGAAGCAACATAATGATTTGGAGTTTAGATCTCTTTTTTTCCCCACCTGACAATACCTTTCAATTATCTTTAAAAGAAGGTGCAATGTACTGTTTTATAATAATATATAACGAAGTAAATTTCTCCGTCATTTTTGGTCCACGCCGGGGATCGAACCCGAGTCCACTTATTCAGGAACAAGTCGCTCTACCAACTGAGATACGCAGACGTTCGTTCTCGCTGCTATCTGCCTTTATGTCGTGTGCGTCCTGCGGGCAGGCACGTCACATCCCCCCCGGAAAGAGGACCGGGGCATGGCCCACGGGTCAGCCGTGACCATGAATCGTTGCAGGCAGCCATCCGCTGAAGAACGTGCACTTCAGAACTCCCAGTCAATCTGGTGTGTGGAATGCAACGTCACACACATTTATTTTTCGAAGCGCTGAAGAAGGGGTTCTCTTATTTTTCTTGTCTCGCGGTGTGGAAAAAACATCACACCATTGCGAGATCTTTAACGGCCGGGTCATCCAGGAAGTTCGGGCGTCATTAAACCGAAGTAAATTTCTCCGTCATTTTTGGTCCACGCCGGGGATCGAACCCGAGTCCACTTATTCCGGAACAAGTCGCTCTACCAACTGAGCTACGCAGACGTTCGTTCTCGCTGTTATCTGCCTTTATGTCGGGTGCGTCCTGCGGGGCAGGCACGTCACAATTATTTCACAAATCTTCTCTTGATAGCTATATAACTTTTGTCTTAAGGACTCCACTGACTGATATATAGACATCGTACAATGACCTGTACAATAAATTAAGTACCCCGTTTCTTCCGGTCGCACAACATATAACAGCTGGTGCACAAAAAGGGAGGAAAAGGAGAAGAAATATCCTGTGCCACATAAACCAAAATTCATGCGATATACTATCCACAATATCCGATCTCGCTACAGAACTTCAAAATCAAGCACTGACAGACTACTGAAATTTTACAGTTAATCAAACCCCCAAGTATTGCCATAAATCTATCCTATTACCGGAAATGTTTCGTAAATATGGATACGGAAAAAGTGAGAACGGAGTTTTTCCGTTAACATAAGAAAGAAATTGAAGGAAGGTTTTTGAAAATCCAGAATTTTCCGTTAACGCATCTTGAAAACTCTGACGTACCGTCTATATAAGAAAGGAATTGCGGAAAGGTTTATGAAAATTCAGGATTTTCAGTTAACGCATCTTGAAAATTGTGACGTACCGTCAATATAAGAAAGTAATTGCGGAAAGGTTTCTGAAAATCCAGAATTTTCCGTTAACGCATCTTGAAAATTGTGACGTACCGTCAATATAAGAAAGCAATTGCCGAAATGTTTCTGAAAATCCAGAATTTTCCGTTAATGCATCTTGAAAACTGTGACGTACCGTCAATATAAGAAAGCAATTGCCGAAATTTTTCTGAAAATCCAGAATTTTCCGTTAACGCATCTTGAAAACTGTGACGTACCGTCAATATAAGAAAGCAATTGCCGAAACGTTTCTGAAAATCCAGAATTTTCCGTTAACGCATCTTGAAAACTGTGATGTACCGTCAATATAAGAAAGGAATTGCGGAAACGTTTCTGAAAATTCAGAATTTTCCTTTAACGCATCTTGAAAACTGTGATGTACCGTCAATATAAGAAAGCAATTGCCGAAATATTTCTGAAAATCCAGGACTTTCCGTTAACGCATCTTGAAAACTGTGATGTACCGTCAATATAAGAAAGCAATTGCCGATAGGTTTCTGAAAATCCAGGACTTTCCGTTAACGCATCTTGAAAACTGTGATGTACCGTCAATATAAGAAAGCAATTGCCGAAAGGTTTCTGAAAATCCAGGACTTTCCGTTAACGCATCTTGAAAACTGTGATGTACAGTCAATATAAGAAAGCAATTGCCGAAAGGTTTCTGAAAATCCAGGACTTTCCGTTAACGCATCTTGAAAACTGTGATGTACCGTCAATATAAGAAAGCAATTGCCGAAAGGTTTCTGAAAATCCAGGACTTTCCGTTAACGCATCTTGAAAACTGTGACGTACGGTCAATATATGAAAGGAATTGCGGAAAGGTTTCTGAAAATTTAGAATTTTCCGTTAACGCATCTTGAATACTGCGACGTACCGTCAATATAAGAAAAGAATTACAGAAAGGTTTCTCAAATTTCAGAATTTTTCTGGAGTAGGAAAAATCTATGAAATTCAGATTTCTTTCAGTAATTTCACGGAAAAAATTGTATCAGAAATATGCTTCGCTAATTCACGAAAAAAAATCACGGAAAGTGGCTCGTGAATTTCGGATTTTTTTTTTTTTTACAGGGCAAGAGTACCTCTTAGGGCTATGAACAAAGTTTAATGGCCGTTGGTTCCAGGAAGGGGCAGAACCATAGATAGCAGTTAGACAAACACACCACCCATGCTTCATCTGGGACTCGAACTTGGGCCAAGCTCGGACAAGTAACGAAAAGCTTCTGACGACTCGGCCACCGGAGAGGGACAAATGTAAGTGAGAAGAAATGGCACCTAATCTGTGGGGCCATATATGCCTCAACTGATCAAAAATTGTGTATGTGATGAGTCAAAAATAATGTTTAATGCACGATCAATGACACGGTCTTTAAAACTACATAGCACCAAATGATGGCACATTTATTTAAAAAACACAGTTAAACCATACACATAATAAAAATACTCATTATATCTTTCGAACTCCCAAGGAGTTCATCTTCAGATGAGAATGACACGCATCGAAAGGTTATGCGGCATTTATATAGAAAAGATGTTGCCAAAAAAACTTTTACAACATAGGAAATGATGATACAAAATATTACATGAAGGCAGCTGAGGGTCTTAAGGGATTTGAGTCAACGTTCATTTGTCTCCAGAGAAAGCTCGGCTGAAGAAACTTCTGTGGCAACTGCCAATAAGGATTTCCAGGCCGGAGAAATGTTGGTAGGATTGTCATCGTTACAACAAAAGTTAACCAGTTTATAAATAAACTATAGCAGGGGTACCCGGTAATTCCCGGGTAAATATTCGTGGAATCACCAAGGTCAGCGGGTGAAATTTTATGAATGAAAAATATATTCTTGCAATTTTCCAGTAAATTTATTTTAATTCGTTTAGATTATTGTTTTTTGGTAAACAATATTTTTGGTTTTTCCATTGAGAGCAAAAATGTAGACAATTTTAGGATTGCCAACCGTTGAGCAGGCGACATAGAATTGTCCGTGTGAAAAGCAGGGTTCCTCCAAATTAATGCCAGCCACTGCCAATGACTGTCCCGGGCGGTCCATACAAACTTTTCGTTATTTTAGTTAAAATTTCTAGTTTTCAATTAAAACCACCAAATTTGGTATACTATTCATGGTACTGGAAATTTTCCCAATCGGACTTTTTTTGAGACGCATAATCTGAAACATTAAAAAAAAAAATTATAAATGGGTTAATTTAATTTTTGTCCTAAAAAGAAATAAAACAAAATGGAATGTAAAAAAACTAACCGTCACTGCCGACGCAGAATGTTATGATGCAGTAATATTTCTGCCCCCCCCCCCACCACACACAGAAGCGCGAAAAAATAAAAAAATAATGTTGAATATAATGAAAAAAATATTCCGTTTAGTTAATTTACTTTAACGAAACAAAAAAGAAAGGAACAGGAATGGAAATGCCTACCTTCGAGGAGACATCTGTAGAACTGCCGTACATCTGGCATGCGCTTCTGAGAATCCTGCGTCACTGAAATGCAGTGTACTTATGTCATGTCACGTGCATGCGACTTGACATTGGCATTGATCATCCTTTTTTTTTTTTTTTTTTTATCGTTTTGAATAACTGGAACTCTCTATTTACATAACATTATATTTCTGCCTGATGGAGCAGCCTGTTGGTGAAATCTAGCGTAAAACTAAAAAATGGAACTTTTTATGAAAATTTTGTATGGGGGCCCCTTGACCCCGGGCTCCGACCTCTTCCCAAAATCGTCTACGGTCTAAGTTAGAGTACCATGAGATAGTATACCAAATTTGGTGGTTCTAAATTCAAACCTGTAAAACTTCTTACGAAAATTTTGTATGGGGGCCATTTGACCCCGGGCTCCGACCCCTTCCTAAAACCGTCTACGGTCTAAGTCAGAGTACCATGAGATAGTATGCCAAATTTGGTGCTTCTAAATTAAAAACTGTAGAAATTTTAACTAAAATAACGAACATTTTGTGTGGGGGCCTCCTTGACCTCTCCCTGGCTCCGATCCCATCCCAAACCCTTTCTACGGTCTAAGGTAGAGTACCATGAGATAGTATGCCGAATTTGGTGGTTCTAAGTTGAAAACTGTAGATTTATATAGCGGACAAACAAACAAACACAAATATACAAACTTTCACTTTTATTTACGAGTATATAGATTAAATTTCAGTGAACCGAATGTAAGCCTTGTAGGAGTAGAAATTAAGAGTATCTTTCTAAACGGGGTGGTATGAGTAAAGTCTTAACTCACCCCAATAAGTTAGGAACGAACGGTGCTAGAGCCATAAAACTTAGGTGTAGGTATAGTAAAGTGACATCGATGACAGAGACCCTAGTGGTGAAATGAGGAACTTGGCAAATCTAACTCGCGAATCAAGAGAGATAATGAAAAAATGTCAATGACAAAGTTGTAGAGCGCCATTGACTTAGTACGAAATGACATCTTACGTCCACCAAAAGAGTATATGGAAGACGCGAAAAGCTGTTTGAAGCGGAATCCGTTTCTGGCCACTGCCGAGAAGCTGTCAAACCACATGCCGCACTGACGGTATAGTACTGCAGTGTGGATGGGCGAGGACATATCCCGGTGCGTCTTCTGGTTGAACCTGCTGACATTCTACGCCATAAATGTTCTACGCGCAGAGGTCTCCCTGAGCGTGGATGAGCTACTGTGATGCCAGTCTCTCTGATCCATTCGTTGAACAGCATGGTTAATAGTCCTATCAGTTGGATGTGGACCAGCCGGGAAACGTAAGGCATACTGCCGTGCTGCTTCCCTAGCGTTACATTGACACTCACGGTGCAGCAGCCCCATCGTTGGAATAGCCCGCCATGTGAACGTTTACTCGTTTGATGACCGCACCCGGTTTTATATCATAGGCTGGGTGCTACGTCATGGTCATAGTTTGTATTCGTACGCTACTTTTTGTGCCCTCTAAGCAAATGAGCGGCATATGACGCCGCTTCTTTAATCATTTGGGGCTTTACGTACGAATGTGTGTTGCGTCAGTGGGCAGATACGGATTTAGCTGCTGCAACAGCGGCTTTCACGTCTTCCATACACTCTTTTGGTGGACGTAAGATGTCATTTCGTACTAAGTCAATGACGCTCTACAACTTTGTCATTGACATTTTTTTAATTATTTTTCTTGGTTCGCGAGTTAGAATTGCCAACTTCCTCATTTCACCTAAGTTTTATGGTTCTAGCACCGTTCGTTCCGAACTTATTGGGGTGAATTAGAACTTTGCACCCTGTATATATTATACAGTATATATATGTGTGTGTGTGTGTGGACAGAGGGAGAGAGAGAGAGAGAGAGAGAGAGAGAGAGAGAGAGAGACAGAGAGAGAGAGAGAGAGAGGGGAGTCACACTATTGTGCACCTCCGTAGCCTATGAAAGAAGGCAGCGACGAGAGCTGGCATGGAGAGAATATAAAGTGTGCTTTAGGCATTCCGAAAACATATCACTCGTTGCTGTCATGGATAGAAGGAGGGATTTATCAGATTTGCAAAAAGGATGATCATCGGCTTTCGGAGCAAGGGTTGCAGTATTTCTGAAAAAGCGCAGTGTGTGTGAACTGTTCACGTGCTGCTCTGGTTAAAAGTGTATCGTGATTGGAGAAATAGCACCACAGCGAATAAGCGCCGTGAAAACTGCGGAGCACCACGTGCCATTGATGTGAGAGATGAGTGTCGGCTTCGAAGGTGCGTGATGGCCGATCGACACGCTACAGTGGAGCAACTCACTGGCCGAATGAACCAGGGGGCTACCGGAAGTGTGTATAAAACGACAGTTCATCGAACCCTGCTGCGTATGGGGCTCCGATGCAGACGGACGATCCCAGTATCGGAATTGGACCTCAGCTGATTGGCAAAGGGTTGCCTTATTCGATGAGTCACGTTTTTGTTTCATCGAACGGATGGACGTTGGCGTATAAGGCGAGAAACATCGGAGAACAAACACTCTTCAACCACTGCTGGAAGAACACAAGCTGGTAGAGGCCGCGTCATGGTCTGGGGACTGTTTTCGTGGAATTCCATGGGCCCAGTCATACCTGTGGAAGGCACTAGGGGTCGAATTCATTATGAATCCATCCTTGCAGACCACGTGCACTCATACATGGTGATTGTCTTCCATAGGGCGCATGGGATCTTCCAGCACGACAATGCGACGTGTCACACAGCTAGATATGTCCGAGATTGGTTGGAAGAGCACGATGAAGACTTCAAAGTACTTCCCTGGCTCCCTAATTCCCCAGACTTAAATTAAATTGAGCATCTGTGGGACGATTTCGATCGTTTTGTTCGCTCTATGGATCCTCCACCATGCACCCTCCAGTAGCTGTCAGATGCACTGCAGTCATCATGGCTCCACATACCTGTGAACACCTTCCAGCACGTTATTGAGTCACTCCCAGCCCGTCTAGCTGCTGTCGGCGCTGTACAAGGGACGGCGGTTACTCTGGATATTATCTGGTGGTCACAATAATGTGACTAGACCGTGTAATACCTTAATACATTTCTGCCAGGAAAATAAAAAGACTGAGCAAAAGGCTTCTATAATTTTTTTCTTTCATTATGACATTTTTAGTTCATTTTAAAAACAACCCCGATGTGGGTGTTTTAAATCCAGCTGAAGAAAAATTAATTACGTTTATTTACCTTTCCCTTTTATAAGGTATCATATGATACTACGTTATAGGGAAGAAAGAGAACACTCTCATATCAAGAAAACCGAGCTGAAGGAACTACGAGGAGTGCAATACAACTTTTTCCCTTTTACTAAATCACAGAAACATACATCGAAAGTACAGTTTATATCTCATGGAGCAGGTTTAAACACGACGAGAATGTTTACTTTTTACTTGCTAAAATACAATGTCAACTACAGCGAAGTCTAAGTGCAACGCAAAAGATGAGATATGCAATGAATATGCAACAACTTAAGGGGCACAACTGATTCAAATCCAGCTGCAGGAGATTTACGTACGCAGCAGAGTAGCTGTTTATGGAAATGACCTTGCCCCAAGAGAGTCCGAATGCACTCTAAAACTTACTCTACGGACAAGAAACAAAACTGCATCCTAATAGAACAACTGAACTGAATTTAGAAACTGTCTTCGCACCAAGAAAGCTGCACGAACAACGACGCAGAACAATTTATTGCGGAACGACCGACTCATTCTGATATTTCAACCAAGCATACACAACAAAAGAACCTTATTTATTAAGTTTTTATTAAAGCCAAATCGTAAAAAATTGGCTATAGGAATAAATCGTCATACACAATTGAGAAACGAATTTCAACACGTTACCAGCAGATTCTTTAACTCTTGTAAGTCACGTTGTTGAGCCGCCGCAGATCGGATTTGATGTTCCAACACAAACTACATATGCTCGATTGGATTGATGAAATTGCAGGCCAGGAAAATACTTGGGAGTCTTCCTCATGTTCCGCGAACCATCCGGGCAGTGTGTTATGGCGCATTATCCTGCTGAAACTAGGCGTTGCTAGAGGAGAAAATCGCTGCCATGAAAGAACGTATCTCGCCTGCGGTAATGTTCAGGTAGGTGGTAGAAGTTAGTTTCCTGTACACGAATGACCGGTCTCAGGGTTTTCCAGCAGATCATTGCCCAAAGCATTACACTTCCGCAGCCGGCATCTTTTCGTCCCACGGTACATCCCGGTTCCAAAATTTCCCCAGGTACATCCCGGTTCCAAAATTTCCCCAGGTACAACCCGGTTCCAAAATTTCCCCAGGTAAACAACGCACACATACTCGACCGTCAACCAGAGTTGGAAACGGGTCAAACATTTCGGACCCGGACTCGTAACTGATCCAGACAAATCTGCTTTGAACTGTAAATTAGAAACTGCAGTTATTGGTGTATATATAGCAGTTATTGGTGTATATATATACACCAATAACTGCTTGATATTTAATAACTGAAATCCTTTTTTAATAATAAAATTTGGTGCCAGTTTTAGTGCCACTTTTTTGCGTAATCCAGAAGTAATGGCTGACTATGACCGTGACCATGGAGTATATTACAGATGAGATTCATTATTTACGATTACACAAATGTATTTTTTCTTAATGTATTTAGATTGTTCATTCTTTCCACGCTTTCATGGAGGTGCGCATACCTTCATATGGTTCGTTAGATTTTAGGTTCCGTAATCTTTTATTACACCGTCGACATCTTTCTTTGTAATTATACACTTTCCGCATTTTGAACAACAAGCAAGACCAAACAACACAGAATTGTTCACCGGTTCCTTAATAAGACGAAAGAACTTCCCCTTGTGGTTTTCAACAAGACGTATTTGTCGGCCTCGACGCCTTTCTCAACCTCCTTAATATTAAATCCATCCATATTAACAATTAAGGTGTTAATTTCGGCATGACATGTCATGGGAACGGGATGTTAGCACATCAATCGAAAACCTCTGAACGCTCAATGTAAAAGATGCGATGTGAAAAGTAATTCTTAGTCATACAGTGAACTTCGCACGAAGAGAGTGAATCAGCTGAGAAGCAGACGAATGGCGTTTGCCTGTACCTTGCCCTGAACAATTGCACTGTAGAAAAGAACGCAAAGGAAGTATCTTTTTACGATATGGTGTCGGTGTGTTGCCTGACGTCGATCGGTGGAAATTTTCGTTGCTTTAAGAAAGAGACAATACTTTTGCATGGCAAATTATTATTCGCTCCATGGGCACCAGTATCGACTACACAAGTCCACAACGCGCATTCATTTTTTTTTTTTTTTTGGCATATGTTTTTCTCTTTTCAAAAATAAAACGGGAGTAAAATTGGGTCAGGAACACCTTGACCCGACCCGTTGGATCCGCAAGAAATTGTTGACCCGTGACCATCTCTGCCGTCAACATTATGCAACAGAAAACGACGAGATTCACCGGACCGGACGACATTTTCCCAATATTTTTTTTTTTTTGATTGGAGGTTTAACGACCACCGTGAGCAACTCAATGGGCTATAAGCAGTCCCCCGTCCCTAATTTAGGGTCACTGATTCCAGGGAAGGGAGAGAGCCAGTGCCATAAGGCAAACACAACATCCCTGCCTGACCGGGATTCGAACCCGGATCCCTTACTGACGAATGCTCAGAGGCCAACCCCTTAGACCACTGCGCCACCGCGGCGGCCCCAATAATTCAAGTTTCAGTTTTGATGACCGCGTCCCCATTTGTAGGCGCTTTCGACGATGAACCGAGATCAGCATGGGCACTCGGACCAGCTTGATTGCTAAGCAGCCCAATTTTCAGCGGGATTCGATGAACTGTGTGTTGTGATACATAACTCCCGACAGCAGCATTCCAATTAGCGGCGAGTGAGCCACAGTATCCCTTCTGTCGGTTCATACCATACGGAATAACTTTCGTTCACGTCTAGCATCGATGAGTCGTGGTCAGCCCACTCTCTGCAGGTGGTTCGTGAATTTTTCCTCCTCGGACAACTAGGTACTAACCACGGCTGCCCGTCAGCACCACGTAAGTCTTGCAGTCTCGGAAATGCTCTGACCCAGTCGTCTGGCCGTTATAATTTGGCCTTTGTCTAACCAGCTTTAGTTCGTTGCCTTTCTCATCTAAAGAACACGAATAACACTGATTAACAGATCTCAGTATCAGGTGTTACGTATACGGTTGCATGACCTTCACACGCCAGGGCTTAGTAACAAGGGCTGGCTCATTCCTTCGGGCTTTCTGGTGGTTGAAGTCAGGGCTCTAGATACAAGGGCTGGCTCATACGGCACAGGGCATACAGCAGTTTTCAGTTGTCCCTGGAAGTTGCAGCTGGTGACGTAGCTAAGATGCATCGCTGAGTGTTAGGAATCGGGTTTGCTTTGCTCTGTGCGGGGGACACGGATGATAAATACAACTACTGAGCTGCCGAATATGAAACAAAATGGGGAAATGATTTAAAGAAACAAAAGAAGTGAAGCAGAATGTAACATTGATTGTTTCCTCTTTCATATATATGTGTATTACTTCCATCAAACGCGAAAATGCTTTTTTGATAATAACAAAACCTCGGCTACTGTAATTTTTTTGAAACGTTTCGGATATTCAGGTGTCCATTTAATTCAACTTTTTATCTTCTACAAGAGATGTTACCTGTGTTTTTGTAAGTATGTTTCGACAGCATTTGTCATATTTTTTTCAATTTCTGACTTTTCGTATTTTGTACTTTTACCTTAATTTTCATTTCTCCGATTTGTTTCAATAAAAGCCGGCGCGAATGATTCCATCTTCTGGCTCAGCTAGAAAAGCTCTTTAAAATACCCCCCCCTTTTTTTTTTTTTTTCCTGTTTTCAGAAAGTTTAGCTCTTTTTCAGTTTTGACAATTTATCATTTAAATTTTTTTTAACATATCACATTTCACGCAGAAAGTTGTCTCTTCATCTGATGCAGGTTGAATTAGGGGCCACATTTTCTGCAAAATACCTTTTTTGAGACTAAGCTAAAAGTCTATCAAAAGCATCATGCAGTAATTTTCTCTTTCTTTGTATTTCACCTCTTACAGTGACATTTTCAACGTTTGATCCCGGTAAATTAACTGTTGGTATAGCCGACGATTTCAATATTTTTTCATTGGTTAGCAGGCGATTAATCATATCGTCTTCGTACTTACTATTTAAAAAGTGTTCACTTCTTTTTTTTTTTTTTTTTTTTTTTTGATTGGAGGTTTAACGACCACCGTGAGCAACTCAATGGGCTATAAGCAGTCGCCCGTCCCTAATTTAGGGTCACTGGTTCCAGGGAAGGGAGAGAGCCAGTGCCGTAAGACAAACACAACATCCATGCCTCACCGGGATTCGAACCCGGACCCCGTTCGGACGAATGATCAGAGGCCATCGCTTAGACCACTGCGCCACCGTGGCGGCCTAAATGGAGTCGTTGCCACGTTGCTGGTAAGTTAAGAGTTGCAATGTATGTGGAGAACTTCTAAAATATCAAGCTAGATGTTCGAATCAGGTTCATGAATAAGTTTATCGTTTTCAAACCAAAATTTATGGTAATTTTTGTGACAGTGTTGGACTAGAGAAGACTTTTTCTGTTCACAATTCCATACGTAAGTTTTGTATTTTTTCACACAGAAACGGTATATGCGGGTCTGTCCTATATATGAAAGTCCACGTTCACGACAGATCCGATAAATCTCCAAGGAATTCCCTAGGAATTTATATCGTCGATGTAGTTAACGATCCGTAAAAAAATCCATTTGTTTATGAATTTGTAAATAACTCTAAAATTAAAACTTTCGAACATTTTTAAATCAAATGGAAGGGGTAAATGGGATTGCAATTTTATTTTCAAATTCATAAACAAAATTATTTTTTACGAATCAAAAATCTATGTCGAAAATGTAAAATTCTGGGGAATATATCAGATCTTTAACGAATGGGGACTTTCACATAAAGGACAGACCGCCGAGGCCTTAAGTTTTCGTGTGAAGAAACAAAAGACTTACGTACGTGTGAACTGAAGAAGTCACCCCCAAGACGGTCACGAAAATAACCAGAAATTAAGGTTTGAAAACTTTAATCTTATTGATAAACGTGAATCAACTATGAAACTTGATATTGTAGAATACTTCCACATATACCACAGCGGTTCACGGCCATGGCATCGACTCTATTTCTTTCAGCGCGCGAAAACAACTCATCAAAATCCGTGATCGTCAGAACGCCGATGATGTCACAATGGAATTAAAAATTTACGCTCCATTTGACCTGATGAAACAGAGTCAAAAGCTCAGCGGAAATAGAGTAGACTTTAAAAGAAAAATTTAATTGTGAATAAATTTTACTGATTTGATTTAAAACCCCTCCTTGTTTAAGTCAGAGCTTAAATACATACATACACCAAACTATCTACATTTGGAGAGATGACTTAAAATAATGACAGCATTTTCGTGCTAAAATCGTCATGAATTTTCCTTAGATTAGAATGCTTCGTAACACACCGTTTGTCGTTGCAACTGAAAATGACAAGAGGTACATTTCATTATTCAAATTTACCGACCATCCTGCAGGAACTGCGATGCAGGAATTCAGCTTCCTGAAGCCCGAACTTTATTTGAAACTCCGTCGACGGTCTCTGTGGTATACATCGCTTGAGAGGAAACAAACAAATATCTAACGGAAAGGATGCAGACGAAAAGCGGAAATTCTAATCTCAGCAGCTTTGTCAGAAGGGATATAATGTCTCTGAAGTCGGAGGAATATAACCAAGCAGTGCCGAATCATCTCAGCTAGATATTATTTAACAATGCTTTGAAGCTAAACGGCATCAGGAGAAACATTTTGTACGACAAGCAAAATGCGGAGAAACACCGTAGGGGGCGGAGAACTTTTGGAAGAAACAGTACAATTTTTAAGAGCAATGTGCCATTATGTCTTAAAAGAAAAGTGTTTAGTCAATGAATTCTTCCAGTGCTTACGTACGCAGCAGATACATGGACTTTAACTGAAAAAAGACATACACAGACTGCAGTCAACTGAAAGAAGCATGCTTGGTGTAACCAAGAAATATAAAAAGGAAAACTCGTGGATAAGGAAAATGACAAGAGTGGAAGACATAATGATTAGAATAACATCTTTGAAATGGCAATGGGATGGACATGTTGCCAGAAGAACAGACCATCGATGGATAACGGAAATTCTAGACTGGATTCCAAGGGACAGGAAAAGACCACGTGGGAGATAGGTGGATGGAGGGGACTGGCCAAAGACAGTCCATTGTGGAAGAAACTTCGGGAGACCATCCAGCAGTGAATTGATAGTGCTCGGCAATGATGATGATGATATATTCGAATTATAGCTCAAAGGAAATTTGTCCGGGTCGGGACACATTATGTGACGGTCGGGTCCGGGTCCAAAATTTTTGGACCCGTTTTCAACTGTGATCAGGACACACCATGCACATGCATGCCTGGTCTGAAGTAATTTTAGGATGTCTCGGTACATCCAAATGCTGATCCAAAAGTATTAAGATACCCAATGCCCGCTACGAGAAAACTCAAGACCCTCCATCAGCTTGTACATTTAACACCAGGCAGCTGAGATCCAAAGATTCCTGTTCTAAACGGCATAGTCTGGCTTTTCCATTAGGATGTCTTAAATGAAAACCTGATTCATCAGACCAAGCGACCTGTTTGCAGATCTCAAGGGTTCTGTGGCAGCTGCAGATTTATTTGGTTTTTTGGCACAGACAACTGTGAAAACCCAAATTTCCTGAGGGGCGCAACACGAACTCGCAACCTTCTGCTCCGGAGCCAAAAACTTTTAATCCGTAAGCTACACCAACAAGTGCTTGTCACTGCTACTTGGTATCTTGACATGTACGTCACATATATCCCACCCCTCCTCTTGAGAAGCGCGAGGGCACGAAATCGCGGGTTTCGGGTCCGCCGCAAACCATGCTTGAAGAAACTCTCTGTAGAAGAAGGAATTCTAATTAATTCCAAACGATGTGGGGGGAGGAGCATCAAACATTTTCCGAAGAACCCAGTAGATTCGTTTTTACGTTCGAGCGCCAATGTGAAATCACAAAGTTGCCAGTGACGGAGTTCAAACCTTTCTGCTCGAGAGCCAATTGCTTTCCCAACTAAGCTACACCGACAAGTATTTATCACTGCTACTTGCTGTTTGGACATGTACGTCACCTTTATAGCACGTCACACGAGTTATACACAAAGACAACGTCAGCTGTTGCAGCCTATTCGCACCAATGTGCGCGGGCTGTGTTTGCTGAAATTCTCCTCATTATACCGGTGTTACACAGCACCGTTATTTGCGCAATTGAGTTCGTCTGTTACCATGCACAGTCATTTGCAGTGGCCGTTGGTGATCTCTTACTTTGACTAGTCGTTTTCATCAGCAGGAAGACCGCCGCTGACTGCTTGTTTTGTTGTTTGTGCACCACTAGGATGCAGCTCTTCCATAGCCAAGAAGGTTAACCGTTTCAGAAATGCTTGCACCTGCCAATTTGAACATCGCTTAGCTGCTCTTCTATAGCCGAGGAGGTTTGTCATTTCTTTTTTTTTTTTTTTTTTTTTTGATTGGAGGTTTAACGACCACCGTGAGCAACTCAGTAGGGCTATAAGCAATCGCCCGTCCTTAATTTAGGGTCACTGGTTCCAGGGAAGGGAGAGAGCCAGTGCCGTAAGACAAACACAACATCCATGCCTGACCGGGATTCGAACCCGGACCCCTTACGGACGAATGATCAGAGGCCAACGCCTTAGACCACTGCGCCACCGGGGCGGCGGTTTTTCATTTCTGAAATGCTTACATCTGCATGCTGGCCTTCCGCATACCCCCAAGCCTCCTTGAACGACGCATAGCTGATCCTCTATAGCCGATAAACTTAGCCGTTTCGGAATCGCTTTCACATGCCCGCTTGGCGCAAACCCAATGCGTCCTTGGAAGTCGCTTAACTGCTCTTCTATAGTCGAGAAGTTAACCGTTTCTGAAATGCTAGCTCATGCCAGCCTTGCGCCTACCCCATGCCTCCTTCAAAGTCGCTTAGCTGCTCTTTTATAGCTAAGAAGGTTAGTCTTTTCGGAAAAGCTTGCACCTGCCCATCTTACGCCCCCCCATTCATCCTTCAAAGTCGCTTAGCTTCTCTTTTATAGACGAGAAGGTTAGTCGTTTATGAAATGCTTGCCCCTGGCTGTCTTGTATATGTCCCATGCCTCCTTCAAAGTCGTTTAGCTGCTCTTCTATAGCTGAGAAGGTTGTCTGTTTCTGAAACGCTTGCACCTACCAGTCTTGCGCACAGCCCGCCTCTTTGAACGCCACTTAGCAGCCCCATGCCTCCTTCAAAGTCGCATAGCTGCTCTTCTATGGCCCAGAAGGTTAGTCGTTTATGAAATGCTTGCACCTAGCTGTCTTGCACATACCTCCATGCCTCCTTCAAAGTCGCTTAGCTGCTCTTCTATAGCCGAGAAGATTAGTCGTTTATGAAATGCTTGCACCTGACTAACTTGTCTGTGTCCCATGCCTCCTTCAAAGTTGTTTAGCTGCTATTCTATAACTGGAAAGGTTATCAGTTTCTGAAATGCTTGAACCTTCCAGTCTTGCGCACAACTCTTGCCTCTTTGAACGTCGCTTAGCTGCTCTTCTATAGCTGAGGTTGCCCGTTTCTAAAATGCTTGCACTTACCAGTCTTGCGCACAGCCCCTGCCTCTTTGAACGTTGTTAAGCTGCTCTTCTGTAACTAAGAACGTTAGCCGTTTCTGAAATGATTGAACCTACCCGTCTTACGCACAGCCACATGCTTCCTTGAAAGTCGCTTAGCTGCTCTTCTACAGGAGAGAATGTTAGTCGTTTATGAAATGTTTCCACCAGGCTATCTTGTCTGTGTCCCAAGCCTCCTTCAAAGTCGTTTAGCTGCTCTTTTATAGCTGAGATGGTTGTCCGTTTCTGAAATGCTTGCGCCAGGCTGTCTGGTCTGTGTCCCATGCCTCCTTCAAAGTCGTTAAGCTGCTATTTCATAGCTGAGATGGTTGTCGTTTTCTGAAGTGCTTGCACCTACCAGTCTTGCGCACAGCCACATGCCTCCTTCAAAGTCGCATAGCTGCTCTTCTATGGCCGAGAAGGTTAGTCGTTTATGAAGTGCTTGCACCTGGCTGTCTTGCACATACCTATATGCTTCCTTCAAAGTAGCTTAGCTGCTCTGGTATAGCCGAGAAGGGTAGTCGTTTATGCAATGCTTGCACCTAGCTGTCTTGTCTGTGTCCCATGCCTCCTTCAAAGTTGTTTAGCTGCTCTTCTATAACTGAGAAGGTTATCCGTTTCTGAAATGCTTGCACTTCCCAGTCTTGCGCACAACACCTGCCTCTTCGAACGTCGCTTAGCTGCTCTTCTATAGCTGAGAAGGTTGTCCGTTTCTGAAAAGCTTGCACCTACCTGTCTTGCGCAAAGCCCTTGTCTCTTTGAACGTCGCTAAACTGCTCTTCTATAACCAAGAACGTTAGCCGTTTCTAAAATGATTGAACATGCCCATCTTACGCACAGCCACATGCCTCCTTGAAAGTCGCTTAGCTGTTCTTCTATAGGCGAGAAGGTTAGCCGTTTCTGAAATGCTTGCACCTGCCCGTCTTACGCACAGCCCCATGTCTCCTTCAAAGTCGCTTAGCTGCTCTTGTATAGCCGAGAAGGTTAGTCGTTTATGCAATGCTTGCAGCTGGCTGTCTTGTCTATGTCCCATGCGTCCTTCAAAGTTGTTTAGCTGCTCTTCTAAAACTGAGAAGGTTATCCGTTTCTGAAATGCTTGCACTCCCAAGTCTTGCGCACAACCCCTGCCTCTTTGAACGTCGCTTAGCTGTTCTTCTATAGCTGAGAAAGTTGTCCGTTTCTGAAATGCTTGCACCTACCAGTCTTGCGCAAAGCCCCTGTCTCTTTGAACGTCGCTAAGCTGCTCTTCTATAACTGAGAAGGTTATCCGTTTCTGAAATGCTTGCACTTCCCAGTCTTGCGCACAAACCCTGCCTCTTTGAACGTCGCTGAGCTGCTCTTCTATAACCAAGAACGTTAGCCATTTCTGAAATGCTTGCACCTGTCTCTTCTTAAGCACAGCCACACGCCTCCTTGAAAGTCGCTGAGCTGCTCTTCTATAGGCAAGAATGCTAGTCGTTTATGAAATGCTTGCACCAGGCTGTCTTGTCTGTGTCCCATGCCTCGTTCAAAGTCGTTTAGCTATTTTTTTTTTAGCTGAGAATGTTGTCCGTTTCTGAAATGCTAGCACCAGGCTGTCTTGTCTGTGTCCCATGCCTCCTTCAAAGTCGTTTAGCTGCTCTTTTATAGCTGAGATGGTTGTCCGTTTCTGAAATGCTAGCACCAGGCTGTCTTGTCTGTGTCCCATGACTCCTTCAAAGTCGTTTAGCTGCTCTTTTATAGCTGAGATGGTTGTCCGTTTCTGAAATGCTAGCACCAGGCTGTCTTGTCTGTGTCCCATGCCTCCTTCAAAGTCGTTTAGCTGCTCTTTTATAGCTGAGATGGTTGTCCGTTTCTGAAATGCTAGCACCAGGCTGTCTTGTCTGTGTCCCATGCCTCCTTCAAAGTCGTTTAGCTGCTCTTTTATAGCTGAGATGGTTGTCCGTTTCTGAAATGCTTGCACCTACCAGTCTTGCGCACAGCACCTGCGTCTTTGAAGGTCGCTTAGTTGCTCTTCTATGGCCAAGAAGGTTAGCCGTTTCTGAAATACTTGCACCTGCCGGCCTTGTTGCCACTCACATGCCTCTTTCAAAGTCGCTTACATCACGAGTCTTTTGTTACACATTTCAACCCTTTGCAGTGAGCAATTTATAAAGCCATCTCAACGTCATAGTTGCGCATGCAAGTGAGGATGGCACGTGTCCGATTGCTATTGGTTGTTCCTAATAGAGAGGTTTATGTAGAGGATTTTATAAAGAGAGTGTCTGACCGTAGGTCTTAAACAACCGTTACAAGTTGGAAGCTAGGAGATTTGGGATGGAGTGTCCGACAGAAAAGTCGCACGGAAGCGAGATAGAAAGCGGGAAGAAGACGCCCTTATTTATAATTTGGGTCCGGCGACTTAACGTGCCCATCTGACGCACGGTGGATATTTAGTATTTCGAGAATTCGTACACGCCTGGGATGAATCCTGAGGCAGGCATGACCACTAGGCCATCTGCAGCCTGTGTTCGTAATAATTCCTTACTTCAGTATATATGTTACCGCTAAAGCTCGAAAGCCGTTAATGTGCACATTACCTAGCTAATCTGCAGATTAACTGATTTGCTCCGTTAACGTGCGGAATCAAGAGTTTTCCGCATTTTACCTAGGTAATGTGCACATTAACGGCTTCCGTATCGTTAAAGTTCAAAAGTTTGTTTCTCTCATTTCCTTTCCCTACACCTTCCCCTCTCCCTCCACTTTTAGTTTCGTTTCGCCAGCGTCTAATCGTCGCCGGTTGTTTTTATTTCTCATCTAAATGTACCACAAATAGATGCGCTTGTCGCAAAAACCAATTGCTATGTAATTCAAAGTGTCACCAATCTTTAGATTGCACTAATAAGTAAGCATAATTTTATCATATGTTTTGCAAATTCATTTCCTTAATTATAATAATATTTTAAACCGTTTGATTCTTTCTATTATAGTTTTTTAATTGATTGATGATTGATTCTATCAACTAATTTGTTGATTGTATTAACTTGATTCTTTATATATCGAAAAATAAATAAATAACATTATGTTAATTAAAGCGTACAGAAACGTTGCTGTTGTTCCAGCAAAGATCTTATTTTCACTTTAACGAGTGCCTAGTAGGCAATGTGCAGATTATTTAGGTAATTTGCAGATTACCTAGGTAATTTGAGAAATGAAACAATTATCGTCACTTTAACGGATCCCCCTAGTTAATCGGCACATTACCTAGATAATCTGTAGAATAACTGATTTCTGCACTTTAGCGGTAACATATATACAAGCGCGCGTGTGCGATTCCATTTTAAAAGAATTCACACCAGGGGTGCCAATTTCACCAAATTATTGAGGGGGGGACAGGCGTGAAGAGGGAGGAGCACGTCTGTTCCTTTGTCAGGAGGAAAATTAAAATTAAAAGGGGGGGGGCAAAAATATAAACTACGATATTCAGCATATATTTTGAAACTCAATTGTAATTGCTCATCAGTAAATGAACAAAGAAATAGAAATATTATGAATATTAATATTTAATATTTTAAAAAAATGAAATTCAGCCTGCGATTTTATAAAAATACCCCGAGAGACTATCTAAATGTTTACCAAAAATATGAAAAATTAGAGCTGTTACTCAAACAAAGAAAGGGATGCGCAAAAAATAAACATATACATAAAGACGCTAGAGATTGTACGTTTCTGTATTTTTATTTATTCTATTTTTCATAATTATTTTAAACATCACGAGAACATGTCGAACAAAATACGGGGCTGATAATTAAGTTCCTTATCAAATAAGCAATGCTTTATATGGGAAAAAGTTTACTTATTTTGTTATTTATAAATTTTTCGAAAATGAATCGCTTTGGCCTCGTAAGGTGGGGCTTCGCCCACTTTATAAGGACAAAGCGATTATTTAATCAAACAGGACGAAAAATATTGGGTGGGCACTGCCCCCCAGTAAAATTATTAGGGGGGTATATTCACACCACCACCACCCCCAGTCTGCGCCTATGATTCGCCAGTTCTAAGAAAAACTTTCTCGGCGAAATTCCATCATTTCTAAATTCATTTCATCAAGCCTAAAATAATTTCTTCTAATTTTATGCAGGTTTCGTGTTTTCTTTAATACATTACTGAACACGCGATCTGATTTGTATTTAGTACGTTTCTTTATATCTCTTGCGTAGTTTTTATATTTTGTCGCGACCTTTTATTTCCCGATAACACCCCCTTTATTTTCGGAAGCCTAATTTTGAATTCACCGGAGCTGTAACTTCATCCGCCAAGGGGCTCATAACAACAAAAAACTAAAGCAATCTATCAGCAAAGAGAAAGACTTGTCTTCTCAAATACAGAAGCAGCGTATATGTCGACATCGAATAATAAGAAGATTATTACTCCCATAAACAGGGGCAGCGATAGATAACTTACACAGAAGTTGGATCTGTGTGTGCGGGTTCTAGTTGAGTGCTCTGGCATGTGCCTTGGTGACGACATCCTTCCTTCTGCCAGCTGTTGACTTTCTTCTCCTGCGCTCTAGAAAGAAGCTTTACTCCCATTAGCAGACATTGGACAGAGGTAACAGTCGCCCCCTGCTTCTTTTTTTTTACCCTCCCTCACTGCGTTTCTTTGTACTCTTTTTGTTGTTTCCATTAGTCTCAGACAACACCCAAAGCAGCATCTTTCCTTTTCCTTGCAGCTTTGGGATTATGACTTACCCAGAGCTCCTACATGCATGTCCCTTTCGATCGATATGCTCAAAGCCTCTTCATCTCATCTTCCTCCTCCCCAAATCCTACTCCCCCAAGATGCGCCCCCGTCCTCTATTTTACACCACCTATATCTGCGTCTCGTTTATCTCTTTTCTGTCTGCATACAAGTTTTCCTCCTGTACATTACTGTTGTTCCTAATTAATTTTTCTTTTCTGTGCTACTACACAGTGCATCCATTCTCGAGGGGTACTGCTTGATACATGTGTGAATAAATAATTCTTTACTCTCTCTTCTCGGCATTCTGCTCTCATCATTATTTTAGCAATAAACTGCTGGAGTGTTTACAGAAGTCGACGAGTGTGAATACTTTTTTTTTTTTTTCTAAAGCAATACAACCGCTACCAATTAAGAATTTTCCACACGGGGATTCAAAACAGTATGATCATTGTGTACTGTACAGTAGAAAACAGTGGATTATAAAGAGCAATTTTCCGTTTTCCAAGCTAAAAAAGAAATTGCAAGGAGTTTTCGGATTTACGTCTACAGCGAACTTTTGCAACATTTAAAACGAATTCAAAATAACCAAAGCTCAGAGATTTCAAATTAAATATGATAATCTCCAGAGAAAGACGCAGCGAACAACTAAATTAAAGTTGTAGTACTTCTTTCAGCGTTTTTTCATGAAACCATAAGAAAAAAGGCAAAAAAAAAAAAAAAAAAAAAAACTACTTTAATTCTCAGATGAACAGAGTTAAACCACTCACACACGGCGTAATTTACATATATTTGCGCATCCTGCCGCCCGCATAGTTTTCACATGCTCGGTCGAAACATAAATTATGAATGTAATAGAAGAAATTCATGACGCAAAAATGCTGTCGCTGGTTTGTCTTTTCTACGACTCACTTGTCTACACTCCGATATTTCTTCACCATATGTAGACGACAGCGGAAATAATTGGCGTCAAGCAGCACTTAGGTTATGTCTCACCTTATTTTATACAGTATTTTGTCGCATACGGATTAGATACAAATTCACACACGACGCTTTCAAATTTTTCTTTTTAATTTTGATTTCAAACCAAAAATTGATTTTTTAAGCCTGATTAACACTAGCGCGACAAAAATGGAAGAATATATCTAAAAATACAGGGAGAGCCAAAAGTTCCTGCGCACCTGACGTACCGCGATAAGAAATAATAATAAGAAATCTACAGCGTAGTTACCACGCGTATTGTGAATGGAGAATGTTCGCGTGTTTCTGGCATGTTCTTTTAGCACGTCTTTTGTAAAAACATCGTGCTTATGTTACCGGTTGGTTGGTTGGTCCGTCCGTCCGTCCGTCTGTCTGTCTGTACCCACGATATCTCTGCAACTATTAGTCCGATTTGAAAAATTCTTTTTGCATTGGGAAGCTAGAAATTTGCGAATGATCATCTTTTATATCGTTTATTCTATACGATGTACAATTTCGCAGCTAGAAGGCGTAAATGCAGATGATGTCGAATTCAAAAATACGTTTTATTCCACATATTTGCTTCTAATCATTCAATTGAAAAAAATTCTTTTATCTTTCGATTCCATTTATGACGAACAGTATTTCAGATATAGTTATTTTTTCAAATTACGCACATATTTTCCGCTAGGGGGGTGTAAAAGTAAATTACATTTTTCCCGATAATTCTTCTTCTGAAACTCCGATTTGAAAATTTTTTTCTTCAGCGGGTACATCTCCTGATGGAAAATATTTTGCATATGATTTCAAATTTTTGGTAAAGAATACTTTGGCCACCAGAGGGCGTAAGTGTTAATTTTTGCTTCTCATGTATTTGCCATAAAATCTGAGCTTCTAAAAATCGATTGGAAAAATTCTTTCGTTGACTGATGCCACTACATAGATAAACCTTTTCGGAATATTTTCTTCTTAAAATATTCCACAGTTTCTCCGCTAGGGGGCGTAGATGTATATCTTATTTTTCGTCAATATCTCTACTTCTACGAGTTTGATTTGAAAATTTCTTCTTTGTTGGATAGTGTTTTCAGTGTGACATGTTTTCCATATAATTTCAAAATTTACAAGTAATTCATAGACTTTTCGCTAGGGGGCGCAGAGGTAAATTTCGCTTATACCTATATCTCTGCTTCTAAATCTCCGATTTGAAAAATTATTTCTGCACCGGATACAGCTCCTGATGGGAAATAGTTTGCACATAATTTTTTTTTTTTTATTTTTTTTTTTTTGCGAAAATTTGAAAAGAAAAAAAATGGTTTTGCCACTACGTAAATCTTAATTTCCGCTTCTGATGTCTTTGCAGCAAAATATGAGTTTCTAAAATCTCGATCAAAAAAAATTCGTTTGTTGACCGATACTGCTTATGTCGACAAATCTTTTAGGAACATTTTCTTCTTGAAATAATGCATGGTTTCTACGCCAGGGAGCGTAGAGGTACATCTTATTTTTGTCAATATATCTACTTCTAGGAGTCCGATTTGAAAAATTCCTTTGTTGGATAGTGTTTCCGATGCGAAATGTTTTTCCTTTAAATTCAAAAATTTCAAGTAATTCATAGACTTTCCGCTAGGGGGCACAAAGGTAAATTCCGTTTTCTGAGTTATTTTTGCTTCTAAAACTCCGATTTGAAAAAATCTTCCTGTATCGCATACAAGACCTGATGGAAAATATTTTTCACATAATTTCTAATGTTTGGTAAAGAATGGGTTGGCCATCAGGGGGCATAAGTGTTAATTTCTGCTTCTGATGTATTTGTAGCAAAATCTGGGCTCCTGAAAACTCGACTAAGTTTTTTTTTTTTTTTTTTCTTGGACCGATTCCCGCTCATATGAATAAACCTTTTGAGAATACTTTCTTCCTAAAATAATGCATGGTTTTTCCAACAGGGGACGTAAAGTCACATCTTATTTTTGTCGATATCTCTGTTTCTAACAGTCCGATTTAAAAAATTATTTCTATGTTGGAGAGCGTTTCCGGTGTGAAATGTTACTCATATAAATTCATGTTTTTCTTAACTCACAAGTCTGCAACCATAGGGCGTAAGCTCACGATTCCGTTTACAGCAATATCTGAGGAATTAAAAACCCGACTGAAAAACTTCTTTCTTTCGTCAAATCTATTGTTTTTCATACCGGTTCCATTGACTTTGAATAGCTTTGATAAATTTAATTTGCGTCAGAACGGATTCAAAAGACATACTTATTACAACCGAAAATTCGGTGTCATTTTTCTTGTTTTTTTTTTTTCATATTACGCGCATCTGACCTTGAACGACACAGCCGGTATTTACGGTGTGTGACCGTAATTGAATTAGTCACAGTGGCCGGTTGAACATAGTGTTGTCGCTTGAGGGTGGAGTGTTTCTGACTGAACATGTGTTCCGTAGTGGAGGTGAATCTACGTTAAGTGAAACGTAAGTACAGAACACAATTTCCCGATACTGAAGCACCCAACCGCAGTGCAGTGAGGCGGTTAATTGCAGAGTTTCGAAAAGCCGGATCAGTGAGAGATGCTCCGAGAAGCGGTAGGTCGCGAGTGTTAACAGAGGAAAAGGTAGAGGATATTTCCGTTCGCATCACTAAAAGTCCAAATAAATTGATTCGAAAATTAGCACAACTGAAGACACGACTGCAGCTTCACCCGTACAAAAAATGAAGCAAAGTTTCGTAAAGCCGGATCAGTGAGAGATGCTCCGAGAAGCGGTAGGTCGCGAGTGTTAACAGAGGAAAAGGTAGAGGATATTTCCGTTCGCATCCCTAAAAGTCCAAATAAATCGATTCGAAAATTAGCAGAACTGAAGACACGACTGCAGCTCCACCCGTACAAAACCAGAAGCAAAGTTTCGTAAAGCCGGATCAGTGAGAGATGCCCCGAGAAGCGGTAGGTTGCGAGTGTTATCAGAGCAAAAGGTAGAGGATATTTCCGTTCGCATCACTAAAAGTCCAAATACATCGATTCGAAAATTAGCACAACTGAAGACACGACTGTCGCTCCACCCGTACAAAACCAGAAGAGTGCATGAACTGAAACACACAGTATCGGGAAATTGTTCTCTGTACTTACGTTTCACTTAACGTAGATTCACCTCTACTATGGAACACATGTTCAATAAGCGTGTGGAATATTGCAGATGGTTCAAGGACTTCATTAATGACAACGGAGATGATATTCTGGACGTCACGGTTTTCTTCAATGAGGAGCTGTTCCACTTATCGGGGTAAGTGAACAGTCGAAACAGTCGCACGAGGTCTTCTAATATCATCAGCATTATACACATGAAATGCCATTACATGGTCAGAAGATTGGTGTGTGTGGTGTGCGAGATCTCGAAGACGCATAACTGGGCCCATATTCTTCGAGGGAACCATAAATGCGGAACAATGCTGCGACAATATTCTGTACCCATTCCGGTGCACAGTGACTTTTGGCTCACTCTGTAAAAAGGTTCTCAGATATCTCTTTAGGTTGAGCCATTTCGAAAACAAGCTGCTAATGGCTGGCGAAATGACGTCACACAGGAAGCAGTGAGCGGCAAGAGCCATCACTCGTACGGGATACACGTTAGCAAGGAATGTAAACAACAAATGCGATGGGAAATATTTTAAAATACTTCGAAGTTCAAACTTCGAAGGTTAGCGTATTTTATCAGAGATCTCTTATATCCTGTTTCACAAATTCATTAATTTTGAAAACAAAATAAATGAACGTTTTACGATATAAGGTAATTTCTGCAAACAGACATATTGCTACATTTCGTAGTTCGCAGAAAGTTATATTTACAAACATTTAATGTCAGTGCGAAAGTAAATTCTTAAAAATCCACACTATTTAAAGGCTAGGCTTTAGATTATCGGCGCATCAAGTAGTTTCCCTTTACGGACTGAACAAACAAGAAGTACATAACATGTTATTTATTATTCAACGTTTCATTTCTACAAAACAAATCCGAGTAATTCTGATTTCGAGTCACGAATATAACTACAAATAGCAAAATGTTTAGAGCACATTCTTGCATTTTTTTACTTTAAAATTATCGCTTCGTTTACATTTCAGTGCCCAGATTTTTTTCCAAATCAGGATCTGCAGGGAAATAATTGTAAATAATATTCGAATAATTGTTATAATATTTGGGTATTCAGGTTGTAGGATAAACAGCATGTTACTGTACAATGTACATACGGGCATACTGAGCTACACCGATATTAAACAATAATAAATTATGTAAGGAGTTATGAAGCAGTTGAGAAATAAATATCCATATACAGTAGGCTTATTCACCAAAGCGAAATGCTTTTCTAAGCATGTGAATGAGCTGGCAGCTTTGTTGTGCCCGCCATGATTCTGCGGCGGCGTTGTGCATCCTGTTCACGTGACGTCAGGCGCGAATCCGAGAAAACAGAGACTGCAACTGCGCATCCAAATGGCGTTGCCCTGCTAAAATATTTTTGTAATGTAGATGCCGATTCTGCATACAATGCTATTGTTAATTACGAATATACTGTAGATAGCTAAAAAAAAACAACAACGGGTGAACGGAACATAACGTTAACAGGGAAGGGGGCGGGATTCATTCATGATAACCAATTAGAAATTTCAGACAAATTGAGTTGCAAAAATTGAACTCCTCACGAGATCAGCAGAGCTCGTGCGGGAGTCAGTACTAAGTTCGGGCTCAATTTTAAGAGCCCGTCTGAGGTAAAAGTATGCCATCCCGCCAAATTTTGTATTGCAAGACAGAGCACGGGACCGGACGAACCCGAAAACTTAAAACAACCTGTTTTGGCATTAATTAAATAAAATATATATCCCCTCGCCCAGACTACCACTGTCTCTTCCCTCTGCAATTAACTGATATCTTTCTCAACTGCAGAATGGAGAAGGAAGCTGCTTCTATAGTGCAGCTGCACGATTTTATTTGACCATTCGTTCCTTCATGAAATGTTTTGGGACGCCGGGTATCCGGAAAGATCGAGAATCGCCGCAATTTACGTACTTTGTTTAATAGAATTAGCAAGATTTTCCGCGTGTATGTAGGGGAAGCAAAGTTTCGTCGGCGTGATATCTGCTAACAAGAATCTATAGTTCCTGAAGAAGCCTTTCCTTCTCCGCAGAAATCCATTAATGCATTTACTATGGCATTTACTATCTAAAAGCCCGGAATAAACAGCCCTCCCGAGTCTCATGTTCCCACTCAGACCCAGTTGCGGAAGGATTCTCTTTATCAACTATAAAAAAGCACTAAAAGTTTCGTACGATAAATCATACAAAATTACATTAAACGGAAAAGAAAATTCTCTTTCTCTCTCTCATAATTTGAGCCAAGCCTGAACCGCAGCAAATGTTATGCACAACCCGCGCCCGCTTAGGACACAGGCTCGGCGTCGGACTTTTGGACTTGAGCTCAGTTTGCCTGAGCACTGGCGGAAACCGATCTGTGTGATTATTATTTGTTTCATGGTTTAACGATCAGCGTAAGCAACTCGATGGACTATACGCAGTCAACCCTCTCTAATTTAGAGTCACTGGTTCCAGGTAAGGGAGACAGACAGTGCCATAAGACAAAATACAACATTTATGCCACATCGGGATTCCAAACCGGATTCTTCACGGAAGAATGGTCATCAAACAGAGCTTAGACCACTTCGCTAGGTAGGCGATCAGCTATTCTCTCGCGCCTCTTACTCAGAAAAAAGTGAAAAACACCGTAGGAACAGGTAAAAGCAAAAAATATATATAAGCAGGCAAGGTTCCAGTTTTCATTGTACAACAATTTCAGTTGGTGAGGAGAGTTCTCTCCTTTACACATTCCTTGCCAGTTACGATGGTGAGCAGAAAATTCATCCTTTTAAATTATAAGTTATCGCTACTTTGTTTGAAAATAAAGTTAAGAGCTGGAACGATTCGGCCTTTTTTTTTTTTTTTTTTTTTTTTTTTTTATTGGATATTTAGCGAACACCGTGAGCAAGTCTGTAGGCTATGAGCTGTCGTCCGTCCTTAATTTTGAGCCAGTGTTTCCCGTGAAAGGAGAGCCAGTGCCGTAAGACAAACACAACATTCATGCCTCACCGGGATTCGAACCCGCGGACCCATCGTAGACCAATGATCAGAAGCCATCACTTGGACCAATGAGCCACCGGGGCGGCCCATCTAAGTTCAGATCGAAAGAAAGCCATGTGCAACGCACTAGCCGTTCATATGAACTTTAGCAAACACCGACTCTAAAGCTCAGGCTTGGACTAATACACTGACGTGCAAAAATTAAGGACGAGACGGTTTTTCGAATGTAACGTTGTGCAGAAGTGCTCCACATCGACTCAAATCATGCCATAAGATCCCCAAGATGTAAGAATATGGGACAAGTGAGCAAAATCGTTCAAACAAGGAATCCAAAGGATACAAACGCATTTTATTGAAAAGGTAGCTTCGAGCACAACTGGACAGAAGACAGAAACGTCCATGTGACAGGCGGCTTCCAATGAAAATCCAGTCTTTAGTAGGGGATATGATCACCCCTGACTGCGTTGCAGGATTTACAACGTCTTTCCATGCTGAGGACGAGGTTGTCAAGGAGCTGTTGAGGCATCGCGGCCCATTCCTCTTGTAGCGCCAATCGCAGCCGCGGAATCGTTGCTGGCGGCTGGTGACGTGCTGCCAAGCGTCTCCCGAGAAGGTCCCACACGTGTTCGATGGGATTTAGGTCCGCGAACCTTGCGGGCCAATCCATGAGTTGAATATCTTCACTTTTCAACAGCTCTGCGTCAGCCACTGTACGATGAGATGTAGCGTTGTCGTCTGTGAAGAGGAACTCAGGACCGACAGCACTGCTAAAGAGACACACGTGAGTCAAGAGAACCTCGGTATAATAGCGGGCACCAGTGACTGAACCTCCTTGGAAGATGTAGAGGTCAGTACGGCTATCAAGCATGATACCGCCCCAAACGAGAACTACGCCACCTCCAAACCGGTCCCTTTCGATGATTTTGAAGGTGTGATTGCGTGTTCCTTGCTCTCTCCAGATGTGTATACATCCAGAATCGCTCGTCAGACTAAATCGGCTCTCATCCGTAAAGAGAACTCGACCCCATTGCTGATGTGTCCAGTTCTTGTGTTCCTGGAACCCCAGAAACCGCCGCCTCCGATAAGCAAGCGTTAATGGCACACACCGTACTGGTCGTCGTGCAAATAGACCACCTTTGTGCAGCCTCCTGGCCACGGATAAAACGCGATAACGGACGTCCGGTTGGCTGTTGCATATGCCTTGCGATTTCTCCCGCTGTCTGCAGTCTGTCTCTTCTCACCTGTAGGACAATATACCTGTCGTCCGCCGCCGTGGTTGCTCGTGGACGACCACTGCTAGCTGTTCCTGTCGTTTGAAATGCTCTCCAAGCTCGTGAAACGATGCTGCGAGCGATCCCGAACTCCTCGGCCACACTAGTCATACTTCGACCTTCTTCCAACTTCCCAATGACGCGACCTCGGGTAAAGTCATCCAGATGTCGTCTACTGGATTGCCTGTTGGACACATCACACGGTGGCAGCAACTCGACGTCGTTCAAACCGTTGTAGATCGTGCAATAGCTTTCACCGAATTGCTGAGCGTACGCTGCCCGTGTGCTTTATACCCTCCCGACACTCTGCCCCTATGTCATGCTGCATATATGCGCATGCCCTACTGTACCGGCTCCTAGTCTATCTCCTGAGTGGCCTTTCTGTCCGTTCTGCCTGCTCGTTCCGCTGTTATGCTAATTTCCCCTCTTCGTCCTTAATTTTTGCACACCAGTGTATATACTGCGGAATACAACTCCACACTAGCGCAGGGGTACGGCGTGGGCTGGACTGGTTTCTTGAAATTGAGGAAACTGAAACCGACTAGTTTCTTGAAATTTACTTTGAAACTGTGTAAAGGCGTGTGCTGGACTGGTTTCTTGAAACTGAGGCGGAATTGTTAGACTGGCCTGCTCAGAGTCCTGATCTTAATCCCATAGAACACCTCTTGAGTGAACTGGAGTGACGGATACGAAACGAACAACAACGACCGTCTTCGCTCTCCATTCTGGCGGAAGCTTTGCAGGATGAATGGCCAGACAATCCTGTTGAAACTTACCGGAAATAGGTTGATAGTATGCCTCGGCGCGTTGCCACTGTTACACAGGCAAAAGGTGGACCGACTAACTATTAATTGCGATAATAAAGCCATTTGTCCCAAAGCAATTCTAAAAATGGAGCTGTGTAATGTCTGATATAAAACCACACAGCTTTATTCTAACACAGTGATGGAATAAACTGAGATGTCTATTGATGTTATTTCAAGCTGAAAAAAGACTTTTAAGATTCTTGCTACTATTTTTCACTTCAGTTCAAAAAAATCAACAGATGTCAAGGACATATCACAGCTAGCTATATCTGCTACGATGCTGTTCAGTGACTTTTCTGTTAAGGAAGAATATGAAAATTCGTCCATTGAAAGGGCGTACCAGAAGTGAAGGCATTTTTTCAAGTTCAGAAAATTCACTTTCCTTGAAAAGTCCATCGACAAAATGCTCGTGTGCATAACAACAGACACATACGAGCATTTGTAGCTGAACACAGATACACACGAGCATGTGTAGATGAACACAGCATTTATTGATATCAAAAATGGATTTATTAAGCTCTACCGGAACGGTAATGGCTTCTTGTGCCGTTTATTTCATACCACTGTATTCTCCTCCAACAAGCACTCTGTGAAAGTTATGTAAATTTGGCGCGACTTTGAATTTCATTGCGAAAATCGTCAACATATTGAGAGCCCACGCACTTCAAAAAGGAGTGTTCAAGACCTTAACAGATGAAATGAATTGCGATTATGGAAATCCGCTGCGACAACCAAAGACACGTATGCTGAAAAAGGGAAAAAATTCTCCGTCGTTTCAATGAGCTGTTGCCTGCCATTATCTTGCTTTTGAAAGAACGCGATGAACACTACACTGAACTCGAAGACTGTAAATGGCTGCGGTACTCTGCATTTCTGGTAGATTTACAAAAAAGTCTGAATGAACTGAATCTGTAGCTTCAGGGCAAGGGTAACGATTTCAGCCAGGTGATATCGGATATTCATGTGTTTTTACTACAGACTACGATTTTGGGAGAATTTCGGTGGAGGAGATGTGAAGCATTTTCCTCTTTGAAAGTAAATATGCAAAATGCAGAGATTCCTGATAGCTACTCAGGTGAAAGTTATGTTGAAATACTTTCGAATGTGAAAGTACAATTTCAATAGCGGTTCGGCAACTTATAAACAAATTAAATTAATTTTCAGTTTGTTTTATTTTCGTTTATGGACATTGCAATTGAAAATTTACCATGATGCGTCAAAAAGCACTTTCATAAAGATGGCCAATGATCAGAAACGGAGTTGATGCCCTGCAAAAAATAAGTGGTGTGAATTCACGGAAACTTCTTGAAAACATTGCGCAGCAAAGTTATCGGCAAGTCTCCGAATTTTAACATAATTTTTGTTTTGAAAACTCCGTTTTTTTTTGTTTTGAAAACTCCGTTTCAAATTAAGGAAACAGTATTTTTTATAGATTTTCCGTTGCCACTAATTCCATATTTTTCTGAAAAGTCAGGTTCAGGATTTTCCGTTTTTATTCAGAAATACCCCGAGTTTTCTAAAACTTTGATCTTAACCATTTCAGTGCTTTTAGCAGGAATTTATTTCTCATGTACAAACTGAAAGAATCCTTCCTCATTTCCCCTAGTGGATATCAAGCACGGCACAGTATGGACTCTATTCCAGGAGCACTAACGACTGACCTAGAAAGACACTTAACATATGGTGACTTACACTGAAGAGCAATTGAATTAGAGACAGCTGGCGTTATGCAAGTGTGGCGCTGTGGGCGGCCCTGTAAACGGAAACGACATTACGTATGCAGCGATCCGACAATATAAGGAGTGATGCGACGGGAATCAGTAAGAGTCGGACACAGTATAGGTAAGATGAAGGATCTAAACGCATTTGATCGTGTGCAAAATGTCGGGGCCCGATGAATGGGTTACTCCATCTCGGAAGTCGTGCAGGCACTGGGATTTTCACGAGCCACTGTGTCGCGGGTACACCGTGAGTACATCGAATCCGGTAAAACCATCCCTGCAAGGGCCAACTGCCATGGACATGAGCGTGTGTATGAGCGGGGTCATCGTCGGCTGACTCGCATTGTAACAGCGTATAGACGGGCCACAATGCAAGAAATCACTCGGCAATTTAACGCTGGTGCACAAAAACGTGTAAGCAGCCACACCATCCAGAACCATCTCCTCGCTATGGGGTACAGAAGCCATCGTTCTACGAGGGTACCGCTGCTGACCGCACATCACAGGGTGCAAAGATTAGCATGGACGCGGAAAAATCGCCACTGGACCCTAGACATGTGGAAAAATGCTGCCTGGACTGATGAGTCGAGATTCTCGTTGGTACATGCGGATGGCAGGATACGAGTTCGGCGCAAACCACAAGAAGCGATGGGTCCTTCTTGCCAGCAGAGTACTCTTAAGCTGGTGGAGGTGGCATTCTCGTCTGGGGACTGTTTACGTGGACTGAAATGGGACCCTACGTGTGACATCGTCCCTCACAGGTCAACGTTACCGAGATATGCTGGAAGACCATTTGCTCCCGTTCGTGCGTCTTCAACATCCCACTGGGGACCTCATCCTGCAACAAGACAATGCACCGTGCCATTGCTCCCGAATTGTATCCGAATGGTTGGATGAACACTCCACCGACGTGACTTCGCTTTCTTGGTCAGCTAGGTCACCTGACCTCAATCCCATCGAGCACATCTGGGACGCCATCGAGAGAGATGTTCGAGGCTCTGACCCCCCTCCATGAAATCTTTGTGAACTGTGGGAGCTTGTTCAGGGGTCGTGGATCCGTATGGCTTCTCAAAGCTTCCGGTGTCTTGTCGAGTCCAAGCTGAGACGAATCGCTGCCGTGACCAGGGCGAAAGGTGGTGCTACACGTTACTAGACAGGTATATCTAATTTAATTGCTCTTCAGTGTATAAGGTAGAAATGAATTCTCGAATGGCGCGATGAAGAAATGTTTTTGGCTATCAATACGGGTTAATCAGACATTTTATTTCCTTAAGGTAGTTGTTATTCCTCTGAATATGTTTATAATTGGAAAGACTAACTACACATTACCTTTGCTTTAGATCATGATTTTTAAAAGCTGCTGAATGTTTTGGAACTCGAGATTTTTTTTTTATTTTAATTCTGTTTAAGAAAAGGTGAAATGTGCTACTCTATATTATAATTTTACGAAACACCCAAATAAAAAAAAACACTATTGATAGCTGTACACGGTTAAAAAAATTTCGGAAATTCACGAGCACTTTCCGTGGTTCCCCTTTCGTGAAATGACGAAGGATATTTCTGATACAACCTTTTCCGTGAAATGATGGAAAGAATTCTGAATTTCACGGATTTTTTGTACGCCCGAAAAATTCTGAATTTTCAGAAACCTTTCCGCAATTTCTTTCATACATTGACGGTAAATTGGCGTTTTTAAGATGTGTTAACGGAATTTTTTTATTTTTCAGAAACCTTTCCGCAATTCCTTTCGTATATTAAGAGAAAAACTCCGTTCTCTTTTTTTTTCGTATCCATATCGCGAAACATTTCCGGTAATAGCGATTTTGGGGAATGCTTGCGAGTTTAATTAACTGTTAAATTTCAATCGTCTGTCAAAGGATCTGATTTTAAAGTTGTGCAGCGAGATCGGGGATTGTGGATAGCATATTGTATGGATTTGGTTATTGTGGCACAGGCTATTTCTTCTCCGCTTCACCATTTTGAGCACCAGATATTATATATTGTGTTGTTGTAAGAACCCAGGTACTTAAATTATTGTACAGGTAATTGTACGATGTCCATGTATCAGTTGTTAGACCCCTTAAGACAAAAGCTGTTATAGCTATCAAGAGTAAATGTTATATTCAGGAGTTTTGTGAAATAATGCAATAAAACAGTACATTTAATTTTTCTTGAAGAAAACTAAAAGTTTTCTTCAAGAAAAAAATTAAATGTACTTGTATGTTTAAAAAAATCTCAAGTTCCAAAGCATTCTGTTGCTTTGAAAACCAACGATGAAATAAAAATACTTAATTTGTGATGTCTCCTCCAGAAAAAACAGAAAAAAATAATAATTTCAAAAGTATAAAAAAAAAAGCTCCAAAATAAAATAAAGTGACTAAATCACTCGCATAAATGACAAAAAAAAAAAAAAAAAAAAAAAAAAAACAGTTGTACCATGAACGTGTCTCAGATTTCCGAGACCTTCTGATTTAGTGTTTAAGACGCGCGCTATCTCTTGACCCAACCCAAACGACGTCGGTTTGATTACCACGGGCTGCGGAAGGATTTTCTGCGTAAGGGGAAGGATTTTCTGCGTAAGGGCTGATAATTTCCGCGTTTACGATTTCGTGAAATTTCTGAATAAATAGAGAAAAAACCTGAAATGAACTTTTCTGAAATAAACATAATTTCTCGCTAAGGAAAATCTGTGAAATTACGAAAGTTAAAAAAAAAAGGGGGGGCACTTTTAAAACGGAAATTTTGTTAAAGATGGACACCTACATGCAACTTTGGTGCACGTTATTTTCAGAAATTTTCTTTTACTTAGTTTTTACAGTGGAATATAACTTTTGTGTTAAGGGGTCCACATACTGATTTAGACATCATGCAATCAGACGTATTATCTTTAACTATCAGGCTTCTTACGATAACACAATACGCAGACAGGCGAAATTTCAATCGTGTGTTGACTACATGTCGCAGACAATTGAAATTTAATAATTAATCGAACAACCTCCAGTATTCCAGCGAACTGCTCCTATTACCAGAAATTCTTTGGCATACGGACATGGAAAGATTTAAAACGTAATTACTGTCTCAACCTCCCCCTCCCCCCACAAGAAATTGCTGAAAAGTTTCTGAAAATTCAGAATTTTCCATTAGCATCTCATAAAAACGAAAATTTTACGTTCAGATTTTCCCTTCATTTACGGGAAAAGATCGAACCGGGAATATGCTTTGTTAATTCACGAAAGAAATCACGAGAAATGGCTCCTGAATTTCAGGAATTTTTTTTTTTTTTTTGCAGTGTAGCACTCAAAAGTGGCATTATATTGTGAAGTGTTGCTAAGGGAGCTGCGTCAACTGGAAATGTGATTTTACCTTTCGTCTCCAAAGACAGATAGGTATCCAATCACGGTTCATGTTGCTTTCAACATGTTTATTGATAAAACCAGCATGGAGGAAACAGAAGGCCTGTATTTACAGTGCCAACAGAAACATAATTATTGACGACTATGTACAATGGTGATGATAAATGTACAGATGCTGATGTGCTATATACAATGACAATAAAGACAAAAAGATAGGTGTCATCACGGATATAAGTTGAGCTACAAAAGTGAGCGGCAACAATGGTGTATGAGCAATGCACTAGAGATACACAGTGAAAGAACCAATGTGAGCAATTCTAGTAAAAGATTGTAACAGAGATAAATGTATGGTTATATTACAACGTACATTGCTGTACTGACATAAAAAGGTTAAAAGAAAAGATGTATTGCAAAAATTAATAAAAGTAATATGCACAATGTTTATACAAAGGCAGTAATAAAGTACATAGACAGGTAAACACTCTTCACAGAGAGTGGGTGTGTAGATTATGGTACGTCACAAAGACATGGATGATAGAACCTGGAGAAATACAGTTGCACTCCGAGTGCAGACTTTGTGCACTGCTCTACCTACCTGAGAGAGCCACCATTTTCAATTATGAAGACAGCGTAAAAAACACAAATACGCTCGCAAATGATAATCTTGACTGCTCCATTAGAATGAAAGAATAACAAGTTACTGATCAAAAATAGAATGCGAACAAACGTAAGTATCGGCCTTCGCGTTGAGCATATGCAATTGGTGTTTTCTTAAAATCCGAAAATAATCTTTGTATCTCTGAATTATAAAGACTCGTCATTTTTATGCTAACATTCGGATCTCAAATAGTTCAGTCCCTCGGCCCTCCCTACGCACGCACGCACGCACACTTTTGCGCGCTTGTTAATAGATAAGTGTAGGAACATTTTAATAAGCAGTTCTTTAAAAGAAGTTATGTTTTAAAAGTTCTCCTATTCTTCAACGCCCCGGCAATAGGTCATCGCTATACGCTTCGGCTGTGTAAACTACATTTAACTTCTCACCCAGTTAACGCTTAGTACACGCTGCTCTTTAGGTCTGAAACTGCGGCTTGCAAAGGTAACAAGCAGAGATGTGTCGTTCCCGAACGATTCGTACGAAAAGAACGAATCTTTCTTGAAAAGAATCGATTCCGCAGAAGAGCCGATTGCTTGAAAGAATTAGCTACTAGACACACAAAAAAAAATTACTAGACACCAAAATTTCACCGTGGTGTCTAGGTGAGGTTCGTTTTCTAATTAGAAAATCTTACCTTATTCAAAAGTGTACAAATGCAATACGTTTCGAAACGAACCTATAAAGGAAAATCAAGGAACAAATTTTCCGTTACGATTTAAAAACAAATTTAAACTTCAAAAACTGCCAATAAACCGGAAACTATCAATGAACGAAAGGATCCTACTTAGAATCGTTTCCCTAAACACAAATCATTCTCAAAACCGGAAGAATCAAACGACCGAAACGAGCAAATCGGTCCGAACGAATCATTTTAGTGAGTCGAATCGAAAGAATCGATTCTTGCAAAAGAATTGCTTTTCCTATATTTAATAACAAGCTGTACAGACAACAGACAAACAGCAATGGATTGAGAGGCAGAGACAAATGTAATTTGAACTTGTCGCATTCACGTTTGTCTCCACAAGGAGACAACGACATGTCCTTGTCTCATATTTCTTGTCTCCATAAGTAGAAAAGTGGACAAAAGAGCGGGCAAATTATCTCAAGCGAATATCATCAAATCTGGCCGTACCAATTATCTAACTTGACTTCAGTCTAGCGACATCGATCTATAAAAATCCTTTTCCCCCATACTTTAGATATTTCACCAGCTTTGTGGTCAGATTACAGTCACGTTTTTTTTTTTTTTTTATTGGAGGTTTAACGACCACCGTGAGCAACTCAGTAGGCTATAAGCAATCGCCCGTCCTTAATTTAGGGCCACTGGTTTCAGGGAAGGGAGAGAGCCAGTGCCGTTAGACAAACATAACATCCATGCCTCACCGAAATTCAAACCCGGACTCCTTTCAGACGAATTATCAGAAGCCATCGCTTAGACCACTGCACCACCGGGTCGGCACAGTCAGGTCTATGAACGAAATAATATCTCTACAAGAGGTGCGAAAGCCAGAATTAAAATGCGAGGAAAGGACAATGAAATAGAATTGAACAGAAAACGAGTCCCCCTTCAACAAATTTACGTGGAACAGAATACATATTTCTGTTCAGTAACTGTACGAGGTAACACTGCACAAAAATAATGTACGTAGCTGGCCAATGAAAGTCTTCAATATTATCGCTGGCGAGAATTCTCGGCCACGTGTGGCTAGAACAATGTGTCAATTATACACACAAACGGTCGAGCCAGTTGGAAGCGCAGAGTTGCTCCTTGGTAAAACCGATATAGGTTACCTTATGCATTTTTGGGGAAAATCATTCACTTATGTTTACTTTAGGAAATATCTGTAAAAATACTAGATTCTAAATAAAAATCAAACCCATATAGCTGGAAATTATTTCACTTTACACGCCCAAAATGATTAAAAAGACACCGCCGTAAAATTGTGTAAAAACAAAATACGTTTTTTGACTTCCACACAACATTTTTTTCCGACCTATCTAGACTAAACGGACTGTCTTTATTCTGAAATCAGTCAAAAGGAATCCCACAATTGATACATGCTTAAATAAAAAATAAGTGATAACTAAAGAATACTTCAAGGGGCTACACTAAAATATGCTGAACTCTGGTATCCCATAAGGGGTGATACATGATCTTTCCGATAATAAAAAATACAAGACAAATTGTGGAGATACAATCATTGGCGCTTGTACCAAGTGGTCAAAATTATGTGACAGAGATGAAACTAAATTGTCAAACATTTTTCGCAGCGTTGTTGCAATTACGTAGATCCCGCGATGGCGCTAGTTTGCAAAACGGAAAGCAAATGGTCAGTCATGATGCAATGGTGTCCTGATGAGTTATGATACCATGACGTCCTGATGCTTCATGATACCACGGTGTCATGATGCTTCATGATACCATGACGTCCTAATACTTCATGATAACATGGTGTCCTGATGCTTCATGATACCATGACGTCCTAATACTTCATGATAACATGGTGTCCTGATGCTTCATGATACCATGACGTCCTAATACTTCATGAAAACACGGTGTCCTGATGCTTCATGATACCATGACGTCCTAATACTTCATGACAACATGGTGTCCTGATGCTTCATGATACCATGACGTCCTAATACTTCATGATAACATGGTGTCCTGATGCTTCATGATACCATGACGTCCTAATACTTCATGATAACATGGTGTCCTGATGCTTCATGATACCATGACGTCCTAATACTTCATGATAACATGGTGTCCTGATGTTTCATGATACCATGACGTCCTAATACTTCATGATAACATGGTGTCCTGATGCTTCATGATACCATGACGTCCTAATACTTCATGATAACATGGTGTCCTGATGCTTCATGATACCATGACGTCCTAATACTTCATGATAACACGGTGTCCTGATGCTTCATGATACCATGACGTCCTAATACTTCATGACAACATGGTGTCCTGATGCTTCATGATACCATGACGTCCTAATACTTCATGATAACATGGTGTCCTGATGCTTCATGATACCATGACGTCCTAATACTTCATGACAACATGGTGTCCTGATGCTTCATGATACCATGACGTCCTAATACTTCATGATAACATGGTGTCCTGATGCTTCATGATACCATGACGTCCTAATACTTCATGATAACATGGTGTCCTGATGCTTCATGATACCATGACGTCCTAATACTTCATGATAACACGGTGTCCTGATGCTTCATGATACCATGACGTCCTAATACTTCATGACAACATGGTGTCCTGATGCTTCATGATACCATGACGTCCTAATACTTCATGATAACATGGTGTCCTGATGCTTCATGATACCATGACGTCCTAATACTTCATGATAACATGGTGTCCTGATGCTTCATGATACCATGACGTCCTAATACTTCATGATAACATGGTGTCCTGATGCTTCATGATACCATGACGTCCTAATACTTCATGATACCATGGTGTCCTGATGCTTCATGATACCATGACGTCCTAATACTTCATGATAACATGGTGTCCTGATGCTTCATGCCCCCATGTCGCAAACATAACCGCGCAGAAACTTTCCTCCAGTTAAGATACGAGACTTTGTCATACCCCACTTACTCTCGAAACCTGGCAAAAGCGGTCTCACTTCTTTCGGCTCCTGGACCAATTTTTTCCCCCAAGAGGCCCTTTAACAATGATGTGGGTGTTTACCAAGCGTTTGAGGAATTTATCGCCTCGAGAGAACCGGAGTTTTTCAAAGTTGGTATGAACACCCCTCAGACTCGTTGACAGAAGTGTTTGACTATTTTGATTAATCACGTATCTTGACTTTACTTTAATGCTTGCTTTCAGTGCCCCAATGAAATCGGCGATTTGAACTGCAACAGCCCAATATTTGTAAACAGGAAGATAATTTGTAATCTTCCTGTTTCTCCTTTCAAATTGATTCCATTTCTCTTCACGTCGTCTGACTTTATTCTTTAAAATAAATAACAGCTAGCTACTCACTCAAACTGTATGGAAGGCTTTACTACTCATGCCTCTCAATATTTACTAAATTGACAGAAAAAGAAAGAAAGCACCAGGTTGTTGCTATATAATTTATTTATGTAGTTTATTTTAAAAGACCTACACCCATTAAAAAAGTTGAACACCTGGTACGAAAATTCCAGGCGTAATCAAATACGCATTTTCAAAACACAAAATTTTCTGAATGCTATCATTTCACCCCAAAACCGCGCTTTCCCTGTTTATGACGGTCGAGTACTTTCAAATTCCAAGGAAAGAATTCTTATCTTAATGGGCACATACCCCGTGGCTGTAAACTCTCACTTCTAGACTTTGCACTGCTAAAAAACACTATGACAAAACAAACCGGCAGTAAAGCTGTGCTTCTATCCCCAGCCACACCCGCATGCCGTGAGCGTGAAAGAGAGAATGCAATCTTTTAAAGAAGAAAACCGCTATCGGAGTTACTTTTAAAGCAGCACAGGTCGGGCCTTGCTCAACACCTGAGGCAGAAGCATTCTAATTTTCCCCAAAATTTCGGATTACTTTTCCCACGTGCTCCAGCTGGCAAGTATGTTTTTGCTTACATCTTTAGTGCAACATAAAAGTTCGGCACTCACCATGAATAGTACATTTTGATTTTATTTTGCACTTAGTACTGAAAATGCTACCGTAACGTGCGGAGGAGACATAAACAGAAGTTCTTTTTTTTTTGGAATTTTATTTCTTTTACACGAGAATAAAAAAAATCCCTGTGTGAAGAAAGTTTTGGTAATTTGGATACGAGAGCCATAGAATTAAAAACTTAAAACTTTCTTATCGCGAAGGAAGCAAAAAATCAATAAGTGTTTTGCTTTATTGAAGACGGGCGAGCAAAAGAATGTTAAAATTGGGAAGAAAACAGATTTGAACTTATGACAAAAAAGTAAAACTCCTTTTGTGTAATTAAAAAAGAAACAAGCAAAAAACACATATGAAAATGGTTCAACTTCAATTTCTTTTTTTGTCTGTTTGGAGGTCAGTGGGCTATATAATATATAAGCATTTGTCCGTTCACAATTTGGAGCGACTGGTTCCACCATAAGAAAAGCACACCATCTATGCCTCACTCTGAATTCGACTCGGACGAATGGTTGTTGGCCAGCGCCTGGTACAACTCAGCCACAAGGGCGCAGCTCAATTTAATTTTTCTTGAAAGAAGGAAAATTTTTTTAAAGAAGATGAAAGTGTAAGTTGTACTTACTCTTTGGCTTCAAAAGTAAGAAATCAGCATCATTAGGTAAGACAGCAACAATCTGATAAATGAAATAATTTTGCGTTGGAAAGAAAGGTATTGTTTGTTAAATTGGCCCTCAGAAACCATAATTTCGGAGGGAAAAAAAGATGAAGCCGTATAAAGAGTACAATTCCCATAATCCTTTTCGACAAGAAAATTATTTTTCAAAGCAGATGTTTAGAAATAGGAAAAAAATCTGCGAAAAAGATCATGCATTTGTACAACCTAGTGGGATATCTGCGCATTATTTAAAATGAAGAATGTGCACAGTGTTCGTCATAATGACGAACCATTTACAAAATTAAAATAATAATAATAATACACTGCCGGACAATTGCTAAGGACGGATGACAATAGCAACGATAGCAACCATAAAATGGAAGGCAGGAAAATGTGGAAATTAGCATAAGTGCGGGATACAGTAAGACGTGTTGTGCGTATGCAAATTTTGGATTGCCGAACTTGTTCGTGACGTCATAGCGCTGATAAGAGATATAAAGGATTTGACGCGTATTGACCGTTGTTGTTCAAACGCAAAGTTGAAAGGGAAAGAATCAATTGACGAACTTGCAATTTTCAGTACGTCTTCCCGACATCACCTAGATGATTTTACGCGTGGCCGTATTATTGGCAAGATTGAAGAAGGGCGAAAAATAACAGACGTTGCCAGGGAGTTCGACGTCTGCCAAAGTGTTGTTTCAAAGCTTTGGAAATCATTTCAAACAAATGGAGAGTGTAGCAAACGTCACGGGGGAGGTCGTGTTCGCAGTACGACACCTGCAGAAGATCGATACATAGTGCTATCAACAAAAAGACACCGGCGCAGCACAGCTAGTGAGGTAGCAAATCAGTTTATGGCTGCTACTGGCAAGCGGATCTCCCGAAAAACTGTCGCCAGACGTTTGCATGAAGGAGGACTATACGCCCGCCGTCCTGTTGTGTGCATCCCATTGTCCAGACGTCACCGTACCGCCCGTTTGCAATGGTGCCATCAACATCGCAATTGGACTGATAACGACTGGTCTGCTGTCCTCTTCTCAGATGAGAGTAGATACAGTCTATCGTCTGATTGTCGACGACAACTGATCTGGCGTGATAGTGGTACTGCATATTGTCCAGCAAACATACAGGAAAGAGACCGATATCCGACATGTAGTTTCATGGTATGGGCTGGCATCATAATCAATGGCCGTACGTCCCTCTATGTGCTTCCAACTGGGACTATGACTCTCCAACGATACATTAATGATGTTCTGCTACCTCATGTTCGCATGTTCCGTGGTGCTGTCGGTGATAGATTCATTTTCATGGACGACAACGCAACATGTCATCGAACAGTCGCGGTCCAGGAGTGTCTTGAGAGCGAGATATTCAACGCCTCGTATGGCCAGCACGTTCTCCAGATCTGAATCCCATTGAAAATGTGTGGGATGCTTTGTGGAAGAGTCTTGCTGGTCGCCAATGCCCTCCAATAAACAAGGACACCCTCATCCGTGCACTGACAGAGGAATGGGATAAATTACCCCAACAGGTGCTTGATAATGTTGTGCAAAGCATGACACGACGTGTGGAATCATGCATCGCCCTCCATGGTGGCCATATCCTGTATTGCCATCTTACGCCGGAACGCCTGCGGACGGTAATTGCATTTTTTTCACGTTTACGTATTCTGCACAAAATCGCCTGTTTGTCCCTTGAACACGTTCCAAAGCCTTCTGGATTTCAGAGCACAATAAATTGTCTTTTTTGTAATGTCCTGGAATTCTGACATTATTTTATTTCACTTGGCATTTAACCACACTTACTTTTTAATGCGCTATATAGCCGTTTATGATCCGTCCTTAGCAATCGTCCAGCAGTGTAATAATATCAATCAGAACAGATAGGACTGGGACAGATTGATCAGAACAGACAAGACCATCCCCCACAACAGCCCGACATCGTCCTGGTCGACAAGGAGAATTTAACATACCTCACTGACATAGCCGTGCCCAACACGTGCAACATCTATAAAAAGTACGGAGAGAAGCTGTCAAGGAAATGTGGCATATGGAGAACGTCAGCACCGTCCCATAGTAATATCAGCCACAGGAGTTGTACCTAAGACCATTCACAGCTCTGTACAGACTTCAACCTAACACCTACATGGAACTACAGAAGGCAGCTATCCTGAACACTTGTAGGATAGTAAGGAAGTTCCTGGACAACTGAGAGAAAGAAATACCACTTCCTAGACATGGTACGTCGTACCCGTCCCGGAAGTAAGAGAATAAAAAACTCAGTAAGAGGTGGAATCTCTATTTTCCTGGTTTTTTTTTTTTATAATAATTAGAACATAATGCGCCAGACGTTACAGTCATAAAAAATCAGAAAGTCTGGATAATTGATATATCGATTCCTGGATATGCAAGAGTCGATGAAAATGAACTGAAAAAAATGACTAAATATAGAGATCTGGACATCGAACTTACCATATTATGGACTAAAAACACAACGGTAGTCCCCATTGTCATCGGGACACTTGGAACAACATCAAAAAATGTTATAAATCATTTCGAAAAATTGCAGCTTTCTGATATACCACCTACAGAACTGCAGAAGACAGCTTTACTTGGAATATCATGTATTTCACGCCGATTTTTGACTGATGCCCAGGTCTCCGGTGGAAACTCGTATCTAACCAACAACACCAGTCAATGATATTTTTGTTGTTTATGTTTGACTGACATAGGCTGTGTTTCGTATATTTCGAAGATAATAATAATAATAACAATAATAAACAGGATATTTATCATCCGTAGTAAAACATACACTAGTAGAAATAAGTACTTACGCCTAAGAGCGACGAAAAAAAGGCGAAACTTAAATACAAAATATTCATCATTGCCGAACGCATCTGAAGAAATCAGAATTTCTCAAATTAAACAATTAGAAGAACAAATACGAAGGGAAATGTGATATCATTTGACTCCCCCGAGCAACAACATCATGCATCATCTGCAAAAGGAATTGGGCATAAAATATTCATCATAACGAACGGCGTCCAACTAAGAAAGGTCATTTTGAAAAAGGTTATTAGAAACAGATATAGTCTTTTAAAGTTCAATAAGTTCACGCCCGCAGGCCGAAGAACTGTGAATTATGAAAACTTAGAAAATATGCGCAAACATTCTTCATAAAATCATATATCATTTTTCAAATACGACTACCGCCCCAAAAATATGAAAACTGTGCATTATTTAAAAAGGATAATGTTTGCAATTTTTACGACAGGGAATGATGTACAGTAAGAAATCATTTTTTCAAAAGGATTTTGGAAATTAAGAAACAGTTTCAGACATACACAGAGTAACGCCACTATCTTTAGAAATCTGCATTCAAAAACATCCAAAAACACATGGCAACTGTTTTACGAAGTGAATGGTATCCGATGTTAACAGAATTTATTCATTCTAATTATAAAATGCAGAGATAACGAGAAAAACTGAATATAACTTTTACCCCAGAGAATAAATTGTATATGATTTTTGCAGGAAATACTCATAACAACGGTGTTAGTGAGAAACCTCTAACCGAACAGGATTTTTTTCAATCGGGTTTTAAAGAACGTACATATTGAAGCACATATGGCGGAAACAGAAATATTCACTTACGCCACCAAGTGGCCGAATTGTGCATTGCCAAAAATTAGCAATGCAAATTGAAAGTTATGTTCCCGAGGTACTTTTTGTTGAAGCGGCTTTCATAAAGAACCCCTATGACTGGTAAGATGCGGGGATACAAAGCATCAGCACTGGGAAAAAAAAATTTGAAAAAAAAATTAGGCTTTTTACAATGTGTCACATATGGGATATTATAATTTATTTTTCCCACTCTTTTAATACATAAGAATGGAAAAACACACGTTCTCCATATTTAAAAGCATAATAGCGTTGAGGCGCCTTTCATTTATACGCTGATAGGACATAGTACACGGACATGTAGATATCGCTTCTATTTAACAAAAAGGTCACTACGACGGCAGCTTGCGAAATGCCAAGAAGTCAAATAAAACTACTAGACGTTCCTGACAGAGTAAGCATACTTCGAAATAAATGGGAAATGAATCCACAAGATGTTTCCTCGGAAATTTAGGGTTCTTAAGCTACGCCTGCTTATTTTTGTTTATTTGTTTGGTAGAAGGTTTAACGACCACAGTCAGCAATCCGATGGGCTATAAGCAGTCGCCCTTCCCTAATATAGGGCAACTGGTTTCATGGAAAGGAGAGAACCAGAGCCGCCAGATAATCACAACATCCATGCCTCACCGCGATTCGAACCTGGAAACATCTCGGACTAATGGTCAGAAGCAAGCGCTTAGACCACTGCGCCACTACATCTACTTAATTTAGTTGCTTGGTACTTCCTTGACTTGGGGTGGAACGTCGGTAGCAAGCTTGAACGTAAATCGGGAGATGCGGCTTTCATTCGTGTTCCAGGGCGATGTATTTTTCGAATTTTCGGAAGAATGGCTTCATGGGAAATCACCAACACATTCAGCATCTATATGCCAACAATGGTAAATAAGGAAGAATGCTTGGTCACCGAGTGAGAAGTTGTAGTTACTGCTGTTTGCATTACATTTCAACATAGTGTTGCAGTTAACTATTGCTTTAATAACAAGCTCAACTATAATTGGGGTCCTGGGTGAGATGGATTTTGTTCGACAGAATTGGTGAAGTACTTTCAGTATTTTGTTTATGGATACTCATTACTGTAAGATATACTGTTTCATTCAGTAGTGGATATCCATGAAAGCAAAAGTTTTCTGTTTCGATTATGTATCTTATAACTTTGGCAGAAAATCAAAATATTGAAAAAAAAAAAACAAAAAAAAACAGAAACAAAAAAAACAACAAACCAATGTCTCCTAACCCCTGTAAAAAAACAAAAAAACATGACGGGGTCCAAGTTAATATTATGCGAGGCGTAAACCAGTTTTTATTATGTGACAACGCATCCGATAGCCATGTGCTGTTAACCTTGCCAAAAAACGTAAGCCGACTTATATTTCAGTTACGTACTACTAATCTTGCTAAAACTGCATACGGCAGCATATCATTTAGTTAAGAGGGAAAATATTACTAAAATTATGCAGCATCGTAATATTTACCTACAATAGCTAATCTTGCGAAAATTATAAATAGGCGTATCGCTTCATTTCCTGTGGTAGAGTCGATGATGCATTTATGGGAAATTACATTAGTTAGTGATAATACATCGGAAATAAGATATACATTATTTTTCTCTACACAGATATTAATTCGTAGATAACAAAGTAACAACTGACACAACATATATTTATAACGGCTTTTCTCAAAACAAAATGGAACATACATTTAACTGTGTTAATGATGTAAGTGTCTACGAAGGTGAAGGCGACTGCGAAAACATCGCAAATATATTTTTTATTTTCTTACGATTTTTTATTTTAATCTCCTTGGAGTAAAAAGAAAGCACATAAATCTTAGACTGTTCGATTAACTTATGACACGATATTATCTAATTTCAGACGGACGTGAATATCATCTAATTGTGGCAGCACATAGAAATAACTTAGCTTCAGAAATTGAGTAACTTTGAAGATTTAGTGGCACGAGGACCAGACGTGATTCAAAGTGCGAGATGAAAATAGATGAGATGGGGTCGGAATTCGACAAGGACATCTCCGTTTTGAAAGGTAACCGCTTTAACATTCTAATGTAAACGCAGCAAGAAAGCTTAGTTTCCAAGTAAAATCGGTACCGTCCACTTTCAACTGCTAAGACGCACAGTAACACTGTAATCTGTGCAAGCAATTCGGCCCGGTCTTTGGATGTGCCTTAAATAATCGTATGGTTCACACAATCAGAACTCTTTAACTACAAATGATAAGGGCTTTTGGTTCGAATCCCGACGAAGACAGTTATGGTTTATTCTACGATTCTGGCTCCGATGAGGGAGTTAGAAACAGTCACTTAAGGACGGAAGCCCTTTAAAGATTTCGCTAACCAGAAATGATCGGTAAACTACGAATATAAAGACCCCATCGCACAATAATCTAGAATAAAGACAGTGCTTAGTTTCAGAGATGAGGATTTTTTTGACGTTGAAGCTGCGACTAATCTCTTTTTTTTTTCAAGTGTACAATCACCGCCATTATATCGAGACCTGCTACATGATAAAAAAAAAAAAGGAGAGAGAGCGAAATATCTCTACAATTTAGTAGTTGCATAGTTTAAAACACATTGTAATGAACTGATATTACCAAACAGATTTCACAGTCTGAGTAACGATTCTAGCATTTCTTACGGTATTTCATACACAGCAATTGATTGTGTTCTTACGTTGAATGTTGAAGGGACATGTAACAGGATGCAGATGATAATAATGCCATGCACTGAATTTCGGTATCTTCTGTCAAGCTGAGAGAGGTCGAACATTTAACATTTGAACAACAATTTCATACAAGTATGAATTTCTGTCTGACACGTTCTAATTTGTTAAAAATTTAAGATAGATTTAGCAGCACAACGTGTCGTTAAATCGTTCAATGCCACATAACAAACTTTAAAGTTCTTTATCTCAAGATTAGTATTTTCACAACGCAGGTTTTGTGACGACACCCTTTTGCGAGGACTTTATCATTAAGTAACGAATATGATTTAAGGTTCTACATCTCAACAAGTATGTTCGTGATTTACTATAAACAGCATATATCGCATTCGCAGTTCAAAAAATAATAACGCCTGTTTTATATGAAATACTTTTGTTTTACTGCACTAGTATGTTACTGACTCCTTTTGAGAAGCATGACACTAAGATTTATGGATGGGGAGAAAAAAAAAAGGAAGTGAAAGAAATTGTCAATTCTCACCTTTTAAATAAAAAAATTGCCCTTCAAAGAGGGAAAGGACAGACAGAGGTAAGGCGTCTTTTGCGGATCAGAAGAAATCGCTGATCAATACATCGATGACAGAGACGGCAAACGATACACGTGCAGCTGCGGCAATTCCTCCTGGTTCTCCGGAGTCGACGACTGCGTTGCGGCGCGGCAGTTGCAGCAGCAGCAGCATCGGCACGCGTCACATGGCCCCCAAGTTCGCGGGACGAACACACAAAAGCGCGGAGAGAGGCTCAGGAGTGGGATGCCTGCAGGAGGAAGAGGAAGAGTAGGAACAAGCGGATGCCGGAGAGAAGTGAAAGAGATGGAGGATGATGATGGAGATGCTGCTGTGATGGTGGTGAGATGCCACTGTGAGACGCATCCTTGCTTTCGCGAAGCTCCCACGGCGCTGCCAATCACGGGGCCGCCTTCGTTGCCATGGAAATGCTGCATCCCTCCTCCAACCCTTCTCTCTCTCTCTTTCACCACTCTTTCTCAGTCTCTTGCGTCTTCGAAATGACGTCATTACGAGATCCTACTCCTGGGCGATTTCAGATTCTTGAATCAAAACAGCTATCAATGACAAATTCCACCGCAGTTCACTGGTTGCCTATAACGGTGGCTAGCAGAATGACACACACCAGCTTAAAGGTAATATAAAGGAACATCCGGATTCCACTTTGTAAATGATTACACGACGATCAAGCGCTATAAATGACACACAAGCAACACCAATGACCGAAAGAATGCACGCGGTAAATTATTCTACATAAATCATGAAAGAAATACGGGATTACGCCATATAATACAAATTTTGAAAATGACAATCCGATTTTTGGCGTAAATGTGACAAGGATGGTAAGTCAGATAATATCTGAAAACTTGAAAATTTTCATCGTCCTGGAGCGGGACCCGAACCCGCGTCTCCCAGAAAACGCCTAGGTATGCTAACCACTACACCACCCAGAACGACCAAGTTTCAAGTTTCCGATCAATTTGAATTTAACCATCACAGGATTCGCTAGTCGAAGCAACCGGCATTCATGTTTAGCGAATCTGGAGGTTAATAATCCTATCCCGTGATTGCCCGGAGAAGCAGATAAATCATGAAAGAAATACGGGATTACGCCATATAATACAAATACGGCAAAAATCGGATTGTAATCTTCAAAATTTGTATTATTCTACATAGTTCAAAATTCTCAACGAAAACTATGCGACAAACACCAGAGATAAATCAGTAAGAGACTAAGGAGAAATTTTCTGCGAAGTACACATAGCTGGACTTGTTTGCTCAGCATATATTTAACAAACGGCAGGCGAACTTATCAAGGTACCATAAGCTCGCTTACAAGCTCTTACACGTCCCGGTGCAGATCACTTCGCATTAAACATAAATCCGGTTAAACTGGGAATGTTAATAAACTTCGAATTTCTCATAATCAATTTTTAATAACGATATAAATTAACACGTATGACCAGCCATATGTAACTTTGTACCAATTTCCTTCCTACGTTTGGAAACTATTAGACAGTGAACATACTGTAATTGGTTATACACGCATTGCTTTTCTGCTGTAGGAAAAGGTACCGGAAATTCATATTTTTTATATGTTGGACATTTCTTTAAGCCTTAATATTGTTGCATAATTCAAGAACACGATTTTCATGATCATATTGTAAAAAAAGAAAAAAAAAATAGCGGTACAATTATACCACCGGGATTAGAGGAAATGCTATCACACACTCACCAACCGGCTTGACCAGCGTGGAGAGTTATGGCCATCCCTTCCCCGTCCCCCGCAGAAAGATGATTTCACAACTTAAAAATTGGCTCTCAGTCTTCGGGCGGCCAGTGCGGCACGAAGGCAGAGGGTGCTAAGATGTTGTCAGAAGGACAGACGACCGATGAACAACCAAAATTCTAGACTGGATTCGAAGGGATACGAAAAAAATCCAGAATACTATATGGGAGATGGGTGGATGAAATTCGAAAGCATGCGGGAGTGACATGGAGGAGGGAAACAGAACAGAATCAGAGCAAAAATGCAATTCAAATATGTCAAACAATCAAACAGGAACGCGACTGCTCACGAGCTCAAAATGGTCATGTTGCTCATGACGGGCGCGCTCGCTGTATACCTAGAATTCTGCTCCAAATCGGAGAGAGTTCCGTCGTGATGTCAGTGTTTCAAGATTCATGGTGTGTCAGAATTTCCATAGTTTCGCGTACAGCCGTAGATCTTGGTCTATCGTAAGGGGCTAACATACGCAGATCAGACCAAATGGGCAAGGCTCCCAGGTTGGCGGCATCCCGAGCTAGAGCCGTGCTCAGTTTTCTATTCCTCACATCACGCTGGTGTTCTTTTACACGGACCTCGAATGACCTCTTGGTCATACCGATGTAGACTTTCTGTGATGAGTCCGGGTATTGGAGCGGTACGGCGTACACTCCCGCCTGTTTCTCGACCTCCATATTACAGCAGTATGGTGAGAGTGGAGCAGTGATAGTTTTCGGCGACTGAATTCCAACATCAAAGTTTTACTTTTTTTAAGGAATTCTTGATCGCATAAGTAAGCCCAGGAATGTACGGGATGGATCCGACGAACTTCTCTGCGTCAGACCAATTAACGATCTTCTCTCATCTTTCCTACCTGCTTTAGAGATGATTCGCTCAATATGCCCCATGTCGTATCCAGCGTTGTGTGCTCATTTTCAAGATCGTCGGAGGTAGATGTGAGGTCATAGACTGTGCTCGCTCGGTGTCTGAAGAGCGCGTATTTGTGCTCAAGAGGTTCCGCTGATTCAGGTAGGATAGGGTTTTGCACGTGAAAAGGTTTATAAACAACTTTAGTGTGCAGTTCTCCAGTGGGGCTCCTTGATACTAGTACATCCAGGAACGGGTAGGTTCCGTATACTTCGTATTCGGCTATGAAACGTAAGTCACGATGGGTCGCGTTCAGATCATTGAGAAACCTTTTTAAGGCCTCAAAATCCATGACTCCATGCGAAAAAGATATCATTTGCGTAACGAAGCCATAATTTTGAGTTTGGTCCTGACGACTGCAGTATTGAATCTTCCAAAGGTCTTAGTACAGCTTCAGCTAACACAGCGGAAAGAGCAGATCCCACTGGGGCCCCTTTCGTTTGCCGATAAATTTTGGATTCTAAAACGAAATAGTTCGAATCGTCAAGTAGGTCCAGAATTTTGGCAACGGCGTTAATGGGAGCCTGCTGGAACAAACCGGAAACTTCTAGTGATCTCTTTAGATTATTGGCTGCTTCGGTTACAGGGATTAACGGGTACATGGCTTCCACATCAAAACTTCCCATCGCATCCATGGTTGATAGCTTGAAACCTTTCAATCTATCAACACAGTTTTTAGAGAACTCTAGGACTCTATTCGTTGTCGGAAGAAACTGCAGGAAAAATCTTGCTATTGCTTTTTCTAAATTTGCCGATGGCACATTCTTCCTTGATACAATTGGTCGCATCGGAAATCCACTTTTATGATGTGTAACGCGGCCAAAGATTCTTGGGATGCAGGAACCTGGAGGCGGCTTGTCTGCGTTCTGAATTTCGGTCGGCAAATTTGGCATTTTAGAGGCCCTTTGGATTTTCGCCAACCAAGAGTTCAAAGGATCTCTTGGTACGAGTACGGATTCTGATTGAGCGATAAATTCTTCCAACTTCGTTTTGTATTCCGTTGTATTCATCACGGCAATCTTACCAGAACGATCAGTGAGAGTGAACACGATGTCAGACAGTTTTCGTAGTTTGGACAAAGTTTCTCTCATCCTTGAATTGGAACTTCCATTATCTGCTTTTAAGGCCCTCTCCAGCAGGTGTGCGCACTTGAAACAGATGGTGTCCTTTTCTTAGTTGAGAAATTGTGGAGGACTCCCTCTATGGCTGGAATGACCCGCTTAGGTTGTACTGTGCTTAGGAGTGCAAATTTTGGGCCTTTCTGCAGGATCTTCATTTCCTCTCTAGAAAAGTCCCTTGACGATAGGTTGACTATTGGCATTGTAAATTAAGCGGCAGGCGGTGGGTGGGCTGACAGCAGGTTTTGAATCTTTCGCTGGTGCCTGGACCGGATCATTCTTGCCTGCCGTTCCACAAGCATAAGCACTCTAGTCAAACTGTAGTAATATGGAGGTCGAGAATCAGGCGGGAGTGTACGCCGTACCGCTCCAATACCCGGACTCATCACATCTACATCGGTATGACCAAGAGGCCATTCAAGGTCCGTGTAAAAGAACACCAGCGTGATATGAGGAATAGAAAACTGAGCACGGCTCTAGCTCGGGATGCCGCCAACCTGGGAGCCTTGCCCATTTGGTCTGATCTGCGCATGTTAGCCCCTTACGATGGACCAAGATCTACGGCAGTACGCAAAACTATCGAAATTCTGACGCACCATGAATCCTGCAACACTGACATCACGATGGAATCTGCTCCAAATCGGAACTCTGTCCGATTTGGAGCAGATTTCTAGGTATACAGCGAGCGCGCCCGTCATGAGCAACATGACCATTTTGAGCTCGTGAGCACTCGCGTTCCTGTTTGATTGTTTGACATATTTGAATTGCATTTTATGCTCTGATTCTGTTCTGTTTAATTTTTCCGCTGCCTAACGAAGCTTCCCGTTGAAAGCGAAAGCTTGCAAAATAAATTCCTGATAACGGATCTTTAAGTTCTTGTTTATATTCAACAATGAGGTTATTGTTGTGCATGAAAGTGACTGAGAACCTAGCTGTGGTTACTATAAAATCCGTCTGTAAAAATGTCTTTTTACATTCCCTAGAAGATACAGTAAAGATTTGCAAAGTTCGCTTCAACTGTAAAAGTTGCTTTGGTATTTCTTTCACTTGAAGTCGAAGGTAGTCTCTAAAACTTAGAATCGTATGCTTTCATTGAGTTTAAATTACATTTTACAGTCATCACGTTACATTAATTAAATGCTTTTTCTAAAACTCAAAACCAAACATTTTGTATCAGAAAAGATGCCGGAACAGCGTTCTGCCAGAAAAAGGCCCTGGTTCCACCATATTCGACGACGTAAATCGAGGCATCACCAGAAGCAAAAATAGCTACGGCACAAGTCCCTCACTAACGTCTCAGGGGCTTCGAATACAATTGCTCCTTTTAGTCTTCCTCAGGAGCCAACTCTCACTTTGAACACAATCGCTGACTTACCCTTTCCTCAGAAGCTGACCAATTCTGAACAACACAATCACACAATTAGCCCTTTCCGGGTAGCGAAGTAACTGTCGGCCGTCTGTCACAGTAGCCAAGTTGTCATAAGCGCGGACTTTAGGAGAATCGTCCGAGTCCCGGAGAAGGCATGGGTGGTGTGGCCGCCCCGGTGGCGCAGTGGTCTAAGGCGCTGGCCTCTGATCATTCGTCCGTAAGGGGTCCGGATTCGAATCCCGGTGAGGCATGGATGTTGTGTTTGTCTTACGGCACTGGCTCTCTCCCTTCCCTGGAACCAGTGACCCTAAATTAGGGACGGGCGACTGCTTATAGCCCACTGAGTTGCTCACGGTGGTCGTTAAACCTCCAATCAAAAAAAAAAAAAATGGGTGGTGTGTTTGTCCTACTCCGCTAATTCTCTTCCTACCTGGGAACAAGAGAGCTAGGCGTCTGCTTATCGCGCTAGATTTTTTTATTGGAAGTTTAACGACCACCGTGAGCAACTCAGTGGGCTTATAGCGTTAGATACTAAAGGTGGTCCTTATATTATATATCGAAATTACCGGTGGTCCTTATACATCGAACTACTGGTGGTCCTTATACATCGGAACTACTAGTGGTACTCATACATCGAACTACTTGTGGTTCTTATACATCGAAACACATCGGTGGTCCTTATACATCGAACTACTAGTGATTCTCATACATCTAAACTACTGGTGGGTCTTAATATATCGAAACTACTGGTGGTCTTCATATATCGAAACTACTGGTGGTCCTTATACATCGAAACTACTAGTGGTCCTTATACATCGAAACTACTAGTGGTCCTTATACATCGAAACTACTGGTGGTCTTCATACATCAAAACTACTGGTGGTCCTCATACATCGAAACTACTAGTGGTCCTCATACATCGAAACTACTAGTGGTCCTCATACATCGAAACTATTATACTAGTGGTCCTCATACATCGAAACTACTGATCGTCCTTATACACCGGAACTACTGGTGGTCATTATACACCGAAACTACTGGTGGTCCTCGTATATCGAAACTATTATACCAGTGGTCCTCATACATCGAAACTACTGGTGGTCCTTATACATCGAACTACTGGTGGTCCTCATCTGTCGAAACTATCATACCAGTGGTCCTCATACATCGAGACTACTGGTTGTCCTTATACATCGAATTACTGGTGATTCTTATACATTTAAACTACTGGTGGATCCTCACATATTGAAACTACTGGTGGTCCTCATACATCGAAACTACTGGTGGTCCTTATACATCAAAATTACTGGTGGTCCTCATACATCGAAACTACTGGTGGTCCTCATACATCGAAACTACTGGTGGTCCCTATACATCAAAACTACTGGTGGTCCTCATACATCGAAACTACTGGTGGTCCCTATACATCAAAACTACTGGTGGTCCTCATATATCAAAACTATTATATTAGTGGTCCTCATGCATCGAAACGTGGTCGTCCTTATACATCGGAACTACTGGTGGTCCTTATACATCGAAACTACTGGTGGGTCCTTATAAATCGAAACTACTGGTGGGTCCTTATACATCGAAACTACTGGTGGTCCTCATATATCGAAACTATTATACCAGTGGTCCTCATACATCGAAACTTTCTGGTGGTCTAACTTATACATCGAAACGAAAACAAACTGGGCCGAACCGCGCACATTTTAGCCTTTTTAGAAGCGTAATTACTCTTTAATGGAATTGCGCACATAGATCTTCCGTGGTAGCCGAGTAACTCTGTACTGAATTACTCATTAGGGGTTTCCTTGGGAAAGCAGCAACTTCGGAATCGCACATTTAAGTTGTCCTCAGGAGTGGAGTTATAATTCAACAGAACCTCTCTCACGGAACTCCCACTCAGAACAGAATTGCTCACAGGCCTTTTACAGAACAGCAATTTCGAACAGAACTGGTAACTTAGGAGGTCCGCAGGAATGGGGTAATTTTGAATACAATCGATCGTTTAGAATTTCTTCAGATGAAGAGCATCTCCGATGAGAATGGATCACTTAGATATTCCTAAGGAGCAGCGCCATTTTGATGACACGTTCACGCAAATATCGTCATTTTTGGGGGTCCCAAGATGGGTCACAACCTCCCGTTGGTCCCCGCCTCATGCAATACGAAATGGTACAGTCCAATCAAACGCGAAGGGAATATAATGTTATTCCTTTGGAGATTGCAGTTTTTCGCAAGTCAGTGTAACTGCATCTAGTCGGCTGATACAAAGTCACACTGTTATTCCTGTGGTACTGATGACGTGTTCCTCACGACTCGCACATAAAATTTTAGAGCACGCACATAAACGGGCTGTGGCTTCCAGTTCGATGGCACTGTTCTTGCTTTCCAAGATTTATCTAATCGTGTCATATATCACTGAAAGGCATACTGTGCAGCGACAGAAGCAGGGCAGCGTAGAGAAGATAAGATGGTTTAGTTGAACAAGAAGGCACTTCAGTGTCACCACTGGGGAGTCTTTTCGAGGTGGAGACCCCCAAAACGCAAAAATTTCTCAATGGCGAAGACCAGGTGATTTCAATTATTATCTTGAGCCATATAGTTTCATCTATGTGTACAACAAACGCACGCGAACGCCAACAATACAAAAATAGAACATCACACACAAACGATTTTCTTTAAATGTTTCAGACGCATGGGGATGGCATCTCAAACAACATAGTGAATGTTTCAAACTCCGGTTCCTATTAGGAAAATATACTTGTCTAGGGTGTAAAGAACAGAAGAAGCGCATGATTGATCTTCGTATGTTCCTACCTGAGTTAAATATCGATATAACGTTCTCTTTCTCTGCATGAAAATCTCCTGACACTAAAATTGTAATAAGTTTCCATGTATTCAGAAGTTACCTGACCAGTTTCCAGAAAAATGACTCATCTTTCCCATGTTTTTCCCTAATGTGTACACACATACCCACGTACAATCATTAGTTGACTGTTACTCAGTGGTAGTTCCAAGAGCAGATAGTTAGGAAACCGCAGTTCTCTTCCAGATACCGGACGGAAAAGAAATTACATCAAACATGATACCTTCTCTGAACGCCATGATAACACGTGCGTATACCACCCTGTCAGTGATTGCGAAATTGGCACAACACGATTCACAGAAAAGATGCTACGTTATCACCAGGCTGAATCTCTTACAAGGTTTCTCATGTGAGAGATTCAGCCTAGAACACCAATGTGCCACGTCATACATTGTCAGCACGAAGTACTCAAAGAAGGAAAAAAATGGCTAAGCCGTATATGACGCACTAGTGAGGCTTTAATAAGTAAATCGCTGATAAAGTTTGAAGCTGGGTTTATGAACGCTTTAATTTTTTTTTCGCTTTTTTATGTCTATTATTTTTTTTAAATTGCATTTCATATCATTTAGCCATAAAACGATATATAATTGCTTACTTTATATTTTGATTCTACTGTAAATATCGATTTTAGCAGGTCTTTCGAAACAAAGCACATGCTTATGTCTCCACTACATACGTCCGGCAGTCTGTGGATAAAACATTTTTGCACTTATTATTACGATTTGAAAAATTCATTTTTCACTGTGAGAACGAGGATTCTTACCTTTTAGTTTCTTACCCTTCGGTGCTATGACGCGCAAACAGAGATGCTATCGAATTCACGATATACCTTATTCTGTATAATTGCTTCTAATTAGAAGATTAAAACAATTTTTACCTTCAATTCACTTTAAAATAATTTCTGAAATTTAAGAATCAGTTTCCGTTATTTCTTGAATTAACGAAGTATATTTTTGATCCACCCATCTCCCATGTGGTCTTTTTCTGGGTCTTTTCCTGTCCCTTGGAATCCAATCTTACCGGAAAGGTTTTCTCATATAGACACGAAAAAAGTGACAACAGAATTTTATCGTTGATGTACAAACGGAAACACGGAAAGTTTCCCAGAAAATTCAGATTTTCCCGTTATTGTTAATATGAGAACGAAAGGAAGGGAAGGCTGAATTTCACGGAATTTTCATTCAACAATTGACATAAATACGCCTGTTAATCTTTTCCCGGGTAATAAGGGAAAATTTACGTTTCAAAGAGGTGTTAACGGAAAATTCTGAATTTTCATGGAACCTTCCCTTCCTTTCGTTCTCATATTAACAATAACGGGAAAATCTGAATTTTCTGGGAAACTTTCCGTGTTTCCGTTTGTACATCAACGATAAAATTCTGTTGTCACTTTTTTCGTGTCTATATGAGAAAACCTTTCCGGTAATAACAGGGGTTCACGAGAATACTTGAAGTCACATTAAATATTAAATTTCAATCGACTGTTGGATGAAACGATTTTGAGGTTCAGTAGCGAGACTGCTGCATATTATGCATTGCACATCGCATGATATTAAGGTTATGATGGCAACGGAATACCCCCTACTCGTTTGCACACCTGCTGTTGTATATTGTATTACCATAAGAAACCGGGGACGTGAAGTGTCGTACGGTTGTGTGTTTCTGTGTTAAGAAGTCCACAACTGATACACAAATATGATGTCTGAGTATCAGTTTGTAGACCCCTTAACACAAAAGCTATTACACTGAAATGCCAAAAGTCATGCAGCAATACACAAAACTTTAACTGGCGCTGCAGTCATATAAAGGCTTCGAAGCACACCACGAATTTTATCAGTTGTGAAGTGTAATCTCGTGAGTCAGACTGAACAACTGCCAGTAAGGTTATGGCAAGCCGACGTGAATAATCGGAGATTGAGCGAGGCATGGTAGTGGGAGCCAGACGGATGGGACATTCAATTTCCGAAGTTGTGCGAACATTCAACAGTCCTCGATCCACGGTGTCACGTGTGCACCGAGAATACCTCATGGAAGTCATTACCACCCTCCGTAGAAAGCGCAGTGGAAGACCACGGGTGCTGAACGACCGTGACGTGCGGCGTTTTACTAGGATTGCCCATGCTAACAGACAAGCGACACTGGTTCAAATAACATCCACATCAATGCAGGAGGTACCAGACACATATCCATCAGGTCAGTACAGCGTAATTTAGCGTCCATGGGGTATGGGAGCAGAAGACCCACCAGAGTGCCTTTGTTAACACCATGACGTCAGACACAGCGCCTTACCTGGGTCCATGAACACGGTAATTGGACCCTGGAAGACTGGAAACATGTGGCGTGAGCCGATGAGTCACACTACCAGTTTTTACAAGCTGATGGTAGGGTTTGGGTGTGGCACAGACCCCATCCATGAGGAAATCACCCAAGCTGTCAACAAGGCACTGTGCAACCTGGTGGTGGTTCCTAACATGTGCGGGGTGTATTTACCTGGCACTGCCTGCGTCCTCTGGTTCTCGTAAACACGTCATTAACCGGAAATCGCTTTGTTGCTCGGCTGGGTGACCATGGACTTCATGTACCCCGACATCGATGGGATTTTCTAGGCGGACAATGCACCATGTCTTCGAGCCCAAGTTGTCCAAAATTAGTTCGAAGAGCATTCCGACGGATGGTGTAGCCACCACGTTCGCCCTAAATGAACCCAATGGAGAACTTATGGGACTTGGTGGGAAGCACCAAAGGTCCTCTACCTACAAATACGTACCAAGGAACTGTGGGTGGCTATGCAGACGGTATGGCTGAATATCTTTCCAGAAGTGTTTTCCGGCCACTTGTAGAATCGATGCAACGCAAAGTTGTTGCACTTCGCCGGGCGAGAGGAAGTCCTACAAGATACTAGGTGCGTATACCATGACTTTGGCACTTCAGTGTATATCTACCAAGAGTTAATGTTATATTTAGGGATTTTATGTTACAATACTATGAAGCAGTACACTTCACCTTTTGGAAGTCATTGTCAGTATAAGAAAATCTCCTATTCCAAAAAATTCAGTTGCTTTGAAAAATCATGAGGGGGGGGGAGAGTTAATTTGTGTTAAGTTCTCCTACAGGAAAGCATAAAATTATTACAAACTTATTCAGGAAAAAAATAAGCTCCTACAGAAAATAAAATGGTTAAGTAACCGGTATACATAACGAAGAACATCTCATTATTGTGGAAATCCAGTCCCTTTTGTTCCTAACTTAAACGTGAGCCGCTGGAAGTGATTTGCTAGCTCAATATGTATCGCTGTTTATCGGTATTCACGCCATCGCGAGAGGCGAAAGATTCCTTCACTTCGTGTGTCACAAAAATGTCCAGAAATGCGTTCGCTGAATTTAGATTAAAAAAAAAAAGTGAAAAAGGAAATTTCTTCTGTAAAGTGACTGAAAAAGGCGAAATGGCTGTTTTTGAAAACTCGGGAAACGTCTGTATAAAAACGAGAAACCTTAAACTGACATCTCTTAAACAAACCTCTCTGCACTTTACTTTTTCTCTTCTAAAAAGCTCCCCCAAAAAACAGGGTTTTTGACAACGGAAAATCTACCAAAATACTGAAGTTTCCGTAATTAGAAAATGAAAATTTTGAAAACTGAAATTTCGTTAAAAATTGGAGACCTACCGGCAAATTTGCTACACATTAGTTTAGGAATTTTCCGTGAATTCACAGCATTTGCTTTTTACAGTGTACTTTTTAGAAGAAAGCAGACTATGTGCAAAATTTATTTCTCAAATAATGCAGAGTTTTGCCTTTTAAGCGTAGTGGCTGTCCTTTATAAACCCACGGTACACCCACCTGTGAGCCTTAAAAGAGAGACATGAATGTTTACTCCACTTTCCCTAATATTTCCGCTTTCTAAAATTTTCGATCTGAAGAATAAATCGAGCGTAGGATAGATTTCACAGTGTAGAAAGTTTTACAAAGGCCTATAACTTTTAATTTTTAGTAGCGAACAGTTTTGCCGATACGTTTCCGACATATTTTCGGGAGTAGCTTCGCTCCCGAAAACAACTCAAAATATTCCTTGTCGTTTAAATGCAGCTCACGATGGAAGACTTTTGCACTTACAGGATGAATTCATAATTAGTGTCGGAGTTTCAGTGGCATATAATCGGAAAACGGAAATCAACAAACTAAAACCGCAAACAGAATATGACAGATGACAACTAAAAGTTTTATAACCTGTACAATCGATGCATCACATTGTTAAACCACTTCGACACGCGCGTCTTTCGTGGCAAGTAAGATATCCAAGCGATAACCAATTCCCCGCCAAGTGTTCGCCATCATTTACGGCGTTATTGTTGCTATCGCAGCACTAATTTTAGTCTTCGGGTCATACTCTGTCTTACCAATTCTGGTCTTCAGGAAGCTCTGCGATACTGCCTTCTGTATACTGAGAAAAAAGTTTGTTTGAAACAACAAAATAGTTTTGTTGAGCTGTTTCGTCGATTTATTTTGTTGCTTTAGCCAAACTCCATCGGAATTGTTTTGTTTGCAACACAAAATTATTTCGCTGACTATATTTGGTTGATTCTACTAAACGTTTTATCACGATAACAATACATATTGTTGGATCAAACATTTCCCCAAAATCGACCTAGGCATTTTGTTAAATGAACAAAACGTTTTCCCATGATAACAATAAATTTTGTTGAATCAACAATAATTTTCAGCAAAATACATTTGTAAATTCAACACTGCCGACAAAATTTTTTAGTCGATTCAACAATCTTTTTTGCTGAATTAACGAAACGTTTTTCTCAGTGTAACGAACTTGCGTTGTGATAACTGACTTTGTTTCGAAGGAGCAACGTACGCACATTACTTTTTCGTGAACAGTCGCCATTTTGAAGTACGACGTCAATTCAGCTGGTACCGTGCTGCCACATAAAACTATCTGCGGTGAACTTGTTTATGCTGTAGGGAGTTTATTTAATCAGTAAGAGTTTGACCATGCAACGCCATGGAAATCCCGACACTAATTATGAATCATGCTGAATTTACTGCTTATCATAATGCAGGGCTTTTCCTTCAAAGGAGTAGATACATTCTACCGATATATCTGCTCCTAACAGTCATATTTGAAAAATCTTTCTTTGTTAGAGACAACGTCCTGGGTGAAGAATATTTTGCATACGAATCTTATTTCTCTTATCAAAGAATGTTGTCACTACTTTCTGCTTACAACCAGTGGTGTAGTGCTAATTGAAAAAGTTCAGGAATGCGCGGTGCCTTTAGGTCTGCAATACCTTTCCCTTCTCTTCCCCCACCCCTTCCGCCTCCCCATCTTTTGCTTTCTTACATTTATAGAATAAGAAAGCATAATGATCGGTCGAAATCAGTACTGGTATACCGTAACTAAAATAAAAAAGAAGAGAGTACCCGAACACCGTTCCGGGGCGCTACGGCCCCATTACACCACTGATCACAATATACATTTGCAGTGATGGTGGTACCCGTGCGTGTAAGAAGCAGACTGCAAAAACACTTTTTTGGGATAAATTTCACTGGCCACGAAAACATAATGTGCGCATTGCCGACACAGCGGAGTGCAAACGCACAGCATATTTTTCTCGCTATTTCTGCTTCAAAAAGTTTGATTTTCAAAATTATTTTTAACACCGGATACCGTTTTGCACATCCACTTGGAATTTTTTTTTATGCTGAACAGTTCTGACGCAGGAAAGCGTTAGTGATCATTTCTACTTCCAACTATAGTTTCGCTTCTAAAACTCCCTTTGAAAAAAAAAAAATGCTTTTGTACCGTACACTGTAAAAAATAAGTGGCGTGAATTCACGGAAAATTTCTGAAAATAACTTGAACCAGAGTTGCCGGTAGGCATCCGTGTTTCTCAGAAATTTCCGTTTTAAAAAGTGCCCGTTTATTTCAACTTTCGTATTTTCACAGATTTTCTGTACAGACGGAAATTCTGTTTATTTCAGAAAAGTCCATTTCAGGTTTTTCCGTATTTAAATTCAAATTCTGCAAAATCGTCCACATTGCACAGCACTTACCCTAAATAACCCTTCCTCTGAGGTCAGGATCGAAACCCCAGTCGTTTGAACTGGCTCAACATGTAACTCGCGCCTTTTAACAACTGAGCCAAAAAGCACTCGGCAATTGGACTCACGTACATCCTAAAACGAATTCCGCGACGATGAAATTTTTGTTTTTTGTTATTATTGTGAGTGATTTAGTCATTTTACTTTCTGTTGAAGCTTATTATTTCTCTGAATAGATTTATACAATATATCATCATCATCATCATTGTCAACCATTATCAATCCACTGCTGGACGAAGGTCTCCCCAAGTTTCCTCCACAACGGTCTGTCTTGTGCCAGTCTCCTCCATGTCACTCCTGCATACTTTCGAATTTCATCCACCCATCTTCCATGTGGTCTTCTTCTGGGTCTTTTCCTGTCCCTTGGAATCCAATCTAAAATTTCGGCTGTCCATCGATGGTCTGTTCTTCTGGCAGTATGTCCAGCCCATTGCCATTTCAGGGATTTAACTCTGATCATGATGTCTTCCACTCTTGTCATTTTTCGGATCCACGTGTTCCTCTTTCTTATCTCTCCTGGTTACACCAAGCATGCACCTCTCCATGCTGCTTTGAGTTGTCTGCATCCTTTGTATGTCTCTTTTAGCTAAGGTCCACGTCTCTGCACCATACGTAAGCTCTGGAAGGATGCATTGATCAAACACTTTTCTTTTAAGACATAATGGCATATTGCTCTTGAAAATTATGCTGTTTCTTCCAAAAGCTCTCCAGGCAAGTTTTGTACGCCGATTAATTTCTTCACCAATTTGACCCTCACTTGATATCTGCTGTCCAAGATAAACGTACGTGTCTGTTATCTCCAGCTTTTCTCCATCAATCGATAAATCTTCATTTCTTGTAAAAGCATTGTACATCACTTTTTGTCTTCTGAAAGTTCATTTTTAATCCTACTTCTTTACTCTTGTCAGCAAGTTCCTGGATCATACTCTGTAGCTCTGATGGGGTAGTTGCAAAAATGACTATGTCATCAGCAAAACGAAGGTGGGTTAGATAATCTCCATTAATCTTTGTTTTCCCAGATCAGTGATTGAAAGACATTTTCCAATGTGGCATTAAAGAGCTTCGGAGATATGGTGTCACCTTGTCTGACTCCTTTTCCAATTTTTATGTGTGTTGTATTTTCAAACAGCCGAATCTTTGCACTTGCATTTTCATAGATGTTATTAATAATATTAATGTATGCATCTTCAATACCGCAGGATTTCAGAGCCATTGCAACTGCTGATGGTTTCACCGAATCAAAGGCTTTTTCATAAGCGATAAAAGCCATGCACAATGGAAGCTCATATTCACTCGCTCTTTTAATTAGTTCTCTCAGTACGTGGATATGATCTATTGTGCTGTAGCCACTCCTGAATCCAGCTTGTTCTCTCGGTTGAGCCATGTCCAGTGTCACCTTCAAGCGGTGTGAAAGAACTTTAGTGAAGATTTTATAAACCACTGATAGGAGGCTGATAGGTCTGTAGTTCCTGAGATCCTCAATGTCACCTTTTTTATGTAGCAAGATCATTGTAGCGTTGTTCCAATCCTCAGGAATTTTCCCTTCATTAAGGCATCGAGTGAAAATTTGGGCGAGTACTGTTTCAATTTCTCCACTTGCTTCTTGTATGATGTCTACAGTAATTCCATCTTCTCCTGGAGCTTTTCCCCGCTTCATGTTCTTGATTGCATGTGCAACTTCTGCTGGAAGGACTGGAAGAACTCTGGTACTGGTACCTTTCATGATGTCTGGAGTACATGTATCATCCCTTTCATATAATTTGGAGTAGAAATCTTTCACTCTTGTCAAAATTTCGCCTCTATTTCTTGTTACAGAACCATCTTCTTTTCTCAGTGCCATAATCTGTTTTTCCCCTTACTGAGATGTCCCTTTGCTATCTTTAGGCTTTGGTTGTTTTCAATTGCTTTCCTTACTAGTTCACAGTTGAATTTCCTTACGTCTTCAGTGATACTTTTTCGTACTGTCTTGCATAGCTCTATATATTCCACTTTGGAAGTCACATCTTCTTTAGTTGTCCTCATCACTCTTCTTTTTTGCATCAACATTTTGGTTTTTCCTGATAATTTGTTCACATGCAATTGGTTCTTAGACCCAGCTAATTTTGTTGCTGTTTCCATAAGAGCTTTGGTTACTTTTCTGTTAACTTCAGAAATATCCACTTCTTCCGATGTTAGGCCTTCTAAAGCAGAGAATCTGTTCTTCAGTTCCAATTTGAAGGTATTATGGTGTTTTTTAAGGTTGGTTATGTCAATACATTTTGTTTGTCTTATGAGCTTGCCACGTTCAAGTTTAGTGTTGAGGTGCATCTTACATCTCACCAATCTACGGTCACTGCCTGTGTTGAACTTGTTTAGCACACTGCAGTCTTCTATGACGAATTTTTTGTTACACATAATAAAATCAATTTCACTTGTCGTCCCATTTGGATGTCTCCATGTCCATTTCCTGTGTGGCTTTTTCTTGAAGAAGGAGTTCAAGATGAAAAACCCTTCTGCCTCTGCAAACTCTACGAGAGTATTTCCACGCTGGTTTCTGTTGCCGTGACCGAATTTACCTACTGAAGTTTCATTCCGTTGCCGTTGCCCTATTTTTGCATTGAAATCTCCCATAATTATCTTGAAGTGCTGCTTACCTTTATTATTTAGATCACGAATTTCCTCATAAAATTCTTCAATTTCTTCTTCAGCATGACTTGTGGTGGGTGCATAAGTTTGAATAATCTGAGCCTGGTATCTTCTCGAGAGTTGGATAACGAGTCGTGCAGCTCTGTCAGAGGAACGTTCAACTTCTACAACTTTATCCTTCAGTTTCTTGTTTATTATAAATCCAACACCACTAGTTCTGCCAGTATCTGTCCCACGATAGTAGAAGAGATGTCCACTTTTCAGTTCAATGAGATCTTCTCCTTTTCTCCTTACCTCACTTAGCCCGACGATGTCCCACTTGATCCTTTGTAGTTCCTCTTCCAATTCAAGAAGCCTTGAATCAGAAGATAGGGAGCGTCCGTTGTACGTGTAGCCAAGGTCAGCATTAGATGGCAGCCTAGTCTGGTCCTCCGGGGATTCTTAGCACCCTCTGCCTTCATGTCGCACTGGCCGCTGCCTTGGCCAGGTACATTCCAGCTGCCGGAGACTGAGGGCCAAGATTTAAGTTGTGGAGTCATTTTGGAGGAGTTTGGCCATAACTCACCACGCTGGCCAAGCGGGTTGGTGAGTGTGGGATAGCATTTCCTCTAATCCCGATGGTATAGTTATACCGTTGGCGGTCGTCAGAGCCCCTTTAGTGGGAACAGGATGTACCACGAGAAGGCGGGGTTGACATTTGTCAAGGAGAGGCTGTGATGTTACGCATCACCTGACCTTACATCCCATACAATATATATATGTATATATATTTTTTCTGTACGAGGACTTTTCACAAATTAAGCATTTTTGATCTTGATTTTTCGAAGTAACAAAGCACTTTGAAACCTGATTTTTTTAAACTGACAGTGATTTTCAGTTATCTTTAAAAAAGGTGAAATGTACTGTTTATGGTATTTCACAAAAAAAAAAAATTAAATATAAAATTTACTCTTGATAGCTATAATAGCTTTTCTCTTAAGTTGTCCAAAGACTGATACATCGTATAATCATCTGTACAATAAGTACCCGGTTTCTTACAGTAACACAATATATAATAAGAAGCTGGTGCACCAAATAGGGGAAAGGAGAAGAAATATCCTGTGCCGCAATAAACAAAATCCATGCGATATGCCATCCACAATATCGGATCTCCATCTTCGAAATTCGACAGGCGATTGAAACTTAAAAGTTAATTAAACCTCAAGTATTCTCACCAATCGATCCTATTACCGGTAATTTTTCGTCATACGGATACACAAAAAGTGAGAGCGGAGATTTTCCGTTAATTTACGAATGGAATTGCGAAAAGGTTTCTGAAAATTCAGAATATTCCGTTAACGAATCTCTAAAACGGTAATTTCTCTAAGTACCTTGAATTTACCTTCAATATAAGAAAGAAACTGCGGAAAGGTTTATGAAAAAATTCAGAATTTTCCCGTGGTACGAAAAATCCGTTAAATTCAGGTTTCTTTCCGTCATTTCACGGAAAAGGTTGCATCAGAAATATGCTTCGTTAATTCACGAAAGAAATGACGGAAACTTGCCCGCGAATTTCAGAAATTTTTTTACAGTGTATGTATGTCATTCGGCTAAGATAAAGGTTGAGAACGGTACCCTCTTTAAATAGTGCACAGTTTTCTTGATAAGGGCGTACATGTAAATACATTTTTCTTCCCCAACTCTGCTTCCAGAATTTCATATTTCAAAAATCCCTTTCCCATTTGCACAGTTTTTGCATAAAAAAGTTTCTACTTCTTTCCGCAAGTTTTTCACGTTTGAATAATTCAAAATTCTGCGGGCGGCAGACATCAGACTGCATTTCAGTTTAAAAAGAGTACCTCCTGTTCTAAAATTCCTTTACAAAAATAATTTCTTGGTAGGATACGGTTCATTATGAAGAACATTTTGGTTCCATTTTCTTGTTCGAATAATGCACAGATTTCCCGCTAGGGCTCGAAAACTCATGCCACGTTTTATTCGATTTTTATTTTTCTGAATTGTTGGATTTCAAAAATTCCTTCTGCGTTACATATTTCTCTACATACGGAATGTTTATTGAGCAATTTACTTCTGATATTAGGTATATTTTTTTTGGGGGGGGGGGGGGGTATTGTTACTGGCTCCATTCGCAATGGAGGACACCGGGTGTTTTAAACAACAAGTTTTAACACTAAGGGGCGTACAATATTCTTCCTTCCCGGTCTCCCTTCCACAAAATTTACTCTGAAATTATTTTATCGCCGGAAAAGTTTCAAAAGACGTGCTCAATACAAACGAGATTTCGGTGACATCCCCCATGTTTTTTTTATTTATTTTTTTCTTTCCAGCTGTACTGCACGCCAAAGGCGATATCCAAAGCCTAATACATCTTTTGTTGCATCGGAGTCTATATCTCATAACATGTGATACGTATTATATCTGTACACACCGCAAATATATTCTGTAAAATTCCTGTGAAAAAACAAAACTGCATTTCAGGAACCAATGAATTATATTTCATTTAACTCATCCATCCCTTACAAGAACGTAAAGGAATTTGAAGTAACACAGAAAGACAAAAACCGAAATGGAAAATAGGCAGCACAGAAAAAAAGTAGCTGCATTTAAAGATATTTATTTTTCTTTTTGTTAAAATAATGTTAGAAATGCGATATCTCATAACATATGAAGGCGTGTTTTTTAATTATTATTTTTTTTATTTAAAAAAATAATAATTAAAAAACATACCTTGCGCTCAAAAGTTTGCGTTACAGCCGGAACGACGAAGAACAGTATTGACAACAGAACCAAAAAGTAAAGTCAATAATTTATGTTCTTCGTTGTCTTTTGGTGAAACGGAATCAAAAAAAAAAAAAAAAAAAAAAAAAGACGGATGGATTACGAACCGCAGTCTGGCGAACATTCGCCCAGAACACTATTTTAGCGCCACTTCTGTATAGGGTAGGTCCCCCGCGGCTACAGTCGTGGTCGGGCTACTTTTTACCTAACTGAATCAGACTTTTTAAAATTTATTCAATCAATTGCGCCCGTCGAAATCGACATTTTTTTTTAACACAAATGATCTTTACCGAGTTTTTTTCTTTTTCTTATTTTTTTTATTTTTTCATGATGGCTATGCACAAATTCGTAGAACTTTTGTTTACCCAAACCACCTCAGAGATACCCAGTGAAGTCAATACCAGACAGCATACAACACAGCATTTATTGACATACATTAGCACGGTGTCGGTCCACCTTTGGCCTTAATGCATGCATTGACCCTTCGAGACATGCGCTTCCATTCAATATATAATGCTGCCACTAACTGTTGCTTAGTAGTAGGTCTTGGTTTCAAACTTTTTATGCGGCGCTCTAATTTATCCCATGGTGATCTATGGGATTAAGATCAGGGCTCTGGGCTGGCCAGTCCACACACGATACGGAATCATCGTCAAACCACGCCGTAACAGTCCTTGCTTTATGGCTTGGTGCATTATCCTCCTATGGTACCAAAAAGGCTCGGTTCCATAGTATTGCCACAGAGTTGGTAGGGCATAATTGTCCAGAATATCGAGGTAGTAATACTGGTTAACAGGTGATAGCCAACGGGCCGGGACCATACCACGAAAAACACCCCCACATGGAACAGTACACTGTGGTAAATAGCGTTCCCCGGCTGCCGTCATACTCACACACGGCCATCAAACTCATGGATCGTGTATCTGGATTCATCAGTCCATAGGAACAGTTTCCATTGATCTACGGTCCCTGATAAATGTTCTTTACAATAATCTAAATGACTTGTAGCATTTCGAGTGGAGATGAAAGACTTATGAGCAGCCGCACGCCCACGGTAACCCATGGAATGAAGTTCTCTGCGAATGGTACGTGTACATACCGATGTTCCAACATTTTTACTCACTTGTACAATGAGGTCTTGTTCAGTACTCCGTCGAAAAACTGTAACGACTCTCCTAAGGCTTCGACGTCCTCTATCACTGATTTTCTTTAGTCTGCCAGAACGTTTTACTGCTTCGCCATGTGTCTTCCACTTATTCAGTACATCCAAAACAGTTGACTTGGGTATGTTTCAAAGCCTCTTGGTTTCTCTTATGAACAACCCACTAATATAAAACACAACAATCTTTCCTTTCACAAAGTAAGTTCTCCCCGGCCGCGACATTTTCACTCAACCTCACAGTGCCATATGATCGCTGTGAGCTGCAGGCTCATTTTCATACTGTTTGCAGCTGTACCGCGCATCTTAACAACGCAGCGGATCAGTTCATTTGTATATGAAGGAGTGTTCGGTGACTTTTGTCAATATAGTGTTAATACACTGAAGTGTCAAAAACAAACAAACTGGGATAACCATTCCCCGCCCCCAGGTGGGGGTCAAGAGGAAGCCAGATTTCGCTACGAGTCACGGTTCAACTTGATGCACCATGATGGTCGCATACGCGTTCGAAGACATCGTGGTGAACGGTACCTTGTATCGCCATACCAGCCCAACTCATGCGTCATGGTTTCGGTTCAACTCACTCTCAAGTATGATACGAAATGAGGAAACACTCAGCAGCCAGCGATACATCGGGGATGTTTTAGAGGTAAAGGTGATACCCATCCTTCAGAGTTGTCCTGACGTTATATTCCCGCAGGACAATACTCGGCCACATGTGGCGCGGAATGTCCGAAACCTCTCCCATGCACGGCAGACACCGCTTCTTTCCTGACCTGCACGTTCGCCGGATATGTTCGAACATTTCTGGGACGTGGTAGCTATGAGACTCGCATAGAGGCAGCCTATTCCCCAGGACGACATCAAAAACCTCTTCCATTCAATATCTCGCCGTGTAGAGGCTGTTATTGTTGCTCGAAGTGGTTCTACGCGGTACTGAGTTTTGCAGCGAAAAAATCGTGTACAGCTCCACAAATGTAATCAGTTATCTCCTGTAACACGAGGAATCCATCCGTGACATAAATTTCAATTGAATAGCTCGATTCTTTCTTGGTTTGCCATTTCCACAAACAGCAGTACAATATATTGAAATCGCGTATTCTCCCTTTCAAAAACGTCAGCACGGCTGTTAAAGGTGGTTCCACCTAAAATTTCTGCCCCATGTTTTAAATGGTAAAACTTCTTTACGTATTTTCTTCGCAATTAATGTATTTTCAAGGATGAAAATTTGCACATCGATAAAACTGTAAGTTAAAGCATGGGATACTTAATACTTGGTAAATCATAATTAAGCAACCCAACATTTGTGTGTCTACTGACGTCCTCAATGTACAGGTCGCGGCATCTATTAACAGGCCTGAACATTACTCAAAAAAAATGATTGATTTTTAATATAATTATGGTTATTCTTTAGCAACGATTAAAAGTATCCCATGCTATGTTTTATCGATGTGAAAATTTTCATCCTTGGGAATACATTTTTGCGAAGAAAATATGTAAAGAAGTTTTACTATTGGAAACATAAGGCAGATATTTTAGGTGGAACCAGCTTAAGCCCCCTACTACAATTACCCCAGAAATGCTGAAAAATATACGGCATGGTGTCCATTCCGTCATCATTTGTTAGGGTTACCAGAGATGCTCACGTAAAGGCTTATTAATTCTCAAAATAAATTAAATGATGTTTCAGTGAATGTAAACGGCATATTTTCATTTATTAAAAAGTTACTGAAATTAGTTTTTTAGGTAATAATTTATTAAAATTGCGTATTCTCTTAAAAAAAAAAAATACCAGCACTGATCGACTGTTAAACTAAGAACCTCAAAATAGATGCGCCACACTTCTCTGCTTTAAACATGTTGCATTAAATGCAAATTCTCTTTCAGTTCTTTCTCACCTGAAACTGTTTTACTTAATTGTTACACTCAGTACGAATGTTCTCAGGCGTAATACGCGCGTACATGTAAAATAAAAAAGTGGGCATATAAGATCGTTAACTCCATTAGCGTCCGCGATTGTGTAGAAATCAATTATTTCTATCGACCTACGCTCTTTTATCTCTTTCGCACAGATTGTCGGCAATATCCAGCTGAGGTCAGCCCTCCGTTTGGATAATTCCGGGTGTGCCCTTGATACAAGGGAGCTGCATTTATATTTCTCTCAACAGCGCGGAAGTCGTGAAGTTGGCTCCGACTGAATACCTTAGCAAAAGAGATGTTTACAAAGATTGATGAGCACCACTGTGTTTGCGGAATGTGCCCGGCTTTTGAGCCTGTTCTGTCTCATCACGATGAACGCGCGCGCGCGCGCACGCACACACACACACACGAAGAGCTGTGCTCGCCCGCTGCAAAAGAGAATGGGAACGGATGGCTGGGAGTGAGACAGAGACTGTTGGAGGAGGAGGAGGGGGGGGATGCTAGGGTATAAAGGAGAAGCGATGGCATTCATTATCGGCGAAACTTTTGAGACCATGAGGGAGGGGAAAAAAATCCGCATTCTTCTGTAGATTGAGCCAATTCTTCTCAGGCGTTGTTACTGCTGTACTGTTGTTCCCTTTCTCCTCCTCTTGAATGATAAAGGACTGACATACAAAAGCTATACATAGCAACCATGTGAAACTTACAATCACGACCGAAGAGTTAGTTCTCCGATATTTTGTTAAACCCAGGCGCATATTTACGCCATTTATTCCATACAAGGAAAGCGGTTGGAAGTGCAATAAGACACCAGAGCTTAATACGCAGAATATCTGTAACAGCATTATGTACTTATTCACATAGCATCATCATCAATCGTCTTCAATCCACTGCTGCGATAAGGTTTCCGCAAATTTCAGTGGGGGATTTTCATTTTTTTGGTGGCCTGGGCCAGCCTCCCCCCCCCATCCAACTCTTAAGTACCCTTCTTTAAAACTTCACGTATTTTACCACGAAAAGTCACTGAGAGGGGGGATTGTACAAAATAAAGTACCACTGAATCAGCTACAAACTACAATCATTTAAAATAAATGTCTGGCTGCATTAGCACTTTAAAAAACTCACCTAGCATTATTATTATTATTATTATTATAACAATAATGCTTCTTCTTGCACGTCCACTCAACGCGCTTTCGTGTCAGCAAAGCCTTTCATGACGTCCTCAAAATCAAATTCTTTTAAAACCAACAGAAGTTGTCAAACTATAGAGGCTCAAATCCGTGGTTGACTTCGTAAGATAGTTTTCAAATCTCTTAAGAACACCAAAAGACCTTACACCAAATGTATTAGAAGTCATCATGCAGAGAAAAATTCTTAACGCAATACACACATTAGGTGCAGTGTAAAAAATTTTGTGGTAGGTTGTACTAAAAAACGGTGTACTACACCAGCTACACCACTTTTTGAGAAAAGATACTCCATTGTGCAGTGGAAACAAACCCAACAACATGGTGCTACCTTGCACCATAATGTTGTGCATTGGTGCGTCATAACGTGGTTTTGGTTTTGTTTCCACTACACAATGGAGTATATTTTCTCAGAAAGTAGTGCAGCTGGTTGAAGTACCCCTATTTGGTGCAACCTACAATGAAATTTTAACAGGGTAAGAATAAAGTTAATTGCTTCTCACAAAACGCTCATACTTTCAGGAATTCGAGCCGCCCCAACGGCAGGGCGGCCCTAGGCCACGGCCTAAGTTGGCCTAGTCATAAAACCGTCTTCGACAACTCCCTGTCTTCAGCTATTCAGCTCCACGTCACTCAAACGTGGTTTCGAAATATGTATTATATTCTCGCTAGCTACTTTTTCAGGTTCATTAACATAATATATCGACAAAACGAAACTTTAAAATTGATGTACATGACTACTGAAATAATGGCAGGGCATGTAGGAATTGTACTTCTGAAACACAGAAAACAGCTAAGCTAAGTTATTCCTAAATCTAGTTCACTTACGAGATTGAAAATAGTAGCTGCCTCCTGTTTTTCGAAATCCTCGAATCTAATTCCAGTTGATCTCTCATCACCACAGTTTTTCGTAGCCCATTCTATGGGCGATATTATGCTAGATATCACCAACCAACGTAACAGAAAATTTCTGTGTTTTATACTTCAGCGTACAATGCGGTTCATACTTTTTATATAAAACTGCTTCAAGATAATTTACGAGTTTCATACAAAAATACTGCTACAAACTGAAGCTATGACACCAGCTTCAAATAAATTTTGAAAAATAACTCCCATTGTTACACACGCAAAAAAAAAAAAAAAAAAAAAAAAAAAAAAAACTTTTTCTTAAGTTTTTAAGATAAAATTCTAACTTCAACGTGATCCTCAGAATTAATATCAATCTGAGTTTCTTTTGACTCTATAAGATTCAGCTGAAGTATTATCGAATCGCTGGTGAGTGTGACAGTCGTAGTAACACAAGACTCTGCGAGTCTTGAGTTCATGATCAAAGAAATAAAAAACATGTGATGCGCAGACCTCAAAGACGACGCACATGTTAAAACGGCAAGTTGCAGTGATAAGCCTGTGCCGGCGTACTTCAATTGGTAAAATGTCCGATTCGGAGAAGGAAGATGTGGGTTCAAATTTCATCACCGATAGAAATGTGCCTGTTCGCTGTATTGGCGCACGAACGCAAAATGAGTGTCCTGTGCGTGAGGTTAGAGACAAGTGTGATCAATGTTCCGCACATCGTCTGGAATGAATAAGAAGTCCTTTTTCTACAATGAGCTGATTCTTCGAACATGGTTTGTCGACTGACCCGAAAGCCTGTGACGTACATCCGCCTTTCCCCTCGGGGGGACGGTATGCACGCACCTACCTCAAATGTGACACACTGTCAAAACGGCCAGCTGCAGGGATAAGCCTTCGACGGCGTAGTCTAATTTTGGCAGAATGTCCGTCCACCCCCAGCAGAGATGGAAGATGTGGATTCGAATCTCATCATCGGCAGAAAAGAACAAAATTCATTATACACTATCTACCAACAAGTAATTGGACACCCCTGCAGTCGACGATATCTGCGGTCCTGATACACGTCACGGCCGCCGTCGTTAAATACCGTGTGGGAAACAACAACGCAACCAGTCGCATGCAAGATGCCACGCAGTTCGGAGCTCTCTGATTTCGAGAAAGGTGTAATCGTCGGGTATCACAGAAATGGCCGATCCATACGTGACATATCCAGCGAGTTGAAATACCCAAAATCGACAGTGGCCTACGCGATTGGCAAGTGGAAGATGAGAGGTGACTGTCGGAATGTGCTCCGACCCGGCAGACCCACAAAACTGGGAGTTAGAGACCAACGGGTGCTGGCCAGAGAAATTCGGAAGAACCGCACCAAATCGATGGGCCACATCCGTGAGGAGTTTCAACAGGAATCCGGGAGTGTTCTTTCGATGAATAATATCCGTAAAGAAGCCCATCTGCTCGGTTATCATGGACGTGCTGCCGGCCACAAGCCTTTGATCACCAAGCCCAATAGCGCTGCTCGGCTAACGTGGTGTAAAGAACGTCGACAGTGGACCGTTGAACAATGGAAACAGGTTCTCTGGAGCGACGAATCACGGTTCACCTTCTACCATTTGGATGGAGGGGTCTGGGTTTGGCGTCTGCCTGAAGAACGCATCCTGCCGGAATGTATTGTGCCAACTGCGAAGTTCGGTGGCAGTGGAATTATGCTATGGGGGTGTTTCTCCTGATATGGCACGGGACCCTTGGTCGTAATTCCTGGTATACTCAACGCCGAGACCTACTGCACCATTTTGGATGACCATGCACTTCCTACGTTGTGGCAGTTTTACGGGGTGGACCTATGTTACTTTCAGGATGACAATGCCAATGTTGCGAGGTCCACCATGGCTTGGTATGGTGACAATGGGGTTAATCGAATGAACTGGCCTGCGCAGACCCCGGACATTAACCCTATCGATCACCTCTGGGACGAGTTGGAGCGTCGACTTAAGGGGTGCTCCCACCGTCCGAAATCGGTGAAGGAACTGACCTGTCTTCTCCAAGCCGAGTGGAAGAAAATACCGCTAGCCGTCGTACAACGCCTGGTTGAGAGTATGCTCCGGAGGGTCGCAGCTGTAATCGCTGCTCGTGGAGGCTCCACCAACTATTGAAAGTGAATAAACTTCGTTTTTCTTTGCCATCACAGGTGTCCAATTACTTGTTGGTAGATAGTGTATAAGCAAACATAAAAAGGAACTGTGAACTAAAGAAATCATCTACAGCTCAGCTCTGTAATGAAAATAATCACGATTTCCAAATCAAAAAATCTAAAATGATCAACGAGCCCGACTCAGTCTTAATTGCTAGTTACTTCGAAAGCCTTCCAGATTTTTTCTGTTTTTCAAAACCACTCGCAACTTGTGAACGAATTGACTTCCTGAACAGAAACAAGACGGACATCATGATCATCAACATAACCGGCGTCATCTTAACTGACAACATTCGAATCATACCCTTCGTTTTGATGAAGCTCAGAGATACAGCAAAACTGCAATAGACAGCTGATAAACGAAACTGTGCTTAAAACCTTGCAAATATATGCTGAAATAACAATTTATTAGGAACACCTACCTAATAAGGAGTAGGACAGTCCTTTGCCTCAAAACAGCCTCGATGCGATGTGGCTTGGATTCAGAAAGGTGCTGAAATCGTTCTATGTTCAGCGAAGTCGATATGACGGTGTCATGAGCGCCCATTGAAGGGGAGGGGGCGGGGCAAGAGGAGGCATTTGCCCTACCCTGGAAATCAAACCATGTCTTTTCTTCTCTTGGAATTCAGATATTTTCGCAATAACCCTAATTCCGATTGCTAATTTTTCTGAAGAACTTCTCGGTGCGGGTGTATACAGTAAAAATAAGAAAATCGTTAGGAATTCCCATTAAAAAAAAACAAGTTAGTAAAATCATGCAACGCATTGATTATGATACGCTTTCCAACATACCAGAAATCATTACCCAAGTTATTACTCAAATTATGAGGATAATGGTAGTGGAATAAATCTCTCTCCAGTGCCCTAACCTTTGACCCCATTTCAGTGATATTCAACAGAACCGGTTCAGGATACCTCCGGAACAATATGTTAAAGTTTTGTCGCAATCAAAGCATTTTTACGTAGGTTATGACATAAGAGCGATGGAATAGATCCCGCTCTTATGTCCTGATTTTTGACCCCATTTCGTCCATTTTCAATAGGGTTCGTCCCCGATTTGTCTCCTAACACATACTAAAATTTCATCGAAATCGAACCATTTTTACCAGAGTTATCGAGCGGAGAGACAGACAGACTGACAATGCTGGAGCATATACGCTGCTTCAACCTACGGTTGGAAAGCGTAAAAAGTGCGGAAATTTGCAGTAGAAAGTAAAAATGAAATTGCCGATAGCATGTTGGAGAGCAGCCTACATACACGTAACTATTATATGGAAAATTATTGAAGGAGAAGAATTGAAAAATATATCATCCTCTACAGCAACAATTCACTGCAGGATAAAATCTCTCGAAGTTTTTCTCAGAAATTTGGCTTGAGGGTATTTTTGTTAATTCTTGATGACCACGTGGGTAGTCTATGAGGTTTCGTGGTGAATGTGGCACAAGTGACCAAAATGATTAAAAGAACGACAAAGAAATTTCCACACGCTGTCTAATTTCATTTATAGCCATCTTTTCTATGTAGTTTTTCGATGTTCTGGTTTCCAATTAAAATTATATGTTGAGAATGTGGTGAGAACGGTTAGACAGCAAGAAAGCACAGGAGAATTTGAATATGTTGTTTGTATATGTTATTCATAATTACAAGTTCTGATTGAATCCTCCTGAAAACTAAGTTATGGGAACCCATAGATGGCATCCGTCAAATGCCGAACGTTCGCTGGAGGAGGATTCCTGTTAAGAATGGCTTTCTCTTGGTTTAAGTTCTGTAGACGGTGGGGGTCATTTTAACACTTTGCACTCACTGTGGTACGTCTGGAACCACTGTGTCACGATCCGAGCCTTGTGGCACGGTGAATTATCCTGCTGGAAGTAGTCCTCTGCATCGAGTAACGCCAGGCACATGTAAGGAAGTGATGTTAAGATACCTCGCAGCATTCAAATGTTACCCAATAGGTACGAATGATCCCAATGCCCACCATGAAACAAGACAGCACACCATCACACCGCCTCCATCAGCTCGCACAGTTAATGCTAGGAAGCTGGGATCCGTCGATTCGTGTTGCTGGCGACATATTTTTGCCAGTCCACTGGCTTGTATTAGCTGAAAACGTAATTCAACGGATCAGGGCCACCTTTTCTCACTCCTCATGCGTTCACTTTTGGTATTCCTTTGCTCACGGCAGACGAACTTTTTCGTTTTCAGCAGAGAAGTTTGATACACGAAGGAGACGTCTGCGGTTACAGCTCCTTCACGTCAATTTGAGATGGATGGTGTAATATTCTCCTCCCAATACCCTTCTTGTACTGCACGGTAAAATGACGAAATTCTCCTCACCATGGTAATTTGATGAAATTCTTCTCATCACGGTAAATTGACGAAATTCTCCTAATCACGGTAATTTGACGAAATTCTCATCACGGTAAATTGACTGAAATTCTCCTCCCGATACCCTTCTTATACTGAACGGTAAATTGACGTAATTCTCCTCATTTGCAATTGTGGTTCTCATTTGTAATTGACGAAATTCTCATCACGGTAAATTGACGAAAATCTCCTCATTTGTAAATTGACGAAATACTCATCACGGTAAATTTACTGAAATTCTCCTTCCGACACCTTTCTTGTACTGCACGATAAATTGACGAAATTATCATCAAGGTAAACTGACGAAATTTTCCTCATAATGGTAATTTGACGAAATGCTCATCACGGCAAATTTACTGAAATTCTCCTCCTGATACTCTTCTTAATACTACACGGTAAATTGACGCTTTGAAACACATCTGTTACCTAACACGATCCTCTCGAGCTGCCGTTAGCCTCGACAATGGACCAGTAACTTCACCCTACGGGATGAAGCAAATAGTAGTGTTCAATCTATATTTCTATCGAACACTTTATATTTGTAGGAAACAAGAATACACTGAGCAGCAAAGCACATTCAGGGAGACAGGGGGCCGGGGGCTGGACAGTATTTTGGGGATCCAGTATTTATGACACATCTAGGATTTCCCTATGAGTGGCCGAAAAAAAATACCCAGGAGAAAGCATTCCCAAAGTATGCTAAGGAAGCCCGCCATATTGAATTGTGTATCCCATGATTCTTCATGGACAATTCAGTGTTACCAAAAAAATGTAAAAATGTATGGTTGAAAAATGGATACCAGTTCAGTTCTGCTTTACTCCCTCCCCACCCCCCCAGGTTTCAGCTGCTTGAAACTATAACAAAGTAGTGGACAAAAAAAAATAATATGATCCAATTATCACGATTGGAACGAATTCTTAATGTATGAAAATTTGCCCCAATTACAGATGTGTACAAAACATCTGTAATGCTTTTGAAATATCTGAGGATGGACTGGGAGCTACTATATTTTTTTTGCAGACTCCTCCTAAAAAAGCGAAAAGAAATAGGAAATTTTTTCACAAGGCAGTTTCTTACAGTTTTTGCTGTGCTATCTGAAAAACAACAACAACAACAAAAAAAACCCTGTGGAACTCTGCCAATTCTTCAAACACCCTGAATAATTCTGGATTCTCTTGAAAATGAGGGGCCCGGGGCTGCAGCCCCACTAGCCCCCCCCTCTTAAATGAGCCCTACTGAGTAGACATGGTGAGTTTCTTCAGCGAATAAGCTGAATAAACATGGCGTATTTCTAAAAAAACGTATTATATTTAAGAAACATGAATAAATTGAACGAATATGAGCTGTTTCTATCGAACACTTTACCTTTAAGAAAAACGAATAAACCTCAGCGAACACGGTGTGTAATCAGTGAAATTAACTATTTTAATTTAATGAATTAGACACGACAAAGACATTAATATCTTACAGGGTTCATAAAACTATATGGGTCGGTCTGCGATGTACTACAGAGGTGAAACACGTGTCAAGAAGACAAATATGCAGCGATACATTCCGTCGGTATAACTTAGTTGGTTAGAGCAACTCACTCCGGAACGATGGGACGCAGGTTCGATCCCCGTCACTGACAAATTCCTGTCCTCACATTGGCGCCCGAACGAAAAAATGCATATACTGGCCGTTGAGTTCTTCCAAAAATGTGTGATGTTCGTTCCACACGTCGTCTGGAATTAATGGAAGGTTCCTTCTTCGCTTCAAATGAAAAAAAAAAAAGAGGGAGATGATGTGATGTACTTTATATGCCAAGCAACAGCAAAACTTTCCTTCTGAACACAGAACAATGTGTGTTGGGGGGGGGGGGCAGAGAGGGTTGTCTCTAAATTCTGAGAACTGCAAATAAGAAGGATTTCAGAATTTATGGAGGAGCCTACCACGAAGAAAAATACGCAGTCATACATTTTGTCGGTTAGAGCAACTCACTCCGGAGCGAGGAGACAAATTTCGACAAATTCCTGTTCTCACAGATCACTGTAAAACTATAAGATTTTAACTTTACTATGTTTTATTCTGTCTCTTATTGAGACTTAAATGACACTTGTTGACTTAAACTATTTTATGAACTCTTCAAGTATAAATTCAACTCGTTGCTTGTAGAAGTTGCTAGCTGTAATATTTTTATGTATCTAAATAGCATTACATGAAAACAGTTCAGCGCCAAAGAATCAACAGATTACTTACTATTTCAATGCCCCAACTTTTATTCCGTAGATTGGCGTATCAAAGAAGGACAACGATGGAGCTAATTCACTTCATGATAACAAAATGGTGATTGATATCAACAAGCACTTCAGGCTACTAACTCGTTTATTTGACAAGACACAATTATCAAAATGGTTGCTCTCTCTCTCTCTCTCTCTTTTAACTATTCATAATCAACGTATATCTGTTCGTAATAAGTTTTCAGTATCTTTATCTGCAACGCAAATCTGCTGCACATCGCTTTTATCTTTTGCTCCACTTCAAGATTCTTCCAACTTTGAAAATTCGTCAGGAGAAATAATGTGTCTTTAAAGTTAGAAAAACGTTTAACGAGGAGAAATCAAATTTACATAAGAATACAGAAACTAAAAAGGAAGGCTAAATTAAAGATATAATTTACAGGTTACAACGATGAATATACAAATCTATGATTATTTTACCAAGCATTTCTTTTTGTAATAGCAAATTTGATTCAGAGGGAGAAATAATAATCAACGAAAACTTGGAATTCAACGTTTTCAGAAACGTTAGCTGCAGGTTTCGCAAAAATTTAAGAGAAGAAAGTTTGATTGAATATAAAGCTAAAGTAGTTAAAGTTTTTTTGTTACATTGAATTAAATTTTTTTTGAATCCCAGGTAATCGCGAAAGTCTTAAACACAAAATGAATAAATATCTACCTCACGCTTCTTCATGTGAGGGCGTACGCATCATCAACCTGCATCACAACGCATGCAACAATGCCAGAAGCCTCCACATTCGAATATCTTCGCGACTATAGAAGGATGGCGGTGCGTGAAGTTCATGGGAGATAATATTATTTCACAAACTCTCAGCGCCCTGAGAAATCGATTAGCGGGGTGTCAGAATTTTATTCTATGTGCATCGCTTTGGCAGTGATTGGAAATAGCATTGCCGAAGAGCAAACAATGCCCAGGCCTCGCTCCCTGCGAAAGCCTGTGAGTGAGATTTTACAGATTGCTTGTCAGCGACTGACAATGCAGGAAAAACAGCCGACTCAGCGGCCATATTTCTTCGCAAGGCATACAAATAAAATTCCGCAAAGCAAATTCTGCGAGAAGGATTTCAGAATTTATGGGAGGAAAATATTTCCTCTTGGTTTTTACTGTGAAAGATGAACTGTTCGCACGAAACCTGCAGCTAGTCGGTACCGTGAAAAGAAAAGAAACATACCGTGCGCTCACAATGGTATCGGTGTTCATCGCTCCCTAGCGCACACAATATTTACAAAGAATAAACATTGAAATCAGAAGTTGCGTGACGGTGTACAGGGTTGAACTAACAGACCATAGATTTTTTTTCGTCAGCTCTTATTAACTGCTGTAACGCTTTGGCATTTAAATTTCATGGTAATTAAAATTGATTTCAAAATAATTAATTATGAAAACTAGGCATTTTGTTTGTTAGTTTCTGGGTTTTAATGACCCGCATGTAGATATAGAGCTATAAATAACAACTACAACGAGTTGAACACACAGTGGGCGTAGCAAAGTTGATTGACGCTCAGGGGCCCGAACCAAGGGTGATGATACATATGTAGCCGGTGCGCGAACCGTTTTTTTTAAATCCGGAAGAGGTTCGCCGGAACGCTTTGTTAAATTAAACGTTCGAATTAGAATTATCAGGAAAAATATTTGTCAGTTTATTACTGAGTGTGTTGTTTTTTACTTTTTTTATAATTCTTTTCTCGACCCCCCCATCCCCTCAAAGTCAGATGAGCATGATTTAGACACGAAGAGCCCCTGGCCTTACCCGAAAATCGGAGCACTTACGTTTTACGGAACTACATAGAACACGATTTTTGCCACAAACATTGCACTTAACGAAATATCGGGGCTCTCTGAAAATGGGTGCCCAAGACATGAGATGAAACTAAACTTAAAAAAAAAACTCCGTTAACGACAAAACGTGTAATTCTTTGGGAACCATAATAATTGATTTTTAGCACGTCTTTTGTAAAAAAAGATCGTGCTTATGTTACCGGTTTGTCCGTCTGTCCGTCCGTCGTATCCACGATATCTCCGCAGCTATTTAGTCCGATTTGAAAAAATCTTTTTGCATTGGGAAGCTAGAAATATGCGAATGATGATCATTCATTTCGTTTTTTTTTTTTTTTTTTTACGATGTACAATTTCGCTGCTAGAGGGCGTAAATGCAGAGATGTCGTATTCAAAAATGCAGAGATGTCGAATTCAAAAATACGTTTTATTCCACATATTTGCTTCTAAACATCCGATTGAAAAAATTATTTTATCTTTCGATTCCATTTATGTCGAAGAGTATTTCAGATATAGTAAATTTTTTAAATTACGCATTAATTTTCCGCTAGGGGCGTAAAAGTACATTACATTTTTCCCGATAACTCTTCTTCTAAAACTCCGATTTGAAAAAAAATTCTTCAGCGGATACACCTCCTGACGGAAAATCTATTGCATATAATTTCAAATTTTTGGTAAAGAATACTTTGGCCTCCAGGGGACGTAAGCGTTAATTTTTGCTTCTGATGTATTTAGCATAAAATCTGAGCGTCTAAAATATCTATTGAAAAACTCTTTCGTGGACTGATGTCACTTACATCCATAAACCTTTTCGGAATATTTTCTTCTTAAAATATTCCACAGTTTCTCCGCCAGGGGGCGTAAAAGTATATCTAATTTTTGTCAATATCTCTACTTCTAGGAGTCCGATTTGAAAAATTCCTTCTTTGTTGGATAGTGTTTCCAGTGTAACATGTTTTTCTATAATTTCAAAATTTTCAAGTAATTCATAGACTTTCCGCTAAGGGGCGTAAAGGTGAATTGCTTTCCCCCTACATCTCTGCTTCTAAATCTCCGATTTGAAAAATTCTTTCTGCACTGGATACAGCTGCTGATGCGAAATCCTTTGCACATAATTTCTAATTTTTGTAAAAAATGGTTTGGGCACCAGGTGGCGTAAGTCTTAATTTCAGCTTCTGATGTATTTGCAGCAAAATATGAGCTTTTAAATCTCGATTGCAAAAAAAAAATCGTTTGTTGACCGATACTACTAATGTCGACAAACCTTTTAGGAACATTTTCTTCGTGAAATAATGCATCGTTTCTACGCCAGGAGGCGTAGATGTACATCTTATTTTTGTCAATATCTCTACTTCTAGGTGTCCGATTTGAAAAATTCCTTCTTTGTTGGGTAGTGTTTCCGATAAGAAATGTTTTTCCTATAAATTCAAAATTTTCAAGTAAATCATAGAATTTCCACTAGGGGGCCACAAAGGTAAATTGCGTTTTCTGCGTTATTTCTGCTTCTAAAATTCCGATTTGAAAAATTCTTCCTGTATCGCATACAAGACCTGATGGAAAATATTTTTCACATGATTTCTAATGTTTGGTAAATAATGGTTTGGCCGCCAGGGGTCATAAGTGTTAATTTCTGCTTCTGATGTATTTGTAGCAAAATATGGGCTCCTGAAAACTCGACTAAAATTTTTTTCTTGGACCGATACCGCTCATATCGAAAAACCTTTTGAGAATACTTTCTTCCTAAAATAATGCATGGTTTTTCCACCAGGGGACGTAAAGTCACATCTTATTTTTGTCGATATCTCTGTTTCTAAGAGCCCGATGTGAAATGTTTCTCGCATAAATTCATGTTTTTCTTAAAACACGTCTGCAACCAGAGGGCGAAAGTCCACGATTTCGTTTACAGCAATATCTGAGGGATTAAAAACCCGATTGAAAAACTTCTTTCTTCCATCAGATACTATTGTTTTCCATACCGGTTCCATTGACTTTGAATAGCTTTGATAAATTTAATTTGCGTCAGAACGGATTCAAAAGACGTGCTCATTACACCCAAAAATTCGGTGTCATCTTTCTTGTTATAGGTAATATCGCCTGTTCCGCTACACTTATCCTCCACCGCCATTCATATCGCTACTCATGCGAACCGGTTGTTATCAAACTGTCATAACATGTGTTGCTATTTTTCCTGGGCCAGACCCTTGGAAAAGAACAACACAGACGATTGATAGAGTTTTCGCTGAGTGACCCGATGTCACTTGGCGGGGAAAAGTTTGTTCGACTACTGTATTGGATATAATCTTAAAATTTTATCAAAGCAAATTTAAATTCACTACATCATATATTTGAAAACAGTAATTTTAGCTTAGAAGAGACAACGAAAATAAGGTATGTCAGAAATTAGAGCCGGCCTCTATCAAAAAGCACTAAAAGCGAAGAGAACCAAACGAAAACTAAAGGAGAAAATTTATCTCCACTGGGGTGGCTAAATGGTCTGAGGTGCTGGTTTCTGACCATTCGTCGGAGATGAGCACGGGTTCGAGTCCCAGATGAGCAATGTATAGTGTATCTGCCTGATGGTGCGGTGGCTCTATCCCTTCCTTGGAACCAGTGGCTCTTAATTAGGGACGGGCGACTGCCTATAGTACTTATAGTTGCTCATGGTAGACACTAAACTGCGAAGCAAAGAAACATTTAATTCAGAGGAAACTTTCTACGTGTGAAAAGTGGGCTTCCACACTATAAAATTACTTGCCGTGGCGCATTTACAACTTTAACAGCAATTTCACTCAAACCTTTTCGGCACCCCTCTCCCCTCCGTAAATGTGCCCATTCAATTCTTAGATTCGCTGGCTCTGGAGCGGGGGGCGATCTAGCGATGCAATGATAAACACAACAACTATGCGTTGCTCTCGATTCGAACCCCAACAGAACAGTACGAGAATTTAGAAGCACGCGTTCGCTTGGCCGTTAAGTCACGGGGCAATAAAGTCAAATTCTCATTGCAGTTAAGTATATTTTACTCTCTCTCTGTCTGTCTGTCTCGCAGTTAAATGACTTCTATCGCGATTTAGGACCAGCAGGAATATTCAAACCTAGATTCCGGATTAATTCCAAAGAGAAAGGGGGAAAGGCACGATCAATGATAAAGTGCAACAATTTTGTTTCACTCAAGCTCTTGGGAAAGGGAGTGAGCAAAACAGCACGTTGTCAGCTGACCCAAAACAGGCGACCTTCAAAACTCATCAAACATCCATTTTAGCAAGACTTCCAAGTGCATTTCTAGTTCGACGACGTACAAAACATCGCATTACTAATTTCTAATACAAGAAATGCCAAGAAGAGTGAACTACATACACTGACGGAAAAAAAATCCCAACACCACGAAAAAATAGTTGTAGAGGAATGAAATGGCGGCAATACATTTGTATAGGTAACATATATTTAATCGATTAAGGTTTCAAGATCACAGCTTAATGTAAGCGCGAGAAGAGCCATTTTAAATGTAAAATGCTGGTACATTAATAACCAGTGTAACCGCCAGAATGTTGAATGCAAGCACGCAAACGTCCATGCATTGTGTCGTACAGGTGCTGGATGTCAGTTTGTGGGATGGAGTTCCATGCCTGTTGCACTTGGTCGGTCAATACAGGGACGGTTAATGCTGGTTGACGTTGACGCTGGAGTCGTCGTCCAATGATGTCCCATACGTGCTCGATTGGTGAAAGGTCTGGTGATCTAGCAGGCCACGGCAACATGCCGACACTCTGTAGAGCATGTTGGGTTACAACAGCGGTATGCGGGCGAGCGTTATTCTGTTGGAAAACACACCCTGGAATGCTGTTCATGAATGGCAGCACAACAGGTTGTATCACCAGACCGACGTACAACTGTGCCATCAGGGTGCGTGGGATAACCACGAGAGTGCTCCTGCTGTCATAGGAAATTGCTCACCAGACCATAACTCCAGGTGTAGGTCCAGTGTGTCCCGGCCGCAGACAGGTTGGTTGCAGGCGATCACCTGGCCTCCTTCTAACCAACACACGGACATCACTTGCACCCAGGCAGAACCGGCTTTTATCAGAAAACAACAGATCTCCACTCCGTCCTCCAATGAGCTCTAGCTTGACACCACTGACGTCGCAAACGGCAGTGGTTTGGAGTAAGTGGAATGCACGCTACAGGGCGTCTGGCTCGGAGCTGTCCTTCAAGTAACCGATTTGTAACAGTTCGTTGTGTCACTGTGGTGGCAACTGCAGCTCGAATTGCTGCCGCAGACACGGTACGATGCGCCACGGCCATATGCCGTACACGACGGTCTTCCCTCTCAGTAGTGCCACCTGGCCGGCCGGAATCCGGTCTTCTTGAGGCAGTACCTTCCCTTGACCACCGCTGCCAACACTCATGCACAGTGGCTACATTCCTGCCAAGTCGTTCTGCAATATTGCAGAAAGAAAATCCACCTTCTCGTAGCCCTATTACACGACCTCGTTCAAACTCCGTGAGCTGTTGATAATGGCTTCTTCGTCTTTTTAAAGGCATTCTTGACTAACATCAACACACTACGTCGAATCTCAACGATAAGTAACGCTCACGAACGTTACAGCGCGTATTTACAGCAAACCTGCTTTGCATGTTCCGAGGGGCGTTACTAGCGCCACACGTATGCGCCGAGCGCGAAATTTACATAGACGTCATCTTACAGATGTACTCTCACCGCCTACCAACCGTCGTTTATCTAACACAACCCCTTCTTGGTGTTGGGATTTTTTTCCCGTCAGTGTATAATTTGGAGACAGGTAACGTCGAACTCGTACATCTCTAATCTTAAACTCCCGTTTCTAGGGAGTATAAGGGGAACCTCTGATTTTTGAAGGGGACTCCAACCGATGTAACATCATTAATAGTAAGTACGTTGACAGCTAAAAAATCAAACACTTCATTTAGTACGTTTAGAATCCGGCAGTCATACAAAGCATACTCAATGACAATTAAACCCTGAAGGCTGGTTCCTAAACTTCTTTTTTTTTTTTTCACTTGTTTGGTATGAAATAATTTTATTGCTCAGCACTTCTGATTAATTATGAAGTGCGAAACATTGAAGGGCGCTCATAGCTTAATTTTAAGTTGGGAGCAAACACAGAGAGAGAGAGAGAGAGAGAGAGAGAGGGGGGGGGGAGAAATGGAAAGAAAGAAAAAGAAAGAAAGAAAGAAAGAAAGAGAGAGAGAGGGGGGGAGAAGTGGGAAGAAAGAAAACGAAAGAAAGAAAGAAAGAAAGAAAGAAAGAAAGAAAGAAAGAGAGACAGAGAGAGAGTACAAATAACAACCCGAACACCATACACAGATTTCCACTGTGCTTTCTGCGATGCCTACTTATTTTCCTATACACAGCCAAATTTAATTGGAAATCAGAAGATTCAAACACTACACAGTGGGTCGGAACTGTTTCTTGACAACTGGGGCAAGATACCAGGATATGCATCGTTTGGTCAGATCATAAAACTTATTGAGCATTTATAAAACAGGACGACGCCGATTTGAACATGCTGCAAAGCATTTCACTGATTCTGACAAAATTATCTTTAAGCCTATCAGCATTTTGAAACAGTGAAGCTAAACCACCCTTTTGAATGTTTTGGCTTTTAGACTTTTTTCTAGGAGTGGAAGTGGTAGAAAAATTCAAGCAGACAATGTTTCATGACGTCAGTAGACAAACAAATGTTGGATTGCATAATTATGGTTATGTTTTAGAAAACGTTAAGTATTCCAAGTTATAAAATGAAGCTATTTTAATCGATGTTCAAATTTTCATCCTTGGCAACGCATTAGTTGTGAGGAAAATGTGTACAGAGGTTTTTCCATTGGAATTATAGGAAGCAAAATTACTTGACGTCCACCTTAAACAACTGAGGTAGCTTTAGCAACAAAGCATATGCATAACAAATTCTCTGCGTCACCATGGCAGCAGGTCACGGGACCAGAACGTTCCTCTGTGGTTATCATGAAGACAGACAAGCCGTTCGTTTTTTTTTTTTTTTTTTTTTTTATTGGAGGTTTAACGACCACCGTGAGGAACTCAATGGGCTATAAGCAGTCGCCCGTCCCTAATTTAGGGTCACTGGTTCCAGGGAAGGGAAAGAGCCAGTGCCGTAAGACAAACACAACATCCATGCCTGACCGGGATTCGAACCCGGACCCCTTACGGACGAATGATCAGAGGCCAACGCCTTAGACCACTGCGCCACCGGGGCGGCTTCGTTTTTTTTTCCTTTGCGTCTTTAAAAAATGCTTAAAAATCAGAAAATGACTTTTTCTTAATTTTTTTTTTTTGTAAAGAAGCAACGATAGTTGTAAGTTTATGCTGTAAAAACTGCAAAGCGTTATGATTTATAGTTTGCCATATATCCGTTATTTTTAATGGATCCCATCGCGAAATAGAGAAATTTTGAAATTTAATTTCTCGTAAACTAAATCGAGATTCGAAAAAAGGGCAACGAGGTGCAAAAATTCCGGCCATGGCTCTACATGCCAACAAAGTTTCGTGGTTCTGTTGCTGTTAGTGTGTCTAGAACGCGACCTGTTGGTACTTTTTTGTTTACCTTAACTTTGAAATACAATAGCTCTTGAAGTATCGCCAGAATCGAAAAACCGTTTATTTCAGCGTGTTCTCCAAACAATTTTCTATAAACGATGTAAATTTCGTGTTTTTGTGTTCAATACGTTTTGCGCTGCGAGTTAGGAAAGTAAGAGCGTCGCGAAATTTCTAAAACAGCGGCAGTAGCGGTGGCAGTTACTGTTTTTCAGAATTTTTTGAATGTAGAGAGATGCCAGTTTTCCCTATATATATATAGAGAGAGATTTTCCATATATATATATATATATATATATATAGTGGAGAAATTGAAACAGTACTCGCCCAAATTTTCACTCGATGCCTTAATGAAGGGAAGATTCCTGAGGATTGGAACAATGCTACAATGATCCTGCTACATAAAAAAGGTGACATTGAGGATCTCAGGAACTAGAGACCTATCAGCCTCCTATCAGTGGTTTATAAAATCTTCACTAAAGTTCTTTCACACCGCTTGAAGGTAACACTGGACATGGCTCAACCGAGAGAACAAGCTGGATTCAGGAGTGGCTACAGCACAATAGATCATATCCACGTACTGAGAGAACTAATTGAAAGAGCGAGGGAATATGAACTTCCATTGTGCATGGCTTTTATCGATTATGAAAAAGCCTTTGATTCGGTGAAACCATCAGCAGTTACCACGGCTCTGAAATCCTGCGGTATTGAAGATGCATACATTAATATTATTAATAACATCTATGAAAATGCAAGTGCAAAGATTCGGCTGTTTGAAAATACAACACACATAAAAATTGGAAAGGGAGTGAGACAAGGTGACACCATATCTCCGAAGCTCTTTAATGCCACATTGGAAAATGTCATTCAATCACTGAACTGGGAAAACAAAGGGATAAAGATTAATGGAGATTATCTAACCCACCTTCGTTTTGCTGATGACGTAGTCATTTTTGCAACTACCCCATCAGAGCTGCAGAGTATGATCCAGGAACTTGCTGACAAGAGTAAAGAAGTGGGATTAAAAATGAACTTTCAGAAGACAAAAGTGATGTTCAATGCTTTTACAAGAAATGAAGATTTATCGATTGATGGAGAAAAACTGGAGATAACAGATACGTATGTTTATCTTGGACAGCAGACATCAAGTGAGGGTCACATTGATGAAGAAATTAATCGGCGTACAAAACTTGCCTGGAGAGCTTTTGGAAGAAACAGCATAATTTTCAAGAGCAATATGCCATTATGTCTTAAAAGAAAAGTGTTTGATCAATGCATCCTTCCAGTGCTTACGTATGGTGCAGAGACGTGGACCTTAACTAAAAGAGACATACAAAGGCTGCAGACAACTCAAAGCAGCATGGAGAGGTGCATGCTTGGTATAACCAGGAGAGATAAGTAGAGGAACTCGTGGATCCGAAAAATGACGAGAGTGGAAGACATCATGATCAGAGTTAAATCCCTGAAATGGCAATGGGCTGGACATACTGCCAGAAGGACAGACCATAGATGGACAGCCGAAATTTTAGATTGGATTCCAAGGGACAGGAAAAGACCCAGAAAAAGACCACATGGGAGATGGGTGGATGAAATTCGTAAATATGCGGGAGTGACATGGAGGAGACTGGCACAAGACAGACCGTTGTGGAGGAAACTTGGGGAGACCTTCGTCCAGCAGTGGATTGATAATGGTTGACAATGATGATGATGATATATATATATATGTATGTGTGTGTGTGTGTGTGTGTGTGTGTGTGTGTGTTTACCTATATATAGAGAGATGCCAGTTTCCCTATATTCAGACGCTAAAGAAGCTACCTAGAAAAAGAGAAAAGACTTGTCTCTTCGTTCTGCCCTACTGCATCACGACAACGCCCGATCTCACACTTGAAACATCTGATGCCATTACCCAAACGGAATGGATAGTAATCCCATACTCGTCACACAACCCTAATTTTGCACCTTCACGCTTTCACTTGTTTTGTCGCATGAAGCAAAGTCTCCGTGGACAATGTTTGGAGAAGATACAGACAAACATCAGTCCGCGGAATTTTTTCAAACTGGCTACAAATGTTGGGGGTCAGACCCTTAGCCAGATAGAGAAGTTCGGAGGGGCAGCTGATGACTGAGGTCTGGCGAAGGATATACGGAAGGTCGGGCACTGGACTGCAGTGTGAGTCGCTAAAACGGGCAAAAGGAAACGCAAATCGAAAGCCGCCTGGTCTGGCCATCACCTGGCTGCTGCCCTGGCTGGGGTGAACGAGGGTGTAAATGACTTACTTCAGTGGCGGACTATTTATATACTGAAAGTATCACCACTATATTCAAAAGATTTTAATGTACAGGGTGTCCAAAAAGTCTTTCCCACATTACAGAAATTAATATAAAAAAATCTACGTAAATGAAAATAAAATGGCTGCCAACATAATATAGCAGCACTGAAAGTTTTTTCTTTTCTTTTTTTATCTGTTCTTTAGGTGAGCGCTACTGCGGAGTAAGAGGAACATTTTATCGATAATGATTTCCATGCAAGAAAAAGCGTCGTGCGTGTTGTGGTTCCATGAGACCAAATCGGCGGTTACTGTCCAGCGTCGTTCAGAAAAGAGTACAGACGATCCTCACCGGACCAAAAAAGCATAAAAAGCTTAGTATGAAAACTTTAAAGCGACTGGTAGTGTCGGTGATCTCCCCGAGAGGGTCGACCACCGGTTACACAAAAGACACAGCTGCGGCTGTTCAGGAGACATTTCTGCGAAGCCCCAGGAAATTCATTCGTCGTGCTTCACCGGAAACTGGGATTCCCCGTGCCACGGTTCACAAATTTTACACAAACGTCTGCGTCTGTACGCTAATAAGGAATATATCGTTCAAGCTCTTCAGCCTGATGACCGGCCTCGCCGTGCTGCATTTGCGACAGAGATGTTGCAGCGCCTAGCTCATGATAGTGATTATCTGCATCGTGTCTGTTTCTCAGATGAAGCCACATTCCACGTCTCTGGTACAGTAAATAGGCACAATGTGCTAATCTGGGGACAAGAAAATCCCCATTATGTCATCAAACAACAGAGGACTAGCCCAAAGTGAACGTATGGTGCAGCCTGATGCATGCCATAATCATCGGACCCTTTCGTTTTTTACAGAGCCCACGGTAACATGTACCTGGGCATGCTGGAACTTTTTGCAGCACCTCAGTTTACATGGACTCCAACCTTCGGTTATTTTCCAAGACGGTGCCCCACCACATTGGTCAATTTGGTGCACGAGTTCCTGAATGCCACATTTTCGAACAGATGGATTGGCCGCGACGGTCCCATGACATGGCCACCTCGATCGCCCGACATAACCCCTCTAGACTTTTTCCTGTAGGGTTATGTGAAAGACCAAGTTTACTCTAGCAGTGTTCCGGATGTCGTGACGTTGAAGAGCAGAATAACGGACGTCATTGGTTCTGTCTCTGCTGGGATGTTAAGCAAAACACGGCGTGAAATCAAATATCGCTTAGATGTCCTCCGGGCCACAAATGGCGCCCATGTGGAGGTGTACTGACACTGGAAAAAACAACTTTACCTGTGCACCATCATTGTCGTGCAATCCCTTTCTTGTACCTTTCATACAATTTTTGTATTAATTTTTGCAATGTGGGAAAGACTTTATGGACATCCTGTATTATTTTGGCGTAAACAAATTCTGTAATATAACAGTTATAATTTTATACTGAATTCAATATAACAGTTATAATTTTATACTGAATTCAATATAACAAACATTTCTCAGATCCAATGAGAAATGTAACAGTAGAAAGAATATGACAGCAAAAAAAAAAAAAAAAAGTATCACTATACCAGTGCATAATAGTACGCAGCGCTGGCTACCAATCGTTAGCCCGAGATGGGTCCGGACCCGATATCCGGGTGAGGCATGGATAGTGCCCTTGTCTTACGGCACTGGCTTTCCTCCCTTCCCTGAAAGCAGTGGTCTCAAATTAAAGACGAGCGACTCACAATGGTCGTTAACCTCGCCCGCCCCTCCCCCAATAAAATAAACGATTTTTGCCCGTAATACATTAAAATTTACTCACAATCACGAGAACTGAATGAAAAACGGGAACTGAATGTTTCTAAAATGTTTAAAAGTTTACTACTGGATAAAGATTACTAATAACACAATTTTATTTTTTCTCTTATTTAAAAAAAAGTAGCATATAAACGACTTTTCATGTCCTGATATTTCCAAAATTCTATTCCAATGATTTATGCAGTACTTAATTGTTCATCTATAGAGTAAAAACAAGCCGGTTGGAAATAATGACAAACTGCGGTGCTGACATTTCTGGAAAAATGTTAGAAACACATTAAAGGTTTGTCTTTTCTCTGCACATTCTGCAGTGTTCATAATTCAAAGGCCGTTCCATAAAAACCTAATTTTTTTTAGTTGGCAACAGTGCGAAAGAGAAAAATAACCACGCAGACGACTAACTGAATTAAGGAAGTATCTATGGCAACAGTTATTAGCCGTGGCAGACGACTCCGGTTTTGTTATGGCGCAGTTCTTTAAGGTACGCCTGCATTTCGCCATACAGCTATGGAGGTGAGTGATTCAGAGTTAAGAAGTGAAATGCGTTGTGCGATAAAATATAGCTGTTGTTCGAATAAAACGGCTCCAAAAACAGTTGATTCAATCAAAAAAGCTAACACAGATAAATGCTTGGGTGAGTCAACGATTTTTAGATGGCACCACGATTTCAAAAAAGGGCGTTTATCGACAGAACTCGCTCCTAAGCCTGGTCGAACTGAAAGCGTTGTTACGGAGCGTATTGTTAACACTGTTTGGGAAATCCTGCAAGAAGATCGAGGAATGGCATGTGAAGACATAGCGGCGTCAACTAATATTTCAGAAACTTCGGCATCCCGCATTCTACGCGACAAATTACTGCTGCATCGTGTGTGTTCCAGATAAGTACCTCATCACCTGACGAGAAAACAATTGTTATCCATAATTCAGGTATGTCATGAGTAGAAACAAAGGATCCAAACTTTCTAAGCACAGTAATAACTGCCGATGAAACATGGGTCCACTATTTCGACCCCCTCACGAAACGCGCAACGAGAGTCTGGAAGCACACAGGCTCGCCTTCTCCGAAAAAGTCCGCCAAACCAAATCAGCTAGGACACATATCGATTAAGCGACCGGAACTGGTGGGCAAGTACACCATGATAACGCCCGCCCACATGTGGCTGCTTGTGTTAAACAGTTTCTTACGAAATGCAGTATTGAAATCATGCCACAGCCTGCATACAGTCCTGAGCTCGCCCCGCGCGATTTCTGGTTGTTTCCAACAATGAAGAAGTGGCGCACCATTCAACACAGATGCTGACGTTATTAAGCTGTACAGGGGCTGCTAAAGCATATCATTTGGGGACAGATACTTTGAGAAAGAATAACATATATTTTGCTGTACCTATATTTCTTCATTTTGTGTGATTTTACTCTCAGTTTTTATGGAATGGCCCTTGTAATTCAATAGGTTAAATAAAAAAAAAAGTGGGCGCAAAATTGGAGATTTACTGTAGCAGTAAAATGTTTTATTTCATTTAAGCGAAACTCTACTCGATTTTTGTGTATCGATGATAAACCGTATCTGTTCTTCTTGGAAATAATGAGCATTATAATGACAAACATCGCCTGCAGGTAAACAATCGAGCTGACATTATTATTTTGCAATACTTTTTGTTTCGGTATGAGTGAATGTATATGTTATGGTTTAATCCTTTCAGATCTGTAACTAACTTAAGCTACTGATACAAGCAGATACGAACTTCATAAATAACCGAATTATTTCATTTGTATCTGTTTGAAAAATAAATCTCCTCTTCAGCTCCATCATAAGGTTTGAAGTCACGATGCTCTACTCACGGATTTACTCTCACAAAATGCAGTAATCCATGTTTGCATACAAACTAGAAGGAATTAAAACTTCCCATTTTCAATCTAAAGCGAGTTCAAGAATACTTTACTGGAGATTTTTTTTTTTTATCTCGTCTCTGTAGAATTAAATTACGACAGCGTTATGTAGCAATCAATAACTGAATCTCTTCCTCAAAGCATGTAAGGATCTCAAAGGAGCCGGGAGAACTGCTTCTGAAGAATGTTAAAATCGCAATTATATACAGCAAAGAAGCCACACAACAGTCCTATCTTCACGACTGGAAACACATCTAAACGCTTCTGGAGCTTTACAGTTTGCAAACATTAGCGATAAGTTACTTATTTTCAGCCGAAGTCCTCATTAAAATGCTGCTGGAATTCTTCCTGTCGCAGCAGTAAGGCATTTTGCCAAATGACTATCCCACCGCCCATTCTTATTTCATGCCTCAGTACAGACCTTTTATCTTGAAAAGCGAAATGCTTAAATTTTCCTTGCATATTCGAAAACTTATAATTCTTTTTCCGTAAGTTGAAGAAAAAAAAGTAGATTTAAAAAAAAAAAAAAAAAGTTTCTGTTCTCACTTAAAAGAACACGTGACATCCGGCGATGTTCATGAAAACGCAAGACTAATCAATACATGTCAGTTGAAAAAGATAAAAACAAAATCGATACCTTATCGTTTTGTTCATCTTCTGCTCCAGTTTTCTTACGTTTCCTGTGTATATGATCCTGTCCATACATCTCTTTTTGTAGCTATGTATTAAAATTACAGTTTAAATGGAAATAAAAAGGGCATTGAAATACAAATTTTATGCATGCATGTCCCTTTAATCCCTAGAGCAGTGGTGGGCAACCCACCGCTCGGCACGTGCCACTTTTCATGTAGATAATCTTGAACGTGCCACTCCATCTTAATCTCCACGGTTGCCAGAAAGGATACAAAAATTATGTATCTACGTATACTTCAAATAAAATAGTACTGGAGAAGAGAAAAATATTGTTAAACCAATACTATTGTAACATAACACTAATAATCATTCAAAAACTAGTTTACTAGTATATTAAAAACACAAATTACCTGCAAAAAAACATATTCCAGCATTGTATGATTACATTTCCATTCACTTGAAACAAACCCCAGCTTAGTTCTTAGTGAGGCTTTTGGAAGTCTCTTTTCTTCAACAGTTCTTCAATGTTGTTATTCAGAGATGAAGTAGCAAGAACCAGCAGATTTTTGAGATGCTGATGAGTGAGTGCTGAACTGTACTTATTTTCACCAAGTTCGTGATAGAAAAAGTATGTTCACATATTTTCGACCCGGACCTGCAACAATATCGCAGGGTCATGTCTCCTAGTGTAGGAAACCGAGAGGGGGGTTCCAGAAAGTGGCAAATTCCTGGCTGGCTGGATTTCCAAGCACATCCTAGAACTTGCTGTGAATTGTTGTTATTCTGAAGCTCAAAAATGTCAACCTGTACATCAGTAGGACAGTGAATGATGTTCTTGATAGAAAGGGAGAAGGGGTTCGTGAAAAGAAGGAGAAAATTTTGCTTTACGTTTTGGAAGTCTGAAAACCTGGCTTCAAAGGAGTTTATCAAATCAGAAATATGTTGCTGATATTTAGAAAAGTTTGGAATCTCACTGAGCTTAGTTTGTGACAGTTGTTTCATTCGAGGAAAATATACGAGATCATGCCGAGGAAAGATGCATTCCAAGAAGAACAAGTTTTGCTATAAATGCCATAACTGAGTTGAATAACACTGAGGAAAGATTGTTTTTACCTTGAAAACGCATATTTAAGTTGTTACGGTGGCCCAGAATGTCCGTCACAAATGCTAAAGCGTTTAATAAATTATTAAGATTACAAAAAGCGATTTCGCGCGCGCGTGCCGCGGGTTGGCCACCTCTGTCCTAGACTAAAGTTTCCCGATTTGCGATACACAGTTTTGGCTTTGTTCTTCTTTTTCATCGGAGGAGAGGAATTAAAAGTAATAGATATATACCGCTAAATTCCCAAAAAGACTCAGCTACAGCAAAAAAAAAAAAAAAAAAAAAATACGGGTATTAGTTTAATGTTTAGTATTTACAGATGCGTTTTCGAAAAATCTGTGGAAAGCACCATGATATAAAATTTGGATACGCATCCACCGAAAAATAAACATTGGTACTTTATGTAGCTATCAAGTTATAACCGCGCCCTTCACTAGGCTTCCGCGAACCACTGCTACGTCTTATTCGCCGTAGTGGGATCAATTTAAATGGCCGAAAATCTGCATAATTAATTTACCCCCAACATTTTGTCTAGCAGTGTGAACGATGAGGTTGTGTTCCCTAAATGAGGGTCTCCAAGCTCAGGGTGGAGAAGCGCATCACGTTGTGTTTCATATGGGACAGCATAGGGTTACCACGCTCTTCTATATGCCGCAAAGAAGTTTAAGGGGGCGGGGGGAGGAACACAGGTAAATATATCACTAAACTGAAATTAACACAACCTTAGAAAGTTGACTTGGAGACACATAGTTAAAATTTAAACTTAACGATTTATTCGTGAAAGATGGTCTTAATACTACCGTAGGTACATAAGCACGGGTGGAGTTAAATAATTTTAAGTAAACATTCTAAGATTTATACTCTTACTTTGGTATGAGTAAAGTTATCCAATTAATCAATCGTTAATTTCACGAACTTAAAAATGAGCACGTTGTGTTAGAGAAACACATAGTATAAAATCTGCGACTGAGACCACTGGGAATTGACCCGGCGTAGCACATGTAATGCTAAGAGGCATGATTCAAAAATGTATCTTACCCTCTCTTCTTCAGTCGTCGGTATTCAGCATGGCCGGACGCAGGTTGCGTGCTTCGGTGACTACCTCAACTCACTGCCCTATCTCACTAACCACCCTGGTCTTAGAGACTTCTCAAACTGCTCAACCTCATAGTGCAGCTATTAAACTTTTTCATCCTAACTCTACAAACTCTTTTCTCCGTCTATTCGTGCGACTATGTTCTGTACTCTCTGCTCTGTAGCTTTGTTGTCGTTTTTTTTTTTTTACTGTGTCTTCTCTGCTATAAACCCTTTTTTCCCCACCTTCTCCTCATCTTTCCGGCGTCGAAGGTTCAGCTTAAGGGGTGCGCGACCGCCCAGACCGGCGGCAGGTTACGTCATTGATTACTTAACGCCCGCCCAGCTTCGCGATTCGTGCTTCTCTCGAACGTCTTTCGCAGACTCTCCGTCTTTTGGGAACTGGACCAGCACTGAAAAAGGGTTCTTTCCAAGGAGGTTATATTACTGGAGACACCACTGGCTGTGCCGCCATAGGTCACAGCTAATCTGTGGTGTGACGTCACAAGCAGGCAAAAATTAACAAAATCATACCGTTGATGAAACAGTAAGCTTGTGTATCATTGATAAAGATTATTGAATGACTCATTTTATCTATTTATACACTTAGAAGCTTTTGTTCCATTGGTTTCCAAGCAGCTTCTCTTCTGCGGCTGCGTCGTGCCTGCTCATGACGTCATTTGCAGCACAGACGGTGACTTATGGCTGCCAATGCTGCGTGGATAGGAGTGGTGTCTCCAGTAATATAACCTCCTTGGTTCTTTCAGATGTCATGGCTTTATTTCTACCCTTTCGTAGAGACCGCGCCTAACTTTCCTTGACGCGAGTTTGTCACGTACGGAATTCCCGGCTACGTGCTTTTCTCGGTTTTTCGCCTTTTCAGGAAATCGACGGGACGCTTAACGTAATGTGGGTTTTGAAAAAGCTAACCCCCCCCCCCCCGCCAAGATATTTACGACATCCTTGCTTTTGAAAATACTGGCGAAGCTAAGTGAAGCGCGATTGTACTACGGTTAGGTGCGCGTGAGAATTTGAAATAATTAATAATTAATGCCTTCTTCTTTGCTCCATCCGGTTGCTTCCTGCGGATTGCGACAAAAAAAAAAAAAACAACGAAAGATGTTTTATGGTCTGAACTTACCCGAAGACCGCTTTAATTTTCGGGTGAAAAAAAAAATAGTTAAAATTCCCTGCTCGACTTCAATTAAGAATCCATTATCAATAAAATTTATACATTTCTTTTCTTTTTTCTTTTTTTTTTTTCATAAAAAATAAGTTCGTACCTGCATATCGCTTATTTGCTAAGATTAAAATTTAAGTTAAATGTTGCCGGAATACGGATAATTCCGCCGTAACAACGTATAGAGACTTCCAATGCCACACCACGCACAGGAATATAAACGTATCGGTGGACATATTTACCCTTTCACGGCAACAAAAGAACATAATGAATATAAAGTCAAGGCCATTAACAAAACTGAATTAAAACTGAAACGAATGCCTGACGGAGACCTTGCGAGGGGGGGGGTAACGAGCAATTATTTGGGATATAAGCAGCCGGCCGTCCTTAATTTGGAGCCACTGGTTCACGGAAATGGGAAGAGCCAGCGAGTTGTGGCCTAGCATTATCTTACTGGAATACGTCCTCTGAGATATCACTCAGGTATGAAAACATCACGGACTGCAAAACGTCATACCAGTACCGCCGGGCTGTCAGTTATGTGTGTCAGATGTAACCGGAAAACTTAACTAATCACAGCCTTATACGAGGGTGTCCAGTTGGCGAGCAATTCACTACTCGCAGAATATAGCTGTATATTCACAACGTCGCCAGATTTAGATTCGACGATCGGCGGCAACGAGGCAGAATATGGATTGTCGCAGAACAGCTCCGGCCAATGGCAATCGACACAGTGGCTGTCAAGAGCGCAGACCTGCCTCTGCCAATCTTCGGTTAATCGTCTCAGTCGTGATGGCGATGTCCGGAGTCGTCGCTACGGCCCATTGAATGATTTCTGCGGTAGATTGTGACTTCGAAATTGCCTAGCGACGAATTGTGAAAACACAAATATGTCCGTGACAGGGATCGAAACTGTACCCCCTCACTCCGGAATAAGTTGCTCTCCCAACTAAGCAACACGGACTGAATATCTTGCTGCAGATTTGTAGTCTTGATACGTGCTTTAACCTCTGTAGTACATCATATCATCTCCCTCTTATTATTATTATTTTTTTTTCTTTCTTTTTGAAGCGAGAAACGAACTTTTATTAATTCTAAACAATGTGTAGAACAAACATCACACATTTACCGAAGAACCCAACGGCCAGAATATCCATTTTTACGTTCGGCCGCCTATGTAAAAACACAAATTTGTCCGTGACGGGGATCGAACCTGCGCCCCCTCCCCTCACTCAGGAGTAAGTTACTCACCCAACTAAGCTACACGGAAATAATGTATCGTTGCAGATTTGTTGTCTTCACACGTACTTTTACCTCTGTAGTACGTCACAGAATACGCTTGTCGATACGTGCGAACGTTTGCATGATTGCACCGGTCCCGATACGTTGACTGGCGGTGTCTTCTTGTAACCACTGTTGCCAGCAACGTCCAACTGTTCTGGGATCCAATGCACGCGGGCCGTGATTTGGCGAATCGACCAACCAGCTACAGGGAGACCTTTCTCTCACGTGTCCATCTGGTGATACTGTTGGAGAAGAAGTCTACGAGGCATCTACGGTCCTTTGATACGCTGTAGTAGCTCTCAGCATACAGTTGCTTTATTCTGAATGACCGGGAGCACGAGACACGACTTTGCATTTGCGGCTCGTGTTAACTCTTTAATCTAACGCACATCTCAAGCTATTTGTTGCATACTCGCATAATTTTCGTATCTATTTGCCTGCGTAAACTTACCAATTTGCATAGCGATACTTCGAATCTTTCTCGGCGGGCAAGTTTCAATATCGAGCAGTGTACTTCGCCTAAGTGAAGATCTGAGCAATGAAGCAGATCTAAAAGTGTTCACTGACGGCGTTTTTCTATTCACACGTGAAAAATACAGAAATAAAAGACAGCCTACAGCACATGCTCTGCCTCTTCCCAGAAACCAGTGACCCTAAATTAGGCTGGACGGGCGACTCCTTCAAGTTTAACGAGTGTTAAACTGAAAGCAAAAACAACGCGGAAAAAAAAAAAAATATATATATATATATAAATCACAAGCAATTTTTAGCAGCACATCCGATCTGCCGCCTAATGTTACATTTCGAATTAAAAAAAAAAAACAAGTTAATAAAATCATGCAATGCATTGATTATTATACGCTATCCAACATACCAGAAATCATTACTCAAGTTATGAGGATAATATCTGTAGAACAAATCTCGCTTTTGTGACCCGACCTTTGACCCCATTTCGATGATATAAAAGTAATGCGTTATACACAAACAGCGCGTGACGTAATGAGGAAGATGGTCGCGAGAGTGTGACGTCATAAAACTTTAATAGGATCCACAAACAACGCGTGACGTAATAAAGCAGATGGCGTGACCGCGCGCCAACATCTCAATTGCAAGTCGATCGCCAGAGTGTGACGTCATAAGATTTCTAAGAATGGGAAACATTAATAGGACGACGCCATGACACTAAAAACGTGGTAACTCGGGGTGGTTATTTAACCCAATAAACGAATTTTTCCAAAGTCGAGATCAAGCTAAATCGATTTCTAGTACCAGAAAACGGTGGGTAAAACACTTTCATCAAAATCCTTGAGCCGTTTTCAAAATAAAATGTACATATATACAAGAATTGATTAAAAGAAAAGTGTTTGATCAATGCATCCTTCCAGTGCTTACGTATGGTGCAGAGACGTGGACCTTAACTAAAAGAGATATACAAAGACTGCAGACAACTCAAAGTAGCATGGAGAGGTGCATTCTTCGTGTAACCAGGAGAGATAAGAAGAGGAACTCGTGGATCCGAAAAATGACAAGAGTGGAAGACATCATGATCAGAGTTAAATCCCTGAAATGGCAATGGGCTGGACATACTGCCAGAAGGACAGATCATCGATGGACAGCCGAAATTTTAGATTGGATTCCAAGGGACAGGAAAAGACCCAGAAGAAGACCACATGGGAGATGGGTGGATGAAATTCGAAAGTATGCAGGGGTGACATGGAGGAGACTGGCACAAGACAGACCGTTGTGGAGGAAACTTGGGGAGACCTTCGTCCAGCAGTGGATTGATAATGGTTGACAATGATGATGATGATGATGATGATCCTTTAATAAGATGTTATGGAATGCATCCCTCTCGTATGTCCTGACCTTTGACAACATTTTCAATACGGTTCGTCCAAAGGTGGTCCTCTAAGACATACTAAAAGTTCATCGAAATCGAACCATATTTACGCAAGTTATGACGCATAAGGGCAATGGAATGCATCCTGCTCCTATGTCCTGACCTTTGGCCCCACTTCACCCATTTTCAACAGGGTTCGTCCCCAGGTGGTTCCCTACGACATGCTAAAATTTCAACCATTTTTACGCGAGTTATCGTGTGGACAGACGGACGGACAGAGACAGACGGACGGACGGAAAAAGTTGGAGCATATATACTTCTTCAACCTACGGTTGGAAAGCGTAAAAAAAGGGAGAGGTAATATTTCTGGAGATTTGAATAACGGGCTGTGCAATACCACAGAACTTATTGCAAAATACAATCCTTCTTTGGTTTAAAAAAAAACATTTTTTTTAACAGAAAAAAAATTTGAATCTTGTAGTAATAATGTTCTACGTACTGTGACACCGAATTAATTACAAACGATGAGTTAAAGTTAATTAAATGAACAAATCTAAGAATAATTCTCGATGATTCCTCCTTTCTTTCTCCTCTTCAGGTGAAGCTGCAACAGGTGGTTGCAGTTAGATTTTTGGTGATTCAAGTAAATGAATGAATGCTTTTTGAAGCTACCTTGTTTTATATATGTACATTTTCTTTCCTTCCACGAATTATAAAATGGTAACTCAGTGCATCGTTAGCTTTCATTACATCCGTTACAGTCGACTCCCGAAATTTTAAAATGTGTTACAACAAAATGCAAGGACAAACTATCGTGATAGTGTCCGTCACTCAAATTTCTAGGAATCCTCAAACTCTTTATCATAGAAATATCGATTATTGACTGCATGTGTGACCTTTTTAAAGTGCGTCACTTTCTCAGGCGACGGAATTTAACTGCAGCAGATGTTTCTTTCGTGTTCATCTAATACGTAGTTGCCAGTTTCAATTCTTCGAACTTCTTTTACCTTCGGTAATTTCTTATCAAAAACGTTCTAAAAATGAGAGACCATCTTTTGTACGTGCATTTGTTCTGAGGAAGCTGTGACAAAGAAAAACGAAATTGCAGTCGATCACAAAATAAAATAACTGCAATTGTCTAACATATTTGACTGTGGCATCTACACTGCTGGCCATCCAAAATGCAACACCAAGAAGGACACGAGATAGCAAAGCCAGATTTACTGGACACATAACAACAGATACAAAGATGAAACGATTGAGCTTACAGGTCCGTGCGACTTGCGGAACACGCAGACATCAATAGTTAGTGTGGGCCCCAGTGGCTGGCAATAAAGGCCGCTACACGCCGCGGCATCGAACGAAAGAGGCTTTGGATGTGGGCTTGGGGTGTGTCGGTCCAGGCTGCTTCCACACGTTGCCACAGTTCATCAGGCGTAGCAGCGGGTGGTGCTTGCCGGGCCACTCGGTTGCCGATCAGCGACCAGACGTGTTTGATGGGCGACATATCGAGAGAACAGGCGGGCCACAACAGCAGTGACACCTGGTGGGCAGTGAAGAATTGTTGCACGACGCGTGCCAAGTGTGGGTTCGCATTGTCCTGTTGAAACGTGGCCGCTGGCAGGTCCTGCAGGTAAGGGAGGACTACAGGCTCCAAAACTTCGGAGATGTAGCGGTGGCTGTTGAGTATACCGGCGATGCGTACCAGAGGGGTGCGGGTGTCACATCCAATTGCGCCCCAAACCATAACGCCAGGCGACGGACCGGTATGACGATGCATAATGCTGGCGTTATACAGTCTCTCGCCGCGGTGCCGCCACACACGGTTCCGACCATCGTGGTGTTGCAAGCTGAAGCGGGATTCGTCGGGAGAAGACAATGTCGTGTCATTCCGTAGTCCAGGTGCGGCGTTCAACTGCCCACTGCCGCCGCACTCGCCGGTGGTGTAACGTCAATAGTAATCGGAGCAATGGGCGCCGTGCGACAAGTCCCCGCTCCTGCAGACGACGCGAACGGCACGTGCTGACACAGGTTGTTGCGTAACACACCCTAATTCCTGCGCTAACGTTCGTGATGTGGCGGTGCGAGCCGTCAATGCCCGCCGCACAATATGCCGGTCCTCTCGACCGGTGGTGTGCCGCGGCTGCGGCAATCGCTCACATCGGTCCGTCCGTCCCACCTGCACCCTCCGAATCCATACTCCGCACACTGTGGCTGGATGTCGTCCCACACGGACGCCGATGTCTCGGTACGATAAACCGTTGTCGCGATAAGCCACTATTCGTCCTCTGGCGAACTCCGAAACCTGCTGGAATGACTGCCATATTCTGCGACGAGGCATCAGGAAGCTTCCCACGCACAGGTCCGACAGCACAACACAGTTCCACTACTTACACCCCACCTTCTGTGCACCCTTCTTATAGTGCTTCTCGGTGGTGTGCCGGGCGCACATGATTTGCATATGTCCTGCAATGCTAATCGTTTGCATGTCCTCTCGCGGTTTTAACGCATGCGCGAATTTCAGGCTAATCGGATGCTTCCTTCTTGGTGTTGCATTTCGGGTGGCCAGCAGTGTATAATGCAGAGTAGCTCAGTTTTTGTTAACATTGGCCCGCCTGAGTAACGGGGATGTGTGAGCAATATTTTTCATGCAAACATAGCATCTTCAAATAGAAACGGATTTATTTTTAAATTGGCATGCGTCTTAAGTTGGTTCTACGCAGTTGAAGAACATTAGGCTCAACGACTGTGAACTAATATCTTCCCTAATTATTAGAACAATCCGTCAATCTGGATTTCTCTGAACATTTTTTTTTTTTTAAGTCATATATTGACTCGGGTTAGGCAACAATGACGTGAAGTGATCACTAGTGCAATCAAGACTATTATGGAGTACTAGCTGGAACGTCGTGGAGCCTCCTAATTTAGCGCAGGGACATTTCGCACTCGGTAAGGTGTCAGTCTAATTGGACATTGTGCTTAGTATAAGCAGTCAGAAGTCGGACGACCAGAATGAACCCAACCAATTAATTCAAGAAGCAAAACATCGCTGCTCAGCTTTCCCGATGGAAGGGCATAACTCTTTTGCTCAGACAGAATTCTCTCAAGAGTAGGGAGTCTGGAACTCTTCCTAGCTTTCTCTGGGGGCGGCGGGGACTGGATGGACTCTTCTTTGATCGGCGGAAAGTAGGGAGTGCTAATGAGTCAAAGAGGCCATTAAAGCACTTTAATATGGACGAGTCTTGTAAGTGGCATTCTGCAGACGAGGGAGATTCAGAATAATGTCGCGAAAGTCAGATGAGCCGCGGTCCCTCAGGAAACGGGATTACTGGGACAAGAAAATTACAAAAGCGCCTTAATTAGAGTTAATCTTTTAAAATGGCTCATGAATTTCCCAAAGTGTTCCTGCCTTAAATTCCTCCTAAGAGCAGGATACTTCACTAATACTGATGGAAAAATCAGAAGCTTCAGATCACACCACGCAACAAAGCGCATAAAAAATCATATTTCGATGAAGTACGACCACCAAAACCATCTGCAGCAAAAAGGGAAATATGCATATAATCCTGAAGGAAAAAACCCAGTAAGAAAATCAAGAATACCCATAGCCTTTAATCTTGCTTTTCGTTAGTAAAAGAAGTACTTTAGTAAAAGAAAAACAAGACTAAAGACGAAGAAAACTGAATTTTGATGGAAAACGATGAAAAAAACAAAGACAGCAGAAACTTCGGCACAATCTAAGTGGCTATATACATTTGCAGATCAGCCAAAATCTCTAATAATGCAACTTTGGTTGCAACATTCATTTTTGATTTTTGCAAACACCCTCTCACAGTTGCAGAGTATCACAGTTGCAGGCACTTGTGACAGGCAGAGTATCACAGTTGCACCCTCTCACAGTTGCAGGCACTTGTGACAAGAATAAAGAAGTGGAATTAAAGATGAACTTACAGAAAACAATTTAAATGCTTTCAAGGGATGAACTTGTGGTTTATAGATTGATGGAGAAATTTTAGAAGTAACTGACGTCTACATCTACCTCAGACATCATACATACCAAGCGAGGGCCGTATCGAAGAAGAAATCAATATACGAATAAGACTTGAACAGAAAAAAATGTACAATGCTTTTAATGGATAAACTTGTGGTTTATAGATTGATGAATAAATTTTAGAAGTAACTGATGTCTACATCTACCTTAGACATCATACATACCAAGCGAGGGTCGAAGCGAAGAAGAAATCAATATACGAATAAAACTTGAACAGAAAACAATTTACAATGCTTTTAATGGATGAACTTGCTGTTTACAGATTGATGGAGAAATTTTAGAAGTAACTGATGTGTACATCTACCTTAGACATCATACATACCGAGCGAGGGCCATATCGAAGAAGAAATCAATATACAAATCAGACTTGAACAGAAAACGATTTACAATGCTCTTAATGGATGAATTTGTGGTTTATAGATTGATGGGGAAATTTTAGAAGTAACTGATGTCTACATCTACCTTAGACATCATACATATCAAGCGAGGGCCGCATCGAAGAAAAATCAATATACGGATAAGATTTTAGTAGCTTGCATTTGGAAAAAAAAAACATGCAAACGAACAGCACAGTTTTCAAGAGTACTTTACCACTGTGTCTCAAATGAAATGCGTTTAACTAAAGCATCCTTCCAGTTCTTACTAATGGATCAGACTTAAATCTGTACCAAAAAAAAAAAAAAAAAAAACATACACGAGTTACGGACAACTCAAAGGATGCATACTTGGTGCACCCGAGAAAAACAGGAAAATGAGCCCATGGATCAGGAAAATGACAAGAATGGGTGATTAGAGATGAAAACTGGTCAGTGGGTCAACTGGTCGATAATATCTTGCGGGTCAAACGGGTCGGGTCAAGGTGTTCTTGACCCGATCTCAACCCGGTTTGCTTCAGTTTTATTTTTGAAAAGAAAAAAATAATATTTAAAAGAACCCTTTAGAGGTCTTAGAAATAATACTTCAGAGCTGCAGAGTATGATCCAGGAACTCGCTGAGAACAGTAAAGAAATGAATATTAAAAATTTACATGCAGAAGACAAAACTGATGTACAATGCTTTTACAAGAAATGAAGATTTGTCGATTGATGGGGAAAAGCTGGAGACAAATGATTGTAAATTTTCTGTCTGTGTGTTGCGAACGTTAGGGATAAGTTTTCTATCGCTTCCATTCCTCACTACCACCCGTCTCCGAGTTACATACATTCCCAGCTGGACAGTCAGCGACAAAAGTGTGAGACGCACTTGAGTGACTAACTTCTAATATGAAATCTATTTTTAAAAAGTTATCTCCCATTTTGAAAAATTGACTTAAATAGCAATTTTGCCCAATAAACTGTTCAAAAAAGAAAATTACGTTCCGAGCAAAACAATTCCGCTGATTTTCGCTCTAAACGGTAGAGACTACTTTTCATAGTGGATGTAGGTGTTCCGTATTTTACATAGTAGAGCACTCTAAGGTTGGCTCGGAGTACAGGGTGCTGTGTGATCTCTCGGTACATGTGCAGACAAATGAATGACTCAACGACGTGCCGGTGAGTGTATGTCAAACCTCGAGAATTACACGACGTACTGACAGGCATTAAGTTTTCCTCTACTTTGTTGCTTTGATCTTAAAATCACACTGTTTTTGATCCATTCAATCAAGAACGTGGCTACGCTATTGTTTTTTTTTTTTTTTTACCTTTTCGGGGTTTTAATCACCTCTACGAGCAAATCTTAAGTCTATAAACAGCCCCCAGTCAGTGATTGAGGGCCACTGGCTTAGGGAAGGGAGACAGACGACAAACGCACCACACATTTGTCACTGGACTCGAACTCGGGCCCACTCAGACGAACAATCAGAAAATCTTTATTGCAGGTAAAAAGCATACAACAAGTAAAACCACCGGGAAAAACATACCTCCGGCGTCACAATGAACAATAATATAACAATAAAACATTAAAATCAATACCTGTGGGTACTACTGACATACAAGCACTATGAGGAATTAAATAAACAAAGAAAGAATTAAAAACCACAACAATATACAAAGCAAAGTTAAAAGAAAGGAATGAAACGTCAAACAATCTGCTCTTGTAACAAATGCTGTCAATAGAGATTCAAGGGACCTCATGGAAACACAAAACATGAGTACAATATCAACAAATTCCAACCACATAGAACCATACCACCAAATAATAGTAAATATAAAATCACTACAACATGCAAACAGATTCAGCAATTTAAAATGAAACTTTCATGGAAATATTGTAGGTACAGCAGAAAAAGAAAAGTGAACAAAAGATATATAGACAAAATAAAACTGGTTTAACTGTTAGTCAGGAAATTAAACAATCTGCGCAGGTATTCAAACAAACTGCAGAAGGGGAGGATAGCAACAAAGATAAAGAAAGCAAGTACATTAGGTAAACAGATAATATCATTAATGCGTAAAGGAAACACTTGAGAATACACACTAAACAGGTGAATGATTATCACATGTTTTTCTTATTGTTGTACTTCAATATACAGCATAAGAATAAACAATATACTTGAACATCAGCATGTAAGTAATCATAGCGTGTTATAAAAGTGATGGGTAATGCCAAGCCATATAAACAATAATGATTCCAAAAAATTGGTCAACAACAACATAACACAAACATATGATTGAAACAAAATATATAATGCGCAAAAAAAAAGGTCAAAAAAAAAAAAAGTCACAGTGAAACCATACTGTGAAATAAAGAAGGAAAGAGGCTCTGTCCACTGAGGATTTGACAACCCAAACAAACATAATAGAAAGCAACAAAAAAACGAGACATTAAAAGAGAAAAAAAAAAGCATGGAAGAGAAGCCAACGCTTAGACTACTGTACCACTGGGGCGGCGTACTACTGACTAGCTGATTCCATTTTTTTTTTTTTTTTGATTGGAGGTTTAACGACCACCGTGAGCAACTCAATGGGCTATAAGCACAGTCGCCCGTCCCTAATTTAGGGTCACTGGTTCCAGGGAAGGGAGAGAGCCAGTGCCGTAAGACAAACACAACATCCATGCCTGACCGGGATTCGAACCCGGATCCCTTACGGACGAATGATCAGAGGCCAGCGCCTTAGACCACTGCGCCACCGGGGCGGCACTGATTCCATTTGATCTTTTCCAGTGTATTGTTATGAGTTTGGCCTCATTATTTTTAGGTCTAATGGGCGTGGCCAATCAAGCCGATTAATTCTCTGGTTCTGTTTTTCAAGGAAAGATATCCAAGTGAAACAGTAACACGCAGACAGCTTTCTTCACTGAGTGTGTGACACAGGGCAACAACAGAATCGTAAATTCGAGCCGATTACGCCAGGAAGCAGACTGAAATAACGCCATGTTTCTAAGTCTGAACAAGCTTTCGAGTCGAATTGCACGAGGAAGAGGCAAATTTATGGAAAAGCATGTAGCTTGGGCAAAGAGGCTCGCAATTTGTGACTCTAAAGGACATGAAAGTAGAAAAACTTATGTTCTCCTGTGCTCTTGTTTGCGCAAGGGGAGGAGGGTGTGGGGTATTGCCAAAAAAAAAAAAAATGATTTCAAAGCAGCAACAGAAGAAAAGGGATGAAGAGAATTAGTTGCTTTCCCGAGATTCGAAAGTAAGTGAGTGCCTGGATGCATGCTGTGCCCTGAAAAGTAACTATGACTTATTAATATATGGGAAAAGTTTAAGACACACGGTAAGTTCGGAGTCTGTATGGCAGAGAACTTTCGAACGTAATATCCTACCACACAAGTAGGGTATTACGTTCGAAAGCTTCCTCACAAAGCAACCCAGGTGGAAAGCCCAAGAAGGGAGAGGTGGTTTTCAACTAGCAACTTTTTAAGTTTGCGTAATGCCTAAAGATCCTCTGAAAAGGGGTAGCTCGGTAATCAACTCAACGACGGTGACGTGTGTGTGTGAAAGAACAAAACAAAAAAAAAGAAAGAAAGAAAGAAAGAAAGAAAGAGAGAGAGAGAGAGAGAGAGAGAGAGAGAGAGAGAGAGAGAGAGAGAGAGAGAGAGAGAGAGAGAGAGAGAGAGAGAAAGAGAGAGAGAGAGAGAGAGAGATATTAAAATTTCATTTATGTTCTTGGTCCCCCTCCTTGGAGCGTTCAGCTTTTACGTAAATGTTACCGTAAATTATTGGCTGACTTATCCTGTACTGCCAGCTACCGGAAGTACAGGATAAGTCAGCCAAGTGACAGTATAATAGGGAAAAAAGATCAATGCAGGGCAAACTTTCGGAACCGAAAAACAATTGATGTTATTCTGTTTTGTAACTTCTTGGGATTGTCTGGAGGTTATTTGTTTGGCTTGCATTTTGGTATCTCTTTTTCGAAACTCATTGAGCATAATATTCCAGATACACAACACGTTCAGCCACGATCCACAGAAAGAATAATAAGAGGGGTGACGTGGACAGGGAGGGGGCAGTGAAAGAAAAATACAGTGTTTGGATTTCATGTATCCCCGAGCTGGAGCAGGAGATAGTTTTAAATCCTCTTTTCCACTCTACTTCGCATCTTACTTGTGTTTCTATCCTTCACCTTATCAGTTTTTCTCCTAGAGCTCTTTGTCTTTCCTTTACATACAAGGAGGAAGCGGATGTCCTAGTTTCGTGCCCTCTGCACTACTCGCATCGCTACTCTTTTATCTTTGCTCAGGCTTAGCACCTGCACTGTCCATAAGGTAAGCTTCAGCATCATGGGCGAGGTAAAGTTCAAGCACGCGAAGTTCGACCCCCTCCATCCCCCGATTCATAGGGGTTTCACATTATTGAGTTCCACTTGGCCTTAGAGATGGGGTGGAGGAAGGGGATTGTTCCACGTCTTTGAAACATTGCCTTTCACACTTTTTTCTTTGTTTTCTTTCTGTCTCTCTCCCGCCGTACTCCCTCCCCCTCTCTCACCGAAGTATCCTAGGCTCCTTTTCCCTGTCAGCATCCTATTCTTTCACGTTGCGGCCTTCTACACAGGCTTTAGAAAATTTACGACTCAACCATTGCATCTTTATTTTTTTTTTCTTCGCTCGCTTCTTTTTTCAATAAGCTTTGAGAGTTCTTGTAACACATAGCCAACGGTCATTTGCCGCTGAGAACTTCCAAAGTAAGTGCCACGCTGAAGAAATCAAGAAAATTTATACCAATAAAAACTCTTCTAAGTATATATATATATTTTTTTATTTACTTGGACTAATTTATCATTTAACCTGAATTCCGTTCCGAATTCGACAATGATTTTGGGTAGCTTCATTTAAAAATTCATTTTTCAACAAATATACGATTCGTAGGAAATGCTTAAAAGATCAGAAAGTTTAGGTAGAAATAATTTACATTAAAACTCGCGTAATGGATTTTTTTTATGATAAATGTATATATTATGCCTGACACTATACATATAAGGGGATGTCTTTGCAACTATATTTATTTAAAAAGTAGAAGAAACTAGAATAAATGCGACTCTTTATTCAAATATTTTTAATTCTTCCGCTAAAGCCTCTTACGGCAATCATACATGAGTACAATTTCCGTATTTTGATAAAATATGCATGTAAACGCTGAAGCTGGAGAGTTTTACATCCATTATTGCATAACCTAGAAGTAGCATTTCGAAGAAATTAAATTTTTTGCTACCTTGAATGAATGAATGCAAGAAAGAAAGAAAGAAAAACTCGGGTTTATATTACCACCCCCTACTCGATGTGAGGGCGAACCATCTGCTGCGTCCTATTCGCTGCAGTGGGATTAATTATTAAGAAGGCCGTTAATTTTCGTAACTCTTTACTCTCTATTATCTTCCGCCTATGGGTGTCTACCGTGAAGTTGGGTTCCCTAATGGAGGGTCTCCAAGTTCAGGGTTGACGGGTGCATTGCGTTGTGTTTCATATGGGAGAACATGGGAAACCCATATTCCTCCATATGCCGCTTGAAATTTAATAAACTCATGTCAGATTTGGACCTTTTATTTTCCTGCGACTGGGTTTGCTAAATGTTAAAAGTTATTTTCTTCTTAAAATCTTGGAGTTGTTACTCTACCAAAACTTTACGATTGTTCTACTTAATTATTCAGGTTAAAATAAACAAAGATTCACTTATTTTGAATTTTCAAAGATTTGAGAAACTCGGGTAAATTTCATTATAAAATACAGAATTTATTTTCATTTGTGTTTCCTTAAAATCTATTACACTGATCGGTGGAGATTTCTATTAATTTAAACCAAAATATATTTTAAGTTCATTATGCTTTTTGATATTCGCAATCATATTTTAAAGTTCACCTTCCGCAAAATATAAGACACATTATGTTATTCAGCACTTGCAAGAGATTAAAATTATCTTTTCTACCGAGGATGTATAGGAGACAAAATCATGATCATGCTAACGAGATATTGGGAATTATGAAATTTTTCTCACCAAATTCTTTTCTTTTCATCTATTTCGTTGTCGTCCGGTATTACTTATAGGTATAAAGTCTATGGTTGGGACCTCATCCGGTCCTGCTGAATGCACACTGCCCGCATAAGATCACTCGATGCTTCACCCAAAATTTGCGTAAAAACCTCTCAGGGAAAACATCATACTTCCCTTCACCTGGAAATCATCTTGCTCAATTTTGAGCGTCCTCTCAGGAGAAAAGCTCCTAACTAAATTCTTTCTGCGATATTCTGCCCAGGATTCATCTAGAGTCCATCTTTCCTCTCTGCGTTCACCCAGAAATAGCAGTCATCATTCCATCCCGTGTTCTCCCAAAATCATCTCCGCCTAAAAAAAAAAACTTTTCTCTCGTCTATGTTTAAGGGGTTCGGGGGTGTTCCTGTCCTACCCAAATGGTTCTCCCCTTATTGGTTGGGCCGCTTTTCCTCGCTTCGGCATTGGTTTACATCCCTGTATGGGAATCCCTCCGATTCGTTGGCAAAGGCTTGAGAACATCGAGTTTTCTTGAAGATGAATATTCCTTTATCTTGTCAACTGCTCCGCGGGATGTCCGCGCTGCCTTAGAATTTTCACGTACGCTTCCTGTATGACTCTTTCTGTTGGTGTCAACCAGTTACGCCCACTACGAGAAATATGCCCTGTTCGTTGCCCGCTAGCGTGCGTAAAACGTGACTTCGTTAATAGCGAAAGGTCCAGTAAATTGGCCCCCACCTGTGATTGCGAGCATTTCATTCTCGTAGCGTTGCTTGCTAAAACCTCCGAGTTTTCTCTTTACTAACCTAGGGGTGTGTTTCGTGCGTATTCTTACTGGAATTTCCGGAGAGCTCGGGGAACACAAAATAAAATAAAAAAAACAATTCAAAAGAATGATGAAAAAAAAAATAAGGAATTTCCTCCTCAAGAAAGAAATCTGCTCAGCCAGGTCTTAGAAAAATTATGAAATAGGTATTATAATTATCCTCTTAGAACGCCTGTCCACATTATGCTTCTCGGATTTTCTTTCCCAATTCCCGCGCTCTCTAAATTGTTTACTTGGTAACTACTCTTCCTCGTTTAACTATTTCCTCGTACTATGCGATACCGTAGGAATTATTTGGTGAATATATTGCTTTCCCACACTTACTAATTTGTAGGCCCCCTTTCCGAAATTCATACCTACGAAATCATGGTCCTCCAATGTTACACGATATTCCGGAGGACATACGGGTAACATTATCTCCCTCTCCCATAGGGTTGAAGAGCTTTGTCCCCCAAAGTTAGGTGCTGTGGATTCCTTCCTCTCTTGCAAGGCTGCTCGTTTTCGCTCATTTCAACATGCGATGAATTACAATCATTTGCGAAAACTTATGCGCATATATGATACATAATGTAATTATAAGCACATACAATAAGCATAAAACTACGAGTAAGATTATTATAACAATGTTCAATAAATATTAAATTCCTCCACCGAATCTAATTCTAAGTTTGACATTGACAGATAACATATGCACTGTATATATATATATATATATATGAATTCTTTCCGATAGTGACAGATTTCTTCAGCCGCCGTCTTCTCGGCGACACACAATATTTGCTCGGGTACGCGCCTCCGTTGGGCGATATGGTTTCGGTTTTGGGCGTTCCCATCTCTTAAGCACTCAGCTAGTTTCTCAGAGTTCCTTTGGAGATCAGCCTCCCAGACGGGAGTGATGTAGGCTAACACCATCTCCACGTTCAGTTCATAAGGGTGCCGTACCATTACGCCGAGGAATAGTTCCTGGTAACATTTACCGCCTGCAGCAAGTGATGACCGACGAAGCGATAAACAAAATTATTATTACCGCAGCGGCTCCGGCTGCGATTATTTTGAAAGCTCCGAACAGGGAAGTGCCGAAGGCGTTGAACAGTAGCCCACTGCTCCATTCGGGTGGGCCTGCTGGTTGCCAGTATGCGCTGGAGATATTAGGATAAGTCAGCTGAACTGAAGGTTGTTCTAAGCAAACGTCTAAAGTTGTACAAGCGGTAACGGTTCGGGCCTTTAAGCAGAGTTTTTCGCTGTGGCACTTAGTGTCCGTCTTTAGATTTAACTTGATCGTTCGTCTTTCCGTCTGTAGTTTTACCGAACGAGAGTGCACCGTGAGTTTTTCGAAGTGAACGTCCACAATCCCGGCTGCGCACGATGAGAAAGCTTCGATCTCTACCGTAGCCAAGGGCTCGCATGCAAAACAGCCTGTTACCTTGATTTCTGCCTCCGTGAATTTTGGGCAGACAGTTCTGGTTTCGATCGAGTACTTGTACTTCTGGAATTGAAGATTTACCACTATAGGGGCTGAGTGTAACAGTTCCGAAACAAGTTGGCCATTTCCGTCAACCTTCAGTTGATGCCATGCTGATGCCATTGGTAAGGCGCTCTTTTTTTGTTCTATCATACTCAGTAAATACGACTGTTGTCGGTGGCATTTCATAGAGTCCTCATAATAGCTACAAGAAAACATGCTTTCGTCGAAGATAAAATTTTTCGACATCGATTCGTTGCTCTGCGTATCGCCGATATGTCCTTTCATCGGTCGTGAAGGTAAGCTTGCCCTTTCAATATAACTCTCTTGAGGGTTTCCCACTCGAGAGATCAGATGGGTGTTCACGATTTGTGTAGGCTGGTCCAGTGATCCGACTACTTGCACTGTGATGCCCGTAGAGGTCGTGGCTTGGTTCTTAACCGTCAGAGTCTCTACGGTGTCGTTGTTGTGCTGTTGAATTAGTAGCTGATAACTACACTGCATCGATACTATTCTGCGTACGTCGTATGCTCGCAGGAAATCTGCTTCCAGCCATATTCGAAAGAAATGGCAATGTTGCGAGTCAATGATCCAGCATGACGTGGACCCACTGTCGGACGGCTGACACCCTGTGATGCCGGGCCAGTCTAGCGATTGTTTTGTCAGTGCGTCAAATTGTTTTGATCGCTCACATCCTTTTCCCCAATTGCAAGTCTCGTGATTTGCACAAACCAATTGGCTGAGATAACGCATTGTAGTCACGTGCGTAAAATAGTCTCTCGTCGTGTGCCAGATACAGTTTGCCTGCTGGTAGGTTACTTTCAAGGAAAAAAGTGTATGGTCATTTTCCTGGTCCGTAAACCATATGCATTGTTCATGCCCCAAATTCATTAGGGTTACCTGCGCATTAGTAGTTAGACGGCAGTTGTGCTCTACCTCTGAGTCCGTGCACTCCTTCACCTTTGATGCAACAATCGAATGTGCGTTACATTCCGCGGAAGTTCCGTTTACCAACAGAAATAAGCTCAAAAGTACCAGTCCGTGTAAAGGCGGTTGCGCCGCTGGACGGGCAACTTGCCTCTCCAAATATTCGTGCATCTGATTTACTCCGTTACGTAAAACATTTCCTGTTAGGGCTCCTGTCTTTACTGCCACAAACGTTGTTCCTCTGAGGAATCTATATGACTTCCAAAGAATTATTCCGACTCCACACAACAGCTTCCAGATGCTAATTACTACTTTCCTGGCATATAGAAAGGTTACCGCTGAAATTAAAACTAGCACAATATACACTACATAAGTGACTGCGTGGGGTAAACACTTTAGCTGTCGTAGCATCTCACGACACAGTATGCACTGTAGGGGTCTACACGTTGTTCTACCTACGATTTGCAAAGCACCCCTTAGGGTTTTTCCATCCGTGGTAACGAAAATCAAAGTTAGTTCCGCAGAAAGCTCTAGTAGTTCCGGTGGCAATGATGTCTGATACGGAGCGTTCCTTAAAGTGATAACCCGCTCCATACCTCGAACTCGAATCACCAGGGTTCCTGGAAGTGAGCTGGTGATGATTGGGTCGTTGTATGATACTTTGATATTTTCCCTTTGAAATACTGCCTCTTCGTCAGACAGCAAATGTCTCTGGTGACGGCGCCGAGGTAAAATATTAGTGCGCGGTTTTCCAACGCACTCTGTGAAAGAGATCAGCGCTGGGTTCGAAATCCGTAGTCCTTCCGCTTCATGTATCAGTGTAGATACTGCTGGCGTCAGGCGGCAGTTGCACGTAGTGACGGATTTATTCACACAGCTCGCCAGTGCACAATATTCGCTCGTTCCACTGCACGGTGCATCGGCTGTGCAGGCACAGTGTAAACCGTCTCTTGTGCACTCCATTAATGAAAGGGCTCCTTGTGGGTTCGGTTCCTGCTGAACGAAGAAATTTCTCGGTTCGATAAGCTCATGGTTGTGCGTAATGAATGTCCTCCAGGCTTTCACGCACTCGTCGCATGAATGTGCATGACAAGCACTCCGCGGCATTCCTAGTTTCAAAAGTTCGGCACGAGATGCTACAGTGCACTGATATTTATCTCCCTTGAAATGACAAAGTTCGTGATTAGCAGCTACTCCGCTAACTGTCCAGATTACCACGGCGAACGCAATCACGTTCATCTTGTCCATTTTATTGACGAATGTCACTCTCTTCAAATACCCTAAAAGTGGTAATGGTTCTGTCAACACTTGTCGGCCATAATTATCTCAAAACAAACATACACATGAAATCACTCCTTATCACCTCGGTATTTCTCTTGCACATGCATTATATACACTTTACATTAAGAACTAGTAATATTTCCTTCGAAAAGCTCGTTTCACTCTGACCTACGAGAAGCGAGGGGTTTTTATGTGCATATTTATTTATATATATTTTTTTTTTCGAAATTCCGAAGCGCATTCCATCCCAGGCTTCCCTTTTCTCTAATTGTATTTTTTTTTTTTTTTCCTACTTGTAGGTTTTCTCCAACAAAACAACAAAAATAAAAATCTCATCACTCGTGTTTCTTAAGCTTACTAAATTATAATTAAATAACGGTTGTTTACTTCCCATTTATCTCTTCTGCAGCTATTATTTCCATTCGCTGGTGCGTCTACTACTTCTAAAAGAAAAATTATTAATTTCCCTTTTCGTGTTTGTCGTATTGTCTACCAGATATTACCCGCGTATAGTCGCTTATTTCCCTTTTACGTTGTTTAACTTAATCGTTAGTTCTTTGCTGAACTATTTCTTGCCATTTTATCTTTAGTGCTTTACTCTTTTTTTTTTTTCTTCTCTTCCTTTTTTTTTCTCGCGTATTACCATTGTATTCTCATTCCTGGCTATTTCTGATTTCACGACCAGATGCTTTTCTCGTGTATTCGCAGGTGTGCGGCGACCATTTAAGGAACGCCGATGATTTCGGAAAATAGGGGATTTCCTCGAAAATGCTTGCGAGGGTCCCCTTTGGGCGATGTCACCCCTGCAAATTCGTCGCTCCAAAAATTTTGGGTCGTTCCTGTGTTGACCGTCTCTCACGGCTCGAAATCTGAAACACCTGCGCTGATGCCTGTGGGTGTAAGTGAGCGCACAATAGCGTAGCCTCTTGCATGTTTTGCTTACATCGGAGGCTTCTTGTTTAGCCTATGTAGAAGCATCCACTTAGTATTCTGTTACCTGGGGCTAAAACTACCCCTCTAATTTCTGCAGGTCAGTGCTCAGTTCGCTGACGGATTTCATTGAAACAACACGCTTCTTTTGGTCTGGTGAACTTGTCATTCAAATTTCCTCTTCTGCTTTATCTCTTTTTTTTTTTTTTTTTTTTTGGTATCGTTGCACCATGTCTGCACGTATTAATCCTCATCTCACATCGTCGCATTTTTCGCATGCTCGACGCCAGTTGTGGTTTGGGAGAATCTGCAACTGCTCCTCGTGTGCTGCGGTGGTAGAGGATGGGGAGCTGGGCCTGGTGAATTTGTCATTCACATTTCCTCTTCTACTTTTCTCAACCTCTAACCTCACGATGTACCTAGTGCATTTCTACCTCGATTTCATTTCTATACTTTCCTTCCGTTATACTTGCCTTCCTTATCAATTAAAACTGAATTTTCCTACTATCCACAAAACAAAACAAAAAAAATATAGTACCTTTGGATATTTCACTTCAAGGTAAGTGCTTTTTACTGTCATTTCGATAGGTTATGGTTAGGCTATGTTAGGTGACGTTTAGGCTACGCGTCGATCATGTTTGTTGCTACTTTCTTATACCATGTTTTGTTTCAGGTTCGCGTATTTTAATTGCTTTGAATACCTGCCATGGATAGTAATTTTGAACCACTGCATTATCCGATACGCTGCTATTCTCATTGCATTCCGTCGGTGTTTCCGCACGGCTATTTCTCCGCAGAAGGTGCTTACGTTTTTTTTTTCTAGTGATATATTACTCCGGCCTATGCTTCTGCTACAGAAAGTTTTGAGAGAAAAAAAAATATTTTTTTTTCGTCGTGCTGTGCTCCCGTTTATAGTTTCCATCCTTTGAAATGCTCGGCCTTTGCTGTACAAATTATTTTACTGAGCGTTCCCGTTCTTTTACCGATAAATTTTCCTTCTTTGCATTCTTGCTTCAAGATGGCGGCCCAAGATGGCTTCCCATTCTTCCTTTTGCTCCTTGCCAGCCAGTTTGAGTACGGGGTTTCTCAAACTGGAAACACGGTCCGTCCGTTCCTCTACTCTTGCAAGCCCCGTGCATGAGCGACGTCATTCTGCCTACGATTACCTTCGCTTATCCTCCTACTGCCTATCATTAATAAAATTCGAGCGGAAAAATATTTTTTTTTTTTTTTCCAACAAAAAAAAATATTTTTTTGTGAAAGGAATGATTGTTACCGTTCAGTCTTTCCTCTGAAATAAAAACATTGCTTCCTCCACAGGTTTTTTTTTTTCTCTGCTGGGTGCTTAATCCCGGGCCCATTCTTCCTCTTTTTTTTTTTTTTTCTTACGTAATGTATTTTTCCTTACTTAATATTAATTTTCCCCTTATCGTAGCAAAAAAAAAACTTTAAATCTAGTTTTCCGTGGTTCGCGAACTCAAAACTGGAAAGATTGCGATGCACGTACTAGGCTGCGGTCCTGCTATGAATATTATTAATTACTTCCTGCATATTCTTCCATGTTTATACACCATTTTCTAGCTAGACTCTTTTACGAATTATTTTCGATTACTGATCAGATCGCAAAATTTGTTTTTTTTTTTTTTTTTCTCTCACCTATCAAATTTATTTTCTGCTAAACGTTTACCGTGAAAATTCAGGGATCTTCCCACTTATTCCGCATCGCTGTTTTTTTTTCTTTTTTTCACAACACACACCCATTTTTTTTTCTTCGCCCAGCGTTCTTCCTACTTCCTCGGGCTTAAACCCACGATTCCTGAGGTTTCGCTACGATTTTTCTCCAGTGTGGATAAAGATTATTGACGGGTGCTCCTTCTGGTGTCCCTGCGCTTAGGTTTTCTTGAATGCGCTGCGACAAATAGCGGTCGGCTAAATCGAACCAAGAGGTTCCCTCTGGATTACTGGGTTGACTGAGACTTTTCAACATTCTATTTACAAAGCTAGTATCTTCCGGCTGCTCAAGTCTTTCGGTCGAGTCGCTGACCACAATTTCCTTTGGGTATGTGCGATTCGGGCCTATTTCCAAAGTGTTGGGCCCTTGTGAATTTGCTGTGGGGTGTATTGCTGCTGTTTGCTGAATTCTGTCCTGCGAACGTAGTAGATATGGATCTCTAATAACCCTTTGGCGCGTTGCTTCTTGTGTTTGTCGGCTGCTACTTTCCTGATAGGAATCTTGTGACGGTATGGTCTCCTCCGTTGGTTCCGCTATTGCCTGTGTGCGTCTCGGCTCTTCAACATGTTGCGAGGGCAGCGGTACTTCCCTGCTTGTCTCCCTTCGCGCTGAACTCGACGTAGCGGGCGGCGAATTTATCGGTACTCCGATGTTGGGCGGTTGACTTACGGGCGGCATTGCTCTACTGCTTGTCGGTTGCGGCATGACTACTCTGGGAAAATCGACCCAATCCAGATAGTCGTAGTCCTGTGTGCTCTCCGATCCGTCGTCAGAGAAATCCTGCGATTGTCTGGGTACTTGTACCTCTATATTGTCCTGTACCGGTGACTCTGCTATAAGCTGGGGTAGGCGTTCAGTCCGCTTGAAGACTCGATTTTTATGCACGGTCTGATATTTGTTCGGATTTTCGACTGACCTCAACTGAACATTTACTGGGGTGGGGAACGAAACTATCTCCCAATCTCTGCAGTTAGTTCGAGCTAGCTTACGCGATAAATGTGGCTGTGAAAAAGGGGTGTGCAAAAATACTCTGTCGCCTAAATGTAGATTCTTTTCCGCAGCGTGCCTGTCTGCATACTTCTCTTGTTTCGCCGCAGCTTCTTTCAAATTTCCGTACACACTTGGTTGAATTTTCGCTAATCTGGTCTTCTTATTGAAGTGAATGGGGCGATTTGTGAGGTTAGCTATCAATACGGGTATGATGCCTGATTTGTCCAGCGTGTTTACTGAACGACCCAAGCGTACTTTTCCCTGGGCGTATCTTTCTAACGGCTGTACTAGCACTTGGTTAACCTGACATCCCGAAAATTTCCCACATCGGATCCGAATAACCCTTTCCGAATACGGTGGGATGAGTTCCTTATGGACGGTCCTTCCTATCTTGGTTACGTCGGAGTTAATGGGATTGGTCCTTTCCGCTGAAGGCACGGACAAGACCTGGGTTCGAATTTTCGACTGACGTGCTTTTCCTTTAAAATTTCTTTTCCGGTTATTCCTTCCTCTACCGTACTCTGCCGTAGCTAAATTTGCTCTGCTTTCCCGTTTCAAAATTCCTTTTCCTGCGTCGAATACGTATCCGTGCTCCTTCAATAGATCCCAGCCTAAGATTAGAGAATAATCTTGATGCAACTTCCGCTGAGTAACGTGATAGGGATGTAAAATGGTTTCTCCTCCGATTTCTACCGGTATCTCATAGCACTGAGATGTAGGTAAAGTGTTTCCAGTAATGCCTTTCACTAAAACTGCTGATCCTAAGTCACGTATACGAATCTTTCCCTTTATCTCCTCTAATAGTGAAGCACAAAAGATTGAGATACAAGCTCCGCTGTCGATGAGTGCAAACGCGTGAGTATCTCCTATCCTAACTTTCACCAACGGGAGTGCTCCATCACCTCGGACGTAACAATTTGTTAAAGTAACTCCACGGACCTTATTATAATTCCGGCCAAGGGCGGTCCCCTTATCTTGACCCGAAATTAGTTTAAAGGACGCGAATTTTGCCTGGAATACCTATTGCAATCTCTTCCTGGTGCATCCTCTTCGAAACGAACGCGGTTTTCTCTTCTGTTTCCTAAGTTCCTTGGATTCTGTGGGACGTGAGCGTCCTCTCGGTAAGTGGCGCTGTAGTTCCTGTAGGAGCGATACTGATTACCGCGGCTGTCGCCAGGGGAGAAGTTATTCTGCTGTCGCGGGTAAGAAGGGTTGGGTGCCCTGTCCCATGAACCTCTTTGAGCTTGCTGCGATGGTTGCGTACGAGCTGCTCCTTCCCGATTATTTAGATAACAAAATCGCTTGATATGGCCAAAATCGCCGCAGTTATAGCAGATGGCCGAAGTAATGCCTACGTCGGGTAAATTTCCCCTAGATTGATAATTAGCGCTCTGGAAATTTCTAATGCGATTTACGTGCGTCCGGTGCGAATTCTCTGCTTGCCTTAGCCTTTCCCTCAAATTATCTGCCTCACTTTTCAGAGCGTTCACCTGCATCTCATGAGTTGCTAGCTGCTTCGCCATCATAGAACACAAATCGGCTATCTGGTCCGTTGAATTGGTCTGTTGCCCTAGTGAAGTCCCTGGGATCGAACTCGATTCCTGCTGGGCATCGTAAGCGTTAACGTCCCGGTCTAATAAGAGATTGTGAGACTCTTCGGCCAGCGCTCTCTGAACTGCTGCCTGAAAATTTTCCGGGGCGAAGGATAAAACCGTGCGCCTCAATTTGGGGTTTAATCCATTCAAAAACTGCGACATTTTAGTGCTGTCTACCAGTCCTCGCACTTGCTCATTTTCTAAATCCATCGTCTCCATGTAGGAATAAGCTAAGCCGTTAAGACGAGCTACATACTCGGCCACCCGTTCTCCTGGTTTTTGTCGGCAAGTCGTAAATTTCTGCATTCTCACGGTAACCGGTTGCAATGCGTCGAATCTTTGTACTATCGCCTGCTTAAATCGTTCGTACTCGGTCTCCCTCCTAATATCGACGGCCTCCGAAAGAAAGTGACTGGCAGCTCCTTTGAATTTTGCTTTAGCTGACAAAATTTTAACGGCGTCGTTCCATCCTGACAGTTCGGCGGTGCTCTCCAACGTTTCGAAAAATTGACGTGCGGTCAGATTTTCATCCGATCCGCTGAATGTGGGGATATACGCCAACATTCCCGCCATTATTGGTACGTTCTGCGGGGCTACTACACAATTTTCTGACACGGCTTCCCCTTCTAGAGTGCCCTGAAGATCGTTCTCCTGGTTCTGTTGATCAACTATGCAATTTTCCGAAACAAAATTCTGTTCACCGTTGCTCTGTTCTCCGTTCTGTTGGTTAGCCATATATTTATTCTTTAACCTTACTAAATTAAATTCCCACGGCTTCTACTATATGCTTCGTAATCTCGTAAAGTCACATAAAATTAGAAAAATTCTGGTGAAGCTACCACGTAAAAATAAAAAAAAATTCACTCTAACGTAACTCGCTGCTTCGTCTGCTAACCCACTTGACTTATGATCAGAAAACAATTGCTACGAATTAAATGATTAACGTTCCTAGCTTACTCATAAATTGCATTCGGCTTTCAACTTAACTGTACCTAACTCGCGACACACTAAACAAAATATGCACATATATAACCAGCACTTCACACTAAGATATGTAATAAATTTGAACGTCTTAAATATATATATAAATACACTAGAAACATTTGAGATCAAATTATGCACTTGTAACAAAATTAATACGATAACCACTTTTTCAAGAAATTAGAACCACACCTCAAATACTTATGCTGACTTCCTAAATTCATTAAATTTTAGTATACTAGCAATAACCTCTGTCTACTTCCCTTGGTGGATGCATATAAATCACACATTTAAAGCACAATAAATCACACTTTAATAAACACTATTTTCATTTCAAAAATTTGTTCCAGCATTATCCAATTATTACTCCTACCAATTCTTCTTGCACTAGTCCTTTTTATTACTCTTTCCCAAATATTACTCCACTTAACTACTCTCTGTCTACACTCCCAAGTACCTCTACGCATTTAAATGCACAATAAAACACACACTTAGATATTACATTCCCTTTTAGTCTTCCAAAACAAATCAAGATTACTGCTTAACCTTCTATTAGCTCCTATATCTTGCAGAAAAAATTAATTCCTCTTATCAATAATTAACCTGCCTATTCCTTCTTAAATTATCAGTTTCTTATCAATGCATCAACACACATAATAAAATCACACTTCAATAATAATGCACTTTTGATTTTAAAATATATATCACCACAACTTCTCATCACTACTCTTCTATCAGTGCCTCACCGTTAAATTATACATTCCCCAAGTTATCAATGAACCTATTATTCCTCCTAGTTACCGATTTAAAATCACAACACTCAAATGCACAAATAAACAACACATCAAAAATAATTTCACTTTGATTTGCAAGGAATTTTCCCTTGATTTTCAACGATAAATCAAAATTATTCATGAATTACACTTGTATAAATTTATTTTCTCCGTACTATTAATTTTCATGTATTTTCTGTAAGATTTCATCTATTCATTTGCTAAATTAGCAGTATCACTCTTATTTGTTTTTCTGCCTATTTCCTTAGAAATTTAAATTTATTTCAGCATAATCTGATTTCCTGCAACTTATTTACTTGCATTTCACCTTCACTATATTTTTTTTTTTTTTTTTTTTTTTAGTTAAATCTTGCTACAATTTCCTTAATTTCTCTATAAAACCTTCATCTCGTTACTAAGAATTGAAGGAAAGATAATAGAAACACATCGCATTATTCTGCTAATTCTGTATACTTGATTAATTATCCTGACCACCGAAAACAAATATTCTTTTTTTTTTTTTTAAACCACAGGATCAAAGAAATCCTGGTCCTAGCACAAATTTTATATTAATTAACCAAAGAACTGAAAAATCCTGGTCACACGGCACCAGTTTTATATTACCACCCCCTACTCGATGTGAGGGCGAACCATCTGCTGCGTCCTATTCGCTGCAGTGGGATTAATTATTAAGAAGGCCGTTAATTTTCGTAACTCTTTACTCTCTATTATCTTCCGCCTATGGGTGTCTACCGTGAAGTTGGGTTCCCTAATGGAGGGTCTCCAAGTTCAGGGTTGACGGGTGCATTGCGTTGTGTTTCATATGGGAGAACATGGGAAACCCATATTCCTCCATATGCCGCTTGAAATTTAATAAACTCATGTCAGATTTGGACCTTTTATTTTCCTGCGACTGGGTTTGCTAAATGTTAAAAGTTATTTTCTTCTTAAAATCTTGGAGTTGTTACTCTACCAAAACTTTACGATTGTTCTACTTAATTATTCAGGTTAAAATAAACAAAGATTCACTTATTTTGAATTTTCAAAGATTTGAGAAACTCGGGTAAATTTCATTATAAAATACAGAATTTATTTTCATTTGTGTTTCCTTAAAATCTATTACACTGATCGGTGGAGATTTCTATTAATTTAAACCAAAATATATTTTAAGTTCATTATGCTTTTTGATATTCGCAATCATATTTTAAAGTTCACCTTCCGCAAAATATAAGACACATTATGTTATTCAGCACTTGCAAGAGATTAAAATTATCTTTTCTACCGAGGATGTATAGGAGACAAAATCATGATCATGCTAACGAGATATTGGGAATTATGAAATTTTTCTCACCAAATTCTTTTCTTTTCATCTATTTCGTTGTCGTCCGGTATTACTTATAGGTATAAAGTCTATGGTTGGGACCTCATCCGGTCCTGCTGAATGCACACTGCCCGCATAAGATCACTCGATGCTTCACCCAAAATTTGCGTAAAAACCTCTCAGGGAAAACATCATACTTCCCTTCACCTGGAAATCATCTTGCTCAATTTTGAGCGTCCTCTCAGGAGAAAAGCTCCTAACTAAATTCTTTCTGCGATATTCTGCCCAGGATTCATCTAGAGTCCATCTTTCCTCTCTGCGTTCACCCAGAAATAGCAGTCATCATTCCATCCCGTGTTCTCCCAAAATCATCTCCGCCTAAAAAAAACTTTTTCTCTCGTCTATGTTTAAGGGGTTCGGGGGTGTTCCTGTCCTACCCAAATGGTTCTCCCCTTATTGGTTGGGCCGCTTTTCCTCGCTTCGGCATTGGTTTACATCCCTGTATGGGAATCCCTCCGATTCGTTGGCAAAGGCTTGAGAACATCGAGTTTTCTTGAAGATGAATATTCCTTTATCTTGTCAACTGCTCCGCGGGATGTCCGCGCTGCCTTAGAATTTTCACGTACGCTTCCTGTATGACTCTTTCTGTTGGTGTCAACCAGTTACGCCCACTACGAGAAATATGCCCTGTTCGTTGCCCGCTAGCGTGCGTAAAACGTGACTTCGTTAATAGCGAAAGGTCCAGTAAATTGGCCCCCACCTGTGATTGCGAGCATTTCATTCTCGTAGCGTTGCTTGCTAAAACCTCCGAGTTTTCTCTTTACTAACCTAGGGGTGTGTTTCGTGCGTATTCTTACTGGAATTTCCGGAGAGCTCGGGGAACACAAAATAAAATAAAAAAAACAATTCAAAAGAATGATGAAAAAAAATAAGGAATTTCCTCCTCAAGAAAGAAATCTGCTCAGCCAGGTCTTAGAAAAATTATGAAATAGGTATTATAATTATCCTCTTAGAACGCCTGTCCACATTATGCTTCTCGGATTTTCTTTCCCAATTCCCGCGCTCTCTAAATTGTTTACTTGGTAACTACTCTTCCTCGTTTAACTATTTCCTCGTACTATGCGATACCGTAGGAATTATTTGGTGAATATATTGCTTTCCCACACTTACTAATTTGTAGGCCCCCTTTCCGAAATTCATACCTACGAAATCATGGTCCTCCAATGTTACACGATATTCCGGAGGACATACGGGTAACAGTTAGGCACAATGAGCTGATATCAACCGGAGCGAATATTTCTCTGTCTAAGAAGTGGGCTGAATCAACGCCGTCTCGAGTACTAGTAGGCCTTGGTCTTCGATTCGTGACATCATCAGAGTCATAAACATTGACGTGACTGCCATCTTAGCTAGCAGCGGGGTTAAAAAGCGAGGCGATATCAGGATTCTAATTTTTCGTAACTTCACAATATCGATGGAAAAAAGTTATAAACTTCGGTAAATGCAAAACATTTCGCAAAAAACAAAACGCAAGCACTTTATGAGCCGTGGGAGCGGATGAATTCAGTGATTATTACATATCTGCAAAATAATTCAGATACAAAAGAGCTTTTAAATTTTTCTTTTTCCGTCAATGAGTTGTTGCTTTGCACAAATTCGCCGGTATTACAATAGGCACCATACATTTTTTTAAAACCAATTTTATTCTATTTCATCTAAATAAGTTAGAGAAAAAAAAAAGGCAAAACTTAAAAACTTTATCTGATAAGGGAATAAGGAACATTCCATGCATGACATTTAAATTCTCGTTATTGATATGGTAATTCTATATTCTTTCGACAACACAACGAGCGACTCATACATATTTTTATTATTTCAGCATGACTTTGAAAAGTTATACATCGAAATATTTTCAACAAAATACGAAAACAGCACTGGACAAAAAAACAAAACAAAAAAAAAAAAAAACGCAAAATGATTACTGAAAGGTTGCTTAAGGTGGTTCCACCTAAAATCTCTGCCTTATATTTCCAATGGTATAACTTCTTTATGTACTTTCTTCGCAATTAATGTATTCCCAAGGATGAAAATTTGCACATCGATAAAACTTACTTTAAATTATAGCATGGGATACTTAATACTTGCTAAAACATAACCATAATAAAGCAATCCAACATTTGTTTGTCTACTTACGTCATCAATGTAAAGGTCGCGCTATCTATTAACAGGTCTGAACATTACTCAAAGAAAAATCATTAATTTTAAATATAATTATGGTTATGTTTTAGCAAGTATTAAGTATCCCATGCAATAACTTAAAGTTAGTTTTATCGATGTGCCAATTTTCATCCTTGGGAATACATTAATTGTGAAGAAAATATGTTAAGAAATTTTACCACTGGAAACGTAAGGCAGAAATTTTAGGTGGAACCACTTTAAGTCTAATTATACAAGAAACACGTTGCTTAAACCTATTTAGTTTCGCAGAAACTATTATTTTTTAAATAAAATAGCCTAGTTGATCCATTCATAAGAAATATGCAATCTAAATTAATAAAAATACTAACTTCTCTTTGAATCCTCATATTGCCTACCAAGTTTTCTGCGCTCTCAGTACAAGACACACGCTGAGCAAACAGACTGTTTTTCGGTTTCAGGTTTGGTTTGTTATGTCCCAGTTGCTGAAGTCACAAACGGGGAAATCGCGTAGTCTCGAGACTGCTTTGGCTGAATGTGGCTGCAATGAGTGAACTTGCCCATCAAAAAGCTTTGCTTTTTCCTTAGTTTTGTTATTCAAAGAGGTCATTTAAGAGAGTGACTGACCTAATTCTTTCTGACACTAATATAAACGAACTCAAGAAAGGACAGAGATGTTTAAGTCACTTGTTTCTTTCTAACCATTGGAATGATATCCGTGTCAGGAGAACTATCACTTCTCCATCATACCTTGGGTCACAGAGTAGAGTATAAAACACCTTTATAGTAGAGTATAAAAAACTACAAGGGATCGCTCACCACTAGTACAGGTTTATGGTCGAAACTGTTGAGGTCAGATGGGGAAAGGAGTTGTTTTCCGTGGGCTTTCGTAAAACCAAGCTACCATCTCGTAAAACCCAGCTACAATCTATGTGTTGTAGTTAATTGTCTCTGATGTCGCATTAAGAAGACCGGCGAGTCTATTATGTGCTGCACGATATCGTTTGCGTGCTTTGAATGCACGGACTGTTTGAAAGCAACATTAATGTTTTAGAAAGGTTTAGCGAAACGGTCAAGTAAGTCGTATTATTTAATTAGGCTTATGCTGGTGTGTGGCATCGCTCATGTTCTACATAGTTAAGCTGACGAGCCATTTTTCTATGTTATTAAGTTGTGTTCGAGTAGATTTTACTATTAAATGGTTGCGCCCAAGATGAGTGAATTTATTGAGTATTTTATCAAGTGGTACTGAAGTCAAGGGCACAACTTTGGAGACGAGGACGTGATTCGAATGTCAACACTTCTCCTAGAAATAATTTTAAGTATGAACCTGCGCAACTGTTGAACATGGCAACTTTCGGAGTTTTAGGTGAGTATGACTCTTCAGTCAATATGTGGGACGTGTAAAACAGTTCTTTATCGCCAACGAGATTACGGATGATCGTCGGAAAAGCGTGCCATATTTCTAACTGTAGTAGGACCGCCCACATTCGATCGATTAAAAGACCTTATGCTCCTGACGTACCTACGTTCAAGTCGTTAGTCGATTGAGTGTCAGTTTTAAAGGTAGATTTAAATCCCGTTCCCTCAAAAATCATGAACGATACAAGTTTAATTATAGAATTAAGAAGACCCGGCGAGTCTATTGCGGTTTTTACTGCTGAACAGCGCCGAATGGCAAAGTTCTGCACCTTCGGAGCAACATTGAATACCATGTTAAGGGATCGAATGGTGTGTGGCATTGCTGATGAAGTCATTCAAAAGTAGCTTCTGGCGGAACCAGGATTAACATTGGCGAGTACCACCCAGATCGCACTGCTTAATGGAAGCTGTCATTTGAAATTCAGAAGATTTGAAGCCAGCTTTATCGTCCGTCACCGATGTGTTCTACGTTCACCAAGGTCGCAGGTAAAATAGATTTCGAAAACCTGCTAAACAAGTTGTTAAGTCTTTAGAGTTTTTTTACGAAGCCGCAGCCAGGAGTAAACGTTAAGCCTAACTTATCTGTTTCGCTCAAAGGGTCGTGCTACCATTGTGGTTTCGTAAACGCTGCGTGCCATTTTGTGGAAAGCTTGGTCAAATCGCCAAGTCTTGCAATTCTAGAATCAACCTCAGAGATGGAATGAAATGCTCCAAGAAGAACGCCTTCAAGATTAAGCAGTTGGAAAGAACCACTCGTGACGTGGAAAGCACTGTTACGAATTGTTTTGAATTCCTTAATGTGAAGGCTCTTGGTGAAGCATCGTCGCCCATTTACCTTTATCTGTACAGTAATCTGAGCCTCAGCTTCCAGCAGAGTTGGTTCTTCTGTTGAAACACGTTGACGATGGTTCTGTTACTTCACGCCAGATTAAGACGGTTATATTAAATAATTAAATAGTCAGTTACTGTGTCGGGTGAAGCAGTACATCTTACGTGGGCGGCCGAAGAATGTGACTAATGAACTATAAATTTCCGGAACTGCAGAAACGAACTATTAATGGCAGAGGATGTCATTCTCCGAGGATCTACAGTGTTTATACCTGAACAGTATCGGAAGATCATGCTTAATGCAATGAGTTGCATGACGGGCATCAAGGCGTCACTGTGATCAAGGTGATGGCACGTTTATCAGTATGGTGGCTTGGTACTGATAAGGACATAGAAGCCCAAGCCGAGAATTGCCATGCCCGCAAAGAAAATCTGCGAAGCAAGTGCCCTGGCCTATTCCTAAATCTCCTTGGGGGAGAATCCATATTGAACATGCAGGACCTCTCGAAGGTCAAACCTTACTGGCTTTAATTGATACGAGGTCAAAGTGACTGGAAGTAGAGTCAGTCCCATCAACATCATCTTCAGCTGCTATTGCAGTTCTTAGAACTCAATTTTCACATTTTGGCCTATCTAAAAGTACAGTAAGTGATAATAGCACTTCATTTACTATCGGTGAGTTCCATTCTTTCATGGTGTATAATGGTATCAAGCTTACAAGTATAAGAACTGCACCATTTCATCCGAAATCAAATCGTCTGGCCAAGAGAACTGTTCGAACAGTGAAAACCGCACTAAAGAAGATTTCAGGAGGTATCTTAATATATACAGGGTGATTCATAAAGAAGTAAACAGTTTTGACGCACTATAAAACAAGAACAATGTAATATTTTTTATGTTACCTGTAACAGAATTGTAGGGGAATGTTTCAAGTTTTTTTAGAGACAGTCACAGATGTTCTATGTGTCAACTCTTAGTCACACGACACACATGGAGCCGGTAATCCATTTCCGCCCAAACGCGAGGTAAAATATCTGAATCAAGTGCAGTGATAGTGGCTGTGATACGCTGTTTCAGCTCCGCTAGATCAACAGGAAGGGGAGGGGAGGGGCGAATACATTGTCCTTTACGTACCCCAACAGGAAAAAGTCACGCGGTGTTAAATCAGGACTTCTGGGTGGCCATTGGGTCAGAGGGTCAGGACGTCTGGGTGGCCATGTGCCATTGTGGCCATTGGTCAGGACGCCTGGGTGGCTATGTGCCATTGTGGCCATTGGTCAGGACTTCTGGGTGGCCACGCGCGCTGTCACCTACGTCACTTCGCTCAGTAGCGGGACACAAACTCTATGAGTACATCTACCTAACGGTTCGCAGTTGTGGTCCGTGTCTTCAACTGTTACTGTTTTACAGCATTTGGAAACTGTATACTTCTTTTTGAATCACCCTGTATATACATATATAATCTTTTGTTTTTGAATCTTCCGTTCAACAACAAAAGATTCAGATGCCACGTCGACGTGTCTCGAAGTTTCTCTCTTTTTTTTTTTTTAAGAGGTAACAAGACTTAAGTGAGCCATTTTGAGCTTAAACACAGGAGCAGAATGGAACCACCTTCATCTCCAGTAAAAAACAAGTTCGTAAGTGTCCACCTTGCTCCCCCCCCCCCCCCAAAAAAATAGCTAACTTTTTTTTCTGAGATACATCTATTTTATTTCTTTGGGGGTATTTTATTTCTTCGACCACCGTGAGCAACTCAATGGGTTATAAGCAATTGCCAGTCCCTAATTAAAGCCACTGGTTCCACGGAAGATTGAGAGACAGTGCCGTAAGACCAACACAACATCCATGCCTCACGGGATTCGAACCAACGCCCATCTGGAAAGAACGGTCAGTAGCCTGAGTTTAGACCACTGCGCCACCGGAAAGTCTTCTGGGATACACATGGGCGTAACTTCGAACATTTTTAGGAACATGGAAAAATTAAACGGTGCAACATATCAAGTAATTCTCAAAGACAAGATGAAACTTGCAATTTGTAACAAAAGAAGATGATTCTTGACAAAAGCTGCTCTTTTACACCATACAGCGGTTGCAAACATGGCGATAACTCAACAACTCGACTTTGAAGTTCTTCCACATCTATCTTACATTCCGGAACTCGGACCAACAGATTTGCATCTATTTTGCCCGTTTAAATAAGCATTAAGGTGGACGTCAAGTAATTTTGTTTCCAATACTTCCAATGGAAAAACTTCTGTACACATTTTCTTCACAATTAATGCGTTCCCAAGGATGAAACTTTGAACATCGATTAAAATAGCTTCATTTTATAACTTGGAATACTTAATATTTTCTAAAACATAACCATAATTAAGCAATCCAACATTTGTCTACTGACGTCATCAAAGTACGGTCGCGCCATCTTTTTTCTGGTTTCAACACCACCAAAGGAAAAGTAATTGATTTTTAATATAATTATGGTTATGTTTTAGAAAATATTAAGTATTCCAAGTTATAATATGAAGTTTTTTTTAATCGATGTTCAAATTTTCATTCTTGGGAACACACTAATTGTGAAGGACATGTGTACAAAAGTTTTTCCATTGGAAGTATAGATAGCAAAATTACTTGACGTCCACCTTAAGTAGTCGGCGTTTTGATAATGATAAAGAGGTGAAAGAAGCAATGCATACATTCCTTTACAGACAGCCGAAATCCTTCTTCTCCCGTGGAGTTGAGAAGTTTACAGACCAATACATGAGATATATAATTCATCCACTACATTGAAAAATAATGCTACAGTTATGTACGTTTTACCGTGTTTTTCGTAAATACAACGAAACCGCTTTCGTTTTTCATATACCAGCATATAACCCAGTAACATCTGCCCAAAATCGAGTCCTCAAAGAAACGGTAATGTTCTGTAATTTAGTTCCATATTAGGGGTTCCTAAAATGCGCTTTACAAAAAAGCAAACAAAATTACCAGTCAAAACGCAGTAGAAATATTGTGCAAATGATTCGCAACAGACTTTAGATAGTGCGAAGGAAAATAAAGCTCCTCGCGAGAACACCGTTCAAAAAATATCGATGGCATTTTATCCTACAAGATCCATAGCAGCATTCTCTCGCTCCATCTGCGTTTCTTATCTGCGTTGTTAGCGTATTTGACCCCTGTGACCTGACAGAAACAGACAGGTGTAAACTGAGGACATGGTGGTTTCGTTGTTAAGATAGATGCATTAGACTCTTACTGTCGTAGTACGACGCTATTTGCGTGATTGATGGGCTGCTTCGACAGAACGCCCTTCGGAAAAGAAGACCGCGAGAGTTTGCTTTTCTCTTGGGAGACACGCAGGCAAGAGAAAACGCTTCTTTGTCATCCCTCGAGTTTACATTTACGGTTTACAGGAGAATCGTAATTAGCTCTAGGCAACACGTGAAACACGTTTGGCTGTTTTAACCCTACGAAGATTAATAACCTCAGTCTGATTTTAACGAATTGGTAGGAAACAGGTTTCTCAAAATCTGAGAACCGATTTCCTAATATGCTTTGCCTATTTCTCCGGAAAATGAGGAACCGGGGAAATGCGTTTCTTGTGATACAGTAGCACAAGTGATTGTCTACAAATGGAATATATATCAAAACTTATTACACTGAAAAAAACGTAGTTTATTTTTATCTTTTTAACTGATTTTTGCGTTAGAGCTCTAGAGAGAAATGCACAAAAGAAGAAGCCACCTGTTACCGTCATGCAGCCAACACATTTAAATTAAGCATTTCTGCTGAAATTGCAGATATTGGTGCTTCCGAGTTTGTTTTTTTTTTCTTTCATGTACGAATTTCAAATCCTAAACAGATTTTATTAATTATTTCAGGGATAAAAAAAAATTAGAAGTTATTAATAACTTTCCATGAAACAGTTTCTGTACTTCAATGTAAATACTCACTGTAAGCGTGCGAAGCAACAGGCAACTTGGTAGGTCAACGAAACGGTGTTGAAGAAGACAGGTAATTCTGGTAGCAACACAAAGCTCCACCAATTCTGCGGCTGTCCATTGCGATTTTTTTTCATTCGCTGGAATCACTCAGCTACAAATGTAAACGCTAGTGATGTTTTAGTTTTGTGCTGCTTGGGTGTCACTGAGAGAGAGTGAGGCGTAAGAAAAGCACTGCATTAACGCCTCACTCTGGATTGGAATACGAATCGTGAGGTAACCAAGCTCAATAACTTTACATGATGGTTTATACGAATCAAGCGTTCAAATAGAAGTATTTAAGGAAAACCCTGGCAAGTTATTTGCTTCCAATACCAATAAATTATTTCTATTACGACAAAGGAGAGGCAGGGGTGCAGTCGAGCTCTGGCGCTGCCAGGCTACTTTTCACTTACCTGAATCGGACGTTTCTAAATTTACTTAACCACCGCCCATCAAAATCGACATTTTCTTAACACAAATAATCTTAACCTAGTTTTTTTCTCTCTTTCTTCTTTTCTTCTCCCTCACCCTCTTATATATACACTCACGGACAATGAAATTTCCGCACCAAGAGCATCGGATTGAACTGAAATTTTAGGGACTTAATGATACACAAGATGGTAAAAACAGAGCTGCAGGACAATTACAGAGGAATCTGTGGCACGCAGTCAGATCATCTTCATTAGCGCGTCACACCGCCGCGTGCAGCGATACATGCTGCAATACGGTCCGGCGTGGAGGTGAGCAGACGCCTGATGTTGTCCTGCGGCAGACTGGACCACACGTGTTGGACGATGTGCTCCAGATCCCTGGTGGTGCGGAACGACGGCAGCTGGCATTTCAACTGGTCCTAGACATGCGCGACAGGGGACATGTCCGGGGAGTGAGAAGGCGGCCATGGAAGTGTCTGGACATGACGTAGACAGTCTTGGGCACCCGAGCCGTGTGCGGGCGGGCATTATTCTTCTGGTATATCGCACCTGGTATCCCGGCCAAGAACGGGAGCACATGGTGCCGTAGGATCTCATTCACATACCGCCAGCCCGCCAATGATCCACGTACCACTACTAGAGCTGATAGGCCACCGTAGGCTATGGCTCTAAAGACCATAACGCCTGCAGTGGAAGAGGTGTGCCGCTTGATAGCGAGTTTGAGATTGTGCCGTTCACCCGGGGACCTCCACACCCGAACACGAAGCGGCACTAATCGCAAAACACCACACGTCGTCAGTCTGTGCCGTTTCACGTTGCTCTGGCCAGGCACCACTGCACACAAAGCCGGCGATATTCCGGTGTTGATGGCAGCACACGTAAGGGGCGCTGGGATCGCAGATTCGCTTACGCAAGGCATCGGAAAATGGTCCGTGGGCACACAAGAGTCGCTACATCTGCCTGCATGGTGGACCAGGTCCCCGTGATATCCGTTCGTGCCTGGCTCACAATCCGTCGATCCTCTCTACCGGTGGTCCTCCTGGTCCATCCGTGGCCGCTCCGCTGTGTGGAAGTGCCGTCACGAGTTCACTGCTCCTAACAGTCGCGCGGTATGGTTAGAACGATCCACGTAGCGAGATATACGACGCGCCGACCACCCTGCAGATTTCAGCCCGATGACCAGGCCTCTCTCAAAGTTCGTAAGTTGCGTAAATCGACGTCTCTGGCGTCTACCCGGCATTCTTGTCATTCCGTACTCTTGCTTGTGCCGGCCGGTGCTTTTCGCTTTCATGGGGCATCGACTACACGCCGGTTTATAAGGCTGCCGGTTCGTGCTTGCAGCGCCACCACAGTGTGTGCGGTCATGCGCAATCGCACCGGATGTGGATCATTTACATACCAGCACGCACTCTAGCTAATTGCAAAGTTTCGCGGTTGTAGCATGTTTTCTTTTAGGTGCGAAAATTTCATTGTCGGTGAGTGTAAATATCATCATCATTGTCAACCATTATCAATCCACTGCTGGACGAAGGTCTCCCCAAGTTTCCTCCACAACGGTCTGTCTTGTGCCAGTCTCCTCCATGTCACTCCCGCATACTTTCGAATTTCATCCACCCATCTTCCATGTGGTCTTCTTCTGGGTCTTTTCCTGTCCCTTGAAATCCAATCTAAAATTTCGGCTGTCCATCGATGGTCTGTCCTTCTGGCAGTATGTCCAGCCCATTGCCATTTCAGGGATTTAACTCTGATCATGATGTCTTCCACTCTTGTCATTTTTCGGATCCACGTGTTCCTCTTCTTATCTCACCTGGTTACACCAAGCATGCACCTCTCCATGCTACTTTGAGTTGTCTGCAGCCTTTGTATGTCTCTTTTAGCTAAGGTCCACGTCTCTGCACCATACGTAAGCACTGGAAGGATGCATTGATCAAACACTTTTCTTTTAAGACATAATGGCATATTGCTCTTGAAAATCATGCTGTTTCTTCCAAAAGCTCTCCAGGCAAGTTTTGTACGCCGATTAATTTCTTCATCAATGTGACCCTCACTTGATATATGCTGTCCAAGATAAACGTACGTGTCTGTTATCTCCAGCTTTTCTCCATCAATCGATAAATCTTCATTTCTTGTAAAAGCATTGTACATCACTTTTGTCTTCTGAAAGTTCATTTTTAATCCCACTTCTTTACTCTTGTCAGCAAGTTCCTGGATCATACTCTGTAGCTCTGATGGGGTAGTTGCAAAAATGACTATGTCATCAGCAAAACGAAGGTGGGTTAGATAATTTCCATTAATCTTTATCCCTTTGTTTTCCCAGTTCAGTGATTGAAAGACATTTTCCAATGTGGCATTAAAGAGCTTCGGAGATATGGTGTCACCTTGTCTCACTCCTTTTCCAATTTTTATGTGTGTTGTATTTTCAAACAGCCGAATCTTTGCACTTGCATTTTCATAGATGTTATTAATAATATTAATGTATGCATCTTCAATACCGCAGGATTTCAGAGCCATTGCAACTGCTGATGGTTTCACCGAATCAAAGGCTTTTTCATAATCGATAAAAGCCATGAACAATGGAAGTTCATATTCCCTCGCTCTTTCAATTAGTTCTCTCAGTACGTGGATATGATCTATTGTGCTGTAGCCACTCCTGAATCCAGCTTGTGCTCTCGGTTGAGCCATGTCCAGTGTCACCTTCAAGCGGTGTGAAAGAACTTTAGTGAAGATTTTATAAACCACTCATAGGAGGCTGACAGGTCTGTAGTTCCTGAGATCCTCAATGTCACCTTTTTTGTGCAGCAAGATCATTGTAGCGTTGTTCCAATCCTCAGGAATTTTCCCTTCATTAAGGCATCGAGTGAAAATTTGGGCGAGTACTGTTTCGATTTCTCCACTTGCTTCTTGTATGATGTCTACAGTAATTCCATCTTCTCCTGGAGCTTTTCCCCGCTTCATGTTCTTGATTGCATGTGCAACTTCTACTGGAAGGACTGGAAGAACTCTGGTACTGGTACCTTTCATGATGTCTGGAGTACATGTATCATCCCTTTCATATAATTTGGAGTAGAAATCTTTCACTCTTGTCAAAATTTCGCCTCTATTTCTTGTTACAGAACCATCTTCTTTTCTCAGTGCCATAATCTGTTTTTTTTCCTTACTGAGATGTCCCTTTGCTATCTTTAGGCTTTAGTTGTTTTCAATTCATTTCCTTACTAGTTCACAGTTGAATTTCCTTACGTCTTCAGTGATACTTTTTCGTACTGTCTTGCATAGCTCTATATATTCCACTTTGGAAGTCACATCTTCTTTAGTTGTCCTCATCACTCTTCTTTTTTGCATCAACATTTTGGTTTTTCCTGATAATTTGTTCACATGCAATTTGTTCTTAGACCCAGCTAATTTTGTTGCTGTTTCCATAAGAGCTTTGGTTACTTTTCTGTTAACTTCAGAAATATCAACTTCTTCCGATGTTAGGCCTTCTAAAGCAGAGAACCTGTTATTCAGTTCCAATTTGAAGGTATTATGGTGTTTTTTAAGGTTGGTTATGTCAATACATTTTGTTTGTCTTATGAGCTTGCTACGTTCGAGTTTAGTGTTGAGGTGCATCTTACATCTCACCAATCTATGGTCACTGCCTGTGTTGAACTTGTTTAGCACACTGCAGTCTTCTATGACGAATTCTTTGTTACACATAATAAAATCAATTTCGCTTGTCGTCCCATTTGGATGTCTCCATGTCCATTTCCTGTGTGGCTTTTTCTTGAAAAAGGAGTTCAAGATGAAAAACCCTTCTGCCTCTGCAAACTCTACGAGAGTATTTCCACGCTGGTTTCTGTTGCCGTGACCGAATTTACCTACTGAAGTTTCATTCTGTTGCCGTTGCCCTATTTTTGCATTGAAATCTCCCATAATTATCTTCAAGTGCTGCTTACCTTTATTATTTAGATGACGAATTTCCTCATAAAATTCTTCAATTTCTTCTTCAGCATGACTTGTGGTGGGTGCATAAGTTTGAATCATCTGAGCCTGGTATCTTCTCGAGAGTTGGATAACGAGTCGTGCAGCTCTGTCAGAGGAACTTTCAACTTCTACAACTTTATCCTTCAGTTTCTTGTTTATTATAAATCCAACACCACTAGTTCTGCCAGTATCTGTCCCACGATAGTAGAAGAGATGTCCACTTTTCAGTTCAATGAGATCTTCTCCTTTTCTCCTTACCCCACTTAGCCCGACGATGTCCCACTTGATCCTTTGTAGTTCCTCTTCCAATTCAAGAAGCCTTGAATCAGAAGATAGGGAGTGTAAATATATGAGTATAAAATTCCTGAAATGGCAATTGGCTGGGCATACTGCCAGAAGGACAGACCATCGATGGACAGTCGAAATTTTAGAATGGATTCCAAGGGACTGGAAAAGACCCAGAAGAAGACCACATGGAAGATGGGTGGATGAAATTCGAAAGTATGCGGGAGTAACATGGAGGAGACTGGCACAAGACAGACCGTTGTGGAAGAGGTTGGAGAGACCTTCGTCCAGCAGTGGATTGATAATAGTTGACGATGATGATGATATACGTATATACTGCCTGACCGAGAAAAGCCACACCATGAAGGAATGCTCAAAAACAGACCAAACTGCACACACAGATAGCCAAGTAGGTCCTGAACAAATGATTTAATTGTCTTATACAGACTATGCTCCAGTGGCCGAATATACAGGACGATCAATAAGGAGTATGGTCCCCATTCTGGGCGATACAGCGTTGAATTTGAAGTGGCATCGAGGCAATGAGAGTTCCAATAGAGTCCTGGGGTATCGTGGACCATGTGGTGTTGATCCGAGTATACAGTTTACCTTAATTTTGCGAGGGTGCGAGAGCACTCAACAAACGTCCAATCGTGTCCCACAGATGCATGATGGGCAAGAGGCCGGGGGATCGTTTTGGCCACGGAAGCATCAGCACATCGTGTAAAGCATTCAGGCTGATCCGAGCGGTATGCGGCCGGGCGTCATCCTTTTTCAAAAACAGCGTTTGGGATGCCCTGCAGATACGGTAGTGCCACGGGCCGCAGTACTTTGTCAACATAGCGGCGTGCTGTCAATGTGCCCATAATGCGTACCAGCGGTGAGCCGCTGTTGGCGCTGAAAGCAAACCACACCATGATTCCACGTAGCCGGCCCGTGTGGAGCTCTATAATGGCGGAGGAATCTGTCCGTTGGCCACGTAGCCTCCAGACTCTCACACGGTGATCACCCGTGGTGAGACAGAACCGCGATTCATCACTGAACACCACACTGTTTCATTCGGCACCCCACGCAGCTCTGGAGCGACACCACTCCAAACGGTGACGACGATGGCTCGCTGTTAAGGAATATCTTGGCAACGGACGGCTAGACAGCAAACCAGACGCAGCCAATTGGCGCGACACTGGCCGCGTCAACATTGGAGCATTTAAGCCTCCCGGTACACTCCGCAAAATGTCGCCCGTTGTGGCATGACATCGGATGTGCCGATTGGTGTTCTCGGACACCCGTCTCCGTGCTCCGGTCCCCCTACGACGTTGCACAGATCTTTCCTGGAACCACTGTCTCCAAATGCGACCGACGGTTGTGGCATCACGTTGCGTTTCTTCCACAATACGACGCAAGGACCATCCTTCGGTACGAAGGTCTACGATGACACCTCTCGTGAACTCATCCGTTTGACGAAATCGCGTATGACGGCGTCTTAACGGCATTGACACGGTTACAGCAGAACCATTCACTTCTCACGGCCGTGACGACGTCTCGACTGATGGCCTCACGGGCTGGTTGTCCGCTCATATACCGCGCGCCGTCCGTGCAATTGGCCAGCAAATGAAATCATTTGCATAACTTGCACGTGTGCACACACTCTGCAATTTGCATGGCACTGCGTTCATGTCTTCGTGGTGTGGCATTTTCTCTGTCAATGAGTGTACGCGATATACACTGACGGAAAAAAATCCCAACACAACGAAAAAATAGTTGTAGAGGAATGAAATGGCGGCAATACATTTGTATAGGTAACATATTTAATCGATTAAGGTTTCAAGATCACAGCTTAATGTAAGCGCGAGAAGAGCCATTTTAAATGTGAAATGCTGGTACATTAATAACCGGTGTAACCGCCAGAATGTTGAATGCAAGCACGCAAACGTTCATGCATTGTGTCGTACAGGTTCTGGATGTCAGTTTGTGGGATGGAGTACCATGCCTATTGCACTTGGTCGGTCAATACAGGGCCGTTTAATGCTGGAGTTGTCGTCCAATGATGTCCCATACGTGCTCGATTGGTAAAAGATATGGTGATCTAGGAGGCCACGGCAACATGTCGACACTCTGTAGAGCATGTTGGGTTACAACAGCGATATGCGGGCGAGCGTTATCCTGTTGGAAAACACCCCCTGGAATGCTGTTCATGAATGGCAGCACAACAGGTTGAATCACCAGACCGACGTACAACTGTGCCGTCAGGGTGCGTGGGATAACCACGAGAGTGCTCCTGCTGTCATAGGAAATTGCTCCCCAGACCATAACTCCAGGTGTAGGTCCAGTGTGTCTCGACCGCAGACATGTCAGTTGCAGGCGCTCACCTGGTCTCCTTTAACCAACACACGGCCATCACTGGCACGCAGGCAGAACCGGCTTTCATCAGAAAACACAACAGATCTCCACTCCGTCCTCCAATGAGCTCTAGCTTGACACCACTGACGTCGCAAACGTCAGTGGTTTGGAGTAAGTGGAATGCACGCTACAGGGCGTCTGGCTCGGATCTGTCCTTCAAGTAACCGATTTGTAACAGTTCGTTGTGTCACTGTGGTGGCAACTGCAGCTCGAATTGCTGCCGCAGACGCGGTACGATGCGCCACGACCATACGCCGTACACGGCGGTCTTCCCTCTCAGTAGTGCCACGTGGCCGGCTGGAACCCGGTCTTCTTGAGGCAGTGCCTTCCCTTGACCACCGCTGCCAACAATCATGCACAGTGGCTACATTCCTGCCAAGTCGTTCTGCAATATTGCGGAAAGAAGATCCACCTTCTCGTTGCCCTATTACACGACCTCGTTCAAACTCCGTGAGCTGTTGATAATGGCTTCTTCGTCTTCTTAAAGGCATTCTTGACAAACATCAACACAATACGTCGAATCTCAACGATAACTAACGCTCACGTACGTTACAGCGCTTATTTACAGCAAACTTGCTTTGCATGTTCCGAGGGGCGCTACTAGTGCCACACGTATGCGCTGAGCTCGAAATTTGCATAGACGTCATCTTACAGATGTACTCTCACCGCCTACTAACTGTCGTTTATCTAACACAACCCCTTCTTGGTGTTGGGATTTTTTTTTTCCGTCAGTGTATATCGTTGTGAACAAAAGAAATTCTAAAATTCTAAAAAAAAAAAAAAAAAAAAAATCGAAATGGAAAAATGAATATCTAGGTACTTTGGGTACATGGACTGTGAGTTAACAAATCTGCTATGAGCCATGCTGCGATAAATTTTATAATTGAAATTTTTAATGACTATTAAAAATGTAGACATATCAAGTACCTATATCAGAATATTTTGTGATATAGATGTAATGCTAACTGCTAACTGCATAGTGTTTTTTTTTCTGAAAGTTCAGTTTTAGCATTCAATATCACTCTAAAATAATCGATGTTCATAAATTAACACATATTTTCATTCTTTTTCATGAGGCCTGCGAGTCCTATTCCATTTTTTCATGTTAGCCGCGATTTAGAAGAATTTTAAGACTTCTTTCCCTAGAGAAATAATGGTGTTTTGTTTTGAACTAGAACCACTTTAGTAGTAAAAGGAATGAAACATATAGAGAGACATGCCGTTTCTTGTACGAGTTCCTCTCACAAACAGGTTTAGACCTGATTCTACATAATTCTGTTACTAATGTAAACTATTTTATGTAAATATAAACATGGTAGCTCTTATTAATCAATGCACCCAGTGGGAAATGGGATCTTTCGTCTCATTCAGTGATTTTAGATATCTGATTATTTAACAAGTCAATTTTTATTTTGCGAGTTGCAACGTTTTCCTTTAATCCAAGAGCGAAACGTTCAACTTTACAATACTGGCTCGACACGGTCCGAGCGCGGAATTTTTCATTAAACTGATGAAAACAAATCGGGCAATCCGGGCCGGGCATACTTCTAGGGGAAGGTCCATTACATTGAGATATCGTACACATTTACAATAAATACATTCCAGGAGTTCCTCCAAAAATTCCAGGAGCTTACATTTTTGCTAGAATCATAATGCTTTGTTTTATAATTTTCAAATTTGTGTAACACTTACTAAGCATTTAGAATTCTTATGAAATACTATGGATTCCGCTATTACAGAATATTGTTCAGTGTGTGTGTGTGTGTAAAAGTGTTTTCTGCAGTAACAAAATCTCCCAGTATAAACTTACATGAAGCAATCTGGAAATTAGTACAATGAAGATACTACAAAACAATTTTGCCATGGAACTGAAGAAGATTTCCTATTACACAGCCATCAGCTCCCACGCACACTGGAGGCAGGGAGGCCATATAAGTATCAATCTACTTCAGTAAGAAATCCGCCTGCTAGAAAGAAGGGCCATTTTGGACTCACAGGCAGGTTTCCACACGTTGTTGCGACTCCAATTGCACACAACTGCTATACCTCAAACCAAGGTCGCTGGAAATATATATGGCACCTAAACATCTTGCACTGCAGCATTACATGAGACGAAAGAAATGAAATCACGTCTCCACACTCCATAAAAGGAAGTGATGTCATTACGAGCAGACGCTACAGGAAGCTAGAACAAAGTGAAGCAATAAATCCAAGCATTTCTATCATTTCTTTCTTTTTTTCCATCGCAAGAAAAAAATCCAGATCCATATTTTTGTAAAAGGTATTCCAGGACCTTTTACAAAAATATGAAAAATCAAGGACTTTCCAGGCCTAGAAAAAGGAAATCAAATTCCAGGACTTTTCCAGGATTCGAAAAAGCTCGCGGGGAGGGAAATGTGAACATTAATGTTTACTACTAAACACTGAAATTTCGTAATCATCCAAGCTCTCACATAAATAAATAAATAAATAAATAAATAAATAAATAAAAACACTTGCGTAGAAGGCATCTTAATAATGTTGAAGGTTATTCCCTTATTTTTATTATCCCTTATTTTTTACGCTTTCCAACCGTAGGTTGAAGAAGCGTATATGGTCCAGCTTTGCCCGTCTGTCTGTCCGTCCGCACGATAACTTGCGTAAAAATGGTTTGATTTCGATTAATCCTATTCAAAATGGGCGAAACGGGGTCAAAGGTCAAGGCATAGGAGCGAGATCCATTCTATTGCCCTTATGCATCATAACGCGTAAAAAAGGTTCGATTCCAATGACATTTTGGTATTTGGAAGGAGACCAACTGGGGGCGAACCCTATTGAAAATGGGATAAATGGGGTCAAATGTCAGGACATAGGAGCGGGATCTATTTTACTCCCTTATGCGCCATAACTTAAATAAAAATACTTCGATTGCGACAAAACTTTATCCTGTTGTTCCGGAGGTATACTGAACCAATTCCATTTAATATCATAGAAATTGGGTCAAAAGTCAGGACACAGGAGCGAGATTTTTTCCACAGCTATTATGCTCATAACTTGAGTAATGATTTCTGGTATGTTGGAAAGCGTATCATAATCAATGCATTGCATGATTTTACTAACTTGTTATTTATTCCCTTTACTTATAAATTAAACCTCACTTTTTCCTTACCGCTAGAGGGGTGAGGTGAGGGAACAACATATTTCTACCGAAGAACGCAGCACCATATTTTAAACAAATCCAGCGACGGTGTTGGGTTACCACGACAAATATCAAAAACATTTTCGTTCACCTGAGATTTGTTTTTTTATTATTTCCAAACCTTGCTTACATGGTAGATATACACTTCGGACGTGGTAAGCACCACGAATTCGCAACTTAACCCAGCTTTTCGTAAAATAATGAAGATATACGCTTTCCTCATATTAATATCCGAACACCTGCACACAAACAAATTATCTCTATTTAAAGTAAGATTAATGTTGTTAATGTTGTGTGCTCAAACCTTTGACCCTTATGACGAACTCTTATTCTCCACTACATCTTCGTAAATATCCACCCACAGGATACGCCTTTCGGCTGTTCCAGCTAAGCTTTGAAAGTTGAAAAATCTAATTCGTATCGAGGATTCTCCACATGGATCAGGTCTGGCTCTTCACATCACGCTAATCGGCGTGTGGCATTAATCGAAGCGATTAGCGGTTTCTGCATGGCTTCTCGGCCGTGGTAGCTTATGTCCAGAGCCGGAGCAAAATTTCATTTCTGGCACCAGGAAACAAATCTCATATTTTAATAAAGTTGTTGCGTGAAAAATGTACGTAAAGAACACACACGATGTGAAATTCACAAATTTCACTGTGACAACAACGAACCCTCATCATTCTACTCCGGAGCCGAATACTTTACCAATTCAGCTAACCGACGGAATTTATCGCTGCAGCTTTTCCGTCTTGCCATGTGCTTCACCTCTGTAGTACGTCATAACGAAAACTATCATAAAGACAAAATGTTTATCTCAAAAAAATATTTGCTTTAAGCTTAAAGAAAAAGACAATAATATGGATTGAAAGTTCCGAGAGAGAGAGAGAGAGAATAAAAACTGTTAAAATCTACGATTTTCTTTCCGGGAAGATGGGGTTGAGGTTGTATTATGACTCTTATAAAAACTTCTTCACAAAATGATAAAAAAGATCCCTGCGTAGCGAAATTTTTTGTATTGTGAATACTTCAGTGTAGGAAATAATCAGGATCCCTCTAAATTAAATTCATATAAATAGTTTTTCCCCTGATATATGTTTTAGTGATTAATTTTTAATGCAAAATGGCATAAAAATCAATCAGGAATCTTGATTGATTTTTAAAACTTTTTTGAAACTTTTATACACGCTCATATATATGATTTTTTTTTTTAAATTGCTAGTAATGTTTTAAGAGTCACTGAATAAACGGCCTCCATGTGTAGCCCGAAAACAACTTTGACATTGTTCTTTTTATTTCTCTAAATTTAAGTATCTAGTTTGTACACAAATTGTGAAATACATAAAAGTAAGGGCCACAAAATGATGAACTTTAATTTGCTATAATTTTGTGAATGCGGAAAATATTAAGGTAGTTACAATAATCACTTGAAATCTACAAATCTCAGTATTTGTACAGCGAAGGGCGATATTCTATTCGAAAATAAGGAGATTGGGAAAAAAAAAAAAAAAAAAAAAACATCTTTTTAAGGGCCTCGCACCCAAAAACTTACACACAAGAAATACTGATTGTAAAAAATTCTACCCTAAATAATTTTTTTCCTGAAACTACAGGGCCCCTGAAGGCGCGGGGCCCAGGGCGACTGCCCCGGTTTCCCCTTATGGTTCAGCCGGCCCTGCTTATGTCATCGAATACAATCGACATCGTAAAACACCTTCGTGAACTGTACTGTGAAGCATTCATAAACGATTCTTTCACAGCGAATGACTTTTCACCATAAATGGTTCGCTCTTACTGTTGTGAATGATTTTCCAATCCGTAATTCTTTTGTAAGGGGAAAACTTACCTTACTTTTCCCCTTGCACTGTAAAAAATAAGTGGTATGAATTCACGGAAAATTTCTGAAAAAAAAACGTGCAGCAAAGTTGCCCGTAGATGTCAGTCTTATAACGAAATTTCCGTTTTTAAAAGTGCCAGTTCTTCCGTAGTCAGAAATTCCGCTTATTTCAGAAAAGTGCGTTTCAGGTTTGTTTGTATTTATACTATTGCCGCGTAAATCTAAAGGGCGATAGAAACGGTGAATATATATTCACCATTTCTAACGCCCTTTAGATTTATCAGCTGTAATTAAATAGCTTGCTGTTGAAAGCCACCAGATGGCGACACATCAGTTGCTGTGCCCATCAATAAGGATTTGTGTAGTCAGATACTGACTGATAAACCCCACAATAGCGCTGTGAATTGTCGGCACCGTAGCGTAAAACGAACGCACTCGGCTAGTTATCGAGATATCTGGGGTTCGATCCCAGCGGTGTCGGTAGAACAATTTTTCAGTTGTTATGCATTGTTTGTAAAATAACGCGGACAGAGCGATCACATCGTCTATCTGAAATATGCTTTGTTGATTCACAAAAGAAATCACGGAAAGTGGACTGTGAATCGCAGATTTTTTTTCCGATGACCTTTGAGCTTATGTTGTGGAGCGCTCTATACTGCTGTTAACATAAGTCTCAATAGACATACTCAGAAACAATGCTGACTTGCGCTCTGAGCGTGCAGTCCTTTTCACGGCTTTCCTGTCACGTTCCATTACCATCTACGATTTGCAGAATTCAGTCCTAATGCACTGTGATTTGCATATCATATCACTAACCGTCAAATTAGGGATCTTCAATGCTGCTGAACAGAAATTTTACGTACGGAGCGATTGCTTATGTGGCACCCAATAATAATCGGTTCACGCTGGAAATTAACTAATTCTGTTGATCAAGTCATCTTTCATTCACAGTCGCGCCATTGTCTCCTGATGGTCCTACGAGCATATCTGTGAGATGCTTTCGTACGACCAAATTTGTTAACAATAGAGCGGTGTCCGGATGTTAATGGCAAGGAAGTGTATAGTCATTGTCTCCAAACCACCCATACAGCATCCGGGCTTTAAGTCGGATCCACCTACGACGACTGGCAGGGCTGGAAAAAAGGTTGGGTTTTACGGGGCTACAGCCTAGGAAACCACCACTACCAAAAATAATACACAGATTACATACAAAGATGAGCCATTACATTATCACCACCCCCAGCCTAGAGAAATGAGCGCACCTGGAAACCGAACGGTGGCGCAGGTGAAGTTCACAGAGCAGTATACATACAACCCGAGGACCGGATTTCGGTTAGTAGAGTGTTCGGAGTTAGAATGTGAAAAGCTGCCGATTAATCGGAGTTTGATAAAGGATAAATTGTGATGGCACGACGCCTCGGAACTACGATCTCGGAAACGGCGCGGCTTGTAGGTTGTTCACGTGCCGCTGTAGTGAGTACGTATCAAAAGTGGTGCACAGATGGCTAAACGACGAACCGTCGTCCGGCAGTGTGTCCCGTCGTCCGGCAGTGTGTCGTCCGCAGCTCATTGATGCCATTGGGGAACGGAAACTGTCGCGCAATAATCACAGCGACTGCGGGGCCACAGTGAGACAAATCACCCGCAGCTACAACAGGGCAATGCGTCACAGCACACAGTTCATTGCAGCCTTCTGCGCATGGGCCTGCGTAGCCGAAGGCCCAGTCTCGTCAACCTCGCTGTACGTCTCCATGCTTACTGCACGTCATCGCCAACAACGCATGGTATAGGCCAAAGATCATCGAGCTTGGACGGTGGATGAAAGTGGCCTGGTCTGACGAATCAAGATTCCTGGTGCATCACGTAGACGGCCAAGCGCGGATACGTCGATTACCAACGGAGGCTATGGCACCTGGATGTACTGTTGGAAGGAAACAGACCGGCGGTGGCGACGGTGTTATGCTGTGGGCGATGTTTTCTTGGGACACTTTAGACCCTATCGTCCTATAATAGAACAATTCCTGACCGCTGTCAGGTATCTGAACATCGTTGCGGACCAAGTTGACCCATTCACGGTAACTGTGTTCCCGGATGGTGATGGACATTACTAACAGGATCTAACAGGATAATGCGCCATGCCACACTACCAGAATGGTCAAGGAGTGGTTCGAGGAACATGCTGGTGATTTTCTGTTAATGCCCTGGTCTCCAAATTCACTTGACATGAAACGAGTCGGACATTAGTGGCTCGACTTGGAAAAGCGGCTTCCGCTAAATCAACACCACCCCAGAAATGTACGGGAACTGGAGGACCTGCTGTTGACATTATGGTACCAGATACCCCAGGATACTTATCGCCAATTCATGGAATCCAGGCCTCGCCGAGTGACCGCTGTTTTGCGGAATAAAGGGGGTCATAATGTTAATGACTCTTCGGTGTATTTACATATAGAGAGAAGTAAAATAGTATTAGTTTTGTCTCGTATGATTTCCATTCGATAAGGAAGAGTGGCTACAAGATGAACAGTTTTCAAGTGAGTGGTGAGATTTCAAGAGTGATTTCAAGTGAGATTTCAAGAGTGATTTCAAGTGAGATTTCAAGAGTGATTTCAAGTGAGATTTCAAGAGTGATTTCAAGTGAGATTTCAAGAGTGATTTCAAGTGAGATTTCAAGTGAGTGACTCACTGACGTTAAAGGTTTCATGTGTACAGCGAGGTTGACGTGGCAGTTTCAGCTTTTTCACTACCATCACGTACACCTCCCTGTTTGCACTTGGAACCGTTAATGGGCAAAATTCACTGTGACTTCACAATGCATAATAAAAAGATCGAAGAAAAGTATACAATGTAAAGTTATTAAATTTTTCCGAGATAAATCTAGGAATCTTAAGCGTTTAACTCTTATAAGAACAGTGGAGAATACACTGACTTTCTATGAAGACTCGGCAGGTAATATATTAATTTGAAGAATGCACTACGTGCTAATTATCACAAGCATATTGCTACAGTTTTTTAATCATAAGTTCATTCGGGACCCAGTCAGATGTCTCAGCCTAGGGCCCACGAAGGCCTTAATCCTCCCTCGGCGACTGGCCTTATCAAATCAACACCTCTGACTATACGTCCACCAGAGCTGCAAAAATATATTTCGAGAAGCGAATCTAAGGAAAAACAGTCAGAAAACTTTGTCGGTGGGGATGTTAACATTACTGGTATTTTCGAACTTAATATCAATCCTAAGAGCACGAACTATACATTAGATTTTACAGGAATTTTTGTGAACCGATAACTAACTGATACTTCTCGAGCTTTCAGAAACCGTTGAAGCTATCCGTCTTATAAAGACAGACACCTTCGTCAGTTTTTATTAGGGAACAAAGCACTAAAGAGCGGTGTAACGGCATTAGGCGATCGGAAGTGAAGGCATTTTGTTCGAAGGAGTGCAATGGCATGGTGGTCTGATGAATGGCAACGGAATCGATGTCTCTGCCCCCAGTCTTTTCCCTGCTCTTCCCTCTCTGGCTGCCACCGCAGTGCGCAACGTGGCTGCCGACGATGCAGCAGGATGACTCATACCCAGCGGCAGCCATGGGGAGCACGAGAGCTCAGGAAACACCCGAAGAGGATGCTCTTCTGCTCATACTGCTAACGACCCCACTTTCCACATTTATCCCTCCGCAATAGCCTGCTTAATCACGGCCAGTTAATAATAATCTTTCCTCCACGTGTGTTTGATCGCAGCTAGACGCGAAGATGAAGAAATTCCCACTCCGAAAACGTTCAAAAACGCGGAAGTGCTGCCGAGAAGAAAATTATGTGCCACCCATTTCGGCAGAGTCGACATTAAATCTCACTATTCCGAGCATTAAGGCTATGTAGCAAAGGGAAGCAAAAACGAGAAGGCGACACATTAAATTTCCTAAAATATGGGATCTGATAAAATATTTCGCACCTTAAACTTTTGCGCTTTTTAACAGTAAAACATGAACTTGACTTAATGGGCAGTAAATTACAGGGCGGCGTGAGAGAGAGAGAGAGAAAAAAAAACCCTGAGTCAAGCGTCAACAAAAATGTGTAAGATGGTGAGTCTATAAATGTAGGCAATGAATTTATTAAATATATTACACTAACTGTGAGAAATCCCCTCCCATCCCTTGTTGTTGTTTATTTTAATTTTGATTTAGGATCACTGATAACGGGGAGGAAAAGATAAGCACAACACCAATGCCTCATCCGGGACTCAAACCCGGGCCCATTTCGACAGATAATCCAAAGTCAGCGCTTCAGACCGCTCGGCCAGCGGGGCGGCCAATTGAGAACTTACGAGGACATAATATTAACTATTTCAGAAAGTAGACCTGAACTGTATAACGTCCAACCATATGATGATTAAAAAAAAAACTCGGACAAAACCCATACATGAGACTGATGAAGTAAAAAAGTAAAAAAAAAGCTGAACTTTTTAACTGCGTGAAAAACTAGCACGTGTGACGAAACAGTGTAAATGTAACGCAGCACGAGCAAGACAATTGTTCACTGAAGTTTGTTTATGTAAATATTAAACAGGAAGAAAATTTACTGAAATATAAAATTACTGTCATACAACAACCCAGGATAGAAGAAGCATTGGGGGGAGGTACGATTACGGGCGGAATCTTCGTTCCGCCCGACTTCCGTTTTCGGAAATTCCCCGAGCTGAAATACAAATATTTATGGAATAAAAGGAATTTAACAACAATACTGGGCAGAAGAAACATCGCAAGAAAAAAAAAAAAAATACGATTACGGAATTCAGTCCGTCCAACTTCTGTTTTAGAACTCAGGCCTGAAGACTTCCGGAGAATTTCCGCGCCGTTTTACTTCCGTTTACGAAACATTTCCCCCATTTTCAAGCTAGAATACAAATATTTATGGAATAGAATGATATTTAACCACAATACTAGACAGAAGGAACATCGCAAGAAAAGAAATTATGATTACGGGAAAAATCTTTGCTCCGTTTAACTTCTGTTTTCGAAATCCAACCCCCCCCCCCCGGAAAAAAATTATCTTCAGTTTTGCGTCGATTTCGCGAATGACACGAATGATGAAAAAAACAAAACAAAAAAAAAACAAGTTACTAAAATCATGCAATGCATTGATTATAATACGCTTTCGAACATACCAGAAAGCATTACTCAAGTTATCACTCAAGTTATTAGGATAATGGCTGTGGAGTAAATCTCGGTTCTGTGCCCTGCTGACCTTTGATCCCATTTCGATGATATTCAACAGAACCGGTTCAGTATACCTCCGAAATAACATGATAAAGTTTTGTCGCAATGGAAACATTCTTACGTAAGTTATGATGCATAAGGGCTATGGAATAGATCCCACTCCTGTATCATAACCTTTGACCCCATTTCGCCCATTTTTAATAGGGTTCGTCCCCAGTTGTTCCCCTACCACATATTAAAATTTCATCGAAATCGAAACATTTTTACGCACGTTATGACGCATAAAGGCAATGGAATGCATCCCGCTCCTATGTCCTGACCTTTGAATCCACTTCACCCATTTTCAATAGGGTTCATTCCCAGGTGGTCTCCTACAATATACTAAAATTTCATCGACATCGAATCATATTTAGGCAAGTAGTGACACATAAGGGCAATGGAATGGATCCCGCTCCTATGCCGTGACCTTTGACCCCATTTCGTCCATTTTGAATAGGGTTCGTCCCCAGGTGGTTCCCTACCACATACTAAAATTTCATTGAAATCGAATCATTTTTACGCGAGTTATCGTGCTGACAGACGGACGGACGGACAAAGCTGGAGCATATACGCTTCTTCAACCTACGGTTGGAAAGCGTAAAAAAAAAAAGAGAGAGAGAGAGAGAAAGAGAGTTCCGCGAATTTGCGGAAGGATCTCATGTGTGAAAACCTATTAGTTTCCGAAGACTTCAGACAACTTCGCTTTTTAAAGAACAAAGAAAATCATTCTCGCTCAACGATGCGTGAGAGCCTGAGATGATGGTGGCGGTGATGACGATATTGCGGTGTCCGGAAAAAAGCAAAAAAAAAAAAAAAAAATGGCGTTTTTGCATAGGACAGTTCTACGACGTAAATACGCATATTTTCTGTGGCGCACTTTTTATGTGCTGAAGACTGAAAGCGCGTACTATGGGAAATCAAACAAGTTGTGCAGCACACGTCACGACTCATGCGTTGAACTTGTACCGTGATCAGTTGCAATGGCTATAAAGTTTGAAATATTGGTTCTATAATAGCGACGTTATTAGAAACAGGAGTAAAAAGCTGCTGAAGCAGTTCCAAAAATTAATTAAAGGTGAATGCCTGGCGGTTACTCGTGCGGTTCAAACATGGTTCAAGTAATTTGCCGCTGATGACTTGAGATTAAAAACAAAGGAAAGTTTGGGTAGGCTCTCTTTTGCAAATTCGGACGCTCTGCAAGCGGCTGGGAAAGACAATCCACGAACAAGCACTCTCAAATTGTCAAACGAACTGGGAGTTTCAAAAATAAAATCACACACGAGACGGACGAAGAAAAAAAAAGCTGAACTTTTTAACTGGGTAAAAAATCAGAATGCATGGCAAAACAGCGTGAATAAAACACAGTATGAGCAAAACAAAATTCTTCATGTTAATTAATTTATGTAAATATTAAATTCGACCACATATATAAAATTATTAACATTTAACAACACAAGACAGATGAAACATTGCACGGAAGGGAGCTATAACGATTATGGGCGAAACCCTTCGCACCGTCTGACTTCATTTTTTCGGAAAATTTCTCTCCAGTTTCAAGCCGAAATACACATCTATTCAACAAAATTATATTTAACAACAATACTGAGCAAAAGAACATTGAAAGAAAAAAAAATACGATTACAGCAGATATCTTCACTGCGTCTAACTTTGGATTTCAAAAGTCGTACTTCGGTCCTCCGACGGGAAACTGCCCTTCCCCAAATTCTGTTCTTTTATGTATCGATCTCGAGTACCACACAAACGACGATGAAAATGACGAAATACCTCGAATCCGCCGAAAAATATCATGCCTGAAGATTACAAGAAAATTTCCGCGCCGTCTAACTTTCGTTTTCAAGCTGAAATACAAATATTTATGGAATAAAATATTAAAAAAACAATACTGGGCAGAAGAAACATCGCGAGAAAAGAGCATTACGATAACGGGAAAAATATTTTCTCCGTTTGAATTCTGTTTTCGAAAGTTTTAAAAGGTGAAATATCATTTCCTGACGGGAAATGAATCCCACCCCAAATAATTCCTCCCAAATTTCTCTTCGGTTTTGCATCGATCTCGAGAATGACCCAAATGATGACGAATACAGCGGAATTCCGCGAATCCGCGGAATAATATTCATGGTATGATAAAACTACCATCCCTCAGCACCTGCAGAAGATTAGGAAAAGGTTTACAGATGATGCCGTGACGTGACGTGACGTGCCTCATAAACTCACCTCAACTCAAGCTCAACGACGTGTCGAGATATGCAAGGAACTGCTCAGAAATTCACGCGATACTCGATTTATCAAACGAATAGTTACTGGGGATGAAAAGTGGATATATCTGCGTAATACAGATTTTTTTAACACCAGTGGTTGAATAGGGACGAAACTGCTTTACCTACTCCCAAACGCAGATGTTTTGAGAAAAAGCTCACGCTGTGTGTCTGGTGGATTTATTAAGTTGAAATTAACTTTGAGCTCATTCCGAATGGTGGATCTATCAATGCCGAACTGTATTGTCAGCAAACGGACAGGATGTTCAGCGGAAGTATCCTGCCTTAGTCAACCGAAAGCGAGCACTGCTGCAACGCGACAATGCAAAACCCCATACCGCTAATCGGACCCAAGTTAACTCAAGCTACTGCCTAATCAAATACACCCCGACCTTGCTCCTTCATACTACTACCACGTGTTTCGGGCGAAGGCGCATTTTCTCTGTGGCAAACAGTTGACCACTTTGAATGATGTCGAACGCGAGTGCCAAGAGTTCTTTGCCCCTAAACCGAAAGCGTGGTACCGTGCAGGAACTGAACAACTCCCAAACAGATAGGTTCAAACTAATCATGAAACGCACGTAGCGTAATAAATCCGTTTATTTTTGCGGTGTAGTCAGCACAAAGATTCGCCAAGCTTTCTCACTCCACTGGGAGGCTTTTTCAAGGCAATGGTAGACAGGAAAATGCAGGGAGTTGAATTATGTCTACCATTGCCTTGAAAAAGCTTCCCAATGGAGGGCGAAAGCTTGGCGAATCTTTGTGTTGAATACACCGCAAAAATAAACGGATTTAATACGCTATATGCGTTTCATGATTATTCAAGTCTGGTGTATTTAAAATAAAGTGGGTTCAGACTATTGAACATGATGACATGTACTTTGAAATTTAGCTTGAATTCTTCAGACGTTCTGGTTAAGCGAAACTGTTGTATCAAAAACACCGGATTTTTTCCCCGGGTACCCCAATAATAATAATAATAATAATAATAATAATAATAATAATATTATTATTATTATTGAAAATATCTTTAAAACAACAGAAAGCAAGGCTGAATACAAGAGGAAACAGTTTGAAAGCAGATTAGACGGCTGGAAGAACAAGCCACTGCATGGACAATTTTTAAAGAATATTGATGGGAAAAGTGACAACAACTTGACTTGGGCATGGCTGAAATCGGGTTCCATCAAGAAAGAAACAGAAGGTCTGATTTTTGCTGCACAAGAACAGGCATTGCAAACAAAATGTTATGAAGGCTAAAATCCAGAAAGTCAGTGATAATCCAAAGTGTCGACTTTGTCAAGAAAAAGATGAAACTGTGTCTCATCTAATATGTGAATGTAGCAAAATTGCAAAGACAGATTACAAAGTTAGACATGACAGGGTTGCACAATTGATTCATTGGTCATTATGCAGAAAGCACAATCTGCCAGCATCGAAAAACTCATGGGAACACAAGGCTGAGAAAGTCATAGAAAATAATGAAGTCAAGATCTTGTGGGGTTTCAGAATTCAAATCGATCGACACATAGAACATAATACACCACACATAACAGTCGTAGAAAATCGGAAAGTCTGGCTAATTGATATAGCGATCCCTGGAGATGCCAGAATCAATGAAAAAGAATTGAAAAAAAAATGACTAAATATAAAGACCTGGCCATTAAGTTACCCGGTTATGGACTAAACACACAACGGTGGTCCCCATTGTCATCGGGGCACTTGGAACAATGTCAAATTTTTTTATGAATCATTTTGAAAAAATGCAGCTTTCTGATATGCCACCTACAGGAACTGCAGAAGACAGCTTTACTTGGGACATCATATATTTTACGCCGATTCTTGACTGATACCTAGGTCTCCGATGGAAACTCGTATCAGTTCAACAATACCAGTCAATGATAATTTGCTGTTCATTTTGTTTGTCAGAGGCTGTGATTCGTATATTTCGAATAAAGAAAATAATAATAATAATAATAATAATAATAATAATAATAATAATAATAATAATAATAATAACAATAATAATAATAATAATAATAATAATGCGCAGTCAAGTGCGTTACGTATTTAATCTAGTCTCTTTTGTCTGTTAAACATTATGAAAGCTTGTTTGCGTACTCTTCTGTAGAAATCGAAACTGATATTTTTAAACCAATTCAAATTATTGACGAGTGCGAAGACTTAGGGCAAAAAAAATATTGACGAGTGGTTAAATCTAGACAAAAATGTAGCCGGATACAAAAAAATGACTGATGATGACTTAATTGTGAGAGGGGTGCATGAGACCCTCATAGTGAATGTAATTTTGCTGAGTATTGAAATAAAGGACAGTAGTCCCAAAAAACTCGCGTTGGCGGGCGATCTCCCGGCCACGAGATGAGATATTTTGAAAAAGTTGCTTGCCCCAACTGCCCATAGCACGTCGCACACACGGGTTGTGACAGAAGGGTGTAAGGTACCGGTCCCGTGGAGGAGGCAGATCCCCACAGGTCTCTAGACCGAATCTGTCCGAGTAGAAGACTGTGGTTTCCGGTGACTGACAGGCTAGCTGTCGGAACGCCGTCAGGGATCCTATCTATCCCAAACTATTCGAAAGAGTTCCGCATTTCCCTGCGAAGTCAGCACTTTGACGGTGCAGGTAAAGTCATCAGCTAGTGTTAATCCAAAGTGAGCTAGAACCCATCGCCGACGGCAGGATACAGTGTTTCTCTCGATCAGGACGATCATGAGTAAATACAACCAGCTTAGAACGTAAGTTGTAATGAAGCCCTAAACGCTGAAAGAAACCTTACTTAAATTCGTGAAAAGTTAAGATGATGTTGATTACACTGAAGTTGTACAAATTCGTGGATGTAGGGGAAAAAATAAAACAAAAAATAATGCTACAAAGAAAACAAACAAAAATCACGGACTTTCTCGCTAAAGAAAAATGTCCAGTTTTGTATTTACGTACTACAAAAATGTTTATCTTATGTTTTTATAGATTTCTTTGTGTAATTTACTCAATAAAACGCAATTTATATTATAACCATATTTTTCAATAATCCAGAACATAAGAGTCCCCCAACTACCACGGATAATGGTGGTCATTACCACGTAATGACCATAGCAAATTCACGTGTTTGTATTTGTAATGTTCATGAGATTTCAAACTTCGTTCTGTTCTCCGGATTTTAATCTTAAACTCCATTCATCTAACGTGTCATGCCTTGATGATAAGGCCCGTCTTTGGAAAGTGAAATCTCGGCCAATTAAAATATCTATGTTACAACACCAATTACGGATTTATAAGATTCCACTGTCTTTTTAGTTATTAGTGTGTTTTTTAAACATAACCTTAATATCTCTATCATGAACCATTGTCTAAAACACATTTTCTGCCACTTCTTCCTATTTTGGGCGATACACCAATGTACCGTTAACTGCAGTTAAGAGAGTGATATAAAAACTCGACTTACGGTAAATAGAAGAGCTGAAAGATTTTGAGGACCATCTGAAATACCTGAAAAGAGTTCTTACCTAAAAAAGAAAAAAAAAAAAAAGAATAAACAACTTTATTTTACATAAAAATAAATCAATTTATGATTCTCGCTGCAGTCAGTGTAATTTTAAATCAAATACCACCACATTTAAACTTATAGCACAACAATAAGCTGTAAAGAAATAAATACATAATTCAATCTCTTAAGATGCAAAAAACCTGGATAATAAAACCTGAATCATTTTTTTTTCAAGAACTACAAGGAAGGCTACGTTAATTGTTAAATTAAACGAGATACTATTGATCGATATTTTAAAAGTAGATGCACGTAATTTTTTCCTAATGTTTAAGAATACCGCAGTATCTGAATCTCTTTCTTGTCGTAACAATCTCTGAGTTATTCTCACAGGAATATACAAAAAATCTTTCAATTGATATTGAGGCTTTGGGGAGAAAAATGCGGCGCTTTTCGTTTCTTAACTGAAAATGCCTTTTCCAATCTTTTTTTATGTTTGTTTCTTTTTTTTTTCTATGTATAAAGCGGCATACATAAGAATTCTGAATTTAAAAGCAATCAACTAAAATTCCAGGGGTATTCCTAATAAATAAATAAATAAAATAAATATCAGGGCTCGAAATATATCTGAAAAGTTGCATGCCCAGATGGGCATGTGCAGAAATTATTTACCTGCTCGTACAATAAAAGCTGGATTCTCAGGAAAATTTATCTTTTAAGATAACAAATCAGAACCCTCATTTTTTAAAATTAAACAATATGAACTTTTTCTTACATTTTTGCACTTTCGTAGTCTGTATTCGAAATATTCGATGCACAAAAGCGTGGATTTCAAGTTTTAAGATGATGTTGCCAAAATGATATGAAATGGTATAATGATAAAACCGGTATTTGCGAAATTCAGTGATTCCGCGAGTTTAGGACATTTGGGCACCGGACTTTTGGGCACCGGACATTTGGGCACCCGGACATTTGGGCACCGGACATTTGGGCACCCGGACATTTGGGCACCCGGACATTTGGGCACCCGGACATTTGGGCACAAATCTTGAGGGGCAGTACAAAAATTGCCGTTTTTTTCGCTGTGAGGGCAATTGAATGAAGAAAACGTTTCTAGTAAGACAAACGACAATTGGGTGTCCAAGGGGGGGGCCCTCCCCCCGCCGTTAATATAGCCAAATTTTTGATAAATTTAAAACACTAAAATAGACGAAACCTTTTTTTAAATGTTTGACAGCCTTGAAGGAGGTAAGGATTTTTCTGAGCCCCCCCCCCCCCCCAGCACACATAAAATGTCCGTAATTTCGTATTTTCTTATTTACGATATTTTTCTATAAACTATACCTAAACAAATTCTCTGCGAATATGAGGAAACCCAGGACTCTTGTCGAGTGTGTGTGCGTGTGGAGGGGGGGGGGCTTAAGACCTAAAATATGAAATATAAAAAATGTATGGTCCGATGGTGAGATTTTCAGCGATGTTTTTCTATAAACTATAACGAAACAAATTCTCTGCGAGTATGACGAAACCCAGGACTCTTGTCGAGTGTGTGTGTAGGGGAAGGGGGGGGCTTAAAACCTAAAATATGAAATATAAAAAATTTCTGGTCCGATCGGGAGATTTTCAGCGATATTTTTCTATAAACTATAACTAAACAAATTATCTGCTAGTATGACGAAACCCAAGACTTTTGTCGAGTGGGGGGGGGGCTTAAGACCTAAAATATGAAATATAAAAAATTTCTGGTCCGATCGGGAGATTTTCAGCGATATTTTTCTATAAACTATAACGAAACAAATTCTCTGCGAGTATGACGAAACCCAGGACTCTTGTCGAGTGTGTGTGTAGGGGAAGGGGGGGGGCTTAAAACCTAAAATATGAAATATAAAAATTTCTGGTCCGATCGGGAGATTTTCAGCGATATTTTTCTATGAACTATAACGAAACAAATTCTCTGCGAGTATGAGGAAACCCAGGACTCTTGTCGAGTGTGTGTGTGGAGGGGGGGGGGCTTAAGACCTAAAATATGAAATATAAAAAATGTATGGTCCGATGGTGAGATTTTCAGCGATGTTTTTCTATAAACTATAACGAAACAAATTCTCTGCGAGTATGACGAAACCCAGGACTCTTGTCGAGTGTGTGTGTAGGGGAAGGGGGGGGGGGGGGCTTAAAACCTAAAATATGAAATATAAAAAATTTCTGGTCCGATCGGGAGATTTTCAGCGATATTTTTCTATAAACTATAACTAAACAAATTATCTGCTAGTATGACGAAACCCAGGACTTTTGTCGAGTGGGGGCTTAAGACCTAAAATATGAAATATAAAAAATGTATGGTCCGATGGTGAGATTTGCAGCGATGTTTTTCTATAAACTATAACGAAACAAATTCTCTGCGAGTATGACGAAACCCAGGACTCTTGTCGAGTGTGTGTGTAGGGGAAGGGGGGGGCTTAAAACCTAAAATATGAAATATAAAAAATTTCTGGTCCGATCGGGAGATTTTCAGCGATATTTTTCTATGAACTATAACTAAACAAATTCTCTGCGAGTATGAGGAAACCCAGGACTCTTGTCGAGTGTGTGTGCGTGTGGAGGGGGGGGGCTTAAAACCTAAAACATGAAATATAAAAAATTTCTGGTCCGATCGGGAGATTTTCAGCGATATTTTTCTATGAACTATAACTAAACAAATTCTCTGCGAGTATGAGGAAACCCAGGACTCTTGTCGAGTGTGTGTGCGTGTGCAGGGGGGGGGAGGCTTAAAACCTAAAATATGAAATATAAAAAAATTGTGGTCCGATCGGGAGATTTTCAGCCATTACAAGCTGCAAGTCATCGAATTGTCTGAGGGCATCTGCTGCCTCAGGAAACTAGGGGGGGATACCAAAAGCGTAAAATATCAAGATTTCTCATTAATCTTCCGATCGGGAGATCTTTAGCATTTACAAGCTGCAACTCGACAAATTTTCTCAGCGCATGTGCACTCTCTGGAAACCTGTCGGCGATGGGGGGGGGGGGTTAATACCAAAAGTGTAAAATATGAAAATTCCTCCTCCCATCGGGAGATTTTCGGCATATACAAGCTACAACTCGACACATTATTTGAAGGCATGTGCCAACTCAGCAATCGTGTGTATGCGAGGGGGGGGATACATACCAAAAGTGTAAAATATGAAGACTTTCTCGTCCGATCAGGAGATTTTCAGTATTTACAAGCTGCAGCTCAACAAATATTTTTCTGTTCTGAGCGTATGTGCCTATGCAGCAAACCCGTCCGGCGGGGAGGGGGGGGAATTTCAAAAGTGTAAAATACGAAGAATTTCTCGTCCGATCGGCAGATTTTCGGCATTTACAACTGGACACATTATTTGAGGGCGTGTGCCTACTCAGGAAACCTATCGGGCGAGCGGGGGGGGGGGGGGTAGCTTGTAAATGTTGAAAATCTTCGGATCGGACGAGAAATTCTTCATATTTTACACTTTTGAAATAACCCCTTCCCCCGGACGGGAAAATTTCGTCGTCCTGGATCGGGATTACATAGCTCATAATCATGAATATGGATTACATCATATTCATGATTACATAGCACCAAGGGCGCCCATGGGGGGAGCCTCCCCCGCCTGTAACATAGCCAAATTATTGATAAATTTAAAATACTAAAATAGACGAAACGTTTTTTTAAATGTTTGACAGCCTTGAAGGAGGTAAGGGTTTTTCTTACCCCTTCCTCCAAGTACTCATACGGGTACCTCTGCATGGCACATTTCTTAGGTTTCAAAGGAACAAAACAATTACACCAGAACTCATACTATGCTCGGAAAAGGACGACAAGGAGGGAATTTTTTATAACGTCTCACTTTTACTTAGGCACTAAATCAAGTTATTAATATTTCTCTTTTACTGAATTAGACACTAAATTACTGTGCCTCATTCGTAGGCCCTTTTGTCAGCCTTTATTTCTACCGATGCCATATTCATAACGTTTACGTATCAACTCAAGGTAATAATATTGCGCTTTCACTTAAGCACGAAATATTAATTCATAGACCCTACCTAGGCATTTTTAACAGTTTTTGTTCTGTCGATGTCACATTTATAACAATTACGTATCAACTCAAGTTAATAATATTCCGCTTTTACTTAAGCACTAAATATTATTTCATAGGCCCTAGGCCTAGGCCTTTTTAACAGCTTTTGTTCTATCGATGTCACATTCATAACAATTACCTGTCAAATCAAGTTAATAATATTCCGCTTTTACTTAAGCACTAAATATTATTTCACAGGCCCTAGGCCTAGGCATTTTTAACAGTTTTTGTTCTATCGATGTCACATTCATAACAATTATGTATCAACTCAAGTTACTAATATTCTGCGTTTACTTTTTCACTAAAAATTTTCTCACAGGCCCTAGGCCCAGGCCTTTTTAGCAGTTTTAGTTGTACCGATGTCACATTCATAACAATTACGTATCAAATTAAGGTAATAATATTGCGTTTTTACTTAAGCACTAAATATTATTTCACAGGCCCTAGGCCTAGGCCTTTTTAACAGTTTTTGTTCTATCGATGTCACATTCATAACAATTACGTACCAACTCAAGTTAATAATATCCTGCCTTTACTTTTTCACTAAAAATTTTCTCACAGGGCCTAGGCCTTTTTAACAGTTTTTGTTCTATCAATGTCACATTCACAACAATTACGTATCAACTCAAGTTAATTATATTCTGCTTTTAGTTAAACACTAAATATGATTTCACAGGCCCTAGGCCTAAGCCTTTGGCCTTTTAAACAGTTTTTATTCTAACCATGTCACATTCATAACAATTACGTACAAAGCAAGTTAATAATATTTCGTTTTTACTTAAGTACTATATATTATTTCATAGGCCCTAGGCCTTGGCCTTTTTAACAGTTTCTGTTTGAGCGATGTCTCATTCATAACAGTTACGTATCAACTCAAGTTAATAATATCCTGCCTTAACTTTTTCGCTAAAAATTTCTCACAGGGCCTAGGCGTAGCCCTTTTTAACAGTTTTTGTTCTATCCATGTCACATTCATAATAATTACGTATCAACTCAAGTTAATTATATTCTGCTTTTACTTAAGCACTAAATATCATTTCACAGGCCCTAGGCCTAGGCCTTTAATACAGTTTCTGTTCGATCGATGTCGCATTCATAACAATTACGTATCAACTCAAGTTAATAATATCCTGCCCTTACTTTTTCACTAAAAAATTTCTCACAGGGCCTAGGCCTTTTTAAGTTTTTGTTCTATTCATGTCACATTCATAACAATTACGTATCAACTCAAGTTGGATCAACGAAAACTCCCACACTTTCTCGTACTGCTCAGCAAAGGGCGGAAAGCTCGCACACCGAAAAACTTTTGAACACCTTCTCATGTAAGGGGATGTACACGAACTGCGTTTCATTCCGAGATCTTGTCAGAGTGTGGAAGTTTTCCTAGCTGACCATAACGAAATGTACCAGTTTTCCTGGGCATGGTGAATATATTACAAATATGTCGAAATAATGTCAGTAGACGATGACATCGCTCTGTTCACGTTCTTTTATAAACAACTCATAGCAACTGAAAAATTGTTGTTCGGACACCGCTGAACAGAGTGATGACATCGTCTATTTCCTAGGCATATATGGAAATGCGTATGTAAGATTATATTGACACAAGGTTTATGCAGAAGCTTTTCGATTCATTAAATCTTCAGCAATGATTTTAATATTTCGCATGTCATAACATGCAATACAAGGTAATCAACGGGGACTCAACCAGTTGATCTTGAGGTCTTTTTAGAAGATTTTAAATGACAACCTATTGTATTTGCAATAAATTTTGGTTGAGATCGACTGTCGGTCTGTTTTCCCCGAAATCTCGTCTGTCAACGTTTACTTTCTAATCAAAGCTGACATCTGCGCCTGCTGTTTTTATGGTCCCATTAAATGAAAGCTGAGACGCTTCCCCTTCTCAGTATAATTGCTTTATTGTCCACAGGGAAAAAAAGGAGCGGGAACTCCTCATCATCACCGCCGCTGACTGACCACAAGATCAAAGAATATTGGACTTCCGCTCCCTATTTGGCAATGCCCCAGCAGGGCCGAAGGGGGAGTTTAGTTTATTTACACGAGACTGGGTGAGACTGGGTCTGGTGTCAAGCGACCCTCTGGAAATCGTGCGCAAAGCGACCCTGTTATATTTTATCGTGGGCGAAGCTACCCTGCTAATCGAATCATTTTACTTATATATATACAAATCGTAGTGAAATTATTTATATCTAATTAATTAAGTACTTACATCTTCTGAATTTTGTAGCTTTAGTCCAACTTGGTAACATAGTTTAATGCTTTAAGGCATTTTTAATTTCTTCAGAATTTCCAAATTCGACGCGTGATGCACAAACAACAATTAAAAGAATTAGAAGAACTTGGTCGGAAAAGGAAGAAGATGCATATACAAGTAGACGAACGCATTCGCAATATCATGGGGGAATTTGGAAATTTTAAAGTTCTTAAAAAATGCCTGAAAGCATTAAGCTGTGTTATCAAGTTGGACTAAGTGCAAAAGCTACAAAATTCAGATGTAGGTACTTAATTAATGATATAAATGATTTGACTACGATTTGTATATATATAGTATACACATATAAAATGATATTACAGACTTGTATTTAGTATAAAAAACTTGATGTAAGTAATTAATTAATTAGATGTAAATAAATAATTTGACTACGATTTCTATATATATATATACCATCGATGGACAGCCGAAATTTTAGATTGGATTCCAAGGGACAGGAAAAGACCCAGAAGAAGACCACATGGGAGATGGGTGGATGAAATTCGAAAGTATGCGGGAGTGACATAGAGGAGACCGGCACAAGACAGACAGACCGTTGTGGAGAAAACTTGGGTAAACCTTCGTCCAGCAATGGATTGAAAATGGTTGACAATGATGATATAAGTAAAATGATTCGAATAGCAGGGTCGCTTCGTCCACGAACAAATATAACAGGGTCGCTTTACGCATGATTTTCCACAGGGTCGCTTGACGCACGGTCGCTTCCCGCACGTAATCGGGCGTCTGACATGAGGTAGACGTGGGTTTTGAGTTTCATTTAAGCAACCGAGTTTTTGTAATGATTCTGAAATTGTCGCTAAATAGATATATTTCTTACTTTTTTATACATATACATATATATATATTGCATAAAGCAAACAAAATCGTTTTTGTTTGTTTTTTTCTTTTGAGAAGGAGATAAAGTATACCTCTGAACCGTTTCCTGTACTTCCAATAATAGGCACAGGAATGCCAAAAAAAAAAAAAAAAAAAAAATGCTATTTTTCACTGCTTCCCTCAGAAGGTCAAACAGGTACTCCGCGGTTGAATAGAAATGTGCAAAGAAAATACGACATCATTGTAAAGAAAGCCACGTGTAAAAATACCTGTCTTCCCCTCTCCCTTAGGTTTTCTTTCTTTTCAGAATGACTGATTTTTTTGAATCAGGGTAAAAAGTCCTAGAAAAAAAAGTCCGAGACTGTTGAAAAACGCGGAAAAAAAAGTCCGAGACTGTTTATAACGAAGCAAATTTCTCCGTCATTTCTGTCCACGCCAGGATTCGAACCCGGATCCCCTCATTCCGGAATAAGTCACTCTACCAATTGAGCTACGCGGACGTTTTGTTCTGATTCCTATCTGCCTTTATGTCGAGTGCGTCCTTCGGGCAGGTACGTCACATCTCCTGCGGTACGTTACATCATCTCCGTCTTTTTTTTTTTTTTTTTTTTCGAAGTGCCGGAGCCTTAGGGATTCTCTTATTTTTCCTATCTCGCGGTGTGGAAAAAACATCACACCAATGCGAGATTTTGAACGGTCGGGTCATCCTGATAGTTCGGGCGCCATTATAACGAAGTAAATTTCTCCGTCATTTCTGTCCACGCGTTCTTCCTTTCACATAGTCACGGAAATTGGAGGGGAGGCCTTCCACAAATGTCACGATTTCTATTTCATCATACAATGTTTGGTGAACCCCGTAGAACCACACCACATGTTAGGGAGGGGGAGATATAACTTTCGCTTGATGCTGAAGTAAACGTTTTACAAACTGAGTCTTCCCACAGCCAGTAGGGCCAGCTATCAGAGCAGTGAAAGGATGTTGTAGTCTGGGCACTTCCATGTTGTCAACTGAAGTCATTAAAAAAGGTTCAAAATAATTTAAAGACACATAAAGTAGATTTCAATCAATTTTTATTTTAAATTCTGAATTTTGATTCAATTCGAAATTTATGTCGAACGAAATGAAAGACACGCAGGTCGTTTGTTTCAGATTTCCATCCAAAATTTCTTACAATAGAGTACAAGCTTTTTCCGCGACATCTAGAATACAAGAAGAAAATACAATATTGTCCACATACGGCTGTAAACGAACTTTGAAGAGGTACTTCATTCAATTTAACAGTATCAAACTTGGAGACAAATCTGGCAATAGGTCCTTGAAAATATTCTGGAGAATGTCCGAAAGAATAAAAAAATTCCATTGTTTTTGGGTTTGGTATGTACATAGCCAGCCAGTGTTTTCCAGGATTTCCATATCGATCCGTATTCACAACAATACATGCTGGGAACTTGACAATTCTCTTGGGAAGTCTGTCACAGGCAAACACTCCGAGGAAGGACCGTTGTGTCACGTGATCTTGCTTTAGGGTCTTTACAATTTGAACACTGTTCATTTCTTCAATTGGAGAAATCACAAAGAATGTTTCTGGACTTTGAAATTTCAATAATGTTTTGGAACTCTGCGTAGATTAGCACAGAAATGGTTTTTGCTAAAGCTTTTCCAAATTTGATTTCCACTCTTAAATTTCCTTGTTGGATCAGGTTCATATGCCCTCCATCACACAGGTCCGGACTGAGACTGAATGCATAAAGAGTGTATCCCTTGGAAAATTCATCTCGATCGATATATATTCCACAATCTTGGCCCAGTTTCTCGGTTCCTTGAAATAGACTATGGAAAGAACGAATTGTGCTGCCCTTTTCGAAATTGGGTTCTAGAGGTTTATGAGGAACTGACTGTCCGTCAACGTACACGGCGATAAAGTTAACATCATAATGCTTAAATTCAAAGGGGTTAGATTTATCTGTACCATTAAAAGCATCGTTATCGACACATCCAATAGTCAGTCTTTTGGGCATTTGTCCTACGAATACGTTGTCTTGCACGAAGGACATACTTCCTTGAGAGACGGAATACACTTTGCATAAAACACGATCAATAGGATACTTGGCGGGAGATTTTTCTAAAGCTTTTGCATGGCCGATGGCAACTCCCGGGTTGACTTTCAATTTTCTAACAAAAATGGAGGCGTGTTCGATGAGAACTCTGTAATTGGGGGCCTCTGAGGAGGAAACGAGGCACAAATCAGGTTTACTTCGAACCAGTTTAATTTTCACGTCCACTAAATTGAGAAGCAGTCTGTTTTGGAAAAACAAATCACAGTGCAAGGTTCCAATCATGTCAAACGTTTTGCTGTTTTTCACGAGCTCATAGCGTTGATGCAATCCTTTGTTTGTTGCAGCATTCGTGGGATTAATTTCGTTCAGATGTCCGGCTGTATCCTTGTAAAACCCTTCGCATGCTAAATAGGATTTCTTTGCGTCTTCTCCATAATTTAATAGAGTTTCAATATATGCTCTGTGAGGATACATGTTGCTCGAGGACGAAATCACTCTTTCGTTTAGCATCAACTTGGGGAAACAGAGAATGAAGAAAACAGTTTATGGGCCCCACGGGCTCTTTGTCAGCTTTCACAATTTTAATTTTTACGTAGAGTTGGCTGAAAGACAAGTATTCTTCTCCACTCCCAGAAATATTAAATTCCAGGTCCTCCATCTCGAATGTTGGCCAAGGGGTGATATTCGATCCATTGTCCTTTTTCTATGCTCGTTTGGGTGGGCGGTAAAGCAAATAAATCAAGTTCCGACTTTAAACATACGGAAGAATGACTATGAATCAAAGCCATGGTTTACGGATCGAAAATATCGTGTGCTGTCGTCTTGGCTTTCTTTGAACGAATGATGCGCTTCATCGTGTTTCTCTTCCTTTTAACGCTTCCTCCTAACATTTTCTTAACTTTGCTTGCAGCTTTGTCGGTGAGAATTTGTCCTGCTTCTTTAGCTCGTTGTTTGGCTGCTGTTTTTGCATCCTTTCCTTGCATTAAGTCATTTGCAAGGTCGACCCCCGTTTGAAAGACTTGTTTTCCAAGCGTTTTTGCACCTTGTTTGAATATTGGTACCGCCGTTCTAAATAACGAGCGAAAAAGTCCCCCAAGTCCATACCCTTTTTGAAGGGGTGCTCCTTGATAGTAGACTAAACCTTTTCCAGTTTGATTGACGTAATATTCCTCGAAGGATTTTGTACAGCAGCGGTATGGTTCATGCATGACTACAGAGCCTTGAGACGAAAATGAAGTTTCACGATCGCTCTCCCACGTTCAAATGGTACTAATTGTCCCGAGCGATTCCTTATAACGATTTCTACGGTTTGGAAATGTTTTCTTGCTAGAGGCAAATAATGAGGGCGATCGTATAAGGCGCTCACCACATCTCCGTCTTCTCCGCTCACTTTCACGATGCGAAGGAGAGGAGCAAACATGTCTCCCACAGACTAAGGATCCACAATATCGCTGTACACGTACAATAGGGAAAGCGACGTGTTCAGATCGGCTACGAAATTTCCATGAATGGTAGCATCGCTTCCTCCTGAGGCCGAATACACTCCAGGTTGAAAACCTAGAATTTCAGCTATTCCTGGAAATAACTGCAGCTGAGAACCAAGAGTTAAAACTGCTTTGACACGTCTCGTGGTTTTATTAAAAAACATCGTAATTTTTTTGAACCAATGCTGGGACATGGCTTTTACCACGTCTCCCACAGAATCATAATATCCAGCAGGGATTTTTGCTGCTTTCAGTTGACTTGGACCGAGACCGTAAGCAAAGGAATTTGAATTTACATTCACATTAAACCAGGAATGAGGGTAGATGAGTTCGACGAGTCCCACTTCCCAGTCACCATTGAGTTTGATCGGGGAAGGAAGACGCGTGATGAAATGAGAAATTTTATTGTCTGAAAAGTAGCGGAGAGAGCTGTCGCTAGGTAACGTTACATCATTCGTCAACTCATGTTGACGAATGATGTTTCATCTAAAAAAAGGTCGGTTTTATAGAGAGGTCAAGTCTTCCGCGGGGATCCAAGCATTAAATTTATCAAGATACCCTTTAAATTTAACAAAGTATTCCATTTTTCCTTTTCTTTTACGTTTCTTTAGAACACGTTCCACAGGAAAGGCCTCGGACAGAGTAACGTTTTGAAGCTCTTCGGCGTAAAAGTTCCTTCCAGCTCTTCGTTCAATAAATCTTTATAGACGGGTGGGGATCTGGGAACAAGACCGCTCACAACAAAACCTTCTTCCGTCCAATTTGATTCGTATCCTTTTTTAAATGTCAATTTTGCTTTACTAATCCTCACATGATCGCCCACCTGAAATTTATAGGACTGTTTTTCCTTCTTGAGATCACCATACAGATTGAGAAACACTTGCTTTTCATTATCTTTGTTTACATCTACAGGTTTCATTTTTATACTTCGATGGGGAGAATGATTGTAACTGTGAACTAAATCGTTGAGCACGTCTATGAATTTAAACGTATTTTGACTTGTAAAGTATCGCCACATGCTAGTTTTGAGCGTGCGATTGAATCTCTCCACAACACTTGCTTTTGTCTCGTTGTTCGTTGTAAAGAAATGCACACCGTGTTGTGTTAAAAACCTTTGAAATTCTTTGTTCTTAAATTCAGTTCCTTTGTCTGTTTGAAGTTATACTGGTTTTCTATCTTGGAAAATCTGGGAAAATGCTTTAACGATATGGGACCCTGACTTTTGCTTTAAGGGAATCGCCCATGCATATTTGGAAAATATGTCAATGCATGTTAACGAGTAACGAAATCCATCGTTATATTGACTCAAACTGGAGACATCAGCTAGGTCTGCTTGGAACTGTTGTCCTATTTTATTCACCATCACTCTATTTCTCGGAAAATGTCGTCTCTCCGGCTTGTGAAGGGTGTACGTTTTCTCCTCCTTCAACCATTTCATGACGTCTTTTTTCTTGACGCCTTCTTTTTTGACAGCACGGTATAAAGCATCGAGACCACCTAAACTTCCTACTTTCTGAGTTGTCATATACGTCTGTTTCATCATTTCCTATATTACAACAGTTCAACGAGAGACGATCCACCGTAACAGAAAAACTCATGTTCACACAAACTCGATCACAACTCAAATAACGTCCACTCCCCTCACAAACCATTTTAAAAGAAATTCCAAATCCCTAAAACATTTGAACACCATGAAAAACCATAAATCTTACTCTTTCAAGCATCTTTTTCCAATGGTTCGATGGTCTAGCGGAAAGAATGTAAGATTTCTGAACAAAGGACTGGGAGTTCGAACCACTTCGATAAATAAAAATCACAAAATGGTGTAAAAAAAAGGAAATCAAAACGGTGCTTTTCAGGTTCATCACCAATTCATCAAAAAAGGTTAGCAAACATGTAAACTGAACTTTTTTGACACGATTAAATCCTCTTTCTCTCAATCCAGAAACTATAAGATGATTTTCCTATTTGTTGAAAACACTTTATTTACAACCATAGAAAAATAAAAATAAATAAAACTAACCTCTTGTAAAATATTTAATCGTAAAAACTAAACTGAAGAAAATTTATTAAAGAAAAATATAACCTGAAGAAAATTTATGAAAGAAAAAACTGATCTGGTAAAAATTTGTTAAATCAGATATTGACTTTTGGAGAAATGATCGTTTAAAATTTTTTACTTTAAGGAAAAATGAACGATTCAAATATTGACTTTTAGTTGGATGGCATTTCCCGTGTTATTCTATGAGATTTTTGCGATTATAAAAAAGAAAAATTTAAAAAATCGCCCTCTTTGTAAAAACAACAAAACCATTTTTGACTTGCTGAAATTTATTCGAGTCAAAAACGAACTTTGTGAAAAATGAACGATTCAAATATAGACTTTTAGTTGGATGGCATTTCCCGTGTTATTCTATGAGATTTTTGCGATTATAAAAAAAAGGAAAATTTAAAAATCGCCCTCTTTGTAAAAACAACAAAACCATTTTTGACTTGCTGAAATTTATTCGAGTCAAAAACGAACTTTGTGAAAAATGAACTTTTCAAATATTTACCTGACAATTTCATGAAAGAAACTGACCCGAAGAAATTTTATGTAAGAGAAAACTAACGCCAAGTTTTCCTTCTGAGGACACGCTTCCTTCACATTGCATGACAAATCATCTTTCAGTCTGCGGGCACCAGTATCGAGAACAAAATTCCACAGTGCGCGTTTTTCTTTGAATTTTTTCTTTTCAGAAATAAAACGGACATAAACCAGGTCGAAATCAGGTCAAAAGCACCTTGACCCGACTCGTTTGCCCCGCTAAAAATTGTTGACCCGTGACCGTCTCTGGTCCGTAATTGCAAGGTAAACACTTCCCCTCCAATGTCCAGTAATTTTCTCCGAGTGGCTAAAGCTGTATGGGGTCTTGCTTTGTCATATTGCAAGTTGGCGACTTTCCGGTTAACCAGTACTGGATGCTTAGGTTTCAATTTTTCTTTCAGCCTTTCCAACTGTTGCCAGTACAGGTCATCACTTATCGTTTAGTCAGGTGCAAGAAGCTTCCAGTGAATTATCTCCTTGACATCCCACTATGCACTTAACAAGACCTTTCCCGGATGGAGTAGACTCGCCAACTCGGCATGCAGTCCAATGACGCTTTACATTTCTGTAGAGGACACACATTTCATCACCCGTAACTAATCGTTCCAAGAAAAGTTCATTTCTGTGTCTCGCAAGCAAAGAAGGACATGTGGTCATTCTGTCCGATCGATTTCTTGCGATAGGTCATGTGGTACCTACTGGTCGAACTTTGTGATAAACCCAAATGCATACTTCATTCCTTTTACTATTGTTCTGTGCACAGACAACCTTTCTGATAATTCCTCAACGGTTAGATGTTGGTCATTTGATGTGGCTTGGTTGACATCCTCTTCAGAAACCTCTGATGGACATGCAGAACGTGGTTGATCTCTGCAGCTTGTTTCCGAACTTTCCGGAACCAAAGGTGACATGTGCTTTTGTCTACAGCATCCTCGCCGTACACCTCACAAGTGTTGCTGCAGGCTTCATCTGCATTGTTGCCTTTGTCGAACTCATATGAGCAAACAGTGCCAAGTGTGATGCTTATCGCTTGACATGTTAACCCTTGTGTGACTTGTTTACGAATGAGATTCATCTGCATACTTTGGCGCCATTTTATAGCCTACTCCTCGAAGCATTTTGGCCATCACACGCGCCATCTGTTATTGCACTTGTTACTTAAATTGTTTACTTGGAATTTGCATCACGAAAACCGGTAATAATTCATGTCTGCGCCATTTTGTTTTAGAGCGTGTTTACTGAACACCAGGACAGAATTTATTGCATAAAAGACTTACCTGGAAATAGCGCTTCATAAGTTCTAAAACTCACAAGAAAACGCGGTCTGGTATAAGATATGTACTTCTACGCGTAAGCAATGGAGGGCTGACAGTTCTTAGGCATAAATATATCAGACACAACAAAGTCGCATTTTCCCTGTGTTCGTTCGCCGCACATTAGATGTTTCAATAGGCAGCTGATGAAATATCGAATACAAATAACAGCAGTCAGTCGCAATATTTCTCGGATTTCTTTCTTTTTTTTTTTTTTTTTTTTTTTTTCATGAAATCGTTTGAAAGCAGGCCTTTTCAGTCGGGTTCCCGTCCTTCAAAACCCCTCGAAAAATGCATAGTGGTCCTAAATCGCATTGTTTCATTTACTGTAAAAAAGATCACGCAGAGGACAAGCAACTACGTTCTCTTGTTCCTGATATTGCCAGATAGCAAAAATGCGTTAAAATAGTAACAGCATTTTCGGAAACTTAGAATTGCGCAGTTGCAAATGATAAAATGTTATGGTAGTTCATGCATAGAAGCACAAATAGAATTTTTTGTTTTCTTTCTTTTTCATTTCTTCTACAAATATAAAATATACCTGGTCATATTCTGCGAAAAAAAATTTAATTTCATTATGAGATCTGATGTGTTGTTTTATCTATATCAGTTTTTTTGTACATTTGAACGCACCTCACTATAAAAGTCAAGACCATAGCTTAAATTTCATTTAAAATTCCTAGGTCTAGGTTCCTTGAATGCATCTGACATAAAATGCGTTAATGGCTCTCGAGAACTTTTTATTCACTATTCAGACTTACGAAATATTAAAATCATTGTAGTTTCACATGCGACAATAACAACTTAAATTTGTGAAAAATTTAGGACCTACTATAAACCGAATGGCCCCCGGTATAGATAGGCGCCTTCTAAACATGCACTTTAAGGCTGTTCCTTTGAGTCTCTTTTATTAGGCCTTCTAACGTGTTTATACAAATCAAATATTTATATTGTAACTTCAAATCTTCCAAAAAGGCCTGAAGCCTATGTATCTTTCAGACAGTTTAAAGCTGTTCCATTGAGCCTCTTTTATTAGTTCTTGTAACATGTTTATACAAAACTGATATTTAGGTTGTAACTCAGTCTTCCTAAAAGGCCCGCGGCCTAGGTGTCTTGTAAATATCTGACGACTAATGTATTGAGTACATTTCACTAGCTTTCAGGCATGTCTACACGCACCGAATATTTAGGTTGTAATTCAAAACTTACGAGAAAGGCCGGCCGCCTACGTTCTTTTTAAACACTTGAAGATCGATCCGTTGGATCCTTTTTTATTAGCTTTTTATTGTAGTTATTACACACAAAATATTAAAATCATAACTAAAAATTACATGAATTGAAAAACTTCTATATATCGTCTTATGTCACTAGGACCTACAGCAGTTTTGGAAGAAACGTTTTCAAAGAAGACAGTTTTGGAAGAAATTTAGGGAGACTTTCATCCAGCAGTGGATTGATAATGATGTGTGTGTGTTTGTGTGTGCTTATCCTCCAGAAAAAACAGTACCGTTTTGCATATGTGTGTGAATGTGTGCTTTTTTCTGGAGAAAAAGATGCCGTTACTCTAAAACACAAGCTGCTGTTGCTAAAGAAGGCCGATGGACCTAACAAAAAGCAAATAAATTTCTTGAACATTTTTCTTAAGCCTTTTTCTAAAACAAAGCGAAAATTTTCAGTTCCGGCACGTTGTGACAGAAGAAAAGCAAAGCGCGCACACACACACTCACACACACCAGGAGCGCCGACTTCACCAAATTATTGGAGGGGGAGGGGGCACAGATGTGAAGAGATCTGACGTGGGAAGAGCACTCTCCCCCACTGTCAGGAGGAAAATTAAAAAAAAAGGACAAAAAGATAAACTACGAGATTTCACGTATGTTTTAAAAGGCAATTGTAATTGCTGATCAGGAAATGTAGAAAAAAAACCACAAATATTCTTTTGCTGAATATTAATATTTTTAAAAATAAAATTCAGCCTGTGATTTTTTGTCAATATATCCAGACAGATGTTATTTCCAAACGTTTGTAAAAAATATGAGAAATTAGTTGGCTTACTTACACGTACAAAGAAGAAGCGCAGAGAATAAAAAGCTAAATAAAGGCACCAGATGTTATACGATCCTGTAGTTTTATTTATTTTATTCTTGATAACTATTTTAAACAGTTATCACATATCACGAAAAGAACAAGTCAAACACAATACAGGGCGGGCAATGCAGTTTCTTTTTTTCTTTCATCTTTTTTTTTTTTTTGGTTGGGTGTTTTTTCTTTTTTTTTTTCATTGAAGGTTTAACGACCACCGTGAGCAACTCAATGGGTTATAAGCAGTCGCCCGTCTGCAGACATCTGCAGAAAATTGGTTGAGTTATACTTTGTAAACGCTGAAAATTTTCCGATGTGAAGACCAGAAATTCTTTGTATTTCATATTCGGCATCGCCCCCCCCCCCACCGACAGGTTTGCTGAGTAGGCACATACCCTCAGATATGTGTCGAGTTGTAGCTTGTAAATGCTAAAAATCTCCCGATCGGACGAGAAATTGTACATATTTTACACTTTTGGTATAAACCCCCCACACACACACACACACGTTTTCAGAGTAGGCACGTGCGCTCATACAATGTTTCGAGTTGTAGCTTGTAAATGCTGAAAATCTCCCGATCGGACGAGACATCCTTCATATTTTACACTATTGGTATACCCCCCCCCCCCCCCAGGAGGTTTGCTCAGTAGGTTCATGCCCTGAAATAATGTCTCCAGTTGTAGTTTGTAAATGCTGAAAATCTCAAAATCTCCCGATCGGACGAGAAATTTTTTATGTTTCACACGTTTTAGTATTACCCCCCCCCCGACAGGTTTGCTGAGTAGGCACGTGCCCTCAAAAAATCTGTCGAGTTTTAGCTTGTAAATGCTGAAAATCTCCCGATCGGACGAGACATCCTTCATATTTTACACTATTGGTATACCCGTATACCCCCCCAGGAGGTTTGCTCAGTAGGTTCATGACCTGAAATAATGTCTCCAGTTGTAGTTTGTAAATGCTGAAAATCTCCCGATCGGACAAGAAATTCTTTATATTTCACAATTATCATACCCCCCCACCCCGACAGGTTTGCTGAGTAGGCACGTGCCCTCAAATAATCTGTCGAGTTGTAGCTTGTAAATGCTGAAACTCTCCTGATTGGACGATACATTTTTCAAATTTTACAGTTTGGGTATTAACGCCCCCCCCCCCCCCCGCGCCACGTTTTCTGAGTAGGCACGTGCGCTTAGATAATGTTTCGAGTTGTAGCTTGTAAATTCTGAAAATCTCCCGATCGGACGAGAAATTTTTCATGTTTTACACTTTTAGTATCCCCCCCCCCCGACAGGTTTGCTCAGTAGGTTCATGCCCTGAGATAATGTCTCCAGTTGTAGTTTGTAAATGCTAAAAATCTCCCGATCGGACAAGAAATTCTTTATATTTCACAATTATCATACCCCCCCCCCCGACAGGTTTGCTGACTAGCCATGTGCCCTCAAATAATCTGCCGAGTTGTAGCTTATAAATGCTGAAAATCTCGATCGGGAGAGAAATTCTTCATATTTTACACTTTTGGTGTAACCCCCCCAAACACAAGTTTTCAGAGCAGGCACGTGCGCTCAGACAATGTTTCGAGTTGTAGCTTGTAAATGCTGAAAATCTCCCGATCGGACGAGAATTTTTTTATATTTCACACTTTTTAGTATTACCCCCCCCCCCCCCCCGACAGGTGTGCTCAGTAGGTTTACACCCTGAGATAATGTCTCCAGTTGTAGTTTGTAAATGCTGAAAATCTCCCGATCGGACGAGAAATTTTTTATATTTCACACGTTTTAGTATTACCCCCCCCAGACAGGTGTGTTTAGTAGGTTTACGCCCTGAGATAATGTCTCCAGTTGCAGTTTGTAAATGCTGAAAATCTCCCGATCGGTCGAGAATTTTTTTATATTTCACACTTACCCCCCCCCCCCCCCCCCGACAGGTGTGCTCAGTAGGTTCATGCCCTGAGATAATGTCTCCAGTTGTAGTTTGTAAATGCTGAAAATCTCCCGACCGGACAAGAAATTCTTTATATTTCACAATTATCATATACCCCCCCCCCCCACCGACAGGTTTGGTGACTAGGCAGGTGCCCTCAAATAATCTGCCGAGTTGTACCTTATAAATGCTGAAAATCTCTCGATCGAGAGAGAAATTCTTCATATTTTACACTTTTGGTATAACCCCTCCCCCCTCCCCCCACCACAAGTTTTCAGAGCAGGCACGTGCGCTCAGACAATGTTACGAGTTGTAGCTTGTAAATGCTGAAAATCTCCCGATCGGACGAGAAATTTTTTATATTTCACACTTTTTAGTATTACCCCCCCCCCCCCCGACAGGTGTGCTCAGTAGATTTACGCCGTGAGATAATGTCTCCAGTTGTAGTTTGTAAATGCTGTGAAATCTCCCGATCGGACGAGAATTTTTTTATATTTCACACTTTTTAGTATTACCCCCCCAGACAGGTGTGCTCAGTAGGTTTACGCCCTGAGATAATGTGTCCAGTTGTAGTTTGTAAATGCTGAAAATCTCCCGATCGGACGACAAATTGTTCATATTTTACACTTTTGATATATCCCCCCCCCCCCCCCCGGTTTGCTGAGTAGGCTCGTGCCCGTAAATATTTAGTGCCTAAGTAACTTACGGCGATCATTTTCTCGGTCAATCTCTTACTAGTGGGCCAAGAAACGGCAATTGTTATACGGCCCCTTAAACATTTGTGCCCAAATGTCCGGGTGCCCAAATGTCCGGGTGCCCAAATGTCCGGTGCCCAAATGTCCGGTGCCCAGATGTCCGCCCAGTCTTTCAGACAGAAATTCGTAAATATGTCTCAATTTCTTAATGATAATGAGATATAAGTGAAATTTTTTGTGCACACCACTTGCTCAAGTAGGGAGAAATATAGGAACACTATAATTTTCAACGCAGCGCAATTTCATTGCTTTAAAAATGAATGTGCCCAAATGTCCGGGTGCCCAAATGTCCGGTGCCCAAATGTCCGGTGCCCAAAAGTCCGGTGCCCAAATGTCCGAACCCCGATTCCGCCATGTTCCTTTCGCAGAAGTTTTCGTCCTTTGTCACTAAACACCGGAGGCTAGTTTCATCAAAGGCATGCATCCCGTCACTGACTATAAACCACATCTGGAGCAAAATTACATATGGTTCAAACTTCTGGACCTAGAGCACAATATAATTAAAGAAGTGACATTCTTCTGTCCTTGGCACTTCGTAACAATAACGCAACTTCCGTTGATTAGCAGTAAAATGAAACATATGATATGCAAACGACTGTCCTTTTTCTTGTAGTAGGAAATTATATTCCAAACTTTTGTTCTTTATTTTTAAATCTAGTTGCCAGTACCGGGTAACCAGATTTTTTTTATTCAGCTGCACAAGTCATTAATTTATATGTCAAAGACATCTGGTCATACAAGCCCAAAGCCAATCTTTATGGTTTGGGACACGGGCTCACTTTGCGCTCTCGCCTGATAAGAAATGAGGGAACCCTCAACAGCCAGCAATACACCAGGGATGGTTTAGAGGTAGAGGTTGATAAACTTCCTTCAGAGTTGGCCTGCCGCTATATTGCAGAAGGACAATGCTCGGCCACATGTGGCGCTACACCGATTGGCAAGTCACTTTTTGAGTCAATGACATTTTTTTCAGGAAAAACAATGGAGTCTTTTTCTCTCGTAAAGTTGTAAATAATTTTCGTTCATGGTAGATAGTGAATAACTTATTAGTTATCACTGAACTCTCTAAAGTCCATTGGATGAAAATTCAAACAGAAGCTGTGTGTGAGAAAGTGGATTTCCTAAAAAATGTTTCTGTATTCTTTCAATGTAGAGCCCACAAAATTGTCATCGGGAAAGATATCCATGGGCAATACGAGCAGGTGAGCGAGTTTGAGAACATGCGGACTTTAGCAATTCAACAGAACCGCATCATCAACAACGACAATAACGCAAGTGGCGTACATATACTCTCCGTACTGATTTTTGAGACCTATCCGCCGGGTATTAATTACTTAAGTTTTTGTGCGTATAGGAGAACTTCCGGTTTCGCTTCTCCAAGCAGGAAGAAGTCATTTGGTCAATGCGCTGGCGCTAAACAAATGATTCCTCGTGGAGGAAAAGATGGGTGTAAATTTCATCTCCGCTCGTTACAATACTATTCCTTTATTTATTTATTTATTTATTTATTTATTTATTTATTTATCTTCTCTGAATTTTAATTTCAGGTTTATTTACACTAGAAATGAAAAAAAAAATGGTGGAAATATGCAAAATTATGCATTTATTAAGGTGGTTCCACCTAAAATCTGCGCCTTATGTTTCCAATGGTAAAACTTCTTTACATATTTTCTTCGCACTTAATGCATTCCCAAGGATGAAAATTTGTACATCCATAAAACTAACTTTAAGTTATAGTATGGGATACTTAATACTTGATAAAACATAACAATAATTATATTAAAGATCAATCATTTTTCTTTGAGTAATGTTCAGACCCGTTGATAGATGGCGCGACCTGTACATTGATGACGCCAGTAGACAAACACATGTTGGATTGCTTAATTATGGTTATTTTATAGCAAGTATTAAGTATCCCATGCTATAACTTAAAGTTAGTTTTATGGATGTGCAAATTTTCATCCGTGGGAATATATTGATTTGGGGCATTCCATGTCAAATCAACCATTGAAGAGGCACTTTTCAACCTTACACTTTTTTATTCTTTTGAAATTTAGCATACTGAAACAGCCACCTAAGATATGAGCCTATGCAAAATTGCAGGTCCATATCTTCTGTATTTACGAAGTTATGAGGCTGCACAATTTGCGATTTCGACCATTTTTTCCACCATCTTGTTAACTTTAACATTCAACATTTCAGTAACCAGGGCACCTATTGGAGTGATTCAGGTGCCTTTAGATAGGTCTTGAAAGGCTCTTTTAGATGAGATATTAGCTGCCTATATTTGGGGAATTTTTTTAAGCTGTTGTAATCAATAATTTGGCGGCAATTTTATCAAAAACGTTTTTTTTACTTCAAAAAAAAAAACCATATGTTGCCTAAGTATTATTACTCACTATCTGTACCAAATTTGAAGATGGAATGCCTATGGGATCAGGAGTTATGTTAGATTCAGTAAAACAGGAATTCCCATTTACAGTCATTTTCTTACTGCACACAAGTTTAAACATGTTCTGATTTGCATGTCACATCACAAATTTAAGTTCTATTCTGATCTTTGCAGTGTGAAGATTGCCTCATTGCAGCTTGAAGTGAATTGAAGATATAAGGACTTCATCACTATTGCTATACGTGGAAGTGAAGTACATGGCACTGTACGAAAGAATCTCAGATCTGTTACATCATGGATGAGAGAACTTTTCCCAGAGTTACACAAAAATGCTAAAATTTGCGATAAGTGCCCAAGTTGCTTGGTGCGATGCGTAATAAGCAACAGTCTGAAGCTGAATATGTTCAGTCTGAAGAGAACAATGATTTTTCAGAAGAAGACATTTCTGAGGTTTTAACCAGTTGCTAATAAACATACAGCTATCAAATCATTAAATGATAGTTTAGTTACTTTGGGTGGACCGCCAATCAAGAAGAAACGTCTTTCCGAAACTAATTACTGTACAAAGAAACTGCAGAAAGTGAGTGAAACTATTCAGAGTACAATTTTTAATTATGTGAGAAGTGAAGAATCTTCAATGCAGTCAGTGCAGAGAGTGAGATGACCAGCCAGCTGAAAGAAAAGTTTACATTAACATCAGATAGGGATATTAAGGTCCAGATACTCACAGTGTTACCTAAAAGTTGGAGTTTGAGTAAAATTCAGCAAGAGTTTGGAGTAACAAATTACATGGCAAGAAAAGCAAGAGAGCTTGTGAAAGAAAAAGGTGTTATGTCGTCACCTAATCCAAAACCAGGGAAAAGTTTGCCTGGAGAAAACGTGATCATCATTAAAAAGAAATTATTAGGATGATTCTGTTAGCAGAATTATGCCTGGGAGAAAAGACTTCGTTTCAATGAGAGTAGATGGAAACAAGTGTCATGTTCCAAAAATACTCCTACTGTGTGCTCTTAAAGAGGCTTTCACATGCTGTTCAAAACTCATTATCCAGAAATTACCGTTGGATTCTCCAAATTTGCTGAAATACGACCAAAGAACTGTGTATTCCCAAGATCCAGTGGTATACACAATGTGTGTGTATGTACACAACATCAGAATGTGAAGCTTATGATTAGTGGCTGTAGGATCAAGGAACTGACGGCAGAAGAAGACATGCCAATTTATGATTACAAGGATTGTTTATCCAGAGTAATTTGTAATCCGCCTTTAATAAAATGTTACTTTGTGAATATTGTCCAGGGTACACTACATTACGTGAACAGTTTGAAAATATCTTTGAAAGTAACTTTATTGACATGATAACGTACAAGCAATGGGTTGCTGTGGGGTATTCAAACTTAGAAACTGTTTCAAAACCGGTGGATGAATTCTTGGATTCCCTCTTTGAAAAACTTGAAAATCTTCTTAGTCATTCTTTCATTGCTAGAGAGCAAGCTAATTTATTTTCAGAGAAGAAAAAATTCTATGGAAGAGTGCGAGTATTTAGTGATATGGGACTTTTCAGAAAATTACTCCTTTTGTTCTTCAGGACTCATTGGGTTCCATTGGAACAATGCACAATCCACAGTTCATCCATTTTTTATTTATTATTTGGACTCCTCAGAAGAATTACACTGTTAAACATACAAGTTTTGTGATAATCTCAGAGTGCCTTCAGCATGATACCACAGCAGTTTATACATTTCAAAGAAAGCTAATGGAATTCCTGAACACTACTTTCTCACCACCAAAAAAAACCACAAATTTTTCAGATGGGGCAGCATCGCAGTACAAGAATCACAAGAACTTTACAAATCTGATCTTACATCAGCAAGACTTTGGATGCACAGCACAGTGGCACTTGTTTTTGCCACCTCACATGGCAAAAATGCCTGTGATGGTATAGGAGGAACTGTGAAGCGTCTTGCTGATACAGCCAGTTTACAGAAGACCTATGCAGCAAATAATGACACCGAGGCAGTTATATGAATGGGGAAGTCACAACATAGAAGGGATGACATTCTAGTTTGTGACAACAGAAGAATATGAAAATGTGCAGGTCTTTTTGTATAAGAGATTTGCAAACTCTAGATGCATCCCTAGAACACAGAAACTTCACTGTGCCATTCCATTGAAATCAGGGATTCTAATAACAAAGGTCTTTTCTTCTGACGAACAGTTAAACTTCAAAGTACTAGATCAGTCAAAGGACAGTTAGAAATGGATAAAATACATGGATTTGTTACTTGCGAGTATGATGGACACTGGTGGTTGGGATGTGTTATCTCTGTACATGAAAACACTGAAGAAATCAAAATCAGTTTTCTACATCCAGATGGGCCAGCTCCATCGTTTGTTTATCCACAAGTTCCTGACATTTCAATAGTGCACGTGTCATCAATTCTTACAAAAGTTGAGCCTCAGACAGAAACTGGTAGACCATACATTTTGGCAAAACAGGAAGTTTCTGCTGTTAACTGTAAACTAGATGCACATAAAAGGTATGCCTTGCAAGCCTATATGTTTACTAGTATACAAGCTTCAGCTTTGTTCAGTATTCTTAGTCAAATATTTTTAAATGCCAGCTTGAGCATGTAGTACTCTGTCGTAATTTCCAGGGAGTGATTTATATTGTTGGAAAGCCCACAACTCCTGATTCCACTGCCATTCCATTTTCAAATTTGGTACAGGTAATGAGGATTAGTATATCTACAACATACACTGGCGGAAAGTGAAAAAAGGACATCAAGAAGGAGACGTCTGATACCAATCAAATTTATACACCATAATAACGGAATACAGAGGATAACGTGATCAAAACACCATGGCAAAATACAGATGTATTTGCTGGTAAACTGAAAAATAACAATTCCACGTAACATGGTTAGTGCGAGGTTGAACCGCCATTAACTGCGTCACACTGTGCAATTATGGCACGGAGTCTGTCGTACAGATGTTGGATGTAAGTTTGGGGTATTGAGTTCCAAGCATCCTCAACCTGGACGCGTAAATCGGGGATGGTTGTGGCTGGCCGTGGAGACCGGACAAGTCGTTGTCCCATAAAATCCCACACGTGCTCAATGGGAGGCAAATCCTGTGAACGTGCAGGCCGTGGAAGTTGTCTCACACCCTGAAGGGCATGTTGCGTTGCACGTGCCGTGTGTGGGCGTGCGTTATCTTGCTGGAAAACACCACGATGGACCGACCTTACAAATGGCACAACAACGGACTGAATGATGTTGTTGATGTAGGAGGTGCTGTTTAACCTACCCGGTACAAACACTAGTTGTGTATGGGAGTGATAGCTGATCGCTCCCCACACCAGGAGACCAGGTGTAGGCCCTGTGTGTTGCTGGCGGATGCAAGAAGGGTGGAGACGCTCCCCTATGCGTCTGGGAACACGCATACGGTCATCGGATGACCCCAAGCAGAATCTGCTTTCATCGCTGAACACGACAGATCGCCATTGCGTTCTCTAGTGCAGATGTTGGCGACACCACTGCAGCCGTTCGGTGGGCTGGAGTCAGAGGTACACATGCCAGAGGCACACGTGCACGCAGTCCTACATCCAGTAGATGGTTGCGGATTGTTCGCACAGTCACTTCAGGTGCAACGGCAGCTCGGATTTGCGTCGGAGTGGATGTCCTGCTTGACAACGCCGCTCTTCTTATGCGTCGATCGGTCCGCTCATCAGTCCGTCTGTGACTCCCGGTTCCACGTCTTCTCGTGTGGGAATGTTCCTCGGACCATCTACGCCACCATCGGACCACCACCGATACTTCCCGTCCGATTCGCTCAGCAATACGACGATACGACCACCCGGCCTCGCGGAGACCGACTAGACGACCTCGCTCAAAGTCCAATAACTGTTGAAATCGTACACGTCTTCCATGTCCAGGCATTGCAGCTTCTTCAGGGTCTTCGCACGTGTCCGTACGCCGACGACTGATTACATTCACTTCGCCGTACTCTTTAAATACCACCGACGATAATTTGCATATTATGCCGTGCTGTGACGTAAGCGCTCACCGGTTGATCCCGAAATTAACATCACACCTACGTAAACTCGACCCCATTAACATATGTAAATTTCACGATCGTCCGCCAATTCCTTGTTGGTGTTGTTCTCTTTTCACTTTCCGCCAGTGTATATTTTGTTTTGAAAAAAATTAAAAGATCCGTTTTTGAGAAAATGGCCGCCAAAGAATTGATTACAATGGCTTAAAAAATTTTCCAATAAGCAACTAATATCTCATCTGAAAGAGCCGTTCAAGACCTTTCCAAATACACTTAAATCACTCCTATAGGTGCCTGGTTACCGAAATATTAGATGTTAAAGTTAACAAGATGATGGAAAAAATGGTTGAAATCGCAAACTTTGCACCCTTATAACTTCGCAAATACAGAAGATATGGACCTGCAATTTTGCATAGGATCATATCTCAAGTGGCCCTTTCAGTATGACAATTTAAAAAAAATCAAAGAATGTGAGGTTCAGGACCTTGTTGATTTGACATGGAATGGTTCAATTGCGAAGAAAATATGTAAAGTAAGTTTTACCATTGGAAACATAAGGCAGAGATTTTAGATGGAACCACCTTAAGGAATTTTGGTAAATATTTTCTTACTAAATTTTTGAAAATACGCATTTTTATGTGAAAATATATTAATCTAAAACCTGTTTCCTTCTCATCGCATTCCTGTATCACAAATGAATATTTAAAAAAGAAAAAAGACAAGAAGAATCTAAAAAGAGAAATTAAATACTGTACATAACCTATACGGTAAGTGCAGATCAAGCAAGCCAACGGTCTATGTACGGAATTTCTCTTTTTGCTACACACCGAATAAAAGCATTACGCTTTTGGTTAAAATACAGCCATAGTGCACCTGTTATTTTTCTTTTTGAGACGTGAATTCTTCTAATATATTTTCCATCGTTCGCTAGAGAATCAAGGGAATGAAATCGAATTCAGTTTCGGAGAAGCAACCTGTTTGTCATCAACGAATTAACGAGATCGTCTTATTGAAAACGTTTGAAAGTCCATTTCTACTTTCCCTTTTACCCCTCGAGGTTTGTTATTTAATTCAGTTTAGGAGTTTTTCCAGTTAAAAATCAATACAGGGAAAACACTGTGGGGAAAAACGATTCTTGCTAAAAATGAAAATCAAAGATACGCCATCCTCACTCACACAAATACGAATTCTAATTATCTTTTGCATTAATGAAAGGCGTTCCGAAACGACAATATAACTTTAATTTCGCATTTTGCTGGATTATTAAAATTCCTGTAAAGGTTTTTTCGCTAATCAAAAATAGTCGCAATGAATTAAACATAACCCAATAAAAGAAATAAAAATACTTTCCGACCATCGACTGAGAAAAACGATGTTCAAGGGAGATATTTATCCTTCTTAAAATGACGACGCCAACCCAGTAGCAGAGTGGTTAGAGGCGCTGGATGTAGGCTAGTCCCGCGAGTTGGGATTCAGTTCGGGTTCCGGATGATGCATGGGGTAACTTGATTAGAATACGCCGCTGAATGTCTCCGTTCCTTGAAACCAGCAACCTCAAAATAGGAACAGGAGAATGCTTGTAGCCTTAATGGGGGCATCAAGTAAAATTCTACCCTACACCTGCAGTTTTAATTCTTTTATACACCACATTTTGTCAAGCGTTCTGGTCTTCAAATTTTTAAGAGCAAATAAATAAGGTCTTTTATTAGTTTATCTACCCTAGCTGTAATCCCGAAAAAGTTTTTTAATCAATTTATTTCAATCGGTGTTAAATCGGAATACTTCCCGATTGAGATAAATTGAATGAAAAAAAAAACAGAAAAAGAAGAAAGAATCCGACAAATTTTTCGAAATCACAGCTACAGCATGTTAAAATTATAGCCTCACAGCGCTAAAAAAAAAAACGCAGATATTTAAAGAAGATTTGCAGCCGCCGCTTCAGGCGGATTGCGACATCACTGCGTGGCTGTTGTTCACCCATCAAGAGAAGCGTCGTGTACCTTGAAACCACACAACCGGGTTTCTCTCCCCTTTCTGATGTGAGCGCTGTTGGGAAGAAAATTGTGTGTGTGCTCTGGTTAATGCTTGTGCGCGGTCGTGTGTTACGATGATGTCTGTGTGTGCGTTGTTCATCAATACAACTAACTGCTCCTGAATAAAGGAAGCAAGATATTAAATGTAATGTTTCCTGTCATTAGACTGAGTTACACTACACTACTTTTGGGATGTGTACTTCGTATCATTAAGTAAGTGTTTTTGTCTAACGGCGACGCAATTAAACTTCTACAAGAAATATGCTTCTGTTCCCGTCAATAAAAATGCATTACTGTATTACCGTGGAGCATCTACGTGTTGTGAACGTATTACCATTGGTTTATTCTCAGGAGTCTTGCCTCAGCATCTTCAAATTAATGGACTTGGTCTCAAATTCCAGCTACTTCAATTTCCGAGGGCAAATTTATAAGCAAGTAAATGGCGCTCAGATGGGATCTTCGCTCTCAGCCGTCCTTGCGGAAGCAATACTTCGCCCCATTGAGCAACATATATTCATCAACATCACCCCAAGACCTACACCTGGCTACGATATGCAGACGACGTATTTTTCAGATGGCCACACGGCAAGGAGACTCCCGTTTTTCCTCGATAAAATAAATTGCATACACCCTACAATCAATTTCACCATGGAGCTTGAACGCAATGGTACCTTACCTTATCTCGACGTCTCAGTGAGCAAATCGCATGACAACCGCCTTCATACGGAAGTCTATTATAAACCCACCTCCGTTCCCAACTTGATGCTCCGCAGTTCATTCTGCCCTGATGATTACAAGACCGCCTTATTCAGTTCACGAATTAGAAGAGCCTTCGCTGTCTCATCCGATGTCCGTTCTAGACAATCCGAACTAAGAAACATCGTCGAATTGGCCACTGAGGTAGGATATACTTCGAACCAGATGCATAACTTTATCGAGAAAGCCAGAACCAGCAGTGCTAATAATATTTCTATGCCGCAACTCTACCTGGGCTCTATTCCCTACATACCAAATATTTCCTATCAACTCAAAAACGCGCTCAGAAGGATGAACTTCGGTGTCGGCATAAGGTCTCCGGCATCTTTATACACGATGCTTAAGAGAAATATTGACAAGCCCCTCTTCTCAATGAGGCAGGTATTTATGCCATCCCACTAAAATATCCGGACGGCTCCAGGCGATACTACATCGGAATGACCAAACGTTCGCTGGAATTAGAATCAGCGAACATAAAAGAGATACAAGAGACGGAAAAATAACCACTGCCCTATCAAGAGAAGTCAAGTTCATGTTCGCCGATCCTATATGGAGTGATGTAAAGAAATTAGCTTCATACTCCACACCCAAATCTACTGCCATTCGCGAAACCTTGGAAATCTTGACCAGCTGCGAGGCTTGCAACGATAGCGTCTCTCTGGAGTTAGCATTATTTGAAGAATTGATTCCAAATACGTGGTGAGATTTCTACCATAGTACTGCGTGCCCAACCAACGTGACCTCGTTTCTTCGAAATATCACGTTTGCTCCTAATCATTTATTGTCTAGTCAAGTCACCGCGTTTAAAGTGTGGAAACGTTCTATTATCCTGTTTGCAGTTAGCTGTCTACCTTCCTTGAGAAAGCCATCTGGTTGATGTGCGAAAGCTTGGAAATTTTGATTATTTATTCTACGCCAAGAAATTTTCGAATTTTTAGTATATAGTTATACTATTTTGAGAATATTAGCTCATGTTGGATATCAATGTGCCTACGTATCATCCTTTGTACTATAATTAAAAGTTTTTCTATTTGTTTGCATACAACTCAGGTAGGTATATGGTTTTATCATTATTAGTATGATGTGCTCTCTGTTCTATTATTGTTAAGCACATATTCTTCTGCCTTGAAAGAAGATCTAGCTAAAAACCTTTTTTTCTTTTCTACTGCGTACTGAGGTGAGTGGAGTGTTGGTATTAATTATTTAATTACACATCTAATTTAAGAATTTATCAACACAGTGGTTTATCAAAATAATGGAAACACTCACTGTTTGTGGGGAACTTTTAATTAATAAGCTGTAGGATCACCTCGGGTTTTCAGAACAGAAGCAATTCAACTTGGATCAGACTTGCGCAAGTTCACATGCGATATTGGAATTTGGGACCATTCTTCCAGTAAAATATGTCAACTGTGCCAGTGATGTTGGAGGTGGAAAGGAGTGATCTGGCCTTTCGCTTCAGATAGTCACTATGTTCAATAATATTAAGATCTGGAGACTGAGGTCGTCATATCCTCATTGTAAACCACAACGTGACAGGATTGGCACAATCCTCAGGTGCATTTATCTGCTTGAAACCGGGACGGTCATTAGAGAGCAATGCTTCCAGACTACGAAGCCCAGGTGCAGGGCCTTGAAATGCAGGAGCGGGGGAGGGCAGAGGGCTCATAATAACATTTTTTTAAAAGCAAGTCGCAGAGTGGGGGGATAAGTCTGGTGTTCTGGGTTTTGAGAGCATTATTCCCCCGAATTCGAAGTATGCCATCTGCGATTATTAATTTACTTGCTTAAATGCAGGCTGAATTACTTAGTACTGCACTACAACTAAGGTCAGAGATTGGGTTGTTATTTCTGGCCGATTTGCTTAGAATGCCATGAAAGTTTTGCTCCTTAAATCGGTATTGAATATGACCGCTCATCTTTTCCTAGAAATTTCTTTTTTCCCTTCAGTCCAGTTTAAGAGGCAATCACAAGAATGTTACCGTACGAGTAAAATGGCAGTGGAAAAGCTGGTTTTGTGAAGACTAACCGGTTTTATCCATATTCGGGATCTTCAGGTTACCTGTCAGTGAAATGGAATCTGATGATATGGAGGACAGCACATTCAACGTCACATGTACAATAAATGCCAATTAAGGCAATGCGACAAACTAACCGTATGTAATATATTAACATCCTCACAAAAGTTCCGACTTATGACCCTTACACAAAAGGTTTCCTAAACTTGAAACGTCAGCTATTTTTTCCCCCCATTAGGGTAACACGAAATGCCTAATATCAGACTTTTTGATTCAATTACCACATTAATATACTATTAGAAAGTTTTCTAGAGAACGAAATTCCTTCTTCTTTCATCAAAAGAACTTTAAGAAAAATTATTCTGAATAATAGAGTAAGGTTGGCAGATCTGCTTTAATTTTCTACACAGTTAATAATATGATTCTGACCAATCAAAGCCGTAAGGAAGTTGGCTAGAGGATGCCTATTAACTACCTAAAGGAACCTTAGTGCTATGGATATGACGGTCCTATTAAAACAAAAAAATAAATAATATAAACAAAATCACAAAAAAAGCTTAAAAATCTGTTTATAAAAGAAAATAAAAACAAATAAAAAAGAAAACTAGTTATTCATCACTAGGATAGCTATACTAAAAATAGTAAAACCAACATTAAAATTAATAAGATTCTGATTAATCTATAGAAGCTCACTAAGGTGGTTTAATACATGCAAAGATTATTAAATAAACTGCTCGTGTATTTTATAATATTTCTCATGTATTCTGGAGAGTTAATTCTGCTCTTTCTGATCATACAGATCCACAGTCTTAAGTTTATATATTTTTTTCTCTGGTTAAAATCTCCGCGCGTTGGTTTCTAGCTGTATGAGGAGGCCATCAGCCCCACCCTCACTGCCCCCCAGCGTCTAGGGAGTGGCGGAAGAGGTCAGCCATGTTCTTCTCTTGTGAGGAGAAAAGTTTTTGTCACACAAGAGGTAAGCTCTCTTCCTTGTTTTTGGGTTCTAGGTTTTATAAGTTCAATGTTTGTACTTCATGTACTTTTTCTCTGTCGTTTTTTAGCTTTTCAGCTTTTAGGCATTGGTTTGTCTGTTAACATTTTTGCGGGTTTTAACTCTTTCTTTTCTTTGTAACTTTGAGCGTCTTTTGGGGTACCTAGGAACAGAAGATGGCTAAGCTTGTTCCTTTTCTATGCGCTGTCTTTGCGCTGTTTTTTCAAAGTAGTTAAGTTCTTAATAACTAATTAATTATGCACTTAAAGCACTGCTGAAATACTTTGTACATATTGCAACTAAATGTTTAAGGTATATAACTTTCACAAAGTTTTCTTTAGTTAATTATTATCTTTAACTTATTCTCGTTTTCGTGCTGTCATAAGTTGTAGAGTAGGGGGTATTAGACTCAAGTTTTCTTTCAAAAATCTGTTCGTTAAAAATTAACATTTCCTTTTTTAATTGCAATGTAAAATTTGGATTTCTTTTGCATTGATTTTCAGGTTTAAATTCTCTCTCAAACGAACTTGGAATTTCGTTATGGCTGAAAATCATTTCTAATTATTATGTCACTCTCACAGCTTGAGTTCTCTTTAATCTTCTTCTCTCCGTTTAATAGTAACAGATGAAGAGCATGGGTCGGGCCAGGAAGGTTAATGGATGCAAGCGAAATTGTTAACTAGTGCTAGGTCATGCAACTCTACGGAGGACATGACTTATATATATTTTTTAAACTATTTTAGGTGGGAATGTTACTTGCATCTATGGCCTTGCAGAAACCCATTTCCAACTAGGTCTTTGTGGAAGTGAGAAAATGCAGAGTTTTTGCTGGTCCTTGATAAAGCCAAGGCTCAGTATTCTCGACACCTTCTACATTCAGTTGTTTTATTTTATTTTTTTATCTTTTCTCCTTTTACTCACACAGGTAGATACATAACCTTTTCTATGTTGTACTAGGTGTGAGTCAAAATTATATATGTATTTTTTTGCTTAGGTATCTTCTTTATAGAATGTGAATTCTGAATTTTCAAAACTGCTGCGTTGCGCGGTTTGATTTTCAGGTTATTTTGCAACCTTCGTTTTAAATTCTAAAGTTTTTCCTTAGTCTTCAGTTTTGCTCTTAAGTAACTAATTTCAATTTATTATTTAGCAGCTCAAGCGCAAATTCTAGTTGAAATGTTTTATTATTATTATTATTATTTTTTTTTTTTTTTTTTTTTTTTTTTTCATTTTCTAATTTATTTTTTAGTATGTTTTGGATGCAGCTTTTTGGAGTGTAGTTTATACTCGAGTTTGGTCTTTTCTTGGACTGCTTATTTCTAAAAGTTTTTCCTAGTTGGTTTGCTCAGAATTTGTATGTTTTGGCCCAAGTGGAGTTCTAAGGACGATGAAAGGATTGGAGGTCAGCTCAGATATATTAAGTCCTCCCGCTCGGTTAGGCTAGCACCCTTTCCCATAGTGTATGAACTCGCTGGCAAAGGTAATCTAAAGTTATGAAATGACAAACGTTGTTTGACATGTAAATCTGCAGATCCTAACCTGTATTCTTCTGTTGAGGATAATTGCTCCAACAAGTTTTGCAAAGCCTACAATACCATCTATAAGCTCACCTGTACTGTCTGCAACCTTAGCTATATTGGCCAAAGTAAAAATCCTCTTCATCTTAAGATTAATGGTCACAGGTCTCTAGTAAACAAGTTCTCTAATTCAGGAGTGAACCCCTCCACAAACGCCAACCAGTACTCTACCTTTGAATTAGAGCATTTCCATACTCATGGTTTTGACAAAGTGAAAATAGAGGTACTACATATTATCCCTGACCTCTATGCTCGGCTAGAAACTGAATCCCTTGAAATTTTGCAGCATCAGTCTCTTTATCCCTATGGCCTTAATTCCACTCTATCTGACAATAAGCATAATCAGCATAAATTTTCAATTCGTGAACTCTTCTTTCTTGTTAATAATAAGAGCTGCTCTAGAGGTAATAGAGGACAGAGGTTATTTCGCACATCAAGCAAAGTTGATTTTGCTAACTTGCTAAAAACTCTGGAAAGCTTTAAAACTGGCACTAATTTTGTTAAAAATACTTACAAAATTCTCAAGTCCTTCAAGCACTCTGTCCTTAAAAGTTTTTTCAAATTCTGGAATGAAACTGCTGACGATGTTGATAAGCATGTTTTTGCTTTGGTTCTGGACATTCTTAAACATATTCTTAAAGATAAAATTTCTCTTAAAGAATTTTCCAGTAATTTTGTTACCATCAGGTTCCTAAATAAAGCCTACGATAATCTCAATGTAAGGAAGCTGTTCTACAATAATGCAATTTTTTTTCCCATCCACAGGCACCAGTCTATTGTAAGTTTTAAATATGTTAAGACCTTAGGGTCAATAGTTAAAAACTACAAACTTAACTCTTCGAGCTACATTCCTGTAATTACTACATGTTCTTGTGATGAACATAAAGAAACAGTTCACTATGATAAGAATTACAACCATATTATCACCGGAAACTTGAGTTTTGTTGAAAATGAAAAGCTTAGGAATTTATTAGAGTATGGCTCTAAATTCAGACCTTCCTTCACAATTTCCAGAGAAAGGATTCTTGAGAGCTTCACTCAAGATGTAAATAGGTACATCGTAAAAACCAGTTTAACGTACAATCAGCCTATTGAGGCCTTCGCAGAATGGAAATATAATATAATCAATAGCTTCACCGGTGAGTTGGCAGGTCTGGACTTTTGTTTCGACAGAAATCTCTTTTTCTCTGGAGAAGCTAAAAGGTCACTTTCCAAACTACAAGACCAATTTATTTTTACCACTACGGATAAAGCTAGCAATAATTTTGCAATTATCTGTAAGAAGTTCTATTTTGAATTGTTAACTATGGAACTCAATAATAGAGTAACATACGAGCCCGTAAGTTATTCTACCAAGCAGTTAGAAAATCGGTTTAAGGCATTCTTCAAGAAACTTAAAATTCCACAAACTAGAAGATATGGGCCTGAATTTCCATTTCTTATTGCAACGGTTAAGTTTCATAAGGATCCTGTGAAGTTCAGGTTCATAGCTAGTGGAGTAAGGAGTCATAAAAAGAAAATAGATCTTGCTTTTGAAGATGTCTTAAAGAAGGTTTTGAAACACATTAGAAACTGTTCTAACTTGATGTACAGAGATTTTTGGATAATTAATAATAATGCAGAAGTAATTTCTACTATACTCAAAGTTTGTCCCCTAGATATTAATAGTTATGATTTTGAAAACCTATATACTAATCTGCCTCTATCAGATATAATCACTACCTTTAAAGAGCTGTATGCAGAATTTAAACTTAACCAATTTGTTGATGTAGGAACTTGGAACTCTTATCTCAATTGCTGCATAAAAAATAACCATATCTTATATAATAATACTCTCTATAAGCAAGTGAACGGTATTCCAATGGGAACATCAACGTCCACGAATATCGCTAATCTATTCCTGTTCTTTAAGGAATATAAATTCATTAAAAATCACCCCACCTGCTCAGATAACTACCTTTACACTTTTAGATATATTGATGATCTGCTGTGTATCAATAATTCAGAAGTTATAGAGAGTGATTTTGATAATATCTATCCTAGCTCTCTTAACTTATGTAAAACCAACCACAGTAATCAGGAACTTGATTTCCTAGACTTAAGCATTAAGCTCAACAGAGGTAACCCATCTATTAGCCTCTTTGATAAAAGAGTTAATTTTCCTTTCAAAGTAATTAAATATCTACACTGGAATAATAACATTTCAACCAAAGTAATTGAGAATGTACTAATTTCTCAGGTCCTAAGAATTTCAAGAATTTGCAGCAACAATTTGGACTTCAATTACCACATTAATATACTATTAGAAAGTTTTCTAGAGAACGAAATTCCTTCTTCTTTCATCAAAAGAACTTTAAGAAAAATTATTCTGAATAATAGAGTAAGGTTGGCAGATCTGCTTTAATTTTCTACACAGTTAATAATATGATTCTGACCAATCAAAGCCGTAAGGAGGTTGGCTAGAGGATGCCTATTAACTACCTAAAGGAACCTTAGTGCTATGGATATGACGGTCCTATTAAAACAAAAAATTAAATAATATAAACAAAATCACAAAAAAAGCTTAAAAATCTGTTTATAAAAGAAAATAAAAACAAATAAAAAAGAAAACTAGTTATTCATCACTAGGATAGCTATACTAAAAATAGTAAAACCAACATTAAAATTAATAAGATTCTGATTAATCTATAGAAGCTCACTAAGGTGGTTTAATACATGCAAAGATTATTAAATAAACTGCTCGTGTATTTTATAATATTTCTCATGTATTCTGGAGAGTTAATTCTGCTCTTTCTGATCATACAGATCCACAGTCTTAAGTTTATATATTTTTTTCTCTGGTTAAAATCTCCGCGCGTTGGTTTCTTGCTGTATGAGGAGGCCATCAGCCCCACCCTCACTGCCCCCAGCGTCTAGGGAGTGGCGGAAGATGTCAGCCATGTTCTTCTCTTGTGAGGAGAAAAGTTTTTGTCACACAAGAGGTAAGCTCTCTTCCTTGTTTTTGGGTTCTAGGTTTTATAAGTTCAATGTTTGTACTTCATGTACTTTTTCTCTGTCGTTTTTTAGCTTTTCAGCTTTTAGGCATTGGTTTGTCTGTTAACATTTTTGCGGGTTTTAACTCTTTCTTTTCTTTGTAACTTTGAGCGTCTTTTGGGGTACCTAGGAACAGAAGATGGCTAAGCTTGTTCCTTTTCTATGCGCTGTCTTTGCGCTGTTTTTTCAAAGTAGTTAAGTTCTTAATAACTAATTAATTATGCACTTAAAGCACTGCTGAAATACTTTGTACATATTGCAACTAACTGTTTAAGGTATATAACTTTCACAAAGTTTTCTTTAGTTAATTATTATCTTTAACTTATTCTCGTTTTCGTGCTGTCATAAGTTGTAGAGTAGGGGGTTTTAGACTCAAGTTTTCTTTCAAAAATCTGTTCGTTAAAAATTAACATTTCCTTTTTTAATTGCAATGTAAAATTTGGATTTCTTTTGCATTGATTTTCAGGTTTAAATTCTCTCTCAAACGAACTTGGAATTTCGTTATGGCAGAAAATCATTTCTAATTATTATGTCACTCTCACAGCTTGAGTTCTCTTTAATCTTCTTCTCTCTGTTTAATAGTAACAGATGAAGAGCATGGGTCGGGCCAGGAAGGTTAATGGATGCAAGCGAAATTGTTAACTAGTGCTAGGTCATGCAACTCTACGGAGGACATGACTTAAATATATTTTTTAAACTATTTTAGGTGGGAATGTTACTTGCATCTATGGCCTTGCAGACACCCATTTCCAACTAGGTCTTTGTGGAAGTGAGAAAATGCAGAGTTTTTGCTGGTCCTTGATAAAGCCAAGGCTCAGTATTCTCGACACCTTCTACATTCAGTTGTTTTATTTTATTTTTTTATCTTTTCTCCTTTTACTCACACAGGTAGATACATAACCTTTTCTATGTTGTACTAGGTGTGAGTCAAAATTATATATGTATTTTTTTGCTTAGGTATCTTCTTAATAGAATGTGAATTCTGAATTTTCAAAACTGCTGCGTTGCGCGTTTTGATTTTCAGGTTATTTTGCAACCTTCGTTTTAAATTCTAAAGTTTTTCCTTAGTCTTCAGTTTTGCTCTTAAGTAACTAATTTCAATTTATTATTTAGCAGCTCATGCGCAAATTCTAGTTGAAATGTTTTATTATTATTTTTTTTTTTTTTTTTTTATTACTATTTTTTTATTTGATGTTTTTTTTTCATTTTCTAATTTTTATTTTTAGTATGTTTTGGATGCAGCTTTTTGGAGTGTAGTTTATACTCGAGTTTGGTCTTTTCTTGGACTGCTTATTTCTAAAAAGTTTTTCCTAGTTGGTTTGCTCAGAATTTGTATGTTTTGGCCCAAGTGGAGTTCTAAGGACGATGAAAGGATTGGAGGTCAGCTCAGATATATTAAGTCCTCCCGCTCGGTTAGGCTAGCACCCTTTCCCATAGTGTATGAACTCGCTGGCAAAGGTAATCTAAAGTTATGAAATGACAAACGTTGTTTGACATGTAAATCTGCAGATCCTAACCTGTATTCTTCTGTTGAGGATAATTGCTCCAACAAGTTTTGCAAAGCCTACAATACCATCTATAAGCTCACCTGTACTGTCTGCAACCTTAGCTATATTGGCCAAAGTAAAAATCCTCTTCATCTTAGGATTAATGGTCACAGGTCTCTAGTAAACAAGTTCTCTAATTCAGGAGTGAACCCCTCCACAAACGCCAACCAGTACTCTACCTTTGAATTAGAGCATTTCCATACTCATGGTTTTGACAAAGTGAAAATAGAGGTACTACATATTATCCCTGACCTCTATGCTCGGCTAGAAACTGAATCCCTTGAAATTTTGCAGCATCAGTCTCTTTATCCCTATGGCCTTAATTCCACTCTATCTGACAATAAGCATAATCAGCATAAATTTTCAATTCGTGAACTCTTCTTTCTTGTTAATAATAAGAGCTGCTCTAGAGGTAATAGAGGACAGAGGTTATTTCGCACATCAAGCAAAGTTGATTTTGCTAACTTGCTAAAAACTCTGGAAAGCTTTAAAACTGGCACTAATTTTGTTAAAAATACTTACAAAATTCTCAAGTCCTTCAAGCACTCTGTCCTTAAAAGTTTTTTCACAATTCTGGAATGAAACTGCTGACCATGTTGATAAGCATGTTTTTGCTTTGGTTCTGGACATTCTTAAACATATTCTTAAAGATAAAATTTCTCTTAAAGAATTTTCCAGTAATTTTGTTACCATCAGGTTCCTAAATAAAGCCTACGATAATCTCAATGTAAGGAAGCTGTTCTACAATAATGCAATTTTTTTCCCATCCACAGGCACCAGTCTATTGTAAGTTTTAAATATGTTAAGACCTTAGGGTCAATAGTTAAAAACTACAAACTTAACTCTTCGAGCTACATTCCTGTAATTAGTACATGTTCTTGTGATGAACATAAAGAAACAGTTCACTATGATAAGAATTACAACCATATTATCACCGGAAACTTGAGTTTTGTTGAAAATGAAAAGCTTAGGAATTTATTAGAGTATGGCTCTAAATTCAGACCTTCCTTCACAATTTCCAGAGAAAGGATTCTTGAGCTTCACTCAAGATGTAAATAGGTACATCGTAAAAACCAGTTTAACGTACAATCAGCCTATTGAGGCCTTCGCAGAATGGAAATATAATATAATCAATAGCTTCACCGGTGAGTTGGCAGGTCTGGACTTTTGTTTCGACAGAAATCTCTTTTTCTCTGGAGAAGCTAAAAGGTCACTTTCCAAACTACAAGACCAATTTATTTTTACCACTACGGATAAAGCTAGCAATAATTTTGCAATTATCTGTAAGAAGTTCTATTTTGAATTGTTAACTATGGAACTCAATAATAGAGTAACATACGAGCCCGTAAGTTATTCTACCAAGCAGTTAGAAAATCGGTTTAAGGCATTCTTCAAGAAACTTAAAATTCCACAAACTAGAAGATATGGGCCTGAATTTCCATTTCTTTTTGCAACGGTTAAGTTTCATAAGGATCCTGTGAAGTTCAGGTTCATAGCTAGTGGAGTAAGGAGTCATAAAAAGAAAATAGATCTTGCTTTTGAAGATGTCTTAAAGAAGGTTTCGAAACACATTAGAAACTGTTCTAACTTGATGTACAGAGATTTTTGGATAATTAATAATAATGCAGAAGTAATTTCTACTATACTCAAAGTTTGTCCCCTAGATATTAATAGTTATGATTTTGAAAACCTATATACTAATCTGCCTCTATCAGATATAATCACTACCTTTAAAGAGCTGTATGCAGAATTTAAACTTAACCAATTTGTTGATGTAGGAACTTGGAACTCTTATCTCAATTGCTGCATAAAAAATAACCATATCTTATATAATAATACTCTCTATAAGCAAGTGAACGGTATTCCAATGGGAACATCAACGTCCACGAATATCGCTAATCTATTCCTGTTCTTTAAGGAATATAAATTCATTAAAAATCACCCCACCTGCTCAGATAACTACCTTTACACTTTTAGATATATTGATGATCTGCTGTGTATCAATAATTCAGAAGTTATAGAGAGTGATTTTGATAATATCTATCCTAGCTCTCTTAACTTATGTAAAACCAACCACAGTAATCAGGAACTTGATTTCCTAGACTTAAGCATTAAGCTCAACAGAGGTAACCCATCTATTAGCCTCTTTGATAAAAGAGTTAATTTTCCTTTCAAAGTAATTAAATATCTACACTGGAATAATAACATTTCAACCAAAGTAATTGAGAATGTACTAATTTCTCAGGTCCTAAGAATTTCAAGAATTTGCAGCAACAATTTGGACTTCAATTACCACATTAATATACTATTAGAAAGTTTTCTAGAGAACGAAATTCCTTCTTCTTTCATCAAAAGAACTTTAAGAAAAATTATTCTGAATAATAGAGTAAGGTTGGCAGATCTGCTTTAATTTTCTACACAGTTAATAATATGATTCTGACCAATCAAAGCCGTAAGGGAGTTGGCTAGAGGATGCCTATTAACTACCTAAAGGAACCTTAGTGCTATGGATATGACGGTCCTATTAAAACAAAAAATTAAATAATATAAACAAAATCACAAAAAAAGCTTAAAAATCTGTTTATAAAAGAAAATAAAAACAAATAAAAAAGAAAACTAGTTATTCATCACTAGGATAGCTATACTAAAAATAGTAAAACCAACATTAAAATTAATAAGATTCTGATTAATCTATAGAAGCTCACTAAGGTGGTTTAATACATGCAAAGATTATTAAATAAACTGCTCGTGTATTTTATAATATTTCTCATGTATTCTGGAGAGTTAATTCTGCTCTTTCTGATCATACAGATCCACAGTCTTAAGTTTATATATTTTTTTCTCTGGTTAAAATCTCCGCGCGTTGGTTTCTTGCTGTATGAGGAGGCCATCAGCCCCACCCTTACTGCCCCCAGCGTCTAGGGAGTGGCGGAAGAGGTCAGCCATGTTCTTCTCTTGTGAGGAGAAAAGTTTTTGTCACACAAGAGGTAAGCTCTCTTCCTTGTTTTTGGGTTCTAGGTTTTATAAGTTCAATGTTTGTACTTCATGTACTTTTTCTCTGTCGTTTTTTAGCTTTTCAGCTTTTAGGCATTGGTTTGTCTGTTAACATTTTTGCGGGTTTTAACTCTTTCTTTTCTTTGTAACTTTGAGCGTCTTTTGGGGTACCTAGGAACAGAAGATGGCTAAGCTTGTTCCTTTTCTATGCGCTGTCTTTGCGCTGTTTTTTCAAAGTAGTTAAGTTCTTAATAACTAATTAATTATGCACTTAAAGCACTGCTGAAATACTTTGTACATATTGCAACTAACTGTTTAAGGTATATAACTTTCACAAAGTTTTCTTTAGTTAATTATTATCTTTAACTTATTCTCGTTTTCGTGCTGTCATAAGTTGTAGAGTAGGGGGTTTTAGACTCAAGTTTTCTTTCAAAAATCTGTTCGTTAAAAATTAACATTTCCTTTTTTAATTGCAATGTAAAATTTGGATTTCTTTTGCATTGATTTTCAGGTTTAAATTCTCTCTCAAACGAACTTGGAATTTCGTTATGGCTGAAAATCATTTCTAATTATTATGTCACTCTCACAGCTTGAGTTCTCTTTAATCTTCTTCTCTCTGTTTAATAGTAACAGATGAAGAGCATGGGTCGGGCCAGGAAGGTTAATGGATGCAAGCGAAATTGTTAACTAGTGCTAGGTCATGCAACTCTACGGAGGACATGACTTATATATATTTTTTAAACTATTTTAGGTGGGAATGTTACTTGCATCTATGGCCTTGCAGAAACCCATTTCCAACTAGGTCTTTGTGGAAGTGAGAAAATGCAGAGTTTTTGCTGGTCCTTGATAAAGCCAAGGCTCAGTGTTCTCGACACCTTCTACATTCAGTTGTTTTATTTTATTTTTTTATCTTTTCTCCTTTTACTCACACAGGTAGATACATAACCTTTTCTATGTTGTACTAGGTGTGAGTCAAAATTATATATGTATTTTTTTGCTTAGGTATCTTCTTTATAGAATATATATATATATATATATATATATATATATATATATATATATATATATATTAACTACCTTTACACTTTTAGATATATTGATGATCTGCTGTGTATCAATAATTCAGAAGTTATAGAGAGTGATTTTGATAATATCTATCCTAGCTCTCTTAACTTATGTAAAACCAACCACAGTAATCAGGAACTTGAGTTCCTAGACTTAAGCATTAAGCTCAACAGAGGTAACCCATCTATTAGCCTCTTTGATAAAAGAGTTAATTTTCCTTTCAAAGTAATTAAATATCTACACTGGAATAATAACATTTCAACCAAAGTAATTGAGAATGTACTAATTTCTCAGGTCCTAAGAATTTCAAGAATTTGCAGCAACAATTTGGACTTCAATTACCACATTAATATACTATTAGAAAGTTTTCTAGAGAACGAAATTCCTTCTTCTTTCATCAAAAGAACTTTAAGAAAAATTATTCTGAATAATAGAGTAAGGTTGGCAGATCTGCTTTAATTTTCTACACAGTTAATAATATGATTCTGACCAATCAAAGCCGTAAGGAAGTTGGCTAGAGGATGCATATTAACTACCTAAAGGAACCTTAGTGCTATGGATATGACGGTCCTATTAAAACAAAAAATTAAATAATATAAACAAAATCACAAAAAAAGCTTAAAAATCTGTTTATAAAAGAAAATAAAAACAAATAAAAAAGAAAACTAGTTATTCATCACTAGGATAGCTATACTAAAAATAGTAAAACCAACATTAAAATTAATAAGATTCTGATTAATCTATAGAAGCTCACTAAGGTGATTTAATACATGCAAAGATTATTAAATACACTGCTCGTGTATTTTATAATATTTCTCATGTATTCTGGAGAGTTAATTCTGCTCTTTCTGATCATACAGATCCACAGTCTTAAGTTTATATATATTTTTTTCTCTGGTTAAAATATCCGCGCGTTGGTTTCTTGCTGTATGAGGAGGCCATCAGCCCCACCCTCACTGCCCCCAGCAACTAGGGAGTGGCGGAAGAGGTCAGCCATGTTCTTCTCTTGTGAGGAGAAAAGTTTTTGTCTCACAAGAGGTAAGCTCTCTTCCTTGTTTTTGGGTTCTAGGTTTTATAAGTTCAATGTTTGTACTTCATGTACTTTTTCTCTGTTGTTTTTTAGCTTTTCAGCTTTTAGGCGTTGGTTTGTCTGTTAACATTTTTGCGGGTTTTAACTCTTTCTTTTCTTTGTAACTTTGAGCGTCTTTTGGGGTACCTAGGAACAGAAGATGGCTAAGCTTGTTCCTTTTCTATGCGCTGTTTTTTCAAAGTAGTTAAGTTCTTAATAACTAATTAATTATGCACTTAAAGCACTGCTGAAATACTTTGTACATATTGCAACTAACTGTTTAAGGTATATAACTTTCACAAAGTTTTCTTTAGTTAATTATTATCTTTAACTTATTCTCGTTTTCGTGCTGTCATAAGTTGTAGAGTAGGGGTTTTAGACTCAAGTTTTCTTTCAAAAATCTGTTCGTTAAAAATTAATATTTCCTTTTTTAATTGCAATGTAAAAATTTGGATTTCTTTTGCATTGATTTTCAGGTTTAAATTCTCTCTCAAACGAACTTGGCGTTTCGTTATGGCTGAAAATCATTTCTAATTATTATGTCACTCTCACAGCTTGAGTTCTCTTTAATCTTCTTCTCTCTGTTTAATAGTAACAGATGAAGAGCATGGGTCGGGCCAGTAAGGTTAATGGATGCAAGCGAAATTGTTAACTAGTGCTAGGTCATGCAACTCTACGGAGGACATGACATATATATATATTTTAAACTATTTTAGGTGGGAATGTTACTTGCATCTATGGCCTTGCAGAAACCCATTTCCAACTAGGTCTTTGTGGAAGTGAGAAAATGCAGAGTTTTTGCTGGTCCTTGATAAAGCCAAGGCTCAGTATTCTCGACACCTTCTACATTCAGTAGTTTTATTTTATTTTTTTATCTTTTCTCCTTTTACTCACACAGGTAGATACATAACCTTTTCTATGTTGTACTAGGTGTGAGTCAAAATTATATCTGTATTTTTTTGCTTAGGTATCTTCTTTATAGAATGTGAATTCTGAATTTTCAAAACTGCTGCGTTGCGCGTTTTGATCTTCAGGTTATTTTGCAACCTTCGTTTTAAATTCTAAAGTTTTTCCTTAGTCTTCAGTTTTGCTCTTAAGTATATATATATATATATATACGGAATTATTAAAATATTCTACGTAAATTCAAACCGAGCAAACCACAAGGAAAAATCAAAGTCAAAAACCAAGTTGCGCTAAAAATCAGCAAACCCAAATCATAACGGATTATATATAAGATAACCCTTTCGGCAAACTCAAACTCAAAAACGAACCAATGTTCGGAACGAAACACCCTAAATACAACCAACACGAAAAACAGCAAAGGTTCAAACCAAATCACAAAACGAATGAACCTGTAAACAAGCTGAAGTAACGTCCAGCAAAGATTGAATTCAGGCACCTTTGCAAACAACTACAAACAGGTCACCCCCCCCCCCAAAAAAAATCCCCACCCAAACCACACAGAACAAAGAAAAAAACCTCTTAAAATAACATTTGATTCCTGTTCTGATTGTTGTGGTAAATCTTAACTTTTTTAGGTATATGTTATTTTAAGAGGTTTTTGTTTTGTTCTGTGAGGTTTGGGTGGGCATTCGATTGGGCGGGGGAGGGGGGTAACCTGTTTGTAGTTGTTTGTAAAGGTGCCTGAATTCAATCTTTGCTGGACGTCACTTCATCTTGTTAACAGGTTCATTCGTTTTGTGATTTGGTTTGAACCTTTGCTGTTTTTCTTGTTGGGTGTATCTAGGATATTTCGTTCCGAACATTAGTTCGTTTTTGAGTTTGCTGAAAGGGTTATCTTATATATCTATATCTATATATATACATATACATACACTATCTACCAACAAGTAATTGGACACCTGTTATAGCAAAGGAAAACGAAGTTTATTCACCTTCGATAGTTGGTGGAGCCTCCACGAGCGGCGATTACAGCTGCGATCCTCCGGGGCATACTCTCAACCAGGCGTTGTACGACGGCTAGCGGTATTTTCTTCCACTCGGCTTGGAGAAGACAGGTCAGTTCCCTCACCGATTTCGGACGGTGGGGGCACCCCTTAAGTCGAAGCTCCAACTCGTCCCAGAGGTGCTCGATAGGGTTAAGGTCCGGGCTCTGCGCAGGCCAGTCCATTCGGTTAACCCAATTATCACCATACCAAGCCATGGTGGACCTCGCAACATGACAGGTAGCATTGTCATCCTGAAAGTAACATAGGTCCACCCCGTAAAACTGCCACAACGTAGGAAGCGCATGGTCATCCAAAATGGTGCAGTAGGTCTCAGCGTTGAGTCTACCAGGAATTGCGACCAAGGGTCCCGTGCCATACCAGGAGAAATACCCCCATTGCATAATTCCACCGCCGCCGAACTTCACAGTTGGCACAATGCATTCCGGCAGGAGGCGTTCTCCAGGCAGACGCCGAACCCAGACCCTGCCATCCGAACGGTAGTGAGTGAACCTTGATTCGTCGCTCCGAAGAACCTGTTTCCACTGTTCAACGGTCCACTGTCGACGTTCTTTGCACCACGTTAGCAGAGCAGCGCTATTGGACTTGGTGATCAAAGGCTTGTGGGCGGCAGCACGTCCATGATAACCGAGCAGATGGGCTTCCTTACGGATGGTATTCATCGAAAGAACACTCCCGGATGCCTGTTGAAACTCCTCGAGGATGTGGCGCATCGATTTGGTGCGGTTCTTCCAAATTTCTCTGGCCAGCACCCGTCGGTCTCTAACTCCCAGTTTTGTGGGTCTGCCGAGTCGGGGCACATTCCGATAGTCACCTCTCATATTCCACTTGCCAATCACGTAGGCCACTGTCGATTTTGGGTACTTCAACTCGCTGGATATGTCACGTATGGATCGGCCATTTCTGTGATACCCGACGATTACACCTTTCTCAAAATCAGAGAGCTCCGAATTGCGTGGCATCTTGCATGCGACTGGTTGCATTGTTTACATACACACACACACATCATCATCATCATCATTGTCAACCATTATCAATCCACTGCTGGACGAAGGTCTCCCCAAGTTTCCTCCACAACGGTCTGTCTTGTGCCAGTCTCCTCCATGTCACTCCCGCATATTTACGAATTTCATCCACCCATCTCCCATGTGGTCTTCTTCTGGGTCTTTTCCTGTCCCTTGGAATCCAATCTAAAATTTCGGCTGTCCATCTATGGTCTGTCCTTCTGGCAGTATGTCCAGCCCATTGCCATTTCAGGGATTTAACTCTGATCATGATGTCTTCCACTCTCGTCATTTTTCGGATCCACGAGTTCCTCTTCTTATCTCTCCTGGTTATACCAAGCATGCACCTCTCCATGCTTCTTTGAGTTGTCTGCAGCCTTTGTATGTCTCTTTTAGTTAAGGTCCACGTCTCTGCACCATACGTAAGCACTGGAAGGATGCATTGATCAAACACTTTTCTTTTAAGACATAATGGCATATTGCTCTTGAAAATTATGCTGTTTCTTCCAAAAGCTCTCCAGGCAAGTTTTGTACGCCGATTAATTTCTTCATCAATGTGACCCTCACTTGATATCTGCTGTCCAAGATAAACATACGTATCTGTTATCTCCAGTTTTTCTCCATCAATCGATAAATCTTCATTTCTTGTAAAAGCATTGAACATCACTTTTGTCTTCTGAAAGTTCATTTTTAATCCCACTTCTTTACTCTTGTCAGCAAGTTCCTGGATCATACTCTGCAGCTCTGATGGGGTAGTTGCAAAAATGACTACGTCATCAGCAAAACGAAGGTGGGTTAGATAATCTCCATTAATCTTTATCCCTTTGTTTTCCCAGTCCAGTGATTGAAAGACATTTTCCAATGTGGCATTAAAGAGCTTCGGAGATATGGTGTCACCTTGTCTCACTCCCTTTCCAATTTTTATGTGTGTTGTATTTTCAAACAGCCGAATCTTTGCACTTGCATTTTCATAGATGTTATTAATAATATTAATGTATGCATCTTCAATACCGCAGGATTTCAGAGCCATTGCAACTGCTGATGGTTTCACCGAATCAAAGGCTTTTTCATAATCGATAAAAGCCATGCACAATGGAAGTTCATATTCCCTCGCTCTTTCAATTAGTTCTCTCAGTACGTGGATATGATCTATTGTGCTGTAGCCACTCCTGAATCCAGCTTGTTCTCTCGGTTGAGCCATGTCCAGTGTTACCTTCAAGCGGTGTGAAAGAACTTTAGTGAAGATTTTATAAACCACTGATAGGAGGCTGATAGGTCTGTAGTTCCTGAGATCCTCAATGTCACCTTTTTTATGTAGCAGGATCATTGTAGCATTGTTCCAATCCTCAGGAATCTTCCCTTCATTAAGGCATCGAGTGAAAATTTGGGCGAGTACTGTTTCAATTTCTCCACTTGCTTCTTGTATGATGTCTATAGTAATTCCATCTTCTCCTGGAGCTTTCCCCCGCTTCATGTTCTTGATTGCATGAGCAACTTCTGCTGGGAGGACTGGAAGAACTCTGGTACCTTTCATGATGTCTGGAGTACATGTATCATCCCTTTCATATAATTTGGAGTAGAAATCTTTCACTCTTGTCAAAATTTCGCCTCTATTTCTTGTTACAGAACCATCTTCTTTTCTCAGTGCCATAATCTGTTTTCTTCCCTTACTGAGATGTCCCTTTGCTATCTTTAGGCTTTGGTTGTTTTCAATTGCTTTCCTCACCAGCTCACAGTTGAATTTCCTTACGTCTTCAGTGATACTTTTTCGTGCTGTCTTGCATAGCTCTATATATTCCACTTTGGAAGTCACATCTTCTTTAGTTGTCCTCATCTCTCTTCTTTTTTGCATCAACATTTTGGTTTTTCCTGATAATTTGTTTACATGCAACTTGTTCTTAGACCCAGCTAATTTTGTTGCTGTTTCCATAAGAGCTTTGGTTACTTTTCTGTTAACTTCCGAAATATCCACTTCTTCCGATGTTAGGCCTTCTAAAGCAGAGAACCTGTTCTTCAGTTCCAACTTGAAAGTATTATGGTGTTTTTTAAGGTTGGTTATGTCAATACATTTTGTTTGTCTTATGAGCTTGCCACGTTCCAGTTTAGTGTTGAGGTGCATCTTACATCTCACTAATCTATGGTCACTACCTGTGTTGAACTTGTTCAGCACACTGCAGTCTTCGATGACGAATTTTTTGTTACACATAATAAAATCAATTTCACTTGTCGTCCCAACTGGATGTCTCCATGTCCATTTCCTGTGTCCCCCTACTCTACAACTTATGACAGCACGAAAACGAGAATAAGTTAAAGATAAATATTAACTAAAGAAAACTTTGTGAAAGTTATATACCTTAAACAGTTAGTTGCAATATGTACAAAGTATTTCAGCAGTGCTTTAAGTGCATAATTAATTAGTTATTAAGAACTTAACTACTTTGAAAAAACAGCGCATAGACAGCGCATAGAAAAGGAACAGGCTTAGCCTTCTTCTGTTCCTAGGTACCTCAAAAGACGCTCAAAGTTACAAAGAAAAATACTAAAAATAGTAAAACCAACATTAAAATTAATAAGATTCTGATTAATCTATAGAAGCTCACTAAGGTGATTTAATACATGCAAAGATTATTAAATAAACTGCTCGTGTATTTCATAATATTTCTCATGTATTCTGGAGAGTTAATTCTGCTCATTCTGATCATACAGATCCACAGTCTTAAGTTTATATATTTTTTTCTCTGGTTAAAATCTCCGCGCGTTGTTTTCTTGCTGTATGAGGAGGCCATCAGCCCCACCCTCACTGCCCCCCAGCGTCTAGGGAGTGGTAGAAGGGGTCAGCCATGTTCTCCTCTTGTGTGGAGAAAAGTTTTTGTTACACAAGAGGTAAGCTCTCTTCCTTGTTTTTGGGTTCTAGGTTTTATAAGTTCAATGTTTGTACTTTATGTACCTTTTCTCTGTCGTTTTTTAGCTTTTCAGCTTTTAAGCATTGGTTTGTCTGTTAACATTTTTGCGGGTTTTAACTCTTACTTTTCTTTGTAACTTTGAGCGTCTTTTGAGGTACCTAGGAACAGAAGAAGGCTAAGCCTGTTCCTTTTCTATGCGCTGTCTATGCGCTGTTTTTTCAAAGTAGTTAAGTTCTTAATAACTAATTAATTATGCACTTAAAGCACTGCTGAAATACTTTGTACATATTGCAACTAACTGTTTAAGGTATATAACTTTCACAAAGTTTTCTTTAGTTAATATTTATCTTTAACTTATTCTCGTTTTCGTGCTGTCATAAGTTGTAGAGTAGGGGGTTTTAGACTCAAGTTTTCTTTCAAAAATCTGTTCGGTATAAATTAGCATTTCCTTTTTTTAATTGCAATGTAAAATTTGGATTCCTTTGCATTATTTTTCAGGTTTAAATTCTCTCTCAAACGAACTTGGAATTTCGTTATAGCTGAAAATCATTTCCATTTATTATGTCACTCTCACAGCTTGAGTTCTCTTTAATCTTCTTCTCTCTGTTTAATAGTAACAGATGAAGAGCATGGGTCGGGCCATGAAGGTTAATGGATGCAAGCGAAATTGTTAACTAGTGCTAGGTCATGCTACTCTACGGAGGACATGACTTATATATATATATTTTTTAACTATTTTAGGTGGGAATGTTACTTGCATCTATGGCCTTGCAGAAACCCATTTCCAACTAGGTCTTTGTGGAAGTGAGAAAATGCAGAGTTTTTGCTGGTCCTTGATAAAGCCAAGGCTCAGTATTCTCGACACCTTCTACATTCAGTTGTTTTATTTTATTTTTTTATCTTTTCTCCTTTTACTCACACAGGTAGATACATAACCTTTTCTATGTTGTATTAGGTGTGAGTCAAAATTATATATGTATTTTTTTGCTTAGGTATCTTCTTTATAGAATGTGTATTCTGAATTTTCAAAACTGCTGCGTTGCGCGTTTTGATTTTCAGGTTATTTTGCACCCTTCGTTTTAAATTCTAAAATTGTTTCCTTAGTCTTCAGTTTTGCTCTTAAGTAACTAATTTCAATTTATTATTTAGCAGCTCATGCGCAAATTCTAGTTGAAATGTTTTATTATTATTTTTATTTATTTATTTATTTTTTTTTTTTTTTCACTTGAGGTTTTTTTCATTTTCTAATAATTCTTCTTTTTAGTATGTTTTGGATGCAGCTTATTGGAGTGTAGTCTATACTCGAGTTTGGTCTTTTCTTGGACTGCTTATTTCTAAAAAGTTTTTCCTAGTTGGTTTGCTCAGAAATTGTATGTTTTGGCCCAAGTGGTGTTCTAAGGACGATGAAAGGATTGGAGGTCAGCTCAGATATTTTAAGTCCTCCCGCTCGGTTAGGCTAGCACCCTTTCCCATAGTGTATGAACTCGCTGGCAAAGGTAATCTAAAGTTATGAAATGACAAACGTTGTTTGACATGTAAATCTGCAGATCCTAACCTATATTCTTCTGTTGAGGATAATTGCTCCAACAAGTTTTGCAAAGCCTACAATACCATCTATAAGCTCACCTGTACTGTCTGCAACCTTAGCTATATTGGCCAAAGTAAAAATCCTCTTCATCTTAGGATTAATGGTCACAGGTCTCTAGTAAACAACTGACAGATTGAATGACATGCAGGCAACACATGGGGTACACAAAATACGATTTCTGTTAAAATCTCAATTTTTTGCGATACTCATACATTAATATGATAAAGTGAGAAGGGCGGGGGAGGGGGCAAACCGATCCTAGGCACAAGGCCCCGGTAACTCTATATCCACCACTGGTACAGGTGGTCTCAAATAATGGAATCGTAAACAACAGATGTGACACGTCCCTGCAGAATAACCAATGGCCCTAAGAAATGCCACGACATGGCACCACCCCACAGCATCCGAGATGTGTTAACCAGCATTTTTACTTTAAAAGTTAGCTAAGAAGAGTGCCTCGGGTAACAGGAAAATTTTACGCATGCAGTTAACCAGCTTTTCAAAGAACACCATCTGCGACACAGCTTGACGGAATCATAAATCAGTTCGCCTTTCCTCCGACTATAAAGCGTAAGCTTCTTACAAGTAGCAGCAAATGACCAACAAGTCCCAAAGTAGCGCGACGTTTTGTTGCATGGGTGGGAAGCAGGAAAAAGAAAGGTAGTGTGGTGGAGGAAATCTGGGACAACCTGGGGTTCTTGTTTTCAGCTACAGACAGAACAACAGCTTTCTGTGAGATCAGGAGACACACATTGTACGTACCCCATCCTGAACCTCTGGAATTCTTCTCCAAACTGCGCTTCTCCTCATTTTTTCCGCAGAGTTAAATCCACAGGTCAAATTAAACAACACAGCTCGTTTATGAATAAAGTTTTGATGAACATAATTTTGATAGAACTAGAAAAGTTTGAGGTGAAATTGACTGAGCGCTGCAGTTTGCGGAAGTGCATTTTGTGAGAGCCTTTTAAAAAAATAGGAATGACTGCAGCAAAAAAGAAACAAAAAAGCAGAAAGGTTTTCAGTCAGTGAAAAAATTGACATTTTGTCGCATTTTGATGCGAACCTAGGATCACAGACTGCTGCAGCACAGAAACTTGGAAGTTTCAAGTCCAACTTGGGTACCATAGCGAAAAGTAGGAAAGAAATTGAAAGCTGTGCACAGGGCCGGCCACAAGGCCAAGGGATTTGCTGGGGCACACTGAGTAGTGATGATGGGGGCTGCCTTTTTCGAACTGTATCTTTAAATTTCAGTATGTGGATCAGTAAAAAAAAGCTAGCGATTGTTAGGTAACATATAATAAACGTTTTAGGCTGCTGGCTATGATACATTTTTATTGATGTTTTTCGAACTTTGTTTTAGTTTTTTTAACAACTGCAAAAGAGTATGAGATTTCGTCACCGAAGTCACAAATAGCTAAAATAACATTTTCTACTTATCTTGTTTTACAAAAAATATCTGTTTGAAGCTGAATCAATTATTATTGTTAGAAACTCTATTCTATGGGCTCTTTAAAGTTCCTGTTTACTCGCAAACCTATCGAACCGACTATAAATAACAGCACATTATTTTTATGGGTTCCTCTTGACACAAGTACTTAACATTAAAGTTAAAGTCAGTTTTTCGTGTGTGTGTGCGTGGAAATTTCCTCAGATCATCAGGTGCGTATAAATTACCCTTGAGAATATTTTTTACGTATCAGTTTATGAGTTGAAAAATCGAACTGTTAAGACGGTATGAGCTACAGCTCTTAGTATGAAAAATAAGCAGTCGAATGAAATTTTTTACACCTGGGCCGGGCCTGGCTGTGCATCAAAGTGTGGGCAGTTTTCGAGTAAGAAGAATTGTATGAGAGCATCGCCCCTGAGTGAGTTGGAAAACTCTCTTGTCACCTGGTTCCAACAAACACGAGCTAGTAATTTGCCTAATAGTGGATTACTTCTGAATGAAAAAGGAGTTCACCTTGCCCAGCGACTTCAAATAAAGAATTCACCGCATGAAATGGAGGGATTGGTCGTTTTAAGCAAAATAATAACATAGTGTAAGGAGCTCTAACCGGAGAAAACAAATGTGTTGATCCCGTGACGACACAAACGTGGAAAAATGAACAGCTGCCATAAATTATTGAAGGGTGCATGCTGTGTGACACTTTTAATGCTGATGAAACTGGACTGTTTTATAACCTGCAACCAGATAAAACACTGGGTTTTCGAAATGACACCTGCCATGGAGGACAGAAATCAAAAGACAGAATCACTGTTCTTCTAGCTGCTAATGCAGATGGGCCAGAAAAATTGCAGCTGCAAGTTATAGGCAAATCTGCTAAACCACCTTTCTTCAAAAATGCGAAATCTTTGCCCATCAAATACGATGCAAAAAGAAAGTCTTGGGTTACCACAACTTTATTAAAAAAAATATGTAGAAGCCTTAGATACTCAGAAGCAGGTAAAAAAGAGAAAATCCTTTTTTTTTCATTTATAAGTGTGCTGCGCATCTTCAGGTAAACAATCTGAAAAATGCTAAAGTGATTTTTTTCCTACCAAATTATACTAGTGAATTGCAACCGCTTGACCTGTGTGTCATTACATTAGGTCATTTAAAGCCCATTATCGGAAGCTTCTCGTGCGAAAAGTACTTTCTGTTATCGATGCAAACGATGATGAATCTAGAGTAACAGTTAACGTTATCGATGCAATGCATTTCGTGCGATAGTCGTGGAATGCAGTTATGACAGATACCATTAAAAACTACTTTAACAAAAAAGCAGGCTTCTCAGGTTGTGAACAAGAAGAAAGTGTGTACAACACCGAAAATCCTGCCGATAATTTTGCGGATGCCGATCTTGCAGAATGGAATGAAATTGCCTCATCAGGTATTGTGTTTTTCCGATTATGTTGACTGTGACGCAAATGTGCATACCTGCCAAATGCAATCCCTTGATGATATTTTGGATTAACAGATCGGAGTAAATGCATCAGCTTCTGATGAAGAATGTGAAGCAGAACCGAAAGTTAGCTGCTTTTCTGATGTCACTAACGGTATAGAATGCATTAAAAACTACTTGATGCACTTCGATATTAATGAGGTTTTTCATGCACTTCACAAAATTGAAGCTGCAATTTATAAAGCTAAACGTTCAGAAAAAAAAGCGATCTTCTCTAAATCATTTCTTTTCTACAATGTAAAAAGGTAATCAACACATATTCTGCTTCTACAAGTTAACTAATACTAATTGATGTTCTGTTTCATGCATTTTATAATACTGAAATCGTTATTTAAGAAGCTAAATGCTCGAAAAAAATCAACTATCGTAGTTCTCTCGTAATTTTAAAGTACGCTTAAATTTTGATGCTACATACTGAAGTCTAATATCTACGAATTATGTATTTAATATGTAAAATAAATGTGGACGTATTATAACCTTTTTGATAATAAATTTCGTAATTATAAGTACGATACTAATTTAAATTTCACTGAAAGAAAGAGAACTAAGCTGCTTACGTATCCTGTTATAAACACCGCAGCTTAAATCGAATGTTTCATTCGAAAGGGTTCCTCGATTTAGCGAATTTCACGATTTTACGTATAAGAGTGTTGGCCCCTTGAAGTTCGTTAAATCGAGGTTTGACTGTATACCCTTTTGGAATAATGCCTACATATCAAGGTTCTTTAACACACAAGGTTATGCCCGTAAGGAAGTCTGATGACGTCACCGTCTTACAAACACCCCGGACGTGATGTGACCTTCGAGCAGATGTCAAAGCAGTCGCAAATGTCATTTGACTCTTGTTCAAAGCGCGCTGTGTTTTCTTGTTTCTTTAATAACTTAGTGTACATGTACCATAAGTAAAATAGCTTGGTTTGTTTGCAAATAGTTTAGTTTTTCGTGATGCCTTCAAGTTCCTGCGCTGTTGCAGATTGCAAAAATAACTACAGAAATACTAAAGGATCGCCGATCACATACCATAGATTTCCGAAAGTGACTGAGCTCTACAAGTTATGGAAATCGCGCTGCAAACGAAGTGATGCTTTTATAATCCAGAATGCTACTATTTGCTTCAAACATTTTGCGGAAGAAGACTATGAAAGGGATATGCAAAATGAATTATTGGGTTTGCCGCAGGCTGAAGCAAGTGAAGACGTTATAGTAAATTTAAGGCAAAACATTTCCTCTAAAATTCAGCCGAGGCATTAAACTTTTCATCAAAGCACGTACTATGATTCGAATGAGGCACATCAATTCGCAGCAGAAACAGAAAAAAATAGGAAACGCAAGCTTCTGAAGATGAAGAAAGGAGTTTTTTCAGGTATGTTATTTCTCACATTTGTTTATTTACAGCATTCTGCATAAGAACTTTTTTTCTGACACGTTAGTGATAATCAAATTCTAAGACAAATAATTATAAATTCACTTATTACAGAATTAAATTTATGAAGTGTTTACGCTATCGCATTGCTTTTAGCAACAAACTGCCTGCGTGTCAGCAGACAGCGCACAACTCTCGTGTTCGCTGTGTTCTCTTGTAAGACCGGTGACGTCAGACGGAATTCTCTGCAGGTAAGCTCTTCCCGTACTCCTGTATGAGCAAACCTAGTAGTTTACGAACCTTGCCTATATATATCAGCAATTGCAAACACTCGAAGCTCTTTGTTACTTACTGAGTCTTTTAATATCTTGTTAAGGTAAGAACTGATGTATTAAAGACTTTCCTCATGCTATTCCTTTGCCACGGACCATTTTGTTCACTGGTGTGTGGGATGGGGGAAAGCAGGGAGAGTTGTTGCACACAATTGAACTATTGGCTTCTAAATTGACGCCATACTTACATACGTAAGACAGCGCTGTACCTTACCATGTACGTCATGAATGTTCTGTATGCTTTTAGATAAAACCTACTTCAGTAAAGTTTCATTGCCACTAAATCAGAGGAAAAACGAGTGTCGGTTCGAAGGATCTCGTTCTATGTCTCTTGAAGTATTAAATATCTTATCTGAATTTGATTGTTATCATTTTTGGTTTTAATCGTGCAATGGCGGCAATTTTAACTTTCTTCAGCCTCCTCTTTTTCTTTTAAACGAAAATTAATGATTAATCAACATTCCGCGCATAGGTCGAATTTCGAATACGAAAGCCATCGTAATTTGCGAAGTTCAAATGATGAAGTGTTAATTACTTAATCTCTGACAAGTTCTCTATGGACATAAACGGCAGAACACTACCAGGCGCAATAAAACGTCGTTGACTGACTCACTTCCTAAATGTGAGATAATCGTTGCTTAGCAATGATTGCCTTAACAGCATTCACTTCAATCCCTTTGGTACTTAAGAACAGAAACAAGATTGTTTCGTTTCAGTGGAAATATTTGATTAATCGCGTATGTTCTACCATGCATAAAATCATAGCTCATCTCCCAGAGGCGGGTATAGAATCTTAAATCCGTCATGAATTTTAATAAACTGATATTCGCGAATTTTTAGAGAATGAATTACAGGAGCTGTTTTGTTGGTGATTTATTTGCCATCATCCAAGTAGTAAGACGCACACAACAAAACTTATTAAAAAAATACTAAACATGAAAAAATTGATTACTGTAACTGATATTTTTTTTGGAAGTCATTATCAGTTTTATTAATGAAATCAACTATACTGAAAACATGTGTTGTGTATTGTACACAGGAGATAATTTTTCCGTATGTGATATACAAATCGCTATCGTGCGAAATTGCTGAGTAAAAATGTACCAAACTACACAGAATTATGTCACCTAAAACGAGCTATTCCACACGAGGAAAAACTCGTGCTTGAAATTTTCGGTATCAATCGTTTCCCCAGTGAAACAGATCTTTGACTTCATGTGTAGGGGTGAACGTATCGTATCGCCCGTGTACTGTGATCCATCTCCACTTAGAAGGGCGTCAGCTTATTTAATTCAGCACATCCCCACACACCAGCAAACTGAAATGAGATTCGTTCGTACTTAACATTCGTTTTTAAAACGAATGCCCAGGCGCTCTCTTCCTCAGCTTTACTATTGTGATCTGCTAATCGAGGAAGGGAAGGAAGAGTTTTAAATGAGGCATTTGACAATTTTTGAAGTAATCACTCCGTAATATAAACTTAGCAATTTTATTGAAGAAAGCTCACGGTCTCCTAGTCTGATTTCGGGCGACTGACGGTTTTGTTGAAAATGACTCGCGGTATCGTTACTTTGAGACGAGCCTATTATTACTGCTCGAATCTGCACTCCTCTAATCGGGTTAATTCCTCCAGCCGCATACGTTTGGAATCTAACTATTTTGACATTCAATCATGAAGCGATCTCCCTCATTCCTCCTCGCAACATTTGGTACGGGAGTTTCTGCCCCCACGTCCTAACGCTACTGCGACGCACTCCACTTTCTGACTACAACTCTCTTCTTGCACTTGGCCTCTTTCCTCCTTATGGGAGAGTACCCAGCATACTTTTTGGCTCGCTGCCTCAAGGCGCTGCGATCTGACTCTGCGATTTTTGGTTCCTCCCAACTTGCGCTCACACTGGCTATAACTGCTCCCAACTGGGATGACCACCCTGGCTGACCTTCACTATCACGCGCACCTAGCGTCCTTATTCACGTTGGGAGTGTCATTTTCATCTTCGCCGTGTTCGCTGGAAATCAGACTCTCCAAAGATACATCAATACAATATACAAACATTGGCTACATGCGCTCGTTACAAAAGAATACAGTCGACCAGACAGAATGGCGGCTTTTACCGTCGAGCTTTGTCTGCCCCCATGAGAAACACCTAAACGGACTGTTTTATGTAGCCGCTAAGTGCTCTCCGCAATTCCGTGTTTCCGTTGTGATTGTCCGAAACGCTCTTCGTTGGCGCCATTTGAACCACACTAGACATTTACAGTTTTTAACAATGGCTTCGAAAAGAAAGTTATTGTCTCCGTGAGAAATCGAAGTCCTTTCCAGAAGTGTAATTCAATCATTCACATACGAATACGTGGCATGTCTATCTCTTATTCATGAAACACGGGGCATAATTTCTTTATGACTATGTATAAATTCTAATAATTACATACATTATAGAGCACACTTTTGAATACCTAATTTCCGCCCTTACATCATGAAAAAACACTGTGTTTCGATTGCGATACAATGTGTGACACGTTAAATTTTAAACACATCATTTTAGCACTCCTTTCATTCCAACTTATCTTCAAGAATACAGCATTGAACGTTGTTTCTTTTTTTACACACTAACATATCCCGACACCCGCATGTTTATAAATAATCTTTATTTGGCCCATAGGGCGGCCTCAAGTTTTCGTGGAATACTGTCTAACAGATTTTTGTAAAAATCTGCCGATATGTTACGCCATTCTCCCTTTAAAGCAGTGCCCAGTTGCTTGGTTGTTTGATAGTTTAATGACCACCGGGAGCAATTCGTTGAGTTGTAAGAGTCACCCGTCCCTAATTTAGAGCCACTGGTTTTTAGGGAAGGGAAAGAGCCAGTGCCGTGAGACAACATCTATGCCTCACCGACATTCGAACCCGGACTCATATAAGGCGAATTGTCAAAAGCCAACGCTTAGGCCACTGCACCACATGGGCGGTTAGGAGGGTTTCTGTGGAATCGCACGAGTTGGGTCCCAGGTCGAGTACCGAATAAAGCATGGGTGGTAAGCTTCGCATAAGTCGCTGGCTCTCTTTCTTTCCTAACCATTCGCCCCAGATGGGTCCAGGTTCGAATTTCGGTAAGACGCCTATGGGGTTTGTCTTACCGCACGGGATCTCTCCCTTCTTCGGAACCAATAGCCATAAATTAGGAACAGGCGACAGCATACAGCCCATTGGATTGCTCCCAGTGGTCGTGAAACTATCAAACACAAAGAAACAAATATCTCCCTTCCACAGACCCATTGGGCCTTAAATCGAAACTGGCGACTGCCTATAGCCGTAGATGCTCACGACGGTCGTTAAACCCTGTAACAAAACGAACAATCGAAAACAACTTCATAAAGACGTCATAGGATATGACGCTGAAGTCACACTTTCGACTTCGTAATAAAAGGTTATTAAGTTACGAAGAAAGAAAACAACGAATAAACTCACACCCAAAGGGAAAGCAAGTCAAGCGAAGAAAGTTTAATATTAAAGTGCGAAATGCAGATAATCATTAAATACACGCACAAGTTAAAGATCACAGCCCAGGAAGCGAACGTACACTTCGTAAATCAAAATATTTAGGGCGTTGAACTAACATACGAAAAAGACACACGCACACAAATATATGATGGTGAAAGTTTTCTTAGAACTATTAACAGAAATATCTGAATTATCAAAAGAGGATAAAGTCACTGTAGAAGTTCCGAGGCATGAACCCTTCTCTTTTTTTTTTTTTTTTTTTTGTCAGTGCCTAATTTATCACGCAATATCCCAATCATACTGAAAACCGTCACACAAACCAAGACATGGTTGGTTGTTACACTTTAAGAGAATTATGACATTTTCCCGCATACGAGTCTAGAATATTAAACAAAATAAAAAAATAAAATAATGAAAACTGCGAATATGGGGAATTATTTTATTAATAAGGTTTTAGTCGTAAAGATCAATATGCCATTGTAAGAAACTTTCCATGTCTCACAACGTTATGCGGTGGACATAGAAAACTTTCCTAGCTATATTGATTTTCACTGTTTACAATAACATGAATAAAAAATCATTCATCTGGTGGCAGCTCTGCGACTATCTTAACTCTCTGAAATATATAGCTTTTTCTTCTATTCATAGCAATCAGTATATAAAAATAAAACATATGAAGAAGTTCTTGCTAAAAATGTATGTTTCGCTGAATACATGCCTGTTCTTCATCACTTCCAACATATGCGGGAGGGAAGAATAACTAGGAACAAAATAACATGTTAGTTCGGCGTAGATGAAGAGGAAGAATAGGAGAAGAAAGATAAGAAACGAGAAGCGGACGAAGAAGAAGGATTACACAACCATCCACATGATAAAACAAAGATGACACCGAATTTTCGGTTGTATTGAGCACGTCATTTGAATCAGTTCTGACGCGAATTAAATTTATCGAAGCTATTCAAAGTCAAAGCAACAGGTTAGGAAAACAATCAACCAGTTTCTACAATCGATAAAACATCCAGATATAGAAACATTTACTTAGTTCCATCAGCGGGTAAAAAGCATGTTATGGAAATTAACAAATGGCGCACAAAAAGTTTCTCATAGCATAAGAAAGGTATCAGAGACAAAAAGACTTTCAAGTTGAACAGTTAAATGACGAAATATAGAAGGAAACATGATATAAGTCTACGTCTGCTAGCGGAAGAATTTTGCATAATGAAAAAGTTGAAAATAAGCAAACATTATGCTTCATGGGAAAAGCTATGCTAAGGAAAAATAACTTTTCAAATACGTCGCCTGGAAGCAGAGATAGTGAAAAAGTTTTCGACCTTTACTTTGGTTTACTTTTGCATTATTTAAAGACAATAATGCTCCACGTGCTTACAGTAGCGAATGGCATATAGTAAAGAAGAAATTCTTCAATAGTGTTTTTAGAAGCGGCGATACAGCTGCAAACTGAATTACACAAACATCGTCTACCGACATAACTTGGGAATTACAAAATTTCTCATATACGAGCTTAAAGTGTTCGACAAAGTAAATGGCATCCAGTGCTGAAATAATTTTTTAAATCGCACATGTCGAAGCAGAGATACTGAGAACAAATTAAGCATTTGCGCCATCCAGCGGCGAAATTGTTCATTATTTTGGGAAGACAATACTCACGCAGAGTTTGCATAGTTAGCAGTATCTGACCAAAGAAAAAGATGCTTCAATCGAGTTTTTAGTTTCGCAGATATTGCTGTAAACGGAAAAGTGAACTTACGCCCTCTGGTGGCGGACTTGTGCGTTAAGAAAAATTTGATATCATGTGAGAAACATTTCGCAGCGGAAACACTCTCCAACAAAGATTTTTTCAAATCGGACTCTTAGAAACAGAAATTACCACCCCAAAATAAGACAAGCATCTCACGCCCCCTACCGGAAAAACTATGCATCTTCTCAAAAGGTTTTTCGATGTGAGCGGTATCGCTCCACGAAAGAATTTTTCAATCGAGTTTTCAGAAGCTCAGATTTTGCTGCAAATTTATCAGAAGCATAAATTAACATTTACGCCCCCTAGGAGACCAAAGAATTATTTCCTAAATATTAGAAATTATATGCAAAACATTTTTCCCATCAGGAGTTGTTTGCGATACAGGAAGAATTTTTCAAATCGGAGTTTTAGAAGCTGAGATATCGGGAGGGGGGGGGGCAATTTACCATAACGCACTTTAGCGGAAAGTCTATGAATCATTTGAAAATTTTGAAATTCTATGAAAAGCATTTCGCACCAGAAACGCTATCCTACAAAGAAGGATTTTTTCAAATCAGGCTCTTAGAAGCAGAGATACTGACAAAAATAAGATATACATCTAAGGCGCCCTCGTGATTTGCTTCGTTATCCTTAGTGGACAGATTTGTTTCATTATCCTGTGTCTTTGCCTATTTTTAAATGTATCTCAGAAGTCAACTAACTGTGCTCAAAGTAGACCGACCCAGTATTTATTTAAAAAAAAAACAAAAACGAAGCCATTTTTAATAATAATAATGCATTACCAAGAAAGACATCAAAGGCGAAAGAACCACCAGAAAGTGAAGCGGTAAAAAATTCTGGAGTAATCTCTGGGCAAGGAATACAAACCACAACAGCAAAGCCGCATGGTTACAGCGACTCAATAACAGGAAATGACCGAATGGAAGATCACAGCAGAGGACTTTCAGCAAGCCATAGCTAAGGCACACACCTGGAGAGCACCAGATGTTGATAACATCCACAACTACTGGTACAAGAGTTTCATCTATACATACAAATATCCGGCATATCAACTGACCAACATGATCCAAAATCCAGCGCTAATCCCAGATTTCCTCAATCAGGGAGTAACGCTACTTACTAAAGGCTAAAGATGAAGACACAAGAAATCCAGCCAACTATCGACCAATAGCGTGTCTACCTAAGCTGAGATCCTTAACAGCGTGCATCGCCAATCAGATAATGAGGCACATAGAAGGGCAAGCACTTATGGCAGAACAGCAAAAGGGATACCAACTGGACGGTAAAGGGTGCAAGGAACAGCGTACCATCGACGCTGTTGTAATGGAGCAAGCTTTCAAGATGCACCGCAACATGTACACAGCATACATCGATTACCGTAAAGCCTACGATTCCGTACCCAACAGCTGGCTGACAGAGGTCCTTGAGATCTACGGAGTAAGTACTGTAATAATCAACTTCCTTAAAGCGGCCATGACAGGATGGAAGGCAACAATCAAAGTCGAGAACATAACAACCGAGCCCATCCACATAAGGACAGGCATCTTCCAAGGGAATTCACTTAGCCCCCTATGGTTCTGTCTAGCACTCAACCCGCTGTCAAATATGTTCAACGAAAGCAATTATGGGTTTACCATCAAGTGCAACAAAACCAACAAGTACAAACTCTCACACCTCCTGTACATGGATGACATCAAGCTGTATGCAGATGGATAAACGTCGTACCCATCCCGGAAGGAAGATAAAGACTTTAGGAAGAGGGGGAATCATTTTTTCATAATAATAATAATAATAATAATAATCGTTACTTGCAATGTGACAGCCGACTTCAATGTTTTTCGTTCAGTCAGCTAGCGGAGAAACGTTATCCTCCTGCTATTCCCTTAGTCTCGTTTAATTCTGAATGCTACTGACTCTCGTCCACTTTGAGGCGAGCACAATGTTATACTGCCCTACATTATGCCTTTGCCGCTTAGTAATCAGCTGGATAAAGTAAGGGTCTTCCCCAACTGGGACTTCGTACGTCCGACGTCTAAGAACAACCTTAACCTACGCAAGAAATCCCTTATATGTTTCATCGCAACTTTTGGCGGGATGTAATTCCTCTACTTATGGCTTCTTTGACAACACTTATCCTCACGTTCGAAAAGAGCTCCTTCCATGCGTTTACATGAAAGCGCCAAACATGAGTGATAGAACACGTTGGAATAACACATTATCGCATGCAGTTGTTCTACAACACAATATGACACCATTACAATCGGGGTTGTCCGATTATTATAATGTATTTACAATCATTTTTAATTCCTTGTTATTTTGTATTCTAGATCCAGCTGTATGGAAGATTTCTAATGCCATGACTCTGAACAAAATGGGGGACAAAAAGATGCTTCTGTTGTAATGGTTTAAATTAAAACATATTTACATATTTTGACACGAACGGGGTCTGAAAATCTTACACGTAGTATTTCATATAAACATTTTAGCAACTATAAATGATATGTTCCACAAAATAAGTAAAATAAACTACTTATTATCTATTCGATATTTATATAGACCACATTCGGAGATCCGCAACAAACACGGGGGGCATTTTCCCTTCCTTTGCTTACGCATTTTGATTGGGCATTTTGCTGCAGTCCGTTCAATATTCTCCGGAAAATAAGAACTCTGTGATAGATGATGCATGCTTCAGGTTTGTTTCAAAGCAAGGATATCAATGGACTTAGCACGACATACGAAGATTTCCCGGGTGCATTTGATTGAAATGTGACGGACACAATTACATTAGCACGCGCCAATTCGAAGGAGGAGATAAAACACAGCAGCCTGGGGATTTTTTCGGCTAAAAGGGTTTTCTCCACTGCTAGCTGGCTCCAACCCAAGTAGGCCACGGTCGATGTTTCCGCGGCCTCAGAATGGACTGATACCAGACAAATGTAGCTTCGATTATTCCTACACGCGATACGCATCAGTAATACGTTCGGAAGGGAATACGAATGACACAGGGCTAGCTAGAAAAGAAAAGGGAACGAATCGAATATTTCCCCGTAGTTCTAAGGAACAGACTGTATAATAAGAACCCATAATGCTTATGTCTGTCACAAGGTAGTTTTCTTCTGACAACTGAATACTTTCTTCAACGCATTTCCGTGTATTTCAGACAAATGAACATATTACGAGCAACGCAAATAATACAGACAATACATATTTAAAACAAGAGAGTGGAACATAAGAGAAAATACATATTGATAGCAACGCTGGATGATTTACTTTAATTCCACATCACTTTATCGCATTTCCATATTTACATACTTATCTTATTCCATATAACTGTTATTTCCCCATGTTGCATATATGAACTGTCCTTATAGAACGATGTTTTTCGTCTCATAATCCGCAGTTTACACGCGAATACGAATAATACGCGGCTTAAGAAAACAAATTCGGCATTATCATTAAAAATAAATAAATAAATAAATCTGCGTCATAATTGTCAGATGTTTTAATTGGAAAATTACCAAAAAGGTGTTAACAGAAAAACGTAATGCAGTATAAAGATAGAGATTTGCAAACACTGGAAAAGAGCTCTCTCTCTCACTAAAGAGTATTTTGACAGAAAATACCATGCAATGAAATCACTATTATTTGCTGTTTCGGACGATCACGTTCGGTGGGAAGCTCATCGTTACACATGTTCGTGGATATCACATGTCTAACAACGAAACTAAAGCTACGCTGGAATAAAAAAACAAACAAAAAAAACAAAAACACTCGTCGTTTATATACACTATATTGATAAAAGTCACCGAACACACCTTAAAAGCAAATGAACAGATGCGCTGCGTTCTTAAGATGCCCGGTACAGCTGCAAACGGTATAACAAACAAGCCTGCAGCTGACCGCGATCATATCACACTGTGAGCTTGAGCGAAAATGTCGCGGCAGGAGAGAACTGACTTTGAGAAAAGAAAGCTTGTTGGGTGCTATATGTTAGTGGGTTGTCCACAAGAGAAACCGAGAGGCGTTTAAGCATACCCAGGTCAGCTGCTTTGGATGTACTGAATAAGTGGAAGGCATATGGTGTGACTGAAGCAACAAAACGTACCGGCAGACCAAAGAAAATCAGTGATAGAGGATGTCGAAGCCTCAGGAGAGTCGTTACAGCTAATCGACAGAGTACTGCACAAGACCTCAGTGTACAGGTGAGTAAAAATGCTGGAACCTCGGTATGTACACGTACCATTTTCAAAGAGCTTCACTCCATGGGTTACCGTGGTCGTGCGGCTGCTCATAAGCCTTTCATCTCCACTCAGAATGCTACTCGTCGTTTAGCATGATGTAAAGAACATTTATCGTGGATCGTAGATCAATGGAAACTGGTCCTATGCACTGATGAATCCAGATGCACGATCCATCAGTCTGATGGCCGTGGGAACGCTATTTAGCACAGTGTACCGTTCCTACGGTCAAGTTTGGAGCTGGCAGTGTACTCGTCTGGAAGGCGTTTTTCGTGGTACGGTCCCGGCCAATTGGTTATCGTGGACAAACCTGTTAACCAGCACGTCTACCTCAATATTCCGGACAATTATGCCCTACCAACTCTGTGGCAATACTATGCAACCGAGCCTTGTTGGTGCCAGCAGGATAATGCAACGAGCCATAAAGCAAATACTGTTACCGCGTGATTTGACGATATTTCCGTATCGGGTGTGGACTGGCCAGCACAGAGCCCTGATCTTAATCCCACAGAGCACCTATGGGATGAATTAGAGCGCCGCCTAAGAAGTTTGGAACCAAGGTCTACTATTAAGCAACAGTTAGCGGCAGCATTATGCACTGAATGGAAGCGCATACCTATCGCTGTGTTCCAAAACTTTGTCGAAAACATGTCTCGTAGTGTCAGTGCATGCATTATGGCCGAAGGTGGTTTCAGAATCGCTTTAATGTAACAAAACAGAGGAGACGAACAACATATCGTCTCAAATAAAACAAAAGAACAGAAATGATACAAACAGATAAAAGCGATGATATGTACATCGTATGAGTAATGACAAATTTACAACTTGATGCAAACAGAGTAATGCTTGAGGAAGAACAAAATGATCACAGGCGGTGCACCACAGTGCGAAAGAATATCAAAAAGTTAATGCAGAGTCTTAACTCATCGTGAGATGCAACGTACCTGGTTTAACAGCGAACCACGGCGTCACTGGCGACCACGTAGCAATGAAAGAAGCTATCACGGCATGCGGAGATGGCAGAGCGATAATCCTGCTGTACCACCGTGCACAGAGTAACGGAGAGCATGGTGAAAGGTGAAGTCCCAAGTGCGTCATCAATGAAAAAGTGTCTAGGAGTGGCAGTTCGTCTCTTGTAGAAGGAGTAAGTTGGCCCCAAGGGGCGAGAAGTCTTCCAGAACGAGAGCATTAGCAAAGGTTTTAGCGCACACCCCTACAATTCAGAGTGGCGACCTTGAATGGGTAATTCCTACGTTGGGTAAATGGCAGCTGTTGCAGCTTTCTGGAATGTGTCGAGGCGATTGATGATACCACGACACAACAAGACGTAGTCGGGTTGCTTGGCATTATGCCGGTGGAATTTGGAGATGGAGGTTGCTTGGTCGAAGACCTCGAAAAGAACTGTTTCAAACTGCTGTAAAAAGATGAGAGTGGCCTCTCGATTTGTTTTATGAGTGAGAAACTCATAAAGATCTTCAAAGGAGACAGGCTCTGAAGGAAGAGAGGCATTGGTAAGCAGAGTCGAGAAATCTTAGAAATCTTGAAACGTCGGCAGAGGACCTTGGACTTTGAAGAGGAAGAGCTAGAACGTGACAGGGGAGACTTGGAGCCTGCTAGACGGGTGGAACGATGTGGGCGGCCAGTCGGAGAAGGTGATTTTTCTTTTTCCTCCGGGCATGGGTACTGGTAGTAGAGCGACGTTTGCCGTGGATCGATGACACACGAGATGTGGAATCAGAGAAAAGGTCCACCTCATCGCCTGGAGCAAAAGTGCCGACGGTGAATGAAGCTTGAGGATCAGTCGTGATGTCCTCTGATGGAGAGAGAACGCAGGAAGACAAGGAGGAGTCAAGCGGAGGAAAATCCGACAGAGTGGAGAAAGCAACATCGGAAGATGCGTGTTGATCGAAGGCTTTAATTAGATTTTCGGCAGAACTGGGTTCAAGAGGTGCAGACGCAGGAGGAGGCATGGTAGCAGAAATGGAGGAAGAGGTAGAATGCTGCCTTGGAGCTGCAGGAGTCAGTGGCTCTGCATGGGGGCATTGAGCATGCTGATGGCCGTAAGCCTTGCAGCGTGAGCAATGAGCAGATGTGAGGAGCTCGATCCGGCGACGCTCGTTACCGCAACGAACATCGAGGAACCGTGGAAACTTTATGAGATGCTCTTCCGACGGGAAGATGATGCGAGCAGTTCTACGGAAGCCACAGATATGTTTATCATCGGGGTCAGAGGGGGAAGAGGAGAGTCTTCACTGGGGCGACTACTCTGCCGCATCGACTAAGTGCAGCACACAGCATATCATCAGAGATCTTCGGGGGGGGATGTAGAGAGAGACCAGAACAGGACGCTGGGCGATGGATTCGGCTAAGAGGTGACGAATCGCCAATTGATAGGCCCCGAGACAAGACAAGCTCGGCATATTCTTTCTTCGACAAATAAACAATCACAGTTCGTGGCTTTCGGGTGATGTGGGTGATGGCACCAGAAGGAAGCATCTTCTTGAGAGCGGAGCTGTACTGTTTCAAAGAAGTGTTTGGGTAGCGCATCAAAACAAACCCCCAACTCGAGGGTTGAATGAAGACGTTGTCCAGCAGGAGAGTTCTCAGGAATGTCTAATAAGATGGTGTCACAGTTGAGAGTAACGTAAGAATCCATAGGGGGCAGACGAGACGAGGAAAATGCCGGTGGAATACCAGAGGCAGCCGCAGAATACATGTGTGCAAAAGCGCCTCCTCTGGAAGGCATTGACGCAGCATAAGACGAAGTACTGAAAGCAGAGGCAGTAGAAACTGTAGAGGGCAGATTAGTGAATCCAACAGAGACGTCCATGAATTCATCATCGTCAGCAGAGGCCAGGGACGTCACATCCACGTTTTCAATGGCAGAGTCGGAGACCTGAGTAGGAGAAGACGTGTAAATGACAGGAGGAAAATTAAGAGGCTCTCCGCTAGCAAGCGAAGATGATTGTCCGGCCACGTCTGTCGTTGAAGAGGCGACGCGAGGAGCTGCAGGCAGCGATGTGGGCGGGAACAGTGCCCTTATCGGCAGATGCCATAATCAATGGCAAGGGTTAACGAAGAAAAACGACCAGCTCAGTGTGGAAATTAAAACACTGATAATGAAACAAAATAAGCACTCACCAATTCGTGAGGGATCTTAAACGAAAGCACATACTTTTAACTTCGGCATACACACAGAAGAACAATGATGGGACACACAAAACACGTACGTGAAGCACTCAAACACGAAGCTCGTGAAGACACGTGTAGGCCAAAGGTGGACCGACACCGTACTAATGTATGTCAATAAATGCTATGTTGTGTTTCTTTTCTAGGTGTCCAGTGACTTTTGTCAATGTAGTGTATATACGAAAAAAAGTAAATACGATGAAAAAACTGGGCAAAAAAAAATTCCCCTGTAAATCTAATATTTCATTGAAAGTAGGAGGTTTTATTAAATGACGGAAAGATATTCACTTTCCAGTGGAATCTTGAAGGCAACATCCTATATTACGTGAAACTTTACTTTCTCTTTGGTGCTTCGATAAATAACTACCTCTACAGCTATATTTCCGGTGAGAATCCTACATTTCGTAAAGAAAGTCAATGCAAGTGATTTGGCTTTTGCAAAAAATTTTTGGTTGTGGGCGATTTCGAAGCACTTTGGGCCTTGAGGATGCAGTTTTGGTACTTTTTTTTTTTTTTTTACTTTGCTGAAAACTTACTCTCACGGAAGGATCGAGATTGATTAGTCTCAATAGCAGCTTATCTCACCAAATAAATATTTTTCTGCTTTTATTTTAAAATACAGTTAAATTCCAAAATACATAATTAATAAGTCCACGGTAGAATTGGCAGCATTTATGTGACTCGTTAACTTATTTTTGCTGTAAACTTGAATGATAGGGCCGATTTTTGAAATTTACTTTCATTTAAAATGCAAGTTTTTTTTTTTTTTATTATTATTCCTCAGTCACTTCTTACATCAAGAAACAAACAAGTTAGTAAAATCATGCAATGCATTGATTATGATACGCATTCAACATACCAGAAATCATTACTCAAGTTATTACTCAAATTATGAGGATAATGGCTATAGAATAAATATCACTAATATGACCTGACCTTTGATCCCATTTCGATTATATTCAACAGAACCGGTAAAGTATACTTCCGGAACAACATGATAAAGTTCTGTCCCAATAGAAGCATTTTTGCGTAAGTTATAACGCATAAGGGCGATGGAATGAACGCCCTTATGCGTTGCAATCCTATGTCCTGACCTTTGACCCCACTTCACCCATTTTCAATAGCGTTTGTCCCCAGGTGGTTCCCTACCACATACTAAACTTTCATTGAAATCAAACCATATTTACGCAAGTTATGACGCATAAGGGCAGTGGAATGGATCCAGCTCCTATGTCGTGACCTTTGACCCGATTTCGTCCATTTTCAATAGGATTCGTCCCGAGGTGGTCCCCTACAACATAGTAAAATTTCATAGAAATCGAACCATTTTTACGCGAGTTATCGTGTGGACGGACAAAGCTGGAGCATATACGCTTCTTCAACCTACGGTTGGAAAGCGTAAAAAAGTTAGTAAAATCATGCAATGCACTGATTATGATACGCTTTTCAACATACCAGAAATCATTACTCAAGTTATGAGGATAATGGCTGTCGAATAAATCTCGCTTCCTATGACCCGACCTTTGCCCCCATTTCGATGATATTCAACAGAACCAGTGAAGTATACTTCCTGAAGGACATGAAAAGTTTTCTCTCAATTCAAGCATTTTTACGTAAGTTATAAACTTATAACGCACAAGGGCAATGGAATGGATTCCGATCCTATGTCCTGACCTTTGACCCCATTTCCAATAGGGTTCGTCCCCAGATGGTCCCCTACCACATAATAAAATTTCATCGAAATCGAACCACATTTTTACGCGAGTTATCGTGCGGACAGACGGACAAAGCTGGAGCATATACGCTTCTTCAACCTACGGTTGGAAAGCGTAAAAGGGAATGTATTTTTCCTTTAGTTGAAAAATAAATGAAAGTTCAAAATCGCCACTTTCACTAGCGCCTTTTGCTACCAGTAAAGTCGTTTCTTCTGCAGCAATTTTTGAACTTCGATTTCGCTTTAAACATAAGGAGAAACGCTTGCTTTGACTCTTTGATAGCAAGGACTAGGGAATGGAAAAATATGTATTTTACGCGAAATCGAAGTTAAAAAAATCGGTATTCCTAACTATGTCTATAAAACAACTTTACGAGTCATGGAAATGAAGCCGATATTATCACAGGGAGATTAACAAACCATTTTAAAATTTAATTTTTTCGGTTAAACAAAGGAAAGAGGGCAAACATGCTTGCTCTGTTGGTTGGTTTTAAAGAACAGACTTAAAAAAATGGGCATTTCGTTAAGAAAATTTTGTTAAAAAATACGCCAAGTCGCTCTTTTGCATTATTACCGAATAAATAAATAAGTAAATGAGAATATGATCAGAAAAGTCCTAGAAATGAAAAATATGATCAAGAAACGAAAAAAAAAGTGTAACTTTGTGAGAAAAATAAAATATTAACACCACGGCTCGGCTTCTTTTCTTATTTTGCCACGTTTCCATGACTTTCTGGGCCTCGTAGACATACTGTTTGAGCATTGGAGGACGAGGGGAGGGGGCAAAGAAAAACCCTTTTAATGAAAAATGATAAAAAGGCATTTTTACTAGCAACTAAATGACGTAAAACTGGAGAAACACGGCAAGAAATTAGAGGTGGGGAGGGGGGGGGACCCATCTCTGACGAATGGTCCTGGACTCGTCTCGGACGCATAGAAAGAGGCCAGCGCGTTCAAACTACTGCGCCACCGGGGCTGTCAAAATGGCATCACTCTGCAGCATTGGACTTTGTGATGACGTGAACGACGCGACGCTGTGAAAAGGTTTGCTGCTGGAACATGTTTGGAGACTCCATTTGAAAGGCGAATTCTGACAACTCTTCAACTGTTAAGGGAAAAGGGGAGTATCACAGGTTGCAATAACTGTTTATTTTAACTGAATAAAATAACAAAGAAATTTCAAAATTTTGATCTGAGAATATAAGCCGCATTATTGGAACTATAAAATATCATGCAGTAACTAAACTTAATTAATTTATCTAGCTACCTATAGATAGATTCAAATGTTACGGGGACTTGGGAAATTTTAAAGCATTTTAGTATTAATTCTTTTTCACGTAAAGTAAGCCGGTATTGGGGTGTTCGGAGGGGCATTCATGGCGGCAACTGTAGTTATATGTTGAAAGTTGCAACACAGGGTCCACGGGCAGCTTTTCTTAAGTGCTTAAATCGTTTTATTGGCATACGCTGCAATCATGGGCATTGTGGTTAGCAAATAATTCCAGACTGCTTAATTAGTTTATTGCATTAGAGGCGTCATATATAAACATTCTCCCCTTTTAGCTAGGGGAGAGGGGGAATTGAGTGGCTCAGGGACACAGGGGCCATGTTTAAGAAAGGAAGGACACGGGAGTCAAGGAGAAAGACAGAAATGCAGGAAGGGGTAGAGCTGGGAGGAGGTGAATCTAAGGAGAAGCACACGAGGGTCTGGTCTCCCTGAAGAGGAGATGAGGGAATATGAATGGCTAGATACGTAAAATATAGAGTAAGTAAAAAAGAGCGTACGGAACAAAAATAAGTATGGAACTAAGAGGTTCAAGTATAATTTTGTAAGAATATTCCACAGGACAATCCGAATACTGAAATGAGATAGTAATAAAAGTCCGATTTGATTTGATTCGATTCGCAAATGATCTTGATATTTTTCATGAAGTACTATTCTTTCGTAGCAACCACAAACAGGTGTAATTAAGCAAACATTACGGAACCCAAACGGGGTCGAAGAGCCCCGTTAACACATCCATCCATCACTAAACTGGTCTGTGACATTCAGAGGTTAGCTGCTCATAGAACGTTCTCCTGCTAAATCAAAGTTACACTCTGTGTTAGGACTTAATGTCTGTTATTATATCAAACATTTCCATTCACAGCTATCTTAGCACCCAAACTAAGTGATCTTAGCACACAAATGACAACGCTAGTGCGCATGTTCTCACAAAAGAAAAAAAATCTGTAATTTATCTTAATTACCTATTTTGCTCGCAGGAACTCCTGAATCTGTTCCACCCACTATTTCCTCTACCTTTCTTTTTCTTTCCTACAACTCGAAATTAATAAAAAAATTTTAGTTGGTATCTCACCACTGATTAATTGTACATGAAAAATCCGTATTTAAGTATTTGAGGTGGTTTTACTTCCAGCGATATCTTATCTCCACCCTACTAGCAATACCTTGTTTCACACTATACATGTAAGTCTTGTGACAAACTCCCCGAAAGTAACGCCTCTCTTCAGCACACAGAAGACTTCTGCAGTACCAAAGTAGGCAAAATTCCACTTTCGTAACAGCCGTTCGGGACATTTTGGAGAACTCATTCTTGTCCCGTGAAATCATCCAATGATAATCAAAGCTGAATTCACTCGCCTAATGACTTCATCATCTTATCAGACTTCTGTCAAACATGCTTCATAAATGCATAAACTCATTCACCTTATCTAACTGCGCACCATTTTTACTAACCTTGCATTCAGAACTCGCTTAGAAACCATAACTTCGGTTACCTCCAATTTATACTCAGTCCGAAGTTCATAAAAACTTGGAAATACCGGACGACATACTCAGTAATTCAGTTTTGTTCTCCGTCAGCAGGAATGTGTCATTAGCACACAGCTACTTGCATGCAAGGGGATTAACAAGACACAAACCAATATCTTTTCAGTTTGGCATCACGCATTCATGAATCTAGAAATATACTGAAACAGCTATGGCGACACTACACAACTCTGTCTGACTTTTACACCGACAGAAAACCATTTTAATCATTCACACAGGACCGCCCTTAGACCTGAGCAAGCCGGGGACCTTCCACGGGTCCCTACCCTCCGGGGAACCCGCGCTTAGGAGTACCCCACTCATCATAGGCACAAAAATTAAGATAAAAATGCAATACATATAATAAATTAAACAAAATAATTATGAGTGACCTGAACAATTAAGCGAATTTTACCTTACTTGTATGGGATATATTACTTGGGCTATGGGAACGCCTGCATAAACCTAAATTGAGCCAGTCAATTATCTTGAATTAAACGAGATAGTTTGGACAGTGATAACCCCGGATTCCCGTGTATGTACTTTTGTACTTATTTCATTACCTAATTTCAATATTGCTTTAAGAATGTTATTGACAGTTTCAGTTACTACTGCCTCAGCAAATCGAAGTTTCTCTTCATTAAAATTAATAATAAAAAAATATGTTAGACCTACAGGACTCAAGAAAGATTATCTAATTATGTAAAAAAACGGGATTACAACAACGTAAGTAATGATAATACTAAACTGAAGACTAGAAAAATACATTTTCTAGAATAAACTTGTAATCACTTACGAATTTAGTATGTCCTTTTTTATCTTATGTCCTCTGGTCTACGAACAAGACATCCAAACATGCACAATTCCGCGCCTGCAGCAATCGCTCACGTCGGTCCGTCAGTCCCTCCTGCACCCACCGAATCCATACTCGCCTCACTGTGGCTGGATGTCGTCCCACACGGGCGCCGATGTCTCGGTACGATAAACCGCTGTCCCGATAAGAAACTATTCGTCCTCTGTCGAACTCCGAAACCTACTGGAATGACTGCCGTATTCTACGACGAGTCATCAAGAAGCTTCGCACGCACAGGTCTGGCAGCACAACACACTTCCACCATTTACACCCTGCCTTCTGTGCACCCGTGTTACAGTGCTTCTCGGTGGAGTGCCGGGCGCACATGATTTGCATATGCCCTGCAATGCTAATCGTTTGCATGTCCTCTCGCGGGCGACGCATGCTACGAATTTCAGGCCAATCGGATGCTTCCTTCTTGGTGTTGCATTTTGGGTGGCCAGCAGTGTAGTTTCTATTCTAACCATGTCATGTTCGCAACGTTTACATATCAAGTCAAGTTAATATTGGTATAACTAGGAAGAATAAGAAAAGGAACTCTGTGATCAAGAAAATGACTAAAGTGCAAGACATGATGAAAGCAAAATTCCCAGATATTGCAATGGGTTGGACATATTGCTAGAACAACGGACCACGGATAGACTACTGAAATATTGGACTGGGCACCAACGGACATAAAAACA